>OY759231.1:17850700-20349028 GCA_963662185.1 Eilema griseolum | reverse complement strand
CAGACGTACAATGGAGGAACAATTTCTTGAGCTCATACAGGAACCATCTGGGGAATTTGAAAATTTCCACCGAATGTCATTGGACGATTTTAATTTTTTGCTTGCTAAAGTCGAACCTTTAATATCTAAACAAGACACTCATCTAAGAGAAAGTATACCTGCCAAGATACGATTATCAATCACCTTGAGGTTTTTAGCGAGTGGTGACAGCTATAGATCAATGCACTATTTATTTAAAATTTCAAGCCAGTCGATATCAAAAATTGTAGTCGAAGTCTGTAAAGCACTGAACGAGGTTCTGAGGAATGAAATAAAGGTATTTTTTTTAATTTAGAACATTTATTTATTCTAAGTTGAAAAATAAAGGTAGGTCAGGTGTTTACCTGTATTGATATATCAATAATAACAAGTTAAAAATAAAGTAATGAGTACATTACGAGTTATAATATGCCTGATATATTACATCATTATTATGTGTGTTGTCGTCTGGAGAAACGGATTGAGTTTGCGTATCTGGTATATGCAAAATATATTGACCGTCATTAGACTGATCTGAAAGTGGCCCGGGGGGTATCATTACAGAATAAACGGAAGTCATTTCCTGAGAAACTGATCGACTTTGGGCTTCTGGTACAACAATTTTATCGCTTATAACACGTATCTTTGAAGAGCGTTGACAAGCGGTATTTTTGTTTAGTTTCTGGGTGCAAGTGTGTTGACTTTCATTGAACTGATCTAATGATGGCTCTGAATATGATGAGTGTGGCCTGGGAGATAATGGTGTAGCATCATAATAAACGGCATTATTTGCAGATACGGGCCGTTTCCTTACTGAAGTTAATGAATTATATGGTGTAGACTGGGGTGTAGAGGAACGAAAAGATTCAACTGATGGAGATCTTTCAAAACATGATCTCCGAAATAATGCATGAATTTCAAACATCAAATCCTCTTTTTTGTGTTCAGGCAACTTCTTTAGTTTTTTGGCAATCAGTTTGCCGAATATATCACACTCGTCTTCAACCTCGCCACTATCCTTTGCTGACTTATTATTTATTATTTTATTTAAATTATTAAAAGCTTCGGTCATCTGTTTACTGGCGACTTGCAATTCTGGTGGGTTGTCGCGCCGCCGGATGGTGTGTTTAGTTTGTGATGGCGATGGCTCTATCGAATTTTGTTCTTTCGGAGTCGGAGAAGTAATTGGTTCGGCCTCTGAAGCATTATAAATATTATTTTCTCCCTGAGTTGAATCAGTTTTTTGATCCTGAAATAAAAAGCAGAGATTATTAGATAGATGATGACCTATTTGGTATTGGCATTGACCGCGCACTTTTATTATGATCAGAATATTTTTTTTACAAAATAAACTTTTTATTTACAGATGCCGGAAAATGAGCAGCAGTGGTTAGAAATCGAAGACGGATTTAAGGATAATTTTCCACATGCCCTTGGCGCAATGGATGGAAAGCATATCGTTATACAATGTCCAGTTAACTCTGGTTCTGAATACTTCAATTATAAGAAGACATTCAGTTTAGTGTTATTAGCTTTAGTCGACAGTAACTATAACATTATGTATGCTGACATTGGTAGTCAAGGGAGGATCAGTGATGGAGGTGTATTTAAAAATTGTTCGTTATGGCAAAAAATTGCATCTAACAGACTTAGTCTTCCTAAACCACGTTCATTATCCAATACTGATACTGTCGACATTCCCTACGTTTTTTTGGCTGATGGAGCGTTTGCTTTACATAATAATATAATGAAACCATGCTATCAATTCACCGAAACGAATTTTCAATACGCGCTTGTCGAAATCTCGAGTAGTAGTTGAGAATGTTTTTGGTATTCTATCATCCAAGTTTAGAATATTCAGAAAGCCAATTGATTTGGATATCCATAATATCCCAGTTATTACAATGACATGTCTCTTATTGCATAACTTTCTCAGAAAAAGTTATAAATCATCATGTATATATATGCCTCCCGGTACTGCAGATATATATGATGACAACGGAGTTTTACTTCAACCCGGATCTTGGCGGAACGACGTTGATGGTAACTGTGCATTGAGAGACATTAGACAAGTGCCACGCAGATCACCATTATCTGCCGTTCAGATAAGAGATTACTTTACAAATTATTTCAACAGGTTATATACACAATGTGGGTAGCAATAATTTATACTTTTTTAATAATTGAAAATAAAAAAAATTACCGTGGTTATTGTTGGTTTGCATTTAAACACCGTTCCCAAAAATCTGTTCATAAAATCGAATGCAAACCAAACTGGACGATAAACATCGTCGGCGCCGGCACCAGACTTTAAAGAAGCCTCTATTTTTCTGTGGTAGCCCCTGTATGTTGCAAAAAGCGATTCTTTTTTTTTCTTTAATTCCTCTACGGGTATTTCGAAGATTTCCCGGATACGCTCCCAAGCATCATTAAGTTTTTTTTTGTCCTTGTGACATTTCTCATTTGGGTCCCAAATAATTGTCTCTGCTTGTATTGATTCAAGGAACAACATAATTTGCTCCTGTGACCACTGTGTACCGTTCATAATTGTATCACGCCTCTTTAAAATATTAAATCACGCACACGTGTATTCGCAACGAACGTCTCGGAGCGTACTGAAGTCGACCAAGTAGTGTAGAGAGGCACTTCGTGAGCGCGCTTCGGGTAACTTCGAGCCCTTTGACTCGGGCGCAAAAACCGACAACAAACGGAAGTCGCCCGAGGCGAAGTAAAGTTCGACGAAGTAAGCCGAAGTGCCTCTCTACACTATTGTATTCGTCTAACCTCGTTCAACTTTGCGAGTAGTGTAGAGGAGGCATAAGATCTGATTTTTAAATCCCAATAAACTTCCAAATGTATCTTCTTTAGTAAAATCTATAGTTGATGTACAAAATAACACAGTTTTTAAGGTGTTGTTATTACAATGGAGTTTTATGGATGCATCTTTTATCTCAGTTTTTAAATAGTCACTAATATCTTGTAATTCATAAGTTCCTTCAGGTATCTCAATAACATTTTTAGAACCATAGTATAATTTATTGTTTGTATTATCAAAATTTGGGATAGAATTATATGTAGAGAAATGTAATAATGCACATTCATATTCCTCAGCTAATGATAACGTGTCTGGATAATAGGTAGATATTACCGATGAGTTTCCAGTTATCGATAAGGTGAGTGACATCTTGCAAATGATGGAAATGAAAGAGTGATATAAGATTTATAGTATTTAATCCAAAAATTTTGCAAATAACTTAAACACATATGTCCACAAACTATTGTGTTAAATTGTTGATATCTATCATAGTTATAATGAACATCACAGTTCTTAAAATATAGCATTAATTCTCTTGGCGGTTTTAAATCACCATAGCTATCAAAATATTCACAATAATTGTTTATTTTAACATAAGCTACCCAATGCGTTCCATCATTTCTCGAATTATCTAGGTTAACTATAGCACATTCAATTCGTTTTGGGGTTTTTGGTAACTGATCCCTCATATAAACTCCTCGAAAGTAGGGGATACAATACTCATACTTCTGAATATCGATATTAGTTAAAGCGCGATTAGGTAGCTGATCAATTAGTTTTTTGAAGGATTTATAAACAATCCCTGACCTTGTTTATGTGGTTTAATGTATAAACCTTTGCCTATTGCTATACCCTCCATAGTTTTATTATGACGTTCAGTTTCTTGTAATTTTTTCTGACCATGTTTATAATCATTCACTGTTTTTGCAATACCAGCTGCACCACCGGCTAATATTCCCTTACTGCTAATATTCCAAAGATCCCTGGACGACGGAGTATTTTCTGCAAAATGGAAGGACGCACAAATAGTACCTATACATAAGAAAGGCTCAAAGTTAAATATAAATAATTACAGACCGGTCTCTTTACTAAACAACTTTGGAAAAATGTTAGAAAAAATAGTTTATGAAGTAGTATATTCCACTGCACTCCCTAGTATTCCACAATCGCAGCACGGTTTCATTAAAGGCCGCACTGTCAATACAAACCTACTGGTACTAAATAATTACATCGTGTCTAATATGCATGGTGCACAGGTGGACGTTATATATACCGACTTCGAAAAAGCGTTCGATCGCGTACCCCATAACATCTTAATCTCGAAGTTATACGGCATCGGAATAAAGGGTAATCTGCTGCGTTGGTTTGAATCGTATCTCAGAAACAGACGGCAGGCGGTTGTGGTTGGTGGCTTCCGATCTGACTTTGTAGACGTCACATCCGGTGTACCCCAGGGCTCCCTCTTATCTCCGTTACTATACAATATATATTTATTCGATCTACCAAATTGTTTTCAAAACTCTCAGCATCTTTTATATGCCGACGATAAAAAGATTTACCGAAGAATCAACAACACTGCCGACTGCTTGTTGCTCCAATCTGATTTGGATCGACTAACTCAGTATTACCAACTGAATAAAATAAGTGTCAACACCCAGAAATGCTTGTCTATAAGTTTCACGCGAAAAACAGATCCCATTATATTCGAATATAAGCTGAGCTACGATACAGTGCCCAGAACGTCACAAGTCCGAGACTTGGGAGTACTTCTGGACTGTCAATATAGTTTTAAGCCGCACATGCAACTAATGGTCAGTAAAGCGTATAAGTCTCTAGGGTTTGTCTTGCGGAATAGTTCACCATTCAACGACCCGCAGTGCATCAAAATCCTTTATTATTGTTACGTGAGAAGTATATTGGAGTTCGCAAGTATCATCTGGAGCCCTTTCTACACAGTGGATATTGACACTTTAGAAAAAATTCAGAAAAAATTTATTAAACATCTGAACTACAGAGCTCGTATGAATTCCATGTCCTACACTGAATCATGCGTGTACCATAAAATAAACACTCTGGCAGATAGGCGTTTGGTTACCGACATGATGCATTTGTACGATGTCCTTAATGGCAGATTTGACTGTACAGAATTGCTGGGGGACGTCAGGTTCAGCGTGCCTGTGAGACGAACTAGGCACACCCCATTACTGGCTCCCACATCTGCCCCAACAAACTACTTAATGCGATCTCCACTCAGTCGTATTCCAAGCGCCTATAATAAAATTTTCTCATCACTGGATCCATTTAGCACCTCTCGAAACTCATATAAGGCTGCAATACTTCAGCTACTGTCAAACACCAATGTCCCTATCACTCACCCCACCCATACATCCTAGCACTCCTCTACACCCACATGCACACACACACAGACACACTTGCATATATACACACCTATCTACACACAAGTACCTACATACATTCACACTCTTCAGACCATCACACGAAGCATTGCGCTTCTTTTTCTTTTGTTATCTTTCTCATTCATCACTCCTTTATTTATTACCTAATTATTTTCTCATGTCTACTTACGCCACACTTTAATTTTAATGTGTACCTTAATTTTTGGCGTACCTAATGTTTTTATATTCATGTATTTATTTCTGAACTGTAAGCTGTGAGGTACCTGAAGATAAATAAATAAATAAATAAATAATGCTCCTAAAGCAGACAAATCAGCAAAAATTGGGATTAAAGGTAGAATGCCCCCAGTTTTTGGTATAGGTATCATTCGAGGTACTCGAACTTTTGGAATGCATGGAACTAATTTCCTGGCAACCATATAAGCTATATTTATTAATGACTTATTATCTTTAGGTGAGAGTTTCTTGATTTTTCTTTTTATTTTTCTAACAAAGTTATTAAAGGTCTTAACACCAGCACCAGACTTCAATTTAGCTTTCATAACTTTGTTTACTATCCACGAACTAATCTTTTCCCCTGTTCGAGCATCTTTTGCTTTAAGTCTTTGTTTAGCCATATCTATAAGACGTAAGTTGGCTTTTTGACGGTTAGGCAAGTCTGTGTAGTTTGCGTATGCGATATCGTGATGCATACAAGCTTCGTCTAACTTATTAACACCTTTATCACCACGTAGTAATCGTTTCGAAAGCTTTGTTCCTGGTCCACAATAGTTATAACCGGGTATGTGTAGTTCGAATGGTAAATGATTAATGATATTGTTTATTAGTCTACCACCTTGCATCGTCTAAAGAATAATGAATATGCTTTAAAATTACATATCACTTATATAATTAACTTATTCCACTATTGCAGTCTTATCAATCCAACTGTTCTCTTTGTTATTTAAACCCAACCATTTTACAAACAGTTTGTTTCCTTTCTTTTTTAATACCTTTTCAATCAAATAGACTCCAGGACAGGACGACTTTTGAAGCTCTTGTTCGTAAAAAGTTCCTAATATGACTTGTTTTTGATTATCTTCGATGCGATATGTTATTGGTACAGTGTTATTTATCTTTTTTATAGTAAATAATTCTGTTGACCAGTTAGGAGTGTATCCTTTCTCAAATATATGTTTGTACTTACTAATTCGAACTTTGTCACCAATTATAAACTTAGGACGATATTTTTGGGCTACCTTTATCATGGAATTCGTAATATTATTTTTAATGCCTGTTTCATTAAATTTTTTGACATAAACAGGTGCAAATTTAATAGTACGATGTTTTGTGTTGTTATATGTCTTCACAATACCGTTCAAGCCACCATCTATCCACTTATAGTGTCCGTTCAAGCTAATGTATTTGTACAATTTATTTTTAATCGTTTTAATAACTCGTTCTACAATTGAAGCCTTTTTGGTTGAAAATGTAGAGTAGTGATTAATATTATAGTTCTGTAAAAGCTTTTGAAATGTAGAATTATAGAACTCAGTACCCATATCAGTTTGCAGATGAGTTGGTATCCTGTGATTAGTAGAAAGTATTTTTTCAAATGCAAGAGAGATATCATGTTTGGATTTAGTTTTTAACGGTTCCACCCAAACGTACTTTGAGAAGCAGTCAATAACTATTAAAATATAGTTATATCCTTTATTAAAGGTTTTTAGGTTTTGCATATCACCTAAATCTGCTTGCCACAAATCATCAATACCTTTTAAAATTACAGATCGTCGGAGAAAATTTTTTCGTGCTGCTTTATGTATTTCATTGACGATTTGTTGTTTTGTCATTTTAACAAACTTTAAGGTCTATGTTTTTCGATCTTTTAATATAGATTGAATTGCGTCTTGAACTAGTCTGTCAACTGCTTTTCTTGTGTAAAATTTGCTTTCCAAATGAGTCTCTATCTCAAACATTATTGTTTTTAAAGCTTTCTCTATGTGGTTTTGAACACTATTTGGAATAGAACTTTGCAATTTTCTTAAGTCATTGATAAGTACACCTTTCAATTCATCTACATATGCTTTATTTACTGCATCATCTGCGTCTTGAGGAGGTTTGACACCTTTTAACCTCGATGTCTTCAAGTCATAATCTCCATAATCAGATTTCAATAATGCGTTATCATTAAAATCAAGTATTTCCGATATACGCATTCGCTTGTGAATATAATGTCCAAATTTGTCTACATTCATATTAGAGGTGTATTATGTTGAACGGTATATAGTAAAATGACACATATATAACATTAGTGGATTTATTTATTTAATGATTTTGCTTTCATGTAGTTCTTCAATGATAGATATTATTTCACTGTCTAGTCCTGTGTTACCAGCATCTCGAGAAGCAATTAATAACTTTAATCTATCAACCAGTTCATTGGGATCATCCCAATATACAAAATCTGTGTTTTTTTTCCACATTTTTGTTAAAGGTAATCCTTTTCCTACTTTCTGTCTACAACTCGGACTTCTACTTTCTTGATCGAAAAGTGGTTTAATAACTTGTAAATATTTTTGTCCTTTATTACTTTTAATTGGTTTTTTTGAATCGAAATCACGACTATGTGCATTCGTTACAAGTAACATTGTCTTATAATTTTGCTTGTCACGGTCATTAACCAAGCTCAGATCAATGTCTTTTTTTAACAGTAACTCTCGCAGCCCAGGCGTACTTTCGTACTTGTGTCCGGCTACAGTAATAACTTTATCCCCAATAGTTATGTTAGAGGAACCCAACATTAACTTTCCACGTTCATTTCTTATACCAAATGGTACATCTGATAGTACTTGTGAAGATAACGACCAAGATGATGCATCTGGACTAGTACCGACTAATGACTGAAATGAAGAGCCTGATGAGGGTTCCGATGCGTTACTAGCAATACTGCTATCATCTGTTTCTTCCATATCTTGGTCTTGTGGTTCTTGGAGTTCTACTTTTTCCTCCTTTTTCGTTAGAGCTAAGTGGTTATTAGTGTTGGCTATTAAATTGAGAGATTCTGTAACAGGCTTAAAATCTGTGTCAAGAGCATACCTATTACTATCTTCAAATTCCTTCATTTTACGTATTTTTTTCTTGACAGCTTGTGTCGCATCAACAATTTGTTTTTTCAATGATTTATCCATTATGTAAAATAGGTGGTAGTAGTATATTATTGGGCACTCTACCCCACATCGTTCGGCCTGAGGCCTCACTCTGTGAGGTATCGTTCCCAATAATATACTACTTTTACAACAGATGAATCGGTAAATAATATACTATTTACAACATTAACACATTATTATTTACAACAGATGAAACGAACGCGATGGCATGCAACGCATCAGTCTGTTTAACGCTTTTATGGGTTTCCGTTCAACGATCTTTCGTTTTTCGATTAACGCTTCCCGTGCAAACGTGAAACAGACTCAGGCCTAACACTCAAATAGTGTTCATTGATTTTATGGGATCGAACCATAATAATTAACCAAACAGACTCATACACAACAAAGTAAACCTCATGAGGTTTTTATCAAATTGTACTTAATCAATGATCAACGCTTTATGGAATCGAACCACAATAATTAACGCAACAGACTCATCTCATATCCAAAGTAAATTATCATCAAATAAAATCACTGTTCACCGCTAATGGGATCGAACCATAATATTCAGCGATACAGTGTCATAACACGACACGATACAGAAAAAAATAAAAATAAAAACAACACGATTACTGAAATATACGATATTTATTTATTTTTGTACTTATGAGCTAAACCTAGGTGGAGACCCTTCAAACACCTCGTCAAGGGACTCCACCAAGTTTTGAAGCTTACGCCACTGCGTGCTGTCGTCGTCGGTCTGGAACTTGATGCGCACCAGCGCTTTCTTCCAAAGTTCCGTCGGCTCCTTTGTGCCGACGTCGCTGGTGGCGTAAACTTTTAAGTCCACATGATAGTGACCAACGGTGTTTGCTGTTCGCCGCTCCGTCCCGTTGGCCACTCTGTTCACGAAGTAAGACAGCACCGCTGATGTTGATGATGCTGAATCAGAGTCTGCCGTCCGACGACTGACTCCGAACACATCGGAAGTCTTTGGGGTATTACTTCTTAAACAATAAATATTTAATTACCTTGAGGATTGTTAAATCACATTGTTGACGGCGTCATATAGACGGTCGTCCGTCATCAACTAATAATATTAAGCTATACCTGTGCCTATACCTAATATAAGTACTCCTGACCAAGTCAACCTCATCTGCTAGTCGATACACCTGTTGATTGACAATCGAGGCTGTGATGCAGGACCCCTTCTCGAAGTTGAGAGTACATCGTCAACCGACAGTCGTTCTCAAAAAAGTTAACAACGGTGCAATGCTAAGATAATACACAAAATTATTTAGTTAAAAACCAAGTCAATTACCTCTTAGTAGCCGAAGGCTTTTTTGTAGCTTATTTGCGTTTCTTGCTACTCTTTAATGTATTAGTAGTTGAGCTGTGAAGCGGATGGTCAAATTCTGAGTCAGACCTGAAACATTTAAATAAAACAAGACTGTTAGATAAGCTCCTCTAGACAAGCGACAATAAATTTTGTAGCATATTGTAGAATACGTTGATCAATGTATGGAATTGACAAGCGTTGACGACTGTCATAAATGTCAAAAATACGCGTCAAGTCAATTCCGTACATTTATCAATCTATTCTACAATACGCCAGTCCAGTACTAGGAGGGTGTAGTAAGCCTTCTCGTAGAGCGATACCTATGCTTGAGCCCCTCCGTAAGTAGCGGCATCGCCATGAAACTAATTACTACACCACGATGGCAAAACAAAGTAATGTGCTGCATGCCCATACCGGAGGAAATCATGATCGCTTCCGAGACCAATAACGATAGCAGGAGCATGTGTATGGAAGGAAGCTATCTAAAGCTCGGTCCCCTGCAACAGCGATTTGATTCGATAGTAATTCGTGGGCAATGTTTAAAATCAACGTTTATACGTAAATCGCTGCTTTACGTACATACGCTGATTTTAACTTCACCGAGAAGTTGCTATCGATTCAAGTCGCTGTCGTACGGACCGAGCTCGATGGATAGCTATCTAAAATAGGTACACACACACACAAACCAAAACAAAGAAACAAATCATAGAAAATAGTAATAAATAAATTTGTTTAATACTCACATTTTAGACGAAAGTCTCGGAGACTGTTTCTCACTAGTAAGTAGGTAGGTACTGTTACGGTTATACCGACGCTGATTACTTCTGAGTGATGTATAAAATGTTGACAAAACCAAGTAAATTATATACCGTATTACGAGTATTATGCGGATATATTATAAATAACCTTACAAAATTAGCAAATAACGATAAACTGACATTTCTTTTTGTAAGTATTATATTAATTGAAACGCACCCATTGATTTGCACGTGCCCTAAGTCAGCATAATCGGAAGCGTGCAATTTTGTTACTGCTTCATAAATACTTAGGGCTGACACACTAGTAACACGTAATTTGCATACATTGATAATTACATTAAGTACCATAATGCGAATGCATATCAACCCTATCGAAAATTGATGAATTGATTATTGTGAAAAATTTAATGCTGTTTCGAAACAAAATAATTATTCAAATTACATGTATTCATTTACACAGAATAAGCACTAGGTTTCACACGAGAAACAAATTTAATATTAATTTACATATTTTTTCTTAAAAAAAAAAAATTACTATTAAATTAACGTATTGTGTGAGTTTAAAAAATACTCCATTTGATTGGAAATTAAAACATATACAGGTAATTTTTCACATTTTTTAATCTAAAATATTTTTTTATATTTCTATATTATGGATACATACTTTTTCGATTTTTAGGAGTGTTATTACACTAAGCTGCGAAGGAAGTGTCGATGCTTTTATTAAATAGCAAACGCTAGTAATAGATCTTTGAAGATTATCTGCGCACATCTAAAGTATACATTTTCAGGTATTTTATGTTTTAAGTCATTATTTTATTTCTAAAGTTAATTAGTATTTTATTTTTATTCATGTAATAAATATTATGTACAGTGCTGAGTAAATTGTTTGGGAACATTTATTTATGATATTTTTTAAATTTTTTTTTAGGATCCGCATCAAGGTCCAAAGCAAATACAAGAGATCTGATACAAGGGCACTTACTGAAGATATCACCAAACGTCTGGGTAGGTTATTTTTTTTTCTTATGTATTTTATTCTACCATATTTTAAAAATGATTTAGTATAATGTGAAATTAAATAATAAATAGGATGTGATATAAATTTTTTTTTTTTCTTTTTTAGATCCGCAACAATCCGAAGCAAGTATCTACTTCAAACGTTCAAAGTAACCGGCGTGTATCTGTTTACCATTATATATTATTTTATAATTGTAAGATTTATGTATTACACTTATTCTAAGAATTATTGTTGACTTGAGCCACGCAGCTGGAGGCTGTTTGTAAGTAGATACTTTTAATCTAAATTTACTCTCGATCTTATACAATATACTTAGGTACTTCAAAATGCCTCACTGTACGGGATGTAAATTGTTCGTAGCTAATCGTCAATGGGCTGGGCATTTACGAAGTAATGCTCATAAAAATAATAGCGCGATCACGATGACTGATAACGTTAAGGTATCAGACAGGGAAAAATTAAGTATGTTAAAACTATTAGAAAAAGACAGGCCTCTCCAAATGATATTCAGGAACTGGGATTTATATGAATATCCTGCGTTACCTAAAACTACAAAACATACATGGTCAATAAAAACTTCGTCTCAAATAGAAAAACCGCGCTTTGTTATCATGGGTCTACAGACAAACAGAAAAAATAATGCAAGTGCTGATATGTCTCAGTTCGATCACTGTCATATTCGCGATGTTAAAGTGTATCTCAATTCCATGTACTTCCCATATGAAAATTTGAATGTAAACTTTAAAAATAGTAGAATTGCTTTATTATATGAACAATACACTAGATTTCAGCAGTCGTATTATGGACGTCGCTCGGAGCCGTTGTTAAGCGAAAAACAATTTAAGGACTTAGCACCGCTCTTTGTCATTGACTGTTCTAGACAAGCTGATAATCTGAAAACAGGTCCCGTCGTTGATGTAAGGGTTGAAATCGAGAGTGATTTCGACATACCAGATCAAACTTCTGCATACTGTCTTATACTGAATGATGGCATAATTGAGTATAAACCTCTAAGCAGTACTGTCAGAAAAATATCATGAACCCGAATACTATGATAGTAGACGTTCAAGAATTTAAAGACCTTTACAATAACTTTATAGTTAAGGAGTTAGCTTTAGCCACTCGTGATTATACCCAAACGTTCTTAGTAAAACCTCCATACTTATTTAAATATTTAACTTGTGAAGAAAAGAAAGAAGTTACATGGTTGGAAAAAAACAGAGGGATTTACTGGAATGAGGGTTTTATAGATTATAGAGAATTCCATCGTGTGATTATTCCGTATCTAGAAAATAAGGACATTATTGTGAAAGGCTTAGAGAAAGTTAAATGGATTAAAAACCTTTGCAAGAATTGTATAGTGACAGAACTAGATCAAGAGAAGTGTCCAAAAATGATTGTGTTGCATGCAAAATATTCAAAAAGTGAAACTAATTTTAATTGTAATAACCATTTTAAGCAATGTGCACTTAAAAATGTTTTATGTATAAAAAGATATTTGGAGGAGAAAAATGCTTTATAGGTTCAATAAATAAACATTTTTTATATAAAAAGATTTATATTATTGTTTTTTTTTTTACACAACCCTAAATTTATTTTAAAACTATTTTATATAGGTACATTAAATAAAGAACAAAACATGATGAATAATTAAAATATAACACAGCTCCTATTACATTTATTATTATTCAGTATATTATAGATATTATTTTATTGTATTTATTATCAAGGAATAATAATAAATATATAAATATTGTAGATTCTACACAGGGCTTCTATACCTAAAATAAGCATACCTATTAACTAACATTTTTAAATTAAAGATCAAACACTATAAATTAAGCTTAACTATCTTAAAATCATAACCCTAACAACTATGTTATAAGTATATCCCTAAATATTTACAAAATAATAATAATAACTAGCTTAATTATTTAAGTAGGTACCAACTAATAAAGTCATAGATCACTGTCTATTAATGTTTTTGAATTTTTTTTTACCAAATGATAAAACAAATACTAATTAAGTTATTACTTTTCAGTGTTGTATGTATTTATACGAAATTCATTTAGGTCATGCTTAGCTAGCACTTACACAGACACACATACCCACTGAATTGCATCACTTACCTTTACGTAAATGTTGTATTAAATTGCTATTTAGATGTGTTTCTCCGTAGTTCTTATAAAAATGACAATAATAGGAAATATGAGGAAATAAGGGTAAACTTAACCAACAACTGTTTCGTCCATTACAGAATCCAACGCGTCTTTCACAATATATTGCACACTTATTATAACATTATCACTATCACTATCACTGTCACTGTTCTGAGTGTTATTGCATAGGTCAATGACCGATATTTTAATCAATTTAATCCCTCGCCTATGAGCCTTGCTCATGACGAAGGACTGATTGATTTGTTTTTTCTTGGCGTCCCTTCGACGCTTTGAGCGGTTCTTAGCACTGCTTTTAGCGGCTGCTGCTTGTTGTTCTGTTGCTGCTTGTCGTAGCATCTCGTTGTAGCCCTCGTTAGGATCTTGTGCGTATTGGCTGAAGATAATATGATCGGGCTCCGAAAACTGAAACAATTTTACAGATATTATCAAAACTGTTGTATTTTATCATATGTACATAATGTGTATGTGGTAAGTACAAAAAATATATCTTAAAATAGAATAATGATATTACTAAAAATGGTGTAGAGATATTTATTATTTACTTACCGCTGACATGATGTATGATGCACTAAGATTTTTGTTTGAAGATTAAAATAAATTTAACGACTTGCTCTGATAAAACAAATACCAATTAAGTTATTACTTTTCAGTGTTGTATGTATTTATACGAAATTCATTTAGGTCATGCTTAGCTAGCACTTACACAGACACACATACCCACTGAATTGCATCACTTACCTTTACGTAAATGTTGTATTAAATTGCTATTTAGATGTGTTTCTCCGTAGTTCTTATAAAAATGACAATAATAGGAAATATGAGGAAATAAGGGTAAACTTAACCAACAACTGTGATGATTGTGCTCTCATATAATATAGTTTCAATTTTATTATGAAATAAAACAAAACAAATTGATAACATAGATATTTATATATTCAAAAAATTTATTTGAACAAATAAGCATTAGCTCTGTTCAGATAGGTACATATACTATTAATACATAATAAATGTTTATAACATTACATTTTTAACTCTTTTTAGTATAAACTTGACATAAGTAAGTTTCAACTATCAAAATATCCTAATCGTTAGTAATGGCGTCACGTTGACATTGTGTTTAGTGTATACACAGGATAAATCAAATACATTCATTTTTAAGTATCTGAGCTGATCTACGAACAGTAACTACTAGCTACTACATAATAATAAAATCAATATAGATATGAATTACATACTTTCGATTGCAAAGTGTAAATTATTTACCACTAGACCATCGTTCGGTATTATAGCTGCAGTGGCAGCATTCGGTTACATAGGTATCAATATCATGCAAATACATCATTTATATTACGTAATACTTCATATTAAGCTGTTGTTTTGTCATTGAAAGGTACGACAGAGGTGAATAACCTGAATTTCAATAATTATCTTTACATTTAACCATGCGTAATCTGAAGTAAACCAGTTGTATATTATATCCCTTAGCTTATCTACGGCCACACCCAACCTGCTATACTCTACCCGATTATTAACAAATAAAGCCGCTCCCGGAGAAGCCGAATTCTACAAACTGTAAAGTTCTTAAACAATAAAGTTTAGATCTCAAACCCACAAACTCACAAATGTATTGACCTCCCATTTCATCCTTAAACAGACCAGGAACTTTTTTGTTCTTTATTGGAATATTGTATTGATTTTGCGCATCATAATTACTGCTATCAAATGTAAAAATTCATATTTTAAATCTTGATAAAAGTCATTAGTGTAGATTTTATAGATAAAAGAATCTGTATCTGTATAACACAACTTCACTTGATCTTTGTAAAAAGGTTTCACGGTGTTGTAATGAAAATCGTACATATGAGACTTAGAAAGTTCTAATACAGTGAAACCAATATAAATAGGTTTATTTAAAATAATTTGATCGGCTTTCATTTGTATTGCAACTAAATTTTCAGTCAGAATAGATGCGCTATGGTAATATGGGCTAGCTTCTCTCAGCGGATATATATTTTTTTGTACGATTAAAATTATCAGACCATCTATTAACTAAATGAACATCTACTCGATTCTCAGTATTTTCTAGTGTCTTACCAAAGACGCTGTTGTTTAATAGCTTAAAAAAGTCTTGTTCAAAAGAACTTTTTGCCTTTTGTCTTAATTGTGTATTCAAATCTATATATTGTTTCAAATATGGACTTTGTCTGAAAGTTATAACTCTATGTATTTTACGTAATACTAAACCATGATCTAAACATTTTTTTAAATGAATATAATGAATGACGTATCCATACTTGTTATATAAATTAGCTACTAGTTTTTTTGTTTTACCTCCCGGAGGTAGACATTTCTCGGGACAAAAAGGTAAATCAGTATGGAGAGAGTGCAAATGATTTGGATAAAAGAGATCAACTTCTAATATGAAACCCCATTCGGCGTCATCCTCAATGTCTCTAATATGTAAATTATCTATTTCATTTTGGCTTAAAAATCGAAAACTAGAATAAGGTAAATACTGACACATGCTGTACCCATAAAGATTATTACAGTCTAGATATACTATAAAGCACTTCGTGGTTTCGAAGAATCATAATCTTGCATATATTTATGATTGGCTTTTGCATATCGATGGGAATATATCCGTTAATAATAGTACATCAGTTTTCAGATACAGGTCTGTATATTCGCCTAAATTGTTAATATTGAATTCTTTCCAAACAGTTTGAGCGTGAAAATAATCTTCATCGCTGATGTCATCTTTGGTCAATGAGTTATGAAAACAAGATTTAGGTGGTAACGATTTTTCCTCATAAAATTTCCAATCCGACATATAATCATACGGATATACTCCTTTTCTTGTAAGTAAACTGAATTGTCTTTCATCAGGATATTGATAGCGGAGATTTATAAAATCTTCTACTCTCATTGTTTTAGCGAGTTTGTCTAAACTTGTTCCTAAAAAGTTAAAGGAGTCCAAAAATCTTAATTGTATATACTCATTTTTTGAAATAGGAATAAATTTTGTAAAAGTAATATATTTTTCCTTAGTTTTAGCTATTATTTTAATTTGACCGGGAATTTCTCCTAATTTTTTAATAAATAAATGGCAATCGTATCCAGACAAATTATGAAAAAATATGGGAATAAACTTAGGTATTTTATATTGCAGATTACAAATTGAATGAGCTGCGCCGCGATATTTTCCTGAAATATGACAGTGGTCTCTAACCTTATTATTCCATAACATATTTCCACATATGTGACATATTGTCGCATGTTTAAAATCTAACGCATCTTTATCTGTAAATATCATAGTTTCAGATTTAGTAAGAATTTTATGAATTTCGGTCACATCCTTTATTAAGAAATCAATAAATTTAGAAACACAATTTTGACCCCGGTAACTTCTATAGCCTTCTACTGTAGTAGAAAATGCTGACACTATATTATATGCGAATGCTACTGGAACGTGTCGTTGTAAACATGATGTTTTAGCACTTTCTAATTTCTCGCCGGAAATCGTGTTGAGTAATGTTTCAAAATCTGCATATATCACAAAGGGAATATCTTGTTTTCTCTCGTAATTTTTAAATTTTAAGACAGAACCTTCATCCGGCAGAACTGTAACCACCCCTCCACACAGATGATTTTCGAATTCAATTAAAGTTCTAAAAAATAATAAGCATGTTTCACAGAAGTATAGTTTTCCATGGTGTTTAGTCAATTGTTTTCGAACTAAACGCGGTAAATCTTTGATAAGACAAAAATGAGAATGCGTGCTTTGTCGATCCAGCTGTTTTCTTCATTGCTTAAACCTAAATTTTCAATCAAATAAACATCAGGACGGTACGTATTTTGAAGCTCTTGTTCATAAAAGCTTCCTAATATCTTTTGTTTTCGCTGATCTTCTATATGATACGTTATTGGTAAAGTTTCATTAACCTTTTTTATGGTAAATAATTCCGTTGACCAGTTAGGGGTGTATCCTTTTTGAAAATATGTTTGTATTTACTGACGCGAATTTTATCACCTACTTTGAACTTAGGTCTGCACCGAACAGATGGTCGTTTATGGGAATTTTGTATATTGGCTCTTATTATTAACTCATTGTATTTATGTACTTCTATAGGTTTGCATTGAATAGTACGATGTTTTGTGGTATTATATGTATTTAATATATCTTTCAATACCGAACCAAACCACTTATAGTTTCCATTTAGACTGAAACATTTATATAACATACTTTTGATAGTTTTTATCAGTCGTTCAACAATTGATGCTTTCTTTGTTGAAAATGATGAGTAATGATTAATATTATACTTCTTTATAAACGTTTGAAAAGTTGTGTTATAAAACTCCTTACCAGAATCCGTTTGCAAATTAACTGGCACGCGTTTGCTTAGAGTAAGTATGTTTTGAAAGGCGCGAGGGGCGTCAAGTTTATTTTTTGTTTTTAGTGGTTCTGTCCAAGCAAACTTGGAAAAGCAATCAATCACTGTTAAAATATAATTATGTCCGCCATTAACTTTTTCAAAGCCTGCATATCTATGAGGTCAGCCTGCCATAAGTCATCTATTCCCTTTAAAATTACAGAACGCCTGGCAAAATTTTTTCGCGCAGGTCGGTGTATTTCATTAACAATTTGTAATTTCGACATTATGAAGACTTTTTAAGCACTAGTAATTTATTTATATCCTCCTTAGTGTAAAACTTGTTTTCTAAATGAGTGAAAGCCTCAGATATCACCGCTTTTAAGGTAATTTCAACAGTGTTTTGAACATCTATGTCTATTTGGGTATGCAGTGTATCCATAATTTTATGAAAATCTTCTTTCAAATCCTGTATAATTTTCCTTGTTACTTGATCTATGTATTCCTTATTTACTGCATCAACAGCTTCTACTGGAGATCTGATTCCTCTTAGCCTTACTGTCTTCAAATCAAATTCACCGCTTTCTGATTTTAGTAATGCATTATTATTGAATTCAATTAATTCCGATAAACGCATTCTTTTATGAATATGATGTCCGAATTTGTCTACATTCATGGTTAAGGTGTAAATATGTGTAAATTGAAAGGTATAAAGTAAAATGAAAAGCAGAGTACTGATAACATATTATTTATTAATAACCCTTCTTTCACGTAACTCTTCAATTATAGATATAATTTCACTATCCAACCCAGTGTTACCAGCATCTCGAGATGCGTATAATAACTTTAACCTATCCACCAGTTCGTTTGGATAGAAGAAAGAAGAAAGAAAAGCCTTTTTATTTAGATACAACATCGACTAATAAATGCTTAGGTACTAAAACACATTAAAAACAATAAACACAACAAATAAAACAAAATTAGTCCCGTTGCACCCAAAAAAGGAGCCAGTTCAGCATGGTGCCGGGCACAAGAACCTGGCGCTGGTTTTCAACTGGCTCCTATGTGGAGGACATGTGACATAATTTACTTAAATTTACAAAAATAAAAAAAAGAAAGGAACACAATACCAAAAAAATAAAAAATAGAATAAAATAACAACACAATAACAGAAAATAACAAAACAACGGCCTTGTTGGGGCAGTCTGTGGCCCGGACCGGCCGTACCGGCATCGGCTGCTCAACGCAGTGCATCAGTGCATGCCCTAGCCCACGCCTATCCATAACTATTATTATTTGTAATCTGTGGTTCGGTATTCCTCATAGACAAGAGGAGTGCCGAACCACAGATTAGATAAGCACAACATTACATTACGCCTGCACCAACACTACGCTATGCATATGTTGACCTACATCAAAGAGTATACGCTGAGAAAATGTTACGCAACCGCCATTATGCGAGCCAAAACAACAACACAACAAACATTAAGTATTTCATCATATTATCTTGCCTCAATATGCGTTTCAATACCCAGCCAACGCACGCAGCCACGAAGCCCACGAATCAGAACAAAAACACAACACACAGTTCTCACACAGGATCGTTCCAATATATGAAATCTACATCATTTTTCCAAAGTTTAGTCACAGGTAAACCTTTTCCCGTGGACTGAATGGAACTAGAACTCGCTAGTGTGAAAAGAGGTTTAATAACTTGCATATATTTATGTCCTTTATTACTTTTAATTGATTTATTTGGGTCAAAATCCCGACGATGTGCATTTGTTATAAGTAACATCGACTTGTATTGCTGCATGTCGCTGTCTGTAACCAAACTTAAATCGATGTCCTTGTTTAGTAACAATTGTCTTAAACCAGGCGTACTATTGTATTTATTTTCACCTACAGTTATGTATTCATTGCCGAAGGTTATGGTAGCAGAACCAAGCATTAATTTCCCTCGATCTCTTCGAACACCAAAGGGTACCTCAGTCAACACCTCTGAAGATAGCGACCAAGATGACGTATCATGGTCATGTTTGTTATCGACCAATGATCGGTATGAAGTGTCACTATCAATATTAGATTCATCACTATAGCCTACAGCATCAACTGTCAGCGATCCTTCTTTCTGCAATGTTTGATTCAAAAACGGTACGTCAGTTTCATCATTTACAGTACTACTAGAAAGAGGTGATTGCTTGCTAGTGTTGGTTAATAAGTTAAACGATTCCGTCACGGGCTTAAAAACTGTTTCCAGAGCTTGCTTATTGTCAATCTCCATATTCCTCACGTTACGAACTTTTTTCTTTACAGCTTCTGCAGCTATGACAATTTGTCTTTTTAATGACTTATCCATAATGATACAAGGGTCTGTTATCGGTTAAGGACTGTAAAGAATAATGACATCGCAACGACGTACAGTCTTAAATACGGTCTTAAGTTCTTAATCAAATTCAACAAAAGTATCAAATTTCTTTCTATAACATCCATTGTTTTTAGAGCATTCCTTATTAATTACTACGTAATTAAAAGGCTCACTCCATATCTTTGAACACATTTCACGAAACTCAAGCCACGTGATATCTGAATTTACATGCTCTTCATAAACATGTTTTAAATTTATGTCATCTTGTTTAAACAGTACTATTAAATTTGCATTATCTCTAACCAACTGTTTAGGAATTTTACTATATGTTTGGTTCAGATAAAAACAGTCAATATATTTATGTCGAATCATGGCAAAATAATCTCGCATGTTGTTTTGATTTTCACAAGCAACGTCGTCAAATATAATAACAGAGTTAGGTTTTGCATCTTGTACACTCAATACATCCTCATTTCCCGTATATTTCTGAAGTGAAATACTTGGAATCCGTTGCAAAACTTTTTCCAAAAAGATATACTTAGGCTGATGTAAAGTTTTTGAATAAACATAGACGTTTTGAAACTTCAATCCATTTTCATGTATTAGAAGACCTACAAGTAAATTCGTTTTACCACAATTTGACGGTCCGCAAATAATGCATCATATTACGTTGGGTAATAACTTGCTATGCCGAACATGAAACTTTGGCAAATCATCGCAGATTGTGTTTAGATGCAAGGATTGCGCCTGTTTAACAAATTTCATGATCAGTATGTGTTTAGAGTTGAACGTTGAATGAGAGAGCGCGTTCACGACATTACCATTTAAACTAGATCAACCGATGGGTATGAAACGTTGAATTGATTGAGTTCATCTGCAGTGACAATCATTTCGTGCATCTGTATATTATTGGGAACGATACCTCACAGAGTGAGGCCTCAGGCCGAACGATGTGGGGTAGAGTGCCCAATAATATACTACTGGTGGTAATCGAATAAGAATCAATTAAAGAATAATAATAAACAGACTGCAGTCTACTTAAATATTCAAATTTCATCTAATAATACAAATGTGTCAAACGTTTTTCTATAGCAACCGTTGTTTTTTGAACAATCTTTATTAATTACCACATAATCAAAAGGCTCTTTCCATATTAGGGAACATGTTTCAAATTAACTTCATCTTGCTTAAAAAGCACAATTAGGTTAGCATTATCTCTTACAAGTTGTTTAGGTATTTTGGTATAAGTTTGATTTAAATAAAAACTGTCAATCAATTTATGTCTTCCCATGGTAAAATAATCACGCATATTACTTTGATTTTCACATGCTACATCGTCAAATATAATCACAGAATTAGGTTTAGCATCTGATACTTTCAAAACTTCATCATTTGCTTGGTATTTCTGGAGAGTGATACCTGGTACTCGTTGTAAAACCTTTTCTAAAAAGATGTACTTTGACTGATTCAGAGTTTTAGAATATACATAAACATTCTGAAATGTCAATCCATTTTCGTGCAATAGTAGACCAATTAATAAGTTAGTTTTTCCACAATTTGATGGTCCACAAATGATGCAACGTATTGTATTTGGTAATAATTCTCCATGACGTAATTTGTTTTTTATCAAATTGTTACAGATTGTATTAACCTGTAACGATTGTGTTTTTTTAACGAATTTCATGTTTGTTATGCAATACTGATGGATTCGTAATGAAAAGATGAATTTATAACATATATTTATAACTATAAGTAGTTGAGCCAACTGGTTAGGTTAGGTTAGTTACGTTATTCCCCAATCCGAAGGAGAAATTGGGCATTCTACCCCACCGTAGTGACCGAGGGTTATAAATGTTATAATCCTTGCTTTACAATTTTGATTTCAAAATGTTGTATGGTAAATCCTTCCATTTTACTAATTCTTCCAGTCCTTTTATACTGAATTATTTCTTACAGTTCATTCAATATTATTTAAAATGTGTAAATAAAAATACGTTACATAGTATACAATTTCTTTATTTCTTAAATAATAAATTAATTCTTTACAAACTTCATTTTAAAATGTTGTTTGGTAAATCCTTCCAGTCCTTTTATACTAATTTATTTCTTACAGTTCATTCAATATTATTTCAAATGTGTAAATAAAGATACGTTACATAGTATACAATTTCTTTGTTTCTTAAATAATAAATTAATTTATTTCATAACAAAGAATTAATTATCTTTTACAATAATATTTACTAATAACTATCTCCAATATCACTTGAGTAATCTATTAACATTGAAAGGCAATGCCCCCATGGTAATGTATGTATCTGATCTGGTAATATTTGCACTTTATCATCGTTTTTATCCAAAACCTTTTTATCAATTTTTTGAGAATATAACTTATGTTTAATCGATCTTATCATATACATTTGACGTCTGAGAGTCTCAATAGTTGAATGTGCATTGTTGTAGTCTTTTAATTCCAATGTTTTTGAAACAGACTTAGTTACACCCTTAGCTTTTTTTATTTCAGCTTTTGTGCTATTTATGAAATATAATTTAGCACGCAAACCTATGAATTCTGTAATGACATCATCACCCATCTCATGTTTCCACAATCCAGGTATTTTCGAATTAATTTGTGGGATATGATAAGGATTATCTTGCCTAAAATTACTTGTATCAAATATAGAAATGTTGTGTTTCATATCTTAATAGAAATCATCGCAATAAATTAAATACAATAAGCTGTCAGTATCTGTGTAGCAAAGTTCAACATTTTTTCCATATTTATCTTTTATAAACTTGTAATGGAATTCGTATAAATGTTGCTTTGAATATTCTAACACAGTAAAACCAATATAAATCGGTCTATCTAAAACAACTTTTTCACGCTTTAGTTCTATAGCCACAAAGTCTTCGGAAAATATTGAAATGCTTTTTAAATTAGGCCTCGCTATCAGTTTTTCAGCATCAAAATTTCTATTTGTATTATTATTACATTCTCTCCATTTAGTGATCAATTTGACATCTGTTTGCTTACGCTTATTTTCTATAGTTTTACCAAATATTGCGTTTTTTAATAACTTGAAAAAATCTTTTTCAAATGCTGTTTTTGAATTTTGACGTAAACTAGTATTAAGCTCAATATATCCCTTGAGAAAGTTTTCTTGTCTGAAACTTAATATACGGTGTATTTTTTTCAAAATTAAACCATTGCTTAAACATGTTTTTAAATGAGTATAATGAATCACATAATTATATTTATCATATAGATTTGCTATCAATTTTGTAGTTGTTCCATAAGGAGATACAAATTTTTCGACTGCGAAGGGTAAGTCTTTGTGTTGATTGTGTAAATGCTCTGGGTAAATTAAGTCTACTTCTAAAATATATCCGAATTCATTATCATCGGAAATACTTAACACATCAAAATTAGTTATTTCTTTTTGAGATAAAAATTTAAATCCTGAAATAGGAAGTTTCTTCATCATAGCATAGCCGTATAGATTATTACAATCAAGATATATTAAGTAACTGCTCGGTATTGAGTCAACAAAACTTGGTAGATATTTATTGTTTGCTACTGCATGTCGAAGAGAGCATTGAACTAGACCACCTCGAATTCCTTTTTCTAGTAATTCATACATTTTCAAATCATTTATAAGTTCAAGTTCGGTACCTGTAAAAAGAAGCATAGCATCCCAGCTTAAGCTCGGTGAGCTCACATAATAAGCTGGATTCAACTTATAGTATTGTAAACTCATTTGTCTAAATTTTTCGAATATGTCACATAATAAAAGCACATCACATTTTACATATAAGTCTGTATATTCACCAAGTGATTTTATGTCGAAAGCCTTGTATACAGCTTGTGCATGTAAATACATATCATCGGTTATATGCTCATTAGTCAAACTATTAAAAAAATCTCGCTTTGGAGGGAGTTCAGTTTCATCAAGTTTTGACCAAGAATTTAAATAATCATAAGGATAGACACCTTTTCGACATATTAAGTCCATTTTCTTTTTATCAACAAATTCTCTTGATAAATGATGAATGTCTGTTTTCGTTAAACTTTGACTTAACAAGTCGAGGCTAGAACTCAAAAACTGATATGAATCTATAAATTTTATTTGTATAGGATTTTTATAATATTCACTTCTAATTACTTTTGTGAACGACAGATATTTTTCCTTTGATTTCGGTATGATCCTAATAGAACCTTTATATTTTGCCAATTCTTCAATGAATAAATGTGAGTCATATCCACTTAAGTTATGAAACACAACAGGAATGAATGGACAAACCTGATACATCAAGTTACAGTGAGCGTGTGCAGCACCTTTGTACTTTGACGTAATATGATCATGATCTTTAACTCGGTCATTTAATAATAACTGCTTACATATATGACATATGTCATATGGTGGTGTTTAAATATTCTACCTCCTGATCATATGACAATGGCAGCATGGATTTCTTTTCATTTAATATTTTATGAATTCGTGTAGCATCTTTAATTAAATATTTTACAAAAATTTCTACACAATCTTCACCTCGGTACGAGACAAATTTGTTCAAGCTACTGTTATATGAACAACATTTATAATATGCAAAACATGAAGGCTGATGTAATTTCAGATTCTGAGTTTTTACGGATATATTTTCATTATAATCTAAGAGTAAACATTCAAAATCAGCGTAAATAATAAAATAATTTTTTTGTTGTCTCTCATAATTATCAAATTTAATTGTCATGTTTTTTTTCAGGTAAAATGGACAAAATTTTAGTACAATAATGAGACTTATATCGTGTTTCTATACTAAAAAATTGTAAACATGTATCACATAAATAAACTTTACCTTTGTAGCGAGTTACTTGACGTCGAACTAATCGAGTTAGGTCTTTGATTAAACAATAATGCCCTCTTTTATTATGTTCGATATACAATAGATTTATATGATTGATCCTTTTAGTTTTAGATATATACACGAAATTTTTTTAATTACCAGAAAAATTTTGGCGAAGTGATAGGTATTCGATACTAAACACATACATGCAAAAAAAATGAATTAAGTATGTATGTCAGTTTTTTTCTTAAAACCACCTAATATTATGTTCACGACGTACAATATTTTTCTCAATGGAATATGACTAATTCACGAAAACAAAATCACACAAAGAAGTCATTGATAAAATAATAAACACGCACTCTCTCTTTCTATCATTCTACTACTGTCCTTGAAGGCGGGCGGCGCGTGCGACCACCCCTCCCCGCACCGCCTTACACGTGTCGTCAAGTCGGCGGCATCTCTTTGATGTTAATAAAATTTAAATCATAAATGCAGTTCCGGTTGTGACGTCTCGATTCGCGCACGTATCCTAATCAATACTATCGGCACTATCGAGATGGCGTACCAATTTACCGACCGCGAATACGCATTAATGTTACGTAGTTATTTTTTATCCGGTGAAAATGTGAGTGCCGCTTTACGGATGTATCGTGATCTCTACCCGAATGCCCGACAGCCAAATTACTCCACGATGTTGAGCGTCTACCAACGTCTATTAGATCACGGCTCATTTCACGTACCGACGCACGCACAAGGCCGGGGCAGACCCGCCTATCCGCAGAACTTGTACGACGAAGTACTCGAGTTTTTTGAGGACGATCCGCGACGAAGTACAAACGATGCGGCACGTAGATTTGGCATCAGCCAGCACTGTGCTTGGAAAATTGTGAACTCGGCTGGTATGCACCCTTATCACTACAGAAAGGTTCAAGAACTGACAACAATCGACCGAGCACCCAGGATTACATTCTGCAACTGGGTGATCCTTCACCCGGAGACCAACGTCCTTTACAGTGACGAATGTTTGTTCACAAGAATCGGGCTTTTCAACCAACATAACGAACATTGGTGGTCAATAAGAAATCCCAAGTTGGCGCGACAACATTCGTTTCAACACAGATTTAGCGTGAACGTTTGGGCTGGAGTCCTAAATGACAATATCGTGGGCCCATACTTCATCGAGGGACGTCTAACGGGTGAAACCTATTTGGATCTGTTGAGAACCATGGTATCAACCATGTTGGATGATATTCCACTCGCAAGCTTGCGAGACCTCTGGTTCCAACAAGATGGTGCTCCACCCCACTACCACATCGCGGTAAGAGACTACCTCAATACGCAATTTGAAGGCAGGTGGATTGGACGGGGAGCTTCAGTCGCGTGGCCCGCTCGATCCCCGGATCTGACGCCAATGGACTTTTTCATGTGGAGTGAAGTGAAACGTAGAGTGTATGTCAGTGAACCCAACACCCGTGAGGACCTCCGACAAAGGATAATTGACGCCTTCGATGAAATTCGTCAACAAAGAGACATTCTCCTAAGTTTAAAATCAAACTTGTTAAAGCGGGCTCGTTTGTGTATTCAAAATGACGGAGGACATTTCGAGCAACAATTAAAGTACTTGTAGGGTAAGTCTTGCACGTGTTAAGTACAGAAATTAATCCTTAAGCTAATTTACTATTCCAAGTTCTTTAGTAGGTACCTAGTGTACCTACACCTACCTGCCAGTTGATAAGGTACTTAAAAAAACTACTGAATTACGTTAAAAGTTACTGTGGTTTTACCATTGTTTACTCAGTTCACCCAAACTTGTATTAAACACGGTATTAAAAAATTACTGCCACTAGAAAGTTCACGATGAAAGTTAAAAGTTCATTGATGACCTATTTACTATCCACACATCGTGCGTAAATAAAATGGTGTCTATTCTTTAAGCACGTATTGTGAGATTTTAAAAACGTTAATAACTTTGTTTTTTTGTATGGTGGGGTATTTGTATTATTCCATATATATTGAAGTATATACGTTCCATATCAGCCCCTGCAGTTTCTCTGGTAATTAAAAATTAGTAGTGTATAAGGGTCCAGTCACGGTATTATTTTGTAAACCATATATATTTACACTTATAGAAGGATTATTACTTTCAAATAATTTTATATCATTCACAGTAAGAGGAAATTTCATTCCTTCAATATTTAGAATAGTTGAATAATGAGGATAGGAACTAGTTAAACAGACATTATTTTTAACCGGGTATAATGCCGCCACTATGCTCCATAAAAAACAATTATTATCTTTATTTTTAACATTAATACAACTTTTTGAATGTTTGATTGCCGGTGGTAACTCTATATAAGTTCCACCTCTCATTGGACAATATTTATTTATGTTTATTTCAAGATGACTCATTGATAAAAATGTCCACCCAGATTGAGTATGTTGGAATTCAGTAAATTTTTTATTTAATGTATTCATAATCGTGGCTAAGAATTGATTTAAGTCTGTATTCTTGTAAATAATAATATATCTAGAATTAAAAGATTTTAATTGCTTTTCATCAGTTTTCGGTAGTAAAAAATTAGCAAATAATTCAAAATTAATTTTTATACAATTGTGTTTCTTCAATGAAATATTGATCAATTCTATTATATCTATTTGTTTGTCACTCAAAAGCGCCTCAGGACTAAGGTACTCATCATCTTGAGTGATATTTAATCTGTATGTTACTATCCTGTTTTTAATCGCAGTCGCCACAATATTAATAAACACCTCAACAAAGTCTAGGGAACAAGATGACCCCAATTATTTTTTTTCGTGTAAATCTTGTTTTGCAAATAACTGGCAGCAAATAAATAAAAATAGAATAAAGTAGATTACAGAGTTGTTCGAAATTTAAAAATAAATTTAAATAAGTAATGATTTTCGAATATGGAGGGAAAACTTTTAAAAGTGTTTGATTGTGCAGTTTCTCTGAGGCAAAATAAAAATTATTTTTTTTGATTGTAAATAACGTTTATTATCAATAATACGTCTTTTACGTATGGTTTGTGCATTTTTGTGACTGTAGTCATCATGTCACGTCGTCATTTAAGTCGCTAAGAGATGTTAAGCGCTGTTGGTATGCTGCAAGCTGGACGAACTCAACGCGACGTAGCGGATGCTGTCAACACCCAACCAAGCGTAATTTGCAGATTATGGGCACGCTACAGGTCTACAGGGGATGTTGCCGAACGTCCCAGGGGCGAAATAGGGTTACTACCCCGCGACAAGATCGTTTCTTGCAAAATTCCGCAAGGCGGCAACCCACGATTACTGCTCGTCAGTTGGTCGCAGGCCTCCAGTCTTAGCATCAAGTGGTTATTAGCGATCAAACTGTCAGAAGAAGACTACACGAAGTCAATCTTTATGCTCGCAGACCGCTTAGGGTTCCAGCTCTTCGACGTGGAAATCGAGGTCGTCGCTTATTGTGGGCTAACGCACATTTACAGTGGACCGACCATCAATGGGCACGGGTTCTGTTTTCCGACGAATCTTGCTTCGGTTTTCATCCTGATTCGAGAAGAGTGCGTATATGGCGAGTTCCTGGACGTCGGAGTCGTCTCCAGAATCCGCAAGAAGTTCATCCTTACCAAGGTGGAACAATCATGGTATGGGCTGGAATTCGCCTTGGTGGAAGGACCGACCTCGTTTGGATACGGGGCAATTTGAATGCAAACCAATACATTCAGGAGGTTATACACCCCATGGTAATCCCTTATCGACAGCAGTTCGGTCAAGATTTTATGTTCATGCAAGATAATGCACGGTCACCCACCGCGAGGGTAGTGGTCAATGCGTTAAGCGAGCACAATATGACGACGTTGGAATGGCCTGCTCAGTCTGCCGACCTCAATCCCATAGAGCATGCCTGGGATTTGCTTGGGAGAAGAGCTTTCAGTGATTCTTTGGAAAATCTGAACACTGAAGAACAACTTTTTTTACACCTTCGCAGTGTATGGAACCATATTCCACAGACGATGATTGACCATCTCATACTAAGTATGCCACGCCGTTGTCGAGCTGTTGCTAATGCTTTAGGAGGTCCTACAGATTATTAAAAACGTTTAAAGTACGGTTAATTACTGTATTTCTTACTACCTCGTTATTTTTGTGCCTAATCATAGAAGGTTGTAATACTCAATATTGGCACTATTCAATTCTTTCTTAAAAAAAAAAAAATTGGTATGAAAATATTTTTATTAAAATTAAAATTAAAAACGGTATAAAAATATCCTTCTATTGATATAAAACACTCACTATTACAAGAAAGGGTTTTTAAATAAAAACTAGAAATGTCCTTGTTCCCTAGACTTTGTTGATGTGTGTATTTGCGAACTGTGTCTTTAATAAACAGTTAGTTTTGTGTAAATTAGTTCTCATAATTATGATATATGTAATTATTTTTCGGAATTAATATTTGACATTTGTCACAATGAATAGTATTTCGAGATCTTGATAAACTGACGGGATTCACAGCTGTGAAAAAAAAGAAGGTTGTCAATTGTATACATTTTTAATATTCAATGGTGATAATTATAAATTACAATATGATATCACTATGATAATATGAATAAGAATTTGTTTGGTATAGTATAATTCTGTACCTATAAGTATTAAATTAATTTATACATTATTAGCTAGAGTGATATATTAAGAACGTTATAATTAACAAATACCTAAATCTAAGTTTTAGGTCGTTATGAAATATCAGTAACATGTGCATATAATTATAGCGTAGGTAAGTATACAAATTATTCAAGGCGATAAATTATTCATAACCCCCTAAAAGCGTGATTGGACAGTTTTTAAAGTCATTTTGCGTCAACAACACAATTTCTTTAATATGATTCCAAGAGTCTGCATCTTCATTCAAGTGAGTTTTTATCGTGGCTATAGAATGACGCCATCTGTTTATAGGTTGTATTTTCTTAATTTCATCGGTCTCGTAAATTTTTAATTCCACATAGTATTTACCATGTTTCGATTCGCTTATTTGACGTGAGTATCCCTTTTTTGCTCTTTTCGTAAAATATGAAAATAGAGGTGGTGCATTTTTACCAGTTGTACTGGAGCTCGGTGACGACGTCTCTGGATCGCTGTCCTCACCGAACAAATCTTGCACGGTGAGTCGTGTAGTCGGGGCGATGGGCTTGATAGCTGGCTTAGCTTTCTTTTTAGGTATTTCTTCCCTCGGCTTATTGGCTTTGACACGCTTCATTGTTGGTTTTTCTTGAAGCTTTACCTCTGCTTCAGAGTCGCTTGATACAAATACGAAAGTATTTTAATTTGAATAGATATTACGCAATACTTAATCCCTGTTTTTATTTGTTTCAATTTCTGAGTTGTCCGTTCGCCGCTAGTTTCGCATCGTATTTACCTAATACCTACATGGGTAGGCACGCGGTTGTACCTCGCTCGCATTTCTCTTATCGTATCGATCCTTAGTCGTAGTTTCGCATTTTGTCATTTATTCCATTGGGAATAAACGCACCGCACCTAAATACCTAGTTATTTTAGTAGAAAACCCCGCATCTAGGCATTTAGGTTTAGATCTTAGGTATCCTAGACACCCTAGTGCATAGGCACAGTGTAATACCTAACGCATTTGGCTTTTGTTTTTATTTGTTTCAATTTCTAAGTTGTCCGTTCGCCGCTAGGTCGCATCGTATATACCTAATACATACATAGGTAGGTACGCGGTTATACCTCGCTCGCATTTCATTCAAATTCATACGAAAGTATTTTAATTTGAATAGATATTACGCAATACTTAATCCCTGAAATAATAGTTGAACCTAGACAGCGATCTAGCTCGCGTAGGTACGATCTGGTTGTTGCTATGCGCGTTTTGTTCAAGCTTGCACTCGCAGTTATAAGTACCTACCTACCTACGGAATATTGTTCGCGCCGCGTCGCTGTGCTATACCGCTAAGATTAAGTCATTTCATTTGTTGTTTACCGCACTTTGGTTTGATATTTAGTTGTAAAAATGTCCCCAAAGGTTGGTAGGACCGGTAGTGGGGTTCAATTGAAACTTTTATACGCTAAAAGAGAGATGATTTACTCTCGCGTACAATCGATTTGTGATAATGCACTTAAAACCTCTGATTTGGCTATCAGAGATTCGTTCTTATGTTCTATAGAAAACTTAGATAGTTTACGCGCGGATTTCGAATCCTTAGTACATGACATCAACGTTTTAGAGTTAGATTTAAATCCCGATTACTCAGTGAGTTATCAGGCCTTGTCGTCGTTTGACGATTTGTATTGTCGTATCAAACGCGTCGCTAGGAGTTTGGAGAAACCGTCTGACCGACCCAATCCCACTCGCGACCGACCTAAGTTGCCACCAATTCAAATACCCGAATTTGATGGTAACATCCGCAATTGGTGTTTATTTATAGATAGTTTTGAGAATACAATAGATAAGAACGCTTCGTTGACAGATCACGAAAAATTGCATTATCTCGTTGAAAAATTAACTGGTAAAGCTATAACCGTTTGCGCTGGAATTACGTTTAGTGCCGAAAATTATAATTTAATTTTAAATACTTTGAAAGCTAAGTATGAGGATAAAAGATCGGTAGCTGACGCATATTTGGATCAGATGTTTGACTTGAAATCCATTACGGCATGTAACGATCAAAACTTAGAGAAGTTTCTAGATACTTTCGCAGCATCTGTTCGCGCCGTAAAGAACCTAAAGATCGATGACCTCTGCGACTTCTTATTTTTGTATATGGGTTTAAAGAAATTAGATTCCGAAACCATTCGTTTATTTGAGTCGGATCATCGCGGCAATAAAATTCCTAAGTCTTCGACTTAGAAAGTTTTGTTCGCGAGCATATAAAAATATTGCAACGCTCTTCATCGAAACATGAAGGCGCGAAGAAAGTTGTTGGTTCCGAACGTAAAATAGATGCGTCATCGAAGTCACTGAAGTCAACTCATACTTATGTTAATACCGCACCAGCACATGTACAATCACCTGTTTGCTCTTTGTGTAATGCTCATCATTCGCAATTGTACAAGTGTCCGGGTTTCCTAAAATTATCGCCTAATGATCGTTATAAATTTGTTCGCGCTAATAATTTTTGTTTTAATTGTCTCGGTACTAAACACCGCGTTGTTTTATGTAATAGTAGCAATAGTTGTCGCAAATGTTCAGCGAGACACCACACTTTACTTCATTTTGAAAATAGTAACGCCGCATCCAATGTGAGCACAGTTGGTTCGTCGAGCGGTGGCACACGGCGGCCTGCGCCACAGCCGCAGCCCGCGCTCGCGCGCGGTCCTGCCTGCACGGAGACCGCTGCGAATGACGTCACCTTGTGTTCGTTGTCCGCTAGTGCTGCGCTCACTACTGTTGTCCTCGCGACTGCTCGCGTTATTATTGTTGATGCATTAGGTAAACCGCACATTGTTCGAGCGCTATTAGATGGCGCTTCGCAAAGTAATTTTATTATTCAAGATTGTTGTCAACGTCTTGGTTTCAATGTTAATAAGCGTTCAACCCGCTCAGTGGTGAAGGGTTTTGGAGGTTTACAGTCAGCTGTTCATGGCACCGTTAAAACAAGGTTTGGATCTCGTTTTAATAATAATATTTGGTTTGACATGGATTCGCTCTTTATAGATAAAATAACTGAACAGTTGCCTACCGTCCCGGTTGACACGTCTTTATTAACGAAATTTAAAGACTTGCCTTTAGCAGATGAGACTTACGCTGTTCCTGGAGTCGTCGATATATTGATCGGCGCTTCGATTCTCCCGCACCTCCAGTTATCACGTAAGGTTCAAGGGGGACCGACGTACCCCGCTCCGCACGCACTGGAAACAGTTCTAGGTTTTGTTATAATTGGTTCCGCACCCGCTTCTGTAGATAGTTTTAGTCACTCGACTGCTTCGTTCTGTTGCACCGTCGAGCCGCCACTGGAGTCTACCATCCGCAAGTTTTGGGAAATTGAAGAGGTCAATGTCCCACCTATCCTAAGCCCTGATGACAAGATGGCTGAGGAGATTTATTGTCGCACGACTACTCGTGATGAGCAGGGTCGTTGTTGTCGCGCTCCCTTTCAAGGGAGATATTTTTTCGCTCGGTGACTCCCGTGTATCCGCTGAAAAACGCTTTCTTTGTTTAGAACGAAAGATGCAGGCGTCTCCAAAGTTAAAGCAAGCCTATGATGAGGTTGTTAACGAATATTTAGATAAAGGTTACATCTCACCTGCGCCTGCGGACACTGACGAGACCCAGCCTTCGTTATCCCGCACCACGGAGTTATTAGAGAAGATAAGCTTACTACTAAACTCCGCGTAGTTTTGGATGGCAGTGCTAAGACTAGCACTTCCGTGTCGCATTAATATTAGTAGAATTTTAGCTTTTTCGGACTCAACAGTCGCTTTGTGTTGGGCCCACTCTTCGCCCCATCGTTGGGACACATTCGTCGCTAATAGAGTGGCAAAAATTCAATCTGAATTAGCGCCACAAAATCTCTTTCACGTTGCTGGCACCGACAACCCAGCCGATTGTCTCTCTCGTGGATTGCTTCCTTCGCAAATTTTAGATCACCCGTTATGGTTTAGTGGACCGTCCTGGATTCATGCCGCGTTAGATAAGTGGCCAGTTAGTCAATTCAATCCCACTACGGTTTCCGAACCACCCGAGGGGAAGAAGCACTCGCTTGTTGTATCGGTGATTTAAGTACGCTAAAATATTTGCCCGCAATAGATGTTGATGACGATAGAATGCACCTTCTAACTCGTCACGCTCTTTTAGATAGATTAGTCCAATCGTTTTGGAATCGTTGGAGAACCGATTGTTTGCACACGCTGCAGTCGCGTCAAAAATGGAATACTCCATCTAACCCAATTACTGTAGGTACGGTGGTAGTCCTTATGACTGGGAATGCGCCTCCTTTGCATTGGCCTCTAGGAGTAGTAGAGGAAGTTTTTCCCGATTCCCGCGGGATAACTCGTGTTGTACGGGTTAAAACCGCAACCGGATCGTATCTGCGCCCGGTTGTTCGCCTCTGCCTTCTGTCTAGCCAGCAGTGGGCGCGAGTTCAAATCTAGGTTTATATTTTAGTTGTTATTTCCCAAACCTAGATTTAGATTAGACTTTAGATTTGTTCCGCATTTTTCGTTTTGAAGGTAACCCTTCAAGCCGGGGGGAATGGTTGCGCCGATAGTAGAATTTGTATTTTTTTTCGCTCAATAGTAGTAATTCAAATCATTGACACTGAACACACGCTTCCTGTACCCATCTCCCTCCCGCACTACCTTTAAAGTGAGATAGCAATAGTTTTCGCCCCGCCAATGGTTGAAATGGCCGCATCTTGGACTTCCGTTTGAACTAGAATCAGCAATGGCGGCAGCGCACGCGACTCTCAGAAATTAATAATGTTTGTTGGATTTTAACCGCTTTCATAGACCTTTACCGATCGGATTGTGCCTCTCGTGTGTCCCTCAAGTGATTTAGTGATGTGGGCAGCAGCTCCTGAGCCAGGAAGAGAAGACCGGTGCACCGGCTCCGACAGCACGTGGCGTCATAAAGGTTAGTGCATCCTCTCCTACTTTCTTGGGTTGCATTCACTGCCTAAACCACCTCCGCGGCAACCCGATCATCTATCTTGTTTGTTGTGTAAAGTGTCATATGAAACATTTAGCTTCACCCCCCGCAAAATACAGTCCACTAGCTCACGTGGCGAGAATTGCGCCACCACTTTATGATAGCATTTTCCCATAGCTTCAATACTGCTTGGTTGTCATTGAATATCATTATTTTATCTTGCTTCACCGCTGTTATGTTTTTCAGCAGTAGCCTTTGATGGAGAGCTTCATTCACAACTTCTAATGGCGAAATGAGAAAGAAAGAAGAAGAAAGAAAGAAAAACATTTATTCACGACATCGACCACACAGCCCATAGACGCCTAATGTTTGATTTTGCGTATTGAATGCATTCTGGCGACTAGCTGAGGTAAGGTGAAGCGGGGTTGCAACGCCGTGATTGGCTAATTCAAGGCCACAGTGAAAGAAAGTGATGTACAGAGTATATTTTTTAGGTTAGTGGTTGTCGATACACTTATCGATAAATTATATTTGTTCCAAAAGAAAAACAATTTGCAAAGTTCTTTTGTTCAATACGGAGTGTCAAAGAAATAAAACATTTTTTCTAAATTACATCGATTTATTATTATTGTAATGCTTGTAAATCTTTTATTTCTTACATTAACACATAAATTACAATTATTGAGTTCTTTCGTTCTCCACAAATAAATCACATAAAAGTCCTAGGAAAAGGTGTGGAACACGGTTGTAACTTTTAGCGCGAAAACGATGCGTACGCGTCCTGTGCACTGACGCTACTGGAATGGCGCGGGCGGCGGGGGCCGGCCGCGTCCCCGGAAATTTACAGTTAAGGGATGCGATGCGAGGCGCCCGGGGTGGACACTGCGACGAGAACAGATGGTACCCAAATGTTTCGCCTTACATTATTTAATTAACCATCACAAACTTATTGACATTGTTTGCCCTTTTTGGCGTCTAAGTATGTAATAATTAAATATACAATAATATTAAGTAACAATAGTAGTAAGTAACAAAGATACCGAGCTTAACATTTATATAAAAAAAGAAGTTTATACCTACTACAATTCCTCCGAATCAAATTTTAATTAACCGTTTAATTACGTGTCTTTGACATAAAAAAATGAAATAAAAATGTTTAAATAAAAACATAGAACGTCAATGAAATTAAAGCACCTCAAACCACAACCAAGCGAAGATTTCATTGAAGTCGGTTCTTTGTTTTTATGAGACATGAGACGTACTTCTTAGCATTCCATGGATTCACCGTGCGGGTGCCGGGTCCATCGTGTTGCAGGGCGGGGAACCCGGTGCAGCGCCGGGACTTGCGACCATCGGATGTAGGTTTAAGGGGCCCCTAATACATATATATATACCATATGTATACATATATATTATATGATACGTATCACGCTCACCTTCCACTGCCCGCGTTCCCCACCCTTCCTAGCCTATTTTTTCAAAGAAATCGTTTGGTGTACAAAATTGCTACTTGAGCATGAAAAAAGTGAATAATACACAGCTAAGTGATATTAATTGTTTTTAAAATGTATCAATTTAGTATAAATCCTTCTTATGGTGGGTTTCTGCTGTGCATTCTTAGTAAGGAAGCTTAATCTTGTTGAAATGTATTTTTGCATGACACTCATCGCTAAATCAACTACATGATTTGTCATATCGGAGCGAAATTGATGAGAATGAATATTTGAAAAAAATTCTTCGCCTATAAAAGTACTTAATGTCTTATTAACTAAAATATTCGTTTTATGTAATTGATTCTTGGGCATCTGATCTAAATAGGCTTTTATGATTTTTTCACTGCGACTGCAAATTTTAACCACAGTTGGTGACGGATAAATTAAACCACCCTTATCTCTGTAAGCTATAAGTGAACCCGATAACATACGGGCATCCTGCTTAATAGATACCAAAGCACCTATACAAGTCTTGCATTTAATTTTATTTATTAGGGTACTTGACACAAAACCAGCAATATACTCTACTGCTTTTTCAGAGAACTTAGACAGGGTGATTCTCTCAAGAGCTTGATTTAAATCATCCAGACATGTATTTTCTTGCCAATCAACTTCTCGTTTTTCATCTAATGTTGAAGTCAAGTTGATTCTCGTAACAGCAGATGAACAATTCAGAATTGAAATCTGTTCGAGTGATACGCAGTTTCCCGTGGAGAAGTCCATTAATTCTGAGTGAATTAATGTTTTTTTGTAAATAGATTCAAATTGCCTGGGGGTAGGATTATCATTGCTGCCATTATGCGACCGAATGTTCGAAAAAAATAATTCTAAATGATCTTGCGAAATCTTATTATACGGAATATATTTTATAAATGCATTGTTTCTATCGACTAAATCATTATACATTCCACATGCGCTTGTGATGGAAATACAAAACCCCAGAAATCCTGTGTAGCGAGGAGATTTAATTAATTTTATAAATTTATTATTTTTTTTTACATCGACAGACACATTTAAGAGAAATTGTTTGCATTCATTTAATCTATTTAAAATAACGGGTGCATTTTCTTTATTAATAGCCCTTTTAAACCCGTAACCATGGACTCTCGAGTCTAAAATATCAAAAAGATCATTAATTAAAAGCAGCATAGCAGTAGTTTCATCAGCGTTTTGAAAATCAGAAAGTTTCAATTCAACATTACAAAATTGCAAAGCCGTTGCTACACTACGACTAAACAGTTGCGCCGCTAATTTAACTTTCATTACATTCTGTTTAAATTGGATGTGGGACATGCGCAATTTATTTGCCAAGTGGAACTGTTCTTTTTCCTGTAAATCATGAAGCATAGTAATGTATTCCCATTTTATGAGCCCCCCGTTATCGGATTTAAATTCTTTATAATATTCAAAGGAGTTACGTACAAGTTTCAACATATGAACTGGATCTAAGAATATAAAAATATTATTGTTTGTGTTTTTGTGTTTAAAGGAACTTTTAATATTAGATTCCGAAAAATCACATCCCAGTAATTTAGCCATAGCTATGTTAGTAGGGCATCCATCAAAAGTAACCGCTTTTATTGTTACATTATTTTCATAACACAAATCAATTGCTTGAAGAACCAAATTCTTTTTTTGTTCAGCATTAGTGCCATTGGTTAAAAAGTATCCTATGGCAACTTTGAATCTTTTATTTAGTCCGACAACTAATAAGACCAATGCCTCACCACACTCAGGTGAACAATCGGCTTGTACGCTACCCCCAAAATCCACATACCCAAAAGTACGTTGCGTAGACGAAACATATTCCACTTTTGATTTAATTTTCATCTCGTCAAACACAAGGGTACAAATCAACTCTTGATCTTTGGATAATTGAGCAGCCTTATTTCTAAGAGCACTAAAGGCTTCTTTCGTAAATCCTGGTTTGCCATCTACAGTTTGGTACCATTTGCTCAGCGTTTTAATCGATGGCAAACATGTCTGAAATGTTTTCCTAACGTATGCGTAGGCTTTTGAAGAGTAAAAATTAAGAGTTAAAGCGAAAGTCCTTAATTCTGACGAATATTTTTTTTTAATAGTAACACCTTTCTTTGACTTCAATATTTGTCGTTTTACTAATTCACTGCTAGTAACCCCGATCTTACTTAGTAAATCTGCGTCAGTAGAATCAATAAGTCTTTTATTCTGCAGTTCATTTAAAACAGTTTTTAAAGAAGCTATCCTTTTCCGGAGATACCGTGTTTTTTCTCTTAAATTTTTTAACTGCTTGTTTTTATAAGCTACTTTATTAGTCAATTCAATCACCCTTCGACATAATCGTTTCTTATTCGGCGAATTGTATTGTGACGGAGTTCCAGGAAAGATTTTCCTCTTCCTTGGTGTAGTAGGCAGAGTAGAAGTACTAGCTCCATCTTGTGGCTCCCCAGTGCTCTAAAATTAAATTATGAAATGTAAATACAAGAAAATACAGTAGACTAATCTGCACCAGTCCGGTAGGAAAACTAGTTGTATGCCAAATTTCATCCATATCAATGGAGAAGGTTAGGCGAATAATAAACATAAACAAGTTGTAATTTTCAAAACATAAAAAACCGACAAAAAAACCTATGTCATACATATTTATGTAATCTCCTTTTGATTTTCTTTATTTTGATACCCCACTGTATAGGTTTAGTTGACGAAAAAAATTAAAGGCTTACAATTTGAGAGCAATGGTAGCCCAACGGTAAGAGCACTCGTATTTCATCTGAGATTTTGAAGGTTCGAATCCGGGCCAGACGAATGAGATTTTTTAAGTCCGTATTTTTCTAATAAATTTACCACTGGCTCCTCGGTGAAGGAAAACATCGTGAGGAAACCAGCAAGTCCAAGAACCTAGCAGGTTCGAAGACGTGTAATATCCACCAACATGCATTGGCCGGCATTGGGTCAGCGCGGTGGATACATTCCCTTGAACCTGCACACAGCAAGAGCACATATTACCTTAATAATACGTGCTCCAACTGTGTGTTAGCAGGAGCTAAAGAAAATACAACTCACCAAAAGAGGTAAAAACAGTGTTGGTATTGCTAATTTTGACAAACGCCGACGATTTTTCATATATATGAAACAGTCTTCTGAAAAATGGCGTGAACAAATAACACTGTGTTTCGATGGCATCCAATTGTCTCTTTTTGTTGCATTGATCCACTTTTCTTTTACATTTGCATCTTGAGGGTACCTAAAATTAAAAGTGCATCGTATCCCAAGTCTTTACTAGCGAATCTTAAAAAAATTCTGGATCTTAAAACATGTGGGTGGCATGATAGCTCAGGGGCCCATTGAAGGTATTTACACAATTTTTTTATCAAAATCTGTCCAGCAAAGTTCATCCACACAAACTTTTACAGAGAAATTGCATGTATGTAAAAGGTGCAGAACATTTTATCCAGATTTGTCCAGCAACTTAGGACAGATTGCAACGCCACCTACCGAGTCCAATTTAAAACTACATGCATCACGTATATATATATATACGTAGAGACCGGATTATATGCATTTGCATATTTGCATATGCATTTGCATATTTTAGCAATTCTCAGCGGTAATAGCATATTTTACCTATAAGATCTATTTTGGTGCATATTATCGGTACATTTACTATATTTTTCCGTGTATAGTGCACTCAACCTGTGTTTTGAAAGTGTGTTGTTGTTTTCAAAGTGATTGAAGTGATTGATAGTTTCATTAAAATGGCACGGCAGAAATTTTGCCAGAAACTATAAGTGCTAACATAGCACACAAGCTCAAATTCTGCACAGTTACCTCAGTGGATGTGGAGCGATTTTTTTGTTGGTCTGAGGAGCGAACCTTTTCCACTTACAAAAATATTCTAAATGATAGAAGACACAATCTTACCACTGAACATTTGGAACAAGGCTTGATTGTTTACGTTTACAAAAATATTAATAATTAAATAAATAATAATTAATTTTAAATAAATAATAGTTAAATAAATAAATTTAATAATTAAATAAATAATTTTAATGTCATGTAATGTTCCTGTACCTATCTATTATCGCCTATCAAAGGATAATCTTACTAATTTTATGCTGATTTTAAAATAAAAGAATGAAAACTTACTTTTATATTTTTTTGGGTTCCTAAAATTATCATTTAAGTTTGCATATTCTGCCATATTTCTGCCATTTTCGTGCATATTTCAAGCATTTTTTATGCATATTTGCATGCATATAACAAGCTTTTTATGTTGCATATAATCCGGTCTCTTTATACACCTCAAAAAAACATTCTGAGTTATACACTGTAACGACGCGCTCTGCGAACGTCGTCACACCGGTTTTAATTCTATTTTTGAACGAAAAGTTTCGGAGCGCGGAGTGAATGACATTTTGACGTATACCTGTCAAAGGACCTTTCTTCCTAACGTGGAGGCTGGATGGTCGATATTCATGGCTTCGTAACTTAATTTCAATAAATCTCATAAAAATGAGAGTATTTTGGCCTAAAGGATAATAGTTTGTGTCCTCACAACTATCCTCTTGTGGAATTATAGTTTATTTCTGGTGAGTTGTCATTTTTTAATAAGATTCACTTTGATAGAATTGCCACGCTCCTAATTTGAAAAATAATTGTTAAAATTCTATTGTTTCAGCTCTTAATCTGAGAATATTATGATTTCTTTTGCTATTGGCATTGATCCAGCAAATTAAGGCGGTAAGTCGCCCAAATTTATAAAAAATTAGGACCTCGTGCCCATATGGGAGTTTGTTCTAATGACATGCAATTTTGTTACAGGTTTCCAATTGGAACCGCCTTTGTCTTTGCCTTTTCTCTTTTCTTTGGACCTTTTTCGGCGTTCCTTTGTCTTCGGTCATCTGCATTTCCTTATGGAGGGTTTGGACTTTTCACCTCAAACATGGATGTACCGCATGGGCTTAAACTGAAAACTTCGCCTGCTACGAGCTTTCTCGCTGCTGTGTTTACATATACTCGCCGAGGGATGCCGTGAGCTTACTTTAATTATATTTTAAATCTAAACTTCAAAATAACCTAAAAGTGCATTGGTGACATAGAATCATATTGACATAAGATCATTTTGACCTAGCTTATAAAACTCTAATTTTAAATTTAAGGTTAGATATACATTAGGAATGTATCCTTGCAACTATTTCTAAATGCACACTGGAGTGGACAATAAAACCTTAAACCTCACAGTTTGGTTTCATTTAGCTCACCTCCGGAAGATTAAAAGTTTCCAATATCCGCTGATTATCTTAGGCATGTGTATCTCCAAGGCGCCCGAACTTTTATGGTAATGTACTTACAAACCAATTTTATTTATATTTCTTTTAAATAGGAGATTACACACTTACTTCTTTCATTGTCATATGACACATATTTTTTTTATTATTACATCTGACGCTTGCGAACCAATTTTTTTTACTTTGTAATAACACATATTGTTTAATTATTACAATTGGCACTCGCGAACAGGGACATGACAGTGTGCATGTATCTTTATTCCTTGTCACCTTTGCATTATTTTTTACTTTAACATGTTAAGAACAGTGTTTTCTTCATGTATTTTACTGTTGCATAACTGTGTATTACAGTAAATCTTTGTTATTGTTTACTTTGCAAAACTAATCATACTACAAGTTAGTACTATTGTTTGTATCTCTCAATTACAGGTGAATGTTTCAATTTGTATAACATGGTTATTGTTATAACTGTTTTATCTTATATAGCTTTTGTTTATTACAGGTAAGATTTTCCACTTAGTAATATTATATAATTACTAGTTCTTAACCTTTATTCACATGTGTGAAAACATAGTAATATTTGAATATTTGCTGTTTACCTTAAGTAGACATAAATAATTTATTTTGTGAATCACTAATGCATTTTTATCTTTATAGGCATTTGACCTAAATAACTTTTGCAACAATAACATTCCATTCTATGAGTTTGTTTGACTTTTGAGTTTAGCGTTTTGCTATCAATACAATTAACTTCATTCATAATTTAATTAACTTTAATTAGAAACTTTAATTGATACTTTAATTAGAAACTTATAGTGTATTTAATACAACTTTTTATTAGATTTTCACATCCTTTTATAAATCAAACATGGATAAGGAAATACAGGTCCCGCCTTTGTTTGAGAATATTGTTGGTGATGTTCCAGTTGGTACTTCTACTTATGAGATGCCTCATGTCACAGGCTTGGCGTCGCTGCGAGGAATTGCGGGGTTTGTAATTCAAATACTGTTCAGTCAAAAAACGTATCAGGTCCCATCGAGCCCTAGTTTTTGATAAAACCTCTGGTGACTCGATGTTGAAAAAATTTAGCAGTGCTCCGAATGAAGCCACTTGTAAGAAAGAATTTAATGAATGGTTGGATTATTTGAAAGTTTTCTTTAATAATATCAGGGCTGCTCCTGTTTTGTTTGTTAAACATAAAGACACTAGACCTTATTTAAATTTTAATATTAATAATAAATTTTATTCAGGTTTGTTAGATAGTGGAGCTTGTAGTTGTGTACTCGGTTCTAATATTCATCAAACATTTTTGCAATTAGGTTATAAATTTAAACCTTATAAAGGTAACGCTGTTACTGCTGATGGTTCTGCACACAATGTTATTGGAACTATGGTTTTACCTACCACTTGTGATAACTTAACTAAAAATGTAGATTTTTTGATAATACCTTCTTTTAAACCTTCAATTATTTTGGGATTTGACTTTTGGTTGAAATTTAATCTTGCTAAAGACTTATGGAATAATATTACTTTTGAATATGAATCCACTACTTGTGTAAATGCAGTTACTTCTGTTTCTGAACTTTCTCCTTCTGAGAAACACGAGTTAAATAAAATTATTTCACTTTTTGAAAATATTTCTTATGAAAAGAGAGGCTTAGGTCTTACTCATTTAGTTAAACATAAAATTTTTGTTTGTGATAATGGAAGCCAATTTACAGCTAAGCAATTTGTAGATTTTCTAAAAAGTTATAATATTAGTAAAATATTTTATAATACTTTATATACACCTCAAAATAATCCTGTAGAGAGATATAACAAAACAGTCGAAACATGTATTTCTTGTTTTGTTAAAGATGATCATAGAACTTGGTCAAAATATTTGCCTCATGTTCAATTAGCTTTAAATAGTAGTGTGAATCTAGCTACAGATTTCACTCCTAATTTTCTCATGTTCGGTAGAGAACTTATTTTTGATGCTTCATTGCACCGTTTTAGTAATTCTTTTGATAACCTCAATCAACTTGATGTTGTTGATAGGTCTTCATTTGCTTTTTCACTTAAATCACTTAGTGATATTTTTATAAAAGTTCAAGCTTCATTGCTTAAAGCTTATAAGCGTAATGCGCGTTATTATAATATAGGAAGGAAGGTCATTTCTTTTGAAGTGGGAGATATAGTGTGGAGGAGAAGTTTTGTGCAGTCTAATGCTCCTGCATTCTTTTCGGCTAAGTTAGCACCTAAGTTTGTTAAGTGTGAAATAATAGATAAAATTTCCTCTAATGTTTATGTTTTAAAAGACCTTAATAAAAACTATACTGGTCGTTATCATATTAAAGATATAATAAAATATTAAAATTATTCTTGTTTTGACTGTCAAAAAGTCTATCTTTGTCTTTGGTACTTTGTTTGAAGTATTGAACCCATTAAAAGGTGATGTTTGATAGGTTTAGGGTTCTTGAAAGGTGATGTATGTTAGGAACTTCACAACAATTTATTAATTTCAATTTTAGTTTCCTTCAAAAATAACTTAGGTCATTTTAGGACTTGTTATTGTGTAACTCTACTCCATATTAACAAATTGTTCCACATCGAAAGATCTTATAATTTTTATTTATCTTTGTTGTATAGGATTATTTTCCTGTATATATTTTTATACACTTGTATATTTAATATTGTATATTTTGTACAAATTTAGGAATTTAGTTTCTACTCTAATATAGGAGTGAAATTTAATATTCATTTTCTACATTAAATTCACTTGACTTATTTCCACTCACTTAGGGAATGGAAAATTAAGTTTCTTGAACTTTATTTTTGTACAGTTCTGGGTTATTTTCTTAGTATTAAGATTCTCGGATTGGACGCATTTTATGCATTTTTTACACACCTTGTTATACCATTTTTTGGGAAACTTGTGTCTTACTGGACTTTACAATTTTTTGTGCTATTGTGTTTCATACACATAGTCACACCTTACGCTTTGCGCACGGGATGTCGGTGGTGTTGTGCCGGTCGCAAATGTCATACTTTTCTTATGCGGTTGTGCTCAGAAAGTCAGTGGTGTTGTACTGGTCACAATTGTCATATTTTCTTTATATTTTGCTTGTGCTCGGAAAGTTGGTGGTGTTATGCCGATCACAATGCTTATAAATATATTATTACGACACTTTTGTTGTGATTTTGTTTTGACGTTTTGGATGTTGGAATGGGAATTTGAAGTCGGCGGCTTTTCAACCTAACCGACAGTGGGAAAACTTCATTGTTTTTACCGATTTTCTTTCAGATTCGGCAGCGTTGGTGCTTAACCGATATCTTGTTAGTTTCATATTTTTGTTTCAGGAATAGCTGGTATAGAGTCGGTGGCGTAGGAGCTCAACCGCACTTTTGTATTGATGCTAGAAGGCTGGTTAAGATCAAGGATTAGATTCGACGGCGTTGGTTGCCTAATCGATATCTGGAATGGAATTGAGTAGGGATTGTTTAATTTGTTTTATTGAAGGATTTATTTTCACTTTTGTGTTGAAATAAGTTTTTACTCTTTTCTGAGTTTGGTTCTTCACTTTTCGAGTGTTTTCACATTCTTTGATTTTTAGGAATGCTTTCCCATTCTTTAATTTATAATTATTTCTGCAATACCCAATGCAAGATGCTTTCGCATTGCCTTTTTTGTTTATTGAAAAATGTTGCATGACATTTTGTCTTTTGAGGTTTTTTTTGGAATTTTGTTCTGGACTCTCATAATTTTCATTAGAAAAGGAAGTTTCCTTCTTTCTTTTTTCTTTTTGGGGAGGGATGTAATGTAACGACGCGCTCTGCGAACGTCGTCACACCGGTTTTAATTCTATTTTTGAACGAAAAGTTTCGGAGCGCGGAGTGAATGACATTTTGACGTATACCTGTCAAAGGACCTTTCTTCCTAACGTGGAGGCTGGATGGTCGATATTCATGGCTTCGTAACTTAATTTCAATAAATCTCATAAAAATGAGAGTATTTTGGCCTAAAGGATAATAGTTTGTGTCCTCACAACTATCCTCTTGTGGAATTATAGTTTATTTCTGGTGAGTTGTCATTTTTTAATAAGATTCACTTTGATAGAATTGCCACGCTCCTAATTTGAAAAATAATTGTTAAAATTCTATTGTTTCAGCTCTTAATCTGAGAATATTATGATTTCTTTTGCTATTGGCATTGATCCAGCAAATTAAGGCGGTAAGTCGCCCAAATTTATAAAAAATTAGGACCTCGTGCCCATATGGGAGTTTGTTCTAATGACATGCAATTTTGTTACAGGTTTCCAATTGGAACCGCCTTTGTCTTTGCCTTTTCTCTTTTCTTTGGACCTTTTTCGGCGTTCCTTTGTCTTCGGTCATCTGCATTTCCTTATGGAGGGTTTGGACTTTTCACCTCAAACATGGATGTACCGCATGGGCTTAAACTGAAAACTTCGCCTGCTACGAGCTTTCTCGCTGCTGTGTTTACATATACTCGCCGAGGGATGCCGTGAGCTTACTTTAATTATATTTTAAATCTAAACTTCAAAATAACCTAAAAGTGCATTGGTGACATAGAATCATATTGACATAAGATCATTTTGACCTAGCTTATAAAACTCTAATTTTAAATTTAAGGTTAGATATACATTAGGAATGTATCCTTGCAACTATTTCTAAATGCACACTGGAGTGGACAATAAAACCTTAAACCTCACAGTTTGGTTTCATTTAGCTCACCTCCGGAAGATTAAAAGTTTCCAATATCCGCTGATTATCTTAGGCATGTGTATCTCCAAGGCGCCCGAACTTTTATGGTAATGTACTTACAAACCAATTTTATTTATATTTCTTTTAAATAGGAGATTACACACTTACTTCTTTCATTGTCATATGACACATATTTTTTTTATTATTACATCTGACGCTTGCGAACCAATTTTTTTTACTTTGTAATAACACATATTGTTTAAATATTACAACACTTAAGTAATTACTAATATACAACACGTTTGTAGATTTTATAAAAGTTAATGCGTATTATTACAGTTTTTATTAAATAAACGAACAAAAAACAAACGCGTTGATAATATTTATGAATATATTTATCTATTTATCGATAACGAAATTGCTACAACACTAGTTACACGCGCCACGAAACGTTGGAAAGAAATAGATTAATTTACGCAACGGGAAAGAATGAGACGGCACGATAGTTTGAGTACTTTGTTTTAAAACCACGACCAGTGAACCGTGAACTCCGTACTTGCGAAAAAATTTGTTGATTTCCTTGTTTCTCATAAACAAATAAAGATAATAGTTACTTACAAGTGAAATGTTATCCCATCTTTCTCCATATTAGATGTGTTGCTTTTTTTACCGCACCATTTAATGCTACACTGAGGCATTTTGAGTTTTTTTTAGCACTTCCTTTATGCACTCCGATCGTGTTGACAGGTCACAGTAGTGGTCGACACTGATTGAGTATTTCCGCGCGGACATTTATATCGGAACTATAAGTCAGATGTGTTGTCAGGAGCCATTCGCCTGTTATTAGGCGTCTATGGGCTGTGTGGTCGATGATTCACGAACACACAACGTACAGAGAGTCAGACAATATATATATATATACACAACAAGAAGATATCACAAAACGAACACTCTCACTGCACATCGTGCGTACCCAAATGGGCCACCATCTCAGCATGAATGCCCCGCACACCAGGGTATGCGAAGCGCTGGTTTTCAGATGGCGCCGCTAGTGGCTCCGCCGCCACGCAACGAGTCAGTGACGCATGAACACACGACAACAGATCTCAGTACAACACTTAAAACACTTAAAAATAGAGAACACAATGACCAAACCATAAACAACAAACAAAAATGAAAGAAAAATGCATAATGGGATATCTTCCTTTATAAAATTAAATCATCACAGATAATCTGTGGTTGTCTGTGGTTCACTCACCGCTCCCGCGCGGTTATCGATGACATAAACTCTTTGTTATTGAGTAACATCTTAGGTAACATGCGTTGCATACAATTGCGCAACATCATAAGATGGCCGACAAGCAAGAATCAATTATTGTACCATTCCGTCCGTAAGAATGCCATATATTCACTGTGCAATACGCCAATAATAATCGCTGTGCAAGAACAGTGATCATGAATAAATTAATGCAATGTGATGTGTGTATTTTAGTGTATATGTTCAGTGTTTAAGCCATGTTTATGCAAACAAGCACACGGCGTGCAACCAGTGCAACGCGGAGCATCTTCAGGGACAACAACCACACCCACTGATAACCACGAACGACCAAGATTTACCGAACGTCACCTCGGATTTAAATTGTATCATGGAGTACTCCCAGGGTGAGTACAATCCCGCTTCTGTGCAGCCAGCAGATGCAATTGGTATTTATTTCTGAATGAGCTCAATGTTTTTGCAGATCGTATTGGTGGTGGCAGGTCGTTCCATATGCGGCTGGCTGCGAACTTGAAGCTTCCTCGGTACGCCGAGGTTCTATGTCTCGGAGTCAACATAAGGTAGGCAGATGCCCGTGTACTGTGCTTATTTTGGTCTCTCGACCAAAACAGTCTGTCATACAGGTACCTGGGTCTATGTTTTTGCACTACGCCAAAGAGCAATGTTGCAAAATGCAGCTCCCTACGCTGTGCCATTTTCATAATACCGCCATGGTTCAGAAAAGGCGTTACATGCGTGCGTGGCGGGATTGTGAAGCAGAATCTTGCACAGGCATTCTGCACTCTCTGAATCAGTCGCTCTGTTCTTCGTAAGAGGCAGTTCCCATACACCGTGTCAGCATAGTTGAGTTTTGAAAGGATAAGTGACTCACATAGTATCTTCCTTATGTTCACACTGATGTATGGGCGGATCCTGTATAGCACCTTCAGCCTATAAAAGCAGTTCCTGACTGCTTGTAGGATGTGTGTCTCAAATAGCAGCTGCTGGTCAAGAACCACTCCCAGGCTCCGCGCCTCCTTCACCTGTTCCACTGCACTGCCATCAATTTTTATTTCTAATTGATGCTGACATGTACTCTCAACTTGCTGTCTAGTGCCCAGGACCATAAATTTGGACTTACCTGGGTTTAAAACCAGGCAGTTTCTCCTTGACCAGTCTTCAATGTTTCTCAAGTCCTCATTCATTTTCTTCATGGATTCCAGGCAGTCAAATGGAGGAAAAGAGAGATACAGCTGAAGATCATCGGCGTAGAGGTGGAACCTGCAGTTGGAGATCATGCTGGTGATATCTGCACTGTAGAGAATGAAGAGTAGCGGGCCCAAGATAGAGCCCTGCGGAACGCCCCTGGTGACCTGACAATGCGGGGAATCTACCATGTATCCTGTTTTATTGTCCTTTACTTGGACAAATTGATATCTTCGGCTCAGGTAGCTATCGAACCAAGCAACCACTTCTGTGCTGCATCCGTAATATACAAGTTTTGACAAGAGTAGTGAGACATTTATGCTGTCGAAGGCACGGGAGTAATCAAGGAGTGTGAGCACCGTGCTCATACCCTGATCCCGGGCTTGCAGTACATTGTCCACAACATCCAATAGGGCAGTAGTCGTGCTGTGCCCTTTTCTGAAGCCAGACTGCATTAGAGGGAGTATATTGGAGTTTTCCAAGTAGATTGTCAGCTGGTTGCTGACAACTCTCTCTAGGATCTTAGACATGCATGGAAGAAGACTAATTGGCCGGAGGTCCTTCGGACCAGTAGGACTTGGTAGTTTGGGTATAGGCCTCACCCTAGCGGTTCTCCAAGAACTAGGAAATGTTGAAGTGGTGATGGATTTATTTATGATGTGTGTTATTGCAGTGAGGGTATGAGGGAGAGTCATCCTCAACATATCCAAGGAGATATCATCCACACCCATTGCATTAGACTTCATACTTCCAATTAATTTATTTACATCATCTTCGCCAACAGTCCTCAACTGAAAGACACCATGACCAAAACGATGAAATTCAAAGAATGTGAGGTCAGATATACTCACCCCCCCCATCGCCCGGCACCTTCAGAAAATGCTGGTTTAATTTATCAGGACTACCACATGTAGCTGGCAGTTCATAATTATTGTTCCGGTTCCCCAGAACACTTGACTTAAGGTGACTCCATAGTCTCTTTGGCTGATTGATGCTACTATTTATATGCGTTCTAAAATATGCATGTTTCTCACTTTCTATGGCAGCTCTCACTGTGCTTTTGAGGTCATGATATAGGTTGATATGTGCCTCTTGTTTGGTTGTTTTTGCCCGCTTGTGGTACTTATCCCTAAGACGAATCATGTCCCTGACTGTGCTTGTAATCCAGGGGTTGTTCTTATTTTTAATTAGGGTTCTCTTAATTGGGGCATGAAGGTCTAATAATGACATGCAGTAGTGGTTAAAGGTTTGCACCATGGTGACGACATGGTCCAAGCTCGCGATCGCCTGCCATTGGATTGCAGCAAGGTCTTGTTCAAACTTATCCATCAATATATCATGCAAAGGTCTGTAAGTGACCCACTCGGGGCGGGGCTTCTCCACCCTAAAGTCAAACTCCGCCGAGACAATGGCATGCCTCCCCAGATCAGGGAGGTGCAACACTGATACATTGTGTGCCCTAGCATCTGTACAGATCAGATCAATCGCTGTCGCACTATGATCAGTAAAGTGGGTGGCCTCTGCCACTAGATTGACTAAGCTGGTACTGGTAAGGAAGGAGTCAAATAACTTCCATATATATGACGATTTTTCCAGTTGGTCAACATTAAAATCGCCCAGAAGAATAATTTTGTCCGCTCTGGAGAAAGAAGTAATGGAGCTGGTTAATGCCTCTATTAGGAGGTTGATACTATGATGCGGTGGTCTGTAAGCAGTACCAATTATTATTGACTGTGAATTCCTATTAATTCTCAGCCACATCTGTTCCACATTTGCATCAGCTGGGTATGGTTCATTGCGAGCGTGTATCCCGTTGCGTATGTAGAAACCCACACCCCCTCCCCTGCCAGCTATGTGAGTGGGGCGCGGAGTGTTACGTAGCCTGTAGTTAGGCACTGCCGGCGCACGGCCCTCCTCGCCCTCACGTATCCATGTTTCATTTATCGCCATAACATCCACCGCCAGATCCCCCATAGCCACAATGAACTCCTCATGGTTGGTCCCGAGCGACCCCGCGTTGAACAAGCCGACCTTCAAACGCTTATCCTTCTTGTTATACATGTTAATGTGTGAATGTTACTATCAGCATAAATTGCACCATGAACTCATTTATACATAGGTTCTGTAGCATTTAAACACAAGGCACAGTTCTCTAACACTGTGGTAGCACAGTGCAGCACATCACAAACTATTGTGTTAATAATGTGACAATTACAGTGGCATAAGTATGCAACATGAGTACCAATGTCCATCAGATAATCATTGGACTGCTTACACAATTGATTGGCCCTAGATACAATAAATGTCACATTTAATACAATTACAAATACATAATAGGTAGCTTTTCCTGCTGGGGTAATTATATTTAATTTTACCATTAGGATACTAACGTCAGTCGGAGGGAGCAGGATGATCATCGGGCCCAAAAACACGCCGCAGGTCAGCTTCGGTCCGAATACAGTGGATCTGTTTAATAATAATAATAATAATAAATCATTTATTTCAGGCAATAATAGAAAAGTTACAGGATGTTAAAAAACTTATTCTACGGCCCATAAATATATACCTTAAAACTAAAAATACATATAATATATCTTAACCTAAAGCACACGTAATGACGTCGACGTGTCACGGGGCGGGGTGTCGCGTGTCGGCAGGCGTCCTCGGAAGCGCCGAAACTTCACCCCCGTCGGCCAAAAGTCAGGACGCAGGATGGTAGCGGTGTGGCTGTTTGGAACTCGCACCACAAAAGAATTGAAGCTCACGTTGTGACGAGAGTCCAGCTTCTCCACCCTTAAGCCCATCCCGGTTTTCTTTTGGAGATAGTTCGCGACGTCTACGATCTTCACGCTGTGATGTACACGAGATACGTAGACCATCGTCGAAGGTACCTCTGCGCGGAACTGCTGCTCAATGCTCCTCGCTGCAGTACCACACTGGTTCTTGCGGGAGGACTTCTTCTTCTTCTCAACAACTTTGAAGTCCTCCACATTACAAGGCTCCTTCCCCGGCGCCTTGACGGATGCAGTGTTGCACTGAGTGACACTACACTGTCGTCTCTTTGTTGGTACGGCTGTAGGGGTGCTGGCCGTAACAGCTGCGTAGTCACGTGGATGAGGAACTTGCAACGTGATATTCGGCCTCTTCACGGGTGAAGAAGGGGCAGCGGGGGCGGCGGGGCGCGCGATAGTGTTCGCGGCACGCTCCTCGGCCATCGGCGACTCAGGCGAATCAAATTTTGCTGACTCGAAACTGTAAAATGACGCATTCTGCGCGCCTCGTCGTACGTTGACATTATTAGAGGCTACATTATGTGACGTACTAGTTGTACTACTGTTACGGAGTAGCAATAATTCCGCCTGTAGTCCACTGATAGTTTTATCAGAAGCCTCTAATTTTGCCAACACATCAGCAAGGCTGGACTTCAAGAACGTGATGTCCTTGAGAAGTCTTGTGACATCTACGTGTGTTTACCGTCGGCTTGCCGGGCTAGTATCCTACCATGACTCGTCCATGTGTATTTCCAGTTAAGCTTGCTCGCGGCTTGTCGTGCTTGGTAAAACAGTATTTTGTTCTGTTTATTCAGCCTTTCATTAACGAAGAATCGGCGCGCGGGCGCGCTCTGCCCGAGGCCCGCGCTGGTGGCGCCGCGCCGCACGCGCGCGCCCTTCAGCAGCTCGTCCCTGAGCGCACGCCGCGCCAGGCGCACCACCAGGCGGCGCGGGCGCCCCACCTCGGCCGGCTGCCCCTCCTTGGTCAGCACTCCCCGCACGGTCGGTGGGCCCACCCTTTCCGCGAACACGATGTCCCTCGCCTCCAACTGCACTCCCAGCTTCCTCGCCACCCCTTCGACAAGGTGCAGGGCGTTTTCACCGCTCTCCTCAGGCAGGTTGGTGATCTCGACGTCGGATGCCAGCAGCTCCTGATGTCTATCATTTAGCTCCATCTTGAGCGCGGACACTGTTTTTTCAAGGTCCTCGGCATTCGATTTGTTGCCTTCGAGCTCGTTGACCCGTTCCTCCAGGTTTTGCATGCGTTTCTCGCAAGCCGCTATATTACCTCGTAGATCTCCAACCTCCCGACGCAGGTCCCTGATTTCCTTCGTCAGTTCGTCCTTCATTTCACGCAGCTCAGCTCTAAAAAGCCTTACTTCCTCAGCAAAGTCCAACCCGCAGGTCGCAGCCACTCCCGAGTGTAGCAGAACTTTTTGCGATGCTCCCGTTCCTGCCGCGACTACATTGGCAGCGCCAGGACTCGCCATTGGGCTTTTGTCTTTATACTGAGCGGTTTTTAAGGCAATACATTTGCATATAAAAGCGCCATCTTTACCTTTCATGTACTTTCCACATTGTGTACACTTTGCCATGACCCTAGACGATGCCTACCAGGATCGATAGATGGCGTTTGTTCGATTCTAGTAACCGCTCAATAAGACCAGTGTAGGCCCAGCAACTATTTACCTACTGCTGGGATAGATGGCGCTGTACTTAAGAAAGGTTTTAAGACGATATTTGGGGGGCTTTTATGCGATTTCCAGGTTTTAATTTATAATGTCTTTACCGCAGCACACCTGACACTTATGTAATTTTTTTTTTTTTTTTATATAGTTCAGTTTTCCACAATGTGATTTAATTTATTTGTGTTAACGGGTAGTTTTAAGGAGTTATTTGTATATTTGTATTTAGAATAAGTTTATTCTATTTTAGATATAACACTTGTGAAATTAAGTCACTGTATATAGATGATTAAATTGATTATTAAACAACACCAGGTCTATTCTTTTAAACACGATCAGCTGATCACAGCTGTTTACCCCGTCACACTCAATGTCACTGCACAGATTTTTCGATGTCCAAAAATTTGGTTTATTGCCGTTAGACACCGTAGTTAACACTAGTGGTGGAAGTTTACGAGGTTCCGTTCACTTATTTGCTCTTCAAGCCGCAAATAACTTAATATATCTATTTTTATTAAATATTGTAAAATAGCGACACAAACTCGGTAGTTACGAGACGGCAGCGCCATCTCATCCTTTATATTCTTCTTCAGCAGTTGAAATGGCAGTTGCTCTTTGCTTCTTGGATTCCCAGCTTATAACCATTCCCTGCTACCATTTGTTATAATATTTGCGTGACATGCTCATAAATGCCCAAACATAAACATAGTAAATTACCTACTAACTAATGGCTTTATTTTTGCGCTGGAAAATAAAATGTTACATAGATATTTATAGGTACACGAGTAAAAATTATTTTGTCAGATGACAGCTATTTTTGCTTTTTTTTAATACCTTAGTTTTTATATAAATACTAGCTGACCCGGCGAACTTTGTTCCGCCTTAAAGGCAATAAATGAGCAGTTTTTTTTTAATTGGAAAAAATACAAAAAAATTAAATACCTACATTAATCATTCATAATTATTTCTGTATTTTAGTTCATAGGTTGCTCTTCATTTAAGTACCTTGTGATACACGACATTTTTTGATTTATTATCAGGCGCAAAAACAAACAACGCAGATGGTCTTCCGACCCGTGAACATGCCACGTATAATTGACCATGGGAAAAACATGAATGTTCTAGATTTACACCACAAACTTTTAAGGATTGGCCTTGTGATTTGTTGATGGTCATGGCAAATGCAAGACATATCGGAAATTGAAGTCTTTTAAATTCAAACGGCATATCGGTTGGGATCATCGGTATCCTCGGAATGAGAACTTCCTCACCTTTGAATTTTCCTATCATTATCGTAGCGTAAATTAAATTGTTCATTAATTTTCGAACCACTAAACGCGTACCGTTGCACAGTTTTGGTCGGTTTATGTTTCGAAGCATGATTACTACGGAGCCAACCTTTAGGCGTAAATTGTGCGGTGGTAAGCCAGGCACGTCCAAAGAGTTTAAAAATTCAATTGGATAGTTGGTGGCTTCATCTTCATTTGTGACGCAGTCGATAGATTTGAATGAATGCATTGTTCCAATGATCTTATTTTGAATCATGTAGTTTAGGTCATCTACATCTTTATTCTTAGCCGCTAAAATTGCTCGCTCACTCAACCATTCATTATTTTTGTAGTTAGAAATAATTTCTGGAAATACATTGTTGATAAGTTCGTCTTTTGATGAGACAAAATTACAGAAATTATTTGGAAATGATATTAATCCGCTCGATTCATCGACAGGTACTTGACCATTACCGATAGTCAGCAATTGCTCCGAGAAATCTTCAGCAGATGTATCATTAAGCAATGTAACTCTCATGTTTGTTGTCAGTTGCAGTTTCTTCACATAGCGCCATAGATTTGACGATTTGAGGCAAGCGTTTATTTCATCGGCAGCCGTAGATCTTGGAATTACTGGCAGTATTTGGCGGAAATCGCCAGACAGTAAAATCATTGCTCCTCCAAAACATCTCGAGTCATTGCGTAAATCTTTTAATGTTCGGTTAAGTGCGCCACTGTGCACTCGTCCCAGATGATGATTTTCGATACCGCTAAAACTTTGCCCATTGCTGAGTGTTTTGCACTATTACACGTTGGTTCTTCAATAGTTTGGAGATTTAACGGTAATTTGAATGCTGAATGAGCCGTACGGCATCCTTCTAACAATGTGGCTGCTATTCCAGAAGAAGCAACTGCAACCGCTATGTTAGATCTCGCCCGAACAGTTGCTAAAACTAATGACATGAGGAATGTCTTGCCAGTTCCACCAGGGGCATCTAGGAAATATAAACCACCATTTTCATCATCGATGGCCTTCATTAAAGTATCATAAACTTCCTTTTGTTGGTAATTCAACAGGGGTACTTTCGTTTGAACTACTAAATCTAATTCCTGGTGATCATATACACGTTCCCGTCCCAATTCTCGATTAAATGCGTCATTCATTTCACGATATGGTGCTGACATTCCTAACCTGATTAATATATTACCGCACATGAGGTAACACATATCTTCGATCAAGAGTAATGCACGATTATGTATCTCCTCATTCATCTCAATATCGTGATTTCTGGAACTGATACGAATTTGATGTAAAATATCTTCTGACATATTATCCTTGTATTTGTGCCACAGGTTACATGGGTTTGATGGAAAACATGTCGAAATTATGATAGCGAATAATGTGCGTATCTGACTTGGAGATGCAGAGATAATTGCTTCAGCGATTGTCGTATTCCAATGACTATCGTTTTCTAATAACTTCAATTCTTCACATGCAGCACGATATGTTGGGAATATTACACCATTAACAGTTCGTAGTGACTCAAATGACGTTGGCCCACGCACATTTACCAGCAACAACCGCAAATAGAAACATTCATTATTCTTTGGATGAACTGTATACATACGACCAAGAGCATCAGTAGAACGCACATCTGGATACCCAGGAACCGCATCGCCTTGCTTCCGTCTTCGAAAATTCTTCGATGAAGCATTCCAAGTATAATAACGTGGCATCTCCGAGTAAAGCAAAGTTCGTGCAAACTGATCGCTTTGGCAGATTGCAAAAAAACTGGTCAATGTAGTTGCTGGAGGTGTTTCAGCATGTTGCGTAGCATTCGAAGCCGTGAAATATACTCGTTGACCATTCTCCAGATGCACCGCCAAATGCGTAACAGTAGGATGACGTTCGTGAATGGGAAATGCGAATATACGCCAAATCGCTTCATTACAGTTCACATAACGACCAACTTGATAGCGTGAAATTTCATCGTTGGTATTCGAGGATTGTAATCCAAAAACCGCCATATCACTGCCTTTCGTGACATATTTGCAAATAAACACATCAACAAAGTCTAGGGAACAAGGACATTTCTAGTTTTTATTTAAAAACCCTTTCTTGTAATAGTGAGTGTTTTATATCAATAGAAGGGTATTTTTATACCGTTTTTAATTTTAATTTTAATAACAACATTTTCATACCAATTTTTTTTTTTTTAAGAAAGAATTGAATAGTGCCAATATTGAGTATTACAACCTTCTATGATTAGGCACAAAAATAACGAGGTAGTAAGAAATACAGTAATTAACCGTACTTTAAACGTTTTTAATAATCTGTAGGACCTCCTAAAGCATTAGCAACAGCTCCACAACGGCGTGGCATACTTAGTATGAGATTGTCAATCATCGTCTGTGGAATATGGCTCCATACACTGCGAAGGTGTAAAAAAAGTTGGTCTTCAGTGCTCAGATTTTCCGAAGAATCACTGAAAGCTCTTCTCCCAAGCAAATCCCAGGCATGCTCTATGGGATTGAGGTCGGCAGACTGAGCAGGCCATTCCAATGTCGTCATATTGTGCTCGCTTAACGTATTGACCACTACCTTCGCGGTGTGTGACCGTGCATTATCTTGCATGAACATAAAATCTTGACCGAACTGCTGTCGATGAGGGATTACCATGGGGTGTATAACCTCCTGAATGTATTGGTTTGCATTCAAATTGCCCCGTATCCAAACGAGGTCGGTCCTTCCACCAAGGCGAATTCCAGCCCATACCATGATTGTTCCACCTTGGTAAGGATGAACTTCTTGCGGATTCTGGAGACGACTCCGACGTCCAGGAACTCTCCATATACGCACTCTTCTCGAATCAGGATGAAAACCGAAGCAAGATTCGTCGGAAAACAGAACCCGTGCCCATTGATGGTCGGTCCACTGTAAATGTGCATTAGCCCACAATAAGCGACGACCTCGATTTCCACGTCGAAGAGCTGGAACCCTAAGCGGTCTGCGAGCATAAAGATTGGCTTCGTGTAGTCTTGTTCTGACAGTTTGATCGCTAATAACCACTTGATGCTGAGACTGGACGCCTGCGACCAACTGACGAGCAGTAATCGTGGGTTGCCGCCTTGCGGAATTTTGCAAGAAACGATCTTGTCGCTGGGTAGTAACCCTATTGCGTCCCCTGTGACGATCGGCAACATCCCCTGTAGACCTGTAGCGTGCCCATAATCTGCAAATTACGCTTGGTTGGGTGTTGACAGCATCCGCTACGTCGCGTTGAGTTCGTCCAGCTTGCAGCATACCAACAGCGCTTAACATCTCTTCGCGACTTAAATGACGACGTGACATGATGACTACAGTCACAAAAATGCACAAACCATACGTAAAAGACGTATTATTGATAATAAACGTTATTTACAATCCTTTGTGTCGGCGGATATCCCATGCCTATTAGAACCACCTGGCCTCAGCGGATCCGACGGCAAAAGGCCGGACGGTATGACTCTGGTGCCATGGAAAAATGGTAAGTGCCTTCTGTGGGATGCCACGTGTGTCAGCACGGTTGCGCCCAGTCACCTGAGCCGTACTGTCCGGTCTCCGGCAGCTGCTGCTGAGGACGCAGCGGATAAAAAACGAGAGAAGTATGCGGCGTTGACAGAGCAATATATGTTCGCTCCCTTTGCGGTCGAGACAATGGGTAGTTGGGGTACCGACGCCAAGAATCTGGTGAGCGAATTAGGGCGCAGGTTGAGGGACAAAACCGGTGACTCCCGCTCCGGCTCGTACCTGGGGCAACGGTTGGCCATAGCTGTTCAACGGGGCAATGCCGCCAGTGTCATGGGTACCTTTGCACCAGGTACGATGAGGGGCGGGTTAATAGATTAGACTGTCACTCTGACTGTACAAAAATGTGGACAATATTTTAATTGTATAATGTAATAATTAATTTTTATATATTGGCGTACTCTAATTTCTAAATTATTGTAAATCTAATTTTAAGTGAACTTTATGTTTTTATGAGATATATGAATTAAAATTATGATTATGGAATTCCACAATTTTCCGACATTGTCATCAATGAGATATGTTAGATTACACAATTAAAAAAAAACTATCAAAGAAAATAATTTTTATTTTGCCTCAGAGAAACTGCACAATCAAACACTTTTAAAAGTTTTCCCTCCATATTCGAAAATCATTACTTATTTAAATTTATTTTTAAATTTCGAACAACTCTGTAATCTACTTTATTCTATTTTTATTTATTTGCTGCCAGTTATTTGCAAAACAAGATTGACACGAAAAAAAATAATTGGGGTCGACTTGTTCCCTAGACTTTGTTGAGGTGTTTATATTTTATGGACTTACTTTTTTTGGTCCAGTAGTTCTGTCAACAGAACTACTCAACAGAACAGGTGGGAATAGAGGACTGAATTGCAGTATATTGGCACTATCGATAGATTTTAAATTTGTTATCAAATGTTATAGGATTCTTAAAGCTGTTTGTAATTACGATCTAAGAGTAATCTACATTCTGGCTAAGAGAGATCCTATTAGCTTTACCACAGAAATTTGAACTGCTTCTTAAAAGTATCTTACTTTGAATTGACGTTAATAATAACTCGAATATAATGATGAGGCTGTATCCGAGGGAATTTCCGCACGGATAAAAAAGGGATAAAGGCGTGAAACTATGTATGTATTTAATTAAAATAAAACGAGTATCCATTTTAGTAGAAAAATAAATAATAAAATCTCTTTATTCATTTTTAAAACATATTGTTTTTTTAAATACATAACATTGTTACGACTGACGTCGATATCTTGAAAACTAGTAATCGAATCATCTAGAAATGAAAACGCATTGTTAGTCAGCTCAGCGTCAAGTAGAAAAGTACTATGCAAGTACTCACCGTTGGCTAGACGAGAACAACCAGAAATTATATGCCTGAGGGATTCTCCGGGACGGTGACATGCCCGACTGATGTCAACCGTACCATCCTTAAGGATATATCTCCGGTAGTTTTTAGTCATTACAACTTCATCAGTAATTGCGCAGATAAAACCTTCAGTTTCTCCAAAGAGATCGCCAAAACGTAACCAGGAAACAGATGCTTTTAAATTTACATCAGATCCATATAAGGCCCGATAAAAGTGTCCATGCAACTCGAATATAAATAATAATATTATTACTACTCCATCATCAGATCAGTTGCATGGTACCATATTAATCTATGTCATTCAAACTAAACGTGTATGCAAAAATTTATCAAAATCGGTTGAGGATATCTGCTTCAAAATGGAGTTGTAAGATTTGACCGGAACAAATTATATACGTACAGTGCAAGTTAATAAAAAGCTTGCTAAGCTAAGAATCAACATTTATACAAAAGTGATCTATTATTGCCCTTGGAATAATATGTACTTATTCAAAAACTGGCGCCTGGAAAGTTTTACATTTAATTTCAATAGGTGATGAATGCGAACATTTATATACTTTTCAACAATTGCCGTTATCAAATCAGTTACATGATTGGATGCGGGAAATTCACCTAATTGATGAGGTACAATATCATTGAACAAAGGAGTTCCAATAAACTTTCTCATTATTTTATTTATCGGCGTTTCCTTTTGAAAAATCCCAATTTCAACATTTTTTTAAAAAGTTGCCGATATTTGACATATTTTAACTAGATCTGGTGAAGGATAAATCAAACCACCTTGATCTTTCGCAATAAAATTGTGAAAGGGCTGGTAATGGTGACTTATTAATGCACTTACGCAAATGTCACATTTTACCTTCTTTAATAATATTCGGGCAATGTAACCAGCAATATGACCTATCGCTTGTATACTAAAGTTAGAAAAATGCGCCCCTATTTCTTCAATTTCTGATTCATCCTCCATTTTATCATCTTGTGATATATCTTGAGCTGTAGTTTTGTTAATTCGTTCAACTGTTGATGTGCAGTTTAGGATACATATTTGGTCCAATGCTACACAGTTACCTTTATTAGAATCAGCCAATTTTATATGGATTAACATTTTTTTGTATGCCGAAACAAATTGCCAGCCAGTGGGATTATTGTTGGATCCACCTTGTGTCCTAATATTACAAAAAAAAAGCTCTAAATGATCCTGACTCAGTTTATAAAACGGTAAATATATTAATATTTCTGTTTGTATTAAACTTGTAAATAAAAGTTCCAATGCTTTAATACACCCCAAAAATCCCAAGAACCCAGTCTTTCGTCGAACCGTCGTTTCATTTAGAGCTTTCTTAAATTTGTATAAATGCAAATTTCTTGAATTAAATATGTCAAAAAGATTATTGCAAATAATCAAAAACTTTTCCGTAGGTTCGCTATCTTGGAAGGAGCTTATCCCTGTTTCTCTGCAAAATTTAATGGCGTCTGCGACACTCTTGCTAAAAAATTGAGTCGCTAGCTTAACTGTCATCCGCTCATTTTGAAAATTAATATGGCGGTCTCTCAATTTGTTCGATAGATGAAAAGTCTCTGTACACTGCAATTTATTGAGTTCAATGAGATGTTGCCACTGAATTTTATTGCCATCTCTATCAATTAAAGTTTTATGCATCTCAAATGTGTTCCGTAATAATTTTATCATATGACATGGATCTAAAATCGCGACAATGGGTTCTTTAGTAATAGGGTGCTCAAAAGATATGGTTTGTTCCTCAAAAGAACAACCAAGGTGCTTTGCCATAGATATATTTGACGCACAACCATCAAAAGTCAGGGCAACTATTTTAACGCCAGTTTCATGAATTAACTCTAAAAATATTTTTACAAGGTCAGCACGCTGTTGACCAGTTACACCATCTACTAGGAAAAAACCAACAGGTACTTTAAAATTATTGTTCAATGCTGTAACTAAAAATACCAGCGCTTCTTTTGCCTCAGCTAAGTGATCGCCTTCGATATCGGTACCCATATTGACGTATCCATGAAATTTCCGGCCATCCCATTCCACACGACGATGGATACTCATCTCATCCACAACTAATGTGGCCAATAATGGTCCATTAACTGAGTCTGCTTTCTGTTTTAAAGCCGACAAAGATTCTTTTGTGAATCCAGGATCTCCTCCAACTTTGGCGTACCAACTTTTCAAAGTACGTGTATGGGGCAAACTGGTGTGAAAGGTCTTACGGACATACTCATAAGCTTTGGGAGAGTAATAATGCAAAGTTAAGGCGAAGCTACGAAGTGCTGGTGAATATTTATTTCTGGATACTACTCCGGCTTCAGTATTTTTCACTGCTCTTGCAATTAATTCACGTACCTAGAAATGTAATATCATTGAAATAAAAGCTACTTTTTAACAAATTCTATCATGATTTATTTGATATTATTAACATAAAATTTCGTTTCAGTTTCGGTAGAAGGCAGTTAAATTAAATGAGTGATATTCGCGTAAACTTCCGACATAATCAGGTACATTATTATTATTATTTACATATTAAATCTATCTAATATGTAAATAGAAATAATAATAATAATGTAATTAAATTTTGAAATGCACAACCGAGCATTTCAAAATAAAATTACGTAATGAATGGGGAAATAATACCTCTATATTAGTATTCTTTAGGCAATCCAAATTTTCTTTCGATATGGAAATTTTTTCCTCTAAACTGGCTAATAGTTCATCTATTTTACTTATTTTCTTTTTAAGCCTCCTAGTAGTGGACTACAACCTTTTTATTTTTAATTCTTGTCTTTTATTTTTTTCTTCGCAAAACCTTAGTTGGCCTTTTAACTTTTTTTTGTCGGCGTTGAACTCGAAGATCCACTCACAACTTTAAGTAAAATAAAAATAACAACATTGTGTGTTAATAAGCCGAAAACTTCTAAAAATTGAAAAGAAAAGTCATTACAAACTAAATATTAAACACTAGTTACATACTTAATTTTTCAAAACACTTGCTCATAAAGTGGCTCTAATTTCTCTAAGCTCTAATGATTTTATTGCTATATTTTTAAATGCAACGATGTTAAGAAATCGTCCCGTTCCGTCCCGGACGACAAAAAACACGTCGCGTATACAAAGACATTAATAAGTTTTTCCCGCTATTGCGAAAATAATTCTCAACTCGTTTTCACTGTTGAAATTATAGTTAATTATTAATTGAATTGTGTACAAGTACTAGTTATGAAGAAAATGATTTATGCTGATCACCGCCCGATACTTATATAGGTTTAACTAACTTATGGAAAGTTTACTACTTGAAAAACTACAAGGGTAAATATCAATTTTAGTATTATTTTATTCGCAAGTGTACGTATGATACACGTGTGTACTGATGATTACCGTCTTCGGCTCTCTTAAGACCAAATAGCGCCTTAGCGGTAATCACCAACGTTACACACTCATATCATAATATACTATTATACCATTATTATACTACGAAGTTATACATAAGTTACAAATAATAATGCAAAATACTAAAAACATGAGTAAGTGTTTTTAGTAATAAAATGAATTTATGGAGAAGCAAGGTGCTGGTTTTTGTGACGGGACGCCACCGACGCCGCTCCCAAGGCAACGGGCTCCTTGGCAACCAGCTGCCACAAAAAACATTTTCAGTGTTATTTTATTGTGACATTTGTTTTTAATTTATAAAGTGTTTTTGTATATATAGTGTTTACGGAACTTGTTAGTTTTAAGAATTTTAAGTGCTTCATTCATCATATCACACATAATATATGTTGCACGATAGTGATGCGGAGGTAAGTCAACCTACTGCTTCGTTATTGAATGTGATACGATGCCCTCACTGCTCCCAAGCCCGTATTTTTAAGAGTGAGCGAGGTTTGAAGATACATATCGGCAAAGTACACAAACCCCGACATGTATCTCCGAACCCCCCTCTGGTTATTCAACCCTCTACCAGTACAGTTTCGGAAAACATTATTGAAATTCCCTTTTGGCAAAGACTATCTCACTTAAAAAACTCTGTTTCGATCCTAAAGAGAATTCCTCGCGGTGCAAGACCAATTGTTGCGAAAAGTTTGTCAAACTGCATAGGTCTTGTACTTCGAGAAAATACTAAAACGGCTTGGGAACAACTGCTCACCTTCCCATACAAAATTTTACATATTAGAACAGACAAGACAGACCGGACAGCCCACCGAACAACAACAAATTCATTGACGTCTCAAATTAGAAATAATTGTAGCGTCATAACGGAAAATTTAAACCCAACATACTCTTCTTTTCGGAAAAGCAATATTTTTAATTTGGTTGAATCAAAATTAAGGGATGGTGACATAAGTGGGGCATCGAGATTGCTTTTTAGTAGCGATGTAGTGGCGCCCTGCTCTCCGGAGACCCTTACTGGTCTGCGGAGCAAGCATCCAGCGCCTGCGGGTGGCCTTTCTTTTCCTGAGGCACCTGTCCCCGACCCTGATTGCCTGTGCGTAACGGCCAAGGAAGTGTTGGCAGCCGTTGTCTCCTTCCGAAGTGGTTCTGCCGGAGGTCTTGACGCATTAACCCCACAACATTTGAAAGATCTTTTAGGGCCAAGCGCCGGGGAGGCTGGTGAGGCACTTCTGAAGGAGCTAACGGCTCTCATGAATTTGATGCTCTCCGGTAGTGTGGATGATGCCATCACAGACATTTTGTATGGGGCTAATTTGTGTGCCCTACGCAAGGGAGACGGTGGCATTCGTCCCATTGCCGTGGAATGTACGTACCGACGTATGGCAGCCAAACTCTGTTGTAGATATTACAAAACCGAGTTAGCTTTGAAGTTCCAGCCCCTCCAAATTGGTTTTGGTTCAAAGGGGGGCTGTGAGGCTGCCATACATGCTTTATCAACCTACCTTGGCTCCAGTAAAGGTGAGGTCATTCTCAAGGTTGATGTGAAGAATGCTTTCAACTCGGTGAACAGGGACACCTTGTTGAACCAAGCTAAATTAGAAACACCCAAAATTTATAATTTTCTTTGGCAATGTTACAGATACCCCTCCAAATTATTATACAAGGACAACCTTTTGAAATCAGCTGTTGGATGTCAACAAGGAGACACTCTTGGACCGGTAATTTTCAGTTTAGCTATTCAGCCCATTATTCGGCGGTTAAATTCTAAATTTAATGTATGGTACCTAGACGATGGGACTCTAGGGGGAGATGTGGAGACAGTTTTACAAGATTTGGTATTTATTAAAAATGAATTTAGATTAATTGGTTTAGAACTAAATGACAGCAAATGCGAAATTTTTTTAAACGACGTTTCGGACAAAATTTCTACTATTTCTAAATTCAATTCCGTAGCTCCCACCATCAAAATTTTAGAAAAAGACTCTTTACGTCTCCTCGGGTCCCCAATCCTAGAAGATGCCTACACCTCATTTATAGAGGAAAAAGTTCAAAATTTTAGTGACATTTCGGATCGCCTACTCAAAATAAATATACACTCGGCTTTCACTATTCTTCGGTATTGCCTATTCGTTCCAAAATTCACCCATGCCTTACGATCGACGCCATTTTTTAAACATATTACAATTTTGAAAAAAATGGACGAAATTATAGAAAATACCCTCACCAAAATTTTAAATGTGGCCTTGGATGACCGAGCTTTACTACAAGCGACTCTACCGATTCGCTTGGGTGGGCTCGGTATTCGCAAAATTTCAGATGTCAGCTTACCAGCGTTCCTGTCTTCAGTCCACAGTACGGAAGAATTAACTAGGAAAATCCTTGCACCTACACTAGTTAATTCTGAAGTATTGTGTAAGACTGATGCAGTGTACGCTTGGAAAATTGCATGTCCAAACACTGATCTCCCAAAGAACCTTTTCTCACAGCGTCAGTGGGACGGGCCGCTCTGCAGCTTAGTTGGAAAAAAATTACTAAATACATGTTCCAATGCTGCTGAGCGTGCCCGTTTACTGGCGGTTGGAGTGTGGGAATCGGGTCTTTGGCTACAAGCTCTTCCGTCATCTAACGTAGGGACTATGTTAGATGACACTACCTTCCGCATCGCAACTTGTCTCCGTTTAGGTGCGCCGTGTGTTTCTCCGCATCAATGCCGTTGTGGAGAAGCCGTTGACAGACTCGGACACCATGGTCTGTCGTGCTGCAGGAGCGCTGGGTGAATTCCACGGCACGCCAGCCTCAACGACATAGTCCGCCGTGCTCTTGTCACCGCCGGTGTACCAGCTGTACTAGAACCAAACGGTTTGGCGCGTGACGATGGCAAGAGACCGGATGGCATGTCGTTAATGCCATGGAAGATGGGTAGGACTCTGGTGTGGGACGCCACATGCGTTGATACCATGGCTCCTACCCATATAACTAGCACAGCTGGCTGTGCTGGTGCTGCTGCTGCTTCTGCAGAGGCTCTCAAGCGGCGCAAATACTCCAATCTCATCGGAGATTATGAATTTGTGCCGTTTGGAGTCGAGACTTTGGGGTCATGGGGTCCGAGCGCTCGCAACCTCTTCCGTGAGATTGCGAAGCGAATGGTCGACGCTTCTCGTGACCAGAAGGCTGGCCTCTTTTTAGGTCAGAGAATAAGCATTGCCATACAACGTGGCAATGCTGCCAGTCTTCTGGGAACGCTACCACAAGAGGCATGCGATGCGGAGGAATTCTACGACGCATTTTAATTGTTCTTAGCTATAAGTTGTATAATAGTTATTTTATTTTTATTGTATTTAATATTTATAAATTATTTCTTGATTAATTATACTGATTGACTTTTAAAAAAAAATAAAAAATAAAGTATCAATTTAAATTAAATAAATTATAATGCATATATTCTATACAATCTTGACATTGATGTACACAACACTGCCTCTCATTTGATTGCAATTCCTCTGTGCACTCCCGGGTTTGCTGGAAGAGAATTCAACATTGAGTTAAGCTCGCCTTTGTACATAACATTTCACTTCTTTGTATATTATGTCTTGTAAGTGTACAGTAAAGAATAAATAAGAAATAAGAAAAATACGATTACTTATATTTATAGGTTATATGTTATATGTTATTATATACCTATATTTTCGTATGTTTCTTTAATTAAACAATCTGCAGATTGTGACATCTCGTCTTGTTGTTTATCTGCTATAGGTTCATACTTTTCACTGGTTCTCCTCTTCTTTTTTGGTGGCATGGAGTGACAACTCTCCAAATTGGCATCATTTGGTTTTTGTAGCTGAAACAAATACAAACCTGTTAATAACCATACAAATAAAAATGCAAAATATTCGAAAAAATATTTTCTTTACTTTTTTGCCAGCTGTTATCGAAATGACCTATTTTCGATTTACGCTACAAGCTTTTGAAAGATGAACCAATAATTACCTGATCACAAAACTTTACAACTCTTGAAGTTGGAGTTGCTGTACGTTTGGTGTATCTCTTGTCATTTTTTGTGGTAACAATATCGTCTTCCAAAAAATGTACAGAGCATATGGTACTAGATATTTTCGGCATCCAATCAACTCTACCAGTAGCATCTATCCATTTTTCTTTGATAGTAGGGTCTTTGGGAAATCTGAAATTATTTTAAGTATTAAAAAAATATATTAAAACCATTCGACCAACGTTTGTAAATGTTTCTAAGAACTTTAATAAGTATGAAAATGTAGATATCGATAAAGTTTGACTACATCACTAAATGAGTAGCGGAGAACGTTCCAGAACAACGAAGAACAGCATGAGTACTATGTGCAAACAAAAACAAGCTTTATTATTATGATGCAAGGTTGATTTTAGTTTGATATTTTTTATTTTTATTTCATTGGAATTTTACTATATCCTTACTTACCGGTGGTATGAAACACCTCCATTTCGAAGATTTCTACTCCTACTATCATTTTTGCACTGCAAAATGGCACAGTAAGGCATGTTTCTATTAAAATAGAGTCAAATACGCACGACGCAAAACTAGCAATAAACGTGATGACAGTTACGAGTAGTTACGACTGAAGGTCGGTCTTGCAAAACTCCGCATAAGATTGACACGCGTACCACGCCTACTTCACACTTCCACCTAGTTCTCTGTTCCGTGCAGTAGATCCATTGACCATATCAATTAGGCCCATAGCACACGGCGTATTTTATACGAGCAGACGACGCGCAGATGACGCGCTTGTACGCGCTTCATACGAGATTTGTAACCCAAGCATACGGGGCGTTTGTGAAACGCGCCTCTCCTGCGCGTATACATGAGCGTGTGGTTTGAGTGTTCTTTTTAAAAAGTTAGCCCGAACATTGCGAAATCCAAGAATATTTTAGGAAATAATTGTGAAAAGTCAATGGTGAAGATAAAAAAATTATGAAAAGTATGGAGAGAAAGTATCTTCTTTCCTTCCCCTCCCCACTCTTCAGAGCACGCCACTGCCACTGCAGGACAATCTCAATATCCTAGGTATGGATGTTCGCTGCAACCTGAATAACAAAAACTACATCGAAAGTATCATCAAAACAGCCTCACGAAAACTCGGAGTCCTGAACAGAGTGAGACGATTTTTCACGCCGGAGCAGCGGTGTCTTCTATACAAGACACAAATTCGCTCCTGTGTGGAGTACTGCTCGCATCTCTGGGATGGTTCAGCAAAGTACTTACTAGATGCTCTCGACAGGTTGCAGAGACGTGCGGTCCGCATCATTGGGAATCCCGAGATCACGAACACCCTAGAACCTTTACAGCTGCGTAGAGATGTTGCGTCCATGGCTGTATTTTACCGTTTGTACCATGGGGAGTGTTCTGATGAGCTCTTCCAATTAGTTTGATCATTGATGGGCAGGAATGCAGACTTTCTCACTATCTTAGGTGCCTTACATGATGTGTTTAAGCACTCTTTTGTGACTATAGCACTGACAACACTATTAATGAACATATTTTCAAAAATAAATGAGACATTGCATGTGCAGTCAACATTAACATTTACATCGTCAACATTTTCACATTTAAAATGCTGAAGTGCTAAGCGAGCTCATAATTCTAAAACGTCCTGATTTGTGTCTTTATCAGATAAACATTTAATGTAATCTGTAACTGAGACATCTTTGAATGAATTTATATAGTCCTTAATCTTGTTGGTCGTGCAATATCCCAAAGCTATTAAGTATGCTACAGAGTCTAAAGCACACGTGTTTGTTACTTTTATTCTCATTTATATTCGGTAGAGACGTAACTACACAGGTTACCATTTTTTAAGAGCTCTACTTCTACTTTTGAATTGGGTATGGGCATTTCTACTTTTCCTCTCCAATTTTCACAAAACGATGGTTCGTCAGCAAATATCGAATCTGAACTAAATCGTTGATCGTTGATTTTCGAAGTTTAGTTTGCATTCTACTATGCAAGTCTTTTGAGTTTTTACGTTTTCTTGTTGAGTTTTTAAGTTTTCTTGAGCGTGTATCAGCGGGAGATCCTTTATTAACTTTATCCTGACACAAATCACCTAGCGCGATTTTCATCTCTCCATTTAAATATTCTAAATGTATTTTAAGAAATTCATCGATCCTATGTTTTGCTATCTTAGTTTTAAAAATTAATGTTTTTAAAGTTTTGAAATAACTTTCAACAGCTGACGAGTATGGAGATTTGTTTTCTGACATAAAAAGCGGACAAAGTAAGTTAGACCATAATGGCAGTTTGTGCAATAGTCTCCTTAGAGTGGAGATAAATGGTGGATAGTAGTATTTATTGGCATTTTACAAAATTTCGTTGCCTTTATTAGATTCGACTATTCGATCAAACCACGTAAAAAAATATGTATTACCCAGTTTATCTAAGTCATTGTCATCTAGAATATTTTCTTCAAATATCGTTTCCTCAATATCTTCCTTATTTGTGGTCATCTCGGTCGCATTATTCATTAACCTATCTAGTCGTTTTTTAGCCTGTTTAGCTTCAGATTTATCAAATACATCACCATCATGCCATTGACCTATACAAATCTTTACAATGTCTTCAATAATTTGTTTTGCGATTTCATAATTTTCGCATTTCTTTAGAAGTAAAATGCAGCGTATATGAAATTATTTAACATTTGAATCTACTTTATCACCAAAACATGATAAATTATCTAAGGTTTTGATAAAATGGCTTGTATCTAGTCTTATGAATGTGCCTGGCAAGTTAGTAGCTTCTCCATCTAAAACTGAAAATAGATCCTGAATATATTCTTTAACACTCTTATATGGTGTACAAGCTTGAGTGTTGGCAGATAATAAAGCAGATGAATCGTCTGTAATTATTTCATGGGGTGTTGTATTTATATAACTTAGCCATTTTTTTAACCAATTTAAAAGTGTTATATTATTATGAGAATCTGAGACTATTTGAATAAACCCAGCATACAAGAACAATGTCTTAGTAATTTTGGTACCATTAGATAGACGTATTGATTCAAAGAACGACCCCGTAGCATCTAATGTGATTGATACCCTTTTAAATTTACGGGAGTACATTTTAAAATATTCTAGTTGCTCCTCGGTCCAATAGTACACATGTAAATTAGGATGAACACAAGTTTCTCGAATTGAATTAGAAAATTTTGTAGTTTTAGCTAAAGTAATTAAGGATATCAGTGGATCGTTGTCGTACAACTCGCCAAGTTTTGCATCTGATTTAATTTTTCGCAAAGTTGATATAGATGGCAACACTGGAGGCTCGAAATTATCTTCTGAAATTAATTTTGAAGCCAATTCATGACGTACCAAGATTGCTGGCTTGTATTTCAATTGTTTGGCCAATTGTTTTCGTCTGTAAGTTGTAAGTTTCGATTTTTTTTCTGGATTATGCTTAAACTTTATCAAATTCCGAACGTTGCACAAAAAGTATGAACTTTTTCAGTTTTTTCTAAAGACGATATTTCAATGCGTGCGTCACATTGACTACAATGCCCTTTAAATTTTAAAGTATCGTCGTTAACTTTACTTTTCTTAAGAGTCCATGTGCATCGTAATTTAGAATTTAGCCAAATTTTGTCTTTAATCATATTTGACCATTGTAATTTTGGTAAAGTTTTATATCTTTGGGAAGTACCATTACCTTTCTTTCTCCGTGAAAACAATGGTGTAATTTGTTTTAATTCATAAATTATCTAAGTCAAATGAAAATAATTTACACTTTCCCCTCGAATCTAACTTTAGCTCATCGAGAATTGGAGTCGAGGTATTTGAGGTTGAACAAGGTACAAGGGATGTTTCTTCTATGATATTTATCTCATCAATAATAGGAGAAGAGGTTTCTGTGCTTCGATTATGCATAAGAGACGAATCTTCAGACGTTTTGTTATCATAGTTCCGTTTAAATGACATGAACAAAGCCTTGGGTGTCATTATTTCGCCAATTTCTTTAGAAATGGTTGAAAAAATGGGATCATTGTATTTAACATTTGATTTCTGTAGTTGTTCATGATATTTTTTAAACAAACTCATTTGCTTTGTAATATCAATTTGTGGTTTCCGACCTCTCCTATTCATATTTTCGCTTCTCTGTGCTTTCTAGAAAATATTGAAATTGTACTTTATTTACCTACTTTATATAAAACATTAGCAGAGAGACTTGGAAATTGGCCAATCAATACACTAATAAGAGAGTAAAACAACTTGACAGGAACATAATTCTAACCATTGACAATAAATGTATAAATGCTCCGCAGGAGGTTGCAAATCACCTAGCGGAAAGCTTTGTGTTAAAAACACATTTAATATAGGTATAAAGACAAAGATAAAGCTATAAAATGTTTAGAGGATTCAACAGACTAAGTAGAAAATAACTGCCACTTTAGTCTTACTAGTCGTAATGAAATCTCTAAGATAGTACAGCAGGTGGGTAACACAATATCTTGTGGTTATGATGGTATGCCAACCACAATTATTAAAGAGAACATCAATACACTTGCATATCCGCTCTCAATGTTTTTTAACAAATGTATAAGCGAGTCCGTCTTCCCGGATCAATTAAAATTGACAAAAGTTGTTCCTATACACAAAAAGGGTTCTAAAAGTTTAGGGTAAAAAAAGATTCAAAAAACTATAGAAAAATTTCCCTTTTACCTACATTATCAAAAATCATCAATATTATTAAAGATCGATTGTCGTGTGAATCATAAAAATCGGCCCAGGCGTTTGGTCTGTGTAGGGCTTCAAAGGAACATACAAACATACACACACACATACATACCTACATACATAGGCTGTCAAACACATTACCAATCCTTTGCGTTGCGTGGTCGGGTAAAAAATAGACTATCACAATATGTATCGCTAATGAAGATGGGTACTTACATTATTCCTCCTTATCAGTAATCGGAAACACAGACGATAATATTCAACACAGTACTTCAAAATATTGCAATTGATGCGACAAATCAAAACATTAAAATGCACTTTTATCTAGTAATACTGTTGCGTCGTGCAGAAATCAAATAATGTATGAATAAGTAGTTGGCGCGTAATGAGGGTAAATGAAGATTTTGTCCGACAAAAATAATAGAATTATGTCTACCCTACATAAATGTTGCTGCTTAGAATTATGATTAAGTAGATAATTGTTAAAACGAAACCGTCACAAAACCAGAAGACGTGTTAAATTTTAGTGAAAATATTTTCACAATTGCTGTTGTAGTCTGGGTTTGCATACTAGTTCGGGTTAACCAAATGTACGAGAAAATATGTAACACTCAGACGGAATGTTTCAAATAAAGTATTTTTTTAATTTATTCTTGAACTATTATATTTTACGTTAAGAGTTTTGTTTCAAAAATTGGTCCAAGATTGTATTGATGTAATAGAGTAACAATGTCAAGAATTTATGTAGCCATAGTTTGAGATTTTTGGAACGCTCCATCTGCACCATAGGAGGATTGAGTGTTCTAATTAATTTACCGTAACTTTCTCTCCATACTTTTCACAATTTTTTTATCTTCACAATTGACTTATCACAATTATTTCCATAATAATATTCTTGGATTTCGTAATGTTCGGGTTAACTTTTTAAAAATAACACTCAAACCACACGCACACCGCGTATACGCGCTGTAGTCACTCGTAGCTTGCGTTTTTGAACAGAGACTGTTCGCACTTCAGTTGTACAATGGCGTCGGTTGAGACAGCACTGCTTACGCTGGCTTTGGTACTTCTTTTAAAAAGAAAAAAACGTAAAAAAAACCGAATTTATTGGATAGACCCTTTTACGAGTGAAAAAAGATTGAGTGGTCATTATCATACAACGTTTAAAAAATTGGTAATACATAGAAGATGGAAGAAATTTTATAAGTGTTATCGAATGTCATATTCGTCATTCCAAGAACTACTTTTGATTTTAAAACCGGAGTTAACTCGTCAAAATACAGTAATGAGATCATGCATATCGGCAGAAGAACGTTTGCTTATCACATTGAGGTAAGAAAACAACCAGTATTTATTTATATATTATGTACCTAATGTTATTTTTAAACTTTCGCGGTGTAAATTCATTATGTACCTATTTATTTATTAATTGAGCTTTTACAGTTGTGAATCATAATATTAATAATAAAAGTTAGAAGTGCACTGATTATGACGGGATGTATGATGATATTGAATAAATATGTCTTATTATTTATTTATTCAACATCATCATACATGTCAGATATGATATCGGAGTCATTTGTAACCGATTCATTGCTATCCACATTTAGGAGTGAACTGCCGGATTCGTTTCTTGGCGCTGATTGATTACTTGGATATTGAGGCTGAAATTCAGATTGATATCCAGACTGATATCCAGACTGGTATCCATACTGATGTTCATATTGAAATGCACCTTGGTATCTATTTCCATGTAATGCTCTCGATGATTATCCCATATTTTTATATTTGCGTATTAAATTTATGATATCAGCTTTGGCCTCTAACTTAAATTCTTCTTTGATGGCAGAAAAATCTTTAGCTAACGAAACTAAGAACAGTATGTCGGGACTTTCAGATAAAATTGTATTATTGGCTTCCTTAGACTGTTTGAGATTTGCTGTCAGTGCTTCATACAATTTATCTTGTGAGTCTTCATGCTTTGGAGTCTTTTTAGACTTCTTCGGAGAATGTGGCTTTTGAAAATCACAGTTTTGGTCATGCCCCATGTGCTGCATCATCATTTTGACTTGAGCTCTTTGAACATTGACTTGGAGGTCTTATGTCGTCAAGCGGGTCTAAAAAAGTCAACAAATTGGAATATATATAGGGTCTTCTAGGCTTAGCTCCAGATCCACTGGAACAGTTATTATTTTTCGCTTTGTCTCTTTTATAAGCATCCTTAATACTCTTTCATTTTTTTTGTAAATCAATGACTGTAAACGATAGTAATAATGTTAACAGTCTAATTATTTAGTAGGTAGAGTCTTTTAAGACTCTCATACTAATTTCCGAATTACTGAACCTAGAATAACGCTACAACGAAAAAATGCAATCACGAATAATTAGTCTCCGAAATAACTTTATCACGAATTTTTATACAACGAAATAATGTCCTACATCGTGAGACCACTTTGTTAGTAGCGTGAAGTCCGTTTGCAGTCTATTCATTGTAACTACTATATCACGATCGGCTGAGATGAGACATGTGTCATCAGCATACTGATATACGACACAATTTTTTATGATATTGTTCATATCATTTACATAGGCAAGGTAGTGCAGATGGCCTAGTACGGATCCTTGCGCTGTTCCCTGCAAAGCCTTAACCCGGTCACTTAATTCACCATCTATCTTTACGTGGTAGGATCGATTTTTTAAGTAGTCTACACACCAAGCTAGAAGAGGGCCACGTATGCCACTGCATTCCAGTTTTTCTAATAGTATGTCATGCCTCAACGTGTTGAATGCTTTGCTGTAATCTATAAAGACCATGAGAACATGTTCTTTTTTATCAAGTCTGCTGTTTACATAATCTGTAAAACTGGAGAGTAGCTGCGTTGTACTTTTTTTGGGCTGGAAAATGGAATATGGACGTATGCAACACCAGAGGCGTTATACTCGCGCTGCCGACCATGAAGAAACCTTCTGATGCCCCTCTTGAAGAACCCATATTGTAGGTGCTTGGGAAAACAGCAGCATTCTTAGCAATTAGCAGCTGAGGTCATTCCACAGCTGCAACTAACATAAACGCTATACCTATTATTATTGGTGCGCGGGTCAATCACTGAGTTCCAACAAATCTTACGGAGATAAAGAAATTGTTTGGCTTGCTTCTCTTTATGGGTGTGGTCCAAGCTTCCAAAACTAATAAACTATTGATCGAAAGACGAAGCTATTGGGCATCATTTTCCTAGAACTGTTACGTCACGTAAAGGGTCGGGAACGCACTGGTCACTTTCCCTAGCTCGCCAGTATCTGTAACTGGTCAGTTTTATAGATTCGTCAATTTTAAGTAATTCGTGAACTAGTCAGTTTCCATACTCGTCAGTTTTCTTAATTCGTCATTTTACATAACTCAACAGTAATGGTAACTCGTCAGTTCAGTATAGTCATGACGATAATTTGTCACCCACAATACGGGTCGGGGAGGCACTTTTTCAGATCGGGTAGTGCACACTAATTACAAATATAATGGAACTCACACTTGAAGAGCTTTGATAACACTGGCCACTTAATACTTAGTAGCGCATTATGATTGTCATGTTGACATTGAGAATCAAATTTATTTTATTATTTTCACGTTTTATTGCAAGTTGAACTGTAAGATACTTGTGTTTCTGTGAGTTTAGAAATGGCAAATGTGCAAAATATTACATTTATTGCTTCCGAAAGGAGTAAAAAACTTATTCTCAAAGATGGTTACAGATACAACTTGGCACAAACAAAAATGGATGCACTTGGTGGAGGTGCAAAAACAGAAAAATATGTAATGGTAGCATTACATTGCATATGGATTTGGCCGTAATAAGGCAAAGAGATCATTTGTGTGAATCTGACCCAGCTATAGAAGTTGTTTCTATTGTTTTGGATAACTGTTAAAATAGAGTAAAAAAAGAATTTGGCTCCGTCAGAGCCATTTATGAAGATTGCGTTGGCCATTTAAAGGAAAAGCAAATAAAGATATTCGTTGCAGTAACAAAGCAAAACATACGAAATCATCCGAAGAGAGTGAAAAAGCAGAAAAACATATCTCTTGTAAGTTTATCAAAGACTAAAAATATAAAGAAGTGAATCTTCAGATTCTTCATCATAATCAAAAGATGAAACAGAAAATATTAGATTTGCTGAAGCTGATGCTAGCTGTGACAATCAAGATACTTATCGTGAACAGATTTTAGCAAAAGTGGAACGTTTTGATGATTTGTTGTCGAATGCAGAATATGAAAATGACGAGATCGTAACAAAATGACGAATTTGAACAAGATACCGTTAGGAAGAAGCCTGAAATTAACTACTGGATACTATTGCGATTTACCACTAAAAAGTCAGTTGAGAATTTCGTAGGAAACATACTTTCTATCAACAAAAATAATGTGCCTAATGTAAAATTTTTGAGAAAAATAAAAATAGTAGGTTTATGTCTTTTCATTATCCAGATGTGGAAGATATATCGAAAGTAAAACATCATCATCATCCTAAGCATCATCCTAAATGATATTGTAATGTTCCTTAAAAATCCAGATATATCCCGCAGGGGCCATTTTACGTTTAAAGAAAATTTAGTATTTAATATTCAGCGATGTTTGGAAGCGAAATAGTTCTATCTAGGTTTAGAATTATCTATGCAAAATTGTTTTGCTAGGCTGTATAGGTATAGGCCTATTGCACTCTCTTGAAGCTTGCGCAGACGAAAGATTTTTGTTCGCGGACTATTTTGTCCTCTAAAATAGATCGCTTTCAATTCCCTTCTTCCTCGTAGTCAAACTTTTTGGTCAAATTGGTTTGATATGAGGGATTTAGTTTCCCCTCCGTATCACAAGGGCTTAAAAGCAAATCCACCTAATAGCAAAACGACACGTAAACGACCTATTAGCAAAATGACCTAGTCGCAGAATTCCCTATTAGGGTGTTTTTAATATCGTGCGGATTTCATCACGCGTGCGGGATTGCCCCGCATGCAGATAATTTCACGCAGCGTGAAACCCGCTAGCCTACGATCTAGTTTTATGCGGGCTGCTATGCGTTGTGGTTGTGTACAATGGACGACAAAATCAGAAAGTTGTTAATCATTTACTTAATTTACAAAAAATGGAATAAGAAGACAAGATCGCAATATGGCCTGTTATTTGAAAGGAGGATTCTCGCTCTGTCCACTTCGATCCATTGAATGAATCCATTGATGGATCCAAGGACACTTTTTCCTCCTCTTGAATCCATCGTACCAGTCAATTCCAAATAATGGATTCTAAGCCACTTTAAGGTGCACTTGGATCCTCCAAAGAGTTTTATACGCTAATTTAAATATTATACTTAGTTGATGAGAACTGGCCAGTTAAGAGGCCACTTGATGATTATAGACAAATATTCTTATATTCTTGTATTATAGCATAATACAAGATACTACATGTGGTAGCGTGGCGGCATGTATTCTGTATTCATGTATCTGGTATTGCACACGCCCCGTATCGAGAGGTCTCTAAAAATAGTCTATTTACAACTAACCTAACCTAAGTACTTAACCTATCAATCAGTTGTTCCCTAAGAGCTCGTCCCCTGATCAATTGAGCAGTATTTTCATGGTCTTGGTGGAATTTTTCCTGCTCAATAAAGTCGTTGTTTATCCCCCTTTGTCCTCGTCGTGCCACCCACTTGTTCTACCAGTGGCACGATAAGGAATTGTCATTCCTCGTCGTACCAATAAATGATTATTGAATGATTGTTGCTCTACTTGTAATAAAAAAAATCCCTCTATTAACAAAATTAGTTTTAATCAATCCGGGTCCTACATACTATAACAAAAAACAAAATCACAACTTCTACATTAACTAAATCAAAAACTTATCTCAGTTTTTCCAAAATATGACCTATACTAATAATGTGGTTTACTAATTCCATTTGCGTCTGTAAAACAAATTCATCTTTTTTTTGGTGCAGGGCAAAAAAATGCAGTTTGGCCTAAATATTTCTACTGGCACTGCATTTTTTTGAAATTTGAACATGCGGCATCATTTAGCAGTGCATTTAATAGCCTGGTCAATGACACATTATTTTTATTAATAGTCCTATTGATTTTACTATTCCAGGCCTCAACCACGTTATTGGTACGGTCGCGTTCCGAGTATATACACCATTCGTCAATAAATTTTTCATTTTTCATCCAATATTTTTGCACATAGTTTATTAATTTATTTACTTTTGATAAGTCCGGACATTCATTTTGTATATATTTCCAACCATCCGTAATCATCTCTCGCGGCAATAGAGGTAACGCACTACAAAGCCCTACGACTCGTTTTTCAATTTTTTGATTTATTCCTAGAGATTTGGACTTCCTCCATAAACTATTAGTCATGTGATAATAACATCTTCTTACTGTAATGTCAGGGAAAAAATTACGAATTGCATTTGTAGATGCAGTTTCAAAATCAGCATGAATTATAGTCGGTTTCCATCCTGGTATTTGTGATGTTATAATGTCGAACAGTGCAAAATATGTCGCTTCTTTCTTGTCACTTAGTAACGAATAAACTAAAGGAACTATGTTCGTGGTTGATAAAGAACTACCCATATTTCCATAGATCGTAAATAACTGTCCAAATGGCTTGGGGCAGCTAGCGAATGTTCCATCTATAAAAAACTCTGAAAGCTGAGTTAGCATATTTTTGGCTTCTTTTGAAATGAATACCAGAATTCGGGAGCTTCCATTATAATAGTCTCCAAGCAGATAAGGTAAATATATTTTTGGGACTTCAACTTCTTCTAAATTACGAAAAATAGTAGAGTTTAAACAACAAAGTACGAGTAGGTACCTACATAAAACTAAAGTTGCAGTTACAGGAAAATTGTGTTAAAGACAATTATTATTATTTATTGAGTAATATCTAAAGGGAAATTAAGTAGAGCTACATTACATATTACTAGCATTCAGTGGCACGATGAGGAATGACAATTCCTTGTCGTGCCACTGGTGGCACAAGTTAGTGGCACGACGAGGATAAAGCCGTTTATCCTGCCAAATATATTTTCAATCACCTGCTGTTCTGTGTTTTGCATTATAATTGGCTTCCCGAGAAGCTTGAGCAGGGTTATAATATGGTGTCATGAGCCTGGGTCTCTGTCGATACACTGAGTCACCTGCAATTATTTAATTTATGATTTGATTTGAAAACAACTTTTAATAGCAGGCGGTACCAATGACGAGAAGTTCCATCTCCATAGTAATTTGTAATTTTTGTAATGTACTCTTTTGCTAATGGGGTTAAAAATATTATTATTTTATCCTCTTCGCCATCCTCGTATTTCACAAAATCGGAAAAGAAAGAATCTGGTAACTTTACTTCTATTGCACTTTTAAAATTACTTTTTTTTAATTGAAGTGATTTGTATCTTGTTCTGTAGAGCGTAGACTGTTTAGAAGAAAATTTCGGGATATTTGGATCAAATTGCGTTTCCTGTTTATTTAATTCAGTAAAGTGTTTTTCAAAGATTTTAGGAATGGGTTCCATGTTCGTTTGCACTTCGGCTTTACAGTCATCAAATATTTCATCTAAATATGTTGAAGTCCTATCCCGATTACAGTTATGAAGGCTTTGCTTCAATATCTTACCATCTCGTGTGGTTACAGATGCACTACAAATATTTCGTTTTACGCAGCGCCAATTTGTACTGCCGGACTTATTCTTTAAAATAAAATTGTACTTGTAACCATCGTATAATAATATTTTTCGTTGCCTCTGACTAGTCACAAACACTAATTCACTATTTTTGTTCATTTTTAACTAAGATACATAGGTCCAAACACATTTGACAATTGTGAGAAAATTTGTCTATTTTATTATTTTAAATTAAATAAGGCTATAAATTGACAAGCAAATATTTTCTATGACACCTGGTTGCGCCGATGTAGAAACTGTATTTTTTGACGCGGAAACACACTCCTTCTATACCCATCTCCCCTCCCGCACTAACCATAGTATAGTACTAGATATAGTTTCCGTCCGCCATTTGTGATATATAGACACTCACTCCCTCTTTGAACTAGCCAGCGTAAAGGCGGACCGCGCGCGCGTCTCTCAGAAATGAATAATATTTGTTGCATTTTTACCGCTTCATAGACCTTTACCGATCGGATTGTGCCTCTCGTGTGTCCCTCAAGTGATTTAGTGATGCTGGCGGCAGCTCCTGAGCAAGGAAGAGAAGATCCGTGTACCGGCTGCGATGAAAACACGTGGTGTCGTGAAGGTTAGTGCATCCTCTCCTAATTTCTCGGGTTGCATTCATTGCCTGGATCACGTCCGCGGCAACCCGATCACCTGTCTTTTTGTGTGTAAAGCGTCAATGGAACAGTTAGCTACTTCCCCGCAATACAGTCCACTAGCGCACGTGGCCAATCGCGCCACCAACACCTAATGGCATGTAGGTTTCCTGTGATGAGTTTTAAATGCTATATATTAATCTCACTGTAAGAAAATATTTAAGGAAAATAATAAGCAAATGTGTATTCAATTGTACAATTAACAATAACCTGAACGCTCTGACGAGTTGAAAATCCGTCGAGTTGAAAATCTATCGACTTAAAAATCTGTCGAGTTGGAAATGAGGGGACATATCATAAACCGAATGAATTAGTATTTAGATATCTACCTAATAGCCAGACAATTTCACCATTTGCATGTAAAGATTGCATAAATCTGTTTATCTGGCTATTCTCCCAGATAAAAGAGTCGTGGGTTGCACCCCCATATTTTATAATTGACGGCTAAGATCTTGCAATCACAGTCACACAGGTGAAAGATAAACAAAAATTCTAATTATACTTATTTTTTATTTACTAGCTGACCCGGTTATGATAGTTGTACTGTTATCATCGTGTGTTCAATTTGAGGATCTATCTCAGTAGATCCATTGGCCAGATCCATTATGGATCTGGTGAGAGAGTTTTCCCTCAATAGATCCAATTTTGATAGCATGGATCTACTGAAATATATATTTTTTTTATTAATCTCAGTAGATCCATTGACCATATCAATTATGGATCTAGTGATTTTTTTTTTCTTTGTTGATCTGTGTTTTATAAACAGGATCTAATGAGAATTTTTGTTGCCCAATAGATCTAATTTCAAAAATATTTTTAAATGAATTGGATCTAATGATCATGTCTAGTCTCACTAGATAGAAAGTAAAAAAGCTAGCAAATGAAAATTTTTAATTTGGTATTAACGTAGTTTTTCTAAAAAATGGCCTACGGTAATTTCGCCATTCACGAGCTGCATTTTTGCGAATAAAATGCTATCGTCATTTTGAACACTTATTTTGCGGCGTTTAGAGGATGACCTTTTCTTAAATCTATCCCAACGGTCACAATTAAGGGAAGTCAGTGTTGATTCTTGACTTAAAATGTGCAATATTTGTAATAACTGCACTTCGTTTTTGTTAATGTTTGTATTAATGTTGTGGTTCCATCCTTCTATGCTATTATTAGTACGATGGCGTACACACACCATATTTTATAGTAACAGTCATTCATCCAGTACTTTTGAAAATAGTTCACAAATTCAGTTAGCTTGTCACGATTTTGCGAAACTTCACTTTTAATATAATTCCAGCCATGTTCTATATTATTTTCAGGAAGTAACGCAAGTTTAGTACACAGGGAAATTATCCTCATGTTGTTTTTAGTTTGTTTTATACCTAAAGCCTTCGCTTTACGAAACAACGCATTACAGAAATGATAGTGACAACCATGAATCTCTACATCCATTTTTGACAGTGCCATCATAGCGGCTTTTTCAAAATCAATAGTGACTTTCATGGGCTTCCAGTCTGGAATCTGGGCTTTAATTAACTGAAACAGGGTAATATATGCCTCTGTTGTTCGATGACTCATAAAAGCAAACACCAATGGCACTATGTTGGAACTATTCTCGTCACTGCCTATATCTGCTTGAATAACGTAGATCTGACTAAAAGGAGTTGGACAAGCTTGATACGTTCCATCCATAAAGTAATTAGTCAGAAGTTTTAGACGCATTCGAGCGTCTTTTGAACTAAAAACAATTATCCGCATACCGTTATGCAAATAATCTGCAAGTAAAAAGTCTTCAAACTGTTTAGGTAATTCTACCTCATCTGGATTATTTGTTTTAGTTTTTTGAACTTGAGCTAATTTGTTTTTCTTAGGTCCGCCTCACACTGACGCAGAGTCGAAGCGACGCGACGCGTCATGTTTTGCATGACGATGCGCGCCTTCGCGAGGCGACGCGCGTTTGTGCGCGACGGCGCGTAGTGCCGGAACCAGTTCAGAGACTTTCGAACATTCGTGAATGGTACTCGCTCGACAGTATTGTGATGGTTAATATCGATCTTATCATGATTGCTCTAATATCAGAAGCTGAAGAGGAAGAAAGTGAATTTATATCATAATCAAAAAATTCTGGGTTTACGAGTTATGGAAGCAAAGACGTATACTTGGCGAATTCAGAACACTATGTAGTAATGATTTAAGTCTGGACCCAAAATATTTTTATGATTATTATAAAATGGGTTTAGATAAGTTTGAAAATTTAATAAATATTTTGAGGCCTCACATCCAAAAGCAAGAAACAAATTTAAGAATACCTATTTCCGTTGAAGAGCGGATATCAATATGCTTGAGGTAAGTACATTTTTAAGCTAAATTAGATTAGATAGAAAACATTTTAAAAACTGTAAATAGGTTAGGAAGAGTCAAAAGCATTTATTTTAATTTACATTGATTTATTTATCTTTAATTTTACGCATTATTAGGTACATATGCACAGTTCTTTAAAAACTGATACCATGCATATATACTTATCACATAATTTTAAGATAAATTCTACATCACATTATTTCCGGAAAGTACAAGTAGGTATGACAAAAAATAAGTATTTATAATGTTTTGGAGAACCTTCCCCTTATACCGTAAGTCATGGCATTAAATTAGCCATTCATAACGTCATTCACTGTAGTCATTATCGCCATCCCTGTGTTGCCGCGTCGTTGTTGTCCCAATCGGCAATGGTATGTACGGTGAAGGTGGCAGGCCAAGATCTTCCATACGATATCTCGAAGAAGTGCTATCTTTGAACTGATTAGGGATTATGCTGTTGCTACTAGTTGACGTATTTGGCTGCATTGAGTATGTGTTAGAAGGAGTATAAGTGGTTGGTAGCTGTGTTGTATAATACCGGGTATTTGGCTGCATTTTATATGTGTTGGAATTAGTATTACAGTTAGTGGAATTAGATTGTAGCTGAAGACTTTCTGATTCGGTTCGTAGTTCTGTTGTATAGCCGATAGATGAAGAAGTATTTGCTTGCGTTGAGTTGAGATTAGGGATTATGCTGTTGCTACTGGTTGACGTATTTGGCTGCATTGAGTATGTGTTAGAAGGAGTATGAGTGGTTGGTAGCTATGTTGTATAGGCGATGGATGAAGAATTATTTGCTTGCGTTGAGTTGATAATAGATGTATCAGGTTGAAAGATGCACATTTCATTCGAAGCAACTTTTATTTCCGTGTTAGTTACTAAAAGCAGTATCTGTCGTTTCAGTAGCACTTGCATTTGTATTGGCATCCGTTTAACCGTTTTAGACATAGAGAGAAAAAAAGTGTCTGTTGGATCTTCTTCTGTTTTCTTATTTTCCAGATATTGCGCGAATAACATTTGTGATAGTGGTTGTGACTTCTTTCGAGTAGTATCGGAATGGCTGGATAATTGTGATTCGGGTCGAGATGGCGACGCAACGAACAAGTTTGTGTCGTTATCAGTGTTTAGGTCATTTTCTTCGGAGCTATCTAAGTTAGACGTCTGTGGTTTGTTCTGCAAGTATGGTTTTAAAAACTCCAATTCTTTTTCAAATCTTATTGGCTTATTATTTGATCTAGCAGAACCACTCTTGAACTGTCTTAGCCTAATTGCTTTCTTGTAACAATCTCGAATTCTTTTCCACCGCTTTTGACACTCTGCCTCTGAAAAAGGAACACAAAATTGTAACTCTTATTTTAATTCAATGAAATGTATTATTTATGTGTATTTTTTTAATTGTCACAGATTTATGACTACAGCAATTAGCTTTCAAGCCTTAGCTCAAAGTTATCGAGTAGGATACAGCACTGTTTTAACGAATTGTACATGAAGTTTCCGCAGCAATATGGAAACATTTACAGCCAATTGTTATGCCGAAGCCAACACAAGAATTATGGACTAAAATAGAGGAGGAATTCAGAACCATATGGAATTTTCCTAATTGTATAGAGGTAATTGACGGTAAACACGTTAATATAAGAGCTCCCTGGAATAGCGGCAGTTTGTACTGTAGTGTGTAAGTACCTTAATGAAATCTTTGTCAGCATTAACATACTATTGTAATAATATGTGGTACTTTGCATGGCATTCAATAAACGTACGTAAACCAAAGTGGTTGTATAATTTACACAAACCCCAACATTACATGGCGACCCTGCCAGAGGGCTCTGCTAAGGGGTCCGTCGTCTTTCAAGTTCTACCAAGGAAGTAGTTTCATCGGTATATTATATTGGTGATCATGTGCCGGTCCACCGTCGAGAAAGAAGAAGTGTTTCTCAACCAAAACGCAGCAGGAGGAAACAATGACGCTGCACTAAAGGGAATTGGAGGTCATCTGGAGCGACTGAACATTGTCACGTGGATCATCCTAGCGGTAACACTTTTATTATTACTTTACATTGGAGTCAAGCTCTATAGAAAATGCCATCGGAGATGGATACAAGAGGAGATTGGTCTGCGAGCAATTGAAAGAATTCGGGCGTCGTTACGAGGTCACGCTGCCGAGAGAACTGGCTAAATGATACCTACTTTGCTGCCTACAAATCAATCAAGTCATTTTTTTTTTATTCTTAGCATATGGTGTTTAGTGTTACTATTTTTCTTCTTTATTATTTTATGGCAAACGCAATTTGTATACCTAGATTGTATTTTATATTATGAGTATGGAAATAGAGTTAACTCAAATTTATGAACAGCTTAATAAAATTAAAGAAAATATTTCTAAACTAGGTTCTCTTAGACGGCAAGGAACCAATTTTGAAAATAAGATTTTAGAAGTTAAAGGTTTGTACGAGTCCTTTAATAATCTTGTGATTAATTTGCCTAAAGATGTGTCTGAAAATTTGATTATTTTATGCGCTTCTATCAAGATATGTTATGAAAAAATTTTGACTTTTAATAAAGAACTTATTTCGTGTAATAATAGTAGCAAATCCGAGACAATATCAGGTGAAAAATTTTGTTTAAAAACGGTCGTAAGCCTTTTACCTAAAATGTCGGGAGACGAACAGGTGACTAGAGATTTAATTGATGCGATTGAATTATACGAGTCAATGCTCCTTGATGGTGATAAGCATATGCTAATAACATTCGTGTTAAAAAGTCGATTAACAAGTGGTGCAAAAATGCGTTTAGCTGCTTCTTATAGTTCTGTGAATTTGCTATTAGAAGATATGCGTATACATTTACTAACTCGCAAATCTGACACAGCTTTACAGGCTAGCTTACAGAGATGTAGGCAAGGCGAAAAATCTGTAAAACAGTTTGGTGATGAGATAGAGAAGTTGTTTGTAGATTTAACCATTTCCCAGGCGAATGGTGACGAAAATGCATACAAAATACTGCGTCCTCTGAATGAAAAGAACGCAATTAAATGTTTTTCAGAAGGTTTGAGGAGCCAAAAGTTAAGTACTATTATTTCAGCGCGGAATTTGACGACTTTGAAAGATGCCATTAGAGTGGCTGAAGATGAATTTAGTACGGCTTCAGACCCTCATGTCATGTCATACAATCGCCAATCACCTTGGCGTGCCAATAATACAAAATATTTATAATAATCATTTTTCAAATAATAGAGGAATGCCGCAAGCGCATCAAGTATCAACTGCATCATGGTCGGGGCGAGGAAGCCGCGGCACCCGTGCGCGCTTCGCCTCAGGTTACGGTACCAGGTATGTGCGTGGGAATCGTGGTAATTGCGCAAATAATTCTAGTAATAGAAATTTACACCATTTTACCACTCAAAAACATAATGATGTGCCTTCTTCTGTAGAAAATAATGAACAGGAGAGTAGCGAATTTTTTCGTTCCTAATCGAATTTTAGTTTGCGATAGTATTCATTGGGTAAATTTAAGTCTAGATAGGTTACAGTTAGAGTTTTTAGTAGATACAGGGGCCTCTTTATCAGCTATTAAGGATGAAATTTTAGATTTCACTAAGTTAGCATTACATAAGTGTGAATTGAATATTCATGGCATAGGTGGTAGTTTAAAGTCTGTGGGATTTGTTTATTTGAATTTAAGGTATAATGATATATTTTTAAAGCATAAGTTTTACGTATTTAGGAATTTACCGTGCAAGGCGATAGGTATATTGGGTCAAGATTTTATAAAGCGGTTTTTTGGAGTTATAGACTATGGAGCAGACACTCTCACTCTCCAAGTCGCGCAGAATACAGTTACATTACCTTTACATTACTATAATTATTATTTGCCTATTGGACCGCGATGTGAGGTTATTAAATATATACCTACTCGTATTAATTATGATTGTGTGATATATCCTAAGGAGATTAAGCAGGGAATTTTTTTAGTTAGTGTAGTGGCTAGTCCGAAAAATGGTATAATACCTGTACGAATTATGAATACCACTGACAAGGAAGTAACGCTTTGTTTGAAAGACCTTGAGGTAGATAGATTAAAAAACTATGAGTTTTGTCAATTTGATAGGCCGGATATCAATGGGGAGAGAGTACGAAACTTATTTTCACAACTGAATTTAGGTTCATATTTAAATAAAGAAGAGCAATTATCAATTGAACAAATTTGTGCTAAATTCTCAGATATATTCCATTTACCGGGTGATAAACTAAGTATTACGAATGTTTATGAACAATCTATTCATTTAAAAGATAATGCAACGCCAGTGTTTAAGAAACAGTACAGAATTCCATTTGCACAAAAAGAGGAACTTAACAGGCAGATTAATGGAATGTTACGAGATGGAATTATTGAAAAAGCTAGTAGTGAGTGGTCTAGTCCCTTATTGCTAGTACCAAAGAAATTAGACCGAAGCGGTAATCGTAAATGGAGAGTAGTGATTGACTATAGGCAATTAAATGAGAGAGTTCAAGATGACAAATTTCCCCTACCGAATATAACAGACATATTGGAATCCCTTTCGGGTGCCTTTTATTTTAGTCATTGCGATTTGAGTAGTAGTTATTTTCAATGTAATTTATCAAAAGAATCTAGGAAGTATACTGCATTCACTACTGACAAAGGGCAGTATCAGATGTGTCGCTTGCCTATGGGCCTAGAAATTAGTTCGTCAGCGTTTAGCAGGTTAATGGCAGTGGCCATGTCGGGTCTCAATTATGACAAATGTATAGTGTATATCGATGATTTATTGATATTTGGACGAAATTTAACAGAGCATAATCATAACCTCATGTCTATTTTTACGCGATTACGAAAAGTAAATTTAAAATTAAATCCATCGAAGTGTGAATTTTTAAAACGACAAACAGTTTATTTAGGGCACACTATATCAGCGGAAGGTATATTACCTGACACAGAAAAAATTCGAGCCATTGAAAGCTATCCGACACCGGAATGTGCCGATGACGTCAAGCGCTTCGTTGCATTTAGTAATTATTATAGAAAATTCATTAATAATTTTGCAGAAATTGTCTTACCATTAAATAAATTATGCAGACAGAAGGTCAAATTCGAATGGACCTCAGAATGTCAAAACGCTTTTGATAGTCTTAAAAGGTTACTTTCTAGTCCCCCAGTCTTAGATTACCCAAATTTTTCAAAAGAAAATACTTTTATATTACGGTCATTCTCACGAAATGGTGTTCTTCGTATAATTTCCGTCACGATTTTTATTTTTAGTTAAATTCTATAAACTAGTAATTTAATGGAAAGAACACGCCATTCTTTACGAATTGGTATATTGGGCACTGCATTTGAACACTTAGTTTTTTATTTATGGAGTGATATATTTTTGAGGGTGACGAAAATTAGGTATGCGGTGATAGAAATTAGAAAATTAAACAATAAGTCATAATTTATTTTATTTACGTAATAAAAATACAAACAAACATAAAATTAATCAAGTTACATGTCATCGTTATGACATGTAACATATGACAAATTAATAAAATAAAATAAAAAACAATATACCTCTAGACAAATAAAAAACGTTAAGAAACAATCCGTAAAGATTTACAAAATTACAATTAGGTAACATTTTCTTACTCATAATTAACAATTAAAAAAACGGTAAGTACTTAGCACTATACATTTTTTTTAAATCAGTCTTAATCAGTCACATACGTTTCAAAAGATAATAGAACTTACTTAACAATAATATTTATTTACGTATTAATAATTATAATAAGTACCTACTATCAAAATGAAAACTTGTTTGGAAAAAGGAACTAATTCAAAAAATTCTTAAATCATCGGTATCATCAGATTCATGGGAGGACAGTCGAGTAATACTAAAATCAACTTGTGAAACTGGTGCCCAAAAACTATCATTGCTTGGCAATTCTAATTCACAATCAGATGAACTGAGTGCAGTTTTTTCTACAGATACTGGTTCACGTGGAGTTTTGAAGTACTTTTCTGTTGGTTTTCTGTTAGCTGGCTGTATTATAATGTCTGATAAAATTTTTGGTTTGCCTGAGTTCCTAGTCGGTATTAAATTGGCGATTTCTATATTAGTTGAAGTACAAGGCTGAGGAATAATACAATTCTCTTTTTCATCCGTTATCTCGTAAAAGCCAATATGTTGTCGGTGTGTACATTGTACTGGCTGTACAAGACAGTCGTTTAAATCGCAACTTAATCTGCGCATCGCTAAAGTGTTTGGTTTTTTACAGCTCCAAATCACCTGATGCACCTTCATGGTACCTTTAAATTCGCGCATGTTTAATGGAAATAGTAAGTCTTTTTGTAGAATATCCGATTCACTTATTACTTCCAGGAGTATTCCTCGTATGTTGGTTTTTAAATGGTTTATTAGTGACTGAATATCCACTATATCATTCCCTTGGGCGACAAGTCTATCTGCAGTTCGTTTAATAACAGCACCTACTCCATCAGGCGCACCCTTACCATGACCACTTTCAGTGTAGTTCCAGCTCACAAATTTTAAATTAGGGTAGTCTCTATGTAACTCTGAAATTACATAAAACATCTTCTTGTTTCGGTATTGGCCTGTAGGTGAATCAGAAATGAAATGTATTACACGAACGTGAGGTACTTCGGTTTTAATATTGGTATGAGATGCTCCCATACTGCAACAGCATCATGTCTTAATGATTCGCTGATTGTGCAAAATGACTGAGCAGTAACTTTATTATTCTTTTTGTAATATATTACTACAGTATGAAGTGTTATTTGCCGTCTACTACCTGCAAAGTGAAAAGATTGAATTTCAATGGCATACTTTGTATTATAGTTTTCACTATAATCGACATGCACTATGGTCTCGTCATCTTTCAAGTTTGCTTTCAGTCGTTTTATAAATCTGTTTTGCGTAGTGACATTGGTGCAGTGAGTCAAAAAAGGAGGTAACATTTTCTGAAATGTATCAATGACAATTTTCGGCGAAGCTACCATTTTTTCTTTAATTATTTTATTGGTAATTCTTTCCTTGCCGTCTTTTAAATATGTTTGTTTTTTTGAAATCCAACGTGAATAGTATATTTCTTTAGAATTATCAAACTCCTTGTAAATTACTGTCTTGTTAACACATTTCTCGCATCTTCTTGCTAAACATTCTTCATTTGCGGGATCACAGCATATGGAACACAAAATTTTATGTGTGGAACTTTCATTTATTAGACCAACTCTGTTAAGGGCAGTCACCATCAGATCCATATTCGAGTGAGTCTTGCACATGCATGTTTCCCGAGCCTTTACATCGGGAACTAAAATCCAGAATGGTCGCATTTTACAAAAAGTTGAGTAGCTAATTTTGTAAGAAACTGAGTTTATGAATTTGATGTGTAAATTTTGTAATGATTCTGTTAAGAATCGTTTTTGTTTCTTAATTTTAAATTTAGTTATATATTCTTTCTTTCCAGGGCAAATACGACTATTTTCATCTTCTTCTAAAAAAATTTCAACGTCATGTTTAACATTCTTAACCCTCTCTTCTGTTATAACATTAACTTTAGTCGGTATATGCTTAATATTTTCTTTGACTTTATTTTCCTCCTTTTGGTTTGCTTTTTTTTCCAATCTATATATTTTTTTTCTATACTTTTCGTTCAATGTCTTCAATTTATTTATTTTACTGTTTAAAGCGTCTATTTCTTTCTTACTTTTATATTTTAATCGTCTTATAACTACCTTACTATTAGGAGATCGTATTTTTTGTTTAGATACTAAAATACTTTCGGAACAAGATGTTGCAATTGAGCTTTCTGAACTATTTCTGTGAAGAGTATGCGGTGAAGATGGTGACGAATATATTGACGATAAATTGTCACTGAGCTGACTCTTGTAACCCATTAGTCCATGTCTTTGTTCTAGACAATCCCAGTACTGACTTTTGTTTTAGTTGACGAGAGGTATTGGAGCAAGAAGTCTGAGGTTGCTTTTCAGAATCTGCGTCACTACTATTGTTCAGTAGGTTCTGACTGTTATTTGAGCTAGATATAAATAATTCATTTTTATTTTTGACCGATCGAAGATTGTATTTCGGCCTTGAACTGTATTTGGGTTTATTAGGCGCTGTAGATGAAGCTAGCGGATCATTAGCTTCAATGGGGCTTGTATCATTAAGTGATTTTGGCTCAGTGGTGTTAAGACTGACTTCTTCTATGGTTTCCAAAACTTTGACTGATTTCTGTCTCTTATAATAAGCCTTAAAATTCCTTCTGTTGCGTTTTCTTATTTCGTTTTTACGCGCAGGCGTTTCTTGACTAATTGGCACAATCTTACCTTCATCCTTCTTCTTGTAATATCTTAGACGATCTTTTTCTTTGTATGCCGCGTATAAAGCAGGATCATTCCTGATCTTATTTCTTCTCCGTTGCTGTCTAAGTTTTTGTTGCTCCAAAATCTCCTCTCGGCTCCTCTTCGGTTTACCCATAATGTCTGAAAATAATCGAGTTTATTGTTGAACAACATACATTTAGAATTATAATTTTGTTCAGCGGTAGCTACCTACGAACAATTAAGAACTGATAGAAACAATTATTACAAGGAGTTTTATAATTTCGGTCACTTTTAGCGTGACGGAAATTAGAGATAATTGTATTTATTTTAATTTAAAAAATAATTAGAACATTAATTTGACCAATATTTTATTTATTTATTTATTTTTTATTTATTTATTCATTTTGCAAATGTAGGTCGAAAGTTGGTACATGTTTGTTAAAAAAGGTATCACTACATTTGGCCTTGCGGCATGCAAATTAGGGCCATACAAATAATTAGTGGACATGCATTTATACTACACTTCATTACAGTTCATTCGAGATACGTACATTATGTCAATAGTAACTAAATATCACATAATCAAAATAAAATCAAATGCGTATGTCAACTGTAATAAGATTTCATATAATCAAAATAGAATAAAATAGGTATGTCAGTAATAGGAAATAATACATTATGAAAATAAAATCAAATTAGAAAATGTCAATTACATTAATTATTAATTAAATAATGATAGTAACAAATGATATCCGTGTTCAATTTAGTAAACTCAATTAATTTAATTTCAGTGAAACACCAATTTTATCTATTTCAATGACTTGTCATTTATGTACTCTTCAACAGAATAATAACATTTCTCCAGCAAAAGGTTCTTAAGGCTACGTTTAAATTCATTTATGTTTGTGATATGCAAAATAGAAATTGGTAGTCGGTTGTAAATCCTTGGAGCCATGCAGAACACACTACTGTTAAGATATGTGGTTGCATTAGCTGGAAGACATATCTTCATGTTATGTCTTTTGCTATTAAGATTTCTATAAAGCTGCATATTTTTCCTCACGAACAACACGGTTTCCAAAATATATATAGATGGCAATGTCAAAATCTGTAGTCCAATGAAACTAGGTTTACAACTATCAGTAGATTTCAATTTACATATAGCTCTTACGCATTTCTTTTGGGCTATGAAAATGCTTTCCACACCAGTTGAATTGCCCCAAAATATGACACCGTAATTTAAAATTGGAAATACATATCCATAATACGCCGTCATAATAGTGGATACACTGGCTGTCTTAGACAACATATACAGAGAGTAAGAGTGTTGATTTATTTTTGAACATAACACTTCTAAATGCATCTTCCAATTCAGACCTTCATCTATATTTAGTCCTAAAAATTTTGTTTGTTGTACCTGTTTTATTTGTGTTCCATTATATTGTATGTCCAAGTCTGTCAGTTTATTCGTCCTATTTCTAAATGTCATTATGCATGTCTTATTTAAATTAATTTTCAAATTATTTGATGTCAACCATTTAATAGAGTCATTTAAAGTACTAATTATTTCATGCTCAAGCTGGGATTTATTATTTCCAGTAAATACAACTGTGCTGTCATCCGCAAAAAGTATAGTTTTATAATTTGTTGCTTGGGGAAAGTCATTTATGTAAATGATAAATAACAGTGGTCCCAGCACACTCCCCTGAGGTACTCCAAAAGCAACTTTCCGCGGTTCGGACGAGTAATTTATTAGCTTTTTAGTAGAACTACATATTCTAGAGATCTGTGTTGTCTGTGTTCGGTCACTTAGGTAAGATCTTATCAGTTCTAGCACATTTCCCCTCACTCCATAAGCATATAACTTATCCAATAAAGTCACGTGATCCACGTAATCGAACGCCTTGGTTAGATCCATGAAAATGGCGGAGGCTTGGTTCTTTTGGTCTACTGCGGTCATAACTGTACTGAGAAAGCTATAGAATGCTATATTAATATTTTTATTCTTACGAAATCCAACTTGCTCCTCAGCAAATAGGCCATTCATTTCAAAGAAATTGTACAGACGCTCGTAGATAACCCTCTCAAATATTTTTGATATGACAGGAACAAGAGCTATAGGTCTGTAACAACCCATGTCAGTTTTGTCATCCTTTTTAAACAGGGGTTTGATTACAGTAATTTTCAGGTCATTAGGAAACACACCATGAGATATGCATAGGTTAATCAAGTGACTTAAAATATGTGATAACCTAAAAGATATGTGTTTTAGTATCTTTGTAGAAATTTCATCGTATCCAGTGCTATTTGTCGTTTTGAGATTAAGGATGACTTTATTAATATCTTCAGGAATAGTAGGAGGCATAAACAAAGAGTTAGATTTATGACTAAAACTTATTTTGGACGTAGTTTGTTCTAATTTCGTAATTTGATCAACAAAATAGTTGTTAAACGAATTCGCTATTTGTATAGGATCACTAATAACCTCATTATTCACTGTTATGCACCGTATATATTCCTTGGGAACATTAAATTTATTATTGTTAATTACAGCCCAGGTAGCCTTACATTTATTTGTTGCGTTACTAATGAAGTTGTCATTCTGCGTCTTCTGTGTTAATTTTATAATCCTATTGAGCCTAGACGATAGGTTTTGGAAAGCTTCTTTATTTGTATTTGTACGGTTTTTCCGATACTGCCACAGAAGTTGACGTTTGCGTTTACAACATAGTCTTATGCCTTTCGTAATCCACTTTGGGCGTGTTTTTGCTGAGATCTTTACACGTACTATTGGAAAACATAGGTTATAAAATAGTCTAAACAGTTCATAAAACCTACTAAAGGCGATATTAGGATCTTGACAATCGTACACTTCCTGAAAACTGAGTGAGTCTAAACATTCCTTAAACTTTGTAATATTTACCATTGAATAGTTTCGTTTTTCAACATACCAGTACTTAAGCAGATTAAAGCGTCCCACCGGTACTGCAAATAACTGTCCAGTATGGTCAGATAGTGCAAATTCCAGAACCTCGTGTGAGCAATGTCTTGTGTTGTACAATACATTGTCTAAACACTTCCCACTTACTAAACGCGTGGGTTGATTAAAAGCTGTCTTTAAATTGAAGGACCACAAAATCCGCATAAATTCAGTACATTCGGAACTTTTTTGCAGTATATCAATATTAAAATCACCACACAGTATTATTTTCTTTTTACCGTAACAGAAAGCAGTTAATAAAGAATGGAAAGCAGTAAAAAACGTGTTCAAATCTTCTGCACTATATCTCGGTGGTCTATATATGCATATCACATATATTTTGTGTTCTGGAAGCTCTATCCCAGAGCACTCCATAATATTTTCAATACCGTACTTATCAATATCTTGAATTGGGGCAAATGCTAATGTGTTATCGACTAGTATACATGATCCTCCACGACGGTTGCGCCTACAAAATATAGAACCAAGGGTAAAATTTGGTACACTCAACCATTTTCTATCATCTCTTACCATGTTATGTTCTGTAATACAGAGTACACCAACACCCCTACCCCTACGTTCGAGCAATTCGAGAACTATAGCAAGCCGGTCCAACTTTGACATCAACCCATCCATATTTTGGTGATATAACTTTAGATCAGTCTCGAAAAAAAATACTAGAAGAAATGTTATCACTGTCAAATATAGAATCATCCTTATGCACATCAACCAGAATATTACGCTGTGAGTCATTCTTATTCTCATTAGAGGGTAAGGCAAATTCCCAACAAGTCTGAGTACATTTATCAGCTACTTTACATAATCTTACACTTCTTTTGCTCAGAGACTCACTGTACCTTTTGCGTTTAGTTGCATAGTCGACCCGTAATATGTCTTTTAGTAGATTACGACACATTATTGTCGTAAAGTGTAAGTAATGAGGAATAAAGCGCACATAATTCATATCTACATAACTTACATAATCATATTGGTTACATATAAATTGCAATTCATAGTTTAGTTTAGTAGGATTAAGGTACCGATTGTATGGAACTTCGCCTACTATAATGTTAGTGTGACGCACTGTAGGTAGCCAGCTAATGAGTGAACTTTTAAATTGATACGGGTTACCATCATTAACACCCCCCAGTATCACTATGAAATCACTTTCTGTTAGACGCCCTAGTTCTTGTTTCATAGTATTCACGATGCTATGAATGTTTGCAGCTGACTTCCAGTAAACTGTTACTCGGAATTTATCACCCAGGAGATTTTGCAGTACAGGCCGAAGATTTTTTCCGCGTTGATCAGCAAGAACGATTACGTTTTGTTTCTTCTCTTCTGCTTTTCCTTCCCCATCAAACTGTTTTGTAGAAAAAAGTTTTTTACAAATATTTACACTTGGCTGAGTCTCGTAGCCAGTCTCTGAGTCGGAATTATCTCTTGCAGGTACATCATCGGGTTTATTAAAGATTGAATTTATGGCGTTAAAAGTATATTCCCTCGGGGATGTCCTAGGTAAACCTGGTTTTACTGTGAGTGTACGGATTCGACGTTGATATTGTGGTGAATAGAACCTCATAGGTGTAGCTACACATTTATTATTTGTGAATGTTTCCTTTACACCGATTGATTGTAATAATTTTATTTTGTTTTCACATGTCTGTAATTTATTTTTAAGTGTACTATTTTCGATGTTCAAACTATCTATTTCATTTGTCGCAACCTGTAGTTCCATTTTTAGTTTGTATATTTCGTCTTTTAATACAAACAAATTGTCATTTGAAGACGGTAAACTCTGATACGACACATCCATGTCGCATTCATTACTCGTATTATCACTCAACAATGTTATGTTATGTTTATTTGATCTCCTTTGTTTCATATTTACGTATTCACCTTCCATATTTATTAGTTTGTTTGCTTTTATCTTTTTCTCAGGAAATAAATCTCAAAAAGTGGTTTCAATGTAACAGAGTTTTGAACCCTCGACCTCAGAATTACAAGTCGCCAACACTACGTCGGGACCAGTGTAGCAGATAATAAAGATGACGAAAGTGGCGAATACTTTTTAATGTTACACTATAGTTCCTTTTTTTGTCGCTTGTGGGTACTGTGGTGTCGTTTTACTTTTATACCTGAGATTTGAAAAAGTGTTATGTAACGATTCTGGTTTCCTTTTATTTTGTTATTAATACACTATTTCACTGCAATTTAATATTTAAACACTGATGTTTTGTAATTACATTAACTTTTCCTTGTGGATTAACATCTAAAAGTCTGTTTATTGAGATGTATTATAGTTTATTGATGATATTAGCACCCGATACACTTTCTTCATTTAAGCTGTAATAGACGTATTTAACTATTTTAAATGTATTATTTATACGGAGCCGATGTTTACACCACGTTTGACAGCTGTCAAATTTCTTTTCATACATAAAAGATATGTAATTACGTAAGAATTGTTTGATTGATAGTTATTTCGAGCAAGAAGTAATTAATTACATGAGCGAACAGAAATTAGAAGACTTGTAAACCATGCGAAGGGAAATTAGGTACTTACCTCACTGAAACACCCGGAGAACATGTAGTACGCGTGCAGTTCGTCAGATGTCTGTGGCACTACTAACACTTGCCGTACATGCGATAGGGATGGGTACAATTTACTTAGCTAGGGTTGTATTCACGAATTTTCAGTGGGTGACAGAAATTAGGTATAATGAAAGGACAAACATATTTTACGTTGTAACTAAATAAATAGTCATATTAACGTAATTATATTTTTAGTATAGCTGGATTAATCTGTCTAATTTATAAATAAAGGGTAATAAATGTATAAAACAAAGCCTATCTTGCACTTATTCGGCTCAGAAAGTATTATTCTGGGTTCTGGACAGTGAACAGAAATTAGGAGAATGAATCAAAAACAATTATTGTGAGGTATTTTAGTACCAAAGTAAATGTATATAATATCATTCCTTATTAGATAATTGCCAAAACTAGCCCCCAGAAAAAGAATTAATCCCAAAATTTAATAAATTAAGTAGATAATTCAATGGACGTTCGAAAATCTTACTCCCTGAGAATGACCCATTACATACAGACAGCTCTGGTTTTGCAATTGGTAGTGTTTTGAGTAACTCTAACGGGAAACCAGTTGCATTCGCTAGTCGATGTTTAAATAAAGCCGAGTTAAATTATGCTACAATAGAAAAAGAACTTCTGGCGATAGTCTGGTCTATTAAATATTTTAGGCCATATTTATACGGTAAGAAATTTATAATTAGAACCGATCATAGGCCCTTGCTTTATGACATGACTGATCCATCGAGTCGTTTAACAAAATTTAGACTTCTTTTAGAAGAATATGATTTTTCAGTAGAGTATATCAGGGGTAAGGAAAATGTAGTAGCGGATGCTCTATCCCGAATTATTATTACTTCAACTGAATTAAAAGAGATGAATAACAAGCAGTTATGTATCATAACTCGAGCGCAATCGAGAAGACTTGTGCAATCTTCCGATATGTCAAATACTACTGAGGCTTCAAACAATGTCAGGCTTGATCACCCTAAGGTTGTAGAAGTGCTCAAAAAGTGTGATTCAGATGTGGAATTAATTATTCTACCACAAAATAATTTACGTAGAATATTAAAAGATAAACATGCGTGTATTTACTCAGAACATAGAAATATCGTTTATTGTAGGAATAAAAATAATTTATTTGCTAGTTCATCATCTTCTTTATCAGTAAACTCGCGAGACGATTTGCTGAAAGAAATGGCATCATTATGCAATAAATTAAATATAAAAGATATTGTGATTGTAAAGTCCAACAAAAATAAAGAGTAAATTGAATATATATCCAAATACATTGCAAAAAATAAAGCGACTAATTTTCCGCGGTTATGTGTCGTGAAGGACGTTCAAAGAATTTACACGGACGATGACAAAAAAGTAATTATGAATGACTTTCATTTATTACCTAGCAGTGGACATGTAGGAATTAGGAGGATGGTTAATAATATCAAAAAATATTATTATTGGCCATCGTTAGAAAACGATGTTAGGTGCTATGTCGAAAAGTGTATCAAGTGTCAAAAACAAAAATATACAAAAATTCATAAGGAACCATTGAGCATTACGACCACAGCATCCTCATCCTTTGAGAAAATTTTCTTAGATTTAGTAGGTCCATTAGATAGAGATGACTTGGGATTCAGTTACATACTAACATTACAATGCGAGCTGAGTAAATATGTTGAAGCATATCCTTTAAAGACAAAAACAACAACAGAGGTTGCTAAAGCGTTCGCAGAAAATTTTATTTTACGATACGGTATTCCTAAAGAAATTGCAAGCGATAGAGGAACCGAGTTTGTTTCTAAAATTATGGCAGAAATTTGTAAATTGTTAAACTTAACTCAAATCACTGCAACTGCATATCGCCACCAGAGTATTGGTTCATTAGAAAATTCACATAAGTCATCCCAATGACATAAAAGCTCCCAAGCTTATTTACGTATTCAAACTGATAACAATCCGTCGAGTTGGAGTACATGGTTACAGTACTGGTGTTTTTCTTACAACAACACCACTATTCATTCGGAAAGTAAATACACTCCTTACGAGTTAGTGTTTGGACACGTATGTAGGTTACCTAATAGTTTAACTAGTGGAGTTGAACCACTTTACAATTTCGAGGATTATGCGCTAGAGTTTAAATACAGGTTGCAAAAAGCTCAAAAGGATGCACAGAATAATTTAATTTTAAGCAAACAGCATAGAAAATATGTATACGATCCAATTATTTATAGAACAGGTGATGCATTAATGTTAAAAAACGAGACTGAAAATAAATTAAACACCTTGTACACAGGACCATATATTGTCATAGAAGACCTTGCACCTAATGTTTTGATTAATTATAATGGAAAGCATGTTTTGGTACATAAGAATAGAACTAAGTTATATAAGGAACCATAGCTTAAGTTGTGTTTCTGCACAAAAAAAAAAATCTTTGTATTGTTTTTTTTTCATAAATTAAGGGGGGTGGTGTAGTGTGTAAGTACCTTAATGAAATCTTTGTCAGCATTAACATACTATTGTAATAATATGTGGTACTTTGCATGGCATTCAATAAACGTACGTAAACTAAAGTGGTTGTATAATTTACACAAACCCCAACATTACAGTACTTCAATTACAAAAAATATTTTAGTACTGTCTTGTTAGCTGTTGTTGACGCAAAGTACAGATTCATTATTATGGACATCGGAGCATATGGACGTAACAGCGATAGTAGCATATTAAACAATTCTAAATTTGGACAACGATTACAGAATAATACGATTGGTATACCGCCTAATAAAAGGTTGCCAGGTATGATAGAGGAAATGCCACTTGTTTTTGTAGGAGACGAAGCATTTCCCTTGTCCGAACACATCATGAGACCATATCCTGGAAATCAGGTGTCAGACAATCATGAAAAGAAAATTTTTAATTATCGCTTAAGCCGAGCAAGGCGCTTAGTAGAAAGTGCTTTTGGAATTCTGTCAGAAAAATTTGAGATTTTTCAAAAAAAAATAAAAATGCAACCAATGTATCTTGATTCTATGATTCTTGCATGCACATGTTTGCATAATTACATAAGACAAAATGACGAACTCGAAAATTTGGAATTGCCAAATAATAGTATATTAAAAGATATACGGTCAGTCGATTACCATACTCTGACAAATGCCATGGTGATCAGAGAGACATTCAAATCTTATTTTATATCCGAGCATGGGGCAGTACCATGGCAAAATGAAATGATCAGACGATGTTAAAGAAGTGGTCATAATCTTAAGTAAATGTAACTGTGTATGTTTTGTACCTAATAAATATATATAGTGCTTACCAGAAATTTTCATTTCACCGCTTACTTTTTGCCAGGCATTTTTCCTACATTTTTTATCACTGTAGGTTTTCGCCTTGACGTTAAACAGACAATCATATTTCTGTACTAAATAAATTAATTTTTCATCTTCGTCCATTGTCGTCGTAGTTCAGCACTGTCGTCCGTCCGTTGTGGTCGGCGTCTGACGCGTCACTGCGCCTGAGTACGCGCGGCGACTCGCGAATCCATTCGACTCCAGCTGAGCGTCGAAGCGCGAATGCGCGCGTCAACGCGCTTCGACGCGCGTTGCCATATTTACATAGCACAAATTTGTACTTAAATAGTAGAACAATAAAGATGAATATGCTTTAGGCGGAAAAATATGACGCGTCGCGTCGCTTCGACTCTGCGTCAGTGTGAGGCGGGCCTTACGGTATATCCCAGATTTCTTTTGATCGAAAGTAGGGACAGGATGATTGGATGCCAAATGCCATCCTTTGCTTTCTATATGAGCAAGTGCCTTTTTAAATATGCGAGGAGCAGGTTCTTCACCTTTTGCAGCCTCAAATTACGTAGGAGACAGCCGGAGGAGTTAAAAGAAACTGAGATTGAAGATAGTTAGAATTTAATTGAATAAATTCAGTTACAATTAGGACTTATAATTAATACTAAGTCTAAACTTGGACGATGCTAGTACCAAAGTGAATTACTTAAAATATATTTGTCACGGAATCGCAGGTGTACAGTGAGTCATTTAGCTGACGGCACACGGCGACACGAGGTATGGAGTGCTGACGATGCGACGATGCAGCGGGTCGCTTGATATTGCTTTATGCTGCGGCTTTGCTCGTTGTAATATTATAATTATGGTAATATCGTAATTCTCATTACAGTAATCGCTTATTGTACTTTCAATGCAATTATGCGCGAAATCTGGTACACAAGTTTCGCAGTGTACTCTTCGTTTTATGATATGCTGAAGCTAAAACAATAACTGTAGGTAAATAAAAAACATAAAAGTACACTACTAGCATAACGTGTAAATCAAAATATATTTTCAGAAATGTATAGTAGAAAAGTATAGTAAAAGTAGCCTAGTGGTATGGGTAATGGACTGCTGAGACGAGGTCTCGGGTTCGATCCCAGGTTGTGCCATGGCACACACCTATGACTTTTCGAAGTTATGTGTGTATTTATCGCAGGTTTAAAAGTGCCTCGGAGAGCACGTTAAGCCGTCGGTCCCGGTTGCCATACATACATCTGTGGCAGTCGTTACGGGTAGTTGGAGCCCTCAAAAGTCCAACCAGTCTAACTTGGAACTTCGATATCGCCATTGGTCATTGGACCACTGGTTGTGGAGGTCAGATGGCAGTCGCTTCACGGAAAATATCGAAGTTCAGCCGCATCACAGTTAGACTGGAAAGCCGACCCCAACTAAGTTGGGAAAAAGGTTCAGAGAATAATGATAGTTGATTTTTATGATACTGAGACGCAAGATACCGTGACCACTTTCCATCAGGTCCACTGTAAAGGTATACAGTCCACCTGTTGGAAAGTGGTCTCCGTAGCTATATTTTATCAAATAGATAGAAAATTGGGTACTCACTGAATTTAAAGATACAGATCCAGTACAATTTAATTTTGACCTTTTGTAATGTTCACAACGCCAAAGACTATTGCCATTCTTATTATGAACATGCTTATGATATCTGTAACCCTCACATAATAGTACTGTTCCACGTCCACTTTTAACAAACTTAATCACATCATCACTCATTTTTGTTTGTTTTATTGTACAAAATAATGAACTACAACCATGGACTTCAACTATGTTTTAATAGCGTATGCAATATTATTGCAATGTCAAAATGACACGAGGTCATAGACGATTATCAATGAAGTTTTTAATAAGTAAACATAAGAAGTTCATATTAGATACATGACTGGATCTAGTGCAACAAAAACGCCCAGTAGATACATACTTTAATTGTGATTCTCATTAACCCTTTACTTAGCAGGATATTTTTGTTCCGAAAATTATATTTTTTTAGCATAATTACGATCGATGGTGTCTAAATTAGGGTAGAAAAATAAAATAAAAAATTTAGAAAACTCCCAAATAAGGTTTTTTTAATGTATCTATAAATGCACATTGCTTGGCATAGAACAATCAACTTTTTAATTTGAGTGTATCTTTAGGGATACACTGCCTGGCATCTAATCAATTAAAAATAAACATAAACTAAATTCTTACAAATGAAATTTTTAACACAAAAAAAAAACAATAATGTAAATGAAATAAAATATCTTCCCTGACAAATAAAAAAGTAATGTTAACAAAATTAAATTCTTAGGTATACATGTACTAGGTAGGTACTATTACTACTTACAAAAAAACATTTTAAATGTTAATTACTTAGATAAAAAAATGAGATCAATCAAATTGACTATTATCAATACTTATGACTTAGTATGATAAGCAAAGAAACAATTATGATCTTCTACTAAACAAAGTCTAATGTTACATTTTTGGCAGAAAAACCTAGTCTGGCCTTTTGTACACAACTTACATCTTCCTTTAGACGTGACCAAATGTGAGAAATGACCAAATTGATCAAATCGTACTATATCTGGAGGTCTTTCAACAACAGGATTTTTTATTATATGGGCTGGCTGTATATTTTTACAGGAGTGATCGACATTCCTCCCAAGTGTCAGCAAGCTTGTATGAATTTCATACCTGAAACGTTTAAGTGTAAATATTTTTTTTTAATTTTGTCCTTTCGAATCACGTCTATATAAAAGCCAAGCATTATTTACACATATAACCACCATTTGGGAAAAAATAGGCAAGTACCACCGATGACCTCGAAATGGAGTACGATATAAAGCTATAAGCATGTCTGATAAATCTACGCCACCCATATTGGCATTATATGCTTTAATCATTTTTGGACAAGATACTGGAACTTTTCGCCGTGCCTCTTTACTGTATCTTAAAACGGTCTCAATAGGATTTGCGTCGAGAAATGAGCTAGCAACCGTGACACATTTATTGTCATTCCATTTAACTACGACAACCTTATTCTTATTGCATACTACCTGAGCATGACTTCCTCTGGCTTTCTTCTTTAAAACTTTGTCTGTTGGCAGTACTTTTTCTGCTCCTCGAAGTCTATTTTGCCTTATGGTTCCTAACGAAAGTATACCATATTCTTCTTTGAGATGATGAAGAAGCTCAATGGAGGTAAAAAAATTATCAAAACACACAATCTTGCATGCACGTTGACGAATAGACTTTACTAAGGCTAATACAACTTTGCCACCCAATCCCATACTTTCTTCTTTTTCCGTAAAGGTATGATATCGAAAAGTGTCCTCACCTCCGTACACCAGAAAGTCGTACACTAAACCAGAGATGCCTGCTCGCACAAATATCTTGAATCCCCATTTTTTTGGGCTTGTTTTTTATATATTGTTTTCGAGTGCCGGCTCTAGTACCTTTATAAGGAACTATCATTTCATCGACACTAAAACGAGATTCTTCATCAAGTTTCAAGCAATTTTCGCGCACTTTTTGAAGTAACGGTCTAACTTTATAAAATCTATCGCCATCGTCATATAAATTATTATTGAAATGTAAATATCGCCTCAATGATTGAAATTTCTTCAAAGTCATAATATCTGCTACTTTATCGTACCGTAATGATTTTGACCAATAATCAGTATACGCCGGCAGCTTTACGATTCTCATCAATAAAATAATTGCTATAAAATCTTTAATATCGTTTTCAGTATAATTCGATGATGTACCCTTTGATTGTGTGCTATATAAATTAGTTTCTTCAACAATCATAGTTACTAAGTCGTCGGAAAAAAATTGCTTGAAATATTCTATAGGACTCTTTACTCCCTCACTAATAAACTCTGATGCATCTTCGATTTCTACTTTTCCATAAAACTTTTTACGTTTCCAATCAGGTGCAATTCTTTCTATTCTAACTACCCTCCTTCGTGCAACAACTAGCCTCGGCTTGTTTGATCGAGTAACTGCTGAAGGGGACGGTACTGATGAGATCGAGGCTAATTGTATAGATTGTGACAAAAGTACTTGATGCGGGGAAGGAATTGGCGACTGTGGAATGATCCCAGTTTGAAATTGGTATAGTAATGACTGATGTGGCGATAAAATTGATGGCGAGCAAACAGCAGCGGGGCTGGATTCTTGCAATGATTGAGAAAATGTCATTACCTCATTGTCACTATCGGATAACAGGTGTAAATTTTCAAGCGAAGAGGGTAGAGATGGAGGTGACGAGCTGCTATTCGAATGATTTTCTGGCACATAATTTTGTAACTCGCCTTCGGAAGACCCACTGCTATCTATCTCTGATCTGGCTCCAGACTTTGGGACAAGACCCACTAAAAATCGAGATCTATTTTGCTGCTGGATTCTGAGTTGTTATACCTAAAAAACGTTATCGATAATAATCACAAAAAATAAATAACTAAAAACATTTTGAATATCTACACAAAATAAAATTATTTTTGGAAAAAGAATAAATATCATGTTAGATACCCAAAAAGGTAATTAATTTTAGATAAAAATAAAAAAAATCTTCAATAAATCATTATTGGATAAAATGGCAGTGTATCTTTGTGGATACGTGACAAAAAAGTTTAATTTCGTACCAAACCGGGCCGTGTGCATTTAAAGATACATACGAAAAACCAGTACAATAAAAGTGACTGTAAGGTATATCCATGTAATAAAATAGCATTTCCGTATAGGTAATACTATCATCTACAGAATAACAGTTACTTACTGGGACAATAACTATATAAACATATCAAAAACAATAATATTTACCTTACGTTGAGGAGACGCATGCGCACGGTGCGGCATCTTGGCGTCTACTGTCAAAAATAGTGTTGCCAAGAACATCCAGTATATTTTTTTTTGCAATAAATAATATTTATCAAATTATTAAAATAAAATTTTACATGTTTATGTAATAGTTTACTGTGTAGAATTTTATGAAGACATGTGTGCATAACAATGCACACTGCCAAGAAAAGGGTTAAACTTATCTAAAGAGAAAACTACATTTCAGTAGATCCATGCTATCAAAATTGTATCTATTGGGAGAATAATATCGCACCAGATCCATAATTGATATGGTCAATGGATCTACTGAGATAGATCGCAATTTGATCCATATATAGTAGACCAGCTTAGCCAATTCTAGTTTCTCATCATCATCATCACAGCGTTTAGTTCCTGTTGCATCCAAAACCTGTTAGGCAGTTCACTTGATTACTGACGTCATATTATGTGACAGCAGTCGCTCCCATAAAAACCAATATGAGCGAAACAATGGAAGGAAGGAGTAGAAGATATAATAATTATGAATAATGCTCACAATTTGTACATTCAAAGAGTGGTAATGTTTCCTACAATAATATAGATGTTCTCTTGCTGGGGTGAATATTTTGAAATGGGACCCATCAATACTTACAAAATAAAATAATACAATAAAAATATTTATTATCTCTTAACAATTTAAATACAAATATAAATACAACAATAATATAACTTACTTCTTAGTTTTCTTAGTAGCTATATAAGAAACTGTAATTGTGAGACTAGTGCCTAAACTAGATACAACAGTTTGTATCTGTATTTATAGGACACCAGAAACCTACGCAACCAGTAATACACTATTAATATTAGTACATTATGTGACAACATAAACACGAACAAAAAATTATGTAGTTACCTATATACCTTTAATAACTATAAATAAACATTACTTCTTAACTTAAAATCTCGAGTAAATATTCTGTTTCAACATAATTTAGATGCTGCAACCAACTTGTAAGCATTTTTTTGCATTCAAATCTAGATTTACTGTATAGGCTTATGCTTCTACTAGCTCTGTTGTAGAGTCTTGGACCCAGGACGTAACACTGGCGAGCCGCGAACGAGGTTCTGTGCACAACCGGATCGAATATCGCATACTTTCTACGAGCTGAGGTGTGCGCGATAGGATTATACTCAAGAATTGTATGAGTATGGTAATTTTCAAGCAATTTGCTTTCAGCATAAAAAGTTGACGAACTGTCAGGACTTTATAATTGCGATATAGTTGGTCGGTTGGGGGATCTAAAGGACTTCCTATTTATGACCTTAATTACTGCTCTTTGTGTTATTTCTAGTGATAGTAGAGTCGTTTTGTGTGCTCCTCCCCAGGCGAGTATACAATATGTTAGTATTGACTATGCCAGGGCAAAGTACACACTCTTTAAGATGGTGTCATTTGCAGAGTTTCGTAACAATTTGAATATGTAAATTAATTTGAAAGTGCGAGCTTTTAGTGCTTCGATGTGTTTTTTTTCACGAGAGCGTTTCGTCTATATATACCCCTAAGTATTTTATCACGGACGATCTCTCTAATTCTACTCCCGTATAATCATTTGATTAAGTCAAGTTAGTATGGGTCGTGATACTGATCGAGTTTGGTGGAGGTAAAGAGCTAGAGATTGTTGACAATATTACGTACACTGTCTTTGATATATTTAGGATGAGTAGATTGTTTGAAAGCCAGATAGTCACCAATTTCATAATCTCATCAGCCTTTATTTAGACCACCTGCCACGATGTTCCTTCTACTATAAGGGCTGTAATACATCTGCGTAAGTAATCACTGAACATCCGGTAAAGCAAAGCTGAGATAGCTGATTTATGTAAATCAGGAAGAGTGTAGGGCCTAGGACGCTTCCCTGGGGAACACTAAAGGAGAGCTGATCATAACGATAGTGACATCATCGATTTTTATACACTGTGTCCGGTCACTCAAATAATCATGGAAAAGTTTGAGTGCCAATCCTCTTATTCCAATGTGCTCTAGTTTATATAAGAGATCAGGAATCGATACCGTGTCAAAGGCTTTTTTAGGTCAAGGAAAATACCAACGTATTTTAATTTTTTATCTAGTGATTTCGAGACGGTTTCAGTCAAGTGGAGAACAGCGTCTTCCGTTGATCTATTTTTCGAAAACCATACTGATTATTGGAAAGTATGTTTTCTTTTTCAAAGAAACCTAGTAATCTTTTATTTAAAACTTTTTCCAGAATTTTAGAGAACATATTCAAAACAGATATAGGTCTGTAATTTTCAGGGTTGACTTTATCGTTTAAGAGCTCTTGGAAATACTCCTGCATTAATGCAGAGGTTACATAGTTGAGTTATGAGTGGACCCAGAGTAGTTGTTGAGATATTGTCCCACCCCGAGGCGCAGTCGTTTTTGAGTGATAGGACCAAGTTCTCTATCTCCGTGTTATCTGTTTCTAGAATGGCTATCGAGTTAGAGTAGTTGGTCTGAGGAAAAAAGTTAGGTGGCAACGCAATGGGAGTAGTTTTATTGGTGATATCTTTCACTAGCTTTTGCCCAGCAGTTGCAAAGTAACTTATATACCAAGTTGGCAGAGATTTTGGGATTCTCAGCAGCTTGCAACAAATTGGTGAATCGGTTTGATTTTTTTGACATATTTGCAACCTTCTTTATAGTCCTCCAATTTGCCTTTGGATCTTATCCCGCTTTTTCAAACTGTCCGGTTTCATATGCTCGCTTTAATTTATTTAAAAAATTTCAGCAAAAATTACGGTATCGTGTGTAAGTTATTTTTAATATCACGTTATTTGGATCGTTGCTACTTTTGAGATGCAATCTGTCGCGATTTCTTATACTCCTTAAGAGACCTGGGGTTAGTGATGTTCATGTTAAAAAAATATCGATATTATTTTCGATACAATATATTGTAATGTTCTATCGATACTTTGCGATATATCGAACATATATTCGATATTTTTAAAATATCGTAAGTAATTTCCTACTTACTCGTATTAAACTAGTTTCTAATATTAAATAGGGAAGGTTGATATTATTAATATGAGTCACAACATCTAGAATAAATCAATTTTATTTATATATCATGCAAATTAAATCAATGGCCGTAAGTGAAAGATTTATAAATCCCAGTATTTCTTCTCCAAGCTTTGCAAAAACAAAATTTTATTGACCCTTTTGGCTTGCAATCTGCTTCTCTGCTGTGTAAGAACCTGTGCGGCTTTTGAGAAAAGTCGTTGGTTCAGATGAATTAGGAATAGACTCGTCACATTGAAAAAGTTTTCTAACTGGTCATAACACAAAAAGCCTTAATCTTTGTTTGTATTGGTCATATTTAGACTTAGTTCTAATTAGTCACGTCGGAGTTTTGTAGCTATTGGTCACAGTGTAAATCTGTTTCAATTCGTCATCCCGTCAAATAGTTGTAATTGGTCACAGGCTCGCAGGGGCCCTATATTTGTCTTTTGACGTGACAACGTCTTATAAATTGGTTTGCCGGGTGACACTTCAAGAAACTGCGTTACGCTCCGCTCACGTTATGCGCTCACAATGAGAGCGAGTGAGAGGCACGCGTCCCTTCCACTCGGGCATGGTTAGCCCGCCTAAGAGCGAGAGAGACAGACATAAAAAGTGAAAGGCACGCGTCCCTTCCACTCGAGCACAGTTAGCCCGCCTAAGAGCGAGAGAGACAGAGCGAGAGAGAGAGAGTGAGAGAGATAGGCATACACACCGGTTCATGTCTTGCGCTTCTATTTCGCTTAGGCGCCTGCATACAAGTTTACACGTTGCCAGTTAATTGTTTTACCACTCAAAGTCGTTGTCACGTAAAACTTTCGCCCGTATTTACAGGCAACCAATTTTTTTTAATAATAAAATGTTACCAGGGGATATAAACTTAAGTTTCACAATAAAAAGCAGGTGATTCCCAAGATAAGTATTTGTTTATTTAAATCTTTAATCGATAACATTATTAACTTAAAATATATTCTTATAATTAAACAAAATTGCCTACTTAATTTGGTATTTCTTTTTCAGAAGCCGAATCTTATTTAAACGTTGCCTACTTAATTTGGTTTTTTTTTTCAGAAGCCGAATCTTATTTAAACACTCGTAAACAGTTATGTCATCATTGAAACATAGTTTTACTAATTTTTTAATTTTATATTGCCTAAAGAGATAATTTTTATTTCTATTCTTCACTAATTGATGCAGTTTCAGTTTATGTAATTTAAATTCTTGTACAGCTATTTCCGAATTGATTTTTTCAATGAAGTGCATAATGTTCGGTTTCTTGGACACTTTTTTATTGAAGCGATGGTGCCAGCCCTCTACTGGGTTATTTGTCAGGTGTTTCTCACCATAAACGGAAATAGTTGTAATGATTTTGTTAGACATCCACCATTTTGTAAAATAATCTTTGAATTTTTTTTTTATATACCACTTAGTTGGCAGACAAGCACACGGCCCACTTGATGGAAAGTGGTTACCGTGACCTATGGACGTCTGTAACACCAGAGGAGTCACAGTCGCGCTGCCAACCCTGTAAGTACAGAGTTTCTGTGCCGTCAGCAGAAGGCAAAGCAGAACAAGCCTTTAGTCTTCCCACTGACAGCACAAATTCTCCAGTGAGCTCTGGCTACCCTACTCACCGTTGAATTTGTTGAGATTTATACCTTCTGTAAGATTTTCAGTTATTGATAACTATCCCTCTGGTATTAACACTGACGGTAGGTAAGGTAATTGTAGACATAAATATATAAACCTTTTGTATTCCAAGTTGTCAAGCAACTTATATTTTTTCGCAGTTTTCATTAATGCTTGTGTGTAATGAAAATAACATCCACTCACTGTAGCAGAGGGAAAAACAATTTGAATTGCTTTAAACATTGATAACTCAAAATCAATTTTGAAATGACTTGTTTTCCAGGATGGGATTTTTTTCTTAAGGGTAGACAAAAAACGAATATATGTTTTGGTTTCCTTGTTTGGGAGTAAAGCAAAAATTATTGGTATTATATTAGTACTAGTTTCAGCACCACTAACATCACAATGTAAAGTATACAACTGGAGGAAGGGAACAGGAGCCCTCGAGAATGTACCATCGCCAAAAAATGAATGATATTTACTTATAGCCACTTTAGATTCACGAGACATGAATATAATAATTTTGTTGTCTTCTAGTATATCTTCATGTAATAAATTGCTTCTTAATTTTTCGGGAACTATTACGTCAGCGGTTTGATGAAATTTCGTAGTAGATAAATTGTTCTCTTTAAGTCTCCATCTGTATAGTGTTGGTTTTATCTGTGAGAAATCTGAAATATCTTCTAAGAGATTAATTCCTCTTTGTATCAATGGCACTATACCATCCTCGTATATTTGTTGTATAGGTCCGAAATTATGTTTTACACTGTCTTTAACTTTTTGTAAAGTACACAAAATCTCATTTTTTGCAGTATTAGCGGCACATCTATGATTAGTTTTGGAAATTAATATATTTGAATCACTTAATTTTATTGCTGCACTACATATTTTACGTTTCGAACATCTCCAACTAGATGTTCCATCACCATTTTTCCGATGCAGTGTGAATTTATAGCCTTCGAATAGCAAAAGTTTACCATTTCTTTCACTATCTATAAATGTGAAATCAGACATTATTATAAAAGTTGTCGGGTAATAATGATGCGCTTTGCGAGAAGAAATGCTATTAGAAAATAAATCATGATCATGACAGGTCAATGTCAAATAGATTATATTAATTATGGCCAGTAATGCAATACTCAGTAATAAATAGGTTGCATATCTCATGTGAATCGCTGACATGTGATCTTGCGGCAAACTACGACGAATCGCTGAAAGTATGATTTATTCTATATGCTTTGTGACCAATTAGAACTATTTGACAGGATGACGAATTGAAACAGATTTACACTGTGACCAATAGCTACAAAACTCCGACGCGACTAATTAGAACAGTCTAAATATGACCAATACAAACAAAGATTAAGGCTTTTTGTGTTATGACCAGTTAGAAAACTTTTTCAGTGTGACGAGTCGATTCCTAAAGGGTTCAGATGGAACTGAGCTAGCCACCATGGTTAAATATTTAAAAGCCACATTGTATAACGTTGGGAACTGTATTTTATAGTCTGCCCACACTTCTAATGGGTTTTCGTTAAATCTACTCACTGGAGTCCTCAAACAAAGCGATAACTCATCTGAAAGACTTTCATTGGTATTATTTGTTTTCCAATTTCGTTGAACCAGTTTAAGGTGATCACTCCAGAGATCCGATGATAGACTAATTTTGTCTGAGTTGTCAGAGTCAGATTCCACACCCACAGTAGATTCATCCTGTTGATTCTTTTTAATCATCTCTTTAATTTTAATGACGGCATTTGCACACGCCATGGCATCTTCAAAATGAAGTTTTTTAAATCTTGGATCTAATATTGTAGCAATAGCTAATGCTGATACCTGCTCGATTGCGCCCATTCGTTTATTAATTTCGGTAAGAGTGCGTTTTTGTACATCCTTGATTAAAGATTCTTCAATTACTAGGTTTTTCAGTTTTGATATCATGCAGTGCACTAATGGAATGATTTTGCTACTAGAGCAATATTTATCGCCAGATATTTCCTTAGTCACTGCTGCTAGTGGTTGTAGTACGTTAAGAAGCGATATTAATATAGTCAACCCCATACCAGTTAACATCGGCGGTGCTGTTTTGTGACGAATCAAAATTTCACTCACAGCATTTCGTAAATCAAGGAAACGAGCATAGTATGTGCTGTTCCAACGTGTTGGGACATCCTGAGGGTGTTTTTAATATCGTGCGAATTTCATCACGCGTGCAGGATTGCCCCGCATGCAGAAAATTTCACGCAGCATGAAACCCGCTAGCCTACGATCTAGTTTTATGCGGGCTGCTATGCGTTGTGGTTGTATACAATTGACGACAAAATCAGAAAGTTGTTAATCATTTACTTAATTTACAAAAGATGGAATAAGAAGACAAGATCGCAATATGGCCTGTTATTTGAAAGGAGGATTCTTGCTGGAACGTTTGTCACGCACTATGGCAATTTACGAATGAATGAAAGGAAATTTACGAGTTATTTTCGAATGTCCATTCGTACTTTTGATAAATTGTTTGGAAGAATTCAACACAGACTACAAAAATACAATTCGAGAAAAATTTCCATACACCCAATGGAACGTCTAGCTGTCGCTTTAAGGTAAGTAGATTCCTACTAAGTTTTTAGGGTGTTTATTTATCCATTTTCGGATATATCGGATAAATACACAGTATAAATTGAGTATTTATGAGTATTTACTCAAATTGAGTAAGTTGAGTTGAGTTTTTAATTTTTTTTTGTTTGTTTCTTTTTTAAGTTTTTTTTAATTGAGTATTTATGTGAGTATAAACCCATCTCTGCTCAAGACAAAAAATACTGGTGAAAGCGCTTAATAGTGTCATTAGTAAAATAAATAGTGCCTCCATGGTTTCCATACTGCAGCGTTATGTAGCTGAGTAGGTACTCAGAGTCAACTGTGATTAACACAATTTTTTTGACCTTTTACCGTAAATACCTAGTGACTATAGTGATTTCAAGCACTGATTCCAAGTACTCAGCTAAACAACGTTCAACGGCACTATTTAGCAGTATTTTTTAAAATCACTTCATCATCTAAATACCCTCTGGCACTCTGAGTATTTTGGCGGACAAAGGCCGTGCAGAGATAGATATGCAGGTAAAAAAATAATATTCAAAATCACAAATTCTTTATTCAAAATCATAAATTCAACAATATTAATTTCACAGCAAAGTTTCTTAATCAATATTCGCATTATGTTGCTGATCATCAGTTCTACTAGTACTTGTATCCGCCATGTCTTGATTTACTAAAGCAGCGACTATGCCATTTTCGTTACCCTCTGAAGTATTGTGAAGTGTTTGGTTCAACAAGATGGTATCATTGTTAAAGTAGTTTTGATCGGTTTGGTTAGTTTGATTCGATAACTCAGCACCAAATGGCGACATACTATCATAGTTAGTACTCGTATCATTACTGGTACCTATCGACTCCTGCTGATAGAAGTTATTCAATGATTGAAATTGGTGTTCCATTTCCATGAGCAAATTTAACACTTTTGTTCTAAACATAAGTTTCTGATACGAATTAAAATGGTTTAATACCGGCTGTATCGACTTGTAAAAAGCTAAATCGTCTGGTGCTATCTCCAATTCACTTGATTTTAAGTATTGCAGTAATGCTGCCTCGAATTCGGAATGGACTTTTTTAGGCTTTTTTTTTGCATTTCCTGTCTGTTGATTAATTCCCTGAAGTCCTGAAGTACTTGGTTGTGTTTCCGTAGAAGATTGCTCCTGCATTAGTTCGATGTTTGAACTTGGATGTTGCTTGTTTACGCTTGGTTGTGAGTCTGTGTTACCTGATTGTAAACTACTGTCTTGAGTTTGTTCTTCAGACAGCGTCTCATCTACATCTATATCCGTTGTTTTATCAAGAAAAGTCAACATATCATAAAAACTGTATTTTTTTTTCTTCTGGCTGGCTAAACCAGACGGCTGCTTCTTATCGGAAGACTTCTCTTTACTATAAGTATCTCTGGCTGTACGCCATCGCTGTTGAATTTTCTTGTCTGAAATTATAACAATATTGTTTTAAAACCTGTAAGACCCCAAGCGGCGATCGGTCGCCTCGCAACGTCACGCAACACGCGTGACATACACGCGCTCGAATCACGCGCAAGCTTGATGATTTTTTGCGTGCCTCGAAAGGTTAAATTAATAATATAATAGGTAATCATAAGATATAGGTACATACATAGGTTGGAATTTATTCTAGAAATACTCATCGAAACAAAGTTGTTACTTGCTTTTATCAAAAGAGAAATATTTTTGATAGCACTCTTATAAAGTTAATGAAACTCTGTATTCCAAGAAAATATATAAGTAAGTCCTAGGAAAAATAAGCATACTAATGCTGAACAATATAATTCAAATATAAGTATACGTTTTTCCTGTATACATATTCCAGAGAATAGATATTCCAACCACTATTCGTTTTAATTATAGTTCGGCCGTTTTAAGATTGCACTTTTGACAGATATGTCAATTCGTCATGACATAAATAAAAAATGTTATGAACCTATTGCGTTAATTATGCATGATAAATGTGCATAATTCAATATTATACTTCACGCCTCGTTCCTCGAGATTAGTATTTTATATTGTTACAAGTAGTATCGCATAGATGTCGCCACTGTTGCACTAGTTGAGAAATTCTTTTACCTTACTTTTGGTTTTTTTTTTGTAGAGGGTAGTCATATTTCTACTCGGTGACTACCATAATCGTGCTTAAGACACTTATCTAAAACAAATTAATAGTTGTTGCTTAAAATATTTATCTCTAAAAATGCCTAAACGAAAAATAACTCGAACATGCGAAGAAGAACTACAACGTTTAATGCGGAAAGTGCATAAGCTGGAAAAGAAAATTCACCCCAATAATACCACGGAATTAACAGAAGAAATACCAGAGCCTGATGATGCAGATGAAGCAGGTACTTCATACTTTTATTATATACACACATCAACAAAGTCTAGGGAACAAGGACATTTCTAGTTTTTATTTAAAAACCCTTTCTTGTAATAGTGAGTGTTTTATATCAATAGAAGGGTATTTTTATGGGTCCTTCCAGGTGGACAAACTATTTTGTCAAACTGATTTGACCACAAGGAAAAACTATTCATTGTAGTTAAACTATTCCGGTTTAAGATAAGCACAGTCATTTTTAAATCGTTATTAATTGTAATTTATTCCTAGTGGTCAAACTATTACCTACGTTTTAAGAAAAGTTATAAAAATAGTCATTTCAAAATTGAGAAAAAAATATAATGTTCTTTGAACTTAAAATACAAATATGGAAAAGTCTTAACGTAATTTGTCAAGGAAATGACCTATAGATATTTGTTTATGTACCAATTGTAATTGGGATTTCATAATGAAATCGTCTCTTATAATATGCTCGTTTCGGCGTGGGGACGGTTCGTGGTTGCTATCATCATCCTCCATTTGCAGCAATGTCGACAATAGACGAGATATTGTAATTGGACGATGGTTTTTAATTTTTCGATTGAGCTGTGAATGCCAGGATTCTATAGCGTTATTGCTTCTATGTCTCTCGCCAAATACTGACCATTCAGATTTGAAGCCTTTGTCTTTCAACCAGGTTTTTTCGAAATATTTAATGAACTTTTCGATTGTATCGTTTTTGGGACATTCCGATATGATATAGTCCCAGCCAGCGTTAATCTCGTTTGCAGGCAATAGAGGGAGAGCTGAACAAAGTCCCACAACTCTAATTAGAATTTTAGTATTAATTTTTAATTCTTTTGCTCTTTTCCATAAACATTTGCAAAAGTGATAGTAACATTTTATTATTTTAAGGTTAGTGAAAATATGCATTAAGGCATTGCTGGCGGCTGTTTCAAAATCAATGTGAATTTTTTTTGGCGCCCACTGGGGAATTTGGGACTTTATCATCTGAAATAATGCTGTATAACTCTCCTCCTTTTTGTCAGTCATCAAAGCATACACTGCTGGAATTACATTTGTAGTTAACGTTGACTGGGCCACATCAGCATGTATACTATACATTTGTTTGAATGGCTTCGGGCAGCTAAAGAATGTTCCATCACAAAAAAACTCATTTGATGTCGTCAATAATTCCTTTCCTTTTTCGGAACAAAAAACCAGAATTTTAGAAGTGTCCGTTGAATATTCCGCAAGAAGAAAAAACTGTTGGTGGTCAGAAATATGGACTTCTTCTAAGTTACGGAAGCATGTTTTGTTCCTACTCAAATATAAAGAACTTTTTATATTGACAAATGATGGTATTGTTCCTACAAAGTTCAGACCTCTATCCTTAAGCGAATTCTTTGTTTCGCGGTATAATTGCGGAATAGGCGAACTCGTCAATGTTGCCTTTTCTTTTAAAATATCAATCGCAGCATCCATTTCGTTCTTGCCGTAATCAGCAGTACATAAATGATCTCTATATTTAACTATTCGGTCGTCCTAAAAGAAAAATATATATTTATCAGACTAAATAGCGGGAGGTTATTTTAAAGAAAGAAATGTATATCTAAAGAAAATAATGCTATTTTATTTTAGTATTAGGATATATATCGGGATATGTACCATGTTGAGTATTGGTTTTTGAGTTCCGATATTTCGGCATCATTGCAGACGCCATGATCACGGATAACCGTCGAGTTAGTTGTTACTGGGTAAACCGTATCGATCTACCCTCTTCCGCACTCGTTTTTTGCGTTCGTCGCTCCTACCATTGCTTTTGACCACCCTGATGTGCTCCTCAGCACATCAGGGCGGTCAAAGACAACGAGCCACAGAAATCGGCTATAGCTCAACATCTTTTAGAGGAGGGGACGAATCACTGGATTGAGTTACAAAACCCTCAGATCCTCTCGACAGAACGCCACTACATACCCAGAATGGTGAAAGAAGCTATTGAAATTAAAAAGTACAAGAACTTCAACCGGGAAGATGGGTTTCAACTGTCGAGTATCTGGCATCCAGTGATCCGTAAGTTCACTCAAAAACGTACAATTGAAAAACCTGTGCGAGTCGATTCTGTGAGTGTTGTGTGTCGTGAACGTAATCGAGTGCGGTGCGAGTTAGAGGACAATGGTAGGAGCGACGAACGTAAAAAACGAGTGCGGAAGAGGGTAGATCGATACGGTTTGCCCAGTAGTAACTAACTCGACGGTCATCCATGATCGTGGCGTCTACAATGATGCCGAAATATCGGAACTCAAAAACCAATACTCAACATGGTAAAAATCCCGATATATATCCTAATACTAATGTAAATGACCATGTCAATCTAAAATCATACAAAATAATGCTATCTTCTTTAGATTTACACAAACTTATTTATATTTTTTTTTTTTGACGTGACAACGTCTTATAAATTGGTTTGCCGGGTGACACTTCAAGAAACTGCGTTACGCTCCGCTCACGTTATGCGCTCACAATGAGAGCGAGTGAGAGGCACGCGTCCCTTCCACTCGGGCATGGTTAGCCCACCTAAGAGCGAGAGAGACAGACATAAAAAGTGAAAGGCACGCGTCCCTTCCACTCGAGCACAGTTAGCCCGCCTAAGAGCGAGAGAGACAGAGCGAGAGAGAGAGAGTGAGAGAGATAGGCATACACACTGAGTGTAAATGAATTGCCAATATGTGTAAAGGTAAAAATAAAATTTTGTTAATATGAAATTCAGTGCGAGATTCTTTGTATAAATTAATGTTTTAAATATAATTCTTTGTATAAATAAATGTTTTAAATTGTTACTATTATTTCATCCTTCTTCCTACTATACGAATGAATATTCACATTAAAATTATTTTACCACTCAAAGTCGTTGTCACGTAAAACTTTCGCCCGTATACCGACTTTACAGGCAACCAATTTTTTTATTTATTTATATTTACATTTTATATATTTACCTTTAAAGTTATGGAGCCGCGACACTTTTTCTTCTTTAGGTGGCTGCAAGTCCAAAAGACATTTCCATTTTTGTATGAACGCAGTCTATAATACTGCCGTCCATTATGCAGTAATATAGTTCCTCTTTTACGTTTTATGAACTTTAAATCCATGAAGCACCGTCATAAATGATATTCGTATTACTGAATCAAAACAGGAAAATGGAGATGAAAAATTAATGACAATTATTTGAATCATCACAGTACATAAAGAAAGAATCACATAATAAAAAGAGTTCTCTCTATCCAAGAAGTTTGACCACCGGGAATTTTTTTCCACTTGGTCAAATTAGTTAGACAAAAGATTTTGATCACGTGGACTCGATTTAAAAAGTTTGACCAACATGAATTTTTTTCCACTTGGTCAAATTAGTTAGACAAAAGATTTTGATCACGTGGACTCGATTTAAAAAGTTTGACCAACATGAATTTTATTCCACTTGGTCAAATTAGTTTGACAAAATAGTTTGACCATACGGAAGCACCGATTTTTATACCGTTTTTAATTTAAATTTTAATAAAAACATTTTCATACCAAATTTTTTTTTTTTTAAGAAAGAATTGAATAGTGCCAATATTGAGTATTACAACCTTCTATGATAAGGCACAAAAATAACGAGGTAGTAAGAAATACAGTAATTAACCGTACTTTAAACGTTTTTAATAATCTGTAGGACCTCCTAAAGCATTAGCAACAGCTCGATAACGGCGTGGCATACTTAGTATGAGATTGTCAATCATCGTCTGTGGAATATGGCTCCATACACTGCGAAGGTGTAAAAAAAGTTGTTCTTCAGTGTTCAGATTTTCCAAAGAATCACTGAAAGCTCTTCTCCCAAGCAAATCCCAGGCATGCTCTATGGGATTGAGGTCGGCAGACTGAGCAGGCCATTCCAACGTCGTTATATTGTGCTCGCTTAACGCATTGACCACTACCCTCGCGGTGTGTGACCGTGCATTATCTTGCATGAACATAAAATCTTGACCGAACTGCTGTCGATGAGGGATTACCATGGGGTGTATAACCTCCTGAATGTATTGGTTTGCATTCAAATTGCCCCGTATCCAAACGAGGTCGGTCCTTCCACCAAGGCGAATTCCAGCCCATACCATGATTGTTCCACCTTGGTAAGCATGAACTTCTTGCGGATTCTGGAGACGACGCCAACGTCCAGGAACTCGCCATATACGCACTCTTCTCGAATCAGGATGAAAACCGAAGCAAGATTCGTCGGAAAACAGAACCCGTGCCCATTGATGGTCGGTCCACTGTAAATGTGCGTTAGCCCACAATAAGCGACGACCTCGATTTCCACGTCGAAGAGCTGGAACCCTAAGCGGTCTGCGAGCATAAAGATTGGCTTCGTGTAGTCTTCTTCTGACAGTTTGATCGCTAATAACCACTTGATGCTGAGACTGGAGGCCTGCGACCAACTGACGAGCAGTAATCGTGGGTTGCCGCCTTGCGGAATTTTGCAAGAAACGATCTTGTCGTGGGGTAGTAACCCTATTTCGTCCCCTGTGACGTTCGGCAACATCCCCTGTAGACCTGTAGCGTGCCCATAATCTGCAAATTACGCTTGGTTGGGTGTTGACAGCATCCGCTACGTCGCGTTGAGTTCGTCCAGCTTGCAGCATACCAACAGCCCTTAACATCTCTTAACGTCATTCTTTCGACTACAGTCACAAAAATGCACAAACCATACGTAAAAGACGTATTATTGATAATAAACGTTATTTACAATCAAAAAAAATAATTTTTATTTTGCCTCAGAGAAACTGCACAATCAAACACTTAAAAGTTTTCCCTCCATATTCGAAAATCATTACTTATTTAAATTTATTTTTAAATTTCGAACAACTCTGTAATCTACTTTATTCTATTTTTATTTATTTGCTGCCAGTTATTTGCAAAACAAGATTTACACGAAAAAAAAAATTGGGGTCATCTTGTTCCCTAGACTTTGTTGAGGTGTTTATATGTGAAAGTGAAAAAAAATATAATTTTCGTGTTATCTTGGGTACCTACATATTACTATCATAATCCGCCGTTGGTGCAGGTATTTTCTTTTCGCAACAATTTTAAGGTGACGGTTAGCGTTAAATTCATTGAAGATTGCTACCTAACCTGTACACCGCTTGTTAACAAATAAAGTGTCTAAAAATCAATCAATTCAGTACATTAATGCACTTTATAAATGATGTATATTTTAACGTGTTTACGTTACGATGCTAAGTGTGTAACCAGAATAGTCATTGGGGCTATTTAACCGCACACAATATGACATAGACGTCTATGTTTTTTAACGTATTTACGTTACGATGATATTTCGTGCAACCTGAATAGTCACTGGGGCTATTTCACCACACGCTTAAAAGTTTTAAAAAACCGATTATCATAACTGATATTTGTGTTTTCTCCAGACACACCCACGGTATTTCAACCATCTGATTGGGGGTATTCAGAACATGGGTAAGATACGTTCGAAAACGTTTAGCACGATTATGGTAGTCACCGAGTAGAAATATGACTACCCTCTACAAAAAAAAAAACCAAAAGTAAGGTAAAAGAATTTCTCAACTAAGTGCAACAGTGGCGAGATCTATTTATTTATTTATTTATTTATTAGGTCTACCAACAATGTTTTACATTAAAGCATACATTAATAGTAATTAAAACTAACTTATTACAATGCAAACATCACTTAAAGGTAAACACCGCATACAAAAAATTATAAAGAGAAACTTACAGAAATAATATAATAGAGACTTAAAACTAAACAACTTTACATAAATATGAAAAAATATGGGAAAAGGAAAAGAAACACTTGCACTTAACTAAGAGGCATACTAAATATCTATATTACTAACTAAATAACACTAATTTTACTTAAAATACGTTTTAGTTTTGGCTGGGTATCAAAGTGAAAGTCAATCCTGTCACTGAGACTGTTCACAACTCTAGACAGTCTCGCGCATGGAGAATTGGAACCTAAAACTGTTCTTCTTAGAGGTGGGCAGAGTGGTGTGATGGAACCTTGAAACTCAGCAAAGCCAGCAACCTTGGACAATCAATTTTGTGTTGGAGGATCTTGTAGGCAAACTTTACCTCATTAATTTTTGTGCATTGTTCCAAAGTTTTCACATTAAAACGCTCCAAGCGGCAATTGTAAGAACGTATTTTTTTAGTAATACCATTTAAAAATGCTAAGTGCCAGACAAACCGTTTTTGACATCGTTCTAGGCGCAGAGTGTGGGTTGCATAATGGGGACGCCAAACAACACTACAGTATTCTATGATACTCCGTACCAGACTGTTGTATAATAGTATCTTAGTGCGATTGTCGCGAAAACCTTCACTATTTCTAAGCATGAATCCGAGCATTTTGGATGATCTTTTAATTACACTATCCAAGTGTGGCACGAATGTCATTTTTTTGTCGAATATCACACCGAGATCTCTTACATTTTCTACTTCAGATATTTTATCAGAATTGATGTAATAGTCATGACTTAAGGCTTGCGTTTTTCTCGTAAATTTTACGTGGTAGCATTTTCTTACGTTAAGCAACATTCCATTGTTCTTACACCACAAAATTAACTCATTAATATCATCTTGTAGATTCCTGGCATCCCGATCCGATTCAACTATTTTCACAAACTTAAAATCGTCAGCATACATAAAAACTTCGGAAAATTTAAAACATTCTGGAATATCATTTATGAAAAAGTTAAACAAGATCGGGCCCAGATGTGACCCTTGGGGAACACCGGAAGAAATTGGTTGCAAACTCGACTCATACCCATTAACTACTACAGAATAAACTCTGAACATCAAATAGGATGATATCCAATCAAGCAAGGATCCTGATATGCCATAAGCTCGTAATTTATTTATGAGAACTTTATGCGAAACTTTGTCAAATGCCTTGCAGAAGTCCGTGTAGATCACGTCAGCTTGTTGTACCCGATCAATAGCATGTATTAGTAGTTCAGTGAAAGGAACTAAATTGGTATTTGTAGATCGGCATGGAACAAATCCGTGTTGGTTGTCACTTAAATACAATCGTAAATGCTTCTGGAAGTACGGACTGAGTAGTACTTCAAAGATCTTAGCAAATGCTGACAGTATCGATATAGGCCTGTAGTTGCTTATTGCTGTGATATCTTGTGATTTATAAACCGGTACTACTTTAGCCATTTTCCATTTTAGAGGAAATATACCCGTCTCAAGAGATTTATTGTAAATCAGCATTAGCGGTTGGGCCAGCTCGGAAAAACAATTGGCTATAAATACTGGATGTATTCCATCAGGGCCTGCACCCTTTCTGATATCTATATTTTTTAACTTCGATTGCACACTTCTCTGATCTATAAGAGGGCAATTGAGGTACAAACTGTTCTGGTCCAGGACACGTAGATTTTCGGACATGTGCTCGGTGTCAGAAAGCACATCATCACAAGTGCTGTATACAGATGAAAAGTGTTCTGCAAACATCTCACATATTTGTTTTACATCAGATGAATTAACTGAGCCATTTGTCATTTCCTTAGGGTATGCGCTTGACCCACCTCGTCTAGCTTTTACGAAAGACCAAAAAAGCTTAGGATCTCTTTTAAGCTCACTTTCAAGACGTTCAGTATACAAATTGTAACAAACTGTTGATAATCTATCACAACTTCTGCCTATATATTTCAATTCTACACCATCTATCGGATTATTATATTTTTTATAACGTTTTCTAAGCTTATGTTTTTCATTCAATAATTTAATTAATTTCTGATTGAACCACGGAGGACATCTATGCGATACTACTTGTAACAATATAAAATACTAATCTCTTCAGACGAGGCGTTTCGTATAATTATGATAGAACTTCACTTACAGGTAAGTTCGTTTAATCATCAATTATATCTTTTAAAAATTTAATATATTGAATTATGCATATTTATCATGCATAATTAACGCACTAGTCATGAGGAATTGACATCTGTCAAAAGTGCAATCTTAAAACGGCCGAACTATATGGGCGCATACTAGTCATTTAACTTTGCACATGGACTTAAAAATAAAACAATTCAGTAAAATTACAAATGCGTCCATACATTTTTGAAAATGTTATATGCAGAAATCTGCCATTTTACTGAATCAAATTATTTGTCAGTTTACATTTTTTTTTCAGATATTTGGCAACAGAGAACACATTTACTAACCTACATTTTTCCTACTTTATAGGAATACCAACGATAAGCCAAATAGTAAGACAAGTTTTTAGTGCTATTGTCATTGATTTGAAATATGAATGCATTTCGACGCCTAGTGAGAGCAAATGGAAAGAAATCGCACAAGGATTTTTCGCCAATGCAAATTTCCCAAACTATTTTTATTATTATTATTATTTATTATTATTTTATTTATTTATTTATTTCAAGCAAATACATACACAAAATGTGTATGTATTTAATATATATTTTACACATATAGAAAAAATTTGATTACAATCTTAAACAATATTAGAGACAACATCTGTGTCTGAACTAGATAAGTTAATATCTGTATTTCAGACAGCAGCCCCAACTATAATATATCATATCATGTAAGATCATGTCAAGATAGAAATTAATAAATAAATAGGTAGCTACATAATAATATTTCTAACATAATATTGTATTACATGTCAATAAATTTAATTAAATAACACATTGTGGTGGCGCGGTTCTCATGCCACCTGAGCTAGTGGACTGTATTTTGCGGGGTGAAGCTAATTGTTTCATATGACACTTTACACAACAAACAAGATAGGTGATCGGGTTGCCGCGGAGGTGGTTTAGGCATTGAATGCAACCCAAGAAATTAGGAGAGGATGCACTAACCTTTACGACGCCACGTGCTGTCGGAGCCGGTGCACCGGTCTTCTCTTCCTGGCTCAGGAGTTGCTGCCCACATCACTAAATCATTTGAGGGACACGAGAGGCAAAATCCGATCAGTAAAGGTCTATGAAAGCGGTTAAAATCCAACAAACATTATTAATTTCTAAGAGTCACGCGCGCCGCCGCCATTGATGCTTGCTAGTTCAAACGGAAGTCAAGATGCGGCTATTTTGACAATTGAGCGGGGCGAAAACTATTGCTAAACTATCACTTTAGAGGTAGTGCGGGAGGGAGATGGGTACAGGGAGCGTGTGCTCAGCGTCAACCAATTGAGAGACGATTTGAATTTACTACTACTGGCGCAACCATTCCCCCCGGCTTGAAGGGTTACCTTCAAAACGAAAAATGCGGAACAAATCTAAAGTCTAATTTAAATCTAGGTTTGGGAAATAACAACTAAAATATAAACCTAGATTTGAACTCGTGCCTACTGCTGGCTAGGCAGAGGGCAGAGGCGAACAACCGGGCGCAGATACGATCCGGTTGCGGTTTTAACCCGTACAACACGAGTTATCCCGCGGGAATCGGGAAAAACTTCCTCTACTACTCCTAGAGGCCAATGCAAAGGAGGCGCATTCCCAGTCATAAGGACTACCACCGTACCTACAGTAATTGGGTTAGATGGAGTATTCCATTTTTGACGCGACTGCAGCGTGTGCAAACAATCGGTTCTCCAACGATTCCAAAACGATTGGACTAATCTATCTAAAAGAGCGTGACGAGTTAGAGGGTGCATTCCATCGTCATCAACATCTATTGCGGGCAAATATTTTAGCGTACTTAAATCACCGATACAACAAGCGAGTGCTTCTTCCCCTCGGGTGGTTCGGAAACCGTAGTGGGATTGAATTGACTAACTGGCCACTTATCCAACGCGGCATGAATCCAGGACGGTCCACCAAACCATAACGGGTGATCTAAAATTTGCGAAGGAAGCAATCCATGAGAAAGACAATCGGCTGAGTTGTCGGTGCCAGCAACGTGAAAGAGATTTTGTGGCGCTAATTCAGATTGAATTTTTGCCACTCTATTAGCGAAGAATGTGTCCCAACGATGGGCGAAGAGTGGGCCCAACACAAAGCGACTGTTGAGTCCGAAAAAGCTAAAATTCTACTAATATTAATGCGACACGGAAGTGCTAGTCTTAGCACTGCCATCCAAAACTACGCGGAGTTTAGTAGTAAGCTTATCCTCTCTAACAACTCCGTGGTGCGGGATAATGTACGAAGGCTGGGTCTCGTCAGTGTCCGCAGGCGCAGGTGAGATGTAACCTTTATCTAAATATTCGTTAACAACCTCATCATAGGCTTGCTTTAACTTTGGAGACGCCTGCATCTTTCGTTCTAAACAAAGAAAGCGTTTTTCAGCGGATACACGGGAGTCACCGAGCGAAAAAATATCTCCCTTGAAAGGGAGCGCGACAACATAACGACCCTGCTCATCACGAGTAGTCGTGCGACAATAAATCTCCTCAGCCATCTTGTCATCAGGGCTTAGGATAGGTGGGACATTGACCTCTTCAATTTCCCAAAACTTGCGGATGGTAGACTCCAGTGGCGGCTCGACAGTGCAACAGAACGAAGCAGTCGAGTGACTAAAACTATCTATATAAGCGGGTGCGGAACCAATTATAACAAAACCAAGAACTGTTTCCAGTGCGTGCGGAGCGGGGTACGTCGGTCCCCCTTGAACCTTACGTGATAACTGGTGGTGCGGGAGAATCGAAGCGCCGATCAATATATCGACGACTCCAGGAACAGCGTAAGTCTCATCTGCTAAAGGCAAGTCTTTAAATTTCGTTAATAAAGACGTGTCAACCGGGACGGTAGGCAACTGTTCAGTTATTTTATCTATAACGAGCGAATCCATGTCAAACCAAATATTATTATTAAAACGAGATCCAAACCTTGTTTTAACGGTGCCATGAACAGCTGACTGTAAACCTCCAAAACCCTTCACCACTGAGCGGGTTGAACGCTTATTAACATTGAAACCAAGACGTTGACAACAATCTTGAGTAATAAAATTACTTTGCGAAGCGCCATCTAATAGCGCTCGAACAATATGCGGTTTACCCAATGCATCAACAATAACAACGCGAGCAGTCGCGAGAACCACAGTAGTGAGCGCAGCACTAGCGGACAAAGAACACAAGGTGACGTCATTCGCAGCGGTCTCCACGCGGGCAGGACCGCGCGCGAGCGCGGGCTGCGGCTGTGGCGCAGGCCGCCGTGTGCCACCGCTCGACGAACCAACTGTGCTCACATTGGATGCGGCATTACTATTTTCAAAATGAAGTAAAGTGTGGTGTCTCGCTGGACATTTGCGACAACTATTGCTACTATTACATAAAACAACGCGGTGTTTAGTACCGAGACAATTAAAACAAAAATTATTAGCGCGAACAAATTTATAACGATCATTAGGCGATAATTTCAGGAAACCCGTACACTTGTACAATTGCGAATGAGGAGTATTATACAAAGAGCAAACAGGTGATTGTACACGTGCTGGTGCGGTATTAACATAAGTATGAGTTGACTTCAGTGACTTCGATGACGCATCTATTCTACGTTCGGAACTAACAACTTTCTTCGCGCCTTCATGTTTCGATGAAGAGCGTTGCAATATTTTTATATGCTCGCGAACAAAACTTTCTAAGTCTTCGAACTTAAGAATTTTATTGCCGCGATGATCCGACTCAAATAAACGAATGGTTTCGGAATCTAATTTCTTTAAACCCATATACAAAAATAAGAAGTCGCAGAGGTCTTCGATCTTTAGGTTCTTTACGGCGCGAACAGATGATGCGAAAGTATCTAGAAACTTCTCTAAGTTTTGATCGTTACATGCCGTAATGGATTTCAAATCAAACATCTGATCCAAATATGCGTTAGCTACCGATCTTTTATCCTCATACTTAGCTTTCAAAGTATTTAAAATTAAATTATAATTTTCGGCACTAAACGTAATTCCAGCACAAACGGTTATAGCTTTACCAGTTAATTTTTCAACGAGATAATGCAATTTTTCGTGATCTGTCAACGAAACGTTCTTATCAATTGTATTCTCAAAAATATCTATAAATAAACACCAATTGCGGATGTCACCATCAAATTCGGGTATTTGAATTGGTGGCAACTTAGGTCGGTCGCGAGTGGGATTGGGTCGGTCAGACGGTTTCTCCAAACTCCTAGCGACGCGTTTGATACGACAATACAAATCGTCAAACGACGACAAGGCCTGATAACTCACTGAGTAATCGGGTTTTAAATCTAACTCTAAAACGTTGATGTCATGTACTAAGGATTCGAAATCCGCGCGTAAACTATCTAAGTTTTCTATAGAACATAAGAACGAATCTTTAATAGCCAAATCAGAGGTTTTAAGTGCATTATCACAAATCGATTGTACGCGAGAGTAAATCATTTCTCTTTTAGCGTATAAAAGTTTCAATTGAACCCCACTACCGGTCCTACCAACCTTTGGGTACATTTTTACAACTAAATATCAAACTAAAGTGCGGTAAACAACAAATGAAATGACTTAATCTTAGCGGTAGAACAGCGACGCGTCGCGAACGATATTCCGTAGGTAGGTAGGTACTTATAACTGCGAGTGCAAGCTTGAACAAAACGCGCATAACAACCACCAGATCGTACCTACGCGAGCTAGATCGCTGTCTAGGTTCAACTATTATTTTAGGGATTAAGTATTGCGTAATATCTATTCAAACTAAAATACTTTCGTATGAATTTGAATGAAATGCGAGCGAGGTATAACCGCGTACCTACCTACGTAGGTATTAGGTAAATACGACGCGAACTAGCGGCGAACGGACAACTTAGAAATTGAAACAAATAAAACAAAGCCAAATGCGTTAGGTATTACACTGTGCCTATGCACTAGGGTGTCCAGCCTCGTCCTGCCCAAGCAAATTAGAACCTGTTCAGTAATTCTGCCCACTGTTCCCTACAAAGTACAAAATCTTACAAGTGCTTCCTGCCCAGAATAATTAGAACAAAAAAAAAGGTCATGCATATGATATATATTTTTTATATTTTTTTATGGCAATAAATAGATCATAATGAAACGATTCACGCTATTTTTAAAACCATACATTTTGTTCTTTTTACAGTACACTGGGCAGAATCACCAAAATCAGCTGTATTTTATTTGTCCTTCATAAAAGACACTGGGTATAATTGGGTAAATAAAACAAAAGTAACTTTTTATGTTATTTATTATGTATTCTTAATCAGTCTTGAACTCTCATCTCTTTATTTATTCATTAATGTATCTCCTTTTATTTCAGCATCTCTGGACTTAAAAGTAATCAAACAATTCAAACAAAAAATAAAACAAAACCTTCTCCTAACTTTAAAAAATCAAATCCTTTTCAAAAATTAGTTAAGCATGGAAATCAGCAAAGCAATTTCTTTGCTTAGTTAAGCACAAGTTTATATGACATGAACTACACTTAAAGTGTGTTTTGTTGTAATGGCAGGACCTGCACCTGGACTGTTTCTCTTCCAATATAGGCATATGTTTTGCCTCAGAAGTCTACCCCTTCTACGTTGAATGTTCTGGTTAGTCTGTACATCACTATCATCAGAACTCTCTTGATTGTTTGTGCTTCGAAGGATTTCTTCTAACAAATCTTCTCCAAGTTGTAATTTAAATTCTCGGAGCATCAGTATTTTTTTCACTGGAACACCTTTTTTTATCTCATCTTGTTTAAATATAAGCCAACAGTTACTGACAGCCAAATCAATCATATGAGACAAGAATCTCTGTGTCCATTTATTAGTTTTGTATCTATTAGGGCAGACTGCAAGTAAGCGATCAGCTAGGTCAACGCCGCCCATATTTTTATTGTATTCGCGTACAACCTTTGGTCTTGCAACAGTTAGATACCTTTTAGTTTTTTTGCACCAGCGTTGACAGAAATCCGAGTCCTCCTCGGCCTCAATAGTTGATAAAAAAATAACTGGCTTGTTGTCAAACCATTTAGTAACAGCCAATTTACCATCTGGCCTCACCAGCACATGAATGCTGCCTCTGCCTTCAGACTTCATTATTCGATCATCTTTTAGCTGACACCCATGTGGGATACGATTTTTCATCACAGTACCAGTACAAAGTATGCCTCTGTCGTTAAGTTCATCTGCCAGTTTCTGAGAAGTAAAATACCGATCGAAATATAGCACGTGACCTGGAACTAGCTGGTCCGCAAGTGCCAGTACAGCCTTTTCTGCTAGGCCGAAGTTAATGTTTTCATATTGGGGGTAAGTTGTATTTCCCTGATAAATGTCAAAGTCGCATACTACCCCGTTCGGATTTGCCAGCACGAAAGCCTTCAGACCTGTAGGGTGTGGTTTTCCTGGACAGTACTGCCTTATTCCGCAGGTCCCAGTGAATGGAATGATCATTTCATCCACGCAAATATTTTGATTTTTCTTTTGTAGACGACAACCTTTCTGGACATGATCAATTAGCGGCCTCATTTTAAAGACTTTATCTTTGGCTTTTTCTTCAGGTGTGATGTCATCATCAAAAACAAACTTCAACGAGTTTCGTAATTGTTGGAATCGATTTCGCGACATGTTATCAGCCACGATTGGAATCAGCCATCTTTTCGACCAGTACATTCGAAGAATTGGATAGTTGATACTAGCCATTATTAAACACAAAGCAATATAAATTTTCAGTTCCGACAATGTTAAATTTAAACTGTTACCAGTTAATTTAACAGCATTTTGATTTGTCTTTTCGACACATATTGTTAATATTCCATCGTCGAAGTACTGACTAAAATAGTCAATCTTGGAAAAATGTTCTGTATTAATGGGTAGGTACGATGGTTCTGTTAGAAGACGTTGAATCGGGGAAAATTCTTGCTGAGACCAGTCCTCGCATGTAGTTGACGGTATATTATTATCTATTCTGCTGCCAGCGCTGTTACGTGTACGCCCACGCGACCTTCCTCTTGACCGCCCACGAGAAACTCCTCGCGTACCTCGCCTAGTCCTTCCGCGAGCTTGTGTAAATGATGTACTTACATCAGGTCCATCACTTTCTTCTTCCGTAGAACTAATACTGGTTTCTGGTCGTACGTATTCCGGATCATCGTAATCATCGTCGGACGGTATGAAGTCCCCAATATCGGAATCATCTAACAAATTGCCGATGGCTTCATCGTCCAATTCTGCGAAAAAATCTCAATTTACCAAAAAATTCTGCCCAATGTGATTTTTGAATCACATAATATTATTTATGTTTACTAAAAATACAATTATTAACGAAAATCAAAAATAGTTACAAAAATCAAAGTATTGATTATTTAACTTTAATCCTGTTTATTTCTAATAAAGAAAAGCCACCGATCTAAATGATAGTAAGAGATTAAACATACCTCTTCTCCGACGTGACTCCATTTTTAACACGTGAATGACTTCTGATGTTAATCTGTTGTCTATTACCCGAATAGATTTAAGGTTCACTTATTGGTTACAACCTAACCAATCACAGGAAACTTCAAAAACGACAGCTGAGTAGAAAATATAAATTCTAGGCGCAAAATTTGAATATGTGATTTTTGAAGGACAGTGGGCAGAATTTTGAACTTCACAATATTTTAGCTGGGTAGGAACTGTGAAGCATGTTTTGTGATTTTGAAATCACAATGGGTAGGACGAGGCTAGGATACCTAAGATCTAAACCTAAATGCCTAGATGCGGGGTTTTCTACTAAAATAACTAGGTATTTAGGTGCGGTGCGTTTATTCCCAATGGAATAAATGACAAAATGCGAAACTACGACTAAGGATCGATACGATAAGAGAAATGCGAGCGAGGTATAACCGCGTACCTACCCATGTAGGTATTAGGTAAATACGATGCGAAACTAGCGGCGAACGGACAACTCAGAAATTGAAATAGCCAAATGCGTTAGGTATTACACTGTGCCTATGCACTAGGGTGTCTAGGATACCTAAGATCTAAACCTAAATGCCTAGATGCGGGGTGTTCTACTAAAATAACTAGGTATTTAGGTGCGGTGCGTTTATTCCCTATGGAATAAATAACAAATTGCGAACTACGACTAAGGATCCGGTACGATAAGGACCAAAAAGAATGGTGGCGCGATTCTCATGCCACCTGAGCTAGTGGACTGTATTTTGCGGGGGTGAAGCTAATTGTTTCATATGACACTTTACACAACAAACAAGATAGGTGATCGGGTTGCCGCGGAGGTGGTTTAGGCATTGAATGCAACCCAAGAAATTAGGAGAGGATGCACTAACCTTTACGACGCCACGTGCTGTCGGAGCCGGTGCACCGGTCTTCTCTTCCTGGCTCAAGAGTTGCTGCCCACATCACTAAATCATTTGAGGGACACAAGAGGCACAATCCGATCAGTAAAGGTCTATGAAAGCGGTTAAAATCCAACAAACATTATTAATTTCTAAGAGTCACGCGCGCCGCCGCCATTAATGCTTGCTAGTTCAAACGGAAGTCAAGATGCGGCTATTTTGACAATTGAGCGGGGCGAAAACTATTGCTATCTCACTTTAGAGGTAGTGCGGGAGGGAGATGGGTACAGGGAGCGTGTGCTCAGCGTCAACCAATTGAGAGACGATTTGAATTTACTACTACTGGCGCAACCACATTGTATTATGAATAACATTATAAGCATTACAACTTCTTCAGAACTATCATAAGTATCACAGAGGTTTAAAATAATAAAATTGTAAAGTGTATTGTGAGCCTCCTTTTGTGTGTGTGTGTGTCTGAGTGCGTGTGTGTGCGTGTGTGTGCGTGTGCGTGCGTGTGTGTCTGTGTGTATGTGTGTGCGTGTGCGTGTGTGTGTGTGTGTGTGTGTGTGTGTGTGAGTGTGTGTAGGAGGGTGAGTTCATTTTGGTATAACCAATAAGTGTTCCGTTTCTTCATAACTGAGTTTACTTATATATTCAAATATTATAGCCGTGCACTCCTTAACATTTTTACTTTGAATGTCAATGATTTTACTAATTTTATTATAAAGATATGGACCTAAAAATGGGAAATATTTATTTATAAATTGATGTTTAAAAGCTGGCCTATTTGTGAAAACTATATCTTTACGTCGCTTAGCCTTCATGGCGGACTTGTCAAAGGTGAAGGTTGAGTGTTGTTTTATTAGAGTAAGTAGTATGTATAACTGCCGAACCGAAAGGACCCCACAAGACTGGTACAACTGATAGGTAGGGAACAGATAGGGTCGAAATGTGCTGACTTTTAGAATAGCTCTTTGAGCTACTTCAAGAGGTTTCATATTAGTCACCTGTGCTCCTCCTCAGACCGTAATGCAGTACCCCACCACTGATTGCGCGAGTGCCAAATAGACCTCTCTGAGCAATTTGGGATCTGCAACATCTCTTAAATTTTTAAATACATATATTAGTCGTCTTAGCCGCGTGGCAATCAAGTCTATATATTTTTGAAATGTTAGATTATTATCTATCATAATGCCTAGATACTTAACGACACTTGTAGCCGTCAGAGGAGGACATCTACAAATTCCATCGTTACAACAGACGTGCGCAATCAGAGAGCATGACGGAGCTGGTGATATATTGTTACGCATTGAAAAAGGTATATAGACAGTTTTTTCTGAGTTTAGTGTCAGCTTATTACTCTGTAGCCAGTGGCAAACGGTGTCGAAGCCCGCTTGAGCAAGCCTATAGGCATCCTCCCAGGTGTTGGCAGAAAACAAGAGTACCGTATCATTCGCATACGCAATAATTTTTCCACCCAATAAGGTAAGACGACAGAGATCATTTAAATATACCAGAAACAGAGTTGGCCCCAGTATGCTGCCCTGCGGAACACCATGTGTGATAGGTAAATCATCACTAAAATATTATCTACATATTTTAGTGCACTGACAGCGATTAGAGAGGTAGTCTTTAATTAATTTTAATTGCGTTCCACGGATTCCTAGCTTATCGAGCTTATCTATCAGCAGTGGCACCGAGACCGTATCAAAGGCCTTGGCAAGGTTCAGAATTTTTTTTACATTCATCGATATTCTTTACCACATAGTCCGTTAGCTCATGGACCGCATCACTAGTAGATTTACCTGCTCTAAAGCCAAACTGGTAATCTGAGAGCAGGTTACTTTTTTCCAAATAATTTATCAATCTACCATTAATAATGCGCTCCAAGAGCTTTGAGATCGAGGGGAGAATAGAGATTGGTCTATAATTATTGATCTGCTGTTTATCGCCGGATTTATAAATAGGAAGGACTACCAATTTCTTTAGTACTGAGGGAAAGATACCTTCGTGCAAGCAATTGTTAAAAATATGTGTCAGTATTGGAACAAGAATATGTCCTTTTTCTTTTAGAAGGTAATTGGGGATAGAGTCCCACCCCACCGAGCAAACATTTTTAAGATTTAGGATCAGGGCTTCTACTTCTGCCTCATCCGTGTCTAATAGCCCCATTGATTGCAAAGGCCTACTTGAGTTTTTAAAAAAATCATTGACACGCAGGTCGTTTCCGCAAGGCCTCCACCCTGGCCGAAGCGACTATATCGCTTCGGCCAGGGTTTTACCAACTGTGGCAAAGAACTTATTTACGTCGTCAACAGATTTTTTGGGGCAAGCCCTATTTATTAAGTCAGTTGACGTATTTTTAATTGTTGAAGTGTTTGTGATATTTTTAATTGCACCCCATACTTTTTTACTGCTTTTTCCAGCTGTCTTTATTAGGTTCTTCTCGTAGGATATCTTAAGTTTTTTAATTAAATTATTACAAAAATTTCTGTATTTCTTATGGATTAATGCATTCATTTCATTTTCAGGGGATAGTATAGCTACTTTATGTAGCCTATCTCTATGTCTCATACAGCGCAAAAGTCCCGGCGTCACCCACGGCTTAATAATTACACGACGTTGTGAAAATTTCACAACGCTGGTATTATTAATTATTGCGTGTTGAATGGTGCTGGTGAAAAATGCCATGGAACTATTGGCATCCGTCGAAATATAAATTGGATCCCAGTTAATATTGTCCAATTCTGTGTATAATTTTTCTTTATTTATTTTACTAATTGTAGTGTGGGCATAGGTTCTTCTTTGTTTATATTTGAGGCACAGCATTACAGCTTGGTGATCTGTGATTGAAGATTCAATGCACGTCTTGCCATGCCTCGTAGGTAGGGTATGCGCTGGCCATAAACCATGAAAGGAACAGAGGTTTAAATACTCTGTTTGTGCAGTAAAAACTGTATCAGGACTGATATTTATGTTTATATCGCCAATTATGGAAACATTTTGGAATGTGGTCAGATCATGCAAAATACTGTTCAGTGTTTGGAGGAAGTTGGTTATATTTTTATACGAAGGCGATCTATACACTGCTGCTATAGCAGTTTCCTTGCCAATTTTTATAATTAGACAATTTGAGTTCTGACAATGGGGCTCCTCCACAGTAACATTTAGATTAGTTTTAAAGTAGACGGCCACGCCGTCATTTTGCAAGACGAGTGAACTGTCAGATGCATATGATCTATACCCATCCATAGTCGGTAAGAATGGACAACTCGATAAACGACATTCGGTTAAGATGATAATGTCACAATCAAACTTAAGCCTATCCAACATAGCAACCAGGTCACTGAAATGCGCTAAGAGGCTACATATATTCTGCGCAATAACAGTGAAGGAGTTCATCGGTTATTTAATTAAGTTTTGGCATTCCTCTACATCACAAGCCATTGATTCAAATACAGACATACGATCCATATCCAAGATCACGTCATCCATTTAATGATGTGGTATATTGCACATGATCATTTAACACAAAACCAATTGAAGCCGAGCCGGATGCGCGATAGTAACGGTATACAAGACAAATGAAAGAGTGCTCTGTATTACTATAATTTAGGTACCCAAAAGTTTCATGTGTAACCCCAAGTACTAGAGAGAGAAACCAACAATTTATATAAAATTGAGTAATTTGTAAAGTTTGTAAATGTGAAGAGTAAAGTACTGCAGATTTTTCTGCAGATTTAATAACAATATTAGGCACAATAGTATAGGAAAGTTTATGATATTTAGTAGCATGCAAGTGGTACAATATAAAGTATTTTGATTTAACGTGTGAAACGAACAGAGGATAATTTATCTCAACATCTAGTCAAAAATTCGCCTTCAGCTTAGCAAGGTCAGCCTCTTCCTGAATGCGAATATGTGGCATTCCTTCCTTTTTACGTAGGTATATTTTTCCATAGGACGTCCAGCAGTAGGAATACCCGTAAGTATTCGCGAAGTCCCTTGCAAGGAAAAACAGTCGCCTTCCCTTTGCAGTTAAACTTTCCGAAATATAGATAGGTCTTTGGGGTCCAGGTACGTCAAAAACACTAGTGTTTAGTTTTACTTTTTTTTCATGCACGCTTAGTTTCTTGAGATTAGTTAGTAAAGTATCCTTTGTCAAGACAGAGGTAAACTCCACGATGATTGGTTTGATTACATCGTTCTTTGAGAAAGGTCTGTAAATATCCCTGATGTCTGAGGTTTGAAGTTGTATGTTTAAAGTGCTCCCGATTTTTTTCACAGCATCACAGAGCACATGTTTGCTTTCGTTTGGAATTTTTGGTATGTTTCTAATTTCCATTTTGACCGCGCATGACTGTCTTTCGACGATTTCGAGTCTATTTTCCAACAATTTTATATGGGCCACCTGTTCTTTACGTTCTCGTCGAATAGATGTTAATTCCGTTTGTAATTCATCATATCTTTCAGATAGCGTTAACATTGAAGAGTTTATGATTTCATTTTGTAATTTTATTTCATTTAAACTCGACTCCATATGGTCCAACCTCGCTTCCTGATCTAGTGAAAATTTTGTAAACGTTATATAGACGCTAGAAGCGCGAAAATAAAAGAGAGCGAAATGGTAAAGTAAGAGTGACACTGTTGATCAACTGTCATATTATAAATGTTGCTACTTCTTTATACTCGTAGGTTGAGATGATTTTACAAAAAGTGACTTTGATGGTCGGGATCGAACTCAGTACTCGTGATGCACTCTAGTACATTTATACCTCGAGGTTGAATCGACTGGTAACTATGTGCGTGAATTTATCAGCTACAATGTATTCAAATCAAGAGTTGTTATAGCATTTGGATATGTAGATGTAGCTAGTGTAGCAGACGGAGTGATTAGCACTTTGTTATAATAATAAACTTGTAACCACCGTCAAAGATTTTTTAATTATTCGTCACTTTGTTTGCTTGATGTTTTTGTTTTTTCACTTATCACCAAGTTAGTTATCGTATGCAAGTATGATGTGCAGTAGTTAACTCCTCCTTGGCCCTCTGGTGCCGCGTAGCAGGGTTTATTGTTTAGTTCAGTTATTCACCTACGCTAGATTGGCGCTAGTTGTCTGTTACAATTTGGTCCTCACTGAAGTTGTTTAACACTTTAAATACTGGATCGCCGATTTTGCAAATAATGTCACAATCGCGGTAAAGTTACAGTACTCGAATTTGGCACTAGTAATTTCGTATGAACGAGATAATAAATTTATTTTTACAAATAAAAATACGGAGGGAAGTAAACAGTGCCGGTGTTGCCAGCATAATGTTCAAACTGCCTGGGCGCAATTAATGGGAAACATATACGAATAATTTGTCCACCGCAAAGTGGGTCAATAAATTTTAATTATAAGAAATATTTTTCCATATTACTCTTTGCGATGTGTGACGCTGATTATAATTTTACATACATCAATGTTGGTGCGAGCGGAAGTAATGCCGATTCAGCTATTTTCAAAAAGAGTCAATTATATGCCAGACTTGACAATGAAACGTTGGATGTACCCGATCCTCAAGAATTACCTATTATTTGTGCAGATGAAGTCAATCAGTCTAATGTGAGACCTAAGTTACCATTTGTTATAGTGGGAGACGAGGCGTTTGGTTTATCGTCGCATGTGATGCGACCGTATGCTCGTGATAATTTAACATATAAATAGAAAATATTTAATTATCGTCTCTCTAGGGCTAGACGGTACATAGAATGTACATTTGGAATGATGTCTAATAAGTTTAGGCTATTTCACAGGCCCATGAACGTTAAAATGAATCTTGCGCAAATAATACTGAAGGGGCATGTCTACTTCATAATTTTATAAGAAAACGTGATGGTTACAGAGACAGAGATACATTAGTAATTAATGGTTTCTCGGATTCATTACCTAGGCAGCAAAATGAACGAAATGTTAGACAGGCAAGTACTATCAGGGATTTATTTGCTGAGTATTTTATAAAAGAAGGTAAACTTGCCTGACAAGATAGATATGTGATTGGTTTATAAAGACAAAAGAAACAGTAACAGAATATAATTATTGATAAAACGAACTTACCTGTACGTGAAGTTCTATCATAATTATGCGAGCTGCTCAATTCTCGAGATTATATTTACTTGTAGTACTGTTTCGTATTTCTCGGTCATTACACGAATATTTTAAAGCTAATAAAGTAAATCTGAAATAAAAAACACTTAATAGTTGCATTTTTGACTACCCCGCACCGTCTCACCGCGCGTACGAGCCGGCGCGCGCGCCATCTTGCTTCATTAAGTTGAAAGTATTTTTGTTAAACACAAAAGGATATTAGGGAGTAAACTGTGTTACAATACAGATTTAATGGGGATGGGCTATACTTGTGCATATGGGGGGGTTATTATATAATCGCTTCGAATTGAGCAGCTCGCATAATTATGATAGAACTTCACGTACAGGTAAGTTCGTTTTATCAATAATTATGCATCGCTGCTCACTTCTCGCGATTATATTTACTTGTAGATGTTTAAAGCTTATAAAAATCTGTATTGAACCTTTAAAATTATAACTACATTATGAATACTAGTAATTATTTATTAATCAATTATATAGAAAAAAGAAATTAAAAATTCTACATGACAAACATTATAATTGCAGAACCGATTGGGCATAGGACTCGTCTTGGTGACAGAGAATATCTCGGTTATAAAATTTAGCAAAAGTGAAAGAAGACACGCTTCATCCAGCGGTTTTTCTGATGGTGTCAATGTTGACTCCTATGGCGTTGGCCTTTGAAATAGATGCATGTCGAGTACTATGCTACTTGAAAACATCTGTATCAATACCACTTTTCTGTAGCACGTCTTTTATCCAATGACTTAGAGTTTGACTGGTTACTTTAGCATAGGGTTTTCTATAACTAATAAAGAGATAATTTTTTTTTTTTTGTCTTCCTCAATGAATTAGTCCTACTTATGTAACATAACAAGGTTCGAGCCGGACAAATTTGTTGATTTTGATTATAAAATGGTAATTTTAATATGGGTTGCTGAAGGTTAGGTGCTGATGTTTTTATAAGTTCTGAAATCTTTATAGATATACAATTAAGATCAACAATAATATTCTTAAGTTCAATCTTAGACAGAGTTTGAACTCTGTGAGCTGTGACAATAGCTAACAATGTAACTAACTTTTTAGACAAGCGTTCAAGATTTAAGTTTTCGTTTGGAAACATTTGTGATATATAATTTAGCACAATGTCTACATTCCAAGTCATTTCATACCTAGGTTTTGGTGGTCGGCTTCTAACAACACCTTTCATGAATCTAACAACTCTGTCATCATTTACCACAGCGCGACCCAAAATTGCAGACAAAGCGGATTTACAAGAGTTGAGATTTCCGTATTGATATCCGGAGTTGTACAGTTTAGTTAAAAAATATAGAAAGTTTGGTACAGACGTAGCTAAATAATCAATATTTTCTCTTTGACAGTAATTAAACCAAACTTTAAAATAGCAATCATATTGTTTTAGAGTATTCGGAGCAAACGAATTAATCATTAAATCTAAGAAAGAAGGTGGTACACTTCTCTTTAATAATGCGTCCCTGATAATATTGCTGCCGCCAGGGTAAGGCTTTTGTGGAGACTGTGGTGACGGTACCATCGCTGAGTGGGCCAGTTCGGCACAACTATGATGCCAATGGCTTTATCTACAATAATTTTATTCAATGTTTTAAGAATAATAGCAAAAGGGGGAAAGGCATAAAAATATATGTTACTCCAGCTTATTGTAAACGCATCAACACAATAAGCAAAAGGGTCTGTTTTCCAGAACACATATTTGTTACAGTTTGCGTTAGATCTACTAGCAAACAGGTCAATTTCAGGACTTCCAAACGATTTTACAATGTGTGTAAATGCATAGTTGGCTAATTCCCATTCAGTCTCCGTCTGTGTTTTACGCGATTCAAAATCTACTATATGATTGTCTGAAGAACTAATATAGGATGTAAATATAAATAATTTTCGCTGTTCACAAAATTCCCAAATTTTACGAGCTACCTCATTTAAATGGGGAAATTGAACATTACCCATATGGTTAATTGCTGTGGTATTATCAACTCGAAGTAAAATTTGAGTGTTATAGAAGTTTTATGCAAAGATCTTTAGTGCAAATAGGCAAGCTAACATTTCTAAAATATTAATGTGATATGTTTTTTCCTCTTCTGTCCAAAAACCGTTCGCCCTTTTATTTGAACAAGAGGCACCCCAACCAGTCAATGAAGCGTCTGAAAATATCTCAAGAGCATATTCCGGTGTACGAATAGGGCATAGCCCTGTATCAATAGTAGTATACCACCAATTTAAATCCTCAATCAGCAATTTGTGATCAATTTTCATATATTTATCATAATTTTGATCAAGACCTAAATTCAAAAATTTTTGTCTCTCAAATATTTTTGTGTGTAACCACCCATATTCAACTGCTGGACAAATAGAAATTAACAAACCCAAGAATTTTGCAAACGTCCTTATTTTACACTTCTCTACAGTATATTTTTTTCTATCTCATTCTTGACTGCCCTTGCTTTCTCCTCTGGGAGTTTTAAACAAAAATTTTCTGTGTCTAAAATGAAGCCTATGAATTTGCAGGAAGTTTTGGGCGTTATGGAACTTTTGTCAAAGTTGATTATAAAACCTAGTTTTTGTAACAAATCTATTGTGGTATTTACACTTTGTTTACATTTGTAATATGTATTATCTATTAATAAATATCATCTAAATATATGGTAGACAGTAGTCCATGCATTCTTAGATGTTCTATGACAGGTTTCATAATTTTTGTAAACACCAGAGGAGCTATGTTCAAACCAAATGGCAAGCAGTTGAATTCATAACAAGTTCCCTGAAATTCAAACCGCTGGTGTTTTTTATAGTCTGGATGTATGGGTATTAAAAAATATGTATCTTTTAAATCTACAGTAAACAAAAAATAATGTGGTCTAACAAGTTTAATTGCAGTTCTGAGATCTTCCATTTTGAAATGTGGGGGTTCAATAAATTTATTTAAACGTTTTAAGTTTAAAATAAACCTTTTGTCTCCATTTGGTTTGTCCACAAGAAATATACTAGACAAAAAATCTCCATCTACCCTATTGCAAGGAGATATAGCACCTTTAGTTGAGAGTTTATTTATTTCCTTTTGAAAGTCTACCAACTCCCTCTTACTTCTAGGAATGTTTTTAGTATACCTAGACTGAACAGGTATAGAAGAAAAAGGAATTTTATAGCCTCTTATCCATGATAATATAGTTGGATCGTTGGTAATTTTACACCAAACTTGCACAAAATGTTGCAGTCGGCCTGCAGGTTTATTTACCTGTACATTTAAGATCTCGTCTGATCCTTGTAGTGGGCACTGGTCCGGTGAGCACGAGGTCCTCCAGACGATTTGCGTGTGTCTCTCTCCGATGAGCAGTTGTTGAGGGCCCCACATTCCGTCGATTCATTGTAGTTGCTCGTCGAATTGTGTTCTGTTGGTTGGACTGCGGGTGTCGCCAGTTTAAATGATTAGAAGAGTTGGTACCTTTATTATTTTTGATGTTAGGTTTTGGTTTGTACACCTGTGATCTTAAGTCAAGACTTGATTGATTGATAGTTTTTGTAGCTTTCAAGTTTTCAGAAAGTGCCTCTCCAAATAATTTGTTATCACGTTTAGATTCTTTAAGAGTATCTTTCAGTTTATTATTCAATGTAGAAATCAAAAAATTTCTTCCCATTTTTGTGTCTATATAATGAGAGTCACATAACAAACGACAGGCATTACTCACATGCTTCAACATGACTTGGTTAGTCTCTGATTTATTTGTGACCAGCATGTTACTAGTTATACATAGTTCTAGCCAGAGCTGTTAGCGCTGTACCAATTTGTGCTTGACGAGCAGCCAATGAGGCAACTTTTTTCTGCAGCGTTTCAGATATTGCAGCTTTTACTTCGGCGTTTAAGAGTGGAGCTCTAAATGAAGTGCAATTCGCAGGAATGGGGTATTCTGCAATAATATTTTCTTTATTTTCCTTTTTTAAACTGTTTAGTAGAATGTCTTGTAACCTTAGGGCGATGTCTGCGTGTATCACTTGCCCTTCGGGAGACTCCTCCTTAGGTGGGTCACCTAGAATGGTCAGAATTTCGTCATCTAAGTGATCTAGTTCAACCAACGTGGGTTCATTTTTATCACTTTCTGATGCAGCGGGTGCAGCAACTAAAGTTGCCTCTTCCTCAGGCTCCTGGTACAGTTCATCTAGTTCTGGTTCATTATATGACACGTGAGGTGGTTCACTGTCAGAGTCTGGAAGAAAAAAACACCTGGCAATGTGTTTTTTATTCAATTTTGTCACATAGTGCCGAATATTGTACACTACCAATGACATAACTGTGAAGGAAACAGTCCCAAGGCGTACTGTTCGCATCACGATAATAAATTAAACTTTATTTTATTGGAAATAGTGTCACATAGTGCCGAACGTTGTACACTACCAATGACATTACTGTGAAGGAAACAGTCCCAGGACGTACTGTTCGCATCACGATCATAAATCAAACCTTATTTTATTACAAATAGGTATGTAGGTATATTAAATATTAATATTGACACTATGGCATCAGATATTAAACATTACCTATGGCATTATATGTGAAGGTAACAGTCAATAACACTAAATTGTAATAATAAGCTTAGAGAAGTGTGCACAGTACATACTTATTTAGAAATAGGTACATGGTCGCCATAATGTCGAAAGTTTTATATGTTTATAACATAGATGGCAGTTTATAAGTTGATAATACTTGTCTGTGAAGGCAACAGTCCCGTTCTGTTCGCATCACAATCATAATAATATGAAGTAAGTATCATGTATAATACATAATTAATATGTATAATATTAATCGTTATGATGATTGACCTAGATAAATGTAAGACATAAACAACTTACCGGTATGATTGACAGATCGATCCGAATCCGAGCTAGTAGACTTACGCCTCCTTTTTCGCAATTCTCTTTCTAATTTCTTTAAGATATGTTTACTGCTATCTCTGTGTTTTCGTTTTCCCATGTTTGATGTTAATGTAAATGTTAAATACCCTATAAGTATTACTTTGCTAGAAAGAAATTAATTTTACGCGTAACGACCGGTACCACACGAAAACAGATAATGAAGCAAGATGGCGCGCGCGCCGGCTCGTACGCGCGGTGAGACGGTGCAGGGTAGTCAAAAATGCAACTATTAAGTGTTTTTTATTTCAGATTTACTTTATTAGCTTTAAAATATTCGTGTAATGACCGAGAAATACGAAACAGTACTACAAGTAAATATAATCTCGAGAATTGAGCAGCGATGCATAATTCTAATGAATCATTATTAAGACACCTACCTACATATTAAAATAATAATTTATGACAAAATTTGATAAAACATTGAAATCTATCTATCAAAGAAAATATTATACAATAACAACGAAATTAGTTTGATTGCGGCAGTACTGGCAAGGAACAGTACAGCTGATACTGACAGTGTGCTGTGCAGTCAGGCCTCCTCCGTCACTGCGATGATGCTACAAACATGCGATGGTACAAACTGGCAGAGCACTCTCTAGTATATATATTAATCTATGTGGCAGAGGGCTGCCGAACGCCCGCCTTAGCGCTCGTATCGCACGTTTCCCGCGCTTTCGCTTCGAATATCGAGACCACGTAATTATATTGTGCAGTGGATGGGTGTAAAACATAAACATGTTTTTTTAATTAAATCTAGCAATCAAAAAACAACATGCATTTTTATTGAACACTTACTTTTCCGTTCACAAATGTATTTAATTTATTTAAATGCAAAAAATAATAGGTACCTACATTTACCATCACAAAACTACTCGTAGATAGAAAGTCAAAGTAGGCAGATGTAGTTAAAATGCTAGTGGGTAAGCCCTATCGCATGATTACGTACCGCGCGCGCGCGGCTGTAGGCATTTAATTCAAAAAATATTGTATGGATAGTATTAAGTACCGTGTTCTCGTTCTGAGCAGCACGTAGGTATAATACTATTACAATTTTGTAGGCTAACATAGCGTAGGTAGTTTCGCTTTTGTATGGGAGTGAAGGTGGAAGCCGGACGGGAGCGGGAGCGACGGAGAGTCGCTGCCTGTGATGCCCGCGCACTGAGGCTACTCGGGCGTGGGAGGGCGTTGACTGACCTCCGCCCCCCATGTGCGCCGGTCTGGGGGTAACGGGTGTCGCCCATGTTACCCTAGCAGAAGCAGGCCACGACGGCGGCGCGCGCTGAGCGCGCCTCCACATCCGAGGAGGGTCAGATTGCAAGAGATGGCCCTGGGTTGGCCGGGGTGCGAGGGATATGCAAGTCAACCTCACCTCCGGCATCCAAACGACCCACACAAGCGACCGTGCAGTTTAGTCGGTTCGAGTCTGACATAACCTCCCCCTGGGGGGGGGTATCCGTGGAGATTCTGCATGTAAAAAAAAAGTGTATCAACACACGAGCGCGCATGCGTGCCTGCCCCCGCGACCCTCGTTTTTTCCTCTGATACCTAATTTTCTTTACTACGCATCGTATCGTACCTACTAAGTTCAGAGCGGCCAAGAAGTTTGGCGCGGGGTATACATACCTATTAGTACTTTTAAATTACTTGTTGACAAATGCGGTATCGTTCGAAGCCTCTCGATTGTCCGCTGGCTATAGTTACTAATATGTACCTAAGTGAAAATATTAATAATAAAATAGTATAAAAAGTACATACCTGCATTTTTCTTTTCCTCTTCACTTAAACTTTCGAAATTTGGTGCTAGTTCCTTTAATATCTCTTCCCAGGCAGCATTTCTAGCATCTCTGTTTTATATAGTGCATGGGATTCAACTGTACTACGCGCGCGTGCACCCCGCAGGACAGTAAAATGCACATTGGTTTTCATAGATGCGCTAAAGCACGCGGGCGCCCCGCGCGGTTCTGCTGCCCAGGATTCACTCCCCGCAACCCGGGTGCTTATTCCACGCATTACAATAAATACTTGTATGAAAAGGACATTTGCGGGACTTACGCATGCGGGGCAGTCCCGCATGCGTGATGAAATCCGTACGATATTAAACAACAGCCAAAATCGGTTATAATTTCTGTCGGTGTAAATTCGATTTATTAGCATTTTTTAAACTTTCGCAAAACTTACACTGATGTAACATTTCATACATTTTGTAGCAAATCATACAAAATTTGAAATGTTCTGCATTTAATCGCAAATTATAAACTTTCGCAAAATATCAACTTTTGTAACATTTCGTACATTGTGTAGCAAATCATACAAAATTTGAAACGTTCCGCATTTGGTCGCAAATTACACACTTTCGCAAAATATCAACTTTATTTATTGTTAGTTCATTTATTATCGTAATCTTAAAATACTTGTATCGCTTATGTAAAATGTATCATTTCATACACTGAAAGTTCTGTAAGCCACAAATTTCATAAACTTAAAATTACTTCCTATCTAACAAAATATTTTTATTCTTAGAATCTCCACAGAAAAAACAGTTCAAAGACCCACTTAATAGTCCGAAGCAAAACGTTACAATTTACAATCAAAAAGCTTGCAACATAACTATGCAAAAATTGCATAGTTATGGGTGAAAGGGTGAAAACTAGTTATGGATGAAACGGTGAAAACACACAATGTTACCAACTTTTTACTTGTAAATTGTAACGATGGGGCCTTGTTTATAGAAGCTAAACTATATAAATTTTACTTTGCTTAGCCTATCTAAGCAAACTTTAAGGGTGATTAACCCATTTAAATAATCGTTTGTAATTTTTGTCAGCCGTTCATCAATAATTTTCATTTTCTTTTGACGTTTCCTGCTGTAGGTTACATATATATTATTTTGACGGATACGAAAATCAAAATCGATGCTTTCATTGCGTAAACACGATATTAAAAAATATAGGCTAGGGCGGCCCCTTCCAATCATCTTATTAATACGGTTATGCCAACCCTCACAGGCATTGATAGTTCGATGGCGATTATCATAACAGCTAACAACTGGCAAAATTTCGCGGTTCAACCATTGTTTAATAAAATAACTGATAAAATCATCCCATAATGAGCTGTTCTCTTTTATTTCGATTTCTATTGTGAAAAATGCTTCGGGTATATGCATCACGGGGAGATGTGCCAACGCTGTAAATAAGGATAAAATATGTTCGCCATTTTCAACTTCATTGATTTTCATTTTCTTCGCCTTACGACGAAGAGCTTGCGCGAAATGAAAAAAGCATCCTTTGATATCGGCAGTTGGATGCACAGATACAAAAGCATTGATGGCTTCAATCTCATAATCGGACTGAAAAATTAATGGTCTCAACTGCGGCAAATGTTGTTTGATTAGCTGAAAAAATCTGGTGTAGGTAGTCTGTTGTTTGTCTGGCAATAAGGCAAAAATAAGTGGGATAATCTTAGTACAATGTTCATTGCTGCCGATATCCCCGTGGATCGTGTACAGTTGAGCAAAAGGTTTGGGCACAGCCTTGAACGTCCCATCGCCAAAATAATGAGAAATATTAGGTAAAGAATGCCGTGCCTCTCTGCTACAAAAAGCAATAATTTTATCAGAAGCTCAATCCGCAAAAATAAAAAAATCCTGCGCTAGTCTTTGTGGTACAATAACATCTTCAAGTTGTTTGAATGTACAACGGTAAACTTGAAAATGTTTCTTTCGAATGCGATATAGAGTATCTTTTATGGACTCAAAAGAAGGCAGAACATCGTCATATTCAGAGTCCGACCTGAATCTCCTCATGAACTCATCAAACACTTTAGGGATTGGACGATAATCATCACAGACAGCTTTTTTCAGGCTTTCCATGATTACTTCGAGTTTATATTGAGACATATTCGGACAACACTGGTGATCGCCTTCCCTTGTAACTGTTTCATCCGTTACACACCAAGTGATAGAGCCACTGCACATATAACCAGAGCATCGCCATATTTCAGTTCCAACTTTATTAGTTTTTATTTTTCAATAACGGTATCCATCTTTCCACAACACTTTATTGCCATTACTCATTACAATAAACTTGATATTTTCCATCTTTTGTATATGTATCGACTAGCTCATAATATGACACTGATTTGCAATGATAATTAATCAATGTCATTGTCATGATTTTAATTTAAATATTATTTATGATAGATGTTAACCACTTGAGACTTAAGTGTAAGCAAAGAGATTAAATATACTAGCTCTTTGAGTGTAGAGAAATAGGTTGGTTGACAAGGTACGAGTAATGTAATTTATGATGCTATATTTACTTTACAACGGCGAGTCTTACCGCGTAACTTAGATGCTGTTTCGTGGTTATGGCCTGAAGGAATTTGTCACACTATTTTTTAAAAGCTTCTGGCACTACATACCTACTGCTAATTGTATTTAAGTAGTAACCTATACAGTTTTATAACACTACCAATTCATCAAAATACATCTTAAGTTAAAAAACAGCAAAATACATTTCTTGGTTTCATACTTTTATCTAGGTAACTGTACAATCATAGCTGTTTTGATAAATATATCGAAATGGGCTAGAATAGTTACCAAACTGCTAATGATTCAAAACAACATATCATAAAGTGTGTAATTTGCGACTAAATGCGAAATGTTTCAAATTTTGTATGATTTGCTACACAATGTACGAAATGTTACAAAAGTTGATATTTTGCGAAAGTTTATAATTTGCTATTAAATGCAGAACATTTCCAATTTTGTATGATTTGCTACAAAATGTATGAAATGTTACATCAGTGTAAGTTTTGCGAAAGTTTAAAAAATGCTAATAAATCGTAAATTCCGGAATAGTAGATTTTATCATTTCTAGCATACGCACATACATTTCTTTTGTTTTTTTTGTAATCAGAATATATAATAGTGGAATTATATTAGTAAACTCATCATTACTACCTAAATCCCCATGCATGGTGTAAAGTTCAGAGAATGGGGCAGGACAAACTTTGAAAGTGCCATCAAGTAGTATTGTTTTAATATTTGGTATTATTCGTCTGGCTTCTTTTGAAGAAAACAGCAAAATGCGGTTGTCTCCATCGTTAAAATCGGCAAGCAGCATATCGGTATACTGAGTGGGAATTACTAACTCACATGCATCATTACAAGACAGCAAAGGAACTTGAAAGTGTTCATTCCTTTTACGATAAATTGTAGATTTGACTTGTTTATATGAAGGTATATTTTGGATAAAATGTATACCTTTGTCGTGAAATGTTGACACCACTTTTTTGTAAACATTCGGCACAGTATCTTGCCCAAGAGCCGATTCTTCGACACACTTTGCTATCACGTTTCTTGTAATTTTTTTTGTTTCTTCCTTCACACAATTTATGTGGTGTGGTTTCATTTTCAATATTGATTTCCCCGTCTTAAAATTAAGTAAATATAAAGTATAAGTACAGAAAAGCTTTTTAACCTTTTAGCCGCCTGAGTCGAATTTATCCAACAAGAAATTTCGGGCTTATTTCGCCTGAGTCAGATTTATGAGACACAAAATCCAGTGTACAGTATATTAAATTTCTAAACGTATTACGACGTCTTAGCCTGAAATACATTTTTTTTCGAAAAGTTTATCTATTCAACCTTTTTTTGAGTGTTATGATTCAAATTAACTATATCATGAAACAAAATAAAATGTATTTCAACTAAGGTAAATTTACTAATATTATCCCTGAGAAAGTGTATTGACTTCCAATCCAACGCCTATGTCGTATTTTTAGCATATATCTTCGTTTTATGATACTGTCGACCATCATATAATAACTTAATACCGTTCCTTTTTGTAGGAATAAATTCCATTGGTTTAGACAGCGACATATTTACTTAACACTCGCCCGATAAGTGTTGACCATTAGGTTTATAATAATTACTACCTCTTGATTTAGAAAATCAAAGCCACTTCAGTTGCGAATGATAAGTTGATTTCCTTTGCGAAATCAGATAATGACAATGATGCCTGTATGACAGTGAAAAACTAATAATAAAATACATAATTTTATTAGTGGCCAGTGTTGTGTGAAAGAAGCCGAAAGGAGTTTTGTGTTGAAAAAAAGTTCTTGTATAGGCATAGGCCTATACTACGCGTTCACTTCGAGAATGCCGTCGGTTCAAAATAACTTGATTGGTAATAAAATCCTAAATTTTTTTTTTAAATGTCTGCACTGTGCACGAAATATTGCTGCAGTTATGAAAACTTTCAAACGGTTCTTGGATAGGCCCGGTGATTTTTCCTAGGGCGTGTGCGCGCCCTTATGAAATTATTTTTGATTGATACTTGGTTATGAAAAAGCGCATATAATTTTTCTTCTTAACCAGTTAAGAAAATATACAAAAAGGTATTTTTTCTTAACCAGTTAAGAAAACCTACAGAAAGGTATTTTTTCTTAACCAGTTAAGAAAAAACAGTTATGAAAGTGGCCGAAAGGAACGTAATGCTTCTAAAAAATGTCCGACGGTAATTTGTCTATTGATTAGTTGCATCTGTAAATCAAGAATCATCCTATCTTTTAATTTCAAATTGATGTTTCTTTGTTTCATAGGTAAATTAGTTTCATCAAAAGGCTCAAATAATTTTGAAATTAATTCTGATATCATTATATTATACTCTAAAATGTGTGATATAAATATAATAAAAAGGAGACGAGGTGAAGTATCACTGTTAAATGGTTACCGTAAAATGGGGTGAAGCGGGTCACTTTTGAACTTTGTTTACAATTTTAATATATGAGAACTTGACAAAATAAGATTGAAGGTTTTTTTTAATGTTCCGAGACTCAAAAGTTTATTAAAAAATACATAGTTATAATGTTTTATTAACAAAAATCAGAGAAAATCGTAAAAAACTGGTCAAACCCGGTTCACCCCGTGCTCGGGGTGAACAGACTCAGAACTGGGGTGATGAGGGTTTTAGGCTAGGGTTGTCAAAAAAAAACAATGTTCCATATTCAACCAGTCTTTAATCTTTGCAGTTAGGTAGGTAACAATTTTTTACACAGAAATAAAAAATCAAACCACTAAATAAATACACACACACACACACAAACATTCACGCACATTCTTTTAATTATTGTTAACTTCTCAAAATAAAAATCATAAATTGAAAATTGCATAGTCATGGAGGAGCGTGATCACCTGTCACAGGCATTCTTTGCCTAAAAGGTAATCACGATCAACATTCGAATAATGTAAACTGGTTTATGGAACAATAAACATTATTAATTATTATTATTACCTAACAATTAAGTACTTATTTTAAAATCAGTCTCATATAAAACAGCGCCATAAAAAATCTTTCACTGACCGTTTTTTCGTGGTCCTACTAATTTGTCCTATTAGTAGGACTACGAGGTAGACCTACTTCTGTCTGTCCTATTTTTGATTATTAAAGAAGTAAGCAAACAATAGCGAATATTTATACCACCTGTATATTATATTATGAACAAAAGGACACCGAACTCCGAAGAATACCGAATCCGAATGGAACACCGAGGTGGAAAAGGGCACGGCAACGCTGATGCTTTGTCACGAAGGCCGTGTGTCGCGGATTACAAGCATTGTCAGAAGAACGAAGCCCGCGAAAAGACCAAAGTCATAAAGGTGAATGGACTTGATGACGAATGGACCGGAAGCAGTATGAAGCAGGCGCAAGAGGATGATGATGATCTACAGCCTATACTGCACTGGAAGCAGCTTGGAAGCAAACCCCAATGGAGTGATATATCTGCTTACAGTTCCACTACCAAAAGTTATTGGGCCCAGTGGGACAGCTTAACTCTGATCGATGACGTGCTGTATAGGAAATGGGAATCCAATGACGGCAAAGAGGTGACCCTACAAGTAGTGGTACCACGAAGCAAGGTAGCTACTCTCTTACGGCACAGCCATGATGGTGTCTCTGGCGGGCATCTCGGAGTCAAGAAAACCCTAGTTAAAGTACGACAGCGGTTTTACTGGCTTCATTGTCGGGAAGATGTCGAGGATTGGTGCCGTAAATGCACTGCATGTGCTTCAGTTAAAGGACCGCCGACAAGAAGCAAAGGAAAATTGAAACTGTATAACGTCGGAGCACCATGGGAACGTATCGCCATTGATGTTGCTGGACCTTTTCCAACGACTGAAGAAGGTAACAAATACATCATAGTAGTGCAAGATTACTTCACTAAGTGGCCGGAAGTATTTGCGACACCCAACCAGGAAGCAGTCACTGTGGCAAAGAAACTGGTTCAGGAAGTGGTCTGCCGGTACGGCGCACCTATGGAGATCCACTCTGACCAAGGACGGAACTTCGAGTCTGCTCTATTTCAAGAAATGTGCAAACTCCTTGGAATGAACAAGACCCGTACGACTCCAGCGCATCCGCAGTCAGACGGAATGGTCGAGAGGTTTAACCAGACGTTGGAAAATCACTTGGCTAAAGTTGTCGATGAACACCAAAGAGATTGGGACCAGTACATCCCACTGTTCTTGATGTCCTATCGATCTGCGCTACATGACAGTATGGGACACACCCCAGCGAAAGTGAACTTTGGTCGAGAGATTAAGCTACCAGTGGATGCAATAACCGGTACGCCACCTGATAGTCCTAAGCCCGTGACGGATTACGTGAGTGAACTTCGAAACCAACTGGACGAGGTGCACAGAATAGTACGGGAAAACAATTTGAAGACAGATGAAAGGATGAAAACCCGGTACGATAGAAATGCAAACACCAACGGTTTTGAAGAAGGAACACTGGTATGGTTTCATAATCCGCTACGCAAGAAGGGGAAATCTCCAAAACTCCAAGCTCGCTGGGAAGGGCCCTATACGGTTATTACGAGAATCAATGACATTACCTACCGCATTAGGAAGGGGGTTAGGGGAAAACCAAAGGTAGTCCATGTGGATAGGTTGACGCGTCATCATGGAACAAATGATGCTCGGGACGAGCATGACTAAAAGGGGGGTAATGTTACGACAGCCGTCGATATCTCGAAAACTAATAGTCAAATCTTCAAGAAATAAAAACGCATTGTTAGTGACGAGGTACTCTACCGAATGGCATAGAAAAATCTGGAATCGTCAACAAAAAGTCACAACCTACCTACGAGTACCTACACACTTTGTTGAATAAAAATAAACAATAGGTAAATATCGAGAATGTACTCGAAGGTCAGCGACGGCGGCAAGATCAAAGAATAGGTATTTGTCGCTCGCGAACTTTCTAGATAATTCGATCCTCCTAATTGAGAGGTATAAAAACACGCTCGCATAGCGACACGATTCATTCAGTCTTTGAACGCTTTGCGAACTTAAGCGACCGAAGAAGATTCTACCTGCGACCTGAGCAACGACTGTGGACTATTGTGAACTACTGAGCGACTGGAACTGTTGAAGAGTACTGTGTGTACTAGTGATTAAATTGTCTAGTTTGTGGTGAGCTAATAAATCTCTTCGTTGAGTAAACGGCATTTAATTGTACCCCGTGCACGTAACAATATTATAAATAATGGAGTTTATAAAAAGGGGGAAGGGTGTTATACTGTTGTACGAGGGTTATGAATACACTAGGCAGATAGTTTACAAGAACAGTAATACATTGTGGAAATGTAATAAGCGCCACAAATCAAAATGCAAAGGGTCGATGACAGTATCTCCGGTAATTTTCCATCACTTTACCAGAGGCTGTAGGTCGGTTGTTGGCCATTTATTGTGTCTACTGTATGTTTTATATATTTATTAGAAATTTTATAGGATAACACCATAGCGATAACCATTGAGCACTCTCCTCACTGTATTTCCGACAGTAACCAATCCGCGATCGAAGTTGCAATGAGTCGTAGTTTTGATCAAGTTGCAATGGGCAAAATAACAATACCTAAAGCTTTCAATAACGCAATAAATTCTTTAGTTGACCAAGGAATTCCATTACTTGGTAAACCATTGCCACAATACACCTCTAAAAAGTCTTCCATGTACAGACGTCATTAGGGACATTATCATCTTAACTGAATGCCGCTTGTCACAAAACCCTATCATTCCGACGCTAGATGGTTACAATTCTTATTTAACACTAATCACACATAATCAGAATGATGGTGTAGTGGTTTATATTAAGACAACTTTATCTCACGTGACGGTCACTGAACCGGTTTTATGGGACTCAAGCTCTCTGTTGGTCACGGTGGGGGCTGACTTGGCTATTGTTGGTGTTTATAGACCTTTCGCTTTTAGAGACCCCTCTAGATTCATACAGTCACTCGATGACCTTCTGCACGGGTTCGGGGCTTATAGTAATGTAGTTCTTGCGGGTGACATAAACATTGACATTGCTGATGGCCAATTGAACGTGTACTCGCATGACTACATGGATGTATTGGCTCATCATGGTCTTTTCCCTGGACATACCTTTTGTACTCATGATTGCCTGACGTGTCTCGATCACTTTAATTTGAAGTCCAAACTCCCTGTCCGGGTATTGGTGGTTGAATCGACAATCACCGACCACTTCACGGTTGTGGGTGTGCTGTCTCTGAAGGAAAAGAAATCTGTCTCTCGAATCTCAGTTACAAAAATAGACGAAGATAAATTGACAGACGACTTGCTCGGCATTAACTTTGATACTGTCTATACAGCCACTGATCCTAATATTGCTTTGAAACTCCTATACGAGCCTATTCTTCGCGCTGTCTCTGCAAACAGCAAAACAATAAAATTGTCACGAAGAAAAAGAACTATAAAACCCTGGATTACCCCAGGTTTGCTGAGGTGTATGCGTCACAGAGACACACTATTTAAAAAAATGAAGAGAGAACCATCAAACGATATAGTGAAACTCTCCTATAGGCGATATCGTAACTTTTGTGTTAACCTATTGCGCAAAGCCCGAACTGCATTTGAGAAGCTCGAGTTTCAGAGGGCTGGTAGCAATTCAAGACGGGTCTGGCAGGTTGTCCAATCAGTTACCAATACCACCAAGGTTAGGTCTACGGCTGATGGTCTTTTGGGCTTGCAGCGGGACAGACAGTTGTGTGTCGAGGGGGTGAATACCTATTTTGCCAACATTGGCAGGCAACTGGTAGAGAGGATTGTCCACAGTGATTCTCCTTTGCCGTCCAGTGCGTCCAGTAAATTTTGCCCTACTACTAACTCTTTCGTCCTGTTCAGCACTGATGCAACTGAAGTTGAAAACACCATTATGTCATTAAAAACCAACAGTGCATTGGGTTGGGATGGTATTTCATCAGAGTTTTTGAGGAAGCACAGGAGTATCATTGTACCACCCCTTACATACATATGTAACTTGTGCTTTGACACGGGCATATTTCCCACTGCTTTTAAGAGAGCCATAATACACCCTGTCTTCAAGGCAGGTGATCGTGCCTGTGTTGAAAATTACAGGCCCATATCTGTCTTACCTGCTATGTCGAAGGTACTTGAAAAAAATATTAATTACAGGTTTACCAAGTACTTGGAATCGTGTAATTTGCTATCTGCGAATCAATATGGATTTAGGAAGAACTGCTCCACAGCCGATGCTGTTCACAATTTAGTAGGCCATATAGTTGAGAAACTTGACAATAAACTGAAATCTGTGGCAATCTTCCTGGACCTTGCTAAAGCATTCGATACGGTTTCAATTCCCTTATTGCTATCGAAGCTTGAGTGTATGGGTGTGAGAGGGAGGCAACTGTCTTTGTTCCGGAGTTATTTAACTGGTAGATCTCAATATGTAAGGATTGGCGCCTACACCAGTTCTGATGCTCCCATCGAGTATGGTGTTCCCCAGGGGAGTATTCTTGGCCCTAGCTTATTTTTGGTGTACGTAAATGATCTATGTAATCTGGAACTAGATGGTGGCCAGGTGTTTTCTTATGCAGACGATACGGCTTTGGTTTTCTCTTCCGACACCTGGACTAATGCCTATGCTATCGCTCAGAACGGATTTGATTTCGTTAACCGGTGGCTGAGGGAAAACCTTCTGACCTTAAGTTCGACCAAAACTAAGGTTATTAACTTCTCGATCCGCAACATTGAAGTACCCTTGGATAGCCTTCTACAGATCACTGTTTTACCGACCGATGGTCAGTCCTCAGCTGATGTCCACTGCTGCATTGAGAGGGTCTCATACATTAAATACTTGGGGATAACTCTGGATCAAAACTTAACCTTTAAACCCCAGGTTGACAGCTTGGCGGGTCGCGTCCGCAAACTCATTTACGTTTTTCGGCAACTACGCTACTCAGCTGACTCCAATGTGATGAAGTTGGTCTATATTGCGATTTGCCAATCTATCCTAAGTTACTGCATTACGACGTGGGGTAGCGCTGATGCAACCCATCTTATTACCCTGGAGCGAGCTCAGAGGGCTGTGTTAAAGGTCAGCTGCTTTAAGCCTCGTCGTTTTCCTACAACTGAGCTTTATGATTACTGTCAGGTTTTGACCGTCAGACAGCTCTTTGTGCTGGCTACTGCTATGAAGCAGCACTCTTTGACAAAGTTTATTCCCAATTCTACTCGCCGTAATCATCTTGTGGCGGTATCCACGAGGGTCAGGACATCTTTTAGCCAAAGATTTTTCAATTTCCTGGGACCCTACCTTTACAATAAGCTCCACAAGCAGTTGTGTCTCTATGGCCAAAATGGGTATAAGTGCAAAGCCGCTCTCCTTGAATGGCTTCTCTGTCAAACATATTCTGATACAGAAAATCTACTGAAAGTCTTAAAATGACCCTCGACTATTCTCTCACACACACACACACACACACACACACACACACACACACACACACACACACACACACACACACACACACACACACACACACACACACACACACACACACACACACACACACACACACACACACACACACACACACACACACACACACACACACACACATACACGCGCACACACACACACACACACCCATGCTAGTTATAATAATTAATGAATGAAATCTTAAATAATGATTGAAATGTTAATTAATGAATATGGTTTATAGTATTCCTGTATTTGGATTTTGCACTTGGTTTGTATAGTTAGTACCTATAGTATAGTCATTGTTGCTATCGTGGAATCCTGGTGACCAGTAATACAGGTAATCAATTACCTACGACAGGCACCAGCGATCCACAACCGAATTCTGTGTACCCTAAACTGTGAATGTCTAAATATTGTAATTTCTTGGTTGTTGGTGAGAAATAAATCATTATTATTATTATTATTATTATAAAGTCGTTAATCTCCACGACATCCCACCCTATGTAAGCTCTGCCCATCCTTTCCACCAAATGTCTCCGCAATGATGCAGAGCACTCCCCGACCCACATTTTCCGCCCGCTCCTTCTCGTCCTACTGAATAGCAGCTTCAGGGTATCCAGGTCTATGTCGCTGTTAGTGTTCTGCTCTTTTAGGGACGAGATAATTTCCTCGGGCTTCAAGGCTCCGTCAATTCCCACCAACGAGATCATTGGACGTCTCTCGCGCGGCTCCGCCAACCTGAACGTGGGCGGGATCGCCGCTTTTAGCGCATCCGCATCTTTTATGCTGTTGGTCTCCACCAACAGCCCCGCGTTTCCGATGCGTCGCACTCCGTGTACTCGGATGCCTAAACCCGCGGGATTTACCGCGCTCTGCAGCGCTTTCTTCGTCTCGCTAGCCGTTTTCATTTCGTCCCGCTGATCCTCCGCCGGGTACACTGCCACCACCGGACCCATTCGCCGGGGATAGGTGCAGGGTTCGCGCCCCTTCCTAACTTGATGGCGCCTGCGTATGACTGCGTGGCCGAGGCCGCTCCCGGTGCCGGTGTAGCTGTTGTCGCGCCAAGTCCGGGCTGTTCTCTCGCGGCAACCTCGCGGGCCCGCGCCTCCGCCACTATGGCACGCTGTTCCGCCTCAGCAAGACGGGATATCAGTGCGGTCATAATTGCACCAGCGATCGCTACCTGCTGCCCGATGACGCCAATCTCATCCTTATTCATTTTCCCGGACTTTGCACGAACCGCGTCCATAATGCTCGTGGTGCAAGCCCCGGCATGTGTCGCGAGTTCCACGTAACCAGCCGTGGAGTAGCTGGAACCAATTGTTGCCGCCGGTAATGGAGCAGCATCCGCCGCCTCCGAAGCCATCGTCACAGCCGGCGTCTTAGTGGGGCCAGCCAGGATGCCACCAATGGGGGGGATGGGGTTCTGCTTGCGAGCCGCCTGCACTCGCCTCTTGACGCTCTCTTGAATCTCCTGAGGGGATGTTAGTGGGCGCTTTCCAACAGCGGATATGGATGGGGGAAGCTGGTCCAGTGGAGGGGGGGGCGATGTTATCGGGGTGCTAAATGATGAGGGGGGCGTCCGTTGTAGCGACGAGCGGGGGCTGAACCCCGCCTCCATTCCCATACTCTGCAGTTCCATCAACTCAGCCTCCTTCCGCGCCATCTGCTCCTCTATCATACGCCGCAGTAGTTCCTCCTGTTGACTCATTATGGGAGAGCTCTCCGTGAATCCAGACAATTTTTTTTTTTTTTTTTTAATTAAAGTGGGGGGGGGGGGGGGGTCGGACACCCCGTATGGGGTTCCCAGCTATCGCACCTAGTGACGTTCGAGAGAAAAGTTTTTCTTCGGTCACGGTCACCGATGGGATAAACCTCACGTCACAATATACACAGAGATACACGAAGTCCACGCAGCAACACAGAAAAAGTTAAAAGTAAAAATAAAAATAAGAGTTACCAAGTCACCTAGGCACTCACAACACCAGCACTCACTTAACCCGTCTTAAAACGTCACTATCGCGCACTGGGGACGTCAACGTCGTATTGACAGTTGTCAGCCGGCTGACAGCTGTCAAGTGTCAAATTTGATAGCGTCTCTGTCGCACTGTCACCCGTCAGTTGTAGGCGACGGCTGTCAGGCTTATAGTCTGACAGCTGTCTAGTGTCACTATCACTGGTCACTTTGTGTGCTCCGTCCCGTTCTCGGACCAAGATGGCCGCGGCCTCTTATGGGCTTACGCCCAAGAAGAAGCGAGAGGGGCCGAGCAACAACACCCGAACAAATACACACGCAATCTTCCTTCACGCTCTACTGTCAATATGGCCGCCGCGCCTTATGGCCGCCGCGCCTTATGGCCGCACTCCTGTGTTAGAGCAGGAGGGGCCGATGTTCGCGATAAACCACTGTCTTCTCTTCACTTGGTCGTGTTATATATAGCTCCGCAGTGAGTACTCCGCGCAGCGCACACCGAAAACACGTCCGTCCGGTACGGATACCGGTGACGAAAGTCAAATGATAACCATGTTGCTTCCTGAAACTTTGAATGTGGTTACTACCATTATAAACAAGTCTATTATAGCAACTAAATTCCCTACCAGTTGGAAAACTGCTTTAAACCCATTCCTAAAACAAATAATGTTATTGACACCAAGGATTTGCGTCCAATAAGTATTTTGCCTTGTTTGTCAAAAATATTAGAGAAAGTGGTTGCGTCACAACTTAGAGATTACTTGGAAACGCGAGGTATACTGCCACGACATTCTGCGCGCGCGATTTAGGACGGACGTGTTAATCTACCTAACGATATTACGCAAACTGTCATTAAATCCTATTCAGTGCAAAAGATACCTTAAAGTAGTGAGTGGAAGGTTTATTGTTGCGTTTTTACAGTGTTGATTGGCCGGTGTATATCGTACAAAAAAGATACAAAAAAAACTTACAAAATCATGTCTGTGAAACGTTCTCCGAAGAAAACCAACTTAACTCCCGATTTGTCAGCTGCTGCTGAAACCAAGGAACCTAGTACTGCGATTCGAAGAAGGAAGCAACCGGATTGTTTTGTGCCTACCGTCGATCCGAGCCCATCTGTTATGAGCCGTGAAATTGTGAACGCGCTCAATGATTTGCGTTGTGAACTAGATGTTAAGCTAATGAAAATCAATGACAGCATAATTAAAACAATAAAGGCTGATCTTGATGTCCTCAGAGACACGTCACTCGAGATCAAACAAGATATTAATGCACTTCGCTTAGAACACTCCTCTTTCAAAATGCAAATAGCCCAATTTGAACACTCGCTTCAATTTCACGCCAGTGAGGTATTGGACCTTAAGAGTAAAGTTGAAGAAATTGGTACACGTACTTTATCGGTTTCCAATGTGAACGACCAACTCTCAAGTTTCGAACAAAAAATCGAATCGCTAGAACAGCAAGCCCGTCTCAATAATATTGAAATCTGTAATCTGCCGGAAAAACGAGACGAAGACCTTCATGGGTTGGTGGAACGTATCGGTGCTGCCATTAGATGCCCTATACCTCGCCAGGATGTCTTAGCCATTCACCGCGTCCCCCATGCCCGTACTCAGGAGAACAACCAACCCAAGAACATTATAGTGAAATTGGGGTCAAGGACCCTTCGTAATAATATATTAAGTGCTTATCGTTTATCTAAAAATGTGTCGTCTGACGTAATTGGTATATCAGGTACTGCCCACAAAATTTACATTAACGAACACCTCACGTTATATAACAAAAAATTATTTCGCTTATGTCGTGAGATGGCCAATAAATATAACGTTAAGTACGTATGGGTTAAAAATGCTACTATTCTTATTAAAGCAACTGATAACTCAAAAACATTCGCTGTGCGATGTCTTAGCGATGTTGACAAAATTGCAAAGTATAAATAATAATCTGCATAATAGTCACTTATGTTATTTGTGCTTAAGCTTGAGTTATAACCCTAAACACATGTCTACCCGTTACTCAATTAACCGTAATAGATACCATACTACTTATGATATATATCACCTATATTATGCAATTATACTGATTACTGTTCAAATAGTTTTGCTGATTCTATATTCGTACATACTAATAGTGATTACCTCTCATAACTGTTTTCGTTTTATTAGTGCTACCTTAAACTTTTACATTAAATATGCTACTTATTATGTATTATGCCAGCTATCTCTCATGTCTATAATTAAATATGCTACCTATTTTATATTATACCAACTATCTTTCATGCTTGTAATAATAATCACTCCAATAATTCTGTATACGAGTATTTTAGTGGTTGTTTGCTCTCATAACTCTTGTTGTTTTTTTAGTGCTACTTACTGTAAACTTATATATTTAAAATATGTTACCAATAGTCTTATGACGAACAGGGTCATTTCATACAATCCAACAAGTTTTATACACATTCTTGTTCATCATCATCATCATCTTCACACAATTGTTGAGCTGTGTGTGGATAACTCTTATCATAACTCGATTTTACAACGTCACTGTTTGCGAACTGACTCCAAGTTACAGAATGTACTAGCGAATACCTACTTTCATATTATTATTTACCTATTCTTTTATAACCCTATAACACACAATGCCTAACAGTCTATCCTTCTACTATCAGAACTGTGGAGGAATCCGCACTAAATTACACACACTATATAACAACATTCTTTCTTCATCCTTTGACATAATTATAATAACTGAAACCTGGCTTACGCCTCACTTGAGCGACAATGAGTTCATTGACGACCGCTATTTAGTTTTTAGAGACGACAGGGACCGTATTACTACAAATAAGCTGGACGGAGGGGGTGTTCTGATAGCTGTGTTACGCGAGCTCCGGCCGGTCAGAGTGTCCACATGTCCTCCCGTCACTGGCATCGAGCACGTTATGATCAAGCTCCTCGCGGCGCGTCCGAATAGGCACCACATAATTAGCGCTGCCTATATACCTCCTCGCACAAAAGACGACGTATACCTATCTCACCTGTCTATATTAGAAAATATTATAACTGAGCCGTGCACTAAATCATTTTTTTTAGTGGGAGATTATAATCGACCTGAGATCGAATGGCCTGACAAATCTAGTAACATCTTTACTCAGTCGCATAATGAAGTGAGCGAGTGTTTGTGTGACTTGATATCTATGACAAACGCTTATCAGTACAACACCTTTAAAAATGAAATAGGCCGTGTCTTGGATCTATTTATTAGCAACACAGATTGTCAAATACATACCGATACTATATTACTCAAACCTGTACCCCTTCATCCCCCATTTTCTGTGCTGACTTCATTGGAAACACAATACACACCAATGAAACGTCAAAACATTAAGAAATATAATTATTACAAAGCCGACTATAATGAAATTAATACAAAAATAAATAGTTTGGATTGGAACAATTTTTTTCATAATCTTTCATGTGAACAGGCTGTGGATTCATTCTATGATTATTTATACGGTATTATTAAAATACATGTGCCGCTTACGCGAGGTAAGGCACCTGGCTATCCCGTCTGGTTTCATACTCCCCTTATTAAAATTTTCAAAAACAAGGAGCGTGCTTGGATTCGTTGGAAAAAGCTACGAAACATATCAGACTACGAAAAGTTTTCAAATTATCGTAAACAATTCAAAAGCCTATCTGTTCAGTGTTTCAATAAATATATGGAGACGGTCGAGGATAGCATACCACTTAACGTCAGGCACTTCTGGTCGTACATCTCAAACCGAAAGAGAAATTCTGGTCCTCCAGCAAACATGTATTATGAAAATAAAGCATCTGACTGCCCCGGTGAAATATGCGTACTGTTTTCTACTTTCTTTAACTCCGTCTATGAGCCCTCAACATTTGACCCTATAAACTGGACACCTCCGCACACTACAGCCGAGAAATCTGTCTGTATCTCTAGCCTTTATCTTGAAAAGAGTACCATAAGTAGGGCACTGTCGTCACTAGACATAACAAAGGGGCCTGGTCCGGATGGTCTGCCTCCTAGATTTTTTAGGAACACAGCACAAAGCATCTGTATTCCATTACATTTGTTATTTAACAAATGTCTAAGCGAAGGAGTATTTCCGAGAATATGGAAGCGGGCATTTATTACACCTATTTATAAAAGTGGGGATAAGGGCAATATTGCAAATTATAGGCCAATATCCATATTGTCCGCCTTGTCTAAGCTTTTTGAGAGTCTAGTTCACAGTCATTTGTTTCCACTTCTAAATGATATCATTATACCTGAACAGCACGGTTTTGTCAAATCCCGATCCACTATCAGTAATCTCACAATTTTTACTCAATTTTTATTTGAGAACATGGATCGAGGCACCCAAGTTGATACTGTATATACTGACTTTCGGAAGGCTTTTGACAGGGTGGATCATAAAATACTTCTCGATAAAATAGCTTTTAACGGTATAAGAGGGAATTTGCTCAGGTGGTTTGCATCTTATATATTTCGCAGGTCACAGAAGGTTGTTGTCAATGGACATGAGTCCGATTATGTGGTCGTTGAGTCTGGTGTGCCCCAGGGATCGGTATTGGGCCCTTTGCTCTTTATTATTTATATAAACGATATAAAGTCTTGCTTTCTAAACTCTAAACTACTAATGTACGCAGACGACTTAAAAATCTATAAGACCTGTACGAACAACTATGACTGCATTCTTTTACAAGAGGATCTAGACAGGCTCTCAGAATACTGTTTGGTTAATAAGCTTAATCTAAGTCTGCCTAAATGTCATGTTATATCGTTTACGAAAAACATAAACACTACAAATTTTAAATACACTCTTAACGGCACAGTGCTAGATAAGACTGATAGCGTAAGAGATCTCGGCGTCCTACTGGACTCTAAATTACATCTTGACACTCACATTGATTACATCATTAACAAAGCCTTTAGGATGTACGGATTCGTCATGCGGTCTTGTATTGACTTCAAGAAACCTTCTACTTTCCTCTACCTATATAAAACTTTAATTCGTTCCCAAATTGAATATGCGGTGCCTATTTGGACCCCTTTTTACCAAAAATATACGCATAGAATTGAAATGGTTCAAAAACGATTCCTTCGTACCACCCATTATAAATGTTTTCATACTAGGATTCCTTACACGGAACTGTTAAAATATCACAAAATTTTGAGCTTGGAGCACAGACGTAAATTACTGATGGTTATGATGCTGTATGGCATATGCAATAATAAATTCAATTGTATTGAACTTACTAATAAGTTGTGTTATGTGGTTCCTAGAACTGCTGTTCGGCGCGGGGTGTGCGTGCCCAGATTGTTTTACACAGAAAAGTGTAGAACAAACGCTGGGGAGCGGGCACCTCTGCGGCGATTATTGGCAACCTACAACTCACATTTTGCTGATCTCGATATTTTTGCGCTTTCTGAGAACCAATTCAAGAAAATGGTTTCTGAAACTCTCGCTAATGACTCCTAATTGGATGTCATTCTGCGGGGATTGAGTTTTTACTACACGTTCGTATTTTAAAATACAATTATAAATTCGTGGACAATAGTGTGGGTTGTGCGTTTTTATTTTGTATGCCTGGTTTTTAAGATTTTATTGTAACGCATAACTGTTTTTTGTCTCTAATAAATAAAATAAAATAAAATAGATGTACAGTCGGGCTTTAGGAAGGGCCGTGGTACGGCCACAGCAGTTTTGGATGTTACTGATAATATACTAGCGGCTCAGGACCAGGGGAAAGCCACTATTCTAGTGCTATTGGACTTTTCCAGGGCGTTTGAAGGTCTGCACGTGTCTCTCTTACTTTCTAAATTCGCGTTCTATGGATTTGACAGTTATACAATACAGTGGTTTAACTCCTATTTAACTGGTCGGATGCAGTTCGTGGAAACCCGGAGCAGTGACGGATCTTCACTGCGATCTACTGTAACAACGGTGGATAGGGGTGTGCCGCAGGGGCCAGTTTTGGGACCCTTATTGTTCATACTATATAGCGCGGACATTACTCAGGTTATTAAACACTGTCAATTTCATATATACGCAGATGATGTACAAATTTACTTCTCCTTTAAAGCTACTGAATTCCAGGAAGCTATAAGGAAGGTGAACGAAGATCTGAGCAGTATTCATCAATGGGCTCATAAAAATACCCTCGTACTGAATGGTAGCAAGACTAAGTATTTAATATTGGGCTCTAAGGATCAAATCACACGAGTAGGTAATCTAAATCCCTTAATTTACGTTGATAATGTCCAAATTGAGCGTGTAAATGAGGTTTTTTTAACCTTATTTTTTTTAGCCTAACCTAGTTTTAGGCTTATTAATGGACGAAAAACTTAGGTTCAAGCGCCATGTTGCGGAATGTGTGAGGAACTGTTTTTATAGATTGAAGCTGCTGTATAGAATACGAAGTTACCTGAGTGTAGAACTCCGTGAAAAGTTGGTTGATACCTTGGTACTATCCAAGTTCAATTACATGGACGTGGTCTACGGCCCGCGACTGCTAGCAAAAACGGCCAATTTAATACAGAGGGTGCAAAATGCGTGCGCTCGCTTTTGTTATAATATACCACCTAGAAGCCATATGACGCCATATCTGAACAATAACAACAAACTCAAAATGAAGTACAGGAGGGAGTTACACCTAGCAAATGTTCTTTTTGGCATTGTCAAGACGGGAAAACCTTCTTACCTGTACTCTAAACTGAAATGGCTCAATGAAAACAGTAGGTATTTGACAAGAGCATCGCGCCTAAACTTACATGTTCCAAAACATGCAACTGCGGCATTTCAGGGAGGTTTCAGATATCGAACGAGTAAGATATGGAACAATATTCCTCCGCCTCTTAGAAGGCTTGCCGGCGTACATGGTTTCCGAGTTAGGTACAGAAATATCCTGCTTAATGATCAAAAATCAACCTGACTTTGTGTATATGTATGTATGTATGCATGCATGCATGTATGCTGCACGGTATGTATGTATGTGTGTATGTATGTATGTGTGTATGTATGAGTGTATGTATGTATGTGTGTGTGTATGTATGTGTATATATATCTTAAGAAAGTGAATGCGGCAGTTGCGGGTTAACTGGAGGTGCAAATAATGTTTGTCTTAAATGTGTTATTAGTTAAGTTTATTTTTGTGTTGCTTTTGTCTTTTCGATATTTATTGTAATTGGATTCGTATCATGTATAAATTTTTGCTGTTCAGTATTGTGCGCTCGTGTATCATGATGTGTGCATCACGTACATTTTATATGGATGTACGTGAGTAGATGTGTAATGTTCTTTTTATTTATTTATTTAATTAACGCTAATACAGCATGCTATCTAGTTTGGATTGGGCTTCAGTTGAAAATCAGCGCTGCAGATTGTACCAACCCAATCTGTAGCAGTAGCTGAACTGTGGCCTTTTGTACACGCACTCCACACTGACATACGATATGTAATGAAGGTAATCTTACAAAGGTACTTATATACTAGAGCAGCAACCCGTTGGTGTGCGGAGAACTGCAGGTACCGCCGCTGGCATCTCCGCTCCACCACTCCCAAGACGTAAAGCTCGCGTGAACCCCGTCTCTCGGCACTCTGCGACTCGTGGCTACAAATACATTCGTATAGTAATAATAGTTGCTTAGCACTGAGAGATTTAAACGGGAATACTGTACAATAAGAGACTCACCCTTCGGGTATGGCCATTCGACGAGCTATTGTCTTTAGCAACGCGGGTTCGACAGCTTAGCGTCACTTTAGATTGGTTATATCATGCTTGAATCTTGTGGATATATAGGTGCCTATTGTTGTTATGTCTTATTGGCACATCAACTCACGGTACGCCTTTTTAGCTTGGTACCTATATATTATTGGGTGGTGTGGTGGGTATGCCAAGCGGGGGGCTTCTCAGCGCGGCAGGGCTCCGCCGCAGTGATGCTTTGTTGCATTACGCCGCAGTGATTTTTTAACACGCTCACTAGCAAAACAAAAATAACACGTATGCCTCGCGGGTCGTATCAGGCAATACTGTCGCATGCGTGCGTCGTGATAGTGTTTCGCTGTGGCGGGGTGCGGTCGGGCTGGTGCGGGCACATCATGCCTACCTAATATACCTGTCTATTACTTGCTGTGTTATTTTTAAATTGTTTTTTTTTTTTGTTTTTTTTTGTATCTTACGGTTTATGTTTTACTCGTTTTTATTTTATTTCTTGTTCCGATAGTGATTTTTTTTCTCTTTTCTTTTATATGTGGAGTGTGTGTATAATAAATGGTTTCTTTCTTTCTTTCTTTCTTTCTATTTTTTTCGTCAATTTTTTCTCTTTTCTCGATGCTTCTCTGTAGAGTTTCAAGACCTTACGGAGGACACAATCTCAGTTACAAACAAAGAATTTTTAACTATCGTTAATCTAGAGCACGCCGCTATATCGAGTGCACATTTGGTATATTATCCAATAAGTGGAGGATATTCCACAGGCCACTGAATGTTAATATAGATTTAGCAAAGAAGATTGTTAAGACATGTTGTATTTTGCATAATTTTGTACGTTCTAGATATGGCTATTCATATGACGATACTTTGGTAGTAACGGGGTTCGAACCTGCTACAGATCAGAATCGTGATAGAGGAGGGAGAACAGCTTTAACAGTTCGAGACAAAGTTGCAGACTATTTTGTTAACCCTTTATAAGGCATAAGGATTGGGGGAGAATAAATAAAAACTGTCTATGGATTTGGCATGTATTTATTACCTTAATTAATAATACAGTCTTAAAAAATCACTCAGTCCACTGGAAAACCCGGAAAATGTGGTGGTAAATATCCTCCCTATGCCTCCCTTGGTGTATGAAAGGCAGCAAAGCAAGGTGTAACACACAGCGGGACTTTGCACTTTCTGCACATAATTTTAGTGCGTTTATCGTTGCTTTTAGTGCTGCAATGTTTGCACCGTCTATAAGTAGAATCGGCTGGCATGTAGTCCCCAACATTCGAGTAGCGCTGTTCATGGGGTACAGCGCCAATAACTTTTTGACGGTTTGCACATTCAGTTTTCGTAATTTTGTAAGTAGCGGTATTGAGAGCTACAGATTTTCGTTTTCTGCTTGTGAAACCTGCAATTAGACCTCTCGCAACAGCTACACGAAACTCAAGATGGGTCAGTTTTGCAGATCTAGAAGTTTGGGAGTACAACATGCAAGCATTAGTTATGCTTACATCTAACAAAAAATAAAAAATTCGTAACCACCATCTCTTGCTTCGTCTTCCGACCTAGTATGTGTTACGAACCTGGTCGAACCGATCAACTCCCCCCATTCTGTTGGTATATTCCTTTATAGGGTTGGCAGCGCGACTGTGACTCCTCTGGTGTTACAGACGTCCATAGGTCACGGTAACCACTTTCCATCAGGTGGGCCGTGTGCTTGTCTGCCAACTAAGTGGTATAAAAAAAAAAAATTACCAATGGGCAAGGCAGGTTTTGTTTGGTGCCGTCTTTTTGCGTTCTGGCCACAGACGTGCGATTTTTAGGGTGGAATGTATTGGTTAGTAATTTAACTTCTTTGTTGTCTTGCCACAAAACAAAGGCTACATCTTTTTTGACCCTCCACTTATACTATTGTAACGGAAATAAACAAATGGCAACATTGACTGGTGACGTGTTGGTGCGGAGAGGTGGGAGCGATGGAGGGGCGAGCCGAGGAGAGGAGAGGTGTAGTGTGGAGTTTATAAAAGGGGTGTGATTTGGTGTCTCGGGGCATTATTATTGGAAAAATCAACTGTTTATGTTTAATAAAAGTAAAAACTATTATTGTGTTAACGGGTATTTATTTCACTTCCAACAACGTCGTAACAATCAGTAGTGGGATTTACTGAACTTGGCAGAAGACCACGCAAGATGAAGAGGTTCCAGGACAGGTCTAGCTGTTCTGAAAACAGCAAAAGGAGCAGAAGTAATAATTCTCACGTAAGTGGAAATAATAATTCTCCTTCATGCTCAGCAAAAGACATAATAAAAAAGAAAGTAGAAGTAGAAGCTGCTGTAGAAAGATGTTTAAATAATGACGATAATATATTACATAATCGTATGGCCAGAATACAGAATACTGCTAAATTAGTTCCCGATTTGATCCGGATAATCGTGATTTAAATATAAAAAGTTGGATTAAGAAAATTGAGCAGTTAGGCTCAATTTACCACTGGAACGACGAAACTAAATCATTTATATTACAATCAAAATTACAAGGTCAAGCTAGACGATGGTTTGATAGATTAGAGTCTTACGATTATTCGTGGGTAGAATGGAAATCAATGGTCATAAGGGCGTTTCCGCGCTATATTGACTACGCGTCCCTATTAGATGAACTAATTGATCGAAAAAAACTCTCAACGGAAACAATGACTAAGTATTTTCAGGAGAAATTGGCCATGTGTTATAGATGTCAACTTAGCGATCAAGCTTCTGTGTCGTGTATCGTTCGGGGACTGCCGACCGAATTACGTGCGAACGCACTAGCGTTTCAATGCTCTACTCCAGATGAGCTGTATGAGGGTTTCTTGTCCGCTTTTGATTCCTATCAAACTAATGCGTTGAAAATCCAAAACTTATCTGTGAAGTCGTCCGTAACACGTAAAGATAGCGAAGGATCTAATAGCCAGCCCCAAAGAAGTATTGATGGAAGGAAACCGCCTATTTGCTACTACAAGCAAGGAAATAGGTTGCACAAATTTAGGAGAAATGACTATTGAGCTTAATACTAATAAACCTGTTGTTCGAAAACCATATAGATTAGCGCATTCGGAAAGAAAAGTCGTAAGAAATTTAGTTAATGATTTGATAAATACCCCCTTCGATGATACCCCCATCATTCGGGAATCTAACTCTCAGTATGCATCTCCGATAATATTAGTACGTAAGAAAAACGGTGACTATACATAGATTATGTGTGGATTACAGGGATCTGAATGCAATTACGATTAAAGATCGATTTCCTATGCCTCATATCGACGATCAGTTATCACAATTAGCGGGTAAATCTTATTTCACCAATTTGGATTTATTTTCTGGCTACCATCATATTAAAATAAGTGATGATTCAATTTCTAAGACTGCCTTCGTTACCTCAGACGGATTATACAAGTATATGATATGAGGGCACCCTTTGGATTAGCAAATTCTCCATCAGTGTTTATGCGGGTCATCCAAAAATTAGTGAAACTTGTGGGTAGTGATGAAATCGTTACATTTATGGATGACATGTTGTTATCAACGTCCAGTATATCTGACGGTCTTAGTTTACTCGAAAAAGTGCTTGTTCAGTTGCGTAATGCTGATTTGAAGTTGAATATGAAGAAGTGTGTATTCCTTAAATCCGAGGTGACATTTCTCGGACATGAAATCAGCGCTAAAGGGATTAGGCCGGGTAACCACAAAATAAGCGCGGTGATTGATTTTCCTAAGCCAGCAAATTTGCATCAGTTACGTCAGTTTTTAGGTTTGTGCAGTTATTTTAGAAAATACATTAATCAGTTTGCCTTATTGGCGAAACCGTTAACCGATTTAACAAAAAAATCTACCGATTGGTTCTGGTGTGACGTACATGACCATTGCTTTTGTATGTTAAAACAAACTTTGTGTTCTCGCCCTCTTCTTGCTTTATATGACCCTTTGTTACCTTGCGAAATTCACATTGACGCGAGCAAGATGGGTATAGCCGGTATACTATTTCAAACGAACGAGCAAAGTGAGTTGAAGCCTGTGTTTTACTATAGCCGAGTAACGTCGCGTGAGGAATCAATGTATCACAGTTATGAACTTGAGACATTGGCGGTCGTAGACTCTTTGAAACATTTTCGCGTTTATGTACTGGGGACTAGAGTCAAAGTAGTTACAGATTGCTCAGCGGTTAGGTATACCTTGTTAAAAAAAAGATTTAGTCCCGCGTATAGCTCGTTGGTGGCTTACGATTCAAGAGTATGATATTCAAATTGAATATAGACCGGGAGATCGTATGAAACATGTGGTTGCCTTGAGTTGTAACCCAGTAAATTGTACTAATGAGGTAGGTCAGGTAGGCGATGATGAGTTAGAATTTCACACTGTACTCAAAGATGTATTTAGTTTATTCGGTTTTCCTATACAAGTCATCTCTGATAGGAATTTGGCATTCACTAGTAGAGTTTTCAAAGAATTTTCTATAAAATATCAATTTCATCATACCTTAAATGCCATAGCATGCCCACGTGCTAACGGTCAAGTCGAACGATATAATCGAACGTTGTTAAATGCTATGCGTACTCGTAATATAGATCCGAATATGTGGACTGAATGTATACCGGATGTAGTTTGGGGTATAAATAATACCATAAATGAAAGTTTGGGCTATCATCCCTATGAAATTATGTTTAGCTGTAGAGGTAGACTTTTGCCAAACCTTGTTGGGAATGAACAAAATATAACCAGTAGTGAAAAGCGTAAAAATGCTTCTCAGCGACTGAAGTTGCGAGCAGAAAAGATGAAGCGAAGTTATGATAAACGTCATAGGGCCGAACAAGTTTTCAATAAAGGAGACTTAGTTCTATGGAAACAAGCGCCCTCTGGGGGGGAAGTTAAAAACGTAAATAACAAACTGCAAGTTTTGTATTCTGGGCCCTATGTCATTCAGCAGGTTCTTAATAATGGTAGATATGAAATTAGAAGTGTGGAGGGTATGCGTGGCTACAAAAAGTTCACCGGCATAGTGGCTGCAGATGCCCTCCGTGCATACAAAAGTGGCCCAGATTGTAGTGAAAGTAGTAGCGACGAGGATGTAGTTACTAGGGACGATTTAATTGATTTACTTGAGAGTTAACATATTGTGTGCACCAATTGCGGTGCAATTGTTTCAGGATGGCCGACTGTAACGGAAATAAACAAATGGCAACATTGACTGGTGACGTGTTGGTGCGGAGAGGTGGGAGCGATGGAGGGGCGAGCCGAGGAGAGGAGAGGTGTAGTGTGGAGTTTATAAAAGGGGTGTGATTTGGTGTCTCGGGGCATTATTATTGGAAAAATCAATTGTTTATGTTTAATAAAAGTAAAAACTATTATTGTGTTAACGGGTATTTATTTCACTTCCAACAACGTCGTAACACTATCCTTTCTGAAGTTTCAATTTTTTGAATCTACCCTCACCTGTTTTTTTTTGACGAGTTTTGGTAAATCCACCCGGTTTCTTCTTACCGTTCCTGTAGCATATAAATCCTTCTCATATAAATAATTCAAAAGAGACGAATCACTAAAAAAATTGTCAAACGTTACAAGTATCTTAAAATCTTCCGCTATCAATTTACTTATCAAATTTTTTACCACCTTTGCCCCCAAACTCTCCTCTGTACCTGTATCAGTTTTACCAGTATATATTGGAAATTCATACAAATATCCAGTTGTACTGTCACAACGACACCAAACTTTGTAGCCCCTCTTTATTTGTAGGATAGGAGGAACGAAAATGGTCAAATTGATCTACACCCCCCATATATAAGGTATAGTCCGCTATTGCCTTGGGGCAAAATACTTCTCTCCTTGTGCCATCTTTTTGTGTCCTCTTGACCATTGTAACATCCGATTCCTTGTGCGCAGAAGATAGAACTGAGACCTCTTTGGTGTCTAGCCATTTCACGGCTAGAATGGGTTCACTACTTTGAGCGCTAAATTCATGTTTTTTCAGCTTTTCCCTCTTATTTTGGGGTTTTTTTTTATGAATTTAGGTAACCCTTTTCTGGTTGTTCGCACAGTCCCAATGGAATATATCTCATTTTGGAATAAGACGTCAATTTTAGCTTGCAACTCGTAAAGAAATTGTCAAATACTACTAACGAGGATGGAGGCACATTTTTACATAAATTGGTGACTACGGTATAGCCTAAACCAGCTTCATCTGCAGTTTCTGTTTTACCAGTATACACCTCAAAAGCATACAAGTAGCCTGAGCGTGAATCGCAGCGAGCCCACACTTTGTAGCCCCGTTTTATCGGTTTTAGAGGCATATATTGTCTCATACTAGATCGACCTTTAAATTTTACCATGCATTCATCCACAGAATAAATGCCACTTTCTTTGGCCTGTTGGGAAAATGTGACATTTAGACCATCTATGAGGGATCTCAGCTTATGTAATGAAATGGAACATAATCGTATATTTAGAATATAGATTATTTTATCATTTTAAAACTCATATTTGAAGCATAACTACACAATACGAAACCATGGTATATTTTTTATGCATGTGGCAAGACACTTGTGTTAATTTTTTCTTTCTCTTAACTAAAATACGTATTATTCTAAAGAGAGGTCGGCCGGTCATAAACTATATTTTTTTGTTAGAGCGTCCACTTCAACTCTATGGGAACGATGGCTAAATCGAATTCTTGGGATATTCTATTTTTAAACACATGTATGCAAAAGACTGTTATGATGCTAATATTATTTACGTGAACGAGTGCAATATTACATATAACAATATATTGAGAATGTAATCATATTTGATATGGAATAGTATCATGATAAAGATGGTGGATTTTGATTATAATTAAGGCGTTGTGTTACGCGTACGCCACACACGTTTGTAGGTTCATGCGAGTTTGACTCCATGGAATGATTAATCTTCGGATTAATCTAATAATTGGCACAAAGCATTACAAAAATACGACAAAATAGAATTCTATAAAAAAAATAAGTAAGAGCTCATCTTCACGACGAAAGCGCAAATACAGTATGTTTATAGGTACATACGTGCATGACCAGCTGGTTTACTATTGGTTTACTGTATTTTATATAAGTACTATTGTTTTGCATGATTGATATTCTGTAGAATATAATCATAATTGATTATATTGCATGAAGGCATGTTATATCTGAATGTAAACATGAGCTTAAAATTAACTTGCACTGAATTCCTTTGTTGACATTGTAAAAAAATCCTATGACAAAAAAAGGACCCAAGCGTCCCCGCTCCCGCGCGGAGTTTACACTGGTATAAAAGGAAATCGGCTAGTTTGCGGGGGACAGAGTTTGGTTCGATTAGTAGAAGCGCACAGACCATGCAACGGTTTCATTAAATTATTCTAGCCGTATTACGCCAGTGTAATTTGTGAGAGAGTGGCAAAAGTTCGGTGTGCGGAAACTGTGTCGGAACAACGCGCTTTCTGAATTATTTCGGAAGGTTCCTAATTATTTATATACCTATTCCTATACACACAAATACCAAACATCCTTGAGACGTAGTGTTGATAAGTTCTTGTAGGTAAAGATTGCTTTAAATTTCGGGGCTGAGACTGGCCTTCGAAAGCGTCTCAATACCTTATCCTGGTCACCTAGGTTTCCGTGGTTTCGTTGTAGGAGAGTCTAAACGAAATCACTTCCCATCACCTTAGCTAGTTCACATTGTTGATTTACACAATTCACAACACATACATACACATAACTTCTAACTCACCTATTAAGGTTGGTAAGTCTTAATAGACCTAAGGTAAACACTAGGGCTCCTAGCTAGATCTAGTTAGTTTTTCTGTTGCTACAGACATAGATTATAGGAATTCTATAAGAATTATAGGTGTGCACTGTACATTAAGTATGAAGTGAATCTGTTACGTTATCTTTGTGTTGATATAATAACTGTTGGGGAATTATACATGGTATTCGTAAATTATATCTTGGTTAGGTATAATACACAACTTGTATAGAGATTGAGTTGGGTTTGTTATTTCCACATTTGACTGTAGCTGGAAAGAATTTGCAGTTGAATTATTAATGCGAAAGGCTTTATTTAGTGAGATCTTATTTAACAGCATACGTGCTAAAGTGAACTATTTATGTCCTATTAGAATTACATTAGTAATTCATATATTATACTAGATCTCATCATTTATACCATACTGAGGCCTAAAATAATAAAGTCATACATTTATTTCCTGTTCTTGTAACTGTTAGGATTCAATTTTGTGGCTCCTGGATCATTTTGATACAGTATTAGAGCAACTCTGATTGAAGATATCAATAAAATTCCAATCAGAGCAGTTTGTAAAGTGTAGCGGTCCATAAACCTGCCAAAACTTATCAAATTAATTATATATATTCATTAGTAAATGACAGCTATTACAGCCGTGAAGGCATATTGTTGAAATAATATTATATCACATTTAATCATTATTCTAATTGTTTTGGCACCGTTCATGAGATTCGTGAGGCGTTAAAGGGCTACTACATTTTGTACTGGAACCAGAAGCCGAAAACTGAAGGATTACAGTATACAGTGGAGTTTAGTGGAGGTTTTACAAACTGAATTAAATTAATTGTGACGAAGTGGAGGAGAGCTTGATCTTTTGATCAACGCTATCAGTTCTTCGGAATTGATCATAATCTCGCTCTTCGGGGCTTGAGATTCATAATCTCGCTCTTCGGGCCTTGAGATTCTTAGTCTCGCTCTTCGGGGCTTGAGACATTTAATTGATCCGGATCACATATCACAAATCATATATGATATCTTCGACATTAAGGCCTATATAAAATACACAGCTGAAAAAGATGCCACAAAGTTCAAACTATCAAAGACCTATATTGAATCTAATATATATCTCATTGGAATAAAATATAAATCCACAGTCTTATCATCACACTATTCCGAACAGATAAAAACTAAGTTAGAATAACGATTTAAACTGTAGTGTCAGGATTATTAAAGTAATGAATGATAGATATTGGGTCGGGTTTTAAAGATTAGGTAAATAGACGATCACAGCTATAAGTATCGTAGGATTACCCCGGTAGTTCCCGTTACAGTAATTTATCCAAGTTAGGTGATGCTGCTGTTGTGTTGTCATTTACATGCAAATTTTCAAGTATTTTCTTAAACCTATTGATACTAAATGTAGATGAAATATCTGGGTTATTGTAAAAGGGATCAGTAGACCAGTACAGTTCAAAGTCTGGTAAAGGATGTAATCCCATCATTATCATCAACCCTAGAAAAGCTTTTATCTCCTGTACACTGGTCGGTTGGAAGTTCTTGCTATTCTCTTGAATTGCATAACGATTGGTCTCAGTTACGATTGTATTTATAAGTTGAATAGGGAAAAGGTTATCAAAGAAATCAATAGGCTGATTTTTGTGTGAATATGTCATTGTGGGGCCAAACTTGGATGTAAACTGCGGTACTTTATGAGTTTTCTTTTGTATTTTCCAGTCTTCATACTTTCTTTCTGACCTTGTATAAGTTTTATTTAGTGATAAGCGAGTTGGAATGCTATCTGGTTCAGTTTCATTAGTAGAAGCATAATTTACAACAGCATCAGCACTAGGCATAGCAACATCTGTATCCATTACCTGCTCACACATCTCTGGCACATTAGTGAAAGCTGTCTCTATTGCAATCAAGTTATTACTGTCTAAATCTCCATCACCATCCACCACCATCTCATTACTTACGTTTGGTATGTGTATTCCATCCTGGTCTTCCAAACAACCCTCGAAAAGTTGTTCGAGGCGACGATCAATAAGGTCAGTATCAGACAATTCAAATAAGTATCTGAGAGTGAAGGTACGAAAGCACCGCAATCATCATCTGAATCATTTTCTAGAAGGTGTTGTAGTTCTTTATTCGAGAGCGCTTTCCTCGATGCCATTATCACTAATTATCTGTAACAATAATATTTAAATATTATGTAACAACTAGCTGACTCGGCGGCATAATTTTAGCACCTGTCTTTAATTTTCAAATAATGTATGGGATCCTGCCGGATTTGTTGACATTTATGCTTACTGTTCCGCTCCCTTATGTCGTAGCGTGATGTTATATACCCTATGTTTACCGGAGATAGTGTAGCTTCTCAACAGTGAAAGAATTTTTCAAATCGGTCAAGTAGTTTCGGAGCCTATTCATTTCAAACAAACAAAGAAACAAACAAGAAAACAATCAAATCTTTAAATATGAGAAAACAGTTCCATTCTATCTACTTTCTTGACTCACAAATGACACAAACGGACAACGGTCATATATTTGCCACATACTTTGAACCCATGTTATTACCCACAAAGCTTATTGTAATCTGTAGCAATAAACATGTTTTTTTGGCTATTATAGTAATATTTATGAAATAACAATAAAAATCAGCTTACCAGATTTTTTCACGACGGCGACGTGACGAAATTTTTATTTAGTTTACACCGCTAAAAGTTGTCGCCAGTCAAATTTTTCCGCGCTATTTCATTTCAAACTTTTTTGACAGCTAAACGTCACTTACCTTGCCGCGTAATGCCAATCTAACGCAAAGATAACATCATCACAGATGAATAAAAAAAATAAGAATTTAGGTGCGTTCAAAATTTATAAATATTTTTCGACATTGAAATAGTACCATAGAGGTGGCTACTATTTTACCGTTGTCTGATTAAGGGTTAACGTAGTTTATCAAGAAAATGACCAATACTTATTTCTTGGTGTATTAATTGAAACTGGCAATTCATTATGAAGTTGTCTCTGCTCACTTGTTCAATTCGGCGCGAGGATGGTTCGTTGTCTTTCTCCTCCATTTTTAATAACGTTGACAACAAACGCGCCACAGTAATTGGACGATATCTTTTCATACTTTTGTTTAACACTTACATCGCCATGGTGGGTCAAAATCCTTTATGCGCAAAATACCTGATTCTCAAAATACCAGATTCTCAATATACCAGATTCTCAATATACCAGAAGTACACTTAAATGCATAACTTGTACTACAGGCAAGAAAAGAGAAGGCACAAAATTGCCTTTTATCGCATAAGGACAGATTCTCATAAAGACAGATTCGCAAAAGGACAGATTCTCGTATGGACAGATTCTCAAAAAGACGAAGTACATGTAAGTAGAAATGGAAATACAAAGTTTTTAATAATGTTTTAATAGTTATATTATGAAATTTGAAAAATTGTGAAAAACAAATGAGCATCGGTAAAAAAACAAATGAATAATATCATATATTATCCTAAACATAATGCAATTTAATTACCTATTCAAAAACTGAATAATCTTCTGTGACTTGCCTCAGTACTGCAAGGCGTTGTAAGCACTCTATGAGCGAGATTTTATTTTGTAAACAGTCAGATATAATATGTCCTATTTGACTATCAATTTAAATATCACTTCTTCTTCTTTTTTTGCCAGCACATTTATATCGCCAACAGTTGTTTTTTTTTAAAACGCGAAAATATAAAATAAGGTTGGTTTTTTAGGTATAATAGAATTCATCCTTTTGTGCCACCCTTCGATAGCATTCGTGGTACGGAACTTTTCACCGTAACAACTAAAGATCTCGCTTGTTATAAGAGTGATCCATTGTTTATTGAAATAATTTCTAAACGTTTTACTTTCATCGCTATTAGGAGCTAATTCACATAGTGATTGATATGCTTTTGGTATAAGTACTGGTGGTAGTAATGCTAACAGGGAGAACATCTTTGTGCATTTACGACCTTCTGCTGAACCAGTGAAACCAGCCTTAGATTTTTTCCAGATAGCATTTACAAAGCGATAGTAGTAGCCTTTTACAGTAACATCAGGATATATTGATTTAATGGCTTGGATTATAGCAAGTTCATAGTCGCATTTAAAAATGCTAATATTCATATGAAACTGTTCCTTTAACATCTTGAAAAGTCTTTCATACGTAGCCTGGCTTTTATTAGGTAACAAGGCGAATAGCAATGGTACAAAAACAACAGTTTCTGCCTCATGTGTTATATCAGCATGCAAAGAAAATAGCTGATAGAAAGGAGCTGGATAACATTTAAAGGTGCCGTCAACGTACACAGTATTAACTTTTTTCAATGTTACTTTTGCTAGTTGGCTACCAAAAATAATAATTTTCCCTTCAACTCCTTCATCAAATAAAAAAAAGTCACTCACTAGAGAGTCTGGTAACTGTACTTCTTGTTGTCGATTAAATTTACTTTTCTTAACTTTTAAAAATTGATATCGAGCCCGATATAAGGTATCCTTTTTGGAACTAAATATAGGTAATTCTTGTGGGGATTTTTCATTTTGACCTACCTAGTTGATTGTCACTTTTATTATTAAGGTTGAAATAATATTTCTCAAATATTTTAGGAATTGGTTCCAAATTTTGACAGGCCTCTTTTTTAGCACACGAAGTTGTAAAATCGTTTCTATTGCGTTTAAAATCTGGCAAGCATAGATGTTTTGCTTCTTTTATAATCTCATTATTTTTTGACAACGTTATGGGAGTGCTACACAAACTTTTATTACAGCATCTCCAATTAGTTGAACCTGACATAGGGTAAACCTACCAATAACTGGCCACTTAGGCGATTTCTCCAAGTCAGATTAAAATTACGTCAAAATAGGTTGTTTTAATGAAATTTATTGCAATAGTATTTGATAATATGCATATTGTTCTATATAATTCAGGATTTGAACAGTAAAATAAAACAGTTTTTCATACAAAATTTTAATAAAAATAAAAAGTATCACATTTTGGCAGTAATTGGACACAAATTTTAAAAACTGGCCACTATTTTAGCCAGTAATTGGCCACATAAAATAGTTCTTAGTGTTATTCTAATAAATCAATAAAACACAAAAAAATACCTCAACATTTAATGTTAGGCTTTAAAATAACATTTAACCCGTAACAAATTATTATTAAGAGATAAAAAATAATAGAATATAGGAACTTCTCAATTATTAATCAACTAATATCACGACAGACGTATAAGTACTCAAGTTTACTTTACTATAGTTTTCTACATAAAACCTTGCTGCCGTGCTTCTTCACAAGCAGCATTAAATATGTTATCACAATCATCGCCGGATGAGTCAGTATTACTCTCTCGATAGCATATGTGACACAAAAACAAATCCTCATCTTCTACATGGCGTCGGTGATACGAAGGAATACAATTTAAATGAAATCGTTTTCTACACTGGTTGCATTCAATTACCCTACGTGTAATAAGATTCAAACAAGCATCACAAAAAAAGAAATGTTCCTTAACCTTATTCGTACTTTCAGTCTTTTCTCTATATTTAACGTCTTATTATTTTGCCTTTTACATCTGCCTTCTTCTTGATTTCTTTCTTTGGTAGAATGTTCTGTTTTTCCTTCTTCTTTTCTTCCCGTAGTCTCTTTCTTTCTTCTTTTGCAGCTTTTTCTTCTTCTTTTTTCAACTGTTTTGCTTTTATTTTTTTCACGTATTGATCTGAAGTCAAAGCAAATGGAAGTCTTTCCGTTTGGCGTTTGACGTTTAGGCGATACTGGCAACTTTTGGCTTAAATATTAAGATAGAGACACATTAGATATTATTGTAACAGAATTTGTGACTTGTTTTGACGGGCATTATTTTGTGATACTGCTTCGAATCTTTGACATAAATTGTAAATAGCTACAAAGTTCTCATCAGATTGTACAATAGACGAGACTGTTCGACATTTTTCCAGAATTGTTTCACCCACGATGTTACAGAACTGAACATTTGGATCTGACATGGATGTATGATTAGGTTGATTTCGCCTTGCAATGCACTTACTATAATCGACATTATTAGGTTCAAATGGCCACAAACCAGTCACTCTGAACCCGTTTATTAATGTATCTTTCTTAGAACACGAGTCTACAACGGTTTTTAATAGTGGCGCAAAGGTTTCTTTAGTCAGATTCTTTTCATAATTATTTGAAGCGTACCAATCACGCAGTACCTTTCTCCAAGCAACCTTTATTGGGCGAAACGCTGCAACGTCCGCCGGTTGTAGTATGCGAGTTGCATTTGGATAAAGTGCTATCAAATGTATTTGAAGACGACGGCATAGTTCCGATACCTCAATGGTTATATGGGTTTTGTGTCCATCGAGAAATAAAATTACAGGTAATGGGATATTGCTTTCAATTATTTGTTGATGCAGACAGTTAGAGATGTAATAATAAAAAACTGCAGCAGTCATCCAACCTGTGTCACTTCGGCCAATTCCCCAACCAGATGGTACACTCAATGAAACTCGGTCAGGTATCCGTTTGTAAGGATAGATAATCATTGGTCGAAAAATGTGCCCAGCAGCGGAAAATGTAAATAAAACTGTTATGTTTTCTTTGGAGGATCCTTTTTCTATCTGGTAAACATTTTTGCACCCTTTCTCAGCCAATACTTTACCAGTTTTTGGGCAGATATTGAAACCGGTTTCATCAGCATTGAATACCCTAATTGGATCTTGAATGACTTCATCTAATTTTTCTTCCGTTATGTATGCCTGTATTTCTTCGAACCATCTCCTAATGTCTGTCTCTGAAACACATGCACTTGCATTGGTTACTCCCTCGGAGGTTCTTATAGCGATGTTCGGATGTCTTTTAAGGAATGCTTGGAACCATACATCTCCTGGCTTATCGTCACGGAAAGGATTTGGTTGTGGATTCTTTTTTATAAAGTCTTGAACACAAACTTGAATGTCGTCCTTTTTTCTTGGAAATCCTCTTTTAGCTTGATGTATGATGAAATTGCACAGCTCAGTTTCCTCCAGTTCTATAAGCACGGGATTAGGCCCGGATTTAAATTTTGTGTCTGGATTCTTAATTTTGAACTGAATGCTGCTTCTCGGCACTTCAAATATTTTTGCGGCTTCACGAATCGAACCTTCTTTATTTACAATGTACTTGACAACCTTTTCTATAGCTTCCTGTGAATATTTACGCTTTTTCGAAGACCTACTGGACGACATACTGGCAAAACTGTAACAATAAATTATTCCATCAGTAATTGGCCATACGATTTTTAGTAACTGGCCACCTATGGCAGTTACTAATAAACGTGAATATTTTTGCATTAAATTTTCACAAGTAATAGTATGCCTTATGAACCCTCTAAATAAGTTTCATTTTCTATAAAATTCAAACTTTACCATTTAAACCAGTAACTGGCATGGGTGGCCAGTAATTGAAAATTTACAAAAATTACAATGAGTAAGTAGCCACCCTCCCAATCTTAGTTTTTAATAGCAAACTACGATTAAATAACTTATAAAAAGGAACACTTACCATCAGTACAATCCACCAAACACAACCGACTCACGCCTAGATCGCAAATTTCTACAAAATACAAATTTCAACTCAAGCTCAACCGTTAACAAATACTTAAGTACCTACTGTTCATGTCAGAACGTGCGCGCCGATTGACACAAAATGGTCGACATTTTTGGCGCTAGTACCCCTAGCGGAAAAAATAACTACGGTGAAAGCTACTTAAATTAGTAATACCGAGTTTAAAAAATACATGGCGTACTATAAGGATAACTCTTATTTTGAGCTGCTGAAGTCGATAGTGGCCAGTTACTGAAAGTGGCCAGTAATACCACGGTTTACCCTATTTGTTTTTACAAAATTATATTTATGGCCCGCATGCAGAAGCACCATGCCATGATTTGGTAATTGGCCTTTACCTATAAAAAATAAATACAAGCTTGGTTTAGTACGGGACTACTACTTTCGTAACAATATTGTTATAAGCAAAATTTAATAATTATAGTAACCCCACTTATATACCCTCTGTTGGAAGAAGAGTCTCCTCTCCTAATTAAAATCAGTACACCCGTTTGGCAGCTACTAACAATACTGCCCTGCTAAGCCGAAAGGCGCTATCTCTGAGATACGCCCTTTTTGTTTTTTTTATACCATTCAATAGCTAGAATAATTTCGCATCTAATGGTATAAGCCAATTAGTGATATCTAATTTAAAACAATAAAATAAACCACTAAGAAGTTTTTTTTATATCTCAATTTTTCCTTAAATTACTAAGAGATTTGACGGCATGTCGTTTTTATGAAGCCAAATAGCCTTATATTGACATAGGCTAGAAGCGCTTAAAATATTTATCATAAACTTAATTAAATTTTTAAGCCAATAAGCGGTAAGTTCAAGTTAGCGCTTTTGCGCTAAATAAATGTGGGTATTATTAGTTCGCTAAGGTTTGAGATACGGCTATACCTAAGTATAGTAGGTAATTAAAATTGACTTTAATGTCTTTGGCAATAAGGATTACACTCACTTACATTTCACAATAGAGTGTGTTGTGACATGAAGATAAACATTAGTAACGATCATTTCTTAGTTTGTTTTGTTTGTGGAAGGAAGCAAATAAAAAGAGAAAGAAATATGAAAAAAGAATCTAAAATTATAGAAAAAAGGGAGAAACATAATGTGAAACCCCCCTGCTCTTCATCATGCAGGCTTTCTTTTTGGATTTTTTAGGAATTTAAGCGATACAGAAAGAAACGATTTTAAGCTGCACCACACTTCTTTCCAGTCTGTAAAGCAAAGAACTGTCAGTGAATCTGTTCCAACTAACTATAGAAGACAAGGTTCATCCTGCAAAGTATGCAAAACTTTTTTTTTAACTACCTTGGGTTATAATGCAGCTAACGACAAGCCTTAAAGAGTGTTTTAGATACTAATAAGGATGACTCCGTCAGTGCTACAGTAGACAAAAGATGCACTAACACTCCTCACAACAAAATTGACGATGGTCCTATAAAGGAAAACATATTTAGTTTTGAACCCAGCATATCCCATTATAGACGTGAACACGCGCCCAAACGGTTATATTTGCCAAGTGACTGTTTTCACTCACAGGATTGTTGTATATAATGAAAGTTTTGTGCCTATTGGAGCTAGGAAAGGTTCAAAAGAATCCAGTATCTATCCTGTACTTTCGCATGAAGCATTGTCTGGACGATCTAAAGATGAGATCATAAGTGCATATTATCATTTTTTAATGTTCTATCGGGATATGAAAAATATTGTACTTTGGGTGGATAATTGTTCTGCTTAAAATAAAAACTGGACGTTATTTTTGTTTTTAATCAATGTTATAAATTCGGATCAGATCAATGCAGAAAAGATTATTGTTAAATACTTCGAAGCGGAACACACATTTGTCTGCAGACTCTTTTCACCATAGAATAGAATTGGCGATGAAGCGAATAAAAAATAAAATTTATGACTTTGATGACTTTTGCGAAGCTGTAAACAGTGCTGGAAAAAATGTAATCATCTAAAAAATGACAATAGACGATTTTATGAGTGGCAAGACTATACGATCCAATACAAACTTTCCCGGTTGTCACCACGACCTTACACTGGTGACATTGTTGAGGTGCAAGTTAACAGAGGTAGTTTAGACATTAGGTACAGAACTGGTTTCGATAATGAACCCATTACGGCTAGCATTATAGGTACAAAGTTCTTAAAATTAGACAAACTTCCATCCCCCAACTAAAAAAACAGTACCAGCAGGAATATCTCAAACAACAAATAATAATATTTTGAAATCTCTTTCTAGTTTAATACCTGCTAATAGAATGTCTTTTTGGCGGGAACTACCAACATTTGATTAATTTTATTTCATAGAAAGCAATTAAATTGCTTTAACTTTTTTTTGTAATTTGCTGCTACAGTTAATAAAGTTGTTAAAAAAATTTTAAATGAAGTTTTATTACAAATTTATTCGGTATTTTCATCAAATATGAAAAAAAAATCATTTTGTATGGAACTTTCTATGAGCAGAATAAGACTAAAAGCAGTATCTCAATTTTTGAAGCCTTTCTTTTTTATCAAAAAAGCGGTATCTCACAAAATAGGTATAATGGTGCCATTTATGGATAATTTAGGTATGTCAGTTATATCTAGGGTCAAAAATAACTTTATAAAAGTTTTAACAGTTTTAAAAATATTAGTTTTAATCCCCTTTTGAAGGTGGGAAAAATCCATTCACTAAAAGTCGTTTTTCTCAAAACTTACTCAGATTGAGTTAGCGCTTTTCGGCTTATCAGGGCAGAATATCAGCTCTCGTTTTTCCATCAGAGTCAATAAATTATAAGCAGAAGTAAGATAATGCAAACCTTTGTTGCCTTCTATAAATATGACATCATTTATCCCAGAACTGGGACCCGCTTTATCCATTATTGTATAAACAATTTCACAAAGTAAGTATTACAATAAGAATAAAACATGCACGAAATTCTTCAATGACAATGTCAAACTAATGACGACAAAATATTTATCTTTCTATAATAAACCAGTAATAGAACTAATTATAACCTCTTATCAAGGAGGATTAATTAATATTCTCATATCTTTCTAAGAATTCGCTTTGATATTAAAATATTATTGGAAAACCTACTTAAATAAATATTATATAATAAAATAAATAAATAAATATTTTTTGTCGACTTTAATTTATTTTGTCAGCGTTCCTTTAATTTTTTTATAGCGATGTTCCCTCACATGTCCTAATAACTTGCATGAATGTGTGTTCAACTGTACCATTTTTGTCTTTTTGAGAATCTGTCCATATGAGAATCTGTCCTTTTGCGAATCTGTCTTTATGAGAATCTGTCCTTTTGCGATAAAAGGCAAAATTGAATGTATTTTATTTAATTATTGTACCTAATAGCAAAAACAAAATAAAAGTACCTATACAGAAAAACTAAAAGTATTTTTTATACTCGTAAATATACTCCGGGGTGTGACAAGTGAGAAACGGTTTCTTCAAAATCGCGTTATTGTAGCTAAAAGATTTATACAACCGGTAACTGTAATTTTGTTACTCATACATTCAGAAATAATGTTCTGATTTTTTTTGTCTTTTGCCCTTCTTTTTTATCTGGACAGTAGAGAGCATTTCTTCTTATTTTAATTCTATTCTTTTGCGCTTCAGATTTCATTTTCTGTATAAACTGAAATAGCGAAGGATTGTGTGGAATTAAGGCGTTAATTCTTCGGTGCCAACCTTCTACAACATTAGTTGTTCTATTTTTTTCTCCGTAACAACTAAACACTTCATTCGTGATTTTCTGTATCCATTGGCTATTAAAATAGCCTAGAAATTTCGTTGTTATCTCATTTTTTGGCGCAATTTCACTTATAGCGAGGTACGCTTCGGGAATAATAACTGGAGGAAGCAATGCTAATTGTGACCAAAGATGTGTTATCTCGCGACCTTCTTGGGATTCACTGAAATTCAATTTATCGCTCATCCTTTCGACGGCTTTCCAGAAATGATAATAGCAACCTTTGATTTTTGCATTCGGATACATTTCCTTCACTGCCTGTATGACGGCTATTCCAATTATATTTATTTATTATTTTTCTTTATTGTTATAATTATGTTTACCGCTGGTATAACCGCGCGGAGCTGCTAGTAAGTGAATAAAATAATAACAATTTTGTTTTCGAATGTGCGAAATATGCTATATTGAGAATCTGGTATATTGAGAATCTGGTATTTTGAGAATCTGGTATTTTGCGAATCTGGTATTTTGCGCATAAAGGGTCAAAATGACCGGCACCTCATCTATCCATTGGAGCCGCGGGGGGTCAAAGTAACCGGCACGGCAGACCCTAATTTGTGAAGCCCGTTCAGGCCGTAGCGTGCAAATTCTACGTATTCATCCATATAATATGACAGGCGCGGCCCTAACGAACACCTATAACCACTTGGTTTTTTAGATTGGCATACCTATTTTTTGGACGAAACAAAAAAAACAGAATTACGAATCAAAAATTTTAATTTTGTTTTATACATATGAGTAATTTGGGATAATGAGTGAGATAATAAGAAGATAATAAGTGAATCAAGTTATAAAAACAACAAAAATGCAAACTGGCGTAAATATGACTAATGTTATTGGTATTGGTCAATAAGGGGTGAGGTGAAAGGGAGGGGTACCGGGAACAAAAGCCATGCTCGCAGTGTGTTCCCGCACTCTGCGTTGGCGCTCATTATGGCGCGAGGTGCCCGTGCGTAACGGACGTGTCAGTTTTAGACAAAAATCGATCTATAATTACGCGTATGAAAGTATGCTGACCGGCATGGCTTAAATGAAATAATTATTCCGTTTAGGCTACGCCGGGTGATAATGCACGGCACTTAAAAAAAACCTAAAATAAAGCCAAGATTATGAAATATCGATATAAAACTTGTATACAGGATGTTACAGAAAGGTGTGGTCATATTCGAGGGACGCATTACGTGTGATATAAATAAATTTTCCGCGGGAGTATAAACACCGATTTACTTTGTATCACGTAGAGAAATAATTTTCTTTATTATGGACCATGTGTAAGCTAGTGGAAATTGCCGACAAACGCACAACACTAAAAAACTAACCAGGTCTGCAGCCGCTGCAGCGCGCTGTTACAAATGAACTCTACGGTTTGAACCCGAGTAGGTTTACCAAACGATCGGATTTGATAGGCCCTGTCTCAATATCATCCTACTTACTTTGTACCTAAACAATTTTTTTTTATATCGGGCAAAGAAATTCTGAAACAGCTTATAACTTGTTAAAATAGTATTAAAATAAAACAAAGTTTACTTTAAGCAATAATAAAACATTTTTATGTTCCTGAAATCATCCATGCTAAAAGTAAGACTTGTCTCAAAGATACCTTAGGTAAAGGTTAACCTACATTCAATACCAGGAGTCGTGAACTACCGAATTTTCAGCCACGCCCCTTAATATTATACTAATTAAAATTGGTTCCGTACCCAGTTTTATTGAAATGTTATGAAAAATAAATTTTCGGTTTTTATACAACTTAAGTGGCAAGCACACGGCCCACCTGATGAGAAGTTAAATAAAACAAAATTCCAAGTTGTTGAGTAGGTACACGATACATAGAGATGCTTGGTTGCGAACCTCCTCAGCGCAACTGCGCGTGAAGACGGCAGCACCTCTCCTCTCCCAAAAGTTAAATAGAACAAAATTCCAAGTTGTTGAGTAGGTACACGATACATAAAAATGCTTGGTTGCGAACCTCCGCAGCGCAACTGCGCGTGAAGACGGCAGCACCTCTCCTCTCCCAAAATCCCGACCGAAGCAGGAATGCCCCTGTAAAGGGTTGCTGGGTGACTCTTCATGTGTGCCTGAGTAGCCTATGCTACTCAGGCACACATGAAGAGTGTAGTGGAGAGCAGACAAAGCGTCAAAGGGCTGGTTGAGGAGCCGCCCCTTTCCAGGGTAAAATGAGGATACCGTACTTTTCCATACGGAATTAACATGGCAACAGGTTCGAAAACAGGGTTGTTTTCCTTTCGCATCCCCGCACGCTCTCCTACTTCGAGACCAGCAGGAGGTTGGACAAGGCGGTATTTCCGCCCAATTGAGCAGTCCGACTAGGGAAGTACCTCCGCCCTGCAGAATACCGCGGCCATAATAACTTCGTGTTGTGTTAGGGTAGCTAGAGCTCACTGAAGAATTCGTGCTGTCAGTAAGAAAACTAAAGGCATGTCCTGCTTTGTCTTCTACACTGACGGCACAGAAACTCTGTGATTACAGGGTCGGCAGCGCGAGTGCGTTCCCTCTGGTGTTACATACGTCCATAGGCCACGGTAACCACTTTTCATCAGGTGGGCCATGTGCTTGTCTGCCACCTAAGTGGTATAAAAAAGCAGCATCCGCAACACTGTGATCGTTGCACGTTTACCTTAGTTCGAGTTTCGTAGTTATTTATTATCAGATTTTATTTGAGATTTGTTCGTTCGTTACGTTTGGGAAACCAGGTGTCATGATAATGCGCACAATGGCGCACAACATAAATAACGGCGGTGGACAAAAATGCACACAGAACTTACTAAGGTATATCATGTCGTACCCGGATAACATAGACTCTAAGAGGTCCTTCATAAGTGTTCGTTAAAGTATAATTCATTGCGGTACCCTAAAATATTTCATAATATTAAAATATCTTCTCTTTCACTACAAATCGCCACGCCCTTTATTATTATTGGTTCCGTACCAATTTTTATTTAATACAAAACCGTTCTTAAAGCATAAAAGGCATGGTAAAGTGAACAAAAATATGTTCAAATACCAGGATAACATAAAATGTAAGAAAGGTTTCTTCAAAATTTTTGAAACAAGAATTTTTACGGTACCCTAAAAGAATTGATAACAAAAAATCATTTGTTATTTTTTTCCTATACCTAAATAGGGTGAACTGACTAGTATTCGACCATGGTCACAATTTTATTATTTTCTGCATTCTTAGTATCGGATGTATTATCTACTGAATTACATACACTTTTTTAATAACAATGTTGTTCAGTCAGTGGGTCGTATGCTTATTTGCCCACCCGTTATTGAATGATACGAAAATCACGGCGTCGAAAAAGTTGTCTCTTATTATGTTATGTTATGTTACGTTCGGCCGCGGAGTCCTTTCATGAGGCCGCGATGCGTGGCAGCGCTTTTGATGCGGACCATCGGTGCCGCCAAGGACATAATATTTGGCGCCAAAGTGCGTAAAACAGTAGGCATCAATGTTGCCATAATTGATTTTATAAAATCTGTAGATGGCATGTTAAAAATAGTAGAAGCAGCGTAGATTTCAAATGAAAAAGTGGTAAATTTATTAGTAGATTAAAATGTATTTTTACGAGTTTATGCTTTTTAAAAGATAGAACACGAAAAGTGGTTCGTTTGTTTTGCGTCCACAGAGTAGGTAACTCTTGTCATACGCAAAGAAAAATATCGTGCCAATTTTATGTAGGTATTAATTATTTCTTGTATTGTTCGTTCTAACATTTCAAAATAATTATAAATTATGAAAGGATCACATGCTTTTTTTCGAGCAATTTCCACAGACTGCGGCTTTTTTAAACTTAATTTATTTCGTTTTTTAAATCCTCTGAACCATTCCTTTCCAGGATAGTCATCTTTAAATCTCGTAACAATTCCGTTTCTTCGAATGTAATCAGATATTAGAATTTTTATTTCCTTGGAGGTTAACGGATATCCACATTTTTCCATCACATGGAGATTGGAAGCTACTTTAGCTTCCCATTCTTTTGACAATTCGGTAGGTCTGCCAGGCGTTGGCTGTTTGGCACCACGTGTTCCATGTAGACGGTGAATAATGGTTGATCTCGGTATTCCGTATTTTTCGGAGGCTTCGTAGCTATTAATTTTTTTTTGCCGTACATTTTCGACAGCTTCTATTAGATCAGCTAAAGAATACTTCGTCTCTTTTTTTCGATTATATTTCGGCATCTACAAAATTAAATAAAAAGAGACTCCAAAACTAGAAAACAAGTCATAAAGATAAAACAATATCTTTTAATAGTAGATTGAATATGAATAAACTAAGATGACCAGGAATCCATTTACTAATAAACTTCAAGTCCTAAACATATAGGTACTTGAAACTAAACTTGATAAACTGAGAGTGAATAATATATTATTCACCACTACATAAGTGGATCAGATTTTTGAATTTGTGTCAAAAAGTGAATTTTCGGAGGGCGCTAGTGGCAAAAGTTTTAATATAAATGAACTATTTAAATACTGTTTTGTATGGATAGTATCGCTTTCGATAAAATATTTTTATCGTAGTGGTCATTTTCACTGTCACATCACTAGCATTAACATACTTCATACAAAAGTGGTCAGATAATTGCAACTAACCTAAAATTTTTATAATAGTTGCAATAACCAGACTTTGAAAAATAAAACAAAATCAATACTAATTAGGCACCGTGTGCACGCCACGTCACTCCGAGCAAAATGGTGGTTTAAAAAAAGCCACGTCATTCACACAGTTCAATAGCTATCAGTAACATCTATATGTTTTCGTAAGCACTTAGGATTTGTTCAAAACACTGATGATAGATGGAGTTATTTAAATTAGTTACAATAACCAGAGGGTTGCAATTACAAGACTCGACCTTATATAAATAAAATCAGTCTTATAAGTAAATGTATATGTATCACAGTAAATCACCTCTTAAATTAATTAACAGTTCTTAATTTGAAGGTTAATTTTAACTGTAAGGAACGATTTTGTAAATATAATTAACCTTAGGTATAGGTAGCAGAGTAAATCATCACAAATAAATAGAAGTTCTTAATTCTAGTGTCGTAGAATCTCTAGGGCATGGCCTACCGTAATAAGACCTTGTGTTAATTCCAGCAGCACCTCTCGAATAAAATCATCTTTTAATATCGTTTTCTTACTTCGTTTTCTTTTTGAAGGTTTGTCTTCTTGTTTCAAAACATTTCTGACTGTGTTTTGACAAGCGTCGTCTTCAATTTTGTGCAAAAAATGCGTAATATTCGGCTGTTTTGTTCCAATAGCCTTATTTAATTTATTATGCCATGATTCGACAGCATTTGTTGTGCGATGTGCCTCTCCGAAAACGCACCACACTTTTAAATATTCCTCAAGGAGCCACAGTTTTTCCATGTAGTTGATGAATTTTTTTGTGCCTGTACCTTCTCCATCTCCATATCGTGCGATTATGTAAACCCATCCATTTATTATCTCCTTTTCTGGCAATAAAGGAAGAACCGCACTAAGTTGAACTAATCGCACCTCCTTCAAATCTTGTGTAGCACGTGTGGTCATTTTCAAACTTCTTCCTTTTTTAAAAACAGCTTGGCTGTAGTGAAAATAACAGCCTTTTACTATGACCGATGGAAATACACTAGAAATGGCATTCATAGCCGCTTTCTCATAATCAAACTTAAATTTTGTTGGATTCCAGTCCGGTAACTGTGACTTAATCATTTGAAATAAAATTAAGTAGCTTTGCATTGTTTTGTTGGTCATTAAAGCATATACCACGGGGATTATATGGGTATGATCCATTGTACTACCAGTGTCCACATGAATTGTATACAGTTGCTGAAATGGGCAAGGACAACTTTTGAATGTGCCGTCGCCATAAAATTCCTTTGATTCACACATGATCTTTCTTGCTTCCGCCGAGGAAAATGCTATTATTCGCGTGTTATTAGTTTTATTTGAATAATCTGCTAATAGAAAATGTCGATAGCGTGGTGGTACTTCAACTTCAATGCCTTTTTTGTGAGATATTTTTGAAACTCCAGCTTCTTTGTTCCGTTGTCTATACAGTGTACTTTTAACACTAGTAAACTTTGGTATTTTAGATACAATATCTATACCCGGCATCTTTAAGGCTACCTAACATGGAATTGTATTTTTGTGGAATATGAGGGAAGTCCGGTTTGTACAAATCAGTTTTCAATTTATGGAAAGATTCATCAATTTCATTCTTCGCAAAGTCTGGAACATGGTTATGGGCAGTTTCATGTGTTATTTGTTCATCCTATAAATAAAAATAACAAAATTAACAACAATAATAACAGTAGTCGAAAAAGTCGTTTTAGTAATATGTGTGATTCTTTGTTAGTTAATTGTTATAATTACTATGCAAATATTAAGAAAAGTTAATCAGGAAACTGAATAGGGCTCGTCATTGTATCGCACAATGTAGACGGAACAACTACTCGCCGGAATATATTATTTGAGAATTTATACTTTGAATAAAAAACTTGCACCTGCATATGACTGAGAAATAATAATTTTTATTCATTAAAATTTATAAGTTTGATAGGTTAACAGCTTCCTAATGTTAAGATAGCTAAAACCGTTCTGCTACAGTCATATTAAAGGTTTAAGAGTGATGCACGCTTTGGGTGTTCTCGTTTTATTTAAAAAAAGTTATTGATGTAAAATTAATTACCTAACCAATTGTAATTACTTTTGGAATGTAAGTAATTTCGATATTAGTTTTTGATAAATAAATAAATATATATATATAATACTATATATACTTATATCTATATAAATACGTAAAAAATTGTAAATATGTACTTACCCTTATTCTCAGAATTCCTTTACTAATTTTTCGCCTCGTGCACGCCTACACTATTAATCCGCTACTATGTTTTCGTCTGGCATAAAATTGATGTACGAGGTGGATCCACGTACTATCCCACTACAATCTCTATCTCTAATCTCGATATTTAATAATAATAATAATAATAATATATCTCTTTATTGTATGTACACAGAAAATGGATACAGAAAGAAAAAAATTGGTACAGTTTTGTGGCATAACAAATGGCGGCCTTATTGCACAAGGCAATCTCTACCAGGCAACCATGGGATGGAGTGAGTTAGATAAATAGATAGATATATTGGGCAGCTTCCGGTGTACATATATTATTTATTTTATATTATTATTTATACTCTGATATATATTATATAGATATAATACATACTACTATACTTACGTATATACTTACCATAAACATAATTTATAATGAAACGGGTAGGTAACTACATATTATACTTACACTTAACACACCCACACATAATATACCAAAAACAGCGTAGACATGAATAAAGAGGAAACACAAAAAGGAGAAGAAAGATTTTGGTTATCATCATTCCCGCAAATAGTACTCTGTTACCAGTTTTTTGAAGACGGGCAGAGATTGAGCACGTCTAATGGTTACAGGTAAGGCATTCCATAGTCGGACAACTTGGACAGTAAAGGACTTATCTATGAACCTCGTAGAATGCGCTGGCATTCTCAGCCTCAGATTCTCTGACGATCTCAAGGCTCTAGAGTGTGAGTCTCCAAGGAATTCGAAACGTTCTTTTAGATAGATAGGAGTAAGAGGATGAAATAAAATATTATACAATATATAAAGAAAGTGAGCATTCCGGCGAAGGCGTATGGGTAAGCACTTGAGCTTTGCACGAAATTCTGAGATATGATCATATTTGTGAAGTCCAAATATAAATCGTATGCAAAGATTTTGAAGTCTCTCAAGTTTATTTAGTTGGTCTTCAGTGAGATCTGGAAAACTGGCATCGGCATAATCAAGGATGGGAAAGAGAAGAGTTTGTGCAAGCGCAGTTTTCGTGGCAATTGGTAGAAAATTTTGAAGCCTACGCAGGGAAGCCGCGGAGGCAAACATTCTGCGGCTAATCTCTTGAAGCTGAGGACTCCAAGACAAGCTGCTGTCCATATATATCCCCAGATTTTTCACCTTATCGCTATATTGTATCACTGTACCATCGCAGGAGACCTGAGGCTGCAGTGACCAGTCTATTTTAGATTTATAGCTTGGGCTGCCAATTATAATAACCTGGGTCTTAGATGGATTTACTTTAAGACCATACGACTTACTCCAGTTACATATTTGAACCATATCTTTATTAATGATGCTGACAGCATCCGCCAGTTTATCTGGAGTGGCTCTGGAGTAAATCTGTAGATCATCTGCGTATAGGTGGTAGGAAGAAGTGAGATGGTTTGAAATGGAGTTTATAAAAACAGTGAAGAGTAGGGGAGATAAAACGCCACTCTGAGGGACGCCAGCAGTCGTAAAGCACCAAGAGGAAACAGTGTCATCTATACGGGTACGCTGCCGACGACCATACAGGTAACTTCGAAAACAGTCAACTACTGCCGGAGATATGTTAAGGGAGCACAATATCCCGAGCAATACGTCAAAGTCAACATTATTGAAGGCATTGGTAAAGTCTAGCAGTGCTAGGACTGTTAGCTCACCGTTCTCCATCCCCAATCTAATGTCTTCCGTGATATGAACTAGAGTAGTCGTGGTACTGTGACCAGGACGAAATCCGGATTGGGAGGGGTTCAAAAGAGAATTTTTTGAGAGGAAACTAATTAATTGAGAGTGTATCAGACGTTCAAGGACTTTGGAAAGGAAAGAAAGTATCGAGATAGGTCGGTATTCGGAGAAGGATGAGGGATTGCTCTTCTTTGGAATTGGAATTATTTGGGCATCTTTCCATGCGGATGGGAAGGTGCTGCTAGCTGACGAAAAGTTGAAAATATGACTAATAATAGGGAGGATTTCGTCAATGATAGGTAAAATCATATTACGGCTGACACAGTCGACTCCGACCGCATTGGAAGTGATCGACATTATGCTCTTCTTAACATCACAACTAGTGAATTGAGTGAAAACAAACGGAGAGCAGTCGGGAGTAGCGGTAGATGAAAGATTGTTTAAAGTATTATGTTTAGTTGCCGCGTCAAATGTTGACGGGGCAGAGAAGTGTTGGTTAAGGAATTTATATCTACATTTTTTGAAATTGAGTTTTGTCGTGATTTACCGACTCCCAGTGATCTTAGAAACTTCCAGACGTAAGCTGGATCACCGTTCTGTACTGAGTTATGGATATGTTGGCGTTGAGCATTCCTACACACCTTACCGCAATGATTTCGAATCGCTACATATTTTTCCCTATTTAAGTCCGTAGGACGACTTCTAAAAAAAAAAAACTTCGACTTGGCTGCAGCTTTTTTTTATATGAGTTTTTTTATATCATCCGTTAGCCAGGGCGATGGTAAATGTTTGACTTTGATATTGCGTATAGGCGCGTGCAAATCATACAATTTAGTCAGGTTGTTTGTAAATAATTTCACCTTTTCACTAATACAGGTAGAGTTAAAAAGTGGACTCCAATCAATAGCACTGGCATCCCTGCGCAGGGAGCCGAGATCCATGTCACGAAAATTGCGTTGCGTGAGGACTTTGGGTTTAGATTTAGGTGGGCGAAGTCGATAAGATAGATACAGTAAGTCATGATAGGAAAACTGTGTAGCAGAGCGTTTACCATGTTTCGCAACACGGTTAGGGGAAGAGACAATGATAAGATCAAGCAAAGAAGGTGCACAACCTGGGAAATGATGAGTAGTGTCAGTAGAGAGAATAGACAAGTTATTAGATCGGATAACAGAGTGTAAATTAGAAGAACGAGAGTCGTCTTTTTCTAAGCAAGTGTTGAAATCACCCATGATTATGCTTTGACTGTACAAAGGTACGAACCTTTCTAAGAGAAGCTCGAACGAAGGGAAATAGTTAATTTTAGATGAAGGACAGTAGAAAACACAAAGCAGAGTTTTAGAGTGAAGGAGTTCAATTTCTAAGAAGAGATGTTCCCCAGACTCGGGTGGCTGTGGAGACATGCTAATAACAGTAAAAGGAAAATGCGTCCGTAGATATATGGCCACACCGCCACCTTTACCAACTGCGCGATCATTTCTGATGAGATTAAATCCAGGTATAGAATATGAGGCAGTTGGTAGGCATGGGTGCAGCCACGACTCAGAGATAGGAATTGCGTGTAAATCTGTACAGTCAAAAATTGCCAGAATAGCTGGGAAGTGTGCCGGAATGCTTTGAGCGTTTATATGAACTGCGTTAAAATTTTTGGGAACGTCAGAGAATTGAGATGCAAGAAATTCAGGTAGCGATGGACCTTTGTCATCGCTTACATCACTACTCAGAGAATAATACTCACTATCACTATCGTCACTATAGTCTGACAGTGCCATTTAGTTGGTAAAATTATACGGAGTGCTTCCAGATATAATATATAATTAAAATAATATATTATATTAAGTTCTATAATATGTTAAACAACTCTGTTGTAAACTCCATCTGCCGGTAGCAAGTACTTAATAATTTAACAATTTGATTTTATCATAGACTGTAAAAAAAAAATACAAAATGCTCGATGTACACAGTAGAAAACAAGACAACATATAAAAGATTTACAACAGCAATAAACACATTAGGTCCAGGTCCAGGTAACAAAAACGGAACGCAGCCGTAGCGGTACAAAAAAAACAAATTAGAATCATTACTGTCAATTCCGTCATACGCCTGTCACGTCAGTCATGTCATTATTTGTAGCACATGAATTGTTTTATTTATTGTACAAATGTGTGTATTTTAAAGAAATATTTAAGATAAATACCTTCGTGTACAGATAAAAGTTACTTATAATCTAAAATAATTGAAGGTATTGCAAATAAACAGTGAGTTGTACCTGGACTGCAGTTGATGAAAAATAATGACCTCATTTTTTGGTGTTGACTCCTCGTCTGGCTTTTGTTAGCTTCGGGGCGACGTCGACTTCGTTGGACTTCGCTTCAGCAAGCGTATATAGCTCAGCCAACGACGCCACTCGATGTCGCACTTCGTCAGGGCCGATAACAAAAACATTGCCGTCTTTGGTCCAGCTCTTAGTGATGCCAAAACGTTCTCGAGTTGCCATGAACACTTCGTATCTTGGTTTTGTCAAGAACTCCGACATTGTTATTCCCGAACCTTTGAGCTTGATCTTGCTAAACCATAGCTTGTCCCGAATAGCTGAGTCCTCCAGTTTGAATAAAAGGGGTCTAGGTTTTTTGGAGGAAGTGACACGACCCATCCTTTGGCAACGCCTTATGCTGCAAGCTGAAAAATCACTATGGCCGAGCTGTTTCTTGATGATGTTCATTACTGTTAGTCTTGGATTTTCCCCCTTATCTTCATCAACACCATGAAGCAACAGGATTTTGCGCCGTCTCTGCATCTCCATGCCATCCACAGTGCATGCTAAGGCTTCTACTTGCTGCTGCAACTGTTTCAGCACTTGAGTGGCAAACGCTCTGAATTCAGTGAACTCAGCTGCTAAACCGGGAAGACTTACAGATACATTTGAGGTCTTTTGCAGTTTTGCCTCAAATTCTTCCATCCTCTTATTGATAGCACTGCTCATGAGTTCCATATTGGCTTGCACGGTGTCCATGTTGATGATTGAAAACAATGAGTGAATTTTGTAAAAATTGAGAAGAAATTTGGAAAAGATATTATTGCACCCGGCAGGTAGACACTTTAACTGTTATTTGATAGCATAAATTAGTCTATAATATGTAATATGTAATTTATATTAAATAATTTTATAGAGCATAAAAATTTTATGACTTTACTTTGTGACTACCCACAGATTACCTAGGTTTTTTTTTTACACTAGTCACTTGACCGGACGAACTAGATACGGCGGGTTCGGACATGGTCAACGGTGAGGCGTGCACTTTGCTTCGTTGCACTGTACTGACTGATACTTTTTTCTTCCCCTTTCCCCATCCTCCGCCCCAGTCTACGGCGCGTGCGCCGCAGCCACGTAATTAATACGAATGTAGGTAAAAAAAAAAGGTATACTGAAGACAAATATTTTTTTGCTCCCAGTTATTATTATTTATTTTAATTTGAATTCTATACAATTTACAAGTTTTATGTCTACATTACAAGACTAAAGTGACTACCTGCTGGTTATATTGTTTTCCTCTTCATTCTATACACTTAACTTCTTATACTTCACACTTTTTAATCCTTCACTATGGACAAGACTGTGGCGGATATGAAAGTTGACTTCCACAAGAGAATGGCGGCGTTTAAGGAGGCATTGCAGAGGACAGCCAGCACAAGTACACCAGCGACGGTCTCAACACTGGCTGCTGAGTTTGCGACTTATCGAGCCGCCATCACTAAAACTCTAAGTTTGCTGCAGCAACAAATTGAGGCCCTAACTCAGACTGTGGACAACATGGAGACACAAAGGCGACGCAAGATACTGCTGTTCCATGGTATCAATGAGCAGGCTGAGGAAGACACCGCTAATGTTGTTGTTAGCACTGTCAAGCAGCAGTTGGGCATCTCGGATTTCAGCACGGAGGCTATACGTCGGTGCCACAGAATGGGTCGTCTGTCTTCTAACAAAAAGCCAAGACCCATCATTGTTAAGCTGCAGGCTGTGGATGTTCGCGACAAGTTATGGTTCAGTAAGGCGAAATTGAGGGGTTCTGGCGTTACAATGTCTGAATTCCTTACGAAGACACGGCATGACCTATTCATGACAGCGCGCGATAAACTAGGCGTCACCAAATGTTGGACCAGGGAAGGCAATATTTACGTGCTGCTTGCGAATGGGCCGCAACGAGTGGCTTCACTGAGCCACCTTGAGCGGATTTGTGTGGAGCTGCGAGCATAGCGACAGGGCCTGCAGTGCCAAAATCTCGACGAGTTGCGGTTTCGAGGAAGTAATTTGTCGGTACCTACTCATAATACGCTGGGTCCAGGTAGATGTTGAATGTATTTGTTTTGTTTTTAAGTTATTACCCACAATGTTATATTATGTTCATTTTCTTTTTCTCTCTCTTTCTTGTTTACTTCACTACCTACCGAATTTCACTTTTGTTTTACACTTTATTTTATATGTAAATACAAATTAAAAAATAACAGCACCGTCAACATTGAACATCGGTGTCTGTCGGATGTCATTGGTGTTGAGTGTTGACGATTGTCTTTGGCTGCGTTCCATTTCTCCTTTACTTATATTATTTTAACTTCCAAATCGTGCTTTCCTTTTACCTATCGCTATTAAAATGTACCTCCAAAGACAGTTCTAATGCCTGGACCCATAGATTTTTTTTTTCTCTTTATTCTGGTTCTTTGTTTTTGTTATACTTTTGCATTACTTTGTTTTCTTTTTTTTATCTATGTTTTCGCTTTATCAACAAACCGGCAGATGGAACTTAAACATTTTGTTTTTGTACTAACCAAATTCAGCTACTGTTCCTTTTATATATTTGCCTTTTTTCCCAAATTTATTATAATATAATTAAAAAGTTTCATTTAAATCTATTTCTATTGTTATATTGTACATATATATATATATATATATACTGAACGTTTCGTCGTCCTTTAATATTCAATTCAGAATGACAAGTAGTTTATTCATAGAACATAATCAATAATCAATTTATACTAGAAGCCTACTTAAATTAGGAAAAAAAAATTGTTATTTTAATAAACAAATCAAGAAGTAATTTATAAATATTAAATACAATAAAAATAAAATAATTATTATACAACTTATAGCTAAGAACAATTAAAATGCGTCGTAGAATTCCTCCGCATCGCATGCCTCTTGTGGTAGCGTTCCCAGAAGACTGGCAGCATTGCCACGTTGTATGGCAATGCAATAAGCATTGCTCTGACCTAAAAAGAGGCCAGTCTTCTGGTCACGAGAAGCGTCGACCATTCGCTTCGCAATCTCACGGAAGAGGTTGCGAGCGCTCGGACCCCATGACCCCAAAGTCTCGACTCCAAACGGCACAAATTCATAATCTCCGATGAGATTGGAGTATTTGCGCCGCTTGAGAGCCTCTGCAGAAGCAGCAGCAGCATCAGCACAGCCAGCCGTGCTAGTTATATGGGTAGGAGCCATGGTATCAACGCATGTGGCGTCCCACACCGGAGTCCTACCCATCTTCCATGGCATTAACGACATGCCATCCGGTCTCTTGCCATCGTCACGCGCCAAACCGTTTGGTTCTAGTACAGCTGGTACACCGGCGGTGACAAGAGCACGGCGGACTATGTCGTTGAGGCTGGCGTGCCGTGGAATTCGCCCAGCGCTCCTGCAGCACGACAGACCATGGTGTCCGAGTCTGTCAACGGCTTCTCCACAACGGCATTGATGCGGAGAAACACACGGCGCACCTAAACGGAGACAAGTTGCGATGCGGAAGGTAGTGTCATCTAACATAGTCCCTACGTTAGATGACGGAAGAGCTTGTAGCCAAAGACTCGATTCCCACACTCCAACCATGACATGCAATTTTCCAAGCGTTCACTGCATCAGTCTTACATAATACTTCAGAATTAACTAGTGTGCAAGGATTTTCCTAGTTAATTCTTCCGTACTGTGGACTGAAGACAGGAACGCTGGTAAGCTGACATCTGAAATTTTGCGAATACCGAGCCCACCCAAGCGAATCGGTAGAGTCGCTTGTAGTAAAGCTCGTTCAGCCAAGGCCACATTTAAAATTTTGGTGAGGGTATTTTCTATAATTTCGTCTATTTTTTTCAAAATTGTTATATTATCATTCATTCATCGTCGAGTCGCCGCGACAACGCGACGTCTCGTACCGCATTTAGCGTTGCACCGTTGACGAGAATGGGTCCGGCCCAGTCGCGCGTAAGCGGAAGTCGATGGCGGAGATTGCGCGTGAGGGGACATGGAAGAAACTGGACCCGAGTGACCAGTGGGTTCGTGTCCAAAAAAAAAAGAGCACGAAACCGTTTCGTTGGGAAGCGAGGAACAGCGACTCCAGAACCTGGGAGTAATTTTATGGCAGCTGAAACTAAGGTGCCTATGTACATTTATAATGTTGCGAAGGGCGTATCCATAAGTGACATCAGTACTTACATTGTGAAGAAGACTAACATTGATGTTAAAATTGAAAAAATCAACATGAAGTTAGCGAAGGATTACGAGTCATACAAAATATTCGTACCTAAAAGTTCGTTAATAACTTTCCTGAGTGATGACTTCTGGCCAAAGGGGGTGGCCTATCGTAGATTTATAAACATCAGCAGACATGATAATGGGAATGTCCTTGTGACTAGCGAGAATGCTGGACGTACTAATTTATGAATAACACCAATTTGACAAGTTTTAACTGCAAAGGCGTGATTAGATCTGTGGAATGTGTACGGAAGCTTTGTCGCTCGGCTGATGTTGTGGCGCTGCAGGAGACGTGGCTACTGCCGCACGACCTTGGATACCTGACCGCGATAGACGACGACTTCGCCTGCACGGGTACCTCTGCCGTGGATACCGCGGCAGGGGTACTACGCGGTAGGCCCTACGGCGGAGTGGCCCTACTGTGGAGAAAGTCTGTGTTTCCGACAGTTAACGTAGTGAAGTGCAATAGTGTGCGTCTCGCCGCGATAAAAATCGAGCTCAATGACCGTTCCATCTTGATTTTTTCTGTTTATATGCCTACCGAGTCCAATGAAAACCTAGTGGAGTTCACAGAGTGCTTCAGCGAAATGACAGCCATAATTGACAGTCACAACATAGAATCAGTGTTTATGTTAGGGGACTACAATGCACATCCCGGTGAGTCATTTGCTACTGAGCTCCTAACTTTTTGTACGGAACAAGCGTGGTCCTGTGTTGACTTAGAACTGATGCCGCCGGACAGCCATACGTTCGTCAGTGATGCGCACGGGTGTCTGCGCTGGCTCGACCACTGCCTTGTGACTAGTGCCACGCGGGACGCTGTGTCCGCAGCCGCTGTGTTATATGATACCTATTGGTCGGATCATTGCCCTGTGTCTATAATTTGTAATTTTAATTTAGTTAAGCCTAAGATTTGTATACCTGCTGTTTGTAAGAATAAAATAGTCTGGGGTGAACGTGACTCGAATCAGATAGCGAAGTTTAAAGATGTATGTCACTCCAGACTTCGTGTAATTGATTTTCCTTCAGAACTGAGAAACTGCTCGGATAAAATGTGTAGTGACAAAAGACATAAAATTTTGTTAGACAACATGTATGACGAGATTATTTGTGTACTATCGGAGGCTGCTATATGTAGTTATAATGGTAATGAAAGGCGTAGAGGTAAACACATTGCTGGGTGGAACAGGCACGTCCGCGCTGCTCATGGGAGGGCTCGGATATGCTTCCAGGCTTGGTTGTATGGGGGTAAGCCCAGGGATGGCCGGCTTTATTATGATATGTGTGAAACTATGCGAGCTTTTAAATCTAAATTGAAGTGGTGTCAGAATAACCAACAACAAATTAAAATGAATATTCTAGCTGAGCTACACTCAAATAAGAAATTCAGTCAGTTCTGGAAAAATACCAACAAAATGAATCATAAGCCGGGCCTACGCGTTAGCGTGGCGGGAGTGCACGAGCCTAGAGAGATTGCCACTATGTTCTCCCATCATTTCAGGGTGGAGTCCCCTTTGGGACTAGCGCGGCAGGAGCTCGATGCTGGGGAGGGTAGTAAGCGTAGTGTTTATTTTACTACGAAGGAAGTGTGTGCGGTGATCAGAGGCATGGTAAGGGGTAAATCACCGGGTCACGACGGCCTGAGCATCGAGCACCTGCAGCACGCAGGTGTACACCTGCCCAGGATGCTTTCTATGTTTTTTACCCTGTGTTTAGGCCACTCCCATCTACCCGATGATCTGATGCGCACTATAGTTGTACCAATCATCAAAAATAAAACTGGTGATGCATCAGATGCAAACAACTATAGACCGATATCCCTGGCCACAGTGGTCGCCAAAGTGCTGGACAGTCTGCTTGGGCAGCACCTGGATAAACACGTCTTACTAAATGACGCGCAGTTCGGCTTCAGACCCGGGCTTTCCACTGAGAGTGCTATCATGTCCCTCAAGCAGACTGTACAGTATTACACGAGAAGAAGGACCCCAGTGTATGCATGCTACCTTGATTTATCGAAAGCGTTTGATCTTGTATCGTACGATATTCTATGGGGTAAATTAAGGGGTGAAACTTGTCTACCTAGGGAGGTTGTGCTATTGTTTGTGCATTGGTATAACAATCAAAGGAACATTGTAAGATGGGCAGGCTCTCACTCGAAGGAGTACGGGCTGGAATGTGGGGTGAGACAGGGGGGACTGACCTACCCCACGCTCTTTAACCTGTACATTAATAGACTGATCGATGAGCTCAGCAGCACCGGCATCGGGTGTCATATAGATGGAGTGTGCGTGAATAACATCAGCTACGCAGACGATATGGTGCTACTGAGCCCATCGATCGGGGCCTTGCGAACGCTTCTAAAAATTTGTGAGTCCTACGCGGTGGCTCATGGGCTCAAATATAATGCAAAGAAGAGTGAAATAATGATTTTCAAACCAGATAAAAAGCGATATACATTCGTTCCGAGTTTCTCTTTATGTGGTATAGCTCTAAACAAAGTCGAGAAATTTAAGTATTTGGGCCACTGGGTCACCGAGGACCTTAAAGACAGTGTGGATATTGAAAGGGAGCGCAGGGCGCTTTTTGTCCGATGCAACATGTTGGCCCGCAGGTTTTCACGGTGTGTGGGGACTGTCAAAGTTGCGCTTTTTAAAGCGTACTGTCAGTCCTTTTACGCGTGCGGCCTGTGGGTGAACTATACGCATCGGGCATACAGCGATCTGCGCGTTCAATACAATAACGCGTTCCGGGTGCTGATGGGGCTGCCGCGCTATTGCAGCGCCTCCGCGATGTTCGCGGCGGCTGACACAGACGGCTTTGCGGCAATCATGCGAAAACGATGCGCTTCTATCATGCGCCGCGCGCGCGGCAGTCCCAACACCATCCTGCGCATGCTGGCAGACCGGTGGGACTCTCCGATGCTGGCTCGCTGGATACGGCTGCACGCAGTCGTATCGTAATCTGCCACCATCATCGGGGAGTCCATCCGGACCTGCCATTTATAATTTAAATGTATTATTAATGTACTAATACTAGATTGGAAGTTTGCAATTGTACTAGATATTTGCTATGGATGATGAATCTGAAATAAATGATTATTATTATTATTATTATATGTTTAAAAAATGGCGTCGATCGTAGGGCATGGGTGAATTTTGGAACGAATAGGCAATACCGAAGAATAGTGAAAGCCGAGTGTATATTTATTTTGAGTAGGCGATCCGAAATGTCACTAAAATTTTGACCTTTTTCCTCTATAAATGAGCTGTAGGCATCTTCTAGGATTGGGGACCCGAGGAGATGTAAAGTCTTTTTCTAAAATTTTGATGGTGGGAGCTACGGAAATGAATTTAGAAATAGTAGAAATGTCCGAAACGTCGTAAAAAAAAATCTCGCATTTGCTGTCATTTAGTTCTAAACCAATTAATCTAAATTCATTTTTAATAAATACCAAATCTTGTAAAACTGTCTCCACATCTCCCCCTAGAGTCCCATCGTCTAGGTACCATACATTAAATTTAGAATTTAAATATACTTATATCTACATATTATATTTCATATGAACCATAATACTTATATATATTACCTACACTTTTAAATTTACATAAAAGTAATCTTTTTGGGGTCTGGGAATAGCAGTGACTCTGTTAGTGGTAATGCTAGCCACCAGAGGAAGCCTTCACTTGCTGAATCTCTCTCATCTCAATTCTCCGATGTTCCCAATAACTTGTTCATATAAATGCACAAAGCATTCCGGCTCATTTCCCTGATATGCTAGCAAGCTTTGATTGTACGCATATCAATGCAATTCTTGTTTCGGAATCATGGCTAAAGCCATGTTTACCCACTTTACAATATACCTTACCAGGATTCAACCTCATCAAAAACGATCGTGTGAAGCGGCGGGCGGGTGGTGTAGCAATCTATCTGCGCGCGCACATAGCTTACACTATCCTGAGCATGTCGCCACAGCCACCGCACGCTGGTCAGCATATCTTTCTGGAGGTTGAACTTCTGCACTCTAAACTTCTACTTGGCGTTTTCTATTGTCCTTCTTCCAATATAAACTACTTTTCTTCATTTGAACTTCTCCTTGATACATTTGTACCGACGTATAGTCAAAGTATAATCATGGGCGACTTTAACACTTGCCTTATCAAGAACGACTCTCGTTCATCAACTCTCTATCTATTCTATTATCCAATCTTGCAATCTGTCAATTCTTCCTACCGATACAACTCATCATGCTCCTCACCTTGCTCCTTCTCTGCTCGACCTGATCATCGTTTCCTCTCTTGAGCATGTAGCAAAGCATGGTAAGTATACTGCTGATCAGTTCTTCGTCCACCTAAACTTAAATCTAAATTTCTTCTACAACGTAACTTTGCTGGTATGAACCTGGAAAACTTGCGCAGGGATGCCGATGTCTTGGATTGGAGTCCACTTTATAACTCTAGATGTGTTGAAGTTGGAATTTTTACTACAAATATTATTAAGTTATATGATGTACATGCTTCGGTTCGCAGGATAAGGGTGAAACATCTTCCAGCGCCTTGGCTAACAAGTGAGATCAAAATACTTATAAATAACAAATACACGCATATATATAAATATATATGTATAATGTAATCCATATATCATTAGCTAAGTTATCTGTTCACAACTGTTTTCAACGGTTCAATTAAAATGTTACTTATGATATCCTGTTATTGGCCAACATATACTGTGTTATTTACTGTTTTAGTTATATAAGTTGAAATTGCTGTTGGATATCTTGTAAATAAAAAAAAAAAAAAAAAAAAAAAAAAGCGACAGCCAAGTCGAAATATAAAAGGCGTCCGACCGAAGTGAACCGGGAAAACTATGTTGCTATTAGAAATCACTGCAATCGGGTTTGTAGGAATGCGCAACGCCGTTATATTCATAACTCAGTAGAAAACGAGGATCCAGCAAAAGTCTGGAAATTTCTAAGGACATTGGGAGTTGGCAAATCTCGTCAAGACTCGATCCCTAACAACGTAAACTTAGATTCATTTAATGAACATTTCTCCTCTTCGTCAAAATTTGATAAAATGACAAAACAAAATACATTACAGCGTCTTTCATCTGTCTCGACTCCCAACTGCTCTCCTTACTTATTTAGTCAATTCTCGGCTTGTGATGTTAGGAGGAGCATAATGTCAATCAAGTCTAATGCTGTGGGTACGGACTGTATCAGCCGTAATATGATCCACCCTATCATTGATGAAATCCTTCCTGTCATCTGTCATATCCTGAATTTCTCAATAACTAACAACGTGTTTCCAAAAACGTGGAAAGAGGCTCAGATAATCCCTATTCCTAAAATAAAATATTTCAACTGGGGTTAACCACCTTGGGAGGCTGCCTCACCAGGCCGCGCATAATCCCGATATGGTTCGTCGTGCCGGTTGGTGACCGGATTTGGGAGCCCGGCGACCATACTCGGGGGGGTACGGGGGCCCTTCCGTTCGGCGCGTCGGCTCTCGCCATGCCTCACATTCATAGATAAAACCAATATCCCGCGCTTTGTCACACGGTGCTGCGGCAGCAATCACTTCTTTTTTCACGCCTTCTCCCACCCAAACTCATGGCAGCGCAATTTACAGAAAAAGGCAACACAGCGGCTCGTCACACTCCCAAAAGCTTGCTATTTGAGGTGGAGTCCACTAACATCTGTGGGCTCCATGCAAACCTCAACGACGTCCACCAACACCTAGAGACGGCGAAACCTGCCATGTTTTTTCTAACGGAGACGCAAATACACCGCCCTGACGACACGACCTACTTGCTCTACCCTGGCTATGTTCTTGAGGAAAGTTTTCGTGCAAAAGCCGGGGTGTGCGTGTTTGTTAGGGCGGATGTTTGCTGTCGCCGTTTGCGCTGCCTAGAGGACCCATCCTTCTCCGTCCTTTGGGTACACGTAGACCATGGCCCTACGAGTCAGATCTATGTGTGCCTCTACCGTTCCCATACAGGAGATGCTGAGACAACTCGACTCTTTGAATATCTGAGTCAGGCGGCAGATGATGCGCAGGAGCGGTTTCCGAATGCCGAAATGGTATTTTTGGGGGATTTTAACGCCCACCACGAGATCTGGTTGGGCTCCTCCAAAACAGACCATGCGGGAAGAGCCGCCCACGCATTTGCTCTGGCGCACGGCCTGACCCAATTGGTGCACGAGGTCACTAGGATACCAAGAAGGTCGGGCCAAGCACCTTCTCTGCTAGACCTTCTGCTGACGAGTGATCCGGACCGGTACAGTGTATCGGTGCGAGCCGCGTTAGGCAACTCTGACCACTGCCTGGTCTGTTCCACGGTGCCTATTATGGCGCCCCCACGACCCGTGCAGGGGAAGCGGCGTCTCTGGCACTACTCGTCAGCGGACTGGGATGGACTTCGTGACTATTTTGCGTCCATCCCGTGGGTTGAGCGCTGCTTTGAAGGTAAGAACCCATCGGATTGTGCTACTGCTGTCGCCGGTGAGATCGGTCTGGGTATGGAATACTATATCTCATACACCGATGTCACCGGTGGCCGCGGGGTGCGCCCTTGGTTCGGGCGCGAGTGCGCGGAAGCTGTTGAACAAAAACAGTCTGCGTACCGCGCTTGGGTAAGGGCGCGCGCCACGCGCCATCCCAATCTGGGCCACTTCAAGGCGGCGTACAACAGAGCCACAAAGGTCTGTAGAAGGGCCTATGTCAGAGCGGATGCCCTGCGCATAGCGCGGCTTGGTCAAGAGCTAGTGATGCATCCCACGGGAAGCCGTGGCTACTGGCAACTGGCTAAGGCCGTGCAAGCCAACTTCTGTCAGCCTTCGCTGCCTCCGCTGCGTAACCCTGATGGATCCCTGGCCCATGAGCCGCAAGAGAAGGCAAATCTGCTGGCTAATCTCTTTGCGGCCAACTCCCGAATCGATGATTGTGGTACCCAGCCACCAACACTACCCGACAGTGACCACACGATGCCTGATATCCATATCAGGCAACGCGATGTCCGTGCAGTGCTGCAATCACTCGATGTCCGGAAAGCCAGTGGTCCGGATGGTATTCCAGCGGTAGTTTTGAAAAAATGTGCAGCGGAGTTGTCTCCAATGCTTACGCGCCTGTACCGGCTATCCTACAATTCGGGTACAGTGCCTTTGCCTTGGAAAGAGGCGAATGTTCAGCCGATTCCCAAGAAGGGGGATCGCTCGGAGCCAGCCAACTATCGACCCATAGCCGTCACCTCAGTGCTGTGCAAAGTGTTCGAGCACATAATTAACAAACAGCTCATGCGGCACCTAGAGGATCACTCCTTAATTAATGACCGGCAATATGGCTTCAGACCGAAACGGTCAACGGGTGATCTTCTAGCATACGTTACCCATCTTTGGGGTGAGGCTGTGGACAAGCACGGCGAGTCACTGGCAATTAGTCTTGACATCGCCAAAGCTTTCGATAGAGTCTGGCACAAATCGCTTCTTTCTAAGCTACCTGCCTTTGGTCTGCCTTCTAGGCTGTGCAACTGGGTTGCTAGCTTCCTGCAGGGGCGCCGTATTCGCGTCCTATGTGACGGACGAGCTTCAGAGTTCCTGCAGGTTAATGCTGGCGTGCCCCAGGGGTCCGTCTTATCACCCACTCTCTTTCTTCTGCATATCAACGACATGCTGTCTACCGGCAATGTTCATTGTTATGCAGACGATAGCACTTTACATGGGAGTTATCATGGACATCCAGTGGCCAAGCAGTCAGATATCGCAGAGAAAAGGCAGCTTCTTGTCACTGAGCTTGACGGGGTCCTGAATCACATTTCTCAATGGGGCTCTGAGAACCTGGTTGAGTTCAATGCCAAGAAGACGCAGGCATGTGCGTTTACAGCAAAAGTATCTTCTTTCCTTCCCCTCCCCACTCTTCAGAGCACGCCACTGCCGCTGCAGGACAATCTCAATATCCTAGGTATGGATGTTCGCTGCAACCTGAATAACAAAAACTACATCGAAAGCATCATCAAAACAGCCTCACGAAAACTCGGAGTCCTGAACAGAGTGAGACGATTTTTCACGCCGGAGCAGCGGTGTCTTCTATACAAGACACAAATTCGCTCCTGTGTGGAGTACTGCTCGCATCTCTGGGATGGTTCAGCAAAGTACTTACTAGATGCTCTCGACAGGTTGCAGCGACGTGCGATCCGCATCATTGGGAATCCCGAGATCACGAACACCTTAGAACATTTACAGCTGCGTAGAGATGTTGCGTCCATGGCTGTATTTTACCGTCTGTACCATGGGGAGTGTTCTGATGAGCTCTTCCAATTAGTCCCACCCTCCCCTTTCCTACACAGGACAACGCGTGCAGGTCTTAGAAGTCATTCGCACACGGTGCAAAACATCCGATCAAGAACCAAGCGGTTCGGAGACTCTTTCCTCTGTCGCACCATTAAGGCCTGGAATTCATTACCAGCTCACGTGTTTCCTTCTTCCTACAGTCCCGGGTCCTTTAAGCAGGGCGTGAAAAAGCATATGATAAGGCCGTCAAGCTGAGTGTCACCATTGTCACACGGTATGTGTAAGTAATGGTGACCCTCTTTTCTGGGATTTTGCCTTCAGCTTACCATCAGGCAAGGCGAAGTCCAATTGACGAGTCCTATATAAAAAAAAAAAAAAAAAAAAAAAAATCCTTCCTCTTTTTCTGATTATCGCCCTATTTCTATCTTGCCCTTTCTTTCTAAAGTCCTTGAACGTCTCATTAACACTCAACTATCTAATTTCCTCTCAAAAAACGCACTACTGAATCCTCTCCAGTCTGGATTTTGTCCTGGTCACAGTACTACTACTACTTTCTTTCTTTAATACCGTGGACTTCGACGTGTTACTTGGCATATTGAGCACTCTTAACATATCTCCAACGGTGATTGACTGGTTTCGTAGTTACCTGTTTGGTCGCCGGCAGCGTGTATGTGTCAAAGAATCCGTCTCCTCTTGGTGTACAACAACCGCTGGTGTACCACAGGGCGGCGTTTTATCTCCCCTACTGTTTGCAGTTTTTATAAACTCTATCACCGACGAACTATCTTCTTCCTACCACCTGTATGCTGATGATTTGCAGATATACTCTCGGGCCCCGCTGGACAAACTGGCGATAGCTGTCAATACAGTAAATACTGACCTAACATCGATATGCTGCTGGAGTGCCTCGTACGGTCTAAAAGTAAATCCATGCAAGACACAAGTCATTATTGTCGGGAGCTCCAGGTTGATTGATAAAATAAATTGGTTAACCCTACCTTAAGTGACTTGCAATGGAACAATAGTCTCATATAGCAATGAAGTAAAAAATCTGGGGATCGTTATTGATAGTCGCTTATCCTGGGGGCCGCATCTCCTGGATCTAAGGCGTAAAGTATTTGCAGCGGCAGGGTCCCTACGTAGGCTTCAAAATTTTCTACCCACTGCCACTAAGACTGCGCTTGCACAATCTCTTATTTTTCCTATTCTAAACTATACTGATGCCAGCTATCTAGATCTCACTGAAGACCACCTTAACAAGCTTGAGAGACTCCAAAATCTTTGTATACGATTCGTATTTGGATTACGTAAATATGTTCATGTTTCAGATCTTCGAAAAAAGCTCAAGTGGTTACCTATACGCTTTCGCCGGAACGCGCATATCTCCTTACTATACAACATTTTATTTAACCCACTAACTCCTTCTTACCTGAAACAGCGATTTGAATCTAAGGTTGAAAATACCGAGCCATTCCACCAACTTTGCTGACAAATCCTTTTCGGTTCAGGCGGCTCGGTTGTGGAATGCTTTGCCAGTGAATGTCAGGCGAGCTCAGTCCTGTGTTCAAAAGACTCGTCAAGGAATACTACCTGTCACTATGAAAGAGTGGAATGACAAGGTAGAATGAAGTATATCTATGTTTGTGTTAATGTATTGTGACTTTTTCTAAGATATATATAGTGTGTATGCTTATATATGTATAATTATATTTACCTATGGCTATTGTGTTTTCTTTTTCATTATTATTATTTTATTTTCTTTATATATTCTCTATGTACACCTAACTGCCCTAAAATATTCTTCTCCTATTTTCTCATCTCCATCCTATGGTTGCCTGTAAGAAATTGCCGCAGAGCGATAAGGCCGCCATCTGTACGTACCACGGAACTTGTATCACTTATTCTAGTGTAATGTGTAATTGGTGTACAATAAAGACGTCATTATTGTGTGGGCTTCGTTGAGAGTGAACGTGTGTCAAACCATATTTTAATATTTTATAAATATTCAAATTTAAATTTGTGATTGGTTGGTTAACCGAAATCGGCGCCTCTCGTTTCTTCTTGTGTGATTCTTACCTGTCGCTCCTCCCTGTGGGCGGTGGAAGCGAGACATCGAATCTGAAGACACTCCCAAGAAACCATCCATCGTCGCACCGAGTTGGTGAGAATTTTGTGAATTTAATGTGTTGATGGTTACATGCCTGAAAAAGTGCTTTGAGAACTTGGGATCGAACCTCTGACCTCTAATCTGTAGAGCGCTGCTTTCGCCGCCCCGCCACCGAGTAATTGAAGCTGCACAGTGAAATCTGTGATTGCATCCAAGCGGCGTAGCGACATCTAGTTGCTGGTGCGATAAGCTCGTAGAAAGGCAGTGTGACTTCTTAATCAACTGATACTGCAAGCGTTATTAGTATACCGAAAAATACACAGATGGCGTCCAGAGGTGTTACTTGTGCTGGGTGTCGGAGTAATATCGATAACCGTGAATGGTTAAAGTGCAGCAAGTGCAATTAATTTTACGATCTTGCCTGTGCAAATATACCCGACAAAAAAACATTTACCGCGATGAGTAAAGAACAAAAAACTAAGTGGACCTGCCCTGAGTGTAGAAGCAGGCAGCCAAAGGTAGGAAACACTAATACGCCCGTACGCAATCTCAAAGACGACGACACGAGCATACTTATCTCATGCGATGAAGAGGTAGGCTCGGAGAACGTCACCACCAGAAGAAAACCAACGGATATCAAAAAGGGAACGCCTTCAAACAGCCCCAGCTCTGTAGGGTACATGCAGGACAGAGATGGCGCGTTTCTCTCAGCGATAAGCGAACAGGTTCTCGGGGCAATCAGGGCTGAGTTACCAAAGATGATTTCTCATATATTGAAATCGGAACTGTCGTCAATCAAGACAGACCTGCTGGACCTTCGACAGTCCATGGATTTTTTGAGTGCTATGCATGATGATATGAAGAACAAAATTGACAGTTTAGTCATGGATAATGCGTCATTATGCAAGGAAAATAACAATCTCAAAACCACAGTGCAAGACTTATCTGATCGCTTAAACAATATGGAACAACATCTACGGGAAAACAACTTAGAAATACTGTGCGTACCTGAGCACCACAATGACTACCTAATCTACTCCAGCAATGTGCTAAAGTGATAGGTTACAATTTGAAAGAAGACACTATAATAAAGTGCACTAGAGTTGCTAAGCTAAACAAGGAAAGTAAGCAACCTCGCACTATTGTGGTAAAATTCAGCAGTATTAGGAACCGGGATGAGTTTGTTAGGGTGAGTATCAGATATAATAAATCAAACCCTACAAATAAACTTAATACCTCATTGCTGGGGATTGGAGGTGAAATAGCACCTGTGTACGTGTCAGAGCACTTGTCTCCGTACAATAAGGCGCTACATGCTGCAGCGCGTACAAAGGCTAGAGCGCTTGGCTATAAATACGTCTGGGTTAAAAATGGACGCATATACGTAAGAAAAGAGCAAGATACAAAATTTTTATTAATTAAAAACGAAAATAGTCTTAACTTGATATCTTAGTGTTAGCTATGCTTAGGATCTAGATCTTATTTTATTTTTTTCATGAGTAGTTTGCTTGGTTTCTCTAAAAGAAAAAAAAATGTATTTATCAATATATTACCAGAATATTAGAGGAATGAGAACTAAAATAGTTGATATTTATAACACTGTACTATGTAATAATTTTGATATCATTTGCTTGTGTGAAACTTGGCTTGATGAAAGTTTTTTGTCTTCAGAATTGTTCGATGATAGATATTGTGTTTTGCGTAGAGACCGAGATCCTGCATTTTGTGCTAGGTATGATAGGGATTATGGTGGGGGTGTACTGGTCGCTTACTTGAAGAGGTATCAAGTATCAGTATGGAGCGAGTGGTTATCCAAAGATTTGGAAGATATATGGGTACAAGTAAAAATAAGCGGATCTCCTATTATAAATTTAGGTATAGTTTACATACCGGGCTATATATCTTTAAATGCTGTCTGTGATTTCGTCAATAAATGCAATGACATATTCAGTAATTTTTCGAATCAGTTGACATGTGTTATGGGAGACTTCAACCTGCCGCATGTGGCCTGGTCAGCTGAAACAGGTACACCTCAAAACTATGACTCTGAGAAATCCAAAGCCGTGTATGATCTTTTTCAGTGTACCACTGTACGTCAGCTCAATCATACAGTCAACCAGAATGGACGAATATTGGACTTAGCTATTACGGACACAATTTACGCTATAATAGAGAAACACACCCCAACATCAAAAGTGTCTAACTGCAACTATCCGGTCTGGTTTTCTAGCAATCTGAAAGGATTGCTCAAAAGTAAAAATAGAGCTCATACTAAATTCAAGCGCTATAAAAATCCCAGAGACTACGACATGTTTACAATGCTGAGAGCTAGAGCCAAGACTGTCAATTTTTCAGTGTTTTAGAGACTACATTGAGCGCATTGAAGATGATCTTAAGTTCAACATAAAAGCGTTTTGGCGCTACACAAAAAACAAACGTGTTACCAATAATATTCCCAGTAGTGTATATTATCAAGATATGGTAGGAGAAACAGGAGACGAAATTGTCAACCTATTTGCAGGTTACTTCTCGTCGGTCTATAGTGAGGCTCCATCCAATACGTATCATCCTGATTTTCGGACCTCTATTTGCGTTATTGGAAATTTATATGTAGAAAAAAGTACTCTCCTAAAAAAAAACTACAGAATGTTGATCTCTCCAAAAATGGTGGTTTCGATAATATTCCACCTATTTTCATTCGGCTTTGTGCAACCAGTCTTGTAACTCCACTACATATGATATTTAATAAGTCTATGAATGAGGGCACATTCCCAAGTTTATGGAAAATCGCCAAAGTAACACCAATACATAAATCTGGCGACAAGGGCGACATTACCAACTACAGCCTATATGTATACTAAACTGGTTTGCAAAAATATTTGAGGGCTTTATTTATACTCATATTTATAATCATCTTAAGCATGTACTGAGTCCTCGGCAGCACGGTTTTATGACCGGCAGGTCTACAAGCTCTAACCTTCTGTGCTATACCAATTATATACAACGTGTTACAGAAAGGTGTGGTCATATTTAAGGGTCGGTACACATGCCTGATAACCAGTCGATATGCACCGGCCAATGTACAAATAGTAATAAAGTGATGACATCGTTAGTCGTCTTACAAAATTGTTAAATTCGTTAAAATTTTCGATATTTAGCAAAAGCGGTAGGTCACAACACTATTGTATTTTGTTCTTTCGCGATAAGTTCAATTGAGTTCAATAACCTCTGTAAAATCTCTAATCTCAGCTGTGCGCCTGGTAGCCGGCCTACCAAGCGTAGGTATAGTTAGATACAGGTTACATCAGAGATATTTTGACTATCACTTACCGGGGCGTGTTCTCCTTACAGCGAAACGGTGATGTACCTGATCTGGTACAGTCATAAGAACGCACTAATTTATCACTTCACGATCGCGACACAAGGAGTTTAAACTATCACTTATGTAGGCCACAAAAACATAACGAGTACATGTACACATGAATGGAGTTTATGACGCCACAGTATGCGTGAAATTCCAAGGCATACCTACGTTTAAAAAATTATAGCAACGCGCAACGGCTCGTTGCTCGATGCCGTAACATGCTACCACGCACGCTTCGAAACATATCTGGGGTTACGCTACGTAAATCTCTGATATTCGGGCTTCCATATTCTCTCTGCTCTCATGCTGTACTGTACACTTTTTCTTCACGTAACCTCAGAGAAAATAGTCGAGCGGAGTGAGATCCGGGGACCTCGCCGGGCAAGCGACTCTCACTTCACCGCCACGCCCAATCCTCTGATCAAAACGCATCTTTAAATACGCGCGAACTTCCCCCTTGAAATGAACGGGTTTCACTCCGATAACCGTTCCAGCTCGCCGGGTATCTACTCGTACTCGGGTCTACTTCAAAATGCTCGAGAATACGATCGTCTAAAGCAGTGGGCGTCGTAGAAGGTCGCCACGAAAACTTCCAGTGTGTTGAAGGCGGTTCACCATCTTCTTAAAACACTCCAAAGAGGGAAACCGCCGACGGTCACCCTCTAGTCTTCCGTCCACAAATATCTCACTGTACAGCCGACGAGCTTTTCGCAAGCTACCATCAGCTGCGCCAACACAAAGCATCATCTAATATTCGCTATTACTAAAAACCGACATTTTCACTGCACAACAGAACAACAACTAGTCTACAAATAAACATGTAAACAACCTACAGAAAAGAAGTCGGCACAAGTAGGTACATACGAATGTTGCCAACCATTAATCTATCTAATTCTAATTATCTAATTTAATACGTAGAATTTTGAAAAATCCACAGACCTTCCTTTCATTTTTAAGGTAAATATGACTGAAAAACCTGCAGTTAACTAATTAATGGTTAAATCAATCCCTTTGTTCAGAACAATATTCTATTTCTACTAAAAAGTACATTGCCTAGGTACATTTTGCTATCTGTTCGCGCTAAAAATCTGAACTGAAAAGTAAATGATAGCTTCGTGCTCAGTGGTTAAGGTCGGCCTTTCTACTGAAAATCACAAGTTTTAATCATACCGAGAGGAGATAGAGCCAGAGTAGAAAGAGGAGAAAAAGTTGAGGAATCAGGAAATAAGTAATACATAAAATTGTCACGATATTTTTCTTTGCATATGACAAGACTTACCTACTCTGCGGGTGACAAGACGCAAAACAAACGAACCGGATTTCGTCTTCTATCTTTTAAAAAGCATAAACGCGTAAAAATACATTTTAATCTACTAATAAATTTACCACTTTTTCATTTGAAATCTACGCTGCTTCTACTATTTTTAACATGCCATCTACAGATTTTATAAAATCAGTTATGGCAACATTGATGCCTACTGTTTTACGCACTTTGGCGCCAAATATTATGTCCTTGGCGGCACCGATTGTCCGTGTCAAAAGCGCCGCCACGCATCGCGGTCTCATCAAAGGACTCCGCGGCCGAACGTATTACCTATGAAATTAGGGTCGAGGTACAGGTTTACGTCCATTTAAAAATTTTATTTTAATATTTAAATCTGGATTTTTCAACTATGACTTTGTGCTTCTTTCAAGTGCAGAAACCCCCTCGCATTGAGTTTGGGTTGGACAATGAATGGACTATCGCGCTCAAATTTAATAAAAACCAGAGTTATGTACTTACTCTGAAAAAAAAATCGCAGCTACTATTCAATCTACTCGTTGTCTGTTGTTATGTAAGAGACAACTTTTTCGACGCCGTGATTTTCGTATCATTCAATAACGGGTGGGCAAACAAACATACGACCCACTGACTGAACAACATTGTTATTAAAAAAGAGTATGTAATTCAGTAGAAATACATCCGATACTAAGAATGCAGAATATAATAAAATTGTGACCATGGTCGAATACTAGTCAGTTCACCCTATTTAGGTATAGGAAAAAAATAACAAATGATTTTATCGTATCAATTATTTTAGGGTACCGTAAAATCTTGTTTCAAAAATTTTGAAGAAACGACTCTTACATTTTATGTTATCCTGGTATTTGAACATATTTTTGTTCACTTTACCATACCTTTTTATGCTTTAAGAAAGGTTTTGTATTAAATAAAAATTGGTACGGAACCAATCATAATAAAGGGCGTGGCGATTTGGAGTGAAAGAGAAGATATTTTAATTTTATGAAATAGTTTAGGGTACCGCAATGAATGTTACTTTAACGAACACTTATGAAGGACCTCTTAGAGTTATGTTATCCGGGTACGACATGATATACCTTAGTAAGTTCTGTGTGCATTTTTGTACACTGCCGTTATTTATGTTGTGCGCCATTGTGCGCATTATCATGACACCTGGTTTCCCAAACGTAACGAACAAACAAATCTCAAAAAAATCCGATAATAAATAACTACGTAACTCAAACTAAGGCAAACGTGTAACGATCACAGTGTTGCGGATGCTGCTTTTTTATACCACTTAGGTGGCAGACAAGCACATGGCCCACCTGATGAAAATTGGTTACCGTGGCCTATAAACGTATGTAACACCAGAGGGAACGCACTCGCGCTGCCGACCCTGTAATCACAGAGTTTCTGTGCCGTCAGTGTAGAAGACAAAGCAGGACATGCCTTTAGTTTTCTTACTGACAGCACGAATTCTCCAGTGAGCTCTAGCTACCCTAACACAACACGAAGTTATTATGGCCGCGGTATTCTGTTGGGCGGAGGTACTTCCCTAGTCGGACTGCTCAATTGGGCGGAAATACCGCCTTGTCCAACCTCCTGCTGGTCTCGAAGGACGAGAGCGTGCGGGGATGCGAGAGGAAAACAACCCTGTTTTCGAACCTGTTGCCATGTTAATTCCGTATGGAAAAGTACGATATCCTCATCTTACCCTGAAAAGGGGCGGCTCCTCAACCAGCCCTTTGAGGCTTTGTCTGCTCTCCACTGTGTCCTATGCTACTCAGGCACACATGAAGAGTCACCCAGCATCCCTTTACAGGGGCATTCCTGCCTCGGTCGGGATTTTGGGAGAGGAGGTGTGCTGCCGTCTTCACGCGCAGTTGCGCTGCGGAGATTCGCAACCAAGCATCTCTATTTATCGTGTACCTACCCAACAACTTGGAATTTTGTTCTATTTAACTTCTCATCAGGTGGGCCGTGTGCTTGTCTGCCACCGAAGTTGAATAAAAACCGAAAATTTATTTTTTGCATAACATTTCAATAAAATTGGGTACAGAACCAATTTTAATTAGTTTAATATTAAGGGGCGTGGCTGGAAATTCGATAGTCCACGACTCCTGGTATTGAATGTAGGTTAACCTTTACCTAAGGTATCTTTGAGACAAGTCTTACATTTAGCACGGATGATTTCAGGAACATAAAAATGTTTTATTATTGCTAAAAGTAAATTTTGTTTTATTTTAATACTATTTTAACAAGTTTAAGCTGTTTCAGAATTTCTTTGCCCGATATAAAAAAAAAATTGTTTAGGTACAAAGTAAGTAATATGATATTGAGACAGGGCCTATCAAATCCGATCGTTTGGCAAACCTACTCGGGTTCAAACCGTAGAGTTCATTTGTAACAGCGCGCTGCAGCTGCTGCAGCCCTGGTTAGTTTTTTAGTGTTGTGCGTTTGTCGACAATTTCCACTAGCTTACACATGGTCGATAAAAAAGAAAATTAATTATCTACGTGATACAAAGTAAATTGGTGTTTATACTCCCGCGGAAAATTTATTTATATCACACGTAATGCGTCCCTCGAATATGACCACACCTTTCTGTAACACGTTGTATGTGACGCCTTCAACGATAAACAACAGGTGGATACTTTATATACTGATTTCTCAAAAGCGTTCGACCGTGTGGATCATTACATATTGCTCGCGAAGGCCCAGCATCTCGAGATACATGGAGATCTGTACAGGTGGCTCACATCGTACTTGTCAAATCGCAGTCAGATTGTTACGGTTAGCGGATATGAATCTGTCCCATTCTTGGCGACGTCAGGCGTGCCCCAAGGCTCGAATCTGGGCCCATTACTATTCCTACTATTCGTCAACGATTTGCTTGGTAAGATTAATTGTGAATGTTTAGCGTATGCTGACGATATCAAGATTTTTAAAAGAATCTCTAACCACCAAGACTGTGAGAGTCTACAGGCTGATATGGACACTATTGTGCAATGGTATGATGAGAATTCTATGTCTTTAAACACAAATAAATGTCAGGTCATCACGTTTACAAAAAAAAAGAAATGTATTTATTTACAACTATAATATTAAAGGAATTATTATTAACCGAGTTAAAATGGTACGTGACCTAGGTATAATTTTTGACACTGAAATGTCTTTCAGGGCACATTATGAGCACATCTGCAGCAAAGCTAATCGTATGCTTTCATTTCTGCTGCGTAATTCAAAACCTTTCAAGTACGCTGAGTCCTTAATCACCCTGTATTGTACCTTAGTGAGAAGTATTACTGAATACTGCGCTTCCGTTTGGGCAACGCAGAACGGAAATGCAGTTCATATTAATAAAATTGAAGCAATCCAAAAACGCTTCGTCAGAGCTCTGTGTACAAAATATGGCATTAGACGCAAAATACCCGTATATGAAGACAGGCTTAAAACCTTTGAGTTAATGAGTTTGGAGGAGAGGAGGAGGATGGGCGATTTGTGTACTCTATACAGGATCGTGAATGGCTTACTGGATTGCAATCTTGTCACCTACGTAAGCTTTAAAGTGCCTACTCGGTCTGTACGCATTCCGCAGCTATTTGTTATACCGTTGTGCAAAAACAATGTTTCACAGAATAACCCACTCCATAGAATGTGTAGTATATATAATAGGGTTTGTACTCAACTTGATATCTTCTTTGATAGCTTCAGTACTTTTAAAAAACATCTTTAATGTTAGCGTTTTGTTTTGTTTATATACTTTTTCTGTTGAAGATTTGTGTCAATGTAGCCAACCAACCTACGGTATAATTTGATTGTGTGTATGTTTACATATGTATATACCACTGGCTTAACGAAGTTGTTTAACATTTGAACGTTGTGTACAAATATAATTGGATTTCAGGTTTAAAAAGTGTACTTGAAGATGTTATATTGAATTATGTAATCTGTTATCTGTTTTTGTACCTAATAAAATAAAATAAAATAAAATAAATTATTATTATTATTATTATTATTATTATTATTATATCTGCGTGTAAGATAACCGCTTCAATATTATATACATTATATACTAAATAATACTTTATTTATCACAATATGACATTTGAGAACGTTGGAAACAAAGATTAAAAGTTAGTGTATCTGGTTGGCATTTTTTAAATAACATATTCCCAACCAGTCACAGTGTTACAGTTAATGGTGTGACTCGTTGGGAAATGAGATAAAAGTTGTCCCAACGAGTAACAGTGTATCAGTAAGTTAGGCCACGTCCGCACAGGCAGGTGGCTTACTTAGCGCCTAGAGCCTGGTGGCTTGCATTCTGGCTACTTGCTAGGATTCACGGTGGCCGCACTAGAGGTGGTTTACGTGGTGGGTCGCTAGGTGCCTTAGACATTTGCTGGTCAGCAAGTTGACGAGATGTCGCTTTCAAAAATAGCTCTAAAACGGCTACTTACAGAAAATTCATCGTTAAAATATATCATTTCACAGCCTTACCCAACATGTTGGGTTCATGATATAAAGAAATCACGATCAAGGTATGGGGAGTTTAATGTACTGTATAAACAATTGCATAATTTTGACGACAAATTTTACGAATATTTACGTATGACCATAGACACATTTGATCTACTTCTTAGTAAAGTTAAAGGAAAACTAACTCATTTGGATACTCCTCTTAGAAAAAGCATACCAGGAGAAGAACGACTAGTAGTTACATTGAGGTAAGTGTAACGCTATATTATATGTATTATTTTTATTTATTCAAAAAACTTAAAAAACGTATGTAGTAATTTATGAAAAAAGACTCTTCTTGGTCAGAGTGTCATCTTAGCTTCATTTAATTATTTATTTGTAAGTGTTTATGTCACTAATCAAAGCTGAATCATTTTGTTCAGATGAATTCTGGACATACAATTCATATTCTTCTATTGGTTGATTATTTATTTTCGGTACAGGAATATGCATCACTGGCACCGATTGTTGAATATTATTTTCTACAGCTTCCATTTCAGGCACTATTAAATCTTGAATCTTTGATCTTAACCTTAATTTACGCCTTAATGGGATATTTTCCATATAAGGCAAAAGACTTTCAAAAAACAGTAAATCATCGCATTTTTTTTAATACTTCCCCTCTGGAGAATTTCAAGTTTCTTCTTTTCTATTGCTAAAAGTTGATCATTGTTTTCGGTTCTGATCATACGATTTTTTTTTCTTTGTGATGTTTGACTATAACTTTGAGATTCGAGAGTATCATTTGTAACTGTTTCTGAAGTAGAATTAGCCTGCACAGAATCTGTAGTCTATAGCTCTTCTTTTGTTGCGTCAGTTGTTGTAGAATAGTTATCATAATTATCTACACTCAGGTTTGAATCTCTCCCAGAGCTCTCGTTCTTCTTGCTCTTTAAAAATAATAATTGGTCGTAATATTGCCACGTACTTTTACATATTTTATTAGCGCTATCTCCACTCTTTGGCTTATCAATTTTTCCACATTCTTTAAAAAAATATGCTCTCAGATTTTTCCATCTTCCTTTTACTGTTTTGACTGAAACAAAAACCAGCAGTTATTATATTATTAAGCATTAAGTACTTACTTTTTGTTTCAGATATTTGGCTACTGGAGAATCCTATAGGTCGCTTGCTTTCCATTTCCGTTTAGGTCGCACTACAGTTTCTGAGATTATAAGCGAAACATGCTACATTTTATGGATTACACTGAAAGACGAATACATGCCAATTCCAACTATGGAGAAATGGTACGAAATTGCAGATAAGTACTATAACAAATGGAATTTTCCGAATTGCATTGGTGCAATCGATGGGAAGCATATTAGGGTACAGTGTCCATGTAATAGTGGATCCACGTATTATAATTACAAGCAATATTTTTCAATTTTACTACAAGCTGTAGTTGATGCGGACTGCAAAATTATTTTAGTAGATATCGGAGCAGAGGGCCCTCAGTGTGATGCTGGAAATTTTAAAAATTCATCTTTGTTTCACATGTTAGAAACTAATGGCCTTAATATCCCACCGGAGATAGAAATTCCTAATACAAATATTAAAATCCCATTTGTGTTAGTTGGAGATGGTGGCTATCCGTTATTGAATTATTTAATAAGGCCTTTTTCATTAAGAAATATCGATAACACTAAAACTATTTACAACTACCGACTTTCAAGAGGTCGCCGAAGTGTAGAGTGCTGTTTTGGTATAATGGCAGCAAAATGGAGGATATTGCAGAAAGCCATTGAAACCAAGGTTAATACTGCTATTTCAATTACGAAAGCTGTATGCATTCTACATAACTTTGTTATGACAGAAGCTTCAGGAGGACATGGTTTCTACTATTACTAGTGCGCCAATATTTGCGCATTACGAACTAGAGACATTTTGTTGAATTATTTCAACGGAATTGGATCGGTTACTTGGCAGAACAACTCGTTGAAAACGTAATCCAACGCCATAATAGACATTCACACGATTAATTTCTTATTGTAAAAATAAATTATCAAGTCATAAATAAATAAATCACTTTTTAGTACTTACCATCTTTTTCTACCTCGACTGCTACCTCTTCCCATAGTTTCTTTAAAACAACTGCATTTTTATACAGTTAATGACCAGGATTCCACAGAGGTTCTCTTTTAAAAACTGATGCAATTAATATTTCATCCATTTTTTCTTATAAAATACCACGCGCCTCGCTACAAAAAACCAACACGTTTGTTTACTTGGGTGCACGCTTAGCGACTAGCTCGCTAGTCGCGTACGTTCTAGAACGTTCGTTTTATTAAGCGACTCTCTTGGTGACTCGCCAGGCTCTAGGCGCTATGCAAGCCACCTGCCTATGCGGACGTGGCCTTACAGTTGGGGGTGTGACTCGTTGTGAACAAGCCGTACTATGGGAAGGAAATATTGCCCGTAGTACTACTACCAAGTAGTCTGGTACGGGCCATATTTACTTCCCATAGTACTACCAGACTGCTAGGTAGTACAACGGGATGTTTTAAAATTATATTGTTATTATTATTATTATTATTTCATTCATAATTTTATTATATAAATTAAAAAAATATTCGTATTTCATTCATGTTTAATAGTGATAATTAAACATTAGAAGCTAAACTAACTAAAATAGAAAAATAAAATCAGTCACTTTCCGCTGCCAAGTTTAGGGTTAATAACACAAATAATAATTCATTATAACTGTTAAATAAAATCTGTACATTTTAACGCAATTTTTCCAGTGCATTACCTGTTGAGATCTCACCTGTGACCAATTGCATTAATATATGCCGAATATTGTCATCATTTTTAATGTCACTGTTTCTTCATTTTGCTTACTTTTTGAATTAGAATGGATCAAAATCCAACTTCTACTGACACCTTGGTTTAGAGCGTTCAGTAACCGCGTTACTTTTACTGTGTTTTTGTTTATGAGCTTATTTATTTTGTAATGGTAACCCTCCAATAGATTGTTGGTCCGATGTAGCATACCGTAAACGCTCAGTAGGTTGAGGTATTTATCCTTTATCCACATATGCTTGATATAATCTAAAAAAATCTTCATATCAAGGTATTTGCTTTCTGCTTGCACGTAACATCAACCCTCTAGTATTTTTTCTTTTGGCAGGAGGGGTAATGCACTACACAATGTAACAATGCGCCTTTCTGATTTACACTTATCATGCCCGACTTTTTTGGCTTTTCTCCAAAGACACCTGTGCCAATGGTAATAACAACCTATTATCTGTACCTCAGGAAAAATAACATTAAAGGCGTTAATTGTTGCGATTTCAAAATCGCAATGGCATTTTTTTGGTACAAATTGAGGTAAAGTACTTTTAATTAAATCAAACATTACTTCATAAGTTGACTGTTGCTTGTTTGTCAAGAGTGCATAGATCGAAGGAACGACTTCTGTAGTGTTGGCGCGATTCTCATGTCACCTGAGCTAGTGGACTGTATTATGCGGGGGGTGAAGTTAACATGTTTCATATGACACTTTACACAACAAACAAGATAGGTGATCGGGTTGCGGCGGAGGTGGTGTAGGCATTGAATGCAACCCGAGAAATTAGGAGAGGATGCACTAACCTTTACGAAGCCACGTGCTGTCGTGGCCGATGCACCGGTCTTCTCTTCCTGGCTCAGGAGCTGCTGCCCACATCACTAAATCACTTGAGGGACACACGAGAGGCACAATCCGATCGGTAAAGGTCTATGAAAGCGGTTAAAATCCAACAAACATTATTAATTTCTGAGAGACGCGCGCACCGCCGGCCATTGTTTATTAGTTCAAAAGCGGAAGCGAATATGCGTCTATTTTGACAATTGAGCGGTGCGAAAACTATTGCTATCTCACTTTAAAGGTAGTGCGGGAGGGAGATGGGTATAGGGAGCGTGTGTTCAGTGTCATCAATTTGAATTACTACTATTGAGCAAAAAAATACAAATTCTACTATCGGCGCAACCATTCCCCCCGGCTTGAAGGGTTACCTTCAAAACGAAAAATGCGGAACAAATCTAAAGTCTAATCTAAATCTAGATTTGGGAAATAACAACTAAAATATAAACCTAGATTTGAACTCGTGCCTACTGCTGGCTAGGCAGAGGGCAGAGGCGAACAACCGGGCGCAGATACGATCCGGTTGCGGTTTTAACCCGTACAACACGAGTTATCCCGCGGGAATCGGGAAAAACTTCCTCTACTACTCCTAGAGGCCAATGTAAAGGAGGCGCATTCCCAGTCATAAGGACTACCACCGTACCTACAGTAATTGGGTTAGATGGAGTATTCCATTTTTGACGCGACTGCAGCGTGTGCAAACAATCGGTTCTCCAACGATTCCAAAACGATTGGACTAATTTATCTAAAAGAGCGTGACGAGTTAGAAGGTGCATTCTATCGTCATCAACATCTATTGCGGGCAAATATTTTTGCGTACCTAAATCACCGGTCAACTCTATATGACCGCGCGTAGATAAAATTCTCAAAAATCGGCCTACATAAACAACACAACGCAACAGTCTCGACCAAGACGAGACGCGATTAGCCAACAACAAAATAAGGGACTCTTCACGCGGGACCGATACAACAAGCGAGTGCTTCTTCTCCTCGGGTGGTTCGGAAACCGTAGTGGGATTGAATTGACTAACTGGCCACTTATCTAACGCGGCATGAATCCAGGACGGCCCACTAAACCATAACGGGTGATCTAAAATTTGCGAAGGAAGCAATCCACGAGAGAGACAATCGGCTGGGTTGTCGGTGCCAGCAACGTGAAAGGGATTTTGTGGCGCTAATTCAGATTGAATTTTTGCAACTCTATTAGCGACGAATGTGTCCCAACGATGGGGCGACGAGTGGGCCCAACACAAAGCGACTGTTGAGTGCGAAAAAGCTAAAATTTTACTAATATTAATGCGAAAATTTACAATTATGTCAAATAAATTACCTTAAAGATTTTGACCACAATACAAAATGTCATTAAGCGACACGGAAGTGCTAGTCTTAGCACTGCCATCCAAAACTACGCGGAGTTTAGTAGTAAGCTTATCTTCTCTAATAACTCCGTGGTGCGGGATAATGTACGAAGGCTGGGTCCCGCCAGTGTCCGCAGGCGCAGGTGAGATGCAACCTTTATCTAAATATTCGTTAACAACCTCATCACAGGCCCGCTTCAACTTTGGAGACGCCTGCATCTTTCGTTCTAAACAAAGAAAGCGTTTTTCAGCGGATACACGGGAGTCACCGAGCGAAAAAATATCTCCCTTGAAAGGGAGCGCGACAACAAATCTCCTCAGCCATCTTGTCATCAGGGCTTAGGATAGGTGGGACATTGACCTCTTCAATTTCCCAAAACTTGCGGATGGTAGACTCCAGTGGCGGCTCGACGGTGCAACAGAACGAAGCAGTCGAGTGACTAAAACTATCTATAGAAGCGGGTGCGGAACCAATTATAACAAAACCTAGAACTGTTTCCAGTGCGTGCGGAGCGGGGTACGTCGGTCCCCCTTGAACCTTACGTAATAACTGGAGGTGCGGGAGAATCGAAGCGCCGATCAATATATCGACGACTCCAGGAACAGCGTAAGTCTCATCTGCTAAAGGCAAGTCTTTAAATTTCGTAAATAAAGACGTGTCAACCGGGACGGTAGGCAACTGTTCAGTTATTTTATCTATAACGAGCGAATCCATGTCAAACCAAATATTATTATTAAAACGAGATCCAAACCTTGTTTTAACGGTGCCATGAACAGCTGACTGTAAACCTCCAAAACCCTTCACCACTGAGCGGGTTGAACGCTTATCAACATTGAAACCAAGACGTTGACAACAATCTTGAGTAATAAAATTACTTTGCGAAGCGCCATCTAATAGCGCTCGAACAATGTGCGGTTTACCTAATGCATCGACAACAATAACGCGAGCAGTCGCGAGGACAACAGTAGTGAGCGCAGTACTAGCGGACAACGAACACAAGGTGACGTCATTCGCAGCGGTCTCCGGGCGGGCCGGAGCGCGCGCGAGCGCGGGCTGCGGCTGTGGCGCAGGCCGCCGTGTGCCACCGCTCGACGAACCAACTGTGCTCACATTGGATGCGGCATTACTATTTTCAAAATGAAGTAAAGTGTGGTGTCTCGCTGGACATTTGCGACAACTATTGCTACTATTACATAAAACAACGCGGTGTTTAGTACCGAGACAATTAAAACAAAAATTATCAGCGCGAACAAATTTATAACGATCACTAGGCGATAATTTTAGGAAACCCGAACACTTGTACAATTGCGAATGATGAGTATTACACAAAGAGCAAACAGGTGATTGTACATGTGCTGGTGCGGTATTAACATAAGTATGAGTTGACCTCAGTGACCTCGATGACGCATCTATTTAGCGTTCCGAACTAACAACTTTCTTCGCGCCTTCATGTTTCGATGAAGAGCGTTGCAATATTTTTATATGCTCGCGAACAAAACTTTCTAAGTCTTCGAACTTAGGAATTTTATTGCCGCGGTGATCCGACTCAAATAAACGAATGGTTTCGGGATCTAATTTCTTTAAACCCATATACAAAAATAAGAAGTCGCAGAGGTCATCGATCTTTAGGTTCTTTACGGCGCGAACAGATGATGCGAAAGTATCTAGAAACTTCTCTAAGCTTTGATCGTTACATGCCGTAATGGGTTTCAAGTCAAACATCTGATCCAAATATGCGTTAGCTACCGATCTTTTATCCTCATACTTAGCTTTCAAAGTATTTAAAATTAAATTATAATTTTCGGCACTAAACGTAATTCCAGCGCAAACGGTTATAGCTTTACCAGTTAATTTTTCAACGAGATAATGCAATTTTTCGTGATCTGTCAACGAATCGTTCTTATCTATTGTATTCTCAAAACTATCTATAAATAAACACCAATTGCGAATGTTACCATCAAATTCGGGTATTTGAATTGGTGGCAACTTAGGTCGGTCGCGAGTGGGATTGGGTCGGTCAGACGGTTTCTCCAAACTCCTAGCGACGCGTTTGATACGACAATACAAATCGTCAAACGACGACAAGGCCTGATAACTCACTGAGTAATCGGGATTTAAATTTAACTCTAAAACGTTGATGTCATGTACTAAGGATTCGAAATCCGCGCGTAAACTATCCAAGTTTTCTATAGAACACAAGAACGAATCTTTAATAGCCAAATCAGAGGTTTTAAGTGCATTATCACAAATCGATTGTACACGAGAGTAAATCATTTCTCTTTTAGCGTATAAAAGTTTCAATTGAACTTTACTATCGGTGCTACCAAACTTTGGGGGCATTTTTACAACTAATATCAAACTAAAGTGCGGTAAACAACAAATGAAATGACTTAATCTTAGCGGTACCTATAGTACAGCGACGCGGCGCGAACGATATCCGTAGGTAGGTAGGTACTTATAACTGCGCGTGCAAGCTTGAACAAAACGCGCATAGCAACAAGATCGTACCTACGCGAGCTAGATCGCTGTCTAGGTTCAACTATTATTTCAGGGATTAAGTACTGAGTAATATCTATTCAAATTAAAATACTTTCGTATGAATTTGAATGAAATGCGAGCGAGGTATAACCACGTATCTACCCACGTAGGTATTAGGTAAATACGATGCGAGCTAGCGGCGAACGGACAACTTAATTGAAACAAATAAAAACAAAAGCCAAATGCGTTAGGTATTACACTGTGCCTATGCACTAGGGTGTCAGGATACCTAAGATCTAAACCTAAATGCCTAGATGCGGGGTTTTCTACTAAAATAACTAGGTATTTAGGTGCGGTGCGTTTATTCCCTGTGGAATAAATAACAAAAGCGAGCTACGACTAAGGATCGATACGATAAGAGAAATGCGAGCGAGGTATAACCACGTACATAACCTATGTAGGTATCAGGTAAACACGATGCGAGCCAGCGGCGAACGGATAACTTAGAAATTGAAACAAATAAAAACAAAAGCCAAATGCGTTAGGTATTACACTGTGCCTATGCACTAGGGTGTCTAGAATACCTAAGATCCAAACCTAAATGCCTAGATGCGGGGTTTTCTACTAAAATAACTAGGTATTTAGGTGCGGTGCGTTTATTCCCCATGGAATAAATAACAAAATTGCGAACTACGACTAAGGATCCGACTCGACCAGGACCAAAAAGATTAGTGGCGCGATTCTCATGCCACCTGAGCTAGTGGACTGTATTTCGCGGGGGGTGAAGTTAACATGTTTCATATGACACTTTACACAACAAACAAGATAGGTGATCGGGTTGCCGCGGAGGTGGTTTAGGCATTGAATGCAACCCGAGAAATTAGGAGAGGATGCACTAACCTTTACTACGCCACGTGCTGTTTTGTCATTTGCTGGCTGGGTCGTTGCACCGATGTTCTCTTCCTGGCTCAGGAGCTGCTGCCCACATCACTAAATCACTTGAGGGACACACGAGAGGCACAATCCGATCGGTAAAGGTCTATGAAAGCGGTTAAAATCCAACAAACATTATTAATTTCTGAGAGACGCGCGCGCCGCCGGCCATTGTTTAATTAGTTCAAAAGCGGAAGCGAATATGCGTCTATTTTGACAATTGAGCGGTGCGAAAACTATTGCTATCTCACTTTAAAGGTAGTGCGGGAGGGAGATGGGTATAGGGAGCGTGTGTTCAGTGTCATCAATTTGAATTACTACTATTGAGCAAAAAAATACAAATTCTACTATCGGCGCAACCATGTAGTTTCTGCGGTACTACCAACATCTCCAAGTATTGCAAATAATTGTGCAAAAGGTGGAGGCCAAAACTTGAATGTAGCGTCTCCGAAAAATTCTGATATTTCACTTTTTTTTTTTGACATCCGGAAAGCAAAATAGTAAAATTCTTAGACCATCCATATAATAATCGGCCAGAATGTGGTGATGATATTTTTCAGGAACTTGCACTTCTTCTAAATTAGAACTTTTTGATATTTGATTTAAGAAAAAGTAACATTGACATTGTAAGAAAAAATAACATTGACATTAGAAGGTGAGGTGCATTTAGTTTCGGCATGGCACATAGAATTTATACAAAAAAACAGAAACTAATGAACATCGACAAAACAAAAGACTATCGGAAAGTGATCTGACAACGATTGAGACTGTAAAAAATGGGTGCCAGCGATTTTCGATCTTATGCCTAAAAATAAATATTTTATAGATTCTACTGACTAGGAATATTAAAAAAAGACAGAATTTAACATAAATATTGTTGGTGATTGTGCATAGTTGGTCCATGAGGAACAAATATTAAATGATAATTACCCGATTGTACCAAAGGGAAAGATTTAAGAATAAAATTCCTGATGGTACAACTAGTTGTGCATACATACTAGGTCCACGAGGAAACAGCGATCAGGGGCCTAACCACAACCTCTTAAAGCAGTATTATTTCAGTCTTATTTCGTGTTTTGGTACCACGACGTCTTAAAACAGTATTACAATAATGTCGTTTAAACCTGGCAGTTTTGTGACGTCATCCATAGGTTTTGTTCATTTTGTTCATTCAGCGTCAAATATGACATTCTTTAAAAAGTCACCCGTTATACATATACACAATAATATTTAATAAATAATATTATACTTAACGCCAATTCACGTAATCGGCATCATATGGAGTTACGAGAGGAATGCGACTCCTTCCATTTCAGGATGCTGGTTCATTAAACAAAACAGACTCCCACAGAGTGATGAATAGAGGCCACTCTGCTGAAAAGCCCTAGAAAATTGACAGAGTTCTTCGTAAAGACTAAGGTAAGCCCTGTTAGTAAGTCAATATTTACCTTGAATTAAGGACCTACACACTTAAGCATTGTAATGTGTGATTAACCACTACTGTTATTGTAAATATATAATGTAGGTACCTTCTCATACATGTACTCATGTATAAACATGGTTATTTTTTCTAGGTGTTGATTGTATTACCATTTTATTTACCATTTTGATTCGAAGATAACAATATAATAATAATAATAATAATAATAATTTAATAATAATTTATTTGTTTCAAGCAAATACATACACATTTTACACATATAGAAAGATTACAATCTTAAAAAATATTAGAGACAACATCTGTGTCTGAACTAGATAAGTTAATATCTGTATTTCAGACAGCAGCCCCAACTAAAATAGATCATATTATGTAAGATCATGTCAAGATAGAAATAAATAAATAAATAGGTAGCTACAGTAAGCATAATATTTCTAACATAATATTGTATTACATGTCAATAAATTTAATTAAATAACACATTGTATTATGAATAACATTATAAGCATTACACTTCTTCAGAACTATTATAAGTATCACAGAGGTTTAAAATTATGATATAGCTAATCATATATATATATATATATATATATATATATATATATGATTAGCTAAGCCGAATATACGGATATAATTGGTGAAGTCGGATACATCCAGAGTCACAGGACAAACCGAGTGAACAACCACGGAACAAGAACAATAATAAGATTTCAGCGGTTGGTGAAAAGGCTGCATTATGATCCAGACACTAATTTAAATATTTTACAAATATAATTGTTTTTTATTGTATTTAAAATAACAAGGTCTTATAAATTAATAACGTAAGTACAAACTTTGTATGATTTGAAACTATGGGGACATTATCATTATCTAACGACCGCTGTGGTTCGGCCGCGATTTCGATTACCGCTCATGCCAAATATCTATTAGGCTTATTTAATTAGTATTCGAGCTATTATATCGATGGTCTATAAGAGCTCTACCTCATTAAGATACCATGGCGATGTCACCAGCTACGTCTCATGCGCCGGCACTTGGCGACGACGGTACGGTAACGCCGCCGCCCCAAAGTTAGAAGCGTGGCAACGTACTACAGCTCTCTACGTGACTTCTGGATACTCTGGTGGCCTGGCGACGTTACCACTATAATGTACACGTGTGAACTGCTCCTCCCTCACTCAGCCGCCAGTCAGCTATCATCACTTAACGACGTAGACGAAGAAGTATCTCAATGCCTAAGATCAAGAGGTAAACGAACTAAATGTCCAGACGCCATGATCACTCGAATTGACGGCCTTCGGAGACTGGGCATTGTACAGGGAGTAACTAGGCCTGCGCCTGGTGACGTCATCATGGTTTCTTAATGAGGTAGGGCTAAGCCAATCCAAAAGACAAAGTCAATGAAGTCTCAAGCATACATGGTCTCAAAGTGAGTAGGTGATGTGACAGAGACGTAGTGCGCATGTTTATTTTAACGTCATCGACATGATTTCGGTTCCCATAGCAACAATATTTTTAGAACAAAAATTTACCAAACTAGCTGCGCGCCCTGGCTTCACTCTGGTATAAATATAGACATCCTATATAGAAATCCTGTGGATGGTTTTATGTCGGACGTGTGTCGGTGTGATGTGATTATAAATGCCCAGACAATTAAAAACATCTAATTACTAATGGCGTTATATTTTGTAAGGTTTAGTTAATAAAGTAAAAGAAAAAAAATTACAGTGGAAAATAAAATGTTATATATCCACCTAAAATTCACAATTGTTTTAATGTCAGAGAAGATATTGAATATGAATCGAATTTTGTCACAGAGGTTCAACACAACACTCCTCCTCGCAATGATAACCCTAAGCGTTTACTTAGTTCCAGATGTCGAGGTCCTGGTACTCCTTTCGTTAACACATCGGCCAACATATTTGATGTATCTTTGTACGTACACTAATACTTCCACTTTGTAAATGCTCTTTCAAAAACTGAATTTAAGGGCGATGTTTCGTTTAATACTTTATGATAGCATTTTCCCATAGCTTCAATACTGCTTGGTTGTCATTGAATATAATGATAAGATAAAATAATGATTTTATCTTGCTTCATTGCTATATGTTTCTCAGCAGTGGCCTTAGATGGAGAGCTTCATTCACAATTTCTGATGGCGATATACCTATATATTCTGCTTCAGCAGTTGAAATGGCAGTTGCTCCTTGCTTCTTGGATTCCCAGCTTACAACCATTCTCTGCTACCATTTGTTATAATATTTGCGTGACATGCTCATAAATGCCCACAATATAAACATAGTAAATTACCTACTAACTAATGGCTTTATTTTTGCGCTGGAAAATAAAATGTTACATAGATTTTTATAGGTCCACGAGTTGAAATTATTTTGTCAGATGACAGCTATTTTTACTTTTTTTTAAAACCTTAGTTTTTATATAATTATTCTGCCAGTTATTTAAAAAAGGTAAGTATTTACTTAGAACGTTTAATAAATTACTTAAAAGTCGATCCATTTACTGTGAAAAACAGTACTGCTGCTGCTATACAGTACGTATAGCGGTGTCTCTTTTCCTTGTTTCCGGGCTCAATAATAACCTTACTCAAATTGGTACCATGAGCGTATAACAAAGTTTTGTTTGATTCCTGCCTATTGACAGAAATGAATGATCTATTTATAATAGTTGTCTATTCCCTGTTTCTCATTAGAGCTGTGCTGCGAAGACAAAAAGTCTTAGGTCCTCCGTAGGTTTTGCGACAACCCGGTTTTTATTTTTCAAATCTTCCGGCGATTCAAGTCAAGTATTTTTCTTTCTTTCATACAATGAAATTATATTTTTTTGTTTATAAATACACTATTAATAAGAAGGTACATTAAAATGTACAATAATACATTTTAATCGCCTAAATCCTCGGAGTGTTAGGCAGCGGAGGATCAATACCCACATGACACCAATCATTATATTCGGTTTCACGTAATAAGGGATGACTCTATTAAAGTATTCCGGGCACTAAGTGGGTAATAAGTTGATTGTGTTGGTGTAATAATCATTAAACAAGAATTAATTAAACATTTAATAGCAGCGTTTTACCTGAAATAAAACGCATATTAAAATACCTACCTTACCGGAAGCTTTACTATTGAGAGAGCGTATCCATTTCCGTCGATTTCCTACCAGTTTTTAGTACTTTTATAGACTTGTTCAGTGGCGACGCCTGGCGGCACGTCCGACATTTTAGTTTCCTAAAATATGTCGGGTGATTTTTATGTCATTGGCTCAATATTTTCACCAGGCAGAGGTAAAAATTAAAGCTTCCGGTGAGGTAAGTATTTTAATATGCGTTTTATTTCAGGTAAAACGCTGCTATTAAACTACTTGACCGTCACCGGAAGCTTTACTGTTGAGAATCTGTTTGTTATCGCCTGGTGTCGCCACTTTAAACTAACGCCAATGTGATGTGGTAAAATAAATTAAAATACTATTGTAATATTTTAATTAAATGTATTTTTGTTGTATAATAGTGAAATGTAGAACATATAAAGTATTTTTCATTTATTTATTTATATTTTTATTTAATCAGCATTAATCTACAGGCTTAAATAAGTGTGTGACATTTGAATCAACGTCATGAGTTGGTAACACTTCTCGTCTATAAAACTTCTGGAATGTATTTGCTGAACGCCAGTTACCCCTCGATAAAATTTCTTCAAGAGAATGATTCATCGACCAACTTTTAGATGCTACCGCCGATCGAGTACTTCCAGCGGGGGCGTTGATGCCGGCTTCCTTGAATAAGGTTTTTATCCAATTCGCAATCACTGTACGAGAAGCGGGTTTTGGTACTCCTCTGACTGTAATAAATAGGTTGAATGACCTTGCAGTAACACGTCTTTCGTTTAATAATGTTATAATTCTATCTATCCAGAACATAGGATCTAGATTACGGTTACATGTATTAGGGAGTAATTTCCAGCCAGACTGCCTGTGATCACTGTTATCAGTTTTGGATCCAAAATGAGGCCAACATATTATATTTTCGTCTGTTTTTATACAATGATTACCATCTATCATTTTACATCAACATTAAAAATAAATAGTTGCGGTGTTCCTCAAGGGAGTGTATTGGGGCCCTTACTGTTCCTTATTTACATACATGACTTCAGCAAGAATATTATGCATGACTGTATACTCTTTGCTGATGACACGACACTTATGATTAAGTGTAAAAATAAATCTGACATAGAAAATGAAACTAATCAGGAGTTAAATAGGGCAATACAATGGTTACAAAACAACAACTTACAGATTAATGTCGATAAAACTAAAATAATTAAGTTTGAAACATATAATTCTAAATGCGCTTCACCAAATATCAATATTAACAATACATTTATTAAACCTGTCAACTCAACTCTGTTTCTTGGAATAACAATAGATAAGTATTTAAATTGGAAAGAACACGTTGGAAATGTATGTGCAAAAGTGGACAAGTTTGTATTCGCTCTAAGGAAATTGAGACAGATAGCTTCCAGAGAGACAGCTCTGTCAGCGTATCATGGATACATCTCATCAGTGCTACGATATGGTATCGTTGTATGGGGTAACTCGATAGAAGTAGAGAGTGTACTTCTGGCACAGAAGAAGTGTGTTAGAGCTCTGTATGGAGCCGGATACCGAGAACACTGCAAACCAATCTTCAAAAAACTAAGAATTCTGCCATTTCCTTGCCTTTATATTTATGAAATGTGCCTATTTGTGAAGAAATATCCACAAATGTTTCCGCTACATGATGACATATTGAAAAAGACAAATAGTAGAGATCCTTATAAAATTTTAGTGCCCCAGCAAAGAATACATCTATATTCCTCAAATGCATATTGTATGGCTATAAAAATATATAATAAACTGCCAGTTGGTGTGCGAGCGCTACCTATGACTAAATTTAAATTCAGCATATTTAATTTCTTAGTAGATAAGTGTTTTTATTCAGTGAGGGAATATATGGATAGCAAATTTAATTTTAAGGACATTTGACTGATGTAAAACAAATAAATGACTAATAAAATAAATAATTATTGATTGCATGCGTTATATATTTGATATTATTATCGTAAAATTTAAATTATTATTGTAAAACGTAATAGAAATAAATAATTAATTGATTGCATGAGTGACATATTTGACATTACTATTGTAAATCTTAAATATTATTATTATAAAATTTAATATTTCTACACCAGGGTATGGTAGAATATGTTTGAACAAGTGAAATAACATAAAGACCTCAATGTACCATATTCTTAGAAATAAATTATTATTATTATTATTATCTATACGCAGTAATGTAAGATCATGTATTCTTCTACCAGAACAAAGCAGAAGCAAAATGGCAGCATGGCGTGATATTTGAAAGGTGTTATCTAAGTCTATGTTATAATTAGTTAAGTATGCAATTAATTTATTAACGTCCCAAATATGTGGCTTAGGTGAAATCGGCTTTTTCAAGGCGATGGATTTTAATATATGTTTTACAAGAACATTCGAACTTAATAGACTTGATGTTTCAGGATTACATAGCGTAGAAACCACAGATTTATGTAACCGAATGGTATTGTAAGATAAATTATCAATTAAACATAGGTCTGACAAAAATCTTGCTAACTGTGAACCGGTGGGATTTTTAGTATCAACTTCCTTAGATTTAGACCATGAAACCCAACGCTTCCAAGCCACCTCATAAGTTTTTAAAGTAGAATTTCGCCAGGAATTTCTAAGCAGTGATTGCTGTTCAGTGCTCCATGTATCTGTCGCCTCAGACCACCCCCACATTTCCAGACCTCCAGGACAAGATTCTCCACCTGTGGTGGAGGCAATCCTGTCGAGGTGTCGACTAGATGTTTCTGCAGATTTTTCAGAGTTAATGGCGCTGTGAGTGATCGAGCTTTGAGGTCTGCGCGTCAAAACACCTTCTTCCACCGAGGGGCTACTATTAAAAATATGCCCGTCGACTGATTTAGATGTGTTAATACTTTCGGTATGAGGAAAGGCGGTGGGAACACCCACGCGAGAGGATAGTTCCATGGGACACTGAATGCATCGTGAAATAGGGCTTGATGGTCTTTCAGGTCTCGAGATACATAGTTGTAAACCACATGTGCTGTGTTGGAAGCAAATAGGTCTATTATCGGTGTGCCCCACTTTGCAAACACCATTTTCACACTGGCTGGTCGCAAGTGCCATTCTGGGGGTTGACGAAAGCGTGAAAAGTGATCGGCATGGTTGTTGTATTTGCCCGGGAGATGGTGTATGCTGAAGTGTATTTGATGTTGATCCAGTAAATGCAGTATTTGATACGTGATTTGTACTAAGGGTAGAGATTTCGTACCTCCTTCCTTCCGAAGGTAAGTGACAGCTGTCCTGTTGTCGCATTGTATGAGGATGGAGCTGTTGCGAAGTATATGAGCCTGGCTCTGGAGAGCATGTAATATCGCCAACAACTCTTTTTGATTGCAATGTAGTGTTTGTTCCTCTAGAGACCATGTGCCTGACAGGGCTACGTTGTTGAGTTGTGCTCCCCAAGCCTGATCTGATGCATCTGTCGTTAGAAAGTGCACCGGTGGCTGGTAGTGTAACGGTGTTGATGTCTGACAATTTTTCGCCCATCAATTTAATTCGTTGCATACATTTTGAGGCAACTGGAATACTTTCGTTGATAGAACCGGCAACGAGCCCATGAACATAATTAGTTGCCGATGATTTAATCGACCTCGAGGAAAAACAAAGCTTGCAAAGTTTAATAGCCCTATTTTTTCTACCTCTTTTCGAGTTATTTTCTTTCGTTCGAGAACATCTTTTGTCTTTTTGATTATTAGGGAGATTTTTTCTTTCGGTAGGGATTTCGTATTTTCCCAAGGATTCCACACTATGCCTAAATAATGTATGTTCTTCTGGGGTATAAGAACCGACTTGTCGAAGTTTATTTGCCACCCTAAATTCTGTAGCATTTTTACTGTTAGTTTGGCATGGTCTCGTAGTACGTGTGGATTTTAGTAGGCAGGTCATTTCTAGCAGTTTCTGTTGGTATATTAGACGCAGGAAGCGTCTGTGTGACTTTACTATTTTTAAATGAAAATACGCTTGTGAAAGGTCCACTTTGCATAACCAGTCCCGAGGTTGTAGGAAGTTTGGTATGCGATACATGTTTATTAAATGAAACGGTTCGGATTTTACATAACTGTTCAGAGCTTTGAGATTGAATATCGGACGAGCAGACCCGTCGGGCTTTGGTACTAGAAACAGAGGGGAAATGAAACTTGGTGAATGTGGTACCACTTTTAAAATGCTCTACATTTTCATTTTGTCTATGATAACAGACATTTCGTTTGAAACTGGAGTTTGAAATGGACCTTTGATTAAGTCTGGCAATGCAAGAGGAGGTTTTTGAAAGAACGGTATGTGATATCCTTGAATCAGTTTCATAATTATATCGGGAGCTCCCATTTCCTTCCATTGGGACTGAAAGTATGTTAACTGGCTTGCCTGGCAATGATAAGAGTCATTGTTTGTGTCTCTTATCTGTTTGGTGACCTTTAGAACCTCTTTGAGGGTTTGAGCGCCCTCGGCTACTTCCATGGCCGGGCCGCAAGCCTCGGTTGTGAAATGATCATCTATAATTACTGTGATCATTAGTAGAATGTGAGTAATAGCCACCCCGCGAGGGTGGGTTATTTTTGGTGTTCATGTACTCAGGTGGGCCTGGTTCATGAGAATTATAGTAAGTTCCACGCGATGGAACCGATGTTCGTTGTACGCCTTGCCCCCGCGAGAGGCGGCGATTAGGTGTTCTGAATTTTATTTCAGTAACATTTTCGGTTTTAATGGGCCAGAAGGCCTTGCGTACACCACCTGCCTTTTCCAACGTATTTGTGAAGGCGACAGGCTCAAAAATACAAGCAGACGTTGGCGGTATTTTGTTGAGCGCAGTTTTTACCAAAGGCTCTTTAATTTTACTAGAAATAGCCTCGCGGCGCATTTCTATACATTCGGCTCTGTGGCCGCAAACCATTTGCAACAAATCCGAAGATATTTTGTTATAATCGCCCTTTTGAAACAACTCCACCACCTTTTCACTTAGATTATCTAAATTTACATTTGTATCTTTAGCCCAGCTAAAAAGATCGCGTATACTATCTTGCAATGATTCTTTTTGTTTTAGAATGCAATATTTTAATGCCGCAAATGTTTTGTCAGCATATGTGAGGTGACGTAATGTATCATACGTTTTTATTTCCTCATTAGCCTCTAAATCTACGAACCCCGGCGTATGATTGTATAATTTTTGTGTATCGGCGTATCTTACTTCAGACCTAGACGAAGTACCCAATCTTTGTACATCGAGTAACATCTTTAAATAAAGTTCTGGAGTTTTTGGAACTACGGGTTCCTTTAATTTTGTTTCAATGTTAAATGTAAATGCTGGATTATAATTTTGAGACTGATCATCAAAAGACTGTTCGCTAATGGCGTGATGGTCTGCATATAGTTCCCCACTGACCGCCGAACAAACTGATACTGCATCATGGCCATTCACATCCTGATTCATAATTAGATTGCGTAGTTCACCTACCTCCTTAAAAAGTTTATCCATCCTCCGGCTGGAATATCGGGCGCGTTTACCTTTCTTGCGGCGAGAACGATGTGACTTCTTGCCTCTTTTGTTTGAACAAGATGAACTCGAACTCGAAAAGCGCTACTTGTACTACTGCTGCTCGAGCTGCTTCTAGTCTTTTTCCTACTAGGCCCGGCCACAGTCTGGGGTACAGTATTTGAAATATTTTGATCACTCATATCTTTAAAATAAGTCTGATCAAAATCTAACAACGTAATTACTTCGAAAAAAGCTACTAGCGTTAGCTGAAAACAACACAATATGTACACAAGACAAAAACGTTAGCCTATCCATCTAATAAAATCTATTTATCATCTGGGTCAAGTGGAAACACCCGTATGTTTTACATATGTGTGTGAACAGTCAAAAACAATAACTCCATTGCTTTGAAGTCACATGTGTGCGTCATCGTTACAGGCGTATTAGTGTATTATGTTTATGTGTGCCAGTGTGCACGATCATGAATCATGAACGATTGAATATGTGTTAGTGAGTGATTTGCCTGCCATCGAAACAGAAGGTAAATTTCATTAAACTAGCATAGGCTCACGCAGTTGAGTGGTATTATAGGCGTAATGGCATTATAAAGGTAGCGAGTTCGAACCGCAACTGTATTGATGTAGTAGTTTTGATTAATAAATAGTTTGGTTTTTGTTATTATTATTATTATTAAAATTATGGACGAGCAGCATGTTTGCTGATATGTCCACTTCATGGTGTTGGAGTACAGTTCAGTCCAGTCCATATCTCTTTTATTGTTTGTTTTGTACTGTAAGCCATTCATCCAAGCGACACTTAAAGGTCGTTAGCGTAGCAGCTGACACCACTTCCTCGGGCAATTTGTTCCACAGTTGCACAATGCGGTTGTTTAGTGAGTGGTAAGCTGTCAAGGAATGTGCATGTGAGCGTGTGAGAGTGAGGCTGTGACCATGGGATGAGTAATTTTTTTGCTGCCGCACAAATATATCACCAATGTTAGGTAGGTTATATTTATTGGTTAAGATTTTATAGCACTCGATGAGATCACCCCTTGTTCTTCTATCTTTGAGTGTTGGCAGTTTCAATAGTCTTAGCCGTTCCTCATATGTTTTCCGTCGGAAGCCATAAGGTATTTTTGTTGCTTTTCTTTGTACACTTTCCAGCAAGTCAATATCTTTAATAAAGTATGGGTTCCATATTTGGTAACCATATTCCAAAAGTGGTCTTATGTAAGTTTTATACATTTTAATGAAGACATCTGGTGACAGATACTGAAAAGACCTGCGTATGACATATAGGAAGGAGTTCGCCTTTTTCACTATATTGTGTATGTGATCTGCCCATTTTAGGTCATTAGTCACTGTTACTCCTAGGTCCCTTTGTGTAGTCACAGTAGCAATTAATGTGGGTCCTATGGTGTATTGTGAGTTAGGATTGTTTTTACCCAGGCGTAGAACTGTACATTTATCAGCATTTAATCTGGCAATCCACTCTATGGTCCACTCTTGCAATCTATTCAAATCAGATTGCAGCTGCCCGGACTGGATCAGAGGATTGCCGAAGAACTTGCCATCATCAGCGAAGAAATATGCTTCTGACTCTATCAATGCTATAAGGTCAGTGGTGTATATGTTGAACAGGATCGGAGAGAGCACTGAACCTTGAGGAACACCACTCAGTACATCTCGTTTGTCTGACAGTGCACTCCCCACCCTAACCTGATAGGTTCTGTTAAATAGGTAGTTTTCAAGCCACTTAAGCAATTTGCCTCGAATACCAAAATGTTCCAGCTTCAGTAGAAGGCGACCATGTGGGACTTTATCAAAAGCTCGCTCAAAATCCAGGTAAATAATGTCCACAGGTTGCTTATTGTCCAGTTGCTTGGACCACTCGGGCACAGAAGACAGTAAGTTTGTGACAGTTGATCTCTTCTCAACAAATCCATGCTGTTTTATAGAGATAATATGATGTTGGTTCAGAAACTGCTTGATATGCTGACATATGATTTTCTCCATGCATTTTCCTATAGTACTAGTGAGGCTTATTGGCCTAAACCTGGATGGGTCCGTCTTATCGCCACTTTTGTAAACGGGTGTCACAATGGCGTGTTTCCAGTCCTGGGGAAGAAGACTGTTCGCAAATGATAATTGCATATAATATGCCAACACAGGAGCCAGGGTGTCAGTGCTGTTCCTTAGTACTATATTAGGTATGTCATCTGGTCCGGCCGATGAATTCACATTAAGACTCTTAAGGATTTTGATTACGTCATTTGTAGAGAAATTTACATCACATAAAGATTCATTAACGCACGGACTACAAATATGTGGTAGGTGGTTTAAGGGTGGCTCCTTGGAATAAGCTTTATGAAACTCATCTGCAAATGCATTAGCAATATCAGCTGGGTCAGTCATAAGGTCACCCCTTGAGTTCCTCATAGCAGGTGGGATTGACACCTTAGATGATATACAGCTACGGATGTATGAATAGAATGATTTATCCCCACCATTTAATATGTTAGATTCAAATTGCCTTCTTAGTCTTCTAGATTCAGTCACACATTTGTTACTAATTATCCTGTAGTTCTGATAAGCATCTTCCCTTTTACTGGATTTGTAAAGATCCCATAGTTTCCTTTTCTCCAAGGATAGTTTTATCACGTTTTCTTTTATCCATGGTTTATTTTTAATATTCCTCTTGTTATTCTTGTAGGGTGCATGCTTGTCAATAACTCTGCCCATTATATCTTTGAAGTTATCCCAAAAAGGTTCAACATCTACAGCACAGCTTAGCTTGTCAAGAGCACTGTTAAGATCCTTGTTAAACACACTATAGTCAATGTGCCGATAGTACCGCTTCAGATGTGGTTGAGAAGTGGAGTTTGTTGTAGTACATTGCATTTGAAACTGCAGTACACAGTGGTCACTTTTTCCTACCGGAGACCGGTACTCAATGTCTGATATAGGAGCAGTGTCATTAACCATTATTGGGTCAAGTAATGATGGTGTTTGGTTGGTACGAATTCTGGTTGGGCTCGACACTAGTTGGAACAGGTTACTTTGTAAAAACATATTTTTGAATAACTCAGAAGTGTCACTCAACTTCTGTTCAGCTCTGAGAGGCCATGATATATCAGGGTAGTTAAAATCTCCTATTATAATGACATTGTTGCCTTCCGACGCCAATAACAGTTTATTTAACATTATTTTATCAGTATCCGTGTTTGTATCAGTCCGATAGACACCAACAAGTAGAAAGTGGTGTATGCCAAATTGAATGTCAACATAAAGAGATTCAATATTGTCCTGTATATAATGCTTATTTCTTTTTGCAGTAATAGGAATGCCATTGACAGAGTTTCTGACGTATATAGCAACCCCTCCCCCTCCAGATTTGCCCCCCTCCGCCTTTGAGCCTATCTTACGGTCTTTTCTAAATAATGTATAGTCAGGTATGGAATAAGTACCATTCCTATCATTCTTCTTTAGCCAAGTCTCTGTGATGATTATGAATGCTGGTTCATTTACTTTTATGTCTAGCAACAGAAGATCAAACTTAGCCGATAGTGAACATAGATTGGTATAGTAGAAAATTAGGTTGGTGTAAGGAGAGTTGCAGCGGATCAGTTTTTTAACTTTGTAATCTTTGGGACTCCACTTACATATTTTATAGTAAGGTTAGTCTCACCTTTACTTAGACGGTCCTTCAGGTTCTTACGGAGTTGGTTAAGCTCTTCTCGTCGTTGGGGTGTTTGATCATTATAAATTCTTACCTCCTTACAAACTTTTTTCTTATTCTTAAGTATGTTTACTGCATCCATGCGGCTCCTAAGGATGATCTTAATAGGCCTTGGCCTAGTGTCACTCTTTTGACCCAATCTGATCACATTTACCACTGTAGGAATGTTGGCCCCCACAATTTGTTCCAAAATCCCCGTTACAGCATCTTCATCATTGGATTTTCGGATTTCAACATTATCTGACGTTGATTCCTTTATTCCCACTAGAATGAGATTGCTGGCCCGTCGTTCCCGCTCTGCCATCTCCTCAATAATTGCATTGGTGTTGGTGGAACTACTAGGTTTTGGTTGGTTTGTGTCATTCGAGGTTTTGGTGGTAGCTAGTAACATTTTTATTTCATCTAGTTCCTCACGTACAGCATCATAGCATTTGATAAGCTTGGGTACTTGGAAAAGTGCCTCTCGACACGGGCTGCACAGAAATACCAATGTACGTTTAGATTTTAGACTCATCACTCTAGCCTCACTACTTGTTAGGTTGCTACACGTCATGCACAGATTCCGCTTACACCCATCGCATTGTATTATATTTTCGTCTTGAAAGTCATTTACGCACTGATAACACTTCATTTTGCTAGTACGAAATATGTAGGTTAACAGAAATAGATTGTTTTAGGTTTTAAGTAGGAAACTCGATATTATTTCACTAATAGGTCGCTTAGACTTGGATTTAGGCACAATTTCACTTGGATTAGAGATTAAAATTCAAATAAAAACTCAATTTTTGTTCGCAAGCTAATTCCAACACTGTTCACTTTACTGAGGGTAATTCGAAAAAAATTTTGTTTGTTATATATATTTTATTTTGTTTGTTATATTAAGGAACCATACAGTTGTCTTTTATACTTAGTGTTCCGTAGTCTCAAAAATAATATGGAAAATAAAACAACATCATTGTTTCAACGATATAATAATAAAGTAAGATTGTTCAGTAAATAAATAATTTAATTGTGTTGTGTCGTAAAACTACATATATATATGTCACAATGTTTGTAACTAAACTCCTTCTAAACAGTTAGACAGATTTTGATAAACATTTTTGCTAAATAGTATTTAGTAGACCTAAGAATAGTCATATACTATTGTTCGGGATAATTGAAATCCATGTGGTCGTAGCCGAGTGCAACAGGTTTAGGTTTATACATTACACATTCTTTATATAATAAATAGGTTATTCAATATTATCCCTCTGGATGTTTAAATCAGACAAGCATGGACGCAGGTAAACTAATTAACTTTCAGTAACTAAAGTGTAGTGAATCACCATGTTAACGTTTAGAAATTATACTAAGTATATGCAAATATAATAACTTCTCATTTCGTTAACAATAACATCACTCACTTATTTTCAGTTCAATTTCTTTATTTCTCAAAATGATGCCACATAATTACCTACATCTTTTAGTTCCTAAGCACTAGTGGAGAAGAAATGGCGCAACAAATTCCAACTTTTATTATAAATATGAATTATAAAATAATACTTATAGATAATAATAGTCATTTATTTGCTTAAATTTGCCTATATATTAGATAGTATAAAATATGTTTTAATTATTCCAAGTTACCTATACCAAAGTATATATACCAAGTATAATTGAAACCACTAAAATTCAGATTTGCAATATAATTAAACAGAAATAATTCAAGTAATATGACCACTAGACCTGCACGGTAGAATATTTTTTTTTGGCAATATCGCTCACCTGTTTTTCTCCATAAAATTTTGCGTCCATCCCTGTCTGATTTAAAATATTTTTCATCACTAAATATTACTATATTGTTGCACCAGTCAAAATTTAAATATCCCCTGGCAAACCTAAACCTACTTCGACGATGAAGATCCCACGTCAAAATTTGTCTTGCCGGTCTGCGACATCTGATCCCAGCTGCCCGAAGATGGTTCCTTACTGTTTGTAATGTAACATGGTGTTTGGTGGCCATAACACGGGTGGAAGGGGTTTTGAATATGTTTTTCAACCACCTCTTTATGCAAAGAACACGCATCGGTGTAGGCAAAGGCTTTGGGGCCAGGCCGAAGACGGTCTCTGGTGCCTGAATCGCCATATCGGCGCACCCACCGCTGCTCTGTAATGGAAAAAAAGTAATAAAATTCCTTGTTAAAATTCTGTAAAATTTATATGCCTACTTATATATTTTTGTTTATTATTAGTATTGGGAGATATATAGATTCTCCAGGATGATGATGATTATAAGATCAAATAACTTTCATAATAATAAATTGCAGAAAACACTACTTACCGATATGTTCAATTTTCGAGATATTTCATGTATTCAAATATTTTTCTCATGCAAAGTAATAATATGCGCTCTCATAATAGTTGTAAGTTGTTGATTCATTTTTATAAATAAAAAACAAGAAATAAAAAAGTTGTTAATTAACCGTGTGGAAAGCACAACGCATCCAATTGTTGACAGATAAAAATAAAATTATCATGTTATTTTAATCATGAGAATGAGGGTAGCATAAATTCCAATACGAGAAACATTCATGCAATGTGTGTGCAACAATACTCGCTCAGTAATAATAAAAATACTACTGATTTAAGTTGCTATAAAATTATAACTAAAATATCAAGATACTTTTGTGATGTTACCTCAACATTCCCTTAATAGGTAAGTAATTAACATGAAGATATCCAAATATTTAAAAGTTCAAAAAGTAAAATTTGACACTGAATCGAACTCAAAACTTTGCGATATTTTAAATCTTATAAAACGAAACTGTAAACCCCGAGGTCACGGAGACTTACTAGGATTTTATCAAAAATTACGTTCATATCCTAGTAATAAGAATTTTATGAGTTATTCTTATTACTAAAGAAAGTTTAACTGATGGATGATAAATAAATACGAATAGTTTTGAATCAATTGTAATTTGCAAGTGTGTAAGTGTGTGTGAGTGAGGAAACGAATTATTGTTACACACACATATATGTAGAACATACTGGTGACCTTTTCTGCTTGCCAAAATCAATATAAAGATATGTATAATACTTATATCACTAGACAGGCTATCGTTTTTGTCTTGTGTACTATCTTAACTGGTAAATTATCTTTTGTAGTGATTCGAACGGAAAATCCGTTAAAATGTTAATCACATACAATTTCATTGAATATATGAATAAGGAGGGTAAGTAAGTATTACTTACGGTGTCCTCACAAATCTATTTGGATAATTCAAACAATTTAATAAGTGATTTTATTATTTACTTACTTGAGGTATTTATTTAATTTAATTTTAAATTATTAATTATCAGTTAGTTGACGAGCACAGCTCCAACTAAAACGATGTTGTTTCGACGGAATACGAAACGCCAATGACATAAAAATCACCCGACATATTTTAGGAAACTAAAACGTCGGATGTGCCGCCAGGCGACGCCACTGAACAAGTCAATAAAAGTACTAAAAACTGGTAGGAAATCGACGGAAATAGATACGCTCTCTCAATAGTAAAGCTTCCGGTGACGGTCAAGTAGTTTAATATATAGTTTTGTTTGAATATTTGGACGTTTTACATATTTTAATCTCGTATCTCATTTTTTATAATAATAATATTAGCAACGTGTTTCTATTGGTAGTTTTAATGTTCACGGATGAATATTTGAAAATTTTGACTATTAAATATAAGTTCAACATTACCGGAGTATCCACGGAGCCTACCGAAGATAATTTAAAACCGGAGGAAAATCACCGGATACTGAAATATTCTCTGTAGTCAAGCCCTGTACCTAATGTCACTAATTTCTTTTTAAAAGACCATGGAGTTTTTTTTTCAAAAAAGGATTTTAGATAATAAGTTCTTACTTTGAAGTAAAATACTCGTATTTTCTAGGTACTTTATTTTAAAATTTGTTTGTTAAATATTGAATAAATTTCTATGAGTTCTACTATGAAATTTATACCTGCATTTATAGGCGTATCTCGAGGTGCGAGTACCTAATCTCACTGGGCGACAAGCTTGCAGTTACGGTGGGTAATGTAAGCGCGTAGGTTGTCGCTACGAGCAAGTAATGCTCGAGAAGAAGATGGTGGAGGAAGTCCGGGAGAACGTTAAGACAATTTCAATTCCGTTTGTCGAGCCCGCTAAATGGGTGTGGTCCGGCGGAGGCGACTCATGCGTTGGAGATAGCTCAGTGACCTCCGTCCTCTGTGAGTGCGGACCTGAGGTTGACGCTACCCTAAAAGAAGCAGGGAGAAGACGGGGATACTGTGGTTCCCACATCGAGGGGTCTAGCTAAATCCTGGAGATGACACAGCGTGGGTGAGGGAATTGCCTGATTGATCCATTTTAATGAAATCGCATGCTAATTTAGTCGGTTTGAGTTCGATGTAACGGCCTCGCTGACCACGTAGTGGGGTTCCCGTGGAACACGAAAAAAGGTACTTAAATTGTTAGGTCCATCATTAATTCTATAAGTTAATGTGTATAAATACGGTTTACTTGCTTTTTGGGTTATGAAAATGATTTCTTGAACAGTATTTTGCATAACAATAATATATACGTTGGGTACCTAGCAACTTATTTAAAATCGCTCAATTTGACATAAAAACAATATTGTTAAAAACAATACTACTCCAAAATCACGTCATGGTACGAATTGAATGAACTAAAATTGAAGTGACGTCACAAAAGCAGTAAGCAGGAATACATTGTTTGCATAATGTACGGTTGTGGTACGGATATAAGCAAGATTGCTTTAAGCTTGAAACAAAACACTCCTGCAATAAGACTGTTTTGTACACGGTTGTAGTAGGCCCCCAGAACGAAATTGATTACTATGTTTAAATTAGGATAAGATTAAAATGAGTCAATAATAATAATATTCTTATTACTTACTGTCGTTGTGTTTATTATGATAATATTTCCGCTACACTTTAATTTTTTGTAATTGCTGCACCGCCACAGTTCGTAGCTGCCGTACAAAAGTATCGTCCCTCCTTTTCGATTAATAAAAAATATATCGTAGGACATGGTTTTAAAGACAAATAACAATTGTGGCTTGTACAAATAAATACAGGCATTGAGAGATATCGTTTAGAGTATGCGCCACAAAATAAGTCCCTTGACCGGGGCGCGGCTGTCGCAACATGTAGTGTTGTCAGTATCGTTTTTTTTATTTTACCAAATCTAATCTTCAGATATAATTGTAATAGTAGTTGAACCGCAAAATTTAAGTTATATTCGCGCGTTTCCAAAGTTAGAACGTTAGAATGTGATCATGCGAAACATTTAGAAGGTGATTGTTTTTAGTATTAAGAATTAATAGATGCAACAATGCATACGTTCATTATATCAGCGTGATAGCGACAGTGACTTGAATGGAGCGTGTCCTTATCAAGGCGTCACAAAGCTACATTTTTGTGACAAAGGAGTGAAAACTTCAGCCAAAATGTATCAAGAGGCTTATTAATATGATTGGATTTAAGCTCTTCCGCTGCCGTATGTATGTCATAGTATCCTCAAAAGACACCAAAAAACGTCTATGCATATCATAGTGTACATGTTGTGATGTGATGGGGATCAAGATATGCCAGGAACTATAAATAATTCCCACTAGTACATCATAAAAAAATGTGCTGGCAACTTTAAACCATACTGTCATGGCCTGAACCAATCAACACACAATATGGCCGAGTATGGCGGCGATGTCATAATTAGTTCCGAGTTTGACCGCGGGAATTATTTTCTGGCGTTGACTCTACAGTGTCAATTTATGTCAGCGATATTCATTTGCTTTAATAGATTTATAGACTGCAGAGAGTCGCATAAAAAGGTTATCATACTTGTGACTATTGATAGAAGAGCGCTAAGTGTCAGGTGGACCACGGGTAAAAATTGTTTCCCGTGGTACAACCAGGTGAACTACGGGGAACAAAAAAATTCCCGTGGTGCACCAGGTGGACTACGGCTAAAAAAAAATCCCGTGGTTCACCTAGGTGAACTACGAGGTGGACCACGGGAAATAAAGGAATTAATTGAAATAGTATAACATAAGCTTATTTGTTTTGATGTGTCATAAAAATTGGGACTCTTACAAGGCGGTCAGGAATCGGTGTAACCAGGTGATACGGAACGCTAAACGCCGACACATCTTCGATAACATAACTTGCTCATCACCAGCTGAGGTCTGGAAGTTTCTCGGGACTTTGGGAATTGGTAAATCAAGGCAGCTGGAGCTACCTAAGACAATTGAGTTAGATGCCATTAATCGTTTTTTCTCCACCTCTCTTGCAATTGATGACACAACCAAACGTCAAACGGTAGATTTCATAGCCGGGCTGACCAGTCCCAGTTATACACCTTTTCAGTTTTCTCCAGTTACATTGGATGAGATCAAAAAAATTATCTTGTCCATCAAATCTAGGGCAGTGGGCTGTGACAATATTAGTCGTCGAATGATTACCTCTATCCTGGACCATCTTCTCCCAGCCATTTCCCACATTATCAACTTTTCACTAGATTCTGGTCAATTCCCTACATTGTGGCGCAAAGCCTTTGTCCGTCCTCTTCCCAAAATTTCTAATCCTTCGCTTCCTAACCACTTTCGTCCGATCTCGATCCTACCCTTTCTATCCAAAGTGCTGGAGGCATGTGTGCATAGACAGTTGTCTAATTTTATACATCGTAATGACATTTTAAGTCCACTGCAATCAGGATTCAGGCCAGGACACAGCACTACCTCTGCTCTCCTAAAGGTAACGGGTGACATTAGGGATGGTATGGAGAAGTCTATGGTTACTGTGATGGTCTTAGTAGATTTTTCCAACGCATTCAACTGTGTGAACCATGACATTCTTTTGTCGATCCTTGCCCATATTAAAATCTCATCTGATGACCTGGATTGGTTCTCTTCATATCTTCAGGGCCGCCAGCAGTCAGTTTGTGCCGATGAGGAGTCATCGAGTTGGTGCAATCTTGACTCTGGGGTCCCTCAAGGCGGTATACTTTCTCCTCTTCTTTTCTCCTTATTTATTAACTTCATAACCTCCGATCTTCAGTGTGCGTATCACTTGTATGCTGATGACCTGCAGTTGTATAGCCAAGCCCCGGTGGATAACGTTTCGGAGGCTATCGACAAAGTAAACGCAGACCTATCCTTTATACGTCGTTGGTGTGACGGGTTTGGACTGGCCGTTAACCCTGATAAATGCCAGAGTATGATAGTGGGCAGCATGTACATGATGCGAAGGTTGAAGGACGTTTTCATGCCAGCTATTATATTCGATGGCAAAATAATTCCTGTCACACTTAGTGTTAAGAACTTGGGCCTAAATCTTGACTCAACCTTCAGCTGGCGGGTTCAAGTCACTAACGTCTGCCAGAGAGTGACGGGGACACTAAGGGCTCTTTATCGCCTTAAAAACTTTCTTCCCGTTAAAACCAAGACAATGCTTATGCAGACTTTAATCTTTCCCATCTTTGACTATGGTGATGTATGCTATTTCGACCTGAATGCAGATCTGCTCAATAAACTTGACCGACTTCTCAACAATTGCATTCGATTCGTCTACAATCTTAGGAAGTATGACCACGTTTCGGCTTGTCGTACTGAGCTGGGTTGGTTGCCTATACGAAGGCGACGTAGTCTGAGAGCTGTCACTTTGATATATACCCTACTAAACTCTCCCAATGCCCCAGCTTATTTAAAGTGTCAGCTCCACTTACTCGGCTCTAACCATAATAAAAATTTACGCTCGTCGAATAACTTACTCCTACACTGTCCCACTCACACGACAAGCCTTGTCCACTCTTCTTTCTTGGTCCAGTCTATTCTTTTATGGAACGCGCTTCCTCTGGAAATCAGAATGTCTACAAGCCGTTTCATATTTAAGACCAGAGTACACCAGCTTTACAGCAACCCATAGTTGGCAAACAATTAATTATTTTATATATATAATTTATATATATATATATATATATATGTTCTTTTTAATTTTTATATTTATTTTTATGCATATATCTATGTATATATTGGTCTATATGTGTATGTAGTTTATGATGTTTGTATATATTCATATTTGGATATATTATTATTTATTTATTTTCCATTAATTTTTATTAAATATAATTATTATTTGTGTACCAAACATAGTGAACTATCACCACAACACTTCGTGCACCTACCTTTGATATAAATATCTCTGCATCACCCTAAGGTTGACTGGTAGAAAATGCCTGTGGCATTAAGTCCGCCTTTGTACAATACTTGTCTGTTTTGTGCAAAAAGTTCAAATAAATAAATAAATAAATAAATAAATCATTGGAATTATATTAGTATTATCGAAGTTAGTTCCAACATCGCCATGAATGGTAAATAGTTGCCGGAACGGCGCCGGGCAACTTTTAAACGTACCGTCCATAAAATATTCCTTAACGGTTTTGATATACTGTCTTACATGTTGAGAACAGAATATTATAATACGCATGGTACCATCCATGTAGTCCGCTAGTAAAAATGACGAAAATTGAAGTGGCACTTCCACTTCCTCAATGTTTTTTGTGGAAGTTTTTTTTCACACCTGCTTTTTCATTCCTACGTCTGTATATTGAAGATTTCTTACTTTTAAAAGTTGGTATTGGTATTTTCGCAGGAATATCGTAACCTTTCTCATTAATATGTTTTAAAGCTTTATTAAAAACTTTTGTTGCCGGTTCTCTGCCCTCCACAGCTTCTTCACAAGCCTCATTGATAATGATGTCGATAGTATTTTGTATGTCATCAGGCTGGCAATTATTATAATGGTTTTTACATTTTTGCGGCGTTAGATCCTTAAAAAACAACAAAAGTAAAAAACACAAAACTAAACTACCCGTTCGAACTCATTCAGCCTTATTACAAGAAGCAGTTAACTTTAACAAAATAGTTTGTGATATCTTTATGGACAAAAATAAATTTGCGAAATAAGTTTGTCAACTTAACGTGCAACGAATGCAGATGCGGCTATATCTTCGGTCATAGCTACGGCCATAGCAGTGACAATATCTGCGGCTATAAAAAATAAATAAAAAAACAAATCTTACTTACAACAGACAGTGTGAGTGAACCAGGGCATTTAGCACTTTTGTATTGTTTGCACTTCCAGATAGTGTTACCATACGCACAATGCCGATAATACTGGTAACCTTGGTACATTGCTACATATCCTCTTCCCCTTTTAATGACTTTTACTTCTTCGTTCATATTTTATAATTAAAATTTATGTATTTTCACAACGTAAACAATTGTCGTACCTAATATGACATAACTTATATTTTCCTTGTCGTAGTTATCATTTATAAGTGACCAGTACGTACATTTCCTCACTAAAGGGGTTGTCAATATAAGTACTTACTAAGAGAGGTAGGGACATTGAATAGGTAATTGAACAAAAAAGTAACATTAGTTACATTAAAATGAAATTTCTAAATAATGTAACTACTTGGAATGAAAATGTCCAACTAGTTACATTAATGTAACTACAATATAACTAGGTGGAATAGAGCCAAAATCGTAACAATGAAGATTTCTTTAATAGATTACAACAAGATGACTGTGATGTGTTAAACTTAGAATACAGAAGTAACGGTTGGATTTCAAGATTTTTTTAAAATGTCATGTAGTGATTTTGAATTACTTCTTCAACTTATTGGACCATCAATTACCAAAAGTGATACAAAATGGAGAACTGCTTTAACTGCAAAAGAAAAACTCGGAGTTACGTTAAGATATTATATATCTGGGGACTCATTTGGAAGTTTGATGCAGATATTCAAAATTTCACAGCAAAGTGTGTCTAAAATAATACCTTTTCATGAATATAAACGCTGGTGTCCCACAAGGCTCCGTGTTGTCTCCGACGCTGTTTCTGCTGCATATCAATGACATGCTGTCTGATGGCTCCATTCATTGTTATGCGGACGACAGTACCGGGGACACGTGTTACACGGGCCGTGCAAATATCCCTCAGTCCGAGGTGGAGAAGAGTCGCGAACAACTTGTGTCTAAAATCGAGACTACTCTCTCTGGAGTATCCGATTGGGGACGACTAAACCTAGTCCAATTCAACCCCACTAAGACACAAGTATGTGTATTCACCGCTAAGAAAACCCCATTCGTTGTGGCGCCGCAATTCCTGGGCACACCGCTTACCATCTCCTCGAGTATCGGGATCCTTGGTGTCGATATCTCCAGCGACGTCCAATACCGAAGTCATTTGCAGGACAAGGTTAAGTTGGCATCAAGAAAACTCGGAGTGCTCAACAGGGCGAAGCAGTACTTCACTGCGGGGCAGCAACTCCTTCTTTATAAAGCACAGGTCCGGCCTCACATGGAGTACTGCTGTCACCTTTTTGCTGGAGCACCTGCATACCAGCTTGACCCCTTCGACTCGTTGCAAAGACGGGCATTGAGGCTGGTTGACAATCCCATACTCGCAGGTAGAGTGGAACCTCTTAGCCTTAGGAGGGATTTTGCCTCACTGTGTGTGTTCTACCGCCTATACAATGGTTTGTGCTCAGATGAATTGTTTGACATGATGCCCGTAGCTACATTCTATCATCGCACCTCTCGCCATAGGCAGGGAATTCATCCCCACACATTGCGACCTGAGCCGGTGCGCACTGTGCGGTATGAAAGAAACTTCATCCCACGCACACTCAAGCTGTGGAATGACCTCCCTGCTGCGGTTTTCCCAAGCGCCTACAATATGGGGTTCTTCAAGAGGGGCATCAGAAGGTTTCTTCATGGTCGGCAGCACGAGTGTGACACCCCTGGTGTTGCATACGTCCATAGGCCACGGTAACCGCTTCCCATCAGGTGGGCCGTGTGCTTGTCTGCCAACTTAGTGGTATAAAAAAAAAAAAGCTATAATCACAGAGCTGAAGAGTTTTCTACAGGTAAGAAATACTTCAAGGTGATTAATTTATTGGTTTGGATGAATATTAAGGAAACTAGATGATAGTACTTATTCGTAATTGTTTATCCTCCTGAGACCCGCGGTATCACCTATGATACTTGCAGATAAAAAAATATTTTTGCACCATCTAGCGATTTATGTCAAAATCTCATATCCAATTATAAACTAGACGACTTTATTAATCGCCAATAGGTGGATATACTTCGATTAGATACTTTTCGCTGCAGTTTGTGGTCATTCGAAGTGCATTGTTTTGACAAGTACCGACATGGCGCGAAATCAACAAGGTAATTATTTGTTTTAACAATGTTTTGTTTGTTTTTTGATTGTTTATAATAGTTAACATGTGAATTGTGTACAATGAGTAAAAATAGTGGTAAAATCTTACTCGTTAGTTGATTATATAAGTTTTTTTTTCTTATATCATGTGGCACGGGCATCATGTCAAACAATTCATCTGAGCACAAACCATTGTATAGGCGGTAGAACACACACAGTGAGGCAAAATCCCTCCTAAGACTAAGAGGTTCCACTCTACCTGCGAGTATGGGATTGTCAACCAGCCTCAATGCCCGTCTTTGCAACGAGTCGAAGGGGTCAAGCTGGTATGCAGGTGCTCCAGCAAAAAGGTGACAGCAGTACTCCATGTGAGGCCGGACCTGTGCTTTATAAAGAAGGAGTTGCTGCCCCGCAGTGAAGTACTGCTTCGCCCTGTTGAGCACTCCGAGTTTTCTTGATGCCAACTTAACCTTGTCCTGCAAATGACTTCGGTATTGGACGTCGCTGGAGATATCGACACCAAGGATCCCGATACTCGAGGAGATGGTAAGCGGTGTGCCCAGGAATTGCGGCGCCACAACGAATGGGGTTTTCTTAGCGGTGAATACACATACTTGTGTCTTAGTGGGGTTGAATTGGACTAGGTTTAGTCGTCCCCAATCGGATACTCCAGAGAGAGTAGTCTCGATTTTAGACACAAGTTGTTCGCGACTCTTCTCCACCTCGGACTGAGGGATATTTGCACGGCCCGTGTAACACGTGTCCCCGGTACTGTCGTCCGCATAACAATGAATGGAGCCATCAGACAGCATGTCATTGATATGCAGCAGAAACAGCGTCGGAGACAACACGGAGCCTTGTGGGACACCAGCGTTTATATTCATGAAAAGGTATTATTTTAGACACACTTTGCTGTGAAATTTTGAATATCTGCATCAAACTTCCAAATGAGTCCCCAGATATATAATATCTTAACGTAACTCCGAGTTTTTCTTTTGCAGTTAAAGCAGTTCTCCATTTTGTATCACTTTTGGTAATTGATGGTCCAATAAGTTGAAGAAGTAATTCAAAATCACTACATGACATTTTAAAAAAATCTTGAAATCCAACCGTTACTTCTGTATTCTAAGTTTAACACATCACAGTCATCTTGTTGTAATCTATTAAAGAAATCTTCATTGTTACGATTTTGGCTCTATTCCACCTAGTTATATTGTAGTTACATTAATGTAACTAGTTGGACATTTTCATTCCAAGTAGTTACATTATTTAGAAATTTCATTTTAATGTAACTAATGTTACTTTTTTGTTCAATTACCTATTCAATGTCCCTACCTCTCTTAGTAAGTACTTATATTGACAACCCCTTTAGTGAGGAAATGTACGTACTGGTCACTTATAAATGATAACTACGACAAGGAAAATATAAGTTATGTCATATTAGGTACGACAATTGTTTACGTTGTGAAAATACATAAATTTTAATTATAAAATATGAACGAAGAAGTAAAAGTCATTAAAAGGGGAAGAGGATATGTAGCAATGTACCAAGGTTACCAGTATTATCGGCATTGTGCGTATGGTAACACTATCTGGAAGTGCAAACAATACAAAAGTGCTAAATGCCCTGGTTCACTCACACTGTCTGTTGTAAGTAAGATTTGTTTTTTTATTTATTTTTTATAGCCGCAGATATTGTCACTGCTATGGCCGTAGCTATGACCGAAGATATAGCCGCATCTGCATTCGTTGCACGTTAAGTTGACAAACTTATTTCGCAAATTTATTTTTGTCCATAAAGATATCACAAACTATTTTGTTAAAGTTAACTGCTTCTTGTAATAAGGCTGAATGAGTTCGAACGGGTAGTTTAGTTTTGTGTTTTTTACTTTTGTTGTTTTTTAAGGATCTAACGCCGCAAAAATGTAAAAACCATTATAATAATTGCCAGCCTGATGACATACAAAATACTATCGACATCATTATCAATGAGGCTTGTGAAGAAGCTGTGGAGGGCAGAGAACCGGCAACAAAAGTTTTTAATAAAGCTTTAAAACATATTAATGAGAAAGGTTACGATATTCCTGCGAAAATACCAATACCAACTTTTAAAAGTAAGAAATCTTCAATATACAGACGTAGGAATGAAAAAGCAGGTGTGAAAAAAAACTTCCACAAAAAACATTGAGGAAGTGGAAGTGCCACTTCAATTTTCGTCATTTTTACTAGCGGACTACATGGATGGTACCATGCGTATTATAATATTCTGTTCTCAACATGTAAGACAGTATATCAAAACCGTTAAGGAATATTTTATGGACGGTACGTTTAAAAGTTGCCCGGCGCCGTTCCGGCAACTATTTACCATTCATGGCGATGTTGGAACTAACTTCGATAATACTAATATAATTCCAATGATTTATTTATTTATTTATTTATTTATTTGAACTTTTTGCACAAAACAGACAAGTATTGTACAAAGGCGGACTTAATGCCACAGGCATTTTCTACCAGTCAACCTTAGGGTGATGCAGAGATATTTATATCAAAGGTAGGTGCACGAAGTGTTGTGGTGATAGTTCACTATGTTTGGTACACAAATAATAATTATATTTAATAAAAATTAATGGAAAATAAATAAATAATAATATATCCAAATATGAATATATACAAACATCATAAACTACATACACATATAGACCAATATATACATAGATATATGCATAAAAATAAATATAAAAATTAAAAAGAACATATATATATATATATATATATAAATTATATATATAAAATAATTAATTGTTTGCCAACTATGGGTTGCTGTAAAGCTGGTGTACTCTGGTCTTAAATATGAAACGGCTTGTAGACATTCTGATTTCCAGAGGAAGCGCGTTCCATAAAAGAATAGACTGGACCAAGAAAGAAGAGTGGACAAGGCTTGTCGTGTGAGTGGGACAGTGTAGGAGTAAGTTATTCGACGAGCGTAAATTTTTATTATGGTTAGAGCCGAGTAAGTGGAGCTGACACTTTAAATAAGCTGGGGCATTGGGAGAGTTTAGTAGGGTATATATCAAAGTGACAGCTCTCAGACTACGTCGCCTTCGTATAGGCAACCAACCCAGCTCAGTACGACAAGCCGAAACGTGGTCATACTTCCTAAGATTGTAGACGAATCGAATGCAATTGTTGAGAAGTCGGTCAAGTTTATTGAGCAGATCTGCATTCAGGTCGAAATAGCATACATCACCATAGTCAAAGATGGGAAAGATTAAAGTCTGCATAAGCATTGTCTTGGTTTTAACGGGAAGAAAGTTTTTAAGGCGATAAAGAGCCCTTAGTGTCCCCGTCACTCTCTGGCAGACGTTAGTGACTTGAACCCGCCAGCTGAAGGTTGAGTCAAGATTTAGGCCCAAGTTCTTAACACTAAGTGTGACAGGAATTATTTTGCCATCGAATATAATAGCTGGCATGAAAACGTCCTTCAACCTTCGCATCATGTACATGCTGCCCACTATCATACTCTGGCATTTATCAGGGTTAACGGCCAGTCCAAACCCGTCACACCAACGACGTATAAAGGATAGGTCTGCGTTTACTTTGTCGATAGCCTCCGAAACGTTATCCACCGGGGCTTGGCTATACAACTGCAGGTCATCAGCATACAAGTGATACGCACACTGAAGATCGGAGGTTATGAAGTTAATAAATAAGGAGAAAAGAAGAGGAGAAAGTATACCGCCTTGAGGGACCCCAGAGTCAAGATTGCACCAACTCGATGACTCCTCATCGGCACAAACTGACTGCTGGCGGCCCTGAAGATATGAAGAGAACCAATCCAGGTCATCAGATGAGATTTTAATATGGGCAAGGATCGACAAAAGAATGTCATGGTTCACACAGTTGAATGCGTTGGAAAAATCTACTAAGACCATCACAGTAACCATAGACTTCTCCATACCATCCCTAATGTCACCCGTTACCTTTAGGAGAGCAGAGGTAGTGCTGTGTCCTGGCCTGAATCCTGATTGCAGTGGACTTAAAATGTCATTACGATGTATAAAATTAGACAACTGTCTATGCACACATGCCTCCAGCACTTTGGATAGAAAGGGTAGGATCGAGATCGGACGAAAGTGGTTAGGAAGCGAAGGATTAGAAATTTTGGGAAGAGGACGGACAAAGGCTTTGCGCCACAATGTAGGGAATTGACCAGAATCTAGTGAAAAGTTGATAATGTGGGAAATGGCTGGGAGAAGATGGTCCAGGATAGAGGTAATCATTCGACGACTAATATTGTCACAGCCCACTGCCCTAGATTTGATGGACAAGATAATTTTTTTGATCTCATCCAATGTAACTGGAGAAAACTGAAAAGGTGTATAACTGGGACTGGTCAGCCCGGCTATGAAATCTACCGTTTGACGTTTGGTTGTGTCATCAATTGCAAGAGAGGTGGAGATAACATAATAGAAAATGCACTCGAAACATTTTCGTTCATATTCTCCAAGTTGCGTTTACGATTTCGGCATTCATTCATGAAATAAATAAAGGATTTTTTTATAAATAAGTAAAAATATATATTTTTTTTTAATTTTAGGCGAGAGAAATTATTTCTAAAGTTTATGATTTTATGAAAAAAGAAGCAAGTAACAAATATGCAGAAAAACTCACTGATGCACGATGGAGAACCGCACAGGCTGCTGGAGTTTCTGAAAGCACTGTGACTAGAATTCTATGCGAAAGAAAGGAATATACTGATACAATGCAGCCTATTACAGCTCCTACTATAGAATCCAATATAACTATGGAGACGGATGGTATATCTGGTTTCCATAGTCCCAAGTGTGGAGCGTACAACAGAGCTGACTACGGAAGTGGATACTGAGTGTGAAAATGAAACGAGCACGTCGCATTCTAATTTAGTGGGCAGAAGTGCTACTATTTTACATCACCTATGAAGAAGAGAAAGGTAAGACCACGAAAATTAATTTTGACGAATTTGATATAGGTGTAATCCGAAGAACCATTCACAATTATCATATAGAACATCGTCAATTTCCAACATTATCACGACTTAATATTGTTTTAAAAGACCGCATACAATTTGATGGATGTTTAACAACCCTAAGGACATTGTTACTTAAACTTGGTTATAAATGGAGAAAAACTGAGAATAACAGGAAGGTGCTAACCGAAAAACATGATATGCAGATGTTAAGATTGAAATATTTAAAACAAGTAAAGTCTTTTCGTAATGCAGGTAGACCTATAGTCTACACAGACGAATCATATATTCATACCAATCATGTGCAAAAAAAATCTTGGGCCGAAAAAGATTCTAATACAGCAATAAAACAAAATTTATCAAAAGGAGTGCGCATAATTATAGTATATGGTGGAAGTGCAGAGGGTTTCGTTCCAAATGCATTGTTGACATATAGAGCAGAGATCAAATCTGGAGACTACCACGATAACATGAACACAGAAAATTACTTAAAGTGGCTTAAGGAGAAACTAATACCATACCTCTGAATTAGATAATTCTGAAACGAGTGATTGACTACCTATTTTATTTCTTAATAAAGTTCTACAAAAAATTTCACGTATGTCTATAATTACCCCTATAATAAAAATGGTAATATTATCATTATATTAAAGAATCACATAAAATATCTACACCTAAAAATAAAACAACCCTTTTCTCGCAGTCGGGTATAAAATTTAAAATTGAAGTAGAGCATCTTTCTTTTTGACTATGACGCTCTCTCCTGATTAGTCTATTAATTATAGTGTGTGCGTGCACACATAGATTATTAGTGTGTACGGATAACACTCAGACATTGACTTAAGCGTGCACACATGTACTGTAAACTGATCGGAGAAATGGAGGGGTGCGTCTTCGTGGATTGAAATATCTGTACCAGCAGTACTATCTAAGCTTTCTTCAATACCGTGATCAATCTGAATTATTAATAATTATAAAAAAATTGTATTTTATATTTCAGCTACCAAATACCGAAGAAGGATGGAAAAATATAGCAAAGGGTTTTAACGATAAATGGAACTTTCCGAACTGTCTAGGAGCGTTGGATGGTAAACACATACGAATTGAAGCACCATTCCACAGTGGCACTGATTACTTTAACTTTAAAGAATACTTTAGTATTGTTTTAATGACACTTGTGGACTCTGATTATAATATCCTTTATGCTAATATTGGATGCCAAGGTCGGATATCAGATGGCGGAGTTTTTTTAAGTACTATATTGAGTAATATAGAAACGTTAAATGTGCCAGAAGATATTGATCTGCCTGGGAGACCGTGCCGGACACCGTACGTGATTATTACTGATAACGCATTTCCTTTGACAGAAAGGTTTATAAAACCATATCTATCTTTAGGCAAAAAGGGAACGAAAATTAGAATTTTCAATTATCGCTTGAGTAGAGCCCGTCGGATGGTTGAAAGTACTTTTGGAATTTAAAGTAAAGTGTATGGTTGCCTTCGGAAACCAAGAAAGTAACAAAAGTTGCGATGGCTTTAATACACCTACACAATTTTCTCAGAAGAAATAAAGATACTAGGCATTTATACCAACAGTACGCGTTTCAAGGTAACAGTAGATATGATACAAATGACGTGGATTTAAACATAGAAGAGTCTGGAGAAACTAGTGCAGAAAATGCAATTACTGAATCAATAGTGCTGTACAATTTTTCGCCCGGTGAAATTGTTCGGGATGAATTTGCAGAGTATTTCTGTGTTCCATTCGATTTCGGTGTTCTTTGGAGTTCAGTGTTCCGGAGTCCGTGACCCTCCTCCGTTTTCTCGAAGGACACTCTAATTGAATATGGCCCTTTTCTCTACAGGAATAACACGTTGGGACATACCGTGGCTTCCTCTCCTCTGCAACCACCTCCTTGACCTCCCTGACCTTATCTTGAGCAATAGGGATGGTTGGGGCCTCATATCGACCAGCCAACGCCCGCCCCGCGGCCCTGGCGACATTTAGTTGTAACGGAACCTCTTGATCCACTTGGGTCCCGGAGTCCGTGACCCTCCTCCGTTTTCGCATCGAATAACACGTTGGGACATAACGTGGCTTCCTCTCCTTTGCAACCACCTCTTTGACCTCCTTGACCTTACTTAATCCAGCAGTCTGCCGTACAGTTTCCACCTGGAGAGCATAAGCCAGTGCTTCTTTCAAGGTCTGGTGGTGACGCAACTGTACACTAGCTTTCACTTCTGCGTCTCGTATACCGTTTAGGAAGGCCTCCAGCACAGTGGTCTCGATCATCACGGGTGTCGATGAGTAGACCCGACGAACAAGTCTCTCAACCTCCACAGCCCATTCCTGGAGGCTTTGAGTGGGTTTTTGTTTCTTCTCCCAGAGCTGCGCTCGGTAGACATTCTCCAGGTGCTTGTCACCGTAACGTGTGTCTAAAGTTTCCATCAAAGACCCCAGAGTCCTTCCTTCAGGCGGCAGGATTTCCAGTATTATTAAGGCATCTCCTCGTAATGCAAGTGTCAAGGCCATAAATGACTCCTCGTTGCTCCAGGCTTTAGTTTTTGCCAATATCTCGAATTGGTACTTGAAGGCTGTCCACGAGGAAGTTCCATCAAAGTGTGGTAGATCGAACTTTGCTGATGATGGTGAAGTCACGGTAACAGGTCCGCATGTTTCTAGCCTGACAATCTTCTTTTCGAGAACTTGCAAGCGGTCGTCCGTGATCCCAGACTTCAAAGCCACTTCCTTACTCAGCATTTGCAAGCCATCTTCGAGGTTCCTCACTTTATCTCCCAGTGCATGGATGCCTGCATCGATTTTACCCATGACGGCTTCCTGGCTGGCCTGCATCATCTGCTGCATAGAAGCCTGCATCTCTTCCTTGGAGGCCTGCATCTCTTGCCTGGAGGCCTGCATCTCTTGCCTGGACGCCTGCATCATCTGTTGCATAGAAGCCTGCATCTCTTCCTTGGAGTCCTGCATCTCTTGCCTGGATGCCTGCATTTCTTCCTTGGAGGCCTGCATCTCTTGCCTGGAGGCCTGCATCTCTTGCCTGGACGCCTGCATCATCTGCTGCATAGAAACCAGTAGCGTCATCATGTTGGTATCTGACGAGGTTCCTTCTGGTACTGCCGTAGTTCCCGCTGAGACAGCAGCATCGGCCTGACACCCTTCCTCTTCGAGGGTCCGTTGACGTGCGGCATCCATTTCCACTTGACGTCTGGTCCGTGGAGTACGCCCTTCGTCTTCACGTGGTAATAACGACATTCCGCTTCTGAGACCAATTGTTACGTGCACGGGGTACAATTAAATGCCGTTTACTCAACGAAGAGATTTATTAGCTCACCACAAACTAGACAATTTAATCACTAGTACACACAGTACTCTTCAACAGTTCCAGTCGCTCAGTAGTTCACAGTAGTCCACCTCGTTGCTCAGGTCGCAGGTAGAATCTTCTTCGGTCGCTTAAGTTCGCTGTGTTCGTTATCGATCTCAAAGACTGAATGAATCGTGTCGCTACGCGAGCATGTTTTTATACCTCGCGAGCTATAAATACCTATTCCTTTGATCTTGCCGCCGTCGCTGACCTTCGAGTACATTCTCGATATTTACCTATTGTTTGTTTATATTTGAGAGTGTAGGTACCCGTAGGTAGGTTGTGACTTTTGTTGACGATTCCAGATTTTTCTATGCCATTCGGTAGAGTACCTCGTCACTAACAATGCGTTTTTATTTCTTGAAGATTTGATTGATGATTAAACGAACTTACCTGAAGTGAAGTTCTATCCCAATTACACGAAGGCTCTGTCCGAAGAGATCATGGTAACTATGTAGTACCGCGTAGGTGCTGCCATCCAACCACTAAATTTGAAATAACAATATAAACAAAGAACAAAATAACGAGCCACTAGTAGCGCCCTCTCTCGGGAACTCATTTAGACTAGATCCTAGACTTCGTAATGTTGCCATTACGGGCTTAAGAAGCTTCGTAAAAACAAATGGGGCTGTACACAAACCAAAAGGAAGCACGTTGAACTCGTAAAGATTATTCTTTAAACCCTGAATGGAAGATATTTGAAAACGCAAAAATTTTCGGTCATTCTTATTATTTGGTATTAAAAAGTACGCGTCTTTTAAGTCGAGCGTAGCCATATAGTATTTTTTTGATATTAATTTGATCGTGGTGCGAAGATCCTCTAATTTGAAATGATTTGTATCTATAAATTTATTCAAGGACTTAAGATTAAGGATAAATCGCTTTCTTCCATCGGATTTGGGTACAAGAAAGGTGCTTGAAACATATTGACCATAGGATGATTGGCAGGGCGAAGTTGTGCCTGCTTTTAACATATCTATAATAATCTCGCCATAATCTTTCACATCGGACTTACTTATGGCTTGAGGCAATGGTATGTCACTCTGAACAACACATGTATTAAAAGGTAATTTATAACCTTCGATCCAAGATAAGAGTACCTTATCCTTGGTGATAAGACGCCATCTATCAAAAAAATATGATAAACGTCCTGCATGACTCACCAGTTCTATCGGCGGGGCGGTGCTTGGGTCTGTGATCGCTTGTAAGGTGCGCGCGGCTGCGTCTGCGGCCGTGGAGCGCGCCGCTGCTGGCGCTGATACTCCGGGAGATTGTTCGGGGCAGTCATAATAGGTCGTCTCGCCGCAGCTCCTGTCTGTCTGCCCGAGGACGGGAGTGGGCGTTTCGCATTTAAATGTTGTGCCTGCTTTGTTCGTTTAGAAGGTCCGGGTGTAACGTTTGCAGTTTTCATTTCTGCGCCGGTTTTGTTTATTGCTTTTGCAGCTTTAATCACGTCACCTAATTGGTTGCCAAAGAGGTGGCTATCTATTTGAGTTGTGTATAGGTGATCCTTTATTTCTTTTTTGATTGAAGAACAAACAAAACTCCTTCGGATCATCGATTCGGTGTGTTGCAAGTCGCAGGCTAGTTTTCCCGCGTCTGTTAGTGACATGATTAGTTTAATATTGGTACTATCATTAGATAAAACCTGTGAAAGAGCATCGCCTACACAAGCGATTATTAAAGCAATTTGCTTTTGTTTATTCTCAATCGCTTTATCTTTCTTGTTAAGGACGTCTGACAAGGCTGCCTTTACTTCTTGATTAAGTATAGGAGCGTCAATATTTTTACAATTTTCTGGAATGGCATGTTTCTCGAAAATATCTTTTTTAAGATCCTTAGCAAGGCCACTTGTGGCTGTATGCTCCCACCTTATAGCTAGGTTGGAGTTCGGAGCTGGGCCGAATTTTTTATCTTTTGTAGGAGCTTCTCCTAATATTTCTAAAATATCACCTGGAAGAATGTCTTCGTTTTCCTTATTTTCGGCAATCTGCACATCCGCAAAGGCAGTTTCCATAATGACAGGCTCAGATGACACATTTACTGAAGCCGTAGTATTTGGTTGTTCCAACGATATGTTAACTACGTGGCTGAACGGAGCCACTCTCTCCCTGGGAAGATCTGTATTTTCAATGCATTCGATGGGTTGTTGGGGTAATTCGAAAGATGATGAGCGTCTTTCGCAAACACTACTTCGAATTGGTTCGTCTGAAAAACATTATAATGTGTTCAGCTTAGGGTAAATATCAGTATATATCAGTATTTACCCTAAGCGGAGACAACATGTATAGAGAACAACGACACAACATATGTGTAAACTTAGATAATAATTAAAAATAATAATTTTGTAAGGACGCATTCCATTGTAATGCTCACAAACTGTTCGCAACATTCTAGTTATCAATATTAGCGGACACATTCCATTAAAATGGTCACAGCTCAACAAATTGTATAACTATAGTAGGCAAGCGTTGAAAATGACAAGTTAAATACATGTATATTTCAAACGCCTTAGTATTTTTCAGTAAAATACTGTATTTTTCAATATCAATCTTTGGTTGAATCTTTCATACTATACGTATATTACATGCATTTTACACAATATAAAACAAAGTCGTGTCAGGTATATTGTGACATAGTAGTTTATCTACACTCATGCCGATGTGTGAGTGTTAGCTACCTACTATAAATAAGCGTAATATTGTAGGTATATTTGAACTGATAGACCAATTTTCTTTTGAAAGTTTCATGTATTATACAGGAAAGAAACAAAATTTCGAAAGAAACAAAATGAATCTTTCGCAATTTTCAACGTTAAACATGTAATGATATCATGAAGGAAGCATTCAACTTTGTTGCTCACAATCATTTGCATAGCACAGGTATCAATCCCTATGGATTGAACACGGCTAAGATACTGTCAATTGGCGGATACATTCCATTAAAATGTTCACGACCAATAACAAAATATAAGTGGGTAGTAACAGAATTATTGACCAAATAATAATTCCATAATAATTCCACTGTGATTCGTTATTTATTTTATGATCTACTTACCGATTTCTATTAACGAATCCTGCGAAGATGAGCATTGTCGGTATAATCGCCTTTTTCTTAACTTTTTCTCGATCTTCCGTATTTTTCGATTAACGTAATCTTCAATATATTCATCACTATGTCGCTTTTTCGGCATCGTGGAATTAAAACGTTATGTTTTGTTTACACTATGTAACCACTTTACACAAAAAAACACTTAAAGAAAGGATCTAAATATTAATTTATTTAAGAGGAATGAGAATGCGTGGCGGATAGCGTGAGCACTAAAACGCGAATGAGTTCCCGAGAGAGGGCGCTACTAGTGGCTCGTTATTTTGTTCTTTGTTTATATTGTTATTTCAAATTTAGTGGTTGGATGGCAGCACCTACGCGGTACTACATAGTTACCATGATCTCGAGGACAGAGCCGAGTGTAATTATTAGTTTTCGAGATATCGACGGCTGTCGTAACAATATAGTAAAATGTAATCAATACATGCCTATCACTCACACACGGTGCATATGTACGTTTTCTACTAGATGGCACCTACTATGTTTCTGTGGACAATTGGTGGTGAGGAAGTATGATACATTATATTTAGTTATTATGTTTGCGTCACCTCATCTTGTGATTCCTATGCAAATATTTTTGAATCGAGATACTCCGCAAATTTTTGTAAATAACATAATTCTTACAACACATTCTTACACACAACACAATATCGACACTACCCACTGAGATAAAATCTATGACACTGCCTCTTTATTTTCTTTATTTTACTACACTATATATTAAATATATTTTTTACACTAAACAAATAAATATACAACAAAATAATATGAAGTATATTGTTGTTCGTAGTATCCTGTATTTAACAACCATTGCTTCATGTTTCCGTATTGTTCACTTACTTCGTGTAAATATAGTGCCATCTAAAAGTGTGATATTGATATGCAACAAATGACTGATATAAATTATATCTCAAATGAGCTTGATGCAACTGGCTCATCCCAAGCATTTGTTTGCAAACAAGGTCAGTGTAGAAACATGATACCCAACATTAATAATTCGATAAAAATACTTCACATCAATATTCGCAGTGTAAATTGCAATTTTGACGCTCTGATTGTATTTCTGAACGAAATAGACATTTTACCAGAAATTATAGTTCTGTCTGAATGCTGGCTGAATACAATGTCAAATACACAATTACCATCCATAGAGACTCATATAAACTACCGCACAGAAGGTAACATGAACCAGAATGATGGAGTTGTTATTTATGTGACAAAATCATTACTGCACACTGTCACCGAAGCGCGCATTTTGGATGCTAGTGGTTTAATCTGCAGAATAGATGACCTTAACCTTGCGATGGTTGCACTGTATCGTCCTCCTTGTAGGCGTGTTACAGACACCTTTTTAAAGGAATTGGATGAAACACTTGCAATGGTGTCCAGCTGTAAACATGTTGTCTTCATAGGTGATATTAATATTAATATTACACCAAATAAATTAGACCCAAAGACAGACGAATACCTTAATATGGCGGCTACTCAGGGTCTGCTACCAACTCATACCTTGCCCACTCGTAGACATAGGTGCCTGGATCATGTATTCTTTAAGTCTGGCCTACAAACCACAACTTTGTTAATTGAATGTTCTGTTACCGACCACACACCTTGTCTTCTAAATATTGATACGGGAATGAAGCTACCGATCAAATCTACTATCACAACCAAAATTGATTATCCCTCTGTATTCAAGGACGTGTCGAATACTGACTTTAGTTCTGTAATTAGCATGACCGACCCTGACACGGCCGCTGAGAAGTTGGTCTTAATTATTGAATCGATAGTAAAATCGCACTCTAGAACAATTCGTGTCCCTTCTAAACGTAGGATCATTAAACCATGGATTACTAGTGGCTTACTACGATGTATACGTAATAGAGATGATATGTACCGTCGATTGAAGATAGATCCTGACAACTATACTCTTAGAATAACTTATACCAGGTACCATAATTTTTGCGATAAGTTACTTAAGAACCTGAAACACGCATATGAGAGGCATGAACTACAAAAAGCGAAAAATAATCCAAAGGCCACCTGGAGAGTTATTAAAAATATTATTCATACAGGATCGAAAAATTCATCTACTGATCTTCTAAAGATGGGATCTGATGAAACACAATCTGTAAACATGGTCAATGAATACTTCTCAAATATAGGTCGGGAGTTGGCTGAGAGTATTGGTCTCGGATGACTGGGAGGTTGAAAAACTAATCGATGGTTTACGCAGTGACGCTGCAGTTGGTTGGGACAATATATCAGCTCTTCTATTGCAGAAGTGCTCAAACACCCTCACTCCAATTATCACACACATCTGTAATGTCTCAATGTCCAGCGGTGTCTTCCCTAAGTGTCTAAAAAAAGTCATTGTCCACCCAGTTTATAAGTGCGGGGACAGAGACAGTATCAGTAATTATAGGCCAATATCCGTACTACCCACTCTGTCGAAAATACTCGAGAGGCTGCTGAATAACCGCCTTATAAAGTTTTTAACTAAAAATAATGTCCTAGCCCCAAACCAATTTGGATTTTGATCGGGGAAGTCAACATGTGATGCGGTAGCCTCTCTTGTTGACGAGATAGTGGAGTGCCTAGATGGCAAAGAAAAATGCTTAGGCATTTTCTTAGACTTCAAAAAGGCTTTTGATACCGTCTCTGTCCCACATTTATTACAGAAAATGGAAAGACTAGGTATACGTGGATATGCCCATCGGATATTTGAAGATTATCTCTTAGACAGAGTGCAATGTGTGAAGGTGGACTCTTATGTGAGTAATAACGTACCCATATACTTTGGTGTTCCTCAGGGTTCGGTGCTGGGGCCGACCCTCTTCCTCCTCTATATAAACTCTCTATGCAAGCTCTCGCTTCCCAAATGCTCAATTTTAGCTTATGCAGATGATACCGCATTACTAATCCGTGGTAAGAATTGGCCTGAAGTTTTTAATGGGGCTGAGGAGGCTTTAAAGTTGGTGATGCAATGGCTATCAGCTAACCTCCTAACACTGAACCTTAGTAAAACTACCTACATGACGTTTTCTCTTTCGAATTGTACACAGCCTGCATCAGACACATTCAAGCTAAGAGCACATTCCTGCACACTAAATTCTCCATCTACACCGGGTCTAGTTCATAATATCGAAAGTCAATGTATCGATAGTACTTCAAATCGATGGTACGCTACATCGACAGCACCCCAAATCGATGGTACACTACATCGTCAGTACACTAAAACGACGGTACGCTACATCGACCGTACAGCAAATCGATACTATGCTACGTTGACTAATAAAACACAGATTTTTTATAAGGTTTTAATCACAATTTGTTAAATCTGTAAATTGCTTGATTTTGATGTAACCTGTCCAACGATAGATGGCACCACTCGTCTGCAAAGACCCGAACAAAGGCATGCATCTTAATTAATTCTCTATTATAATTTAAACTAATGATATTTTCCTTCTATCCTTCATTCGCATTTATAACTAATTATTTCTGCATAAATATTATTGAGTCATAATAATTATCGTTTAATGTAGGTAGTTCATACATACAGAGTAATTTTATTGTATCTTTTGCCTTAAACAAGATTTTTCATACTACCTTCATGAGTTTGTAAAATTGTTTTTGAATCATTTTGTCATCTGTCTTGGTATTTGTTTCAAAAATGGACGAAATTAAATTAGCTACAACGCATAATAAAAAGCAATGTTTAGTAATAAACGGTTATAAAATGGTGGTGAATAAAGTAAACAATAAAGGTGTGCACTACTGGAATTGTGTAAAAAAATATTCCGATGCAAAGTGTCGTAGTACTTGTAGCAGTGTGATCTGTGATTCTAATCATGTATTAAAGAACAATATGACAGATCACAACCATGCTCCACAACCTGGTAAGTCTCTACTATATAATTGTAAATGCGTCGTGTTTTATTTTATTTTTTGTCTGTTTGACGCAAAAACAATTGAACGGATTTTGATGTGATTTTCTTTGTTAGAAAAAGGCTTGGTCAGACTTAAAATCTTACGTTTGTTTGATCGCAATCGGTTGAGTAGAACCTAAGACATGACCAAAATACTGGAAAACCGACATTCACGCGGGCGGAGCTGCGTGCAAAACGCTAGTATAAAATAAAATAATCGAATGCCATTACATGTACCTGAGAGTTTTCTACAGAAGTCAAATGTACATTTATGTACTTGCAGGTCTTATTATTAGTCTTATATTTTCTCTTAGGCGCAGTTCTGATGAACTGCGCCTAAGAGAAAATATAAGACATAAAATGTGAAAAAAGAGTCCAGTACAAATACAATGGAAAAATCATGTCAAATAATGAACCGCAATCTAGAAATGGTGCCATCGTCTAGTGCATGTGTTTTACCAAATAAAAATGCATTAAGGCAGGTGGTAAAACGATCCCGAGCAAAAAATAGATTACCAGAACCACAATCTATAGATGACATTCAAGTACCGGATGATTTGAAGATGTTTGATGACGAAACATTTTTAGTTTCAAATACAAAATTTAATAAAGACGGTTGTGTGCTAATTTTTTCCACAAAAAGAAACATACGACTGGTGAAAGAATCACCGATATGGATAATGGACGGGACATTTCAGTGTTGCCCAGTATTATTTTCACAACTTTATTCTATACACGGAATCGTTGGTGACGCAGGGTATAATAATCAAACAGTCCCTTTTGTATATGCTCTTCTATCGAGTAAATCTCAAGAGTGTTACACTCATTTCTTTGAAAAACTTAAATGCTACGCAGATTCTATTGGTGAAGATCTATTGGCCCCGGAATTGGTGTTGACAGATTTTGAAGTGGCGGTCATAAACTCGGTAAGGTCGGTTTTTATTGGGGCTACCCACAAATGCTGTCTTTTTCATTTGGGACAGAACGTTTGGCGAAGAGTACAGCAGTATGGTTTACAGAAAAAATATTTTGAAGATGCAAGTTTTTCTCTTAAAATACGCCATTTAATTGCTTTGGCATACTTGCCACCAGACGAAATTCCAAATGCGTTTGATTTTCTAAAAGATGAAGTTCTTCCTAGGGACAGCAGCACTGAAAATATTATACAGTGGTTTGAGACAACATATGTCAAAGGAAAACAAAAATCGCGTTCAAGTACTGATAATAAAATAACAATATACACAATTCCTCCGCTGTTTCCACCAGATTTATGGTCAGTACACTACAACAACGAAAATAATTGGGCTAGAACTCAAAATTCTGTGGAAGCGTGGCATAGGCGCTGGAATTCATTGCTCAATAATAAAAAACTAGGGTTATACCTAACAATCAAAGAGCTTAAAAAAGAACAGATCGCAGTGAATGTGCAAATTGAGCAAGCAGAAGCTGGAATACAAGGTCCTTCCCCCCAAAAAAAAAATAGAGACAGTCAGAATGCTATTTCCCATTTTATTGCACAAAGGAGCAGTATAACTGTTTTGAAATTCCTCAAAGGGATTGCTAGCAATACCTATTTATAATTTACATAGTTATAAAAAAAATATTTGGATGTGTAATTTTTGTAATTATAATTTTGGATATTTTTTTAATCTATCAATGTTACTGAATAAGATTTTTTTTTCAACTATTTTATGTGGGTAACATCAAAATCAAGCAATTTACAGATTTAACAAATTGTGATTAAAACCTTATAAAAATTCTGTGTTTTATTAGTCGACGTAGCATACTATCGATTTGCTGTACGGTCGATGTAGCGTACCGTCGTTTTAGTGTACTGACGATGTAGTGTACCATCGATTTGGGGTGCTGTCGATGTAGCGTACCATCGATTTGAAGTACTATCGATACATTGACCCGTCGATGGAACGTCTTCGATGTAGCGACCATCGATGTAGTGACTTTCGATATTATGAACTAGACCCCATTGGGGCAATTACGATAGAAATTTCTGCAAGATGACTAGAGGTCGAGACGTCAGTCGATTATTTAGGATTATTTAGAAGAATTTAGAAGTATTTAGGTACTTCTTAATAAATTATATAATCTAAAAATAATAAAATACGAGAATTATTTAGTGAGATCGACCTTTATTTTTAAGATACCTACTTAAATAACAAAGGTTCGGTAAATGTGGGTACTTAAGTATTAGTGAGAATCATTTCAGGTATTTAATCAGAAAGAAATTGTGATACAATGTTGGGTATATAGAACGAATAATCAAACATAAAGAATATTTAAACTATTATATCAAATATATAAACCACAAGACGACAGCTAGCAGTAACTCAGTTTTATGTGTGTAGGTATTTTGTGATGCCTAGTCAGAACAAGCTTCCAGAACTTATCGCCGTGTCGGCCGCAATTGAATTGCCCCAATGCACCTTACTTTTTTTTTCCAAGAAATGAATATCTATTTTACTGAACATCTTATTTTAAACAAAGAAAACTTCCTTATTTTGTAGACTACTTACTATTTGTGAATCCATAGAGTTTTGATGTTTATTTCTGCATGACAAAAATGCCAATGACTTGTAAGCAAACCATTTTGAAATAAATGTTTCATTGGCGCCTGATCCACTCCTTTTGCTGTCTTGTTCTTTCTTTATTTCTCTTAAAAAATGACTTTGGAGATTTTTAATTTTTCTCTCAACTTCAACTTTTTCAACTTCAAACATTGCAGCAATTGCTAATATAGCATCATGTCTTTTAATTTTATTCTTATAGAATTCGTGTTTTGAATCCCATAGATATTGGTAAGACCTATAGCATTCGATAAATTGTATTTTTTTTCTTTTGACCACTCCATTGTACGCGTTAATGCAACAATATTTGAGACAATACTGCGGACGGCGGGGAGACGCGCGCGCGAGCGACGCCCGAATGAAAACCGAATTGTGCCGATCGGCACAAGCCGAACGTAATACTGCCGAATGGAATGATACAGTGTCGACCCGAATAAACAACTCGATCGGCATCAGCCGATTGAAGCCGAACAAGTGCAGTAACTGCTTCGAGTCGGCTTTGTTGTTCGACAAATACTGCCGAACCGACTATGCCGGCCCGATTAAATATTTACCTGTTCGTCAACGTCAAACTCGTTGTCCGATTCAAATTCTTCATCATCATCGCCTTCTAGAATTCGTATTAATTCTTCTGCAGTCGTCATAATAGATTCCAATATATTTTATCGACACGAAATTAAAACGACCTTAATGTATACACAACACTAATGGAAAATTCCAGAATGCAATACTCGCTTATGACGTAGGAAGTTGTCGTCTTTATCAGACGGTGGCGTCGAGCGTACTGGCAAATTAAGATTCGAAACGCACGGGCTAGGGATGGGAACCATCTATGCAGTTGCTAACATTGCACAAGTAAATTTACTCAATTTTAAAGGAATTAAATGAAATACACATAAATATTTGTAGACACGTCGTTTTATTCACAATTGATGCATTTGTTTTGGGACTAATTAGTCAGTTTAGTGCGAATTTATTTATTTTTAGTTTATCATTGTATAATTTAACTTTGGCATAGGTCCCATCCCTAGCGTCGGATTTTTCCGCCGTTGGCGTTGTAGGTCAATGCAAATTTCGAGAAATAAAGAGAGTAATTCATCAAACTTTTGACATTGTTTTTAGGCATTCTAAATAAAAGACTAAAGTGAATTACATTATAAATTATTATTTAATTAACTATTAACATAATACAAATAATTTTTTCATAGAGTACAGCTAAATAAAATGAAAATGAAGATTAAACAAGATGGTGTATTTGGTCGTCAATATACGACGTTGGCGAAATGGACACGAAAATATTTGTCGTATTCATCCGACCTTGGCGGTGAAAGGGTTAAAAGCAAATCCACCTAATAGCAAAACGACACGTTCTCGAAACGACCTATTAGCAAAATGGCCTATTAGCAAAATGACCTAGTCGCAGAATTCCCTATTAGGGTCAATTTATACTAGCGCAGAGTCGAAGCGCACCCTTATTCGCTATATGGCAGATTCTGTATTGGACAGATTCGCAATTAGGCAGATTCGCTACTGGACAGATTCACTATTGGACAGAATCTGAATTGGTCAGAATTATAATTCGGCAGAAGTACAGTTAAGAAAAGTAAAATTAATGGGAGATTTTTTATTCAATTTAAGTATAGAAAAAAAAACAAACATTAAATCATCGGTCATATCATGCCAGAACATTTTTCAGTATGGATTCATATAATAATAATATTATTAATAATAATCAATAGTGCAAATGAAACTGAGGCTCTCCTCTATTCCGTTTTGTTAGACTATTAGTTCGATTGGTCGGACTATCCAGAAAAAAAACTGGTCTGTTAGATTACTCGAAAAATCTTTTTTTTGTTAGATTAATCTAACAGACCGGAATAGGACCTCTCTTGCCCGTGATACTACCCATTCATACTACCAGTAGTAACACCGGTAATTAATTTACCCGTGGTACTACTGCAGTTGAAAGTAATACATACATACATACATAAAATCACGCCTGTCTCCCATAGGGGTAGGCAGAGATCACGGATCTCCATTTGCTACGATCCTGACATACTACTCTCGCTTCATTCACTCTCATTACATTCTTCATGCATGCTCGTCGGTTTAGAGTACTCCTGACCTGCCCCTTTTCTAAAACTTCCCCGATTTGGTCCAGGTATGTGCGCCTAGGTCTTCCCCTTCCGACGGTACCATCCACACTCGCCTCATTCACCTGTTTCGTTAGACTTCTTTCATTCATTCTCTCAACATGACCAAACCATCTCAACATTCCTCTCTCAATTCTCATCACTACATCTTCTATCACTCCACATCGTTCTCTTATCACGCAATTTCTCACTCTATCTTTCAAGGTCAAGCCACACATACTTCGCAACGCACGCATTTCTACAGATTTTTTTTTTCTGAAAGTAATAACAACAGCAAAAAGTAACTACTTATATCGTCGTTACTTTTTATTTAAATAAAATTTAAGTACTTCTTTTATAACTAAATTAAGACTTCACTTGAACAAAAAACAACATAATTAAAGACTACACTTGAACAAAAAACAACATGAAAATTAACGTAATTTTTCGAGAGCGTGGCCTATTGAGATTTCACAATTTAACAATTGCATTTGAATGTGTCTGATATAGTCGTCATTCGCAATATCACGAGATCTCCTTTTATTAAACTGCTGTGCGATAATTTTCACAAGGCTATCATCGTTGATAGCGTTAAGAAGACGCAATAATGTTCGACTGTTTTTATTAATGGTTTTATTTAATTTGGCATGATAGCCCTCAAGAACATTATTTGTTCTGTGTCTTATTCTGAAAACGCTTAGCAAATTTAAATATTTAATGTTAATCCAAGTGTGTTGGTACGTATTTTATGAACTTTTCAACAGAAAGGTGTTAACTTTCGGTTTTTATATACGACCAGCCTTCCTCAAGTTTTTCTCTAGGTAAGAGTGGCAATACGCAGCACAATGAAACAATGCGATTTTCTGCTTTGCATCTTGATTTGCCCAACAAAGTTTCTGCTTTTCTCCACATACAATGATGCCAGTGATAATAGCAACCTACTATTTTAATATCCCGAATTTTTTTTATTAGAGCGTTAATGTTCGCAATTTCAAAGTCGCAGTGAAATATGTTAGGTTTAAATTGTGGCAGCTGCGACTTAATGATGTCGTACATAGTTACATAGGCAGACTGCGACTTGTTGCTCAATAGAGCAAATATAACGGGTATTATTCTAGTCGTTTCTGTTGAACTTCCATACTCGCCAAGTATGCTTACAAATTCTTTAAATGGTGGCGGACATGTTTTAATCGTTGCGTCTACAAAAAATTCGGTTATGGTGTGTAATAATTCTCTTGCGTCTCGGGTACAAAATAAAAGCATACGGTCTACTTCGTAAAAATAATCACCTAGAATAATATAATGAAACTGTGCAGGTACTTCTACTTCTTTTAAGTTTGTGAAAACTGTTTTTGTAACCGATAAAGACTGATTGCGAGTAGTGTAAAGAGAATTTAAAAGAAGTAAAAAGTGGATAATTCCGAGCTGAATGATTACCCTCTTCATGAATAAACCTTTTCAATGTTTTGTTATATAGTTTTGGTATGGGTTTATCACTTTTGGTAACTTTGTCCCTCAATCTCGATACTGAAAGAGCAATTTTGTTCTTCTCGTAGTCGGGCTGGCATATGTGTGGTTTCTTTCGGACTACATCACCACCCTTAAATTAAAAAGTAGGTAGTTATTACTGTTACCTAAAGCTATAAAAGCAAGATGTCTTATATTAAACAAGGTGTTTACTTAATAAACCATCTAAGCGCACTCACTTGTAGTGTTAAACTTCCTGAACATTTTAGTTTGTTGAAGGCCGCGCATCTCCATATAATGCACCCGTTCTTATATTATTTAAGTTTATAGTACTGATAGCCATCACTAATCAATACAGTCCCGCCTTTTCGTGCTATAAATTTAATTTCAGTGTCACGTGTTTCACTCATTACAAAAATTAATTAAATTATATTTATATTTATGAACCTATTACACAAGCGAGACAATATTCTTATACTATGAAATGACATTTTATATTTCCTTATGTCTATGTCATTTATTAAGAAGTAGGTGTAATACCTACACAAAGTATCTATTTATTATATTTGCAACTAGCTTACCTGGTATAAGTAGTGACAAGCCACTGAATTTTCGGACGTAACAACTTCTACTTCATTAGGAATTGTTAGAAAATCTTCAAATATTACAGGCATTCGTCCAAGTCTACATTTATTATATCCATGTTTTCAACATTCTCAAGCTACTGTTGGTTTTCGTTTTCCGGCGAAATGTTCTGTACGAAGATTGTATAAAGAATTGGATTTAGTTTCTCAAGAATCACTGGGTTTTTGTTGTATTTTTAAGGATGTTTGCCTCTACTTCAGCCTCTTTATCATGTTTTTTCGCCTTGGTTTCATTTTATTGTTCTTCAGTCTTATTTTTAAATAGTAATTCACCTAGGTGAATTAAACACACTTTTAGTAAACTTTAAACTCTCATACCCCAACTCACAAAACAAAAGACAAGAATTTAAAATAATAAGTTAACTTTATTCACCTCTAATATTGAACGCTAATTATCATGTTACTTCCTTGAAATGATGCGTTAATTTACTTACATTAAGTAAATTAACGCATCATTTCAAGGAAATGACCTACTGATATTTACCCATCTAACATGCTTAACTGACCTTCACATATAAATTCATCATTTAATTGAACGCTGGATGGGCGTGGTTTTACCATGCGCTTGGAGTCTGCGTCTTTCCTGAATGCTGCTTTTAGATGAAACATGTTTCGATTAAACTTTTGTATGCGTTTACTTAAACTGGTGTGGAAGCTTTCCGCATAATTATTGGTTCGGTGTCTTTCTCCAAAAACCGACCAAAGTTCCATATTTTCCGGGCGTAGCCAGAACTTTTCAAAACATTGGAGAAAAGGTTGAAATGTCTTTTTGTTGAACTGATGCTCAATGTATTCCCAACCTGCGGTAATTTTTTCCCCTTTTTTCCGTGGTCCGGTTCGGTGGTCCGGTTGACCGGACCACGGGTAATCATTTTTTTCCCGTCGTACCGTATGCACCATTGACCTGCACCATCAATGGTGCAGATGAGACTAATTAGTTTCATTTGTACCATTAATATTGATACAACTACCTCACCATACTTTCCTTGTCCCCGTCCATCGTACCGTATGCACCGGTGAGACTAATTAGTTTCGTTTGCACATATTTGCACCATTATTATTTAATTTAAATAAAAAAACCAATGAACGTCGCAAAACATGTGAACATCGCCTTGAAAAAGAAATGAATATCTTGAAACATGTATGCATGCTGTATGGTATGCAGCAACATGTAAAGGATTATTCGAAAACTTAAAAAACTATGTACAAGTTCAAAATCATCGGTCCTTCCAGGTGGACAAACTATTTTGTCAAACTGATATGACCACAAGGAAAAACTATTCATTGTAGTTAAACTATTCCGGTTTAAGATAAGTACAGTCATTTTTAAATCGTTATTAATTGTAATTTATTCCTAGTGGTCAAACTTTTACCTACGTTTTAAGAAAAGTTATAAAAATAGTCATTTCAAAATTAAGAAAAAATAAAATGTTCTTTGAACCTAAAATACAAATATGGAAAAGCCTTAACGTAATTTGTCAAGGAAATGACCTATAGATATTTCTTTATGTACCAATTGTAATTGGGATTTCATAATGAAATCGTCTCTTATAATATGCTCTTTGCGGCGTGGGGACGGTTCGTGGTTGCTACCATCATCCTCCATTTGCAGCAATGTCGACAATAAATATTGTAATTGGACGATGGTTTTTAAATTTTTGATTGAGCTGTGAATGCCAGGATTCTATAGCGTTATTGCTTCTATGTCTCTCGCCAAATGAGGCATATAGAATTAAAGGCAGCTAAATGCATATATAGAAATGTTCACAACTTTTTTTTTTCGTTTGCCCGTTTTATATTTGACCATTTCTTATATGTATATTAATATTTTTGATTAAAATAAGCATTAACGTTATCAGAACAAGAACTAATTCATAATTTGAAGAAAACTTTTGACATAAGCTGTTTTTGATCCCAATCTAATAAATAAGCTGGGTTTGTTATTGACTTACTTACTTAGTTATTTATTTATTACTTAATGTCGGGTATAGGTAAATGAAACAAGACGAATGCTGTAATAAGACTGCTCATTTATTCCTAGAACAACGTATATATATGTGTTGTATGTTCCCTCCACTACATCTCCCACAGAGGAAGAAATAAAATAAAATATATTTTTTTATTTTATTCATTAAAATAAGTGATTAACAGTGAGTACAATACACATGAGTGAATAAGTCGTTTCAATGTAGTAAACATGTTTATATAATTTCATATAAAATAATATTGAGTAAATAAATAGATGTTTCTTTTTACAATAACATCAAACTTATCAGCTTAAACAATAAATTGGTGACAAAATTATAATATTAATTAGATTATGACAAAAGTTATACAGGAGTTTGTAGGTACTAAAGTACCTACCAAGGTTACAACTTCAACAACTTAGATATAATTAAGTACATAATAAAACATTATTTAATTGTTTGGAACATATAATTTAGTTCGATTTTTATGTACAATGTCGTTTTTCCCATCTCTAGAGATTTGTACATTAGGTGATAAATCTTTAATCACAGTAAACGGGCCTAAATAAACATTGGCTAGCTTATTACCAGTTTCGTTTTTTATTAATATTAGGTCATTTTCCTTATAATGAATAGGATTTATAGTGCAATCGTATTTTAATTTCCTAGTTAACTTAGATTGTAATAAATTATCTCGAGCTTCCTTTGAAGATACCTGTAATCGGTATTTCAGTTCTAGGGGATAGTTACTGTAATTATAAAGTGGGTTTACATTTTTTGTAAGGTTGCTAGGCAAAGTACATTTCTTGCCGTATACTAGTTCAAAGGGTGAATAATTAGTTTCCATATGCACGGAAGTGTTGTAGCTAAAACACCAGTATGGCAACCAAGTACTCCACGATTCAGGATGTTTACCTGCTTGTATTCTTAAATAACTTCCTAAATGTTTGTGAGCATTTTCGAGCGCGCCTATGCTCTCATGTCGATAAGCAGTGGAGTAAATTTTATTTATGTGAAGTAATTTACAAGTTTCTTGCATGACTGTTGACATAAATTCCGATCCTCTGTCGGTAGCAATTTCTCTAGGAATCCCATAACGTAAAATAAAATTACATACGAAATTGTTTGCCACTTCAGTGCTAGTTTTTGTGGTTAAGGGGTATGCCTCAATATATTTTGATAATTCGCATTGAAGTGTTAATATGTATGAGTAACCTTGCTGATCTGTATCTATGGGTCCTATCACATCTAAATAAATTTTCTCGAAAGCGGAATGGGCAGTGGAAGTTATTTCCATGGGTTCTCGAACACGAACCGAGTGCTTTTGTTTTTGACACTGATCACACTTATTTACAAACTCAGTGACATCTCGTTCGATGCCTGACCAAAAGTAATACTTTTTAATGTTATTGACCATTCGTCTGATACCTGCGTGGCCACTCGTAGGTAACATATGAAAGTCATTTAGGATAACTCTTTTTTCGTCCTTGTCTTCTATTTTGACTACATCCTTTAATATGCATAGTTGTGGACCGGACCATGTAGTTATATTTTTTTATCTCCTCCACTAACTTTCTCATGAACCTACCATTATTTTCATTTTTAAGAAAATATAATTCAGTTATTCTGTCAAGTCAGCTTCGGCTTACTATGAGTCTCCACGACGCTTGGCTGATCAGACCAGTCGTCCGTAGTGACTATAGGGTCCGAACTGCCCTGCCTACTATCTAACTCCCTCTTTTGTGCCCTAGTAAGGACGTTTATAACACTCTCATGCATCTCTTTTAAATCTTTAGATGTTAAGGATACTCGGGACAATGCGTCTGCAGCTGCGTTGTCCGAGCCCTTCACATATTCAACACAAAAATCGTACTCTTCTAACAGAATTCTAAATTTCAGTAGCCTACTAGATAGATCCTTTATATTAAATAAATAAACTAATGGCTTATGGTCGGTTAATATTTGAAATTTTCGACCATATAGGTACGGTCTAAAATGTTTTATCGCCCAGACAATTGTGTAGTGTGTAACAATATGTACTTAGGTACTTCTGTTAACATGTACTGAGTTTGTCAGAGAGTTAGTTATTAAATACACATCGTACTGTAAGCTCGTGTTTTCATTCATATTATAATTCCCGATGACGCTCACACTACATGGCGACCCTGCCAGGGGCACGGTGTCGGGTGATCGTCGTCGCGTCTAAAGAATGCGCGGGATCAGCAACTTACCGTGGGATCGAGTCGTCACCGTGCACTACAAGAGTTCTTTTAGCCCGTGAAGGATATTATTTGTGACTAATTCTTTTACTATTTTTTTTTTCTTCTTCTCGTAATAATGTGGAAAGAATGCAGCAAATGTCTTTGTGAGAATAAGGAAACAATAATTACGCAGCACGGCGCTGAAAATAATACCGATGTTTCGACACATTTTCAAACTACAAATATCTTATTGGGGGTAATGGTCGTAGTTGCAGCATTGGCAGTCCTGTATATCCTATATGCTCAGTACAAGAGATGCCATAGTGACTGGATGCGTACAGCCATAGGAGACGGTATGCAAGCTGACTTCATTAGACGACTGCAAGAACGGATGTCCACTCGGGGACGAGACCGTCCTACTGGGGAAGATATTATGCCTTGAGAAGCCTGCGTGTGAGTACTTTCGACTTGTTATTACTCTTCAATAAAATGTGTTAAATAAAACCCCAAATAATTAATAAAAAGTGAAGTGCATAAAGTGCAAAACTGAAAAAAAAAAAAGTTAATGTAAACTATCATATTTACGAATTTATCCGTGTCACGTCTGTGGAATTATAAACATTTTAAGAACTTTAAGTGATGAAATATAACAAAAATGTGTTTTAGTAATTAGTTGTGACCCATGGAATTACAGTTAAACAATATAAATATCAAGAATTAGATTGTATCAGAGTAAATCTTAGAAAATTAGGTCCAACGGGGAGATTAAAAGAAGTAGGTCAAATTAAGTTAAGGAAAGCTACAGAAATATACAATTTATATAAAATATGTATAAAGGAATTGGGAGTAAAACATTTAACTACTGAATATTCAGGCCTATTGATTGACAATTTATGTAAATCAATAGAAAAAAACTTATAAAATTATAATAAGTTACAGTGACTCTAAATCATCTGACAACATGGCAAGTTTCGATTTAAAGACGGCGAGCTCACTTATTCCTGTGATGGATGGTAATGAGGAGACTACGGAAAAAATTATTCAAGGTATTGAGATGTACGATACTTACCTAACTGCAGAATCAGATAAAAAAATGCTGATTACTTTCGTGCTTAAGACTAGGTTAGCAAAATTAGCAAAATTAAAATTAAAGTCTGACTATCCTAGCGTCAATCTTCTAATTACAGATATGAAATCATTTCTTTTAACAAAAAAATCAGCAAATTCTTTACTCTTGCAAATGAATAATTTGTCACAGAATGACTCGACTATATTAGAATTCGGTAATAAATTAGAAGAACTTTTTATAAACTTAACAATATCTCAAAGTAACGACAACGAAGCAGCGAGTAACATTTTACAGCCGATAAATGAAAGATACGCAATAAAACGTTTTTCAGATGGCCTGCGCAATAGGAGACTTGGTACAATAATTGCGGCTCGCGATTACCAGCAGTTGAAGGATGCTATTAGAGCAGCACAGGATGAAGATCCAGCCCAATCGACTCAGCAGACGGTAATGCATTTAAGAGGTAAGGCTAGGGGCGATGGAAGATGGCAAAATAATCGCGGCCGAGGGTTTCACAGTCGAGGTAATAACAATTATTATTATCATAATTCTTCATATCGTGGACGTGCCAATTCTTCAAACTTCAGAGGATGGAGTAATAATTTCCACAATCGAGGACGAGGTAATAATCAAAGATTACAATCACAGACAGGTAACGGACGAGTACGTAGTTTTAGAGGTCAATTTCGTCAATTTCGCGGTCGTGACAATAGACAGCGAGTTGCATATGTTGCTAACCAACAAGAGAGTACGAGTGCACCAGAAAACCGTGAGTCAGATAATCTAAATATGTTTTTTCGAGCATAAAATACTTACATGCCAGGGATTAGATTGCATTAAATTAATAATAGGTAACAAGTCATGTTCATTTTTGATAGATACAGGGGCAACATTATCAGTCATAGCTAAAAATAAAATCCCACATTATATAACGTTAAAATGTAACGATACAACAATCAAAGGCATAGGTGGTAACATTTATTCCAGTGAATTAGCTGAATTGCAATTACAACTTAGCTCACACACAGAGCCGTATCAAGCAGCAATGTTTACATTTGAGTTTCATGTTTTAAACAACATGCCATGTCAAGCCGACGGAATTCTTGGCTTAGATTTTCTTAGAACGTATAATGCAAATATAGACTTATCAAATAACGTTTTAGCGTTGCAAAGTAATAACAAAGAGGTTTTAATAGAAATGTACCGGAATAGTATTCACAATAAAAACCTTTATTTGCCACGTAGAAGTGAATCAATTCATTTTGTATCAATTCAATCAGATTCACAAAATAATTTCGTAGTAATACCAGCACAGTTATCAGAAAACTTATTTTTAGCAGGAAGTATAGTACAGCCGAAAAACGGAATAATACCTATTAAAATTTTAAATACGTGTGACGAAGATATAAGCTTACCATATTTCAGACCCGAGTTAGAAAATTTATCGGATTATATTATTTGTCAATATAGCAGTACAGAAACAAATGCAAACCGAGTAAAAAGGCTTTTATCTATTTTGAATTTGAATTATTTACAACCAGACGAACAAAAAACGATTGAACAGATTTGTGCAAAATATGCAGACGTTTTTCATTTAGAGGGTGATAAGCTGAGTACAACTAATATTTTGCAACAATCTATTAATTTAAAGCCAGGTAGTACACCCATTTACACAAAATCATACAGACTACCACAGTCTACAAAATCAGAAATTGATAAACAAATAAGACAGATGTTAAATGATGAAATAATAGAACCGACTAATAGTGAGTGGAATAGTCCCATTCTACTAGTCCCAAAAAAATCTGAAAACAAGAATAAAAAGTGGAGGTTAGTTGTTGATTACCGAAAAATAAATGAGACGATACAAGATGATAAATTCCCACTGCCAAACATTACAGAGATATTAGATTCCCTTTCTGGTTGCATTTATTTCAGTCATTTAGATTTATCTCAAAGTTATTATCAAGTAGACCTTGAATCACATAGCCGAAACGTAACAGCCTTTACTACTAGCACTGGTCAATATCAGATGAGACGTTTACCGATGGGATTAAAAATTAGCCCAGGTGCGTTCTCTCGTATTATGTCAATTGCAATGTCAGGACTAAATTTTGAGAAATGCATTACGTATATGGATGATTTAATTATAATAGGTAGAAATTTAGAAATACATAATCAAAATTTAATGACAGTACTCGAAAGATTAAGACAAATCAATTTAAAAATAAATCCAAAGAAATGTAATTTTTGTAAGAAACAATTATTATATTTAGGTCATATTGTAACAGCAAAAGGTGTTCTGCCGGATCCTGAAAAGGTTAAAGCCATTCAAAATTATACAACACCACAGAATTCAGACGATATACGACGATTTGTTGCTATGTGTAATTATTACCGTAAGTTCATTCCAAAATTTGCAGATATTACAATTCCATTGAACAAACTTTGTAGAAAAAACATAAAATTTGACTGGACAGAAGATTGTAGAATTTCCTTTGAAATTTTAAAACAAGCACTTACAACTCCTCCTATCTTACAGTACCCAGATTTTTCAACAGAAAATGAGTTCATACTTCAGACAGATGCATCGGGCATATCAGTAGGTTCAGTTTTATGTAATAAAGATTTAAAACCAATCGCGTATGCGAGTAGACCATTGAATAAGGCAGAATTGAATTACCCAACGATCCAAAAAGAGTTATTGTCGGTAGTATGGAGCGTAAAGTACTTTAGACCATATTTATTTGGAAGGAAATTCACAATCATGACAGATCACAAGCCATTAGTATATTTATTTAGTATAAAAGACCCATCAAGCAGACTATTGAAATTCAGGTTACAATTAGAAGAATATGACTATAAAATTGTTTATATAAAAGGAAAAGATAACGTAATAGCAGACGCGCTAAGTAGAATAACATTAACTTCGGACGATTTGAAAAATATTAATGAAAGTATATTTGTAACAACCAGAGCTCAGAGTAAGGAAATAAAAGAGAAAGAAAAAATAAGGAAATTAGAAGAGGAAAGGAGTTCATTGGATTTTTCTAGTAAACCCACTGATTTGAGGCCTGATCAACCAAAAATCGTGGAGATATTAAGGAAACCAGTTGGCTCAGTAGAATTGAAGTGTATAGAATATAAAGAATTAGATAAACTTAGAGAAAGAAAATTAATAAGTAAAGAGGAAAAGTGTTTAGCTTACACAGAAAATCAATCAATTATTTACATTAACCTTAATTATATGTCGCAATTCACGCGAGTCGTATTTGTGAATATATTAAGTGATTTTTGTAAGAAAATAAATGTGAAAGAAGTTTGTATTATTAAAGAAAAGAAAAACGAGAAATTTATAAAAGAACTATGCGAAGAAATAGATAGTAGAAAAGAGTGGTCCGGGCCACCACCACCTCGTATTCATATTTTAAGAAATGTAAGGAGAATCTCGGATAAAGACGAAATGACAGTCATATTAAATGATTATCATTTATTACCTTCGAGCGGACATGCCGGCGTCCGACGAATGGTGAACAACATTAAAAGTAAGTACTACTGGCCAAAACTCGAGAGTGACGTCAGAAATTATGTAAGTAAGTGTACTAAATGTCAGGTGATGAAGCACTCACCTAGCTACAAGGAGCCTATGGTAATAACAACCACAGCGAGTTCAGCATTTGAAAAGATCTTCCTAGATCTTGTTGGACCCCTAGACAAGGATGATGAAGGTAACCAATATATATTGACCCTCCAGTGCGAACTTACAAAATATGTGGAAGCTTACCCAATTTCAACAAAGGAAACAGCTGTCGTAGCAAAGTCCTTAGTATGTAATTTTATTCTAAGGTATGGTGTACCGAAAGTAATCGCAACAGACCGTGGTACTGAGTTTATGTCTTCAACGATGGCAGAAATATGTAAGTTATTAGAAATAGAAAAAATTTACTCAACTGCTTACCACCATCAAAGCATAGGAGCAGTAGAAAATACACATAAGAACTTACGTAACTTCTTGCGTATACAGTGTGAGGAAAATTCTTATACTTGGAGTCATTGGCTTCCTTTTTGGTGTTTTTCGTTTAACACCACTGTACACACGTCAACTAGCTATACGCCCTACGAACTTGTGTTTGGTAAACCGTGTAATATTCCAAGTAGATTGAAAGATGATTTAGAACCATTGTTTAATGCGGATAACTATGCTTTAGAATTAAAATACAGACTTCAGTTAGCACATAGAGATGCAAGAAAAAGATTAATAGATAGTAAGATAGAAAGAAAGGATATCTATGATAAAAATAAAAAACCTATTAGTTATAAGAAAGATGATTTAATTTTAATAAGGAATGAAAGTACTAAAAAAATGGACAGATTGTATAATGGACCGTTTGTTGTAATTGAAGAAGTTGGACCTAATGTTAAAATTTTAAGAAATAGTAATGTAGAGACGGTGCATAAGAACCGTACAAAACCTTATGTATGTTAAAAAAAAACATTATAAAAAAAAAATGTAGCTACTAAAAAAAAAAAAAATTATGTATTAGAATATTTTTTTTTTATTTTTCCTTATGAAGGGTGATGTAGTGTGTAACAATATGTACTTAGGTACTTCTGTTAACATGTACTGAGTTTGTCAGAGAGTTAGTTATTAAATACACATCGTACTGTAAGCTCGTGTTTTCATTCATATTATAATTCCCGATGACGCTCACACTACAATTGCGAGTAATTCCTTCTCGATTGTCGGGTAATTCTTTTCCGCTTTGTTTAGAGTTCTACTAGCATAAGCCACTGGCTTTCCATTTTGATTGGCTAGAACGGCACCGATTGCATAACCTGATGCATCGGTTTGAACTATAAATATATTGTCAGGTAAAAGGTCGGGATATTGAAGTACAGGTGGACAGGTTAACTTTTGTTTCAATAAATCAAATGAATGTTGACAATTACTAGTCCACTCCAAAGAAGTATTCTTCTTTGAAAGATTGTTTAAGGGTTGCGTGATTTCAGCAATTTTTTTTATAAGTTTTCTATAATAGTTAGCAAAAGCAACGAATCGTTTGACCTCGTCAGAATTTTGAGGAACAGGATATTTTTTCTACGCAATTTAATTTTTCGGGATCAGGTAAGATACCTTCTGATGATATTACATGACCCAAATACAACATTTCCTTCCTCAAAAAATCGCATTTACTGGGATTCAATTTTAAATTAGTATTTCGTAAACGTTCAAACACATCCACTAAATTTTTAACCGCTGAATTTAGATTTTTACCATAAACAATTAAATCATCTAAATAAACCAAACATTTCTCGTAAGTTAAACCGGCCATGGCCATATTCATCATTCTAGAAAAGGAATTTGGACTCGTCTTGAGACCCATCGGCATCCTAGTCATCTGATACTGCCCCGAGGAAAAGGCTGTATATCTCCTACTTTCTTTTTCTAAATTGACGTTGTAAAACCCTTGATATAAATCAAGGTGAGTGAAATAAATACACCCCGAAAGGGAGTCAAGGATATCGGTTATTTTTAGAAGTGGAAACTTATCATCCTGAATGCTATTATTTAATTTCCTATAGTCTATAACTAACCGCCACTTTTTCTGTCCTGTGGGATCAACCTTTTTAGGTACTAACAGTACGGGACTGGACCATTCACTTGCACAAGGCTCTATTATTCCCTGAGACAACATGTCCTTAATTTGTTTGTCGATTTCGCCTTTTTGTGAATGAGGCAGGCGGTACGGTTTGACGTATACAGTATCCACATTTTCTCTTAATTTTATTTTGTGACTGTATATGGGTGTGGTCGTTAGACTATCACCTGGCAAGAAAAATATATCGGCATACTTAGCGTACAAATTTTGAATAGACGTCTTTTCTTCTAAATTCAAATCTTTTAAATTAAGGGTTGACAGTAATTTTTTTACGCGTTCTGCACCTTGTGAACAACTGTCAAATGTACATAAATCATAATCGCTTAACTTGTGTAAAACAGGATTAATCTAATTAAGTATTAAATTACTTTCAGTCGTGTTTAATATCCGTATGGGTATTTTTCCGTTGGTTGGTTTAACTACAGTACTAGCCATAAAGATTCCCTCGTGCAATTCTGCTGCACAAACCACACACTCTTCGTTCACACTCGTATCTAAATAATGTATAGATTCCGATCTAGATGGAATGTTGAATAATTGCTTAAATTGACTATTTAGTTGCAAAACTAATTTATTTTTAGATACATAAATGCGGTGGTAAACAAAAACATGGTACATAAATGCATTTGTTTATAATTCAAATCTAGACAAGCCCTAAACTTATTTAAAAAGTCATACCCGATGATGCCATCAGCCTTACATGGCAAACTTTTAAACCATAAAACTTATTATTAAAAACATAATCTTGCGTCATCAACGGCAGGTAAGAGTATCCGATTGTTTCAACTTTGCCCCCAATACCATTTATAGTGGTATTCCTTTTATGCAAAGGAATGTTTTGTTGGATGATGCAATCGTAAGTTACAGCGGAGAGCTTACCATTTAAGGATAACCTAGTTACTAAGGAGTTATCGTATGAAAAAATAAATTTATTATTAGCCTCGAAAAAACTGCTGAACATTTTCCTCACCTACTCTCTCAGTGCTGGAACTGCTGGAATTATTATCACTTGTCATAACCTGAACATTTCCACTCCTTTGGCAATTCCTATTATTATAAGAATTATACTGATTAAACCTACCTCGAAATCCACGTCCCGAGGGACGACCTCGCTGCGTACGTGTCCAACTGCCTTGGGCTCTACGTTGCTGGGCAGGCTGGGCAGGTCTCCCCGTATATGCACCTCTGCCTCTAGGGTGCGGATTCGAATAAAACCCTCTTTGGTTACCTCTGTAACTGTTATATTTTGACCCATTATTATTAGGTTTGCGCATGGTTAGGATATCCGATGAATTGACGGACGACGAAATTTCTTCATCGATAGCCGCCTGTATGACGTCATTTAACGCATTATAGTTCCTAGCTGCTATAATCGTGCTTAACCTACGGTTCCTCAATCCATCAGCAAAGCGCTTAATTGCAAGCTTTTCATTTATTCGTTTCAATACATTATAGCTATCACTCTGCCCTTCAGATTGTGAAATCGTCAGATCAACGAATAGGCTGAATATTTCCTGACCAAAGTCCGAGACGGATTTCTCATTTTGTCTCAAGGACTGCAATTTACTTTGTATGGCCGTAAATGACTTTTTAGGTAAAAGGTGCAGTTTCATATCTGTAAGTAATTGAGGCACGCTAGCATAATTTGATGCTAGTCTTAATTTAGCCGACTGGGATAACCGACTTTTCAAAATAAATTGTATTAAATTATCTTTAGCCGAATCTTCTAAAACAGATTCATAATATTCTATGCCGTCTATTAATTGCTTAGTAATTAAATCGTTATCATTCATCACTGGTAATAAGCTCAGCGCAATCTTTAGGTCAAATTTCGCCAATGTTGTGGTATACTCTATTGGTTTACTTTGACACAGTTCAACTATTTCAGAATACAATTTGTCAATGTTTCCACAAAGTGTATTAATTAATTCTAATTCTGCCTTTTCTTTAAATACTCTCTGTATACTTATCTCTTCTAAGTAACTGCTATACTGGTCATATAAAATGTCAGCTTCGCTTAACTTTTTATGGCATATTTTTTCTTGTCGCCTACTGGGACCGATTTTTATTAAATAAGTTCTAATCGACAGTAGGCCTTCATACAATTCTTTCAAATTTTCTGCCATCAAAGGTCACCTTAATGAATGAATGGATATAAACACAATAAAATTATAGGACTTAATTAATACATACCAATCTTGCACGGTAGGTAACCCGCGGCACACGGCGTAACATGATACCCTTTAAGTATTAAAAATTAACACTTACTGTTCTTAAAGAGTCTGAATAAAATATGGTTAAATATAGGTATTGTAAAGATTTGGTAGTCGGTAGATGGTAAAGAATACGGCAGATATAAGTTTTTTTGCTGAATTTATTACTCGGACCAATTTAATTATTATACTATAACAAAGGAGCGAGGGAGCACACGCGATGGCCGTTGATCGGGTACTACTTTTGATGTAATTAATTTATAGCCAACTAAGGTAAAAATGCTTAGTCGGCAGACAGTGTACGGTTGCATCGTACATGCTCCCGGGCCGAGAGATACAAGAGATTACACCTCTTCTGGGATAAAGCGACATTTTTTAATAATAGGTGATGTAGCTTTATCCCTTTTGCCATGGGTAATTTCACTTTGATTCACTTCAGGCTGTCGGTCAGCCGTGCTCTGCTTTCGCGAAAACACTACACTGGACACATCTGACGATATTTGCGCTGTAGAAACTGCTCGCCTCCTTCTCCACAGGAACCAAGCTGCTAAAGTAGCTACTATAGCTAGTAATCTATAGCATATAATGTACTGATGGACGTCATGGGAAGACAGTGGGTCATCCATGTTAGTATTGGCGGATTTCAATTGTGTAATGCGTTCCTCTAAATCGGCTAATGTTGTATTCACTGGGTCTGGGTAGTCCGGGTAGTGGCTCACTGAGATGTTAACTATGTGGTTTAGTTCATCTATCTGTGGTGTTGGAATGTCAGATTTTACTCGAATGTTATTGGCTAAATTAGCATGGGAGTACAGGGTAAAATCTTTCCCTTTTATGACGCACTTAGATTCTAGTTCAATGATTCCAACTCCAGTCATATGTTTAAAGTCAACTTGATCTTGACATATGATCCTCACAGCACAACTCTTACAACAAAAATAAAGGTACCTAGATTGTACGCTTAATTGTCGCCAAGTGTCTTGACATGGAGATTTAATAACAATGCATTGTTTAAGTTTACTGTCCACTTTGCAGAATTTTTCTTCAATGTTTAAATGGTTTATAGGTTTATTAATTTGACAAAGATATGAATTTTCGTTATACGTGGGGCGCACTATAAGTTTCCGGAATGAATATGAAAAAATACTATTAAAGGTACAAAATTAATTTATTGTTTTTTAAAATAATCTCCCTAGGCGTCTATGCACTTTTTCATTCGATCAAACCAGTTTTGAAAACTTTTGTGCCACTCCTCTGTGGTGACTTCTGAAACGTGTTTTTCATACTCCTCGACAGCCTCTTCTGGTGATGAAAATCGTTGGCCGCGTAATTGGTTCTTAGTTTTTGGGAACAGATAAAAGTCACAAGGTGCCAGGTCGGGACTGTATACAGGATGACTCATGAGTTCTACATTTTTCGCCTTCAAAAAGTCGTTTGTCTGTCTGGCCGTGTGAGAACTAGCATTGTCGTGGTGCAGGATGATACGGCGTTTACGGTTATTTTTACGGAGTTCGTCAATAACTTCCGGCAAACAAATGGTCGTGTACCAGTCACTATTCACAGTACGACGATTTTCTAAAGCAACAGTAGCCACGTGTCCAGTTTTATTAAAAAAAGAAGCAATCATCCGCTTAGATGCACTTTTCACGCGCGCCACTTTGGTTGGTTTCGGCTCATCTTGAAAGACCCATACGCTCGATTGCTGCTTTGTTTTGGGATCGTAGCAATAAATCCATGTTTCGTCACCTGTTACTATGTCCCACACCAAATTAGACGCACCTTCGTTGAATCTGGTAAGCATGGCACTGCACCAAGTGACGCGGTCCGTTTTTTGATCCTCGGTCAAGTTATGTGAGATCCACCGCGAGCACAGCTTTCTCACACCCAAATGTTTGTGTAGGATTGATTGTATTTGACTCATGCCTATTTCTAAGGATGCGCGAATTTCATGGTAGGTCACATGCCTGTCTGTTTCAATCACACGGCGCACAGCATCGATGTTTTTGTTGGTCACAGCGGTGGACGGCCGACCATCGCGAGATTCGTCACTGAGATTGATACGACCACGCTTGAATTCTGCAAACCAGCTATAAACAGTCGTCTTGCATGGAGCTTCATCGCCAAAAGCTGTTTCAAGCCGAGCGATGCTCTGTTGAGCCGTCAAATTACACTTAAAATCGTAGAAAATCATACTACGAAAATTTTCCCTAGTTAAATCCATGTTGATGCAGACACACAATTTTTTAAATGGCGCCACAAGGTAAAAACAAAAGTGAGTGTTTGTGAATACTGACATAAAAAATATTAAAGAAATAGCAATGTATGCAAATATAGACCCTTGTATACATGATGTTTTTTGCGATTGTGATTTCTCGTCTTTCTTTTCATATTCTTGATAATCATTTCGCTTGCCATCCGTATTGCTGGAAAAAACTAGTACAGGGAGTTTCGAAAGTTTGACTACTGGCCGCTTGATAAGACCTCCCTTTGTTCTTAAGGTTACAACACGTACCAATCCGTCGTCACCTTTATGTTGCTCTACTATTCTACCCATCATCCATTTTCCAGGTGGCAGATTATCGTCCTGGATAGTAACTAAATCTCCAACATTCAGATTACTTTCAACCTTCGTCCATTTAGTTTTTATTGATAGTTCTGATAAATATTCCGCTCTCCATCTCTTCCATACATCATTCGTGTCCATTATTTCCGTCCCACTTCTGCCTACCAGGAAGTGAGCCGGTGTAAGCACGTTTAAGTCCTCGATGTTTTCGGATAATGTACACAGTGGCCTATTATTAAGACAGGCCTCCACTTGTGCTAAAACTGTGGTGAATTCTTCGAAGGTTAACTTCTGGTCTCCAAGAATTCGCTTGAGATGATGCTTTAGGCTTCTTACGGCTCTTTCCCAGTAACCTCCGCCGCTCGGCCAGGATGGGGCGTTAAAGTGCCATTCTATGTTTAATTCCGCTAGCTCGGCAAAAAATGTAGAGTCGTATGAGCTCTTGAAATCATGATAACTCTCTTCTAGCATTCTATTCGCTCCGACGAAATTCGTCCCATTATCACTGTAAATATGTCGAGGCGCTCCTCTTCTAGCTGCTATTCGACGTAGTGCTGCTAAGAACCCAGAACTGCTTAGATCGGATACAAGCTCTAAGTGTATAGCCTTAGTCGCCATACAAATGAACAATGCAATGTACCCTTTTGTTGTTTTGATGCCCCATCCCTTGCTGCACTTCACCTCGACGTAACCGGTGTAATCCACCCCGGTGTGATAGAATGGGGGGGGCAGGGTTACATCTAGCTTCGGGTAAGTCTCCCATTAACTGCGTATGCAATTTAGGATCGTGTTTTCGACAAGTTACACAGTTTCTCACTTCTTTCCTTACAGCTTTGCCACCACCGATTATCCAGTATTTTTGTCTGAGATAAAATAAGGTTAACCGTGGTCCACCATGGAACGTTAACTGATGAGCTTGCTGTATTAACAGAGTGGTTAATCTAGAGCTATAAGGTAATATCGCAGGATGTTTCATTTCCATGCTCATATGTGATTTACTTAAACGGCCGCCAACTCGTAGAATGCCATCTTGATCAAGGAACGGATTTAATTTAAGTAAATAGCTTTTGCTGTGTAATGCATTGTGATTCCTTAATACATTTATTTCTTCAAAAAATTCAGCCCTTTGTACATATTTTATTATAAGTAACTTCGCTCTTTTCAATTCACGTAAGGTTAAAAATTCAGGCAGACTAAGACGCTTGTTTGCGTTCTTAGTAAACGATATCGTAGTGATAGCTCGCAATAGCCAAGCTAAAATGTTAGTTACCTTACGGAACGAGCTGTGTTTCAATAACTGCTTTTCGATAATGCTATCCGCGGCAGTTTGTTGAACAGAGTTTGCTGTGCCTGCAGATAACTTAGTTTTTGTTTCTTGATCGGTGGTATAAGTAGTGGGCGCGGAATCCTTTTCACAAAAAGAGTGTAATGACTGTGGCCCATGCCACCATAGAGTTTGATTTTTCAGTTGAGAAGCTAAGATTCCTCTGCTAGCTACGTCTGCTGGGTTGTCTTTGGATATATAATATCGCCAGCAGCCGGGTTTCATCACCTCCGTTATAAGTTTCGTTCTGTTTGCAACAAACGGTTTCCAGCGGCCTGGGTCGCCCTGTAGCCATCCCAAGACCACCATTGAATCCGTCCATCCATAAATGCGTATATTTTGACCGCTCAAACTATTAATGACTTTAGTCATTAACTTCGCTAATAATAATGCTCCACTTAACTCTAATCTCGGCAATGAGATGCTTTTAGATACAGGTGCTAGTCGTGCTTTGGCAACAACTGGAGTCGCAGATTGCTCGTATTTCTTCCGCTGACATGCATAAATAACCGCTGCATAAGCTTTGGTGGATGCATCACAATATCCATGGAGTTCAATGACCTCATTGGGTTGACATCTGATTCAGCGCGGTATTTCACAGTGATTTATATACGCCATGTCTTCACTGATTGTCACCCATTCCTTTTTTATGCTTTCCGGAACTTCTTCATCCCAACTCATCTTGTTCAACCATAGATTCTGAAATATCGGCTTTAATTTTGTAGTTAAGGGTGACAACCATCCTAACGGGTCGAATACCTTTGCTATCTCTGATAAAAGTAGTCGTTTGGTAATTTTGACGTCGAGATTAGCTATATTGTATTTAAAAGTGAAGATATCGCTGCTAGAGTTCCAACGTAGACCTAATGTTTTCGACGTGCTTTCGGATTTGAAGTCAAAAGTAACTCCGATTTGGCTGTTGTTGTTTTTGATATTGCTAAGAAGATTCGGGTGATTTGAACACCACTTTTGCAAAGTAAAACCTCCTGTTCGTAATGGTCTGTTCAAATCTTCGATGAGCTGCTGTCCTTCTACGATGGTGTTGAACCCGTGTAGCATGTCATCCATGTAACATGAGTTTTCTAAGACCTTGGCAGCATCCGGGAAGTTCAACCGCTCATCTGAAGCCAATTGCTTGAGAGTCATCATAGCTAGAAAGGATCCTGGCTTAGTACCGTACGTTACGGTAGTTAGTTTGTATGCTTGTAACTGCTGATCCTGACTATCTCTCCATATAATTTTCTGATATTGTTGGTCGTCTTCGCACACCTTTATTTGCCTATACATTTTTTCAATATCGGATGTAAAGGCATACCGGTACTGACGCCATTTTAGAACCAATTCCTGAAGATCCTGCTGTAAATAAGGTCCTTTAAACATTAGGTCATTCAAGCTATATCCACTCGACGTCCTTGCTGACGCATTAAATACCACGCGTAACTTTGTCGTAGTAGATTCCGCTCGCAGGACTGAGTGATGCGGTAGGTAACATGATACCCGATTGTTATTATTGCTGTGACTCGGCACCATGTGTCCTAAGGCTATGTACTCACTGATGAACGCTTTATATTGTTCCGCTAAACGTGGTTGCTTATTAAATTTGCGTTCCAAATTTTGGAACTGTGCGATTGCCATCTCTTTAGATGAACCTAATTTTTCACCTATTTCCGGTTTCAATGCCAATCTTACTTCGTATCGCCCGTCCTCTTGACGTTTTGTCGTAGCTGAATAGAAGTCAACACACTGCTGATCTTCAGCTGATAAGTTAGATTGCTCGCTAATGTCCTCAATCTCCCAGAATCGCTGTATATCCTGGGTATCATTGACGACCACGTTGCATTGATAAGACGGAATTTCACCGCCGCCGTATATTATCCAACCGAGCTGCGTTTCTTGTAATACGGGTTATGATAGGCTTTCTCCTTTTATTAGTCCTCCCAGCAATATCATACCATAAACTTGAGCGCTTAATAGTAAGTCCACTGGGCGGCTACGGTCAAAGTATGGATCGGCTAATATCAGATTACCCAAATATGACCAGTTCGACGCGTCAAAGGATTTAAGTGGAATATTCCTAAGTACGTTATGCATAACGAGTACATCTGTAACAAACGAAAATTCGTTGTATGTAGAAAAGCAGTTCAGTGAGATCACACCATTACAGTTGTTTTCGTTCTCTCCTATACCAACGATTAATCCGTTGAATTTTGTTCGCTGTAAGCCTAATTTCTTTGCTGCACTCTCTTTTATCACAGAAACTTGTGACCCTGGGTCTATTAGTGCTCTTAAAATGTGATGAGATCCATCTACCGCTGCTACTTTAACTAGAGCTGTGGCTAACAATACCTCGTTGGAACCAGGACCGTGTTGTGAGACATGCGCTGTTATCGGTACATTTTCCTCTGTTAAATTTGATTCGCTTATTGTCGCCGTTGCAGTATTCGATTGCGACTTACTTTTTGAGCATGCGTCATGTAAAACGGAGTGGTGATTTCCTGCGCATTTGCGACATCGCCTAGCGGAAATGCACTGCTGGCCATTGTGATCAAATAAACAATTTTTGCACAATTTCAATTTTGCTACAGTATTTAATTTAGCTTCGTTTTACAATCGTAGAAAATTTTCGCAATTATACAGGGCATGTTGTTTATTGCAAAATTGACATTGGATCGATGGCACGTGTAAGGCTTTGGAATACGATTCTGGTTTATTCGACCTGTGGTCTGAATTATTATTGAAACGGTTTGGCTTTGGATTTTGATGACAATGGCTAGATAATTGCTGATTGTTGGATTTTGCCGACACCTGGTCTAACTTTCGACGAGATGTTTCCCAACCAGTGAATTTGCTCTCCAGAAATTGCAAAAAATCTTGCAACACAGGTTGTTGTTTTTTATTTTTCAGGGAATCGTCGTAAGTATCGCTGTCTAGCTTTTGAGATAGTAAATATACGAGAATCGGATCCCAGGTGCTGATGTCAATCCCCAAGTTCCGTATCGCGTATATGCTCTCTAGAGTTACGTCGTGCAATTTTTAACATGGCTAAATGATCGCTGCTGAGTATTGGGAAGACTTAGTAAGTTATTCATTATAGATATGAAAATAAGCCTTTCGTTATTATACTGACGGTTGAGAATCTCCCAACAGGCGTCGTAATTTTCGCTGCTAATGACAAGATGCTGTAAAAGTTTTCCTGCTTCCCCTACAACCTTTCCTTTCAAAAATTGCATCTTTTGCGCTTTGGAAAAGATCGGGTTGTTGTGAATGACTTCTGTAAAGAGGTCCTTGAACGATTTCCAGTTCTGAAAACGCCCCGTAAACTCGGGTATTTCCATTTTAGGAGCGGAGTGTTCTCGGTGGGACACGCTTGATAGCTTTCTGTTAATCATTAGCTTCAATTTGGTATATGATCGCTCGTGCTGATTAAATGCGACTTCATACTCGTCGTCCTCTCCACTTATTTCGCCGTCCAACTCCCAGTGAAGAGAGTCAATTTTTGACCAGCCTGCTTCTAGTGTTTTAAGAGCGTCTACCATTTCCCATTTTTCGGACATAGACTCTACATCGAGAAGCGTGATAGTTCTCTTGAACGCCTTAAAATTAGCCGCTTGCTTGCAAATCCTATCGTCCAATTGGCTTTTGCAGCCCCGTGATTCCATTGCACGAAGTATGCTAGTTCTTGCTTTTTGCTCGTAACCCGATGGTTCACCTTCTTCAGGCACCTCAGGTTGCTTAAATGGGGATTTGCTGCTTAAGTAACAAAAGGAAAGACCTTACCTGTTGATGGCTGCTATATAAGTGGACGCTAACGTCCTTGCTGCTAGATGCTAGTGCTACTGCTTAGTAGCAATGCTTTGGTGCTGCTGGATAGCGAAGCTGTTGCTAGATAATGAAGCTGTCGCTATATACCGACTTGCTGCTGCTGAAGTTGCTGGTTGTCTCTCCCGAGACGCTGATAAATCACAGATGCCGGTGAAAGTGTCTGCTGCTGGGATTTCGATCCTGTACGCTTAGCTAGTTAGATAAGAAACCACGTTGACACTTTCCTCGTGACACTGTAATCCAATGCTAATTCACCTGACCGGTTCACTCACAAGTACCTAATAGTAGTATATTATTGGGCACGCTGTACCACCCTCTCGCTCGGCGATCACGGCTCGCCTCGCTCCAGTCGGTGGTACAGCATACCCAATAATATACAATCGAATACGTTCAACGTGTCTATAAAATGTTATGTTATCGATCACGTTCGTAAATTTTAATGTATCGATACGTATACTTACAGAACTGTTTCGTTCGGTAACTGACAGAACCAGAGATTATGATGTCTCGCTATCACCTGCTCGCCAGGCCTCACTCTGTGAGGTATCGTTCCCAATAATATACTACGGCTAGGTCTAGGATCACACTTTATGGAATCGAACCACAATAATTAGCGCAACAGACTCATCTCATAGGTACCCAAAGTAAATTATCTGACTCTATCACTGTTCTTCGCTTATGGGATCGAACCATAATAATCAGCAAAACAGTGTTATTATAACACGATACGATACAGAAAAAAATAAAAATAAAAACACCACGATTACTGAAACATACGATATTAATTTATTTATTGTGATGTGTATGTATCCTATGAGCTAAACCTAGGTTGAGTCCCTTCAAACACCTCGTCAAGGGACTCTACGAAGTGTTGCAGTTTACGCCACTGCGTGCTGTCCTCATCAGTCTGCAACTTGATGCGGACCAGCGCTTTCTTCCACAGCTCCGTCGGCCCCGTGTTCCGAACGTCGCTGGTGGCGTAAACTTTAAGGTCCACATGATAGGAACCAACGGTGTTTGCTGTGCGCCGCTCCATCCCATTGGCCACCCGGTTCACAAAGTACGACAGCACGGCAGATGATGTCGATGTTGATGCATCGGAGTCAGCGTTCCGACAACTGACTCCGAACACATCGGAAGTCTTCGGGGCTTTGCTTCTGAAACAATAAATATTGAATTACCTTCTGGATTGGTAAATCACATGGACGTCATATATGTAGACTTTCGTCCGTCATCAACACGTTGTATATTAAGCCTATACGTAAAAATATAAGTACTCCTGACCAAGTCAACCTCATCTGCTTGTCGATACACCTGTTGATTGACAATCGAGGTTGTGATGCAGGGTCCCTTCTCGAAGTTGAGAGTACAACGTCAACCGACAGTCGCTTCGGCAAAGTTACCAACGATGCAATGCTAAATGATAAACAATTAAAGTTAATTATTTAGTAAAAAACCTAATCAATTACCTCATAGTAGCAGAAGGTTTTTTTGTTCCAGTTTGTTTGCGTTTCTTGCTTTTTGATGCTGATTCAGTTGTAGAACTTGTAGAGCAGTGATGCTGTTCAAATTCTGAGTCGGACCTGAAACATTTCAATAAAACATTAAAACAAAGAAGACTGTCAGATAAACTCCTCTAAAACAAGTGGCAATACGTTGTAGCGTATTGTAGAATACGATAATCAATGTATGGGATTGACATGGGTTGACGATTGTAAATGTCAATCCCGTATACTATTCTGCAATACGCTAGTCAACGAATTGCCGCTTGTGTAAGAAAGGAAGTTATCTAAAGCTCCGTCCCCTACGACAGCGATTTGAATCGATGTTAAAAATCAACGTCTATACGTAAATCGTTTGCTTTACGTACATACGCTGATTTTAACTATACTGAGAAGTTGCTTCCGATTCAAGTCGCTGACGTGCGGAGCGAGCTCAATGGGATGGTTATCTAAAATAGGCACACACACAAACAAAAACAAAGAAACAAATCGAAGAAAAATATAAAGCTTGGTCCCTACGATAGCGATTTGAATCGATAGTTATTCGTAGGCGATGTTCAAAATCAACGTCTATACGTAAATCGCTGGTTTACGTACATACGCTGATTTTAACTTCACCGAGAAGTTGCTGACGATTCAAGTCGCTGTCGTGCGGGCCGAGCTCGTTGGATGCAAAATCGAAGACAAAAGTAATAAATAAATTTGTTTAAAAACTTACATTTTAGACGAAAGTCTCGAAGACTGTTTTCCCACTAGGTAAGTACTGTTACAAGTATAACAGCGCTGATTACTTCTGGGTGATGTATAAAACGTTACCAAAAACCAAGTAAATTATATACCGTATTACGAATATTATGTGGTTATATTAAAAATGACAATACAGCATTAGCAAAATAACGATAAAATGACATTTCTTTTTGTAAGTATTATATTAATACTAATTCATTTACACGTGTCCTAAATCAGCATAATCGAGCGCGTGCAATTTTGTTAATGCATCAAAAATACTTAGGGCTGACACACTAGTAACACGTAATTTGCAAACAATGATAATTACTTAAAATACACTAAAAGCGTGGCGGTAGTGAACGCGGTCGCTACGCAGGAGGCGCGGGTTCGATCCCCGCTTAGTGCAAAAATTTGTATTTGTAATAATGATATTTGCATTGGTTGTGGTTGCCGTACTAGCATCTTTGGCAATCGTTACGAGTAGTTGGAGTCTTAAAAACTCCAATCAGTCTATCTACAGAACTTCTATATCGTCAATTGGTTGTGGAGGTAGGATAGGAGGGCAGACCCTTCGCGGAAAATATCGAAGTTCGACCGCGTCTTAGACTAGAAAGTCGACCCCAACCGAGTTGGGAAAAGGTTCAGAGCATGAATTGATAATAATTACTTTAAATACCATAATGCGATCGCATGTCAACCCTATCTAAAATTGACGAATTGTTGATTGCGAAAAATTAGGTGTATTCATTTACACAGAATAAGCACTAAGTTTCCACCGGATACGAATTTGATATTATAATAGATTTATCAAATTCGTATCCGGTGGTAATTTCATTTTTTTCTTAAAGAAATAAGAATTGCCGAAGTGAATTAACGTATTATTTGAGTTAAAATACTCTATTTAATTTGAACTTAAAACATATACAGGTAATTTTTATATTTTACTCTAAAATATTTTTTTATATTTCTTTATTATGGATACATACATCATAATGATTTTTTTCTATATTTTAGGAGTGTTATTGCACTAAGCTCCGAAGGAAGTGCCAATGATTTTTAAAAATAGCAAACGCTAGTTGATGGCGCGATTCTCATGCCACCTGAGCTAGTGGACTGTATTATGCGGGGGTGAAGTTAACGTGTTTCATATGACACTTTACACAACAAACAAGATAGGTGATCGGGTTGCCGCGGAGGTGGTTTAGGCATTGAATGCAACCCGAGAAATTAGGAGAGGATGCACTAACCTTTACGGGGCCACGTGCTGGCTGGGCCAGTGCACCGGTCTTCTCTTCCTGGCTCAGGAGCTGCCGCCCACATCACTAAATCACTTGAGGGACACACGAGAGGCACAATCCGATCGGTAAAGGTCTATGAAAGCGGTTAAAATCCAACAAACATTATTAATTTCTAAGAGTCGCGTGCGCCGCCGGCCATTGTTTTCTAGTTCAATGCGAAGTGACGATGCGGCCACTTTGACCATTGGCGGGCGAAAACTCTTGTTATCTTTCACTTAGAGGTAGTGCGGGAGGGAGATGGGTATAGGGAGCGTGTGCTCGGCGTCAACCAATTGAGACGATTTGAGTATACTACTACTGGCGCCACCATTCCCCCCGGCTTGAAGGGTTACCTTCAAAACGAAAAATGCGGAACAAATCTAAAGTCTAATCTAAATCTAGGTTTGGGAAATAACAACTAAAAAATAAACCTAGATTTGAACTCGTGCCTACTGCTGGCTAGGCAGAGGGCAGAGGCGAACAACCGGGCGCAGATACGATCCGGTTGCGGTTTTAACCCTTACAACACGAGTTATCCCGCGGGAATCGGGAAAAACTTCCTCTACTACTCCTAGAGGCCAATGCAAAGGAGGCGCATTCCCAGTCATAAGGACTACCACCGTACCTACAGTAATTGGGTTAGATGGAGTATTCCATTTTTTGACGCGACTGCAGCGTGTGCAAACAATCGGTTCTCCAACGATTCCAAAACTATTGGACTAATCTATCCAAAAGAGCGTGACGAGTTAGAAGGTGCATTCTATCGTCATCAACATCTATTGCGGGCAAATATTTTAGCGTACTTAAATCACCGGTCAACTCTATATGACCGCGCGTAGATAAAATTCTCAAAAATCGGCCTACATAAACAACACAACGCAACAGTCTCGACCAAGACGAGACGCGATTAGCCAACAACAAAATAAGGGACTCTTCACGCGGGACCGATACAACAAGCGAGTGCTTCTTCTCCTCGGGTGGTTCGGAAACCATAGTGGGATTGAATTGACTAACTGGCCACCTATCTAACGCGGCATGAATCCAGGACGGTCCACTAAATCATAACGAGTGATCTAAAATTTGCGAAGGAAGCAATCCACGAGAGAGACAATCGGCTGAGTTGTCGGTGCCAGCAACGTGAAAGAGATTTTGTGGCGCTAATTCAGATTGAATTTTTGCCACTCTATTAGCGAAGAATGTGTCCCAACGATGGGGCGAAGAATGGGCCCAACACAAAGCGACTGTTGAGTCCGAAAAGCTAAAATTCTACTAATATTAATGCGACACGGAAGTGCTAGTCTTAGCACTGCCATCCAAAACTACGCGGAGTTTAGTAGTAAGCTTATCTTCTCTAATAACTCCGTGGTGCGGGACAATGTACGAAGGCTGAGTCTCGTCAGTGTCCGCAGGCGCAGGTGAGATGTAACCTTTATCTAAATATTCGTTAACAACCTCATCATAGGCTTGCTTTAACTTTGGAGACGCCTGCATCTTTCGTTCTAAACAAAGAAAGTGTTTTTCAGCGGATACACGGGAGTCACCGAGCGAAAAAATATCTCCCTTGAAAGGGAGTGCGACAACATAACGACCCCGCTCATCACGAGTAGTCGTGCGACAATAAATCTCCTCAGCCATCTTGTCATCAGGGCTTAGGATAGGTGGGACATTGACCTCTTCAATTTCCCAAACCTTGCGGATGGTAGACTCCAGTGGCGGCTCGACGGTGCAACAGAACGAGGCAGTCGAGTGACTAAAACTATCTATAGAAGCGGGTGCGGAACCAATTATAACAAAACCAAGAACTGTTTCCAGTGCGTGCGGAGCGGGGTACGTCGATCCCCCTTGAACCTTACGTGATAACTGGAGGTGCGGGAGAATCGAAGCGCCGATCAATATATCGACGACTCCAGGAACAGCGTAAGTCTCATCTGCTAAAGGCAAGTCTTTAAATTTCGTTAATAAAGACGTGTCAACCGGGACGGTAGGCAACTGTTCAGTTATTTTATCTATAACGAGCGAATCCATGTCAAACCAAATATTATTATTAAAACGAGATCCAAACCTTGTTTTAACGGTGCCATGAACAGCTGACTGTAAGCCTCCAAAACCCTTCACCACTGAGCGGGTTGAACGCTTATTAACATTGAAACCAAGACGTTGACAACAATCTTGAGTAATAAAATTACTTTGCGAAGCGCCATCTAATAGCGCTCGAACAATGTGCGGTCTACCTAATGCATCAACAATGATAACGCGAACAGTCGCGAGGACAACCGTAGTGAGCGCAGCACTAGCGGACAACGAACACAAGGCGACGCCATTCGCAGCGGTCCCCGCGCGGGCAGGAGCGCGCGCGAGCGCGGGCTGCGGCTGTGGCGCAGGCGCCACCGACACGGGCGACCTATGCGACGGTGTGCCACCGCTCGACGAACCAACTGTGCTCACATTGGATGCGGCGTTACTATTTTCAAAATGGAGCAAAGTGTGGTGTCTCGCTGAACATTTGCGACAACTATTTCTACTATTACATAAAACAACGCGGTGTTTAGTACCGAGACAATTAAAACAAAAATTATTAGCGCGAACAAACTTATAACGATCATTAGGCGATAATTTTAGGAAACCCGGACACTTGTACAATTGCGAATGATGAGTATTACACAAAGAGCAAACAGGTGATTGTACACGTGCTGGTGCGGTATTAACATAAGTATGAGTTGACTTCAGTGACTTCGATGACGCATCTATTCTACGTTCCGAACTAACAACTTTCTTCGCGCCTTCATGTTTCGATGAAGAGCGTTGCAATATTTTTATATGCTCGCGAACAAAACTTTCTAAGTTCGATTCTTTCTAAGATCCGACTCAAATAAACGAATGGTTTCGGAATCTAATTTCTTTAAACCCATATACAAAAATAAGAAGTCGCAGAGGTCTTCGATCTTTAGGTTCTTTACGGCACGAACAGATGATGCGAAAGTATCTAGAAACTTCTCTAAGTTTTGATCGTTACATGCCGTAATGGATTTCAAGTCAAACATCTGATCCAAATATGCGTTATCTACCGATCTTTTATCCTCATACTTAGCTTTCAAAGTATTTAAAATTAAATTATAATTTTCGGCACTAAACGTAATTCCAGCGCAAACGGTTATAGCTTTACCAGTTAATTTTTCAACGAGTTAATGCAATTTTTCGTGATCTGTCAACGAATCGTTCTTATCTATTGTATTCTCAAAACTATCTATAAATAAACACCAATTGCGAATGTTACCATCAAATTCGGGTATTTGAATTGGTGGCAACTTAGGTCGGTCGCGAGTGGGATTGGGTCGGTCAGACGGTTTCTCCAAACTCCTAGCGACGCGTTTGATACGACAATACAAATCGTCAAACGACGACAAGGCCTGATAACTCACTGAGTAATCGGGATTTAAATTTAACTCTAAAACGTTGATGTCATGTACTAAGGATTCGAAATCCGCGCGTAAACTATCCAAGTTTTCTATAGAACACAAGAACGAATCTCTAATGGCCAAATCAGAGGTTTTAAGTGCATTATCACAAATCGATTGTACGCGAGAGTAAATCATTTCTCTTTTAGCGTATAAAAGTTTCAATTGAACTTTACTATCGGTACTACCAACCTTTGGGGGCATGTTTACAACTAAATATCAAACTAAAGTGCGGTAAACAACAAATGAAATGACTTAATCTTAGCGGTACCTATAGAACAGCGACGCGGCGCGAGCGATATCCCGTAGGTAGGTAGGTACTTATAACTGCGAGTGCAAGCTTGAACAAACGCGCATAGCAACAAGATCGTACCTACGCGAGCTAGATCGCTGTCTAGGTTCAACTATTATTTCAGGGATTAAGTATTGCGTAATATCTATTGAAATTAAAATACTTTCGTATGAATTTGAATGAAATGCGAGCGAGGTACAACCGCGTACCTACCGTATTAGGTAAATACGATGCGAGCTAGCGGCGAACGGACAACTTAGAGATTGAAACAAATAAAAACAAAAGCCAAATGCGTTAGGTATTACACTGTGCCTATGCACTAGGGTGTCTAGGATACCTAAGATCTAAACCTAAATGCCTAGATGCGGGGTTTTCTACTAAAATAACTAGGTATTTAGGTGCGGTGCGTTTATTCCCAATAGAATAATAACAAAATGCGAAACTACGACCAAGGATTGATACGATAAGAGAAATGCGAGCGAGGTATAACCACGTACCTAACCTATGTAGGTATCAGGTAAACACGATGCGAGCCAGCGGCGAACGGACAACCCATAAATTGAAATAGCCAAATGCGTTAGGTATTACACTGTGCCTATGCACTAGGGTGTCTAGGATACCTAAGATCTAAACCTAAATGCCTAGATGCGGGGTTTTCTACTAAAATAACTAGGTATTTAGGTGCGGTGCGTTTATTCCCAATAGAATAAATGACAAAATGCGATCTACGACCAAGGATCCGGCTCGACCAGGACCAAAAAGAATGGTGGCGCGATTCTCATGCCACCTGAGCTAGTGGACTGTATTTTGCGGGGGGTGAAGTTAACGTGTTTCATATGACACTTTACACAACAAACAAGATAGGTGATCGGGTTGCCGCGGAGGTGGTTTAGGCATTGAATGCAACCCGAGAAATTAGGAGAGGATGCACTAACCTTTACGGGGCCACGTGCTGGCTGGGCCGGTGCACCGGTCTTCTCTTCCTGGCTCAGGAGCTGCCGCCCACATCACTAAATCACTTGAGGGACACACGAGAGGCACAATCCGATCGGTAAAGGTCTATGAAAGCGGTTAAAATCCAACAAACATTATTAATTTCTAAGAGTCGCGTGCGCCGCCGGCCATTGTTTTCTAGTTCAATGCGAAGTGACGATGCGGCCACTTTGACCATTGGCGGGCGAAAACTCTTGTTATCTTTCACTTAGAGGTAGTGCGGGAGGGAGATGGGTATAGGGAGCGTGTGCTCGGCGTCAACCAATTGAGACGATTTGAGTATACTACTACTGGCGCCACCACTAGTAATTAATAGATTTTGGATTTGGATTATCTTCGGACATCTAAAGTTAAAGGTAATGTTATGTTATTATTTTAATTCTAGAGTTAATTCGTATTTAATTTTTTTATGTAATAAATAATTATTATGTTTAGTGCTGAGTGAAATGTTTTTCTTTTTCTATATTTTAGGTGTAAGCTAAGCTACGAAGGAAGTTTTTACGAAGGATATTTTTAAATATCAAACGCTAGTAATTAATAGACCTTTGGATTTGGATTATCTGCAGACATCTAAAGTTAAAGGTAATTTTATATTATTATTTTAATTCTAGAGTTAATTAATATTTTATTTTTATTATGTAATAAATTATTATGTTTAATGCTGAGTAAAATGTTGGGAATGTTTATTTAATATTATTATTTTTTTTTGTTTTTTTTTTTTTAGGATCGGCGTCAAAATCAAACCTAAATACATGAGATCTGATACAAAGGACACTTATTGAAGATATCACCAAACGTTTGGGTAGGTAATTTGCATTCTACTATATTTTAAAAATGATTTAGTATAACCTCTTGGCGCCCCAGGGCCTTTTCATAACCCATATTTGAAGTAGTACTTACAATTTTAACATTTTAAGACTAATTTTGACTAACGACCCAAAAGCCTTTTAAAAGGTCATATTCTAAAAACCGATCTGGTTGATTCAAAAGAAAAAATTGAAATCAAATGTATTTTATTTTCAGATGCTGTTGCTAAGAGAATACTAACAACGGGATTGGGACGAACTTCATTGAATAAAAATAACTCGTGACTTCATCATTACTCTATAGTGAAGAATTTTTTAGAAATCTTATATCTATAAAAATTGTGCATGTATTGTATAGTGAGTATTAATAATCTATTTTATATTAAATTTAGCACCTTTGTGAATCATCCTTCATTATATCTCACTAAAAATATATTAATAATGCATCACTGTTCTGTTTGTGGTGGGGTCATTTACGTAGCAATGTTCATAAAAATAATATTGCGATCCCTATTTTATACTCTGTAGAAATGATTAAGTCATCATTTAAGGGTCGAATCATAAGTTATAGGATTATTGCAGACAGCGAACAAATAAATAATTTCCCTGAGTTATTTTTTAAAAACATAAGTGATCAAGTAAAAAAATTAATAAATTATAATTTAAAAAAACATACCGCTGTGAAAGTTAACTTTGAACTTTTTTGTTATTTTCTTATGTATAAAAATGATCAACAAGAAGTTAAATCATTTGCTACGAAAAACTATGTCATACTTTCTAATTATAATTTTAATGTAATATATAACTCAGCAGTTGAGTTACTGTTGAAAAAAATTGCAGTTTCAGGAAAGGGACAGCGGTTGGACATTTTTAAGTAATTTGCATTTAGAATTGAATATCAATAAATATCAACCTTTGGGCGGTTCCCAATTTATAAATTTGCCTCGATTTATACAGAACAAAAAAGCTTGTTTGAATATTCGAAATACAGACAATTATTGTTTTTTGTGGTGTATAATCGCAGCTTTATACCCTACAAATAGACATCCTGATAGAGTTTCATCTTATCCACACTTCCAAGACATCTTAAACGTTGATGATTTAGCATTTCCAATCACTTTTTCGGATATAGCTGTCTTTGAAAAAAATAATCCTCTTCTGAATATTTTCGTGTACGGTTTAAAAAATAATAGAACAATCACCGGGCCTCTATATACATCATCAAATAAAAAAAATAAGAGCATTCATATGTTGTATTTAGAAGATAACAGGGGAGCGCATTATTGTCTTATCAAAGATTTACCTCGTCTAGTTCGAGAACAGATAACTAAACATCATAGTAGATTATACTTCTGCGAATCATGCTTATTATTTTTTCCAACTCTTAATCAAATTGACACACATCTCTGTGGGAAGGTTGTCACAGTTTTACCAGAACAAGGTTCATTTTTAGAATTTAAAAATTACAATAGAAAACAAAATATTCCTTTCGTAATTTATGCAGACTTTGAAACATTACTTGTACCTATCTCCGGTGAGAAATCGGATACAATTAATGCAACACATACTCAACGACACGTGCCTGCTGCGTTCGCTTTTAATATAGTGTCAGCATTTGATAATGAGGTCAATGGCTTTAGAAGCTATCGTGGTAAGGATTGTACACAAGACAAAAAAGATAGCCTATCTATCTAATAAAATGTATTTATGATCTGGGTCAAGTGGAAGCACCCGTATGTTTTACATATATGTGTGTTCACACAACAATAACTCATTGCTTTGAAGTCACATGTGTGCGTCATCGTTAAAGGCGTATTAGTGTAATACGTTTATGTGTGCCAGTGCGCATGATCGTGAATATTCGTGAATCGTGAACGTTTGAATATGTGTGACTGATTTGCCTACCATCGAATGAGAAAGTAAATTTCACCACTTTAGCACAGGCTCACGTAGTTGAGTGGTATTACAGGCGTAAAGACGTTTCGAAGGTAGCGAGTTCGAACCGCTACTATATTGATGTAATCGTTTTACGTTAATAAATAGTTTTGTTTTTGTTCTTTATTTTGTTTGTGATATTAAAGAACGTTTAAGTTGTTAATTAACCGTGTGGAAAGCACAATGCATCCTATTGTTGACGGTTAAAAATAAAATTATCATGTTATTTATACATGAGAATGAGGGTAGCATAAATTCCAATACGAGAAACATTAATGCAATGTGTGTGCAACAATACTCGCTCAGTAATAATAAAAATACTACTGATTTAAGTTGCTATAAATAAATAACTAAAATATCAAGATACTTTTGTGATGTTACCTCAACATTCCCTTAATAGGTAAGTAATTAACATGAAGATGTACCTACAAATATTTAAAAGTTCAAAAAGTAAAATTTGACTGGGATTCGAACTCAAAACTTTGCACGATTTTAACACTTAAAAAGCGAAGCTGTAAACCCTGGGGTCACGGAGACTTACAAGAATTTAACAAAAACTACGTTCATATACCAGTAATAAGAATTTTATGAGTTATTGTTATTACTAAAGAAAGTGTAACTGATGATAAATAAATACGAATGGTTTTGAATCAATTGTAATTTGCGAGTGTATAAGTGTGTGTGAGTGAGGAAACGAGTTTTGTTACACACACATTTATGTAGAACATAGTGGTGACTTTTTCTGCTTGCCAAAATCAATATAACGATCTGTATAATACTTATATCACTAGACAGGCTATCGTTTTTGTCTTGTGTACATCAAAATTTGTATACTATTTGACTGAGGCCGTAAAATCAATATATAAAATTCTGTTCAAAAATCAGCCTATGATTTTAACTGAAAAAGATGCATATGATTTTAGAAACGCTGTTAAATATCATATATGTGAAAAGTTACTATGGCGCGACAGAGTTAGAGATCACTGTCATATTTCAGGTCGATATCGAGGTGCAGCTCATTCATATTGTAATTTACAATATTAAGATACCTAAATTCGTACCAGTATTTTTCCATAATTTATCTGGTTATGATGCTCATTTATTTATAAGACAGCTTAGTGAAATACAAGGCCCAATTAAAATAATTCCTAAAACAAAGGAAAAATATATTACATTTAGTAAGTTTATTCCTATTAGCGTTAGTGAGTATATACAAATTAGATTTTTAGATTCCTTTAATTTTTTAGGTACTAGTTTAGAGAAACTAGCTAAAACAATGCAGATGGAGGATTTTATTAATCTCCGTTCGCATTTTGGTAATGAAAAACAATATAATTTACTGACACGAAAAGGTGTTTATCCCTATGAGTATATGATAAATTGGGAACGTTATGAACGAAAATCATTACCGTTTAAACGCTTTTTTTATAATTCTTTAACCGACGAACACATTAGCGATGAAGATTATAATCATGCTAAGGCTGTTTGGAGTGAGTTCAAAATAAATAACCTCGGAGAGTATACGGATCGCTATTTAAAAAAAAAATGTCCTTTTATTGACCGACATATTTCGAAAATTTAGAAAAACATGTAAATTGCATTACAAACTCGATCCCTCCTTCTATATAACCGCCCCAAGTTTGTCTTTCGATGCAATGTTGTTGAAAACAGGTGTGCGTTTAGAGCTTGTATCAGACCTGGCTATTATCAGGATGATTCAAAATGGTATACGCGGTGGTTTATGCATGTGTTCCCATCGTTATGCAGAGGCTAATCATAAATATTTGCCTGGGTATAAAGCAACAGAGCCTTCATGTTTCATAACATATCTAGATCCGGTTCCGAAGGGCGGCGCGGGAGCGGGGTCACGATCCCGAGCCCGAAGAAATTCGGGCCGTGAGATCCCGGCTCCACAGGGAAATGGTGGCGGAATGGGAGATGCGACTTGGGCAACCAGGCGCAGGGCACGCCGTAGTAACGGCGGTAAGACCCATCATGGGGGAGTGGCTAGAGAGGCCACACGGCAGCCTCTCGTACCGTCTGACGCAGATGATCACCGAGCACGGATGCTTCGGAAAGTATCTGCGTCGGATGCACAAAGAGCCAACGTCCGAGTGCCATCACTGCGACGCGAGCGAGGACTCAGGTCCGCACACGCTCACCGAGTGTCCGGCGTGGGAGACGCCGAGGCGGGAGCTTGTGGCGGCCCTGGGAGTGAGGGTTCTCACGCTCTCCACCTTGCTCGCGGCGATGGTTCGCTGCGCGGATGCGTGGGCGGCCGGCGCCTCCTTCTGCGAGCAAGTAATGCTCGTGAAGGAGGAGGCGGGGCGAGAGCGGCAGCGGGAGCGACGAAGGATCGCAAGACAAGCTGCCCGCGTACGAAGGCAACTCGGGCGTCGGAGGTCGATGAACGACCTCCGCCCCCCATGAGCGCCGGCCTGGGGGTGACAGGTGAAGCCGCCTGTCACCCTGGCAGAAGCAGGCCGCGGCGGTGGCGCGCGTGGCGCGCCTCCCCGTTTCCGGGGACGAGTTGGGGACTCTGCAGTCCCCACACCCGAGAAGAGGGCCAGATCGTGAGAGATGGCCCTGGGTCGGCCGGGGTGCGATGGATATGCCTGTCAACCTCACCTTCGGCAACCAAAACGACCCACAGGCGGCGTGCGTTTTAGTCGGTTCGTGTCCGACATAACCTCCTCCACCGGCTCCGGTGGGGAGGTATCCGTGGGGATTTTGCGCACGTAAAAAAAAAAAAAAAAACATATCTAGATTGTAATAACCTATATGGTTTTAGCATGTGTCAGTATTTACCGTTTTCTAGTTTTAGATTTCTCAATGAAAATGAAATAGCAAATTTACGAGTTGAAAACATTAAAGATAACTCTGACTGGGGCTTTATATTAGAAGTAGATCTTTTTTATCCTGATTATTTGCACAATCATCATAACGATTTGCCTTTTTGTCCAGAGAAATGTATACCTCCGGGAGGGAAATCAAAAAAATTAATTGCAAATTTATATAATAAATATAATTATGTATGTATATGTATACATTACATTCACTTAAAAAAATGTATTGAACATGTTATAGGTATTTAAACTATCATGGTCACTGACATCAGTATCAGAATAAACGGGATATTTACCATGTTTCACTATTTTGAGCTTCCGATATTTCGGCGCTGTTGCAAGCACCATGATCACGGAGGAACTGGAGTAGTGGCGGTGAACTAAGAAAAAGTTTTTTCTTCTAGGAGTAATTATATCGATCTACCCTCTTTCGAGTTCTTTTACTACGCGTATCTGCACTACTATTGGTTTCACTCTCACTACAAACTCGAACCCGATCTCGATCACGTTCACGACATACGATGCTCACTGTATCCACTCGCGATTTTGTTTTAGCTTGTTCCCGGTTGTTTTTGCAAAGACGGACCACTGGATGCCAGACGTTCGGCAGTTGAAACCCATCCTCACGATTGAAATTTTTATACTTTTTTATTTCAATTGCTTCCCTAACCAGTCTTGGTATATAGTGGCGTTCTGTCGAAAGCATCTGAGGGTTATGTAGTTCGATCCAGTGGTTCGTACCGGACTCCAATAAATGTTGAGCGATTGCAGATTTATGCGGTTCATTGTATTTGACTGCCCTGATGTGTTCCTTGATTCGGCATGTAACCGTTCTTTTTGTTTGTCCTATATAAGAACTGCCACAGCTACAGTCAATCTTGTACACTCCCGGTCTGTCCAATGGGGAGCCATCTTTGGGTGAGCGCAGGCATTGCGACAGCTTTTTAAAAGGAGTGAATATAGTTTTGACAGATACCTTCTTCAGGATGTTAGCGATCTTATCTGTCACTCCTTTGATGTAGGGTAAAAAGGCTGGCTGTCTTTCCACCTTATAGTTCCGGGGTTTATTTGTGGTGAGTCTTGGTGGTCTTATCCGTCCATTGTATCCATTCTTTTGTAGAACGCCGAATTGAAGCACATAAGCGCCGCTAGCGCACCGGGAGTGTACAAGATTGACTGTAGCTGTGGCAGTTCTTATATAGGACAAACAAAAAGAACGGTTACATGCCGAATCAAGGAACACATCAGGGCAGTCAAAAACAATGAACCGCATAAATCTGCAATCGCTCAACATTTATTGGAGTCCGGTACGAACCACTGGATCGAACTACATAACCCTCAGATGCTTTCGACAGAACGCCACTATATACCAAGACTGGTTAGGGAAGCAATTGAAATAAAAAAGTATAAAAATTTCAATCGTGAGGATGGGTTTCAACTGCCGAACGTCTGGCATCCAGTGGTCCGTCTTTGCAAAAACAACCGGGAACAAGCTAAAACAAAATCGCGAGTGGATACAGTGAGCATCGTATGTCGTGAACGTGATCGAGATCGGGTTCGAGTTTGTAGTGAGAGTGAAACCAATAGTAGTGCAGATACGCGTAGTAAAAGAACTCGAAAGAGGGTAGATCGATATAATTACTCCTAGAAGAAAAAACTTTTTCTTAGTTCACCGCCACTACTCCAGTTCCTCCGTGATCATGGTGCTTGCAACAGCGCCGAAATATCGGAAGCTCAAAATAGTGAAACATGGTAAATATCCCGTTTATTCTGATACTGGTATTGAACATGGTTTAATATTGCGCAAAGTTCATCGAGTAATTACTTTCAGACAGGCCCCGTATTTAAAACAATACATAGAATTAAATACTCAATTGAGGCAAAAGGCTGCAAGTTCTTTTGAACAAGATTTTTTTAAGTTATTAAATAATAGTGTTTTTGGTAAAACTTTAGAAAACACAGAAAATAGAGTGTGTGTACATTTGGTGAATCAATGGTGTGATAATAATAATCACACGAAAAAATCAATATCCGCTGAGAGACTTATCGCCAGCCCATACTTTCATAGCGCATCTATACTAACTAACAATTTAGTTGCGATTCAGATGAAACCCGACCAAATTATTTTAGACAAACCTATTTACATTGGGTTCACAGTACTAGAACTTTCCAAATCACACATGTATGATTTTCATTACAATATTGTTAAACCCTTTTATAATAAACGAGTGCAACTATGCTATACAGATACCGATTCTTTGGTCTATAAAATATATACATATGATTTTTATAATGACTTAAAATTTCATTTTTTACAATATTTTGATACTAGTAACTATGATGAGCAAAATAAGTTTAATATTCCTTTAATTAACAAAAAAGTTCCCGGCCTATTCAAAGACGAAATGGGAGGTAAATATATTACCCATTTTGTAGGTTTAAGGTCTAAACTATATACTATAAAAACCTCTGATAAAATCATTAAAAAAGCAAAGGGTGCAAAATCGTGCGTAGTGAAAGATTTAAGCTTCTCGGATTATGAAAATACGTTATTTACTAATGACGTTATCCGTAAGAAAAACATTATGTTTAAATCACTAAAGCATTAAATATTTACCCAAAGTGTTAATAAAATTGTATTATCTAGTAATGATGACAAGCGAGCGATTTCTGTAGACAAAGTAGGTACACAGGCCTGGGGTCATTCGTCATTTCTTAAGAATATTTAACGAAAATGTTTGTTCGCTGTCTTTTCTTTTGTCTGTAGATTTCATAAATACAACGAAATATTATAGGTACTTATGTAGTAAAAGTAAAAAAAAATATATATATAATGTACTTACTGTTATTTCAATATTTCGTTCTAGACATGACTCTAGGTTCTAAGATGTTGTAAGCGCTATGCAATGGTAACCGCTTTCTACCAGAGAACTCGTATAAATATGTTTATCGTTTAACTAAATTAATTTCACCGATGACGTAATATTACTACCTAATTAAATACCTCTATGATATTGTAATAAATAAGTAATTTGAAACCTTAGTAAGTATTGCGTCATGGAGACGATATTATTTGCTAACAAAGCACATTTTTGTGTGCCTTGTGTATTCTAACTCAACTTTTTTTTTTACCTTTATTTATGACATATGTATTATAATATAACTGCTAATAATGATTAAATGACTTACATCTACATAGATTTATAAGACGATTTGTATTATTAAATTAATATAATAAAAATTAAAATGTGAAAAAGAAAATATTCAGTGTTTTTAATTATTCCCTAATATTAAGAACAAACAATTAACTTACCACTCGTGTGGTAAGTAATCTATAGTAATATTAGACAGCTGAAGAGTTTGTTTGTTTTGGTTTGTTGAACGCACTAATCTCAGGAACTACAAAATCAATTTAGCCTCTATGGCGCAGTGGTAGTAAACTCGACTGCTGCATAAGAGGTCGTGGGTTCGATTCCTACTTTGGATAAATATTTGTGTGATAAGCTTGACTTATGAATAAGCTTGAATTATGAAAGTAGAGGAAGCGAAAGAGGTATGCCAAGATCGTAACAGGTTGTCTCTGCCTACCCTACTGGGAAAGAGGTGTGACTTTATGTATGTATGTAGGTATGTAAGCTTGACTATTTTTATTTAAGAAAGAGCGTTATTAATCTATAATATTGCATTGATACATTTAAAATATATAAGTAGGTATGTTTATGAGTTGTATAAACTCCATAACACATGCTAATATTAATCTATTGAATAGATTTGTTGATGATGTTTGTTCTGTCTGTAAATACGCTAGATAAGATGACGCTGATGTATGAACAACATGCTTCCTTAGAAAGTAAGATAATAGTTAATGCAGTTACATCAAGTACCGTTAGAGACCGTTTTTACAAATAGGTATCAATTTTATTTTCCTTCACGATCACGGTTCGTCATCATAATTTAAAGTTTCGACATGTTTTGGTTATAATAGGGTCAAGTCAGTACAAGTTCATAAAATAATAATAAGGTTGAGTTCATTGACTTTGCTTGCAATTTAAAATAGGTATTTATAACGTGCATAGTACTATTTTTAAAACTTCATTTATGAAAGAGTACTTGACTCGTACGTAGTCTCTTGCGTGTCGTGAAGGTTAAGTATAAAAGAAAAAGTAGTAAAAGTAAACAATTTCACAACTATGACATCTATTACGGTAAGTTAATTAATATTTTATAATCTATTAAGTACACACACTACATACCCTACCGAATTTTTGTTTATTACAGTGATCAAATTATTGTTTTGCTTGTTTCAGATTCCTGATTCAGAATCTCAGATTCCTGCACCAGAAGTTGATTTCGGCATGTATTCCCAGGATCCGCTCGAAGACTATCATGAGATGCTCCGCTGCGCACAGGAGCATCCTAGTGAACCTCCTAGAAAACAACGTCGACGAGAGAAAAAAAACCTCAAGCATCAGAGACAATCCTATGTCATGACCCAGCGAAAACAACGAGGAACACGCTTGATCAAAATTACTGTAATAGACATGTGCACCCAAACGAGTGATAATAGTGATAATAGTGACAGTGATAACATAGTTTTAGATGTTCAGTATGTGGTCAAAGATGCAGTTGACCATATTATGGACGAGACTGAAGGAGTAATAAAGAAAATTTCTAAGAATTTAGTAGAAAGTGATTTTTATTAGTATTTTTTTGTTTAATCACATTAAATATAATTTTAATTATAATTTTAATGTTAGTTTATTTTAAATTTAGTTTAATTTTAATTCGGTTATTGTTATTTTACATTGAATAAGTATCTATTAATTTTTTTTATAATCTTAAAAAAAATCACATTTTTAATTTTTCGATGTCTAAATTTGCAGTCTGTCCCAGTAGTCTTATAAGATAGTTTTAATTACCATTGTAAATATTGTAAATATTGAATCTAATCAATTATATTTATTATAATGAATAAATATCTATTTACGGTATTTATTTATTATACGTAGTTGATATTATCGTCTCTTTTATTTCAATTTTTATTATTGTATGAGATAGGGTGTAAAAAATAAAAAAAATAAATAAAACTATTTTTAAACTGAGATGTTTTATTTATTTGAAACCTTAAACCTAAATCACATTTTCATCCTCTAAATAACTTTTTATACATAATACATTTTTAAGTGCACATTGTTTTGAATGTTTAAAACAATTAAAATTAATTTCACTGTCTGAATATTTTGTATGTAACACAGAAATATTTGGGCATTGGTCTTGATCAAGCTCCGATACTACACAATTCTTGCAAAGGTCCTTAATCCACTTAACTTTCTCTAAACCTTTTACAATTATTTTTTTATTTTCTAGATAAGGAATAATTATACGATGAAACTCTCTATAATCGATGTAGCCCTCGTTCCAGTAAATCCCTCTGTTTCTCTCTAACCACGTAACTTGTTTTTTTTCATTCATTGTTAAGTATTTAAATAAGTATGGGGGCTTTATTAAGAACGTTTGGGTATAAACACGAGTGGCTAGAGCTAATTCCTTGATATAAAGTTATTATAAGCGTCGCACCGCGGTGCGAATCGCCGAAGGACCCTTTTGGGGAAGCGGTAGGTTTTTTTGGCAATCAAAAGACAATGTTTTCATGCCTTCATTTTTTTCCTTGAGTATCGAGAAAAAGGCTTTAGCTCTGAGACGGTGAATTCTCTGCTGTATTCTTAAATCGTTTCGTTTTGATTCATCTTTCTCAATTTTAAATCTCTCAGTAAACTTCAAACAAGTTGAACATACATCTGTACGTGGACTGCCGAAACCCAGGTTATAGTGAGTATTGAAAATTTTTCTAAAGTAATACCTTTTAATCGAAGTGAGACCAGTTTTATTTATGAACATTTTAAATTGTTTATTTATGTTCAACGTGCTGGGTAAATATCGTCTTGCGGAACTACTGTCGCGGCAATAGTGAGCTTCTGAGCATTTGAGTGAGTTAATAAAGGTTTTTATTTCATCTCGCTTGTGGTCATATAGATGAGCCTTATGATTTCCACCTCTTCTCTCTACAGGTCCAATGCTGTGGCGAAAGAAATTTGCAATAACGTAGTGCACCCTGTTATGTTCAAACACTTCAAGAATGTGTTTTGACAGACAGGTACAAGATTTTTTCTCGCGTGTACATGATATTTAATAGCGAACTTTTTTTTTTTATAACACTTAGTTGGCCGCCAAGCACACGGCCCACCTGATGGAAAGTGGTTACCGTGACCTATGGACGTCTGTAACAACAGAGGAGTCACAGTCGCGCTGCCAACCCTGTAAGTACAGAGTTTCTGTGCCGTCAGCAGAAGACAAAGCAGGACAAGCCTTTAGTCTTCCCACTGACAGCACAAATTCTCCAGTGAGCTCTGGCTACCCTACTCACCGCTGGGCACAGAACACGAAGTTATTATAACCACGGTATTCTGTAGGGCGGAGGTACTACCCCAGTCGGACTGCTCAATCGGGCGGAAATACCGCCGTGTCCTACCTCCACAAAGAACTCACGACCTTTCCTTGTTGTATTGTTCAATTTGCGCCGTTGAACAGGTATACCATTACAGCATTTTAAAATAATGGAATCTTGACTTAATTTATCCTTTTTTTTATAAAACGCTTCATGAAATTTTTGAAGATCAGTCAGTGTTAGTGTCTTGCACTGTAGATTCTTCCTGTGGTTACAGGTTGGTCTATGTGGCAACTCTTTTGCCGAATATCTATAAATAAAAATATACCATTAACTGATTTGTATTTGTAAAGAAATACAGAATTGTTTTATATGGTTTCTGAGAATGGCACATAATACAATAATTAAAAACAAATGCAGGCAATTCAAACACCTGGGCCGGCAGTCTGTACATTCGTCGTTAATACTTATCTTACGAAATCGTAAGCAAAGATAACAACAAAATTCGGTTTGTTTGCGTCAAAGCCAAGTCTGTACATTTTGAGGTAGCGACTAAGCGAGCAATAATGTATGGGGGATGCAAGTCTCTACATGTATCGGTGCGAGTTAACGACGGTATTTGGTACGGTGGCAATATTAGCAAGTCTCGACTTCCAAGTTCACAAAAATTGTCGGTTTCTTATCAAATTTCGTCGTAAAGAATGCGAGCATTCTTGAAAGCCCGCAAAGTAGTTAACGTCGTTAACTATTTGTTATTATTTGTCCACATTTTGTTGATGTTTTTAATAGAATATTAAATATGAAATTGGGCAACATTGAGGAAATAAGTATTATATATTATAAATGGAGGCTAATTTGGTGAATTTAGTTGAGTTTCAAGTTATTATTTGGATGATAATGATGTTTTATTGTTCAATTTTGCATTTTAATAATCTCAAAGGTTATGAAATGGATGATAAAATACAATTATAAGATGATGGATGTTTATTTGGTGAATTTGGTTGAGCTTTAAGTTATTATTTAGATGATAATGATGTTTTATTGTTCAATTTTACATTTTAATAATCTCTAAGGTTATTAAATGGATGATAAAATACAATTATAAGATGATGGATGTTTATTTGGTGAATTTGGTTGAGCTTTAAGTTATTATTTAGATGATAATGATGTTTTATTGTTCAATTTTACATTTTAATAATCTCTAAGGTTATGAAATGGATGATAAAATACAATTATAAGATGATGGATGTTTATTTGGTGCATTTGGTTGAGCTTCAAGTTGTTATTTGTTAACTTTTGGTGATATGTGTATGTTATATTGTTAAGTTTTATGTTTCATAATCTATAAGGTTATGAAATGGATGACACAATACAATTATAAAATGATGGATGCTTATTTGGTTGAGGTTCAAATTATTACTTGTTGACTTTTGGTGATATGTGTATGTTATTTTGCTCAATTTCATATTTAATAATCTCTAAAGTTATGAAATGGATGATTGAATACAATTATATGATGATGGTTACTTATTTGCTGAATTTGGTTGAGGTTCAAATTATTATTTGTTGACTTTTGGTGATTTATGTATGCTATATTGCTCAATTTCATGATAAAATACAATTATAAGATGGTGGGTGCTTATTTGGTGAACTTGGTTGAGCTTCAAGTTATTATTTGTAGACTTTTGGTGAAATGTGTATGTTATATTGCTCAATTTCATATTTAATAACTTCCCAAGGCTATGAAATAGATAATTATATTCTGATGGATGCTTATTTGTAACTGTCATGTTCATGTATGTAGGACTAGTAACTAACATAATATAAGTTACTGCAGAGTTCATACAAAGACTATCGGTAGGTAGTAAGTAGATTTCTATACAGGTAAATTAAATAAAACAAATATATATAGGTTCATATCTTGTGCATTTATTACTTCAAAGTAATAATAATAATAATATATCTCTTTATTGCATGTACACAAAGAAGGGATACAGAAAAAATGAAGTACTTAATACAAAGAGTTTCTATTAAGTCTTTACAGACAATAAAATTTTCTCAGTCTTCATTTTGTAACATTTTGTTATGACTTCGGCTATGGGTATCCTCTCCTCAGGCTTGAGTTGAGTGACAAACAATGGCTGGCATCTGTAATGAAAAGAAATAGATAGCAATAGGATTACAATATTTTCATTTGATGTATTGGTTTGGCTGTACCCACATGGATTCAACATTTGGTTCTATTAAAGCCAGTAAATCCCTAAAGAATATTACTTTTGGGAAAGCTATGTTCAGTTTATTGCAATGACAGCGTCTGTGGGGTGGGGATATTCAACTGGATAACCAGCAGGAGGTTTTGAGGCAAAAAATGCCTGTGGGTAATAAATGCCTGGCAATGGGGCTCCCGCCAGGTCCATGTAAAGAAAGTAGGCTTGACATTGTGGAGGAGAAAGAGCCGAAGGCGGACCCTGAGCTGCCAGGTAACAATGCAATCAGTATAGTATGTCTACACAAAGATGATGATGACAATGTTCAATTTCCGTTCAGTGAAAATATGTATATGCATCAAATATATCTATTTGCAATGGTTGTGTATCTGCCTATTGTCTGTCCCGGTTGCCATACTAACATCTATGGGAGTCGTTATATATGGCAAAAGCCCGTACAGAAGGGCTAACCATCTGTCCGGTTAACAGCTTCTCTGCTGGAAGGATCCACCACTTGAGCTTGAGTGACAGCTGCTGGCATTTGTAATGAATAATAATAGATAGCAAAAGGATTATACAATTTTCCTCTGAAATAAACTGTACCCTCATGGATACAACCTTTCGTTCCATCAAAAACAGAAAATGCCTGCAGAATGTTGGTTTGGGATTGTTAGTTTATATTATAGTAGTTACTAATTTGCAAGTGCATAGCACACATCTAAGTATGAAAGAGAAGAAACCACTTCCTACTTCACCTGTAGAACGTTACTGTAGTGTCTTGCATGTAAGTTACATATTTGTGTGTCAGTGTGGTATATATATATTATGTACTACTATGGTACTCGCAAGGTTACTTGTACAATATCTACCATTTTCAAGAACTGGGTCGGCACATTCTTGTAATATGGCATCTCTGAAGTGTTGCTGATGTATAATTTTGGCCACTAGGTTGACTTGCAGTTGACAAGGCGAAAACAATCGAAAATAATGTTTCTGAATAATTCTCTGGGGCGGTGGCATGCCACAGATGTCCACCATAGTGTCAGTTCAGTGTAATACACAATCTTCAGTGTATACTTCCAATAGTTGCTTGTCGTTAGGCCAAGGGGCTGGTTCATCATTGGGCTCATCGGCCATGGTTCTAGTGGATATCCATCATCACCTGTGGATTAAATCAAAATATAATATATGTTATTTTGACACATTGACAGCCTCTGTGGTGTAGCGGTATTAAATGTAGCTGCTGCTCTGTGCAAATATTTGTATGAATAAGGGTATTAGCATTGGTTCGGTTGTGCGTGAGAAAAAATGTTAAGCCGTTGGTTGCAGTTAACATGTATGACAGTCATTATATAGGAGAAATAGTCCACACAGAAGGGGTGATCACTCGTCCTGTCAACAGCATCCCCACTGGCAGTAATAGTACACACATCAACAAAGTCTAGGGAACAAGGACATTTCTAGTTTTTATTTAAAAACCCTTTCTTGTAATAGTGAGTGTTTTATATCAATAGAAGGTTATTTTTATACCGTTTTTAATTTTAATTTTAATAAAAACATTTTCATACCAATTTTTTTTTTTTTAAGAAAGAATTGAATAGTGCCAATATTGAGTATTACAATCTTCTATGATTAGGCACAAAAATAACGAGGTAGTAAGAAATACAGTAATTAACCGTACTTTAAACGTTTTTAATAATCTGTAGGACCTCCAAAAGCATTAGCAACAGCTCGACAACGGCGTGGCATACTTAGTATGAGATTGTCAATCATCGTCTGTGGAATATGGCTCCATACACTGCGAAGGTGTAAAAAAAGTTGTTCTTCAGTGTTCAGATTTTCCAAAGAATCACTGAAAGCTCTTCTCCCAAGCAATTCCCAGGCATGCTCTATGAGATTGAGGTCGGCAGACTGAGCAGGCCATTCCAACGTCGTCATATTGTGCTCGCTTAACGCATTGACCACTACCCTCGCGGTGTGTGACCGTGCATTATCTTGCATGAACATAAAATCTTGACCGAACTGCTGTCGATGAGAGATTACCATGGGGTGTATAACCTCCTGAATGTATTGGTTTGCATTCAAATTGCCCCGTATCCAAACGAGGTCTGTCCTTCCACCAAGGCGAATTCCAGCCCATACCATGATTGTTCCACCTTGGTAAGGATGAACTTCTTGCGGATTCTGGAGACGACTCCGACGTCCAGGAACTCGCCATATACGCACTCTTCTCGAATCAGGATGAAAACCGAAGCAAGATTCGTCGGAAAACATGGAGTCCGTGCCCATTGATGGTCGGTCCACTGTAAATGTGCGTTAGCCCACAATAAGCGACGACCTCGATTTCCACGTCGAAGAGCTGGAACCCTAAGCGGTCTGCGAGCATAAAGATTGGCTTCGTGTAGTCTTGTTCTGACAGTTTGATCGCTAATAACCACTTGATGCTGAGACTGAAGGCCTGCGACCAACTGACGAGCAGTAATCGTGGGTTGCCACCTTGCGGAATTTTGCAAGAAACGATCTTGTCGCGGGGTAGTAACCCTATTTCGTCCCCTGTGACGTTCGGCAACATCCCCTGTAGACCTGTAGCGTGCCCATAATCTGCAAATTACGCTTGGTTGGGTGTTGACAGCATCCGCTACGTCGCGTTGAGTTCGTCCAGCTTGCAGCATACCAACAGCCCTTAACATCTCGTTGCGACTTAAATGACGACGTGACATGATGACTACAGTCACAAAAATGCACAAACCATACGTAAAAGACGTATTATTGATAATAAACGTTATTTACAATAAAAAAAAAAAAATTTATTTTGCCTCAGAGAAACTGCACAATCAAACACTATTAAAAGTTTTCCCTCCATATTCGAAAATCATTACTTATTTAAATTTATTTTTAAATTTCGAACAACTCTGTAATCTACTTTATTCTATTTTTATTTATTTGCTGCCAGTTATTTGCAAAACAAGATTTACACGAAAAAAAAATAATTGGGGTCATCTTGTTCCCTAGACTTTGTTGAGGTGTTTATATTGACACACGGGGTGTTCAGTTATTTGACTCAAAACATACCAAGTAACCATGCATGGTGGTCTCCGTTATTAACAAACGTCTTCATGTGGCATGAACTGGGGAATTTTCATATGATATATGTGGCTATCATGCCGAGCTCCTGGCCATCGAGCATTTATATTTAAAATGAGCAGAAGTGTCACACACCTAAAATGATAAAAGCACATAAATTATACAATTACAATATATTAAATGAGATGAAGTACTTCTAGATAAATAATAACTTTTAATCAACCCAACTATAGGTTTAAACTATGTACAAGTTATACAATGAAACTTACATAGGACTCCATAGAAAGCCCGTAAGGGCGTTTTCTTTCAAGTGATAGCGCTATTTCATCAACAAGTTCTTTAAACATTGCCTTTGTAATGCGATACAATGATAGGAATTAACCATCAGCCAAATTCAAATAATTTTCACTAGCGCGCAGAATCCATGCGACTCGCCGTCGCATTACCATTTCCCGCTTCCCGCCTATGTTCTAGAGTAAACTAATCCCATGCTAAACACGCTTCAGCCATAATATTTCTCGTACTTCCCTACAACCTCCAAAAATATTCAATTCTTTTTCAAGGCTTCTTGGCTTCTTGCTTGTGTGTTATGTCACTTGTGTCAACTTGCCATGTCAGAGTCTATGTATGGTCTATATATTATATAATAATCTATGGTAAGGGTGTTGTGAAAAATCATTCAGCGGAGAGATTTTTCTGTTTGATGAAATTGTACAGTCAAAAAAGATACAATTACAAATTCATAAAGCATAATTGTACAAACATAATAAAAATGTCAACAAATTACACAGTTAACCAAAGAGAATCTAAGGGTAAGAGTGACTAAATCTATGCTTGTCTATGCTATTAAGGTACTATCCGAGAATTTGTTAAGTTTACGACGAATTTCGTTACGATAACCGACAAAAATCGTAACTTTAAGTACAGACTTGGGAATATCGGTTAGTTTGCGTCGCTACGTACTTAACATCCGAATTCGGTCGCTATCTCATGTACTGACTGCCAGCCCAGTTAAAGTGCAGTTGTTTGCAAAAAAAAAGTTATTTACCAAATCCAAATCAATTACATAAGTTTTTTTGACAAAGGTTAGTTTATCTTTAATACGGACTTAACTTAAATTGGAAAATGAATTTATCATAAAATCAATGTCAATTCTTCGGATTTTTTCCTTTCTTCCGTGCATTATCAGATGAAACTTCAGTTACATTCACTTCCATTATAAACGATTATAGTAATTTTCACTTTATATCACTGTAAATAGCTCGTAATTATATTTAAATTCAAATAAATTTGCAGCAGTTTTTATATGACAACGGTTCACGACGCCATATTGGTCTCGGCGCCATCGCAGCGCTGTGATTGATCGGTTTTGATTTAAGCTGTCTTTGATGTTGACAGGACGTTTTTAAGCTAACTTTGATCCCAATGCCGAAATTCAAATTGGATTTACTACCACATTTAGCTGAGTTTGTAACCAACGTTTAATTTGAAGTAGTAGAGAATTCATAGATATTTTTTTTTGTATACGTAGCTCAAAAATGACAAAATATGCAATTAGCTGCATTTGATTCTACACCCCTCAATTACTGACCATTCAGATTTGAAGCCTTTGTCTTTCAACCAGGTTTTTTCGAAATATTTAATGAACTTTTCGATTTTATCGTTTTTGAGACATTCTGATATGATATATTCCCAGCCAGCGTTAATCTCGTCAGCAGGCAATAGAGGGAGAGCTGAAATAAGTCCCACAACTCTATTTAGAATTTCAGTATTAATTTTTAATTCTTTTGCTCTTTTCCATAAACATTTGCAAAAGTGGTAGTAACATTTTATTATTTTAAGGTTAGTGAAAATATGCATTAAGGCATTGCTGGTGGCTGTTTCAAAATCAATGTGAATTTTTTTTGGCGCCCTCTGGGGAATTTGGGACTTTATCATCTGAAATAATGCTGTATAACTCTCCTCCTTTTTGTCAGTCATCAAAGCATACACTGTTGGAATTTCATTTGTAGTTAACGTTGACTGGGCCACATCAGCATGTATACTATACATTTGTTTGAATGGCTTCGGGCAGCTGAAGAATGTTCCATCACAAAAAAACTCATTTGATGTCGTCAATAATTCCTTTCCTTTTTCGGAACCAAAAATCAAAATTTTAGAAGTGTCCGTTGAATATTCCGCAAGAAGAAAAAACTGTTGGTGGTCAGAAATATGGACTTTTTCTAAGTTACGGAAGCATGTTTTGTTCCTTCTCAAATATAAAGAACTTTTTATATTGACAAATGATGGGAAATCATCAAATCAGTACGGATAAAAACCGCGACATAGAATGGATTTATTTTGTGAAGCTTCACTCTGAGCTCGATAGATGGCGTTGCCATCGAGTTAGATCACGATATGGTTTCGTTACCGCTAAGAGTATAAAAGCTTAATGTTATCTATTAGTTTTTGAACAATTATATAGATCTAATACAAGTTGTGTTTTATTGTCTCCAACTTAATATTCATAGTTCGATTGTTCCACTTAAAGGGACAGCTAACCTGCCATTTTAACAATTCTATTTTTCTTTTTTTCAGGTAAGTAACATCCTTTTGAAAATACAGGTTTTAATAATTGTGACCATCCTATTTTTAGACGTAAAGCAGCAGACACCATAGTTGATCCGGATACCCTAGCAGTCATCGAAGACTCCAAGAGACCCAAGATTGAACTAGATTCTACAAAGAAATTCAGATGCCTTAAGTCAATCGTTGAGATGTATGATTACCTCATCCATCAATTCTTTCCCCCACAAAGAACTGGAGAAGATGGGAGAGGAATGGAGGTTGTTCCTGTAGGTGGAGAAGGGCTTGCTGAAGAGGCTCGAAAGAATATTACTGTGGGGAACCATCTGACAAGTATCATCTTTACATGCCACAATGTGTCTCGTCAAGGGACAAAAGGCGTGGAGATTAATATGATCAGAAAAACTCAGACCACCAGTTTCAAAGTTAGATTTAGAGGCATAGACTTATCAGAATCCACGGACCCAATAATCAAGCAATGGGTATCAACATTAAGAAGAAATGGGCTGGAATATAAACCCTTTGATCCAAAAGGCCATACTTGGACATGTTCTCTGCATTTCCTTTGCGGGTCAATGAACTTCGTCTAGGTCACAACAATATGCCTATATCGAAATCGGATGGGGTTCACAAAAGTTTTCCAGTCTCCAAGTATGGATTATCTGGGGCTCACCATGTTCTTCTTGAAGGGACATCCTTGCCACCAGAGAGAAGATCATCAATAGTGCAGAGCCTTGGCCCGATGACAGCATGGTTATGCATGATTAGGAGTGAAGGGGCATATAGGAAAAAATATGCAATGGCAGTCAAAAGAGCAATGGCGCACATTCCCTGTATCGATGACATTATTGAACTTACGAAGACCACCAACAAGCCACTGAGATCTCCATGCTTACCACTATAATTGCAGAAATAATAATGGTAACTACGTCAAGACAGGCAACGAGAATGTTTTTCCCATTAACAATCTTTAGAGAAGTATGGGGTTCAGAACAGGATAAGGAAAAGTTTGCCAATTTTTTCAGTACCACAGGAGTGGGAGGCTGGTACACATACAAGAAAGCTATGAACAGCACTACTCAATTTACAGTGAATTGGTAGGATGGAAGAAGAAAAGGCTTCTCAAATAGTGTTCCATGGATATTCCTGAGAAGCCTGGGGATCCAATACTCATTGTAGTGAACGGAAACGGTGAGAAGTTCTTGGGAAAAGAATAGCACAGTTTTTTGTTTAGATGGTACAATGTTTTGGTTAATTCTATTTTTCAATTATATTTTGTTTACAAGATCACGTTTACATCTTTTTGTCAAGTATGCATGGTTTTTGGGTAGCTTTTGGAATATTAGGAAAAAAAAAATATGTTCAGTACGGATAAAAACCGCGACATAGAATGGATTTATTTTGTGAAGCTTCACTCTGAGCTCGATAGATGGCGTTGCCATCGAGTTACATCGCGATATGGTTTCGTTACCGCTAAGAGTATAAAAGCTTAATGTTATCTATTAGTTTTTGAACAATTATATAGATCAAATACAAGTTGTGTTTTATTGTCTCCAACTTAGTATTCATAGTTCGATTGTTCCACTTAAAGTGACAGCTAACCTGCCATTTTAACATTGGTCCTACTGAACCGGATACGGAAGTATCATTTTTTTAGAACAACGGTCTACTTGGGATAGACCACCCGTACTCGCAGTGGATCGCTGCGCATGCAGAGTACGTGGAACGGAGCACTGCGGTGCGAAGTGCTAACGCGACGTTACGCGAGTATAACAGAGTCAACGCAAACAGAGCAAGCGGTACATTCAAACTACTATAAGTGGCCATAGAGGGCGCCACATGGAGTTGATTTAATCGAAGCAAGGATAAGTGAAGTGCAAAACTGTGAGTACATTTTTTTCAATAAGTAGCAGTGCTTTTAGAAAAACAACAAACTTAGAAGTCAAGCAAATCAGTATGTCTCTGTACCTAGCGAATGACCATGCCCTGCGTTTCAACGAATACATTAAATAATTAGATTTATATTTGTGCTATCGAAATATGTATGTTGCCGCAATTTGTTCCGTTTTAGTTTTTATAGAAAATCACGTCTTTTATAACAGTTAGCCAGCGATGTACTTTTAAATTATACACTTTAAATTTATTAAATAATTAGATCTATATTTGTTCTATCGAAATATGTATATTACGCAATTTGTTCCGTTTTAGTTTTTATAAAAAATCACGTCTTTTATAACAGTTAGCCAGCGATGTACTTTTAAATTATGCACTTTAACAAAACAAAATCTAGATAGGCGATTAGATCTACATTAACTCTAATTACTTATCTACTTTTTACTTATAAAATTACTGTCAGTTGAGGTTCTTTTAAAAATGTGTGTAAAATAAGGACGTACGGAATAATTTGAGGGTAGTATTGAATATTTTTTATTTCGCAATGAAACATCACGAGTTACGATTAACAGTTATCATTTGTACTACGGATATGGATTTATCTATTCTATTTATTAATTTAAATTTAATTTGTATTGTAAGTGCATATAACAGATAACAATATGGCTGGTAGGAAAATTGCAGTGAGTTTGCAAGAACAAAAAATTATACTTTGCGGTTATCAACATTTTTTTGGCGATGTTAATAAATTGCATACTCCTAAAGATAAAAATTTATAAAACAATTTCCAAACATTTTCATGGAAGATTAACTGCGAAAGCTGTCTACCAGTCGGTAAGGCGAAATTATAGCTTTTTCTTAATCACAACATTTCACCTGTAAACATGGAGTCCAGCGAAGTTTTGACCGCTGGCAAAGAAAGTATTTCAAGTGAATTATCATCTTCTAGTGACACCACTACAGATTCCATCTCAGATCACAAGAATTATCACTTTATGATTGATTGACACAAATTGCAGGACATTGAACCAAAAGTTTATTATTGCCAGAGAAATGACCCCAAAAAGCCAAAAACGCTTCTTCAAAAACAATTGAAATTACCTAAAAGAAAGTGGAGTTACATATTATGCTTAGAAATATGGAAAAATACGAATCTACCGTGCACTTGGTGCATGAAATCAAATATTTGTTACAAAAACCGTGAAGTAAAGTGCATTGGTTATTGCAATCAATGTTTTTCTGATTTAACAGTAAATATTACTCCAAAATTCAACACAGATTCTTATTTAGATGTTTGTTGCACAGTTAAGGTCAAAAATAGGCATATTAAACATGACCCTAAAGCAAAGTTGCGTATGACGACTTACCAGCGACAAGAAATTTCAAAAAAATTACAGCTGCATTCCGCAATTGTGGTGAGAAACTCTATTGCTGATGATCTAATACCCAATCAAGACAATAGTAGTAGTGATTACCAACGGATGACACATCCATGTATTCCTAATCTAGGAAAAATTCATGAAATCAAGAAAGAGTTGAAACGCGAGAGCGTTCTTCATGATAATCCTTTCATGAGTGTCTGGAAAATGACTACAATTGCGCCATTTTCTACATTCATTCAGCAGGTATTGGCACGACCATTTTACGTTTATTTCTGGTCCCCGGCACAAATTCAGTTTTACAAGAATTCTTTAAAGACAAAGAGCCATACTTGTTTATCGATAGATGCTACAGGCTCAGTATGTAAAAATGTTTCCGCCGTTGACAAAAGCGACTCTTTTTTCCTTGGTGAGGGAAATTCAAAACATATACTCTTATATGTAGGCGTTATGTATGCTAAAGATATGCCCAGTGTGCCACTGATGCAGATGTTGTCGGAGAGCCATACATTAGCAAACATATCGCAATGGCTATCTACATGGAAGGCTTCAATGGATCCACCTAATGAAGTTGTTATTGATGACTCTGCCGCTCTGATAGGTGCTGTGGTAAAAGTATTCGCATCTTGTTCGTCAACGAAAGCTTACATTGAAAATTGTTTCAATTTACTTAATAAGAAACCTGATACACCAACCCCACAGTGCTTTGTGCGTTTAGACACATCGCACTTGATAAAAACTTATTGGAATTTACCTACTTTTCACGGCACTGATTACACAGTAAAAAAAATTTACATTGAGTGCTTGAAAATGATAAAGCAATGCCAGGACTACAACTTGATCAAATTAATTGCCTGCGATATGGCTGTTGTCTCACTTCATCAATATGTCGGTAGTACTCGGAACGGTGAATTAACTGCTTGCAGTGACTCAATAAACCGGTTGAAACATTTATTGTCTAACGTTAATCAATCAGAATCTATCGAAAATATCGCTGAGTATATAACTGAGGACTCAATAGGACACGTTAAAATCGAAACAATTTTATCCAACCCAACCATGATTGATCATAATAGTACACCAATTGCCTGGTTTATTATCTTCACAGAAAGACAAAATTTACTTTTGACATTAATAGACAGAAACGATTATATCGGTGATCGTATCAACCATTACTTTTTTCCTGAAATGTGCAACGTTATTTCAAGAATACTTTCAAGATTGCCTTTGGTGTCTAATGTGATGTGTCCTATTTTCAATGGTCAGAATACTGCTCCCAGCAGTAGTAATATTGAGAGCCATTTCAATATTCTTAAAAATCTTGTTTTAAAAAAAGGACTGTCTAGGCCTCGAGTGGATGAATTTTTAGTTCAGCACCATGACTTCATACAAGGCGAATTGAAATTAGCACTTATAAACCAAAACCTGGACAAATTGAATAATCATATACTTAGAAAACGTGAAAAAAGAACTATTAAGCGGAAAATTACGAATCAACAAGAAGAATCTATAAATTCTAATGATGTGGTTGAAAATTGGAGAAATCTTACGAAAAGACGAAAGCAAGATACCTCAAAAGCGACAAAAAACCCTTCCAAAGTTGTTGTATTACGAAATGGCAACTTATCAGGAAATACTAAAGTAGTTAATACTTGTGCATTCGATGTGGTTGCACAATCATATGCCATCGCAAAAATAATGAGTATTCTTCATTGATTCGTAATATGGTCGAAAGCAATAATGTATGTGATATATACGCCATTCGATCATCAATATTACAGAGAGCTTTTCCAGTTATAGATAATGTTATGAACTGTCACTGCAATGTAACATCTATATTTGAGAGACTTCTTATAGAAAATTATCCAAGTGCTGAATTCCTGAATCAGTGCAGCCAACCGGAATGCATCGCAAGAGACATAACGAGAAACGTAGGTTTGTTACCATTGAATATTGATATTGTTAAAGACAAAGGGCTTCAATTTTTGAATGAAGCAGTAGAAAGCGGAATTGAAGAAATAGGCACCCCATGTCCATATAACGGTTGCAATGGATTGCGAGAAAAAACCTACCAGATATTTGAACTAATTGCTCTAGAAGTCGTTGGTATTATAAAAATTTCAATAAAAGATGCGCCAGGAACTTTATTGATTAAAAAGAACACGTTTAGGTTATTATCTATAATTGTGTATGGTACTGATACCCTTCGAACAACAGACGTCTACCCCGACTTTCCGAAGACGACGAAGTCAATTCCCCCTGTTCCGTTTTGTTAAACTATTAGTTCGATTGGTCGGACTATCTGGATAAAAATTCTGATCTGTTAGATTACTCGAAAAATAGCTCATTGTATTTTATAATTTGAGGTAATTTGTTCAATACTTTTTTCTTTTTTATTTTACGGCGATACCAACGAATCCGCCAACAACACAGTTATAGGTGGTTATAGGTATATATTTGGACGTATTAAATTAAAAACGTTCCAACCCACAACATGTCCAAAAATGAGTTATCTACACCATTGAGGTCAGCGAGCATGGTACTTTCATATATCGAAAAGGTTCTAAGCTACCTTGCTTGTAAGGGTAAAAGTAACTATAGGGTTCCAACCCACACATATGAAACGTCTGAAAATAATAAACACTGAAATGTTCCAACCTATTTGAAACCATTTTGGCATATTTGTTTTCTATGGCGTAGCTGTTTTCTTTTTTCCCCTAAAATGAACTAAGTAACTTGAAACGTTTTTGTTCAAATTGTACTTTCAATATAGCTTACAATATAACTATCATGAAAATGATCTAAACTGTTTGGAACAATTTTGAGAAATACCTGTCATTATTAAAAGCATTTCACAAAAACGTTCCAATGAGGCTGGAAATCTATATTCATTTACATCTAATTCAGAAAAATGTTTCAAGTAGACTGAAACGTTTTAGAGAAATACATTTTGAAAGGCATCCGTTTAGGGCTGAATTCACAAAACGTTCCAAAAAGCAAGGATTGTTTCTGTGAAATATATTTTTGCTTATGGTTTAATTATAAAGTGATCCAAGTAGGTTGCAACATTTTTTAAAATTAATAATCGACTGTTTAGGTGTCATTTATGTAATATATAAACTCGTTTTAAGTAATTAGTTGATACTCGGTATTGGAACAAAAGTATCGATACCTCAAGGTATCGATACTTTTTGCGTATCCTTATGTGTAATCTGTGGTTGACACATTGTCAAAGGTAAAGTTCGCGCGTCGTAATCACACTGTACTGGAAGTTCATTTGAAAAGTCGAAGTTCTATTGTTTCAATTAGCAATTTTGAATAATGAAGAGAGTAGATATAATAATGCAGAAAGTTTTGAAGATACCTCAAGACATTAACCATGCTTCAAGTAAAAATAGTATTTTTAAATAGATTCATGTATTACTGATGTTTTTCATTGAATATCTATTATTTATATTATTATAGCTAATGTTTTTTTCTGATTATGAATTTATGTGTACTATTTCCTAAGTAATCAACTTAATATGCATTTTGATGCTATCCAAGCAAACACATTTAGGTACTAGACGTATTACTTTGGTTTTATCACTAAAGCATAACCTCAAAATGCTGAAGCTGATTTCAACTGGACGCAGTCACCGCGGAATTATCTTAGGGTATAAAATACATTAAATTAATATGGGTGGCATGAAACTGGATTTTATAAATTTCAATATAATGTTTACCGCTTGTCTTCTTGGTGGTCTGTGTTGTGTTTATTCTTTGTTATCATTAATACTTTCGATAGACGGCAGTTGGTGGAATTTGCTGTTTGTTATTTACTTTTTTCTAATACCTATTTTTCTGCTTCATTATCATGTACAGTCACATGAATAATCATAAATAATAAATTAAAAAATATTTGCTCTTATCACACATAGGCTGACTTGCCTGAATAGAATTATGACTTAAATTGAATACTCACACGGCATGGTATTTTCTTAAGTTTTTCACCTAATTAAATTGTACGCTTGTTTTTGTTTAATTTGGGGTTGGCTGTAAGCATTTTATGATTTTCACGTATAATAATCGAGACTACGGAAACTTTTAACCTATATTTATTGGAAAATCTATTGCACTGCTTCATCATTACCAGCTCACGTGTTTCCTTCTTCCTACAGTCCCGGGTCCTTTAAGCGGGGCGTGAAAAAGCATATGATAAGCCCGTCAAGCTGAGTGTCACCATTGTCACACGGTATGTGTAAGTAATGGTGACCCTCTTTTCTGGGATTTTCCCTTCAGCTTACCATCAGGCAAGGCGAAGTCCAATTGACGTGTCCTATATAAAAAAAAAAAAAAAAGTATCTGTTCAATATCAGTCATACAGCACTTAATCATTTTAGGTACACAGCGATTTCCTAAACAACACAAAAACTCAGATGCTGTTGCTACTATTGCTCATGATTATTGTCATAGAACCATCATCCGAAATATCTAACTCGGTGCTTGCCGCCAATTCAAATATCACCTTCTTAGAGAACCACGAATATGAAGAAAACTCGTCACCAGTTCCAGCAATGTCACCGGAGACTCTTAAACTCTTTGATATCTTATATAACGATGATGACTATAATAGCAACAAAGATAATACGTATGACCCATTAGACTCACCTATGTCCCCATCTACTGGACGCCAGGGGTCATGTGCTATAGATAGCGGCCGCTCTAGGGACTTACCTGTACCAGATGAACCTAAATCCACGACTAGAATTCATGCGCAGCCCTGTTTACAAGATACCGGTTCACCTGCACCAGATACACTAGCATCCTTACCTAGTAGCCTCGAGAAGCCTTGTTCCGTAGATTGCATATACAAAGACTTACCAATGTATCCTAGTTCTGTAGTTAGGGGCTGTGCAGACTTTCCAAACACACCTATGTCTCAATCTACTGGAACTGGGTCTAGTGCGAAAGATAGCCGCTGTACAGACTTACATGCATCAGACTCACCTAAATCCATGACTGGCAATCACGTGGAGCCCTGTTTAGAAAATACCGGTTTACCTGAACCAGATGCAGCTAAGCAGAGTGAATACATGGTCTTCAGGGTCTCCGGTAAATGTCCGTTAACTGTGCCCGCAATTAAGCTGAATGGTACGGAGCTAAAACGGGTGTACAAGTTTAAATACTTGGGGCACTACATTACCGAGGGCCTTGAAGACCAAGTTGATATTGAGAGGGAGCGTAGGGCGTTGACGGTCAAAAGCAATATGCTGGCTCGCAGGTTTGCACGTTGTAGTGATGCAGTCAAAATTACCTTGTTCAAAGCATACTGTCAGACCTTCTACACGTGCAGCCTGTGGTTCAGCTGTACGCAGCGAACGCTCAATGCCCTACGCGTCCAATATAATAATGGGTTCAGGATGTTGTTAGGGCTACCCCGCTTCTGTAGTGCATCTGGCATGTTTGCCGATGCTGGAGTCGACGGCTTTCATGCCATCATGCGAAAAAGACTCGCTTCCAGCTTAAGTAGAATACGGGGTAGCACTAACGGTATCCTGAAGGTCATTGCAGATAAGCAGGACTCGGCTATAGTGAAAGCCTTGATCCGAGCACACGTATCTTGATGTGTTTGTTCAGTGTGTGTATTTCTTTTCTAATTATGGACTATGGTCTGAAATAAATATTTTATTATTATTATTATTATAACCTCACTTAGTATTCACCCGTAGCCTTGCTCCGTAGACCCTCTTTCTGTAGACAGCTACTGTACATACGTAACAACACCGGATGCACCTTTATATTCACCACTGACACCACTGTGCCAGACCATCAACCGCTGTTCATCACCCCAGGTTAGAAAAAGTCCAGAAGATCTTCGTTCTGTAAATATCCACATTGAGGACGTATCAACACCAGATACACGTTTATATTCTCCTATAACTCCTTTACAACATCGAAATGAAACGTATTTTAATCAAAATATTCTGGAAAATGTGACTGATGATAAAGATTTTACTAGCGATGACGACGACAGAGATCCTAACTACATGCCTAGAATTGACCTTTTAAAAGAATCAAGTTCTTCGGAGTCAAATATACTTGATGCAATTCTACCTAGTACGAGCAACATTTTCAAACCTAACGCCAGCGGAGGAAACATAACAGTAGGTCTACCATGAGTTCCTAAACGTGAGTCGTATACGTACACGTGAGTGGTAATGGGACCACGTGGTTACGTTTCCGTATTTTTGACATGTCCAGCCATCTCTACCGTGAGATTATTTCACGTTACAGTTTACGGTCTCGAAGTTACCGTACCGTGTATACTGTACAGTATAAATGATTGCAGAAACAATACAAAGTAAGACACAGTCATATTTCGATAAAAGAGGCTTTATTCCGTTTTGTTAAAAGTTGTTTTTGCTTTGTTGGTCGGACGAGATGACACGAGAGATTGACCGGTCGTGTGTCACGTCACCCGTCAATTGTGTTTGTGCGATTATGTGGTATTTTAAATATTAATGATGAAGAATCGCCGAACAAGAAATATACTGTTGATTTATTCCGTTTGGTCGAACCTGCTACACTTTGTACTTTTTCCACTATATTTTATTTTTCACCTGACCGGTTTCGCAATAAATGTGCCTAATATGAAATTACAGGAGTACGTGTACTACAAGTTTAAGGGACTAGTGACCCGGACGCATCTTTTATTCTATTATAATAAAAAGGCGTAAAGAAAATGTGGCCACTCAAGTCAAAGTCAAATTCTCGCATCATAAGGGGGTACCGCACGATATCATTCAACGCGGCGAGTCTCCTTGCCGGATCGCCACCATGTATCCTGGAAGCGAGATCCCTTTCGGCGCTATACCGGTTCCGAAAGGCGGCGCGGGAGCGGGGTCACGATCCCGAGCCCGAAGAATTTCGGGCCGTGAGATCCCGGCTCCACGGGGAAATGGTGGCGGAATGGGAGCTACGACTTGGGCGACCAGGCGCAGGGCGCAGGGCTTAGTACTTGAATTATTGTAATTCGGCTCAAATGAGTAATCATTTAACGAATTTTATAGAAATCTATTAGATCTACTGGAAATTCACGAAGTTATTAGTTTTAAGTAGAATCGCTCAACGTGGCTTTTTTATACTCGCTGATGTTTGCTTCCATAATATTTAATTATTTCTTGATATTACTATACAACCTATTTTACTAGGTTTATGAATATAGCCAAATATAAATGTTGAGGTGATTTTTTTTTTATTTTGACATCAGATGTCACTTAAACATACAAGGGATTTTTGATGTTCGGTGAGATATCTAAGAATTTGGAAAATATATGCTATACCTACCTAACCTATACGAAAAAAGACTGTTTTCAGTAAATCTGGCATAATTTCAGAGAAGACTTGTATGTATGTATGTATCTTTATTAGCCATTATTTACATAACTTACATCTAAACAAGGCCCCACAAAACCGTTTCCACGGTTTGACTGTGGGAACAGACAACAAAGTTTGCTACGTTTGCATGCGGACATTATTATATATTATGCATAGGTATGTACAGTCAACAAAGTAGATGAGGTCGCACTTCTTCATACAACTTATATGAAAAAGTGCGACCCCATCCACTCCGCTGACCGTACCTAAGAACTTTTAATTGCAGTGCATAATTACAATTACAATTGCTTTATTAAATGTTCTCGAAGCAATTTGGCAAATTTGCCTTTTTTAGTTTCGTTTCTGATATCTGCGGGCAAACTATTAAGTAGGTACGGTATTCGTTTATCAAGCGTTCTGTCGCCAAAGTAGTTGCATACTCTGGGTACTTCTGGTTGAGATCTATTAATAGAGGTATGTTAAAGACTATCTACGTCGTGTATCTTTCCTAACTTACAATAATAAAAATGACGTCTTCTCCATCTGAGTGCTAATCCCAGTTGCATTCAAACCAAAGTTCGCACTTTGGAGCCCAGGGGCTTCTATTCTGTCCCTATTAACTTCTTTAGGTTTAGTTTGTTCTCAGATCGTGTATGAACACAGATAATTGCCTACCAAAGTATTCCATATTAGTATGTCACAATACTGTGACTTGATTGATTTTAACTATTGGAAAAACAAGCCTAAATTTTGTAATATTAATTTAATGAATCTTATTTTTTTCAGTTGGAACAATTAATAAAAGGAAAAGCCATATGAATTAAAAATGATAACAAAATCGATGCCAATACTGATGAATAACCTCTGCAATATTCTAACCTGACTGGCTGTTACGTTGAATTCTATAATTATAGTTAATAAATTTTATTTTTTAGATTTTTTTGGTAAACTTCTATTTTAACAAAATTTTCCCTGTTTTCTTTTCGAAGTTAATCACCAAATTTATAATATATTAATAACAAAGATCTGCTAGGCAGTAGACCTACTGCTGATTAATGGAGGAGACTCCGGTGCAGTCTTTCTTCTCGGGGTTGGGGAGTCACACGACAGTGTAACTCTCGCCCCAAAGAGCCAAGGTAAGCGAAAACGTTTCATTGAAAGTACGAACTTTGGATGTAACCGGAACTAGTTTTAAATTTTGAGTGCTACGTTACCGTAAGAGTGTTTTGGTTTATTGTATTTATCAATTGTATATACAACATTGTAGGTTTATTATTAAAAAACTCTAATACTTTTTCATATTTTAAAAATATTTACTAATATAATTGAGTTTAAATATGGGTCGTTTGATAATACAATATTGTATCTAATATTTTTCATAATAAAAGACAAGTATTTCATTTTGCTACGAGGCAGCTGTCCGGCCTCCTTTCAAATATGTGCAGTAGAGTCAACGCCAGAAAATGAGCCCCCCAAACTTGAGACGTAGACGTAGACTTGAAACGTAATGGTATCCTATTGGTTAAGCCATAATTACCAGAAACCAAAACACTCTTACGGTAACGTATCACTCAAAATTCAAATTATCAAATAGTGCAATGACAGCCACACGGGAGCACGTAATGGTTTCCTATTGGTTAACACATCAACTCTGAAGTGTATGGTTTACTGTAAGAGTGGTTTTCGTTTATGGTAACCATGGATTACCCAATAAGGTGCATTGGGGTAATTCCGTAAACGGGTTTATTCCGAAAGATAAAAAAATCTACTAATCGCGGCGATATTTTTCTACTAGCAACATTTGTCTAGACGTCCAATTTATTGTTCTCGCCGCCACCAGTCATCGTGCGTTGCTAGAGTTGACATTACGTGCGTCGCGACAAGTTTTCTGGAGCAAGAAGTTTTCGCGCCAATTCTAGTGATTCGTAATAACCCCAACTTCATTATCTTGGAATTCTGGTAAGTTATTTAAATAGTTGTTTGTTTTTATAATAGATTATCGACTTTTACGTGTTTGTAATTGGGACTCTACATCTTAATTCTTTTTAAAAATGTAAAACGGAAATACCCCAATGGGTTTATTACGACATAAAATAGTTTCGCAATAACCCCACATCGTTTTTTCATAGTAATGGACAGTGATTCTCAATCAACGTAAAACTTTTTACTTTTCAAATAATTAATTTAAGTTAGTAGGTAAGTCAAATATTAAGTACGATCGCTTACCTACTTATCACTTGTCTGATTGTAAATGAGCTAAAATTTGTCATAAATATAGCTGGTTTTATGCATGAAAACATAAAAATATTTAAAACTAGCGGTCTCATGCAGTATCAGCTGCAGTATACCCCCAATACCCTGAACCCCTCCCCTTAATACGAAATATGCATGATTTAAAAAAAAAGTATGAATTTTTTTTTTTAACAATATTAAAAAAATACATGCATATTCCATATTTGGCCTTGTTGCATAGTTAATCCGTTTTAGGCTGAGCATGTACATACCATTACCTGATCCTACTTGGACTAATTATACATACTTATACCTACCACTATTAAAAACAATAATATATTTTGCAGAGTTATCATGCCCCGGACTTACATAAGAACAAAAAGTAAAACATATACACCGCAAGATTTAGCTCTAGCTATTGAAAAGGTAAAAAATGGAGAGCTTACACAATATAGTGCAGCGCAGAAGTACAAAATTCCTATGACGACGCTTTATGAACACGTAAAGAAACATAATCATACTTTGAGGCCAAATGCAGGTAGGCCAACTGTTATACCATTAGAACAGGAAAAAAAATTAGCCGAAGCGATCACAATCATGGAAAAATGGGGATTTGGACTATCAAGGCTTGAAATCATGGACATTGTAGCTGATTACGTGCGGCTTAATAATATTCAGACTCCATTCAAAAACAATATCCCTGGCCCAGATTGGTTTATTAATTTCCGCAAGAGACATCGATTGTCTATTAAAAAAGCCCAGCCGGTAGAATTTCTGAGAAAGAAAATGACAGATCCATTCGTTATTGCTAGTTATTTTGATTTACTAGAAAATACACTTACTGATTTAAATCTTTTCGATAAGCCACATTTGATTTGGAATCTAGACGAAACGTCAATGTGCCTGGATCCATCCAGAACAAAAGTAGTTGGCCAAACCAACAAATATTGTGCGCGAACTACTTATGGTAGCGGTAAAGAGAATATAACTGTGTTAGCAGGTGTAAGCGCCAGCGGCAAAAAAATGCCGCCGTTGATAGTTTTTAAAGGTAAATTCATGTGGGACCAATGGATGGCTGAACAAGGTGATTATGATTTTGAACTATCTTATGCGGCAAGTACTAAGGGGTGGATGGAAACATATCTTTTATAATTATCTAGAGAAAATTTTCATCCCAAACCTTGGAGAAGAAAGACCAGTCCTTGTTATTTATGATGGACATTCAACCCATGTCGATGTGAGAGTTGTAACCCTAGCAATTCAAAATAATGTTACAATTCTTAAACTACCGCCACATACGTCACACTTGCTGCAGCCTCTTGATTTAGCAGTTTTTAAGTCGTTCAAAAGTATATGGGACGCCAAACTTGTAGAATGGCAGCGAAGTAATGTAGGTACAAAAATGCCAAAAAAAGTTTTCTCACAAACACTTGCAGAAACGTGGCAACAAACTAAACCAGATATTATCAAAAGCGGCTTCAAAAAGGCTGGGATATATCCTTTTAATGCCCATATAATACCTGTGGACAAATATGACCCAGATGCATACAAAAGATACCAAAAACATATTGATCATACGCAACCAGAACTTGAAAATCCGAAAACACTAAAACAACTTTGTATTGACCTGTTTAACCGCCAACTTTCAACAAATGATGATTCTCTTCAAAAGTCAAATAATGATAATGTTACCCTTCTATCTCAAATATCAAAATCTAACATCCAGACCTTGAAATTTGTCGCCAAGCAACCAACACAATTACCCACATGCTTACGAAATCCGAATCCCATACTAAACCAAACACAAAATTCAGCAAAAATACATATAATTTCAAATAAAATATTGAAAAAAGCATCCCAACCACTGCTTCCAACTCAACAACAACCCCAAATATCATACTCATTCGAAGATTTGGTACTACGTAAAATACAGCAGGACAAACAAGATACCTCTCCCAGAAAAAAGAAACGTGTGGCTAAAGGCGCTGAAGTTATAACAGCTACAGTGGGTGCAAAAATTTTAGAAGAAACGGATAAAGCAAAAAACACAAAATCAATAAAAAAATCTACTAAAAATTATATGAAGAAGCCAACAACAGTAAACAAAAAGAATTATCCTAAAAGAAAACGCGAGCCTTCATCTGACAGTACAATCACTAGTGTATCCGATATTATAAGCCTACATAGCGAATCAGATATTTATAACGATGCTGATTTTGAACAACTAATGGATAGCTATGAAGATGATTTTGAAACATGTGAAGAACAAAAGCCACTCAAAAAATATGTAAAAACTGAAAACCAAAATATGCTCACTAACAAAGATTTAAATAATCCCAATTTCCGTGCTAAGAATAAAGGTGTTGGAAAAAAAAGTAAAGGTAAAGAAAATCAAGAGGATAAAAAGGGAGCAGAAAAACGTTTTGAAAAATATGACAAACAATGCGGTGATGATGTAATTAAAATTAAAGAAATAGACGTGACAAATAGAGAAGATTTTATAAAAAACGTTAATGATGAACAGCTACTGCCTGATCTGGAGAGTAAAGGAATAATATACGAGACACAAGAAAGGAACCCCATTAAAGAAAATTATCAATTAGAAGATACAGTGCTAGTTAGATATTTCATTCGACAAAAATGGAGGTATTATATAGGATTCATTGAAAAGATAATAGCACGCGAAGAAACATACTACTTCATCAACTTCTTAAAAAGCATGAAACGACAGCAACAGTTAACTTTTTTTATGCCCAAACGAAAAGATACTGATGAAGTACCCGAGTCTTTAATCGTAAAGCAGATAAAAGTCCAGAAAAGTGATACTGATAAGGAATATTGCTTATGTTATGATGTAGATATAATATATTTTAACGACTGATTGACTGACCTAATTAAAATATGTACATAATATTAAATATATTACAATGTGCATTATTATAATAGGATGAATACGCAGATATTTATCATTAAGCCAAGAAAGCGGACCAAATTATCTTTAATAGAAATTATGCAATATTTTAATGTTGTTTGATGTTTTAATATTTTTAATATGTTGCTCACATTTAATTTTTTCGTATGCCAGATAGAAAATGAATATAATTATGTTAGTTGTTGATGTAAAATAGGTGAAAAACGGCCGACTTGCACTGAATTTCTAATTTTATGCCAAAGTTGACCATTAAAAAATATAAATAGAATTTTCCTAAAAGTTATCACTGTGATTTATAATTTTATAAGGTTGATAATGCAAATTATCAAAACATTTAATTCTTTAAAAAAATTAAAACACATTGACTACATTAAGATCTTAATGTGGTCAATGTGTTTTATTATTATTTTATTTAATTTTATGTCAAACAGCTGCTTCTTAAAAGAAAATTGTTACTTAATAATAAAAGACTGATTTTACTCATATGTATTTTAATTTTACATTTCTCCACTTATAATGATCCAACTTTCGACTTGTCTGCATTTCGCTCCAGCCCATAACCTATTTCGCTTATTTATTAGTATATTTTTCATGCTAAATACTTAACGAAAATGTTAAGAACCGTTATAGTTTCTTGGGGTTATTACGAAATATAAAGTCACAAGAATCGAGAATAGACAAACTACTTACATAGTGGCCGATCTTTTGATTATGGGGTAATAACGATCGAAAAAGCAATGTAAACCTTCTTTCAAACTGCAATAAAACTGAATTTTGAATGATTTCGCAATTACCCCAAGGTATTTCGTAATTTACCTTGTTTCAGCAATTTATGAACAGATACTTCTACTGCGATATTTTAAATTCTTATTTATATATTCAAGTATTTAATATATAATTATCGTAAGTACGTTCATAACGTATTGACTGATGTAAAAATAACGGCAGTAAATGCAAAACTACTTAGAATATTTATTCGAACTGCAGATCTTCAGTCATCTCATAGAAATTTCAGTCGGAAATACCCCAATGCACCTTATCACATTATGTGCTCTCGTGTGGCTGTCACTGTACAATTTGAAAATTTGAATTTTGAGTGATACGTTACCGTAAGAGTGTTTTGGTTTATGGTATTATGGCTTAGCCAATAAATTACCATTACGTGCTCTCGTGTGGCTGTCACTGTACAATTTGAAATTTTGAATTATGAGTGATACGTTACCGTAAGAGTGTTTTGGTTTATGGTAGTAATGGCTTAGCCAATAGGATACACCCTTACGAACGCTCGTGTTACTGTCACTGTAAATATTTGAAAGGAAGCCAGACAGCTGTTTCGTAGCAAATTGAAATGCTTAGACTTTTTATTATGAAATAATAAAAACAATATTGCAGTATTAATTAAACGAACCAATATACAGGGTGTATTTTTGAAACGGGGCAGTAAGGGCAAGTACCTTAACCGTTGCAGTTACAGCAAAACGTTCTTAGAAGACCTTCCCTAACTTTTTGACATATTTTGAACTGCATTCACACATTTTGTAAAAAAACTTACAGTTGGCAAAAAAAATGCAAAAAGTCCAAAAATTTTTTTTTTATGCCAATCGATTCTATTTCATGTGGGGATCAAAAAACTCTATGAGACCATTTAAGCTTTCAGTACTAGGAAAGACAGAAATCGCCAAAAACGTTTCCCATACATTTCGGCAACAGAAACAAATTTCTACGATGGTCTAACTTTTTGTTATGGCCAGGAAGTGGGTAGAATTGACTGTAAAGTAAATAAAAAGAATTGTTACCCTCAAATTTCGAATTTGATTCGAAAATCTGTGTGTTATACTTAGTTTCAGCTGAGAAACTTCGTATGAGTTATTAATTAAGGATTTTCGCTAAAATGTCTTCTAATCGTGAAAAAATTGACTTATTAGAAGCGTATTTTGTTACTAATCGAAATGCGGGAGCTGCATTAGTGTGGTACCGCAATAAGTATCCGTTGCGGCATGTGCCAACAAGAAAGGTTATTACAAATCTTTTGAAAAACCTGGAATTGCACGGTTCTTTCAAAAGAAAGCGGCAGCCTCGTGTGGACATGGACACGGAGATTGCGGTTCTGACTTATGTCGAAGCATATCCAGAGGTATCGTCCAGGCAAGTCGCCCTTGAAGTAGGTGTATCCCACTCCCTTGTGATAAAGATATGGAAGAAATACGGCTACAAGTGCTATCGATATTGGCGCATAGTTCAAGTGTTACATCCGGGTGATGATGTTCGAAGGCTTACTTTTTGCAGATGGCTAAGAGGAAAAATAAGCAGAGATCATGAATTTTTAAATTACATACTGTGGTCAGACGAAACGAATTTTTCCAATAACGGTATGTACAACAGAAAAAATCACCACTATTGGTCCAAAGAAAATCCACTAAGAGTTACGGCAAGTCATAATCAGGTTCGCTTCTCATTCAACTGTTGGTGTGGTATAATGTCCAATCGAGTCATAATGGTGGAATTTTATGAAGGGAAACTGCTATGTATAATGAAGTCATTTTACACCATCTTGAAAACGAGATGGACGAATGGCCCCTGTCGGAATTGCGAAAAGTTCATTTTCAACAAGATGGTGCTCCGCCACATAACAGTCACCTTTCACGTTCCAATTTGAGCCGCCTATTCGGTACACAGTGGATAGGTACACATGGTCCAACACAGTGGCCACCTCGTAACCCCGATCTAACACCACTTGATTTTTTTTTATGGGGCTTCGTGAAAAACGAGGTGTATAAGACGACGTACGCCAGTGTTCAAGAGCTCAAGGATGCATTAATGACCATTTTACGTAATATTCATCCCAGAACATTATTAGCCGCCATTCGTTCAGTGCAAAAAAGGATAGACTTATGTATTCGTGAAAATGGAAATCATTTTGAGCCATTTATTTCATAAAATAATTTCTTAAATGTTTAAATGATTTTTTTTATTAAAAAAGTTCAAAAATTTACCTGACCTATGAGTTTCGAGTTGATTTATCATATTTCTGTATGAAATGTATGGGAAACGTTTTTGGCGATTTCTGTCTTTTCTAGTACTGAAAGCTAAAATGGTCCCATAGAGTTTTTTGATCCCCACATGAAATAATTAATTGGCAGTAAAAGTTTTTTTTTCAGTAAAAATATTGTAATTTCAATAAAATTGTCAGTAAAAATATACAATAAATTGCCAGAGCCCATAAAAGAAGAAAAAAAATTACAGCTTTTTGTAAGCAAACTAAAAACCTTCCTACTAAGCAAAACCTACCACAGCATACAGGAATATCTAAATGATAAATAAACATACGTACGGACATATATACAAATATATCTTTGGCAAATAAATTAATAAAATCAATCTAGAATAGTTAAATATTATCTTAACCAAAATTTATAAAAAATTAATATTAGTAATCTAATACAATTTTAATAATCTAATTCAATTTTAATAATTTAATTCATTTAAAATGTATATATAAATATATTTAATAATTTATAATAATAATTTCAAATATATCATTTAATTAATTTAAAATATGTATATACACACATCAACAAAGTCTAGGGAACAAGGACATTTCTAGTTTTTATTTAAAAACCCTTTCTTGTAATAGTGAGTGTTTTATATCAATAGAAGGGTATTTTTATACCGTTTTTAATTTTAATTTTAATAAAAACATTTTCATACCATTTTTTTTTTTAAGAAAGAATTGAATAGTGCCAATATTGAGTATTACAACTTTCTATGATTAGGCACAAAAATAACGAGGTAGTAAGAAATACAGTAATTAACCGTACTTTAAACGTTTTTAATAATCTGTAGGACCTCCTAAAGCATTAGCAACAGCTCGACAACGGCGTGGCATACTTAGTATGAGATTGTCAATCATCGTCTGTGGAATATGGCTCCATACACTGCGAAGGTGTAAAAAAAGTTGTTCTTCAGTGTTCAGATTTTCCAAAGAATCACTGAAAGCTCTTCTCCCAAGCAAATCCCAGGCATGCTCTATGGGATTGAGGTCGGCAGACTGAGCAGGCCATTCCAACGCCGTCATATTGTGCTCGCTTAACGCATTGACCACTACCCTCGCGGTGTGTGACCGTGCATTATCTTGCATGAACATAAAATCTTGACCGAACTGCTGTCGATGAGGGATTATCATGGGGTGTATAACCTCCTGAATGTATTGGTTTGCATTCAAATTGCCCCGTATCCAAACGAGGTCGGTCCTTCCACCAAGGCGAATTCCAGCCCATACCATGATTGTTCCACCTTGGTAAGGATGAACTTCTTGCGGATTCTGGAGACGACTCCGACGTCCAGGAACTCGCCATATACGCACTCTTTTGGAATCAGGATGAAAACCGAAGCAAGATTCGTCGGAAAACAGAACCCATGCCCATTGATGGTCGGTCCACTGTAAATGTGCGTTAGCCCACAATAAGCGACGACCTCGATTTTCACGTCGAAGAGCTGTAACCCTAAGCGGTCTGCGAGCATAAAGATTGGCTTCGTGTAGTCTTGTTCTGACAGTTTGATCGCTAATAACCACTTGATGCTGAGACTGGAGGCCTGCGACCAACTGACGAGCAGTAATCGTGGGTTGCCGCCTTGCGGAATTTTGCAAGAAACGATCTTGTCGCGGGGTAGTAACCCTATTTGGTCCCCTGTGACGTTCGGCAACATCCCCTGTAGACCTGTAGCGTGCCCATAATCTGCAAATAACGCTTGGTTGGGTGTTGACAGCATCCGCTACGTCGCGTTGAGTTCGTCCAGCTTGTAGCATACCAACAGCCCTTAACATCTCTTCGCGACTTAAATGACGACGTGACATGATGACTACAGTCACAAAAATGCACAAACCATACGTAAAAGACGTATTATTGATAATAAACGTTATTTACAATAAAAAAAAAATTTTTTATTTTGCCTCAGAGAAACTGCACAATCAAACACTTTTAAAAGTTTTCCCTCCATATTCGAAAATCATTACTTATTTAAATTTATTTCGAACAACTCTGTAATCTACTTTATTCTATTTTTATTTATTTGCTGCCAGTTATTTGCAAAACAAGATTTACACGAAAAAAAATAATTGGGGTCATCTTGTTCCCTAGACTTTGTTGAGGTGTTTATATATTGACTGACATTTATTCGTACTGACGTATTTTTATTTTTACTCTTACTTTTAATTAATTAACCCTATGTTGACATCAAGATTGACTTATGACATATCATACTAAAATTAAACTGATAAAATATCAACCCAATGTAATTTCAAATTGTATAAATTGTATATCGCACCCCCAGTGGAAAATAGGCATAAGTGATTTTATTTTGATTCATCGATTTTATCAAATTTGAAAGGTATGTTTAAAGATACATATGCTAAATTTTTTCCATATTTTTCTTGTTAAATTTGACGAGTTAAAACAAGAAATTAGTTTTGAGAATTTTTGTTCCATTACATTTTTTCTTACGGATTAGTAGATTATGTGATATAACGCAAATAATAAATTGAGAAATATGACGTATTATTTATTATTACGTTTATCCCTAATATTTTATGTAGAAAATTAATAGTAACAATTATTATGATTTAATTGCCTTTGTTTTTTTACATCGCTAGTCTTGTATACACGATTATCTTTTTATTCGTTATAATAACTAGCTAAGGAAATTATCTTAAATGCGCTTAGTTAGCCAAAAAGATAAACTTAGAAAATAATAACAGCTGTATGACTGTTTACTTTTTATGAACTTAAAATAAATCAGAATAAGAATAACTACTGCTTTCTTCCACTCAAAACTTTTCTATACGTCGAAACATAAGACTACATACTGCGGCGTGGCTGTAAAATAAGAACGATTACTTCTTTCTTTCACTAGAATATTTTCATTTCACCGAGACGTAAGATTAGATACTGCGGCGCGGGAGTAGACAGCGGGAACATAAGTGTGAATACATCGATGGAGGGGACAGGGCGGGTGAGTATCCACGAGCTTGACAGTCAGTGCCCGTATCTAGGTCAAGGTAATAGCTGCGTTAACGCATTTGCGTAAACAAAACGACAACAATTGAGTGGATTTTCTTCTTGTTTTAAAGTAAAGTGACCTGAAAATGTATAACCGGACGTAGCACAGCAGGGCAAGAAGAATTTTGTCCACCATGTCATGTTACTTAGATTTGTATTGAGAAATAATAATATTTTGTTTTAAATCCTTCATTACCAAACATTCTAGGCTAGGAATTCTTAGAACGAATATAACGTAGAAGAAAAACAGGAAATTTGTAATCTCATTATTGTTTAAAGAAGACATTTTATTTGTATTTTTATTCGTTGAATATTTTAATACCAAAAGGTACTGGCAATGTGTGAAGAAGTACCTTGATTTGTTATTAATTTTTGCTTGTTATAAGTTTAGTTTTAACAAATTATCTACTGATTATTTAAGAATTTATAAAAAAAACAATAGTGGTAGTAATCTTTTTTTTAGTTTGTTTTTATACCACGTAGTTGGCAGACAAGCACACGGCCCACCTGATGGGAAGCGGTTACCGTGACCTATGGATGTACACACTCGCGCTGCCGACCATGAAAAAACCTTCTTAGGCCCCTCTTGAAGAACTCCATATTGTAGGCGCTTGGGAAAACCGCAGCAGGGAGGTCATTCCACAGCTTGAGTGTGCGTGGGATGAAGTTTCTTTCATACCGCACAGTGCGTACCGTCTCGAGTCGCAATGTGTGAGGATGGATTTCCTGCCTATGGCGAGAAGTGCGATGATAGAATGTAGCTACGGGCATCATGTCAAACAATTCATCTGAGCACAAACCATTGTATAGGCGGTAGAACACACACAGTGAGGCAAAATCCCTCATAAGGCTAAGAGGTTCCACACTACCTGTGAGTATGGGATTGTCAACCAGCCTCAATGCCCGTCTTTGCACTGAGTCGAAGGGGTCAAGCTGGTATGCAGGTGCTCCAGCAAAAAGGTGACAGCAGTACTCCATGTGAGGCCGGACCTGTGCTTTATAAAGAAGGAGTTGCTGCCCCGCAGCGAAGTACTGCTTCGCCCTGTTGAGCACTCCGAGATTTCTTGATGCCAACTTAACCTTATCCTGCAAATGACTAAGGTATTGGACGTCGCTGGAGATATCGACACCAAGGATACTCGAGGAGATGGTATGCGGTGTGCTCAGGAATTGCGGCGCTACAATGAATGTAGTTTTCTTAGCGGTGAATACATATACTTGTGTCTTAGTGGGGTTGAATTGGACTAAGTTTAGTCGTCCCCAATCGGATACTCCAGAGACAGTAGTCTCGATTTCAGACACAAGAAGTTGTTCGCGACTCTTCTCCACCTCGGACTGAGGGATATTTGCACGGCCCGTGTAACACGTGTCTCCGGTACTGTCGTCCGCATAACAATGAATGAAGCCATCAGGCAGCATGCCATTGATATGCAGCAGAAACAACGTTGGAGACAACACGGAGCCTTGTGGGACACTAGCGTTTATGTTCATGCAGTCTGAGCAGCTGCCGTCGACGACGGCTTGGATGCTTCTGTGGGACAAAAAGCTGGAGATCCATTCGCACAGTCCCTCGGGGAGTCCATAATATGGCAACTTCGCAAGAAGACCTTTGTGCCAAACCCAATCGAAGGCCTTCGCTATATCGAGACTGACCGCTAGTGCCTCACCCCAACTCTCGATGGCCTGCGCCCACTGGTTTGTGAGATACACAAGAAGGTCACCGATAGAGCGACGGTGGCGAAAGCCGTACTGTCGATCGCTCAGTAGATCGTTTCCCTCAAGGTATCTCAGGAGCTGTGTATTAATAATACGCTCCATTACCTTCAAGAGAAGGGAGGTGTGATAGGCCTGTAATTGGTCGGATCTGTCCTGTCACCTTTCTTAGGCACAAGGTGCACGAGTGCGGTCTTCCACGAGGTCGGGACCCACCTTGCGGAGTATGAGAGTGCGAAAAGACGTGTAAGTACAGAGCACAGCTCGGGGGCACAGTGTTTAAGCACCATCGCCGGTATACCGTCCGGCCCAATCGACTGCCGAACATCTAGGGACTTTAGCTCGCGCCGAACCCCCCGTTGCGTGATTTTAACTTCAGTCATGGAAGCACCACAGCTGGGGATTATGGGTGGTTCGGCGTTCCCGACGTTTATAGTCGAGTTTGAAGCAAAGAGATTACCCAACAGATCGGCCTTTTCCTCAGCGCCATGGGCCAGACTACCATCGGATTTTTGCAGCCGTGGAAGGCAAGACTGGCAGAAGTTTCCCTCGGCAGCTTTGGCGAGCGACCAAAATGCACGACTGCCAGATGGGTAGCGCGCAAGCCGCTCGCCAATTCTGCCGATGAACTCAAACTTAGCCCTGGCCGTAGCTTTTTACTAGACCTCGAGGCGGCATTCAACTTTCGCTTCACTTCAGCGATATTTGGATCTTTATGGCAAGAGCCGTGGTCCAAGCCCTCTATGCAGATTGCTTGAGGTCTCTTGCTTCTCTGCAGGGCCTATAAAACCAAGATTGTTTGCTCTCTCCTGTTGCGATCCAGCGGTTCGGAATATAGCATTCCATACCTGCTAGGATCGCATCAGCTACTGCTGTTGCACAGGAGCTGGGATCATTTGAAGTGAAGCAAAGCCGCCTCCACGGGTACGACGCGAAGAATTCTCGCAGTCCCTTCCAGTCTGCCGATTTGTAGTGCCAGACATGCCGCCATCGAGGTGGCCGCGGTGGTTCAGGCCGCGTAAGAGTCACTTGCGCCCGAACGAGGCTGTAGTCCGAAGTACCAAGTGGTGCTTCCACAGTTACTGAGTGTTCGTCCAGGCGCGAAGTCAGCAGGAGGTCCAGTATAGAGCTTCTGTGGGTCTCTATTTCTGGTGTTCTAGTAATAGAATACACCAGTTGAGATAATCCGTAGGTCAGTGCAAAGTCATGAGCAGCCCTTCCTGCAAAATCAGTTCTAGGAGACCCCAGTCACTACCTGGTGAGCGTTGAAGTTCCCCAAGAATACTAACTCCGCGGTAGGGTATTGCTCAATTACCTTGTCCGCAGACCGTTGCAGATGCTCAAACAATTGAGCTGTACCCAGGTCACCGCTATGAGACCTGTAGAGGCACGCAAAGATACGGGTGTGGCCACCGTGATCCGTACATACCCAAAGAGTTGACAGGCCCCTGGCGGCAGCAAATATCATCCCGGACGTACAAGCATAGAGTTTGTACCCGGGGTACATTAAGTAAGCTGTATCGGCCGGGCATGATATTTTCGTCTCCGTCAGAAAAAACAAGGTGGGCTGCGCGGTCTCTAAATGTAAATAAACCGCGTTGAGGTTGGTGTGTAGGCCCCTGATGTTACAGAAATCCACATGTACTGTGGACGATGGTGCCGCTGTGGTAACGTTCATCTTGTTTTTTTTTTCTTTTCATGACCTATGCGAGGGGTGGGGGGGAGGACGTATAGAGAGTTTCTGTGCTCCCAGTGCAGAAGACAAAGCTAGGCTTCGTACCAACATAGACAAGCTGGGGTTGTGTGACTGACTGGCGTGGCGGGCGGAATGGCCCCCAGTCCCCTCCCAAATACTGTAGCAGAGTCCACTCCGGTTTCCTCCTCCGATACGACTACAGCATGGGCACTTTATACAGGCTGCTGGTTCAGCCTCCTGGGGCGGTAAGTAATCCCCAGGTTCGATAACCTGCGGGCGGCCAGCGGATAACCGTTTCACCGGGTCTCCCTGACCGCCGCGCTAACATTTCACGCCCCTACAAGTCAGTGGTGTCAATTTAAGCCTACGGTCTAACCACTGACAGCACAAAATCTCTCCAGTGAGCTCTGGCTACCCTACTCTATTCTGTAGGGCGGAGGTACTTCCCAGACGGACTGCTCAATTTGAGACGGGAGATACCGTCGTGTCCTCTATATTTCTGAATATTATTGCGCAATTTTATTGTTGATAGTACGAACTTTAATTGTTACCAAACTATAAATAGTATTTTGCTTGAAATAAAAAATAGTGAATAAAAAAGAAGCATTTGCTTTTTTTCCCTGTAGTCATAAATAATAACTCTAAGTAATATGTGTTAATATGCAGCTAACTTTTCTTTAACATATAATGGAATAAGTAATTATTATTGTTTACTTAAGTTATCTTAACAAGCCCCTAATTTGAAAAAAGGGGTAAGTATTGCTTGTGCATTTCAAACATAATTTTTATAAAGGAAATAATGCAGTAATCTTACTTATACTACCATAAATGTTGATATTCACTAATTCATTACTGCTTTAATATAACATACTTTTGAAATATATTTTACTTTTCTGACAAAGTCTGGCATACATTTTGATACTCAGAATCCTTTATTTTATTGTATTCTGAAAAATAGCATAATAATTTATTTTTACAATTCCTAATAAACTTTAAACATTAGCACTAACTTAAATACAACATGAAGTGCAATATTTTTTTCTCCTTTTTTTGATATAAGACTAATTCTTCTACGTTTGGAAATAAAGTAAATATACCCATAAATTCAGTTTTTTCACCATACTGAAAAATCAGCATTTTCGTCTTATGCCTTTTTTCCACTGAGGGTACGATATGTATCACTTAACATTGTATATTGACATTTTCATTACATTTTTGTCCTTGTCTTTTTGGGCCGAACCAAAACGAGTAAAATGACATTTATACCTACTAAAAATCATTTAAATTTAATATAATAAGTAATATTAACAAACTGTAATTAAGAGTGAACATATTGTGTATGACAAATTCTTCCTCTCTCCAAACATTGTGCTGTGCCCGACAAGGTCCATAATTGTAACAATAATTTTAACCTGAACAACTGTACTTCATTATGGAACGCAATAAATGTATTGAGTATTGGGCATAAAAAAAATATTTTGAACTTTTTGCATTTTTTTTTGCTAATGTAAGTTTTTTACAAAATCTGTGAATGCAGTTCAAAATGTCCCAAAAAGTTAGGGAACGTCTTTTAAGAACATTTTGCTGTAACTGCAAGGTACTTGCCCTTACTGCCCCGTTTCAAAAATACACCCTGTATATTCAATCATATTAAATATTATCAAAAATGAAAAAGGTATTGAAAATGTTTAACATGATTTAGTATATGTATAATATATGTTATACAATAAAATTCATGAAATACTTAATCAAAAAAACAGCGTTGCATACATAAAAAATCAGTGGAAATAATAATTGATCGGAAGAGCCGTTCGACAATGTTGCGGATTTTGCTTTTATTCGTATGTCTGTTTGTTTGTTTATTTTTCACCAAACTTGGCACACATGTTCCTTGATTTAAAACACAACTATTGTCGAGAACTTTTTTGATAACTATAGGAATAATGCGAGAGAAAGTTTACTGCCGCGCTATGTATTATTATATTATCACGGATCACGGAATTTGATGATTTTTGGCCAAAAAACAAGGAAATTATTTCTCAATCGAACAATCCAAAGTCCCCCAACATGGGATCAAATTATATTACTGATTCAGTATATCAAAGTTAAAGGGCTAACCAACACAATTTATCTTCTACTTTTCAACGGATTTATTTGACGGGGGTTTTATTTCAAATCGGTAGGTATACCTACATGCAGTTGCTATGTTGCCACAGACACACACATACACACATATACATAAACTAGTCAAACTTATAAGACACGGGGTTAAATGTAAATTTACAAATCATATTGGAGTATGTATATGGTAAATGTGGCCCCCGGACTCCGAGGAAGCTTCGAAGTTTGTTTCGTGATAAAGCTATACAACCTATTTCAAGTATGTATACGAATGTAACGTTGAAGTGATGTTTTTTAATTTGTGACATGAGATGTCAGTCCTACATGGATAAGACGGTCTGGAATTTTTAATATTTAATAAGTTGATGAATCTGGAAATGTATGCTATATGTACTAAATAAACCTGTTATAAAAATCTTTCATTATTTAAGCGAGGACTGGCTAAGATCTATTCATAGGTATGTAAAAGAATATCTACTCCTAAAATAAATAATGTCTTCATCTCAGTGACAATCTCGCTATTTGGAACCCGTGGTCGACTATTCTGCTCCTCCTTTTAGATTGTTAAGGCCTTTGTGTGACTGCCGTCTTCTTGTCCTCGAAAGGAAAGTCTGTACCAGAGCCTGGGCCCGATGATTTAGTGGGGCTCATATCCAGTCAATGTGTGGGTACATATCCAAGGTAAAGTAAAGAAGTGTTCTCAATCCTCATTGTATGAAATCTAATCTTAGCAAACAGTCACATTTTTAAAAGATATGAAATATACAATAAATTCTATTTACAGTTGGAGCTCGGAGCAATTATAAAACGAATATCATTTGAATAACAATTTATAACAAAATCGATGCCAATATGAACAACCTCTGCAATATTCTAATCTATTTCATAGCGAATTCTTTATAATCACATGTGTGTACTTTAAAATAACAATAAAAAATGTCCATTTTACTTTGCTTTATTTAAAAAAAAGTCTCACACGTCCATTTTAACAACATTCTCTTCAAATGCCATATTTCATAATTATAGGTTCCTATAGCAAGCTTTACTTGCTTTACATACATACATATAATCACGCCTTTATCCCTAGAGGGTTAGACAGAGGTGAATTAACACCCACATTTCACCAATAATTATTTTATTATTATTTATTATATACATATTTATTAGCCTATTGCCGTATTCCGGGTACTATTGTTGACTCGAGCCATGCATCTAGGGCTGAATCAGAGCTGTACATATCCGTATGATGTTAAACAGCCCTATCCCTTAGTCGCCTTGTACGACACCGCATGGGAAGAGGTGGGGTGGCATTAATTCTACTCAGCCGGAAACCACGCGGCAATATTATTTGCGTTAGGAACCTATATGTCTATATACCTGCTGAGTAATGGAGTATTTAGCGCAGTCTCCTCTTGGGGTTTAGAACATTGTATTTGACGTGTTGGTTCTCGTTGGAGTAGAATATGTAGGACTATTCCATCTCTTCCCGTGGGTTAGAAGGTGGCTAAAGGATAGGATGGTTCTCCATGCATAGTAAACATCTGTATAATGACAGTATTCACTCCCTTTATATCGTTCTCCAGCGTTATGTCGTCACTATTCGTCAATACCTAATTACTTTTAACAAAACATGGATATAAATATTAATAGGTACTAGGTACCAAACCATACGCCCAACAGCTGATTATAAGAAAGACGCCATTTTACGGTAAAGATACTCCGTCACTCAAAATTCAAACAAACACCAAACTGTCAAGTATTCTAGGAAATTGTACGTATACATCAGCTAGTTCCGTTAAAACGAGAGCCACTACGGTTTACAAAGCTCATGACAGCCCAACTACCGTAAACGTAACCACGTGGTCCCATTACCACTCTCGTGTACGTATAACGACACACGTTTAAAAACTCATGGTAGACCTACAGATCAAGAAAAGCCAAAAAGGGGTCGTAAAAGAAAATTTGAAGAATATACACTTGCCGAACGTAAGCATAGAAAGTATAACAACTTACCGTACATGGGGAAATCCCAAGAAGTGCACCCCAAATCGTATATATGTTCAAAAAAATGCTTCCTTCTCGTTGATAGTGAGAAAAGAAAGACTGAGTTTTTAAAATTCTAATTAAAAAAGAACGTACGTGCTAATCGACATGACTTTATTCGTAAAGTAAGAAAAAGGAATGGTTACAGACAGGAAGTACATCATAGACTATATGAGTGAACATAAATTATATCATAGACCAAGTAGATCGATGTGTTTACAATAAAATAAGGATTTCGATATAAATAATTACACCCCCACTATATCGAAATACACAAATGTACTTATATAAAACAAAATTACATTTTAAGGAGTCCCAAAGTCTCCATAAATTTATAATGCTTTGCTCTGGGCAAACCTTTTGTCAATAAATCAGCAGGCATCTCTGAAGTCCCCACATATTTAGTTTCAACAATCTCGTTATCAATTACTTCTTTTATAAAATTGTGACGCACGTCTGTGTTTGGATCTTTTGTATGACTGATGACTATTGGCAAGTTTTAAAGCACTTTGACTATCATTAAATATCACTACTTTATTACAAAATCCAACTATTTCTATTTCTAGTCTACACAAATGTATGGCCTCTCGACACGCTTCTGATAAGGCCATGTATTCTGCTTCACAGCTACTCAACGCCACTGTGCGTTGTTTTCTACTCTCCCAGGAAATGGCAGACCCACTTCTCAAAAAACAAAAACCAGTATATGACCGTCTGTCTGATATGTCATTTGCCCAATCGGCGTCCACATAACCGACCAAATCTGCTGTTCCCTGGGAGAACTTCAAACAATAATGTTTAGTTTTATATAGGTACCTTAGCACTCTTTTAGCATAAGAAAAATGAACATCAGAATAATAGTTATTGAATTGAGATAAATAACTAACTGAGTATGCTATGTCTGGCCTAGTCAACACTGCAAGATACATTAAACACCCTATTAACCGTTGATATGGAATGTTATCTTTACATACACTAGATTTTTCAATATTTAATTTACATTCAATAGGTGTTTCTGATGTGTGACAGTCAGACATGTTAAACTTGTGCATCAACTGCTCTATGTACTGCTCCTGATCAAGGGTAACGACACAGTTTTTTCTATCAACATTCACTCTCATACCTAAGTACCTTTTGACACAACCAAGATTTTCGATTTTAAATTTAGCACTGGTGATTTAATTGAAGATTTTCAATTAAATCACCAGTTTCAGACTTCACATTTGAAAAAACAAGGAAGTCGTCGACATATAGACCAACTATTGTCTTTTCATTATTTTGACCATTCTTTAAAAATACACAAGGCTCAATTTTACTCTTGACATAACCTAAATTACATAAAGTTTCATTTACTCTATCATACCAGGCAAGAGAAGCCTGTTTTAGACCATAAATAGCCTTCTTTAATCTAAGAACCTTATTACAATCTACATTAGGGAAACATTCAGGTAACTGCATAAAAATAGTTTCTTTTAAGTTGCCATTGAGGAATGCCGTAGTGGCATCCAGGTGAGTAATGTCCATATTTAACTGTACACTCAGCGCAAATAGATAACGCAAAGTTGAATGTCTTATAACAGGAGAGAATGTCTCACAATAGTCCACACCAAGTCTTTGTGTAAATCCCTTCGCAACTAATCGTGCACGATATCTCACTTGTTTGTCACAGTATTTCTTTTTAAGTACCCACTTGCACTTCACTACCGTACCTGCACTTGGAGCATCTACCAACTCCCATGCGTGATTTTCATTAAAACACTTTAGTTCTTCCCTAATTGCACTTAACCACAGCTCCTTCTCCGACCCTGCCAATGCTTCTTGTACCGTCAGATCGTTAGCATCATCCCATGCCTCCATGTTAGAATCAGCACACATGTTTGAATATCCATATCGCTCTGGTTTCTTCCGCAACCTGGCAGGTTTTTCATCATGCTCCAATTCTCCTGATTCAGATGATGAAGCACTCTCATACTCACTGGGTATATATGTCACATCAGACTTGTCAATGTAGGTTTCATTTACACTATCTTCCAAGTCACCCGAAGATACATCCCCCACTGAACCAAGGCTCTCTTCATTGCATTCTTTGTTTTCTGTCACAGGTATAGATACTTCTTCCATTATAATAACATCTCTACTGTTACTGACCCTTTTAGTGATGGGACAATAAACTCTGTACCCTTTTATGTCTTCTGGGTAGCCCACAAGTATCTTTTTCTCTGACTTTTTATCCCATTTTAGACGCTTTTCCTTCGCCACATGTACCATTACATGGCTGCCAAAAAATCTTAAATGACCTATGTCTGGCTTACGTCCTGACCAAATTTCAAAAGGAGTTTTATCATTTAGCACAGGGAGAACAGTACGATTATGCAGGTAGACAGCTGTATTTGATGCTTCAGCCCAAAATTCTTTGCCTAGCTTGGCATCAAATAATAAACACTTTGCCTTCTCGACAATTGTACGATTAAAACGTTCCGCCAATCCATTTTGTTCCGGTGTGTAAGGATTTGACTTCTGGTGTAAAATGCCATTTTTCTTCAGATAATCATCAAAACTTCTGTTACAAAATTCCTTCCCATTGTCACTGCGAAATGTTTTAATTTTTCTGTTCAACTGGTTCTCTACTTTGGCCTTATAATCCTGGAAATGTTGAAATGCTTCACTTTTCTGTTTCATGAAATATATGTAGGTCATCCGACTGTAATCATCAATAAACAAGATGAAATACCTGGAACCACTGATCGAATTATTTTCCATAGGACCACATGCATCACTGTGAATTATACCCAACAACTCACTACTTCTTGAACCAGAATGTCCAAAAGGAAGGCGTGACTGCTTGCCCTCACAACAAACAATACATGACGACTGGGAAATGTCACTTTTCTTCTTCAGTTCCATGCCACTCACTGCATCAGGCATTTTATTTAAGTACATGCTGTTTATATGGCCTAATCTGCGATGCCATGTATCCACAGACACAAACATTGTAGCCAGTATACTTTCACAAGTTTTCAATTTGTAAACGCCATTTGTCAATGACGCCACGGCAACCAACTGCTCATTTCTGTTGTAAATGTTACATCCACTGGTAGTGTTGTAGTCAAACAGAAACAAGAAACGGGACGGCCAAAATGTACGATATGGCGGTCCGAGAGTCCTGCTTGACTGTGCAGTGGACTGTATTGATAATTTGCGTAGGACAATAGGTTCCTTCGACGCTGGCGGGTGGGTGATGATGCCGATGGGAGCGTGGGTTCAGGGCTTGCGTTTGCTGGCTTGAAAAGGGGCCGAAGACGGGTGCTTGAATGAAACTATTGATTTCTTTCTTCCTTTATTCTTCGTAGTGTAAGTAAGTGTTCTTCGTAGGCCTGCTGGGTCCGGACTGAATTCGTGAGGAAATGTGCCGGCTTTTAAAGGTTGCGCCGGCCAATCAGAGCGCTTGTCTTAACTTACGACCAATCAAAGGCCTTGATTATTGACCAATCAAGGGCTTTGTTTACTTAAATTTGTGTCTATATTAATTTTTCCTCACGAGTTCGTATATTTTCCCTTACAGATACAGCCTTTACATTCATTATTTACATATTTTTAGCTACACGAAACATAGTAAAGTGAGCTTAAACACGAAAAATGTGTTGCGGCCCTCGTTACGGTAAAGTTTCGTAGTAGCTAAGCTTTCGTGGTGTTCCCCGACGGTGGCGCCGCCAAGTGGGACCGACCGGGACTCTCTTATTACTTAATCCTAACATGTATTTTATTTACAATCTATTCTATTATCTATTTATTTACAATCATGTTGTCGTCGCTAACAGGTAGTAAACACAACTCGGTTACCATTTTTTAACCAATTGACTGACGGATAATAAGTTTGTGGTTAACTTTGGCACACACAACACTCCTTTGACAATCACGTCATATTCACTGTCGTCAGTAACCGTAGCGATTTGTACATCACCAGAACATTTCACACTGAGCTTTTCTTCGTTAGCAACAACAATTTCTTCAATAGAATATTCGGTCGAGACATTTTTAATCCAATTTTCATTTGAGGTTAAGTGGGCGCTCGCTCCTGAGTCAACATACCAATCGTTTCTCGAAAAACTGCCATTCAAGAAAACTGCATTGAATGCGTTTGTCTGTTTGCGTTCACTAGATTTAGTATTTGAAGAATCTTTGTCAACAGTACATTGATTCCGATCGTGACCGGTTTGTTTACATCTGTAACACCGCGGTACTTTCTTTGACTTTGACATTGAAGTTGACGTTTGCGAATGTCCGCCATGACCACTGCTGCCAACTGTCGTTTGCAAATGTCCGTTGTTCTTGTTTCCGCCGTATCCAGTGCTGCCAACCTTGTTTTTTCTAAAACTTGCAAATGCCCCGTTAGCGTCGCCGCCATTGTTTTCATCTAGATCCATCAACTTAGATTTAATGGCGTCGGTGGTTATGGCGATCCCAGAATGTTCAATCGCCATTATCATCGGTGCATATTTTTCGGTTAAACCAGCCAGCAAGAGACAGCCGATCCACTCATCACTAATTTGAAATCCCGTTCCACTTAGCTTCTGTCCAGTTTCCACTAGCTGTGTCACATAACTGGTCATAGAATTGCAATTTTCGAGGCGAATCGAAATAAGATTTCTCAATAAACTGATGCGTCTAGTGAAACCAGAATCGTCGAATAAAGCCTTGAGCTTTTTCCACAGCTCCAAAGACGTTTTTACCTCCTTTATGTGCACGTACAAGCTCGAGTCGACAGTGAGAATCAATTTAGCCTTAGTCCTCGCATCGTCAGCGGCTTCTGTGATCTTCCCGGTAACAGGTTTTATACAATGTTTCATGTTTTCCAAGATCAGAAAATTCTCCGCGGCGAAGCACCACTCCGTGTAATTTTCTCGCCCTTTCAGCTTCGGTACATTCACCAGATAGTTCGTCGACATGATGTCTATTTGGTTATTACTCGCGACCTACGCTAAAAAACTGAGCGACACAACTGAAAATTACGACTATCCTAAGTTACTAGCAAAAAAAAATTGCCACGGTGGGCTGGGCCCATAACCTCTAATTAAAAAAGAACGTACGTGCTAATCGACATGACTTTATTCGTAAAGTAAGAAAAAGGAATGGTTACAGACAGGAAGTACATCATAGACTATATGAGTGAACATAAATTATATCATAGACCAAGTAGATCGATGTGTTTACAATAAAATAAGGATTTCGATATAAATAATTACAAAAATTTTACAGCCTAGGCTCTTATGAAGCTCAATTACTTTACATTGTCAGTAATGTTCGAGAAACCTCGACAAAGCGAAGTTATAAATGTAACAATTCTAAGACAGGAAAAAATAAACCTCGAAATTTTTCCCGGTCGTACATCTTATGTGGAGTTTCAGTATGCAAAGATATGTTTACAAAAACTTTGCAAATCTCTAACCAAAAATTAACGGTCAGTCTCCGAAAAAATCGTTCAAGTGCAGGCAGCATAAAAAAGAGGCAAGCTGCGCGGCGACTGGAACAAGACTCCGCAAGAAGATGTGGATTTTATTTCCAATTTTATCAACAAGTTCCCAAAATATGAATCTCATTATAGGAGAGAAAATAACGGTGGCAAACAATATTTACAGCCTGGAATGACACATACCAAACTTTATAATCTACATTTGGAAGAATTCAAGGCGGTATATGGAGAAAGCAAGACGAGTGTTAGATTTAACGTATTAAGAAATATATTTTTGACCAAATTTAATTTAAAGTGCAAATCTCTCAAGAAAGATACGTGCAACATATGTGATAGATTGGCTGTCCAAATAAAATGCTGCACTTCAGCTGAAACTAATACTAGATTGCTACAAGAAAAGATGATCATTTAAAAACGCCAGAAACTTTAAGAACAATGATGAGAAACGACATGGAAAATGCAAAAAACGACAAAAGGTATGAGTGCCTAACTTATGACTTAGAGAAGACCTTACCGTTGCCTCGAATCCCCACCAACTTAGCATTCTACAAACGGCAGTTGTGGTTTTACAAATGTGGGGTGCATGCGGGCTCTACAAATACCGGATATTGCTTTGTATGGGTAGAGGGTGAGGCTGGCAGAGGAGCCCAGGAGGTAGGGTCCTGTTTGGTTTATTACATAAAAAATATTTTGAATGAAGAGGTTCAACATTTAGTTCTGTGGAGCGATTCATGCGGTGGCCAAAATCGCAATACAAAGATAACTCTGTTGTTAAAGGCCATTCTGGAGAGTCATCCCACCTTGCAAACAATTACATTTAAATATCTACAACCAGGGCATACCTTTCTGCCAAACGGCACGGACTTTTCTAAAATAGAAACAAACTTAAAGTTGCAACCCAGACTCTACACTGCTGACGATTATATTAATGTAATAAAAACATGTAGAATTAGGAATCCCCTAATAGTAAAGAAGATGGAAACTCGAAATTTTTTGGGGACACGAAAATAAGAGAAGATCATTGTGAATAGAAAAGTTTCTGTTGACAAAAATAAAATAAATTGGCTGAAAATTAGAGAAATACTATTGAAAAAAGAAAAACTGTACTCCTTATTTATAAAAACTACAGAAGCCTCAGAAGAGATAAATATTGAGAAAAAGATAAAGGGCAAAGTCTCTCCTTTAAACGAAAGTTTGTTGTGTCTGCTATATCCCAATGGAAAAGAGATCGCCCAAGTAAAATTGGATGATCTAAGGTCCTTGTACCCCTTCATTCCAAGTGATTGCTTACAGTTTTACAAAAACCTCAAAGGAAATGTTAACGTCGTGGATGATGTAGATGGATTAGGCACAACTCCTGATTTTGACATTGAAAATTCTGAAGAAGAGTGAATTTTATATTATGTTTTTATCATTTTTGCAGAAGTTTTTTTTTTCGTTTATTTTTGCTTATGGAAGCATAATATTAATATTACAGTATTATGGCTGATTATGATTGCTTTTATAATATATTTTTCCTCTAATCCTAATCCATGATACTAAAATACGTAACAAATGCATGTTTCGCCTCTTGTATCTTTTAAATTCCTCAGTCGATTTAAACAGAGTTTTCACCACTAGAAAGATGATGAAATGGTGAAAGGTGCGGATGCAGTAAGTATACAATTGTTGGTAAAACATTCATATTAAATTACCAGGCAAATCATCTATTTTCTGTTATTCAAACGTTTGGAACATTTCTAAGAAAAATATTCTGTAACTGCCTTAAGTAAATCACAATTAATTAAAAACGTTCCATGACTTATTTAATCAATTATCTGAAGATGCCATATAAATAAGTAAATTTTTAACTACTTAAAAATAAAGAAAAAGAACCTTAAAACGACTCTCATGACCAGATTTGCAAAATATTGGTCTGTTCCTAACAATACTCTGTTCAACTTAAAAGTAAGATTACTCAATTTGAATGTCATGTGGGTTGAAACGTTTTTAATATAATACGTCCATTTGGACCCTGTTATGCATAAAAGACCCAACCAACAATTTGTCGAAATTTGAGTTATATATACAGAAAGAATCTACAAATCGAGTTTTATATACGCACAAAAGATCCTAGCTTTTTATAACATTCACTTAACATTTGTCTACTTCACTAAAGATACCAAATCGTATTTCACAATAAAAAAATGCAAAACAGATTCATGACTCTTCGACCCGATAAAAATTAAAAAAATTATAATTTATTGCACCCAAGCAGGTTGGATCCTTTCTACAAAATAAGATTTTTCAATCACTTTTTATTCTAAAGCCTTGGATCTTTTATGCATAATTATTTTGTTGGATCTTACTGTTTATGCAGGGACCAAGTGGTTTGACTCTAAATTGCATAATACGAAATTTCAAATTTTGTTATAATAGATACCTATACTATTTATAATTTTTTTGTTTTAACTATTTTATAGACAATATTGTAAATTATTTTAGTAGAATTTTTTTTTTTAAATATTATACGTCCAACTAACAATATCATTTTTGAACGTAATAAACTTTTAAACATCTGGTAACACAACAAAACAGCGGTACCAACTTATAAGTTGTGAAGATAATCGCTTTATTCAGTTTTGTTTCTTGACTCTAAAGTTACCTTGTGAGTAGCAAGTAAGTGAAATTTCAAAGTTAATTGTGATTTGTTTACGGATATGGATAATAATATTAATAATGCACTGTTAAATGCCTGTTTAGGGTATAATTCCGATGACCCTCAAGACGAAAGTAAAGACGGTAAGTTTTATAAAAAAAAATTCTAACCTCGAAATGTTAAAGATTATGCCTTTACGCCATGTATGCCTAATACGCAGTTCACCTACCTCGCGTTATGACTAAATGTCATTTTCAATAGCTTTTAGCCTAAGTATATGTTTGCCTAGGTCGCCATTTGCTTACTTCGGATGAGGACTACTTCGCTTTATGCCTTAATCTTACATGGTCTATATCGCGTGTACCACGCTATGTAGGCCTAATACGCAGTTCACCTACCTCGCGTTATGACTAGTCAAAAGAATAAGTAGGCATAACGCTAGTTAGACTTACTTCGATATAGACCAACAGCTGTAAAGGCCAAATAATAACCAGACCAACTGAGATTTAGTCTTTTAGCTCAACACTTGAATTTGGTTAACCGGCTATTAGCTTGCACAGAGATTAAGTATTGCTATTTGGCCATGCTGCCAGTCTTCTGTGCACGTTTCACACGCAAAACTCGACCGGGTTGGTAAAACGCTATGTACCTATGCCTAATACGCATACGCAGTTCACCTACCTCGCGTTATGACTAAATGTAATTTTCAATAGATTTTTGCTAATTTCGCATAAGGGCTTTTTCGACACATGCCTAAATCTTCCTTGATCTACATCACTTTATACCTAACATTATACAGGTCGATATAGGAAGTAAAAACTCTATAGTGGTTTTATAAGTACCTATACACTTATGTAGATACTGGCACTTGAATCTGAAATCTTTTAATCTAATACTTTGATGAATCGATATGACGTGTGTCATTGCGGTTTTACCTATAGAATTTAATTTATTTTCCTTTATTGCAATAGGACGTCGTGTTTTGCATAAAACAATCAGAATAACAATAACAATCAAAATAATCTTACGTAGTATTGTATTCTCTTTGAAAACAATAAAATGAACTCTAATGAAGTAGTGTATGTGAAAAATAAAAAAGGTTCTCAAAATGTATTGAAAGACGGCTACGGATATACATTAAATAAAACTAATAGAGATGAATCTTCACTTTGGTGATGTTCGAACCGGAGGGTGTGCAGTGCTTCTTTAAAACTCAATTCAAACAATCAAGCGGTAAAAGTCAGTCAACACACTTGTGACCCTAACCATGCAAAAAACAAAATTTCCATAATTGTGGATAAAGCGAAGAATATGGTGTGTAAAAATTTTAGGGCCTGTTAACAAGATATTAGAAAATGTAATTTTACAGGAATCCGAGAATAACACATCGGCTGAAAATGTTCAGGACTCTGTTATGGGAATCAATGTCAATATAAACGAGGCATCTCTTTATAAATCAAAAAAAGACTCTCTATGTCGAACAAGAAACAAGTTTTTAGACCTTGATAAAACTAACAAATCTATCAAAGATATACAAGTACCAAATATTATTTCCGAAAATTTTCTAGTCTGCAATGATGGTGACGACGAGAATAAGATTTTGATTTTCTGTAGTTCATTTGCCGTGAATAAATTAAAAGTACTGGCAGATAATATAGACACACAATTTTATGGTGACGGCACTTTCAAATGTGTGCCAATATTTTATCAACTTTACACTATTCACGTTAATATAAATACAGAGAACAGCGATACTGTAAATATTGTTCCGGTGATATATTGCCTATTGCCTAATAAAACGCAGGATACTTACATTAGGCTTTTCGAATTGATTAAAAGCAACAAAACGCTCTAACTTATGGGCTCTCTCAACTGGTGCATTCTATCACTAGAACACCAGAAATTGAGACCCACAGAAGCTCTATACTGGACCTTCTGCTGACTACGCGCCCGGATGAATACTCCATAAGGGTGGAAGCACCTCTCGGTAATTCGGACCAAAGCCTCGTCCGGGCGCAAAAAAAGCCGTTTGACGAATTAGTCCTTTTCAGAATTAGCCATTTCGCGAATTAGTCTTTTTAAGAATTAGTCCATTCGCGAATTAGTCCTTTCCAGACTCGGGTGCCATTTCGCGAATTAGACATTATGCGACTAAACGGATTCAAACCACGCCAAAAAGAATTAATACGGCTTTTAAAATAATGAGAACTGATTCTGTAACTGACAAACGGGGTAATAACGGAGGCAACAATAGAATCCCTGCTGAATGCGAAGACTTTTTAATAAACATAATAAAAAAACTACCCACCTATGTATCTCATTATTGTCGTCAGAAAGCAGGAGATGCAAAATTTTTAAGACCCGATATGACCTTTTCGAAGATTTACCAACTTGACTGTGAAGAAGCTACTTCTGTAGGAGTTAATCCATTTTGATATTAAAAAGGCAAAAAGGTATTTTTAACGAAATTTAATCTCCGCACTAAATCTTTAAACAAAGACACCTGCAACAAATGTGATTACTTTGAAAATAAAAAGAATGTAATTACAGATGTAGGCGAAAAGAACAAAGTTATAAAAGAACATGAATCTCACCTAAAAACTGCAGAAGAACTTCAAAACCAGGTCACTGCAACGTCTGGGTGAAGGGCGAAGCTGGAAGAGGTGCGCAGGAGGTTGGATCTTGTCTCATCAAACATCTAAAAGAAAGATTAAAAGACGGAATAAACCAGCTTATTCTATGGAGCGATTCCTGTGGCGGTTAAAACCGAAACATAAAGCTCACTCTTATGTTAAAAGCCTTTTTAGAAGACCACCCAACGTTGGAACAAATTAGCATGAAGTTCTTAGAATCGGGACATAGCTTTTTGCCGAATGATAATGATTTCGGTAAGGTGGAAAATGCGTTAAAGTACCATCAAAGAGTTTATTCGCCTGAAGACTACATAAATATACTGAAAACCTGTAAAAAACATAAGCCGCTTCAAGTTCACCGAATGCAATCTACAGATTTTCTTAGTTCACACCCACTGGAGAATATTATAACTAATAGGAAAAAAACCATTTCTGGCGATAATGTCTCATGGCTAAAAACTAGGAAATTTTATGAAAAAAAGAAGCGATGTTTTCTTTGTTTATGCAGTACACCGAAGAGGATACCTTTGTAGAGGTAGATCTAAATAAAATGTCGCGGTAGACAACAACGCTACATATCTGAAAATCTATTTGAAATGCTTTGGCCTAATGGGAAGATGATACCACAGGCGAAATTGGACGACATCAAAAGCCTAATGCACTTGATTCCTCGTGATGCTCAGACATTTTATAAATAACTAACGGGTGATCTCAATACAGAAGATGATGTCGACGGCTTTTCGGGGGAACCTGATTTCGAGATTGAAAGGGAAATGTTAAAACGAAAATTAAGTTAAATTTAATGTTAAATCGTTTAACAGCGTTCTTATAAAAATGGAAGTTCGATTTGGAACTGTAGTCGAGTGAGGAAAGATAAGTGCCGGGGTTCAGTTACTATTAAAGTAAGTCTGTCTACGCTAATATTATAAAGAGGAAAGATTTGTTTTTTTGTTTGTTTGTTTGCATTGAATAGGCCCCGAAAGTACTTGACCGATTTCAAAGTTTTTTTCGCTATTATCACTGAATAACATAGGCTACTCGTATATTTTCATAAAAAATTAAACCATAAGGGCCTAGGGGTCAGCCAGGAGCGCCGGAGTTGAAGACCTGAGACGGTGTGCCGGTTCAGTGGGTCCAAGAGCTACATAATCGCTCCCGAAGGCCAACAGGGCTGACATCCGAGGGGAATTACCCACGCACGAAAAAATAAGTTATGCAATCAAAATTCCACGCGGGCGAATTATTTATTTATATCTTCCTTTATTTAGCTTAAATAAATTATCATCTTCCTTGTGCATTTACAACACTGAAAAATGCATCAATTATTTTAAATTTTTAGGGTAACCATGCGTTGAAATCGACAGTTCATACCTGCAAGCCTGACTTCACTAAAAATGATATAGATGTTTCAGTGGATAACATGAAAGAGCAAGCCCGACTTACCGATACTCCGATTCCCCAAATTTATAATTTAGGTATAAAAACTTTAAAAAATAAAGGTGCACATTTCATTAAGCCATTACCTACGCTACAAAGCGTAAAAACATCTTTATACGTACAAAGGAAATAGATCATGTTTTAAATATACTAATGATGTATTTATTCCTGAAAAGTTCGAAAGTTTTATTTTGGCAGACTATCATGACTTAAATTGTCGAATCATAGCATTCGCTTCCCAAGAAGCCCGAAGACTGATTCTTAATGTAGATGATATTTTTATAGATGGAACATTCAAAAGTTGCCCTAGGCCTTTTGAACAATTTTATTCCATACATGGAGATACTAGTAAATCATCAGTGGAAACCAATGTCGTACCTGTAATTTACGTGTTAATGTCGAACAAAAGACAAGAGACATATAGGGCTTTATTTGAGATGATAAAATCACAAATTACGGGATGGTCACCCAAAAAAGTGCACCTAGATTGTGAAATGGCTGTTTCTAATGCATTATTGCAAGTATTTCCTGAAGTACAAATGAAAAAATGTTATTATTACTTTACAAAATGTTTGTGGAAAAGGGCAAAAGATCTAAAAGTCCAAATCCTAATTCCAAAGTTGAAAAACGGATTGTAGGACTATGTACCGCGTTGCCTTTGTTGCCGGAAACACAAATAGAAGATGGAATAGCGTACATAAAAAGCAACTGTCCTAGGACTGAGAAATTAACAAAGTTCCTGAAATACATGAATACCATCTGGTTTAACACACATGTTCTAATGCCCGGTTCCTATATATGTAAAACGACTCGTTTCACTAACGAACGGTAACATTTTCTACCAAACGCAAGCATAAACTGTTCCTATAACATACGGCTCGTAGGGCAGATTACCGAACGTTTGTAACTAACGGATGGGAGGGTTAACAACTGCGATCCGTAAACAGTTTGTATTAAAATGTCAAATATTCTGTTCCTATAACAAAAATGAAATGTCAGAGAGCTGTCAAAATTACCATTCGTTATTTGTTTCGCTACCGTTAGATTTCGGTCGGTTAAGGTTAGTTTTACTCCAAGAAAATTAAATATATTAGAAAGATATTACAAAATGTCGAGTTCGGAAAGTGATCAGGAAATGTTAAATGTGTTGTCGGGCTGGAGTTCTGAAGAAGAAGATGAACCTCGTAGAAACTACAAGGAAAGAGTGGATTATTTTAGTATGTTAGATGCGTACGAGTTACAGCTGCGATTTCGGCTAAACAAACCGGCTGTAGAACAATTACTCACGGAAATTCATCCCCATTTGAGAGTAACAGGAACCAAGTAAGTACCATGTTTCATCTACTGGCTGATTGCATGATGATTATTTGTGTTGATGCGATTAATTTTTACATACGTATTTCTTTCAGGAATCATGGAATATCGCCATTGCATCAAGTGCTACTGACACTACGGTTTTATGCTTTGGGGACCATGTTATTGTCAGTTGCCGATTTCACTGGTGTTGCCAAATCATCAGCCAGTCGCATCGTGCGTGACGTGAGCTTTGCAATAGCTGAATTATATAGCAAATATATTAAAATTAGCAGTAACACAGAGCAGGCATTTTATCAAATAGCTGGTTTTCCACGTGTTTTAGGTGCAATTGATGGAACACATATTAGAATTCAATCTCCTAGTAAGTAACTTTGGTATGGTTCATTCTTACATTCTGAAACATATATCTTCAAATTCTCCCTATGTAAATGCATTGGTAGGAAAATATAGAATTAACATGTCAATACATACTACCTACTGATCCTAACTAACATTTACAGTATATTTCCTTGTAAAATGCTCACTACAATCTAAATTTCATTATATTATTTAACATTTTTTGTTCTAATAAAATATATTAATACCTAACTACTTTCTGCTGTTTAGATTCACAGATAGGAGCGGAATTCAGAAACCGCAAAGGATACTTCTCTATCAATGTTCAAGCAGTTTGTGATGCCAATTTATTATTGATGAATGTAGTGGCTCGTTGGCCAGGTTCTGCTCATGATGCAACAATTTTCAATAATTCAGAGCTACGAGGTAATTAAGAAACTTAATAGCAATTTATATATAATATGAAATAATATCTTCTACTTTATCTATAATATTGCATTAATATTATTATGTTGTTTTTAGCTCAGTTTGAAAGCGGTATGTTTGGCAATATGTGGTTACTTGGAGATAGTGCATACCCTTTGAAGCCATACCTTTTGTCACCTTTACTCAACCCAGAAGGTAGAGGAGAAGTACTGTATAATGAAGCTCAAATCAGAACTAGGAACTGCATTGAAAGGTGGGTAAAAAAAGGTTCCACAGGTAAGAAGTGGAAAGCTCATGAGTTATTTTTTTTGCCAGGTGTTTTGGGGTGTGGAAAAGGAGATTCCCAGTAATTTCTTTAACATTGCGGTTAAGCCTGCTAAATACACATGCTGTTATAATTGCAACTGCTGTACTACACAATATCTGCCGGATGCACAGCATAGGTGATGTTCCTCCTGAGGTGTAGATACCACCGGAGGACATTATAGAACTGCAGGAGAATGCTGAGCTACCCAACAACAACAACCATGAAGGTGCACTCAATACAGAACGAGCAGTTTTGATTGCTAACTATTTTAATAAGTATGTTATAATCTTGAAAACTTATAATCTTGAATATTTGTATTGGAAAGTATTCATTAATTTCTTTGTTTTCAGTTTGGAATGATGCTATGGTGGCACAAAAATCAAGGTGGATACATCAATAATTAAATAAATAGTACTTTTTTTTTTTTTTTAGTGTACCTATAATAGAATAGACACTCTATTCTTCCATATATATATTCCAGCCCGACAACACATTTAACATTTCCTGATCACTTTCTGAACTCGACATTTTGTAATATCTTTCTAATTCTTGTTTTGTTAATAAACTCATTTTTCATTATGATATTCTTATTTAATTTGTTTCATATTAAATTGCCAAGAACATGCAAAATGGGGATACAACAGCAGACCCGGGACTTCCATACTACTTAGTCATCAGTTTTAAGTTAAATATACTGACTGTTGTCTTGGAAATATAATTATTAGGACAAAATTTACCAAATAAAACCAGTCAAGCACCTAGTTAGCAAACATTTTATTGATGACTTTACCTATCCTACTAATATTATAAATGTGAAAGTTTGTGACTCTTTCACGCATAAACGGCTGGACCGATTTGGTTGAAATTTAGTATGTATATAGGTTATACCCTGGATTAACATATAGGCTGCTTTTTATCAACACATCACGCGGGCGAAGCCGCGGGCGGAAGCTAGTAATCTATAATATAAAAATGAATCCCTAAATGTATTGCTAAGCGCAAATCTCGAGAGGCTACGAAGTTCGCGGGGTCAACTAGTAAACTATAGAACTGATGCTTCGCTGGTCTTCTTCGCTAGCTCTTGCTGAAGAAGTTCCATTTCTAGATGTACCTTTGCTGTTTTGGCCTCATAATAATTTTGGATTGCCAAACGCATTGCCCGCTTACCATCCATAAAGAAAAAACAATTAGTTATAAATACCATTAAGTTTACATGGGCTAAGTAAATAAATGTGTACCTTTGTTTTGTAATTCTATCGACATATTACTCATCCCGTACAAGGATCTAGGTTTTTCTGCTTTTCTCTTTTTAGCTGTAAAATTAAAATATAAATTACTGTCTTGACCTGACACACTACTATGGCAATACTTTGAACCACCATAATATTTACAGTAACTTGTACCCATAAATGCTTACACCCTTTGCCACAGCCATGCATGTTTATTGAATAAAGTTTGAAAGATTAATAATAAATAGGAACTACTAAAACCCTCACAAATATGTACACAATACAACAAAAAGAATATTATACCTTCACTTATAGGAGTTATAGACAATGGGAAATCACTGGTTTCTGGTGTAGTATACTCAAACACCACATCTGCAGGTTCTATTGCAGGAGACAAATTACCATCACTGATAGTACGGTAAGCTTCAGAGAAAAGGAACCCCCGCGGCGATATTTTTTAAGTATTGAGGGGGTCTGTTTTCTCTGACGCTGTGTGTACCACCACCATCCGATAGAGCTACCTCAGTGTAACCCACTCCATCACCACCAAATGGCACATCAAAGCCAGTGCAAGTAGAGCCCAACAAACCTGCTACCCTTTCCAGAATTTCATCCGGGGGTATGAAATCTGGTTTACCACCTCCAGTCTGTATTGAAAAACATAGTATTCATAATGAGCACTCTTAGGTATACAATAATGAAACAAAGTAGCCTCTGGCCTAGGGACATGCAGTTTCATCATTAAATAAAACTAAAAAATGTAAGTTGTAAAGTATAAATTGATACCTTTAAATTATTGAGGCGAATTCGTTGGCATCTTTTCCTAGCTGCTTTTTTTAAGTTATCCCACTTGGCTTTAAGTTGGTCCTTACCACGTGGAAACTGGCCATTTCTCGAGTTATAATGGTCTGTAATGCAGTTCCAAGCGTCTTCTTTTAATTTGTTAGACGAAGCATTTGTCTCCTTACTAATAATTATTGGCTTGCTTTCCAGCAAATCCAATAGTAGGGAGACTTCGTCTTTGGCCATCGCTTTCTTTGTCTTCTGTAACACAAAACATTAGTCAGAACATAAGTACTTACCACAAAACTGGACTTTCTTGCCCGATAGAGCTGACTTGAACTTGATTATAAATTTATAATCAAGTTCAAGTCAGCTCTATCGGGCAAGAAAGTCCAGTTTTGTGGTAAGTATATTGTATACCTAAGAGTGCTCATTATGAATACTATGTTTTTCAATACAGACTGGAGGTGGTAAACCAGATTTCATACCCCCGGATGAAATTCTGGAAAGGGTAGCAGGTTTGTTGGGCTCTACTTGCACTGGCTTTGATGTGCCATTTGGTGGTGATGGAGTGGGTTACACTGAGGTAGCTCTATCGGATGGTGGTGGTACACACAGCGTCAGAGAAAACAGACCCCCTCAATACTTAAAAAATATCGCCGCGGGGGTTCCTTTTCTCTGAAGCTTACCGTACTATCAGTGATGGTAATTTGTCTCCTGCAATAGAACCTGCAGATGTGGTGTTTGAGTATACTACACCAGAAACCAGTGATTTCCCATTGTCTATAACTCCTATAAGTGAAGGTATAATATTCTTTTTGTTGTATTGTGTACATATTTGTGAGGGTTTTAGTAGTTCCTATTTATTATTAATCTTTCAAACTTTATTCAATAAACATGCATGGCTGTGGCAAAGGGTGTAAGCATTTATGGGTACAAGTTACTGTAAATATTATGGTGGTTCAAAGTATTGCCATAGTAGTGTGTCAGGTCAAGACAGTAATTTATATTTTAATTTTACAGCTAAAAAGAGAAAAGCAGAAAAACCTAGATCCTTGTACGGGATGAGTAATATGTCGATAGAATTACAAAACAAAGGTACACATTTATTTACTTAGCCCATGTAAACTTAATGGTATTTATAACTAATTGTTTTTTCTTTATGGATGGTAAGCGGGCAATGCGTTTGGCAATCCAAAATTATTATGAGGCCAAAACAGCAAAGGTACATCTAGAAATGGAACTTCTTCAGCAAGAGCTAGCGAAGAAGACCAGCGAAGCATCAGTTCTATAGTTTACTAGTTGACCCCGCGAACTTCGTAGCCTCTCGAGATTTGCGCTTAGCAATACATTTAGGGATTCATTTTTATATTATAGATTACTAGCTTCCGCCCGCGGCTTCGCCCGCGTGATGTGTTGATAAAAAGCAGCCTATATGTTAATCCAGGGTATAACCTATATACATACTAAATTTCAACCAAATCGGTCCAGCCGTTTATGCGTGAAAGAGTCACAAACTTTCACATTTATAATATTAGTAGGATAGGTAAAGTCATCAATAAAATGTTTGCTAACTAGGTGCTTGACTGGTTTTATTTGGTAAATTTTGTCCTAATAATTATATTTCCAAGACAACAGTCAGTATATTTAACTTAAAACTGATGACTAAGTAGTATGGAAGTCCCGGGTCTGCTGTTGTATCCCCATTTTGCATGTTCTTGGCAATTTAATATGAAACAAATTAAATAAGAATATCATAATGAAAAATGAGTTTATTAACAAAACAAGAATTAGAAAGATATTACAAAATGTCGAGTTCAGAAAGTGATCAGGAAATGTTAAATGTGTTGTCGGGCTGGAATATATATATGGAAGAATAGAGTGTCTATTCTATTATAGGTACACTAAAAAAAAAAAAAAAGTACTATTTATTTAATTATTGATGTATCCACCTTGATTTTTGTGCCACCATAGCATCATTCCAAACTGAAAACAAAGAAATTAATGAATACTTTCCAATACAAATATTCAAGATTATAAGTTTTCAAGATTATAACATACTTATTAAAATAGTTAGCAATCAAAACTGCTCGTTCTGTATTGAGTGCACCTTCATGGTTGTTGTTGTTGGGTAGCTCAGCATTCTCCTGCAGTTCTATAATGTCCTCCGGTGGTATCTACACCTCAGGAGGAACATCACCTATGCTGTGCATCCGGCAGATATTGTGTAGTACAGCAGTTGCAATTATAACAGCATGTGTATTTAGCAGGCTTAACCGCAATGTTAAAGAAATTACTGGGAATCTCCTTTTCCACACCCCAAAACACCTGGCAAAAAAAATAACTCATGAGCTTTCCACTTCTTACCTGTGGAACCTTTTTTTACCCACCTTTCAATGCAGTTCCTAGTTCTGATTTGAGCTTCATTATACAGTACTTCTCCTCTACCTTCTGGGTTGAGTAAAGGTGACAAAAGGTATGGCTTCAAAGGGTATGCACTATCTCCAAGTAACCACATATTGCCAAACATACCGCTTTCAAACTGAGCTAAAAACAACATAATAATATTAATGCAATATTATAGATAAAGTAGAAGATATTATTTCATATTATATATAAATTGCTATTAAGTTTCTTAATTACCTCGTAGCTCTGAATTATTGAAAATTGTTGCATCATGAGCAGAACCTGGCCAACGAGCCACTACATTCATCAATAATAAATTGGCATCACAAACTGCTTGAACATTGATAGAGAAGTATCCTTTGCGGTTTCTGAATTCCGCTCCTATCTGTGAATCTAAACAGCAGAAAGTAGTTAGGTATTAATATATTTTATTAGAACAAAAAATGTTAAATAATATAATGAAATTTAGATTGTAGTGAGCATTTTACAAGGAAATATACTGTAAATGTTAGTTAGGATCAGTAGGTAGTATGTATTGACATGTTAATTCTATATTTTCCTACCAATGCATTTACATAGGGAGAATTTGAAGATATATGTTTCAGAATGTAAGAATGAACCATACCAAAGTTACTTACTAGGAGATTGAATTCTAATATGTGTTCCATCAATTGCACCTAAAACACGTGGAAAACCAGCTATTTGATAAAATGCCTGCTCTGTGTTACTGCTAATTTTAATATATTTGCTATATAATTCAGCTATTGCAAAGCTCACGTCACGCACGATGCGACTGGCTGATGATTTGGCAACACCAGTGAAATCGGCAACTGACAATAACATGGTCCCCAAAGCATAAAACCGTAGTGTCAGTAGCACTTGATGCAATGGCGATATTCCATGATTCCTGAAAGAAATACGTATGTAAAAATTAATCGCATCAACACAAATAATCATCATGCAATCAGCCAGTAGATGAAACATGGTACTTACTTGGTTCCTGTTACTCTCAAATGGGGATGAATTTCCGTGAGTAATTGTTCTACAGCCGGTTTGTTTAGCCGAAATCGCAGCTGTAACTCGTACGCATCTAACATACTAAAATAATCCACTCTTTCCTTGTAGTTTCTACGAGGTTCATCTTCTTCTTCAGAACTCCAGCCCGACAACACATTTAACATTTCCTGATCACTTTCCGAACTCGACATTTTGTAATATCTTTCTAATATATTTAATTTTCTTGGAGTAAAACTAACCTTAACCGACCGAAATCTAACGGTAGCGAAACAAATAACGAATGGTAATTTTGACAGCTCTCTGACATTTCATTTTTGTTATAGGAACAGAATATTTGACATTTTAATACAAACTGTTTACGGATCGCAGTTGTTAACCCTCCCATCCGTTAGTTACAAACGTTCGGTAATCTGCCCTACGAGCCGTATGTTATAGGAACAGTTTATGCTTGCGTTTGGTAGAAAATGTTACCGTTCGTTAGTGAAACGAGTCGTTTTACATATATAGGAACCGGGCATTAGAACATGTGTGTTAAACCAGATGGTATTCATGTATTTCAGGAACTTTGTTAATTTCTCAGTCCTAGGACAGTTGCTTTTTATGTACGCTATTCCATCTTCTATTTGTGTTTCCGGCAACAAAGGCAACGCGGTACATAGTCCTACAATCCGTTTTTCAACTTTGGAATTAGGATTTGGACTTTTAGATCTTTTGCCCTTTTCCACAAACATTTTGTAAAGTAATAATAACATTTTTTCATTTGTACTTCAGGAAATACTTGCAATAATGCATTAGAAACAGCCATTTCACAATCTAGGTGCACTTTTTTGGGTGACCATCCCGTAATTTGTGATTTTATCATCTCAAATAAAGCCCTATATGTCTCTTGTCTTTTGTTCGACATTAACACGTAAATTACAGGTACGACATTGGTTTCCACTGATGATTTACTAGTATCTCCATGTATGGAATAAAATTGTTCAAAAGGCCTAGGGCAACTTTTGAATGTTCCATCTATAAAAATATCATCTACATTAAGAATCAGTCTTCGGGCTTCTTGGGAAGCGAATGCTATGATTCGACAATTTAAGTCATGATAGTCTGCCAAAATAAAACTTTCGAACTTTTCAGGAATAAATACATCATTAGTATATTTAAAACATGATCTATTTCCTTTGTACGTATAAAGATGTTTTTACGCTTTGTAGCGTAGGTAATGGCTTAATGAAATGTGCACCTTTATTTTTTAAAGTTTTTATACCTAAATTATAAATTTGGGGAATCGGAGTATCGGTAAGTCGGGCTTGCTCTTTCATGTTATCCACTGAAACATCTATATCATTTTTAGTGAAGTCAGGCTTGCAGGTATGAACTGTCGATTTCAACGCATGGTTACCCTAAAAATTTAAAATAATTGATGCATTTTTCAGTGTTGTAAATGCACAAGGAAGATGATAATTTATTTAAGCTAAATAAAGGAAGATATAAATAAATAATTCGCCCGCGTGGAATTTTGATTGCATAACTTATTTTTTCGTGCGTGGGTAATTCCCCTCGGATGTCAGCCCTGTTGGCCTTCGGGAGCGATTATGTAGCTCTTGGACCCACTGAACCGGCACACCGTCTCAGGTCTTCAACTCCGGCGCTCCTGGCTGACCCCTAGGCCCTTATGGTTTAATTTTTTATGAAAATATACGAGTAGCCTATGTTATTCAGTGATAATAGCGAAAAAAACTTTGAAATCGGTCAAGTACTTTCGGGGCCTATTCAATGCAAACAAACAAACAAAAAAACAAATCTTTCCTCTTTATAATATTAGCGTAGACAGACTTACTTTAATAGTAACTGAACCCCGGCACTTATCTTTCCTCACTCGACTACAGTTCCAAATCGAACTTCCATTTTTATAAGAACGCTGTTAAACGATTTAACATTAAATTTAACTTAATTTTCGTTTTAACATTTCCCTTTCAATCTCGAAATCAGGTTCCCCCGAAAAGCCGTCGACATCATCTTCTGTATTGAGATCACCCGTTAGTTATTTATAAAATGTCTGAGCATCACGAGGAATCAAGTGCATTAGGCTTTTGATGTCGTCCAATTTCGCCTGTGGTATCATCTTCCCATTAGGCCAAAGCATTTCAAATAGATTTTCAGATCAAAAATCAGATCAAAAATATCCCAACGATAATCCTTAATCCTTTTCTGTACGCCTGAAAAAGTGTATGCAAAATTTCATAATGACCGGTTGAAAATTTAAAGCGTCAAGGCGTAACAAATATACAAACAAACAAGAAAATTCATTTTCGAATTTATAATATCAGAAAGAAAATTCTTTTCCTTATCAATTTATAAATAAACAAATAAAGAGTGGATCACAAAACAAAAAATAATAATAATTTGTTTCTATTCAACAAATAATACCTAGGTACCTAAAATGTATATAAAAAGAATTTAGTAGGCACATGTGACAACCCTAACGGCATTGTATCTAATAACCCCTTTCGTGTTTCTATTCAAGCTTTCCCGTTTCTAATGACCCTCATGTCGTATCTAAACACCCCGTACACCATGTCCATTCCCCCCTTTAGCGTGTCTATTAACCTCTTAACCATTTAAAAAACGGCAAGTTACACACTTTGCAATATTTCAACAAATATAAATAAATAGGTACTTACCGTTCTTGTCAAAAATAATGGGTACTCACTAACGCTTCAAAATTACACCAATTCGTTTTTGTAACTGCACTTTAAGTTAATAATAAACATCAAGTTTTTCGAGCCTAATTTTGCAGCGAATGTCACAGACACCTTTGTGACATTATTTTATTTTGTGCCTTACTCCATAGACATTCAAGTGCTACCATTTTATAAAAAATATAATAGAGTAGTAAAAAAATCAAACGTGTATGTTTTCTAGGCTAATGTAACTCGGATAATTTTGGTTGTAAAACTTTTTTGGTTTTGTGTCTAATCACCCCGTGAATTCTATGAATCCGTGTTACGGGTAAATCGGGGTGAATAGGAACAAATCCTAACTTTATGAACAATTTTAAGATAGTTGTTGTTGGATATGTTGCTGTAATAGGATCAAAATGATTGAGTCTTGGTGGTATCTTTGTTATCTAATTAATCCCTTACTCGTTCGTACACTATTCGGAGTGGACGTGTTTGAGAAAATTTAAAAAATAGTCTAATCAGTGTTAACCTAATTTAAACCTTATTTGAAAGACATAGAATTCTTATACCATCTCTTTTGTTACTGTAATTAATTCATTTAGTTTCTACGCTTTGTTGATTTGGAACGTATAATAGTGCATCAGAGTCGCAGTCGCAGCGAGTGCAGCCCTCCTCACCCCCTCGAGGAAACAGGACAGTTGCATTTTTCAACTCCCTCGCACAGACACTCCATGTAAGTGAGCGACGACAACATTGAATAGATACCTACATACATGCTTGCAGTGCTGCATTTAACGTAAACAAAATATCATAGCTGTTACATACGTGCCTACTCATTGCACATAATCCATCACTGTTTGAACGAATAGTACAAACCAAACCTAGTTGAAGCATCATAATGAGCCTACTACACTCACCTAAAAAAACTACAGCAAGTGGTGGATCTCATCCCGACCTATCTAAGCTTGCAAATATGGAGACGGACTCTTTAATAACAGTACGTAAAAGGAAACAGCCGTTCGATCAAGAATGTGGTTGCACCAATGAAATAAAGGAAATACGCACAGAATTAACACGAATGACCTCTATCTTGGAAAAATATGTTGATTCTAATGAAAAAATTCTGGAAAAAATGCAAAATAGTATCACCGAAGTTATAACACAGATAGCCGAGATTAAATCGAACAACGAACAAACTGCTAACTTAGTTCGAGAAAATATAACGGAAGTAAAAGCTCAGATAAATGACATTAAAACAGCATCGCTCTGTTTGTCATTGGAACAAAATAACATAAAAGTAAAAATTACTCAACTTGAAAATAAAATTTCTTCGAGTGAAACTAAATTAACTTCATTGGAATCCAATATTAATAAATCCAAATCAACAGATGCACCAGCATCATTGGAAGAAAGCGTTTCTCAACTGCAATTGAATGAACAAATGATTCGTGAACTAAAGGAGCGTAACGAAAGGGATAAAAATATTATACTGGTGGGTCTACCCGAACAAGCATCCTTTAGTCCTGAAGAACGCTCATCTAAAGATGAAATCGATGCTATTAGCATTATGAAGATAGCCTATAAAGATGCTCCAAAGCCGACAAAAGTGGTGCGCATTGGAAAATATGATGCAGGAAAAAATCGCAGGATCAAAATATGCTTTGATACTCATGGGCCAGCAAAACAACTCTTACGAAATAAGCACAAAATACCAGAAAACATAAAAATGTATTCAGACCAAACTCCAGCGCAGCAGAAATTTCTACAAAGCCTAAAACAGGAATTAGCTACCCGCACCACAAATGGAGAAACTAACCTCACTATCAAATACATAAATGGTACACCAAATATTATAAAAATGACTCCAAAAAACTCGACCACCTAAACGTTTCAACACATTCCACAGGAAACACCCACCAAATTGTGAAAGACTATGAGCAAATACAAATTACTAAATCTCAACTTACCTTCCTTTACCTTAACGCCTGCAGTATCTGTAAAAAAGGCAAATTTGACGAACTAAAGTGCATTCTAAATTCCATACCTGCGACCACACATATTATCCTAATAACAGAGACCTGGATAAAAAATGAAGAACAAGCCCTACAACTACAACTACCGAACTATTCACACTACTACAACTATCGTACGGATGCAAAGGGAGGAGGCGTATCTACATACGTACACAACAATTTAGAGCACAGCCTTACGGAATCAGAATATATTGACGGAAACAACTACTTATGGATACGATTGGAGAAATACGCACTTGATATTGGATTAGTATACAATCCTGGCAACACTAATTTTAAAAACTTTCTAGAGGTCTACAATTCACAACTACAAAAAAGAAATAGAGCAATTGTCTTTGGAGACTTTAATATTGACCTGTTAACTAAAGATAAGAAATCCAAGCAATATCAAGAACTTCTGAGTGAGAATAAACATAAAATACTGAACAAAGTTTGTATAAAGCACTGCACACGCCATTCGACCACTCGGAAATCAATATTAGATCATGTCAGTACAAACCTAAGAAATAATAATTTTCACATGGCCATTATTGAATCTGCCATGTCTGATCATAAACAGATATATGTTGAAATGAAAAGAATTAAACCTCCCAAAAAAACATATTCTCACTATGAAGCTATAAATTACTCTGAATTATACAACTCATTGGAACAAACTGGATTAGATGAATATAACGACGACTATACCACTCTTGAAAATACTATAAAACAATATATACAAAACTATAAGATATCTAAGGCCAAAATACAAAACGCACCTCGGGATGACTGGATAAATAAGGATATAATCGATGGTATCAATAGAAGAAATCATCTATGGGCGGAGTTTAAAAATAGTCCAGATAACGAAGCTATAGAAAAAGACTACACATCAACTAAGAACTACGTTGCCAACCTGATTCAGGATACAAAAGATAGCTATTATTATAAGAAATTTACGCAATGCACCAGTAAACCGCGAAAAATGTGGAAGCTGATAAATAATTTAGCTAATAATAAAATTAAACAAAGTTGTGTGCCTTCGAAACTAATAATACAAGATAAAGAAATAACCAATAAAAAAGATATATGTGAAGAATTCAATCGATACTTTGCTACGATAGGCCCTCTTTTGGCATTTGAAATAACACATAATTGTGGAAATAGTACTCTCACAAACTTACCATCTAATTCACCGTCATCCAACTTATCAATACTTGATCCATGTAGCACGGATGAAATTATCAAATTAATAAACAAACTTGATTCGAACTCTAGTGCAGGTTTAGATGGAATCAATACCAAAGTTATTAAGAGTATAAAAAACTTACTAGCTAGTATCTTATCAAAATGCTTCAACAAACTGCTGTCAACTGGTGAATTTCCACTGACTCTTAAAATAGCGAAAGTTACCCCGATTTACAAATCAGGAATAAAATCTGACCCAGGAAACTATAGGCCAATTTCAGTGTTACCTGTACTTTCCAAAATATTAGAAAATATTCTACACAAACGATTAGATGACTACTTAAACTCAATTAATTTTATTTTCGAACGCCAGTACGGCTTTAGACGCAAAAGTAACACACTTTCGGCTACGATTGACTTAGTTACAAAAATAAAATCAAATATAGATCGAAAAAATATTGTTCTAGGCATATTCATTGATTTGAAAAAAGCTTTCGACACGGTTAGTCATGAACTACTATTAAACAAGCTGGAAAGTATAGGTATCACTGGTACGGCACTTGAGATGTTTCGCTCTTACTTAAAAAACAGATTCCAGATAGTCAGAGTTGGGGATGCTCAAAGTGAATCCTTACCGGTAACATGTGGTGTCCCGCAAGGATCAGTGCTGGGCCCCCTGCTCTTCCTTATATACATAAATAGCATTCGCGATATAGGTCTACATGGTCACATAACTTTATATGCTGATGACACATGTTTGTTCTATTTTGGATCGTCAATACAACAAATTATCTCTAAGGCTCAAGAGGATTTATATACTTTATTCGCTTGGTTCCAAAGTAATCTTTTAACCATTAATATTTCAAAAACTTGTTACGTAATTTTTAAAGCAAAAAACAAAACAATCACACCATATGAACCTCTAAAAATTAATAATGTACCGATACAAAACAAATCGTTTGAAAAATATCTCGGACTCAGAATAGATAGCGGTCTAACGTGGAATATCCAAATCGAGCACATAAGAAAAAAGTTATCTTCCCTAATAGGATCACTTCGGCACATTGCTCGATGTATCCCACGTCGGACACGTTATACCATATATAATTCACTGATTAAACCACATTTGCTTTATCTAATAGAAATTTGGGGCAGTGCAGGCAAAACAAAATTATCGGAGCTACAGATCGTACAAAATAAATTAATTAAAATATTATTCCACTATAACTACCTAACACCTACATCTAAGATTTATACCGAAACCAAAATAATGAACATTAGACATCTATATATTTACAATACGTGTATTCTCGTTAGAAAAATATTGCATAGCCAACTCCATACTAACCTAGCCTTTAAAAAATTGAAGGAACTAACTAGCCGAAGCAGTCGTCGAGCAAGTTTTATTACGCTTCCGAAGGTACGCACGAACTACGGCAAAAAAATGTTTACCTACGAAGGCGCACAACTTTATAATAAAATACCCTCATCTATAAAAAGTATAACCTCTCTTCATACATTTAAACAGAAGTTAGCACAACACGTCATCGAGACATATTAACTCGTTACCGACATACGAACGAAATATTGCTGGTACATTGTGTACTATTATTGTTTCTCGTAAAGTGACATGTAAGTCTTTTGAGAAATAAATTCATTAAACCTAAACCTAAAAAATATGCAATTAGCATTCCAGTTTAAGCAAAAAATGCAAAAATAGATGCTATCCCCATTCACCCGGAAATTGGGGTTAATGGGGACGAAAATAATGTCAATAGGGAAATTTGCTAGGGTTGGCACTACTTGGTTGTAATATTCAATTTCCACTGATCTATTTATTTTGTTTGAATTTCTTAGCAGATGATGTAATAAAATAGGTAGGTACACATGAATTCAATGATTTATTCTTATATAAACTGTAATAATAATTTGTATTTTTATAAATTTAAAAAAAAATATCGACATTGTTATAATACTTCTACAAAATTACTCAACATATTAAAAAATCATATTTTGTAATTTAGCAAATCAAATGCAAAAGTGTAATTTTAATTGACAGAATACCGCGGCTATAATAACTTTGTGTTGTGTTACCAGCGGTGAGTAGGGTAGCCAGAGCTCACTGGAGAATTTGTGCTGTCAGTGGGAAGACTAAAGGCTTGTCCTGCTTTGTCTTCTACTGACGGCACAGAAACTCTGTACTTACAGGGTTGGCAGCGCGACTGTGACTCCTCTGGTGTTACAGACGTCCATAGGTCACGGTAACCACTTTTCATCAGGTGGGCCGTGTGCTTGTCTGCCAACTAAGTGGTATAAAAAATAAATTAAAAAAAAACGTTAAGCAAACGCAGTATTGATACCGGAGATCGCTTTTTCATTTCTTTATTTAGTTGGGAGTGCCAACTTTCCACCACATTATTAGTTCTGTGGCGTTCACCATATACGGACCATTGTCTCTTATGCCCGGTTCCTATAACCAACGAATCGTAACTGGTCAAAGATACCATCCGTTTTTGAAAAACGAGTAACGAGCCGTTTTATGCGTTCCTATAACTTTTTGCATCATCTACCTGCGCCGAACGGATGTTCGTTTCTCGCTAACGGACGCCCTCTTCTGTTATTTTTAGTTTAATAAATATTTATATTAAGCCTTTCATTCAGGAAACTAGTTGTTTGTATATTTACAATTTGAGCGATGGGGAAATCTTTTTATTAAAATATAATTTTAGTTATTTGTGTTACTGAATTATGAACAAAACGAAACGCGCAACTCGCGCCAAAAAGTCTGTATTCGATTGTTTGTATTGTTTTTTGTTTTGCCCGCGTCGCGTGTAAATTGCAGATAGTTTTAAATAGATTTTTATTAAAACTAGCCCGCGGTACATTCGAATTCCCGTATCACTCCATTCAGGCCCGAAAAGTATGGAAATCTACCGGATTTGTTGACATTTATGATTATTGCTCCCCTCCCATAAGTAGTAGTGTAATTCCTCGTAATTCAAGGAATATTTTCAGCCGTTCTCGAGATTTACGCTTACCAATAGGTACATTCAGCGATTCAATTTTATATTATTGAAGATTGAATACCTACCTACGAAATGGAGAGTAATATAAGTTTGGTAAGTACATATATATATTACTCTCCATTTCGTAGGTAGGTATTCAATCTTCAATAATATAAAATTGAATCGCTGAATGTACCTATTGGTAAGCGTAAATCTCGAGAACGGCTGAAAATATTCCTTGAATTACGAGGAATTACACTACTACTTATGGGAGGGGAGCAATAATCATAAATGTCAACAAATCCGGCAGATTTCCATACTTTTCGGGCCTGAATGGAGTGATACGGGAATTCGAATGTACCGCGGGCTAGTTTTAATAAAAATCTATTTAAAACTATCTGCAATTTACACGCGACGCGGGCAAAACAAAAAACAATACAAACAATCGAATACAGACTTTTTGGCGCGAGTTGCGCGTTTCGTTTTGTTCATAATTCAGTAACACAAATAACTAAAATTATATTTTAATAAAAAGATTTCCCCATCGCTCAAATTGTAAATATACAAACAACTAGTTTCCTGAATGAAAGGCTTAATATAAATATTTATTAAACTAAAAATAACAGAAGAGGGCGTCCGTTAGCGAGAAACGAACATCCGTTCGGCGCAGGTAGATGATGCAAAAAGTTATAGGAACGCATAAAACGGCTCGTTACTCGTTTTTCAAAAACGGATGGTATCTTTGACCAGTTACGATTCGTTGGTTATAGGAACCGGGCATAAGAGACAATGGTCCGTATATGGTGAACGCCACAGAACTAATAATGTGGTGGAAAGTTGGCACTCCCAACTAAATAAAGAAATGAAAAAGCGATCTCCGGTATCAATACTGCGTTTGCTTAACGTTTTTTTTTAATTTATTTTTTATACCACTTAGTTGGCAGACAAGCACACGGCCCACCTGATGAAAAGTGGTTACCGTGACCTATGGACGTCTGTAACACCAGAGGAGTCACAGTCGCGCTGCCAACCCTGTAAGTACAGAGTTTCTGTGCCGTCAGTAGAAGACAAAGCAGGACAAGCCTTTAGTCTTCCCACTGACAGCACAAATTCTCCAGTGAGCTCTGGCTACCCTACTCACCGCTGGTAACACAACACAAAGTTATTATAGCCGCGGTATTCTGTCAATTAAAATTACACTTTTGCATTTGATTTGCTAAATTACAAAATATGATTTTTTAATATGTTGAGTAATTTTGTAGAAGTATTATAACAATGTCGATATTTTTTTTTAAATTTATAAAAATACAAATTATTATTACAGTTTATATAAGAATAAATCATTGAATTCATGTGTACCTACCTATTTTATTACATCATCTGCTAAGAAATTCAAACAAAATAAATAGATCAGTGGAAATTGAATATTACAACCAAGTAGTGCCAACCCTAGCAAATTTCCCTATTGACATTATTTTCGTCCCCATTAACCCCAATTTCCGGGTGAATGGGGATAGCATCTATTTTTGCATTTTTTGCTTAAACTGGAATGCTAATTGCATATTTTTTAGGTTTAGGTTTAATGAATTTATTTCTCAAAAGACTTACATGTCACTTTACGAGAAACAATAATAGTACACAATGTACCAGCAATATTTCGTTCGTATGTCGGTAACGAGTTAATATGTCTCGATGACGTGTTGTGCTAACTTCTGTTTAAATGTATGAAGAGAGGTTATACTTTTTATAGATGAGGGTATTTTATTATAAAGTTGTGCGCCTTCGTAGGTAAACATTTTTTTGCCGTAGTTCGTGCGTACCTTCGGAAGCGTAATAAAACTTGCTCGACGACTGCTTCGGCTAGTTAGTTCCTTCAATTTTTTAAAGGCTAGGTTAGTATGGAGTTGGCTATGCAATATTTTTCTAACGAGAATACACGTATTGTAAATATATAGATGTCTAATGTTCATTATTTTGGTTTCGGTATAAATCTTAGATGTAGGTGTTAGGTAGTTATAGTGGAATAATATTTTAATTAATTTATTTTGTACGATCTGTAGCTCCGATAATTTTGTTTTGCCTGCACTGCCCCAAATTTCTATTAGATAAAGCAAATGTGGTTTAATCAGTGAATTATATATGGTATAACGTGTCCGACGTGGGATACATCGAGCAATGTGCCGAAGTGATCCTATTAGGGAAGATAACTTTTTTCTTATGTGCTCGATTTGGATATTCCACGTTAGACCGCTATCTATTCTGAGTCCGAGATATTTTTCAAACGATTTGTTTTGTATCGGTACATTATTAATTTTTAGAGGTTCATATGGTGTGATTGTTTTGTTTTTTGCTTTAAAAATTACGTAACAAGTTTTTGAAATATTAATGGTTAAAAGATTACTTTGGAACCAAGCGAATAAAGTATATAAATCCTCTTGAGCCTTAGAGATAATTTGTTGTATTGACGATCCAAAATAGAACAAACATGTGTCATCAGCATATAAAGTTATGTGACCATGTAGACCTATATCGCGAATGCTATTTATGTATATAAGGAAGAGCAGGGGGCCCAGCACTGATCCTTGCGGGACACCACATGTTACCGGTAAGGATTCACTTTGAGCATCCCCAACTCTGACTATCTGGAATCTGTTTTTTAAGTAAGAGCGAAACATCTCAAGTGCCGTACCAGTGATACCTATACTTTCCAGCTTGTTTAATAGTAGTTCATGACTAACCGTGTCGAAAGCTTTTTTCAAATCAATGAATATGCCTAGAACAATATTTTTTCGATCTATATTTGATTTTATTTTTGTAACTAAGTCAATCGTAGCCGAAAGTGTGTTACTTTTGCGTCTAAAGCCGTACTGGCGTTCGAAAATAAAATTAATTGAGTTTAAGTAGTCATCTAATCGTTTGTGTAGAATATTTTCTAATATTTTGGAAAGTACAGGTAACACTGAAATTGGCCTATAGTTTCCTGGGTCAGATTTTATTCCTGATTTGTAAATCGGGGTAACTTTCGCTATTTTAAGAGTCAGTGGAAATTCACCAGTTGACAGCAGTTTGTTGAAGCATTTTGATAAGATACTAGCTAGTAAGTTTTTTATACTCTTAATAACTTTGGTATTGATTCCATCTAAACCTGCACTAGAGTTCGAATCAAGTTTGTTTATTAATTTGATAATTTCATCCGTGCTACATGGATCAAGTATTGATAAGTTGGATGACGGTGAATTAGATGGTAAGTTTGTGAGAGTACTATTTCCACAATTATGTGTTATTTCAAATGCCAAAAGAGGGCCTATCGTAGCAAAGTATCGATTGAATTCTTCACATATATCTTTTTTATTGGTTATTTCTTTATCTTGTATTATTAGTTTCGAAGGCACACAACTTTGTTTAATTTTATTATTAGCTAAATTATTTATCAGCTTCCACATTTTTCGCGGTTTACTGGTGCATTGCGTAAATTTCTTATAATAATAGCTATCTTTTGTATCCTGAATCAGGTTGGCAACGTAGTTCTTAGTTGATGTGTAGTCTTTTTCTATAGCTTCGTTATCTGGACTATTTTTAAACTCCGCCCATAGATGATTTCTTCTATTGATACCATCGATTATATCCTTATTTATCCAGTCATCCCGAGGTGCGTTTTGTATTTTGGCCTTAGATATCTTATAGTTTTGTATATATTGTTTTATAGTATTTTCAAGAGTGGTATAGTCGTCGTTATATTCATCTAATCCAGTTTGTTCCAATGAGTTGTATAATTCAGAGTAATTTATAGCTTCATAGTGAGAATATGTTTTTTTGGGAGGTTTAATTCTTTTCATTTCAACATATATCTGTTTATGATCAGACATGGCAGATTCAATAATGGCCATGTGAAAATTATTATTTCTTAGGTTTGTACTGACATGATCTAATATTGATTTCCGAGTGGTCGAATGGCGTGTGCAGTGCTTTATACAAACTTTGTTCAGTATTTTATGTTTATTCTCACTCAGAAGTTCTTGATATTGCTTGGATTTCTTATCTTTAGTTAACAGGTCAATATTAAAGTCTCCAAAGACAATTGCTCTATTTCTTTTTTGTAGTTGTGAATTGTAGACCTCTAGAAAGTTTTTAAAATTAGTGTTGCCAGGATTGTATACTAATCCAATATCAAGTGCGTATTTCTCCAATCGTATCCATAAGTAGTTGTTTCCGTCAATATATTCTGATTCCGTAAGGCTGTGCTCTAAATTGTTGTGTACGTATGTAGATACGCCTCCTCCCTTTGCATCCGTACGATAGTTGTAGTAGTGTGAATAGTTCGGTAGTTGTAGTTGTAGGGCTTGTTCTTCATTTTTTATCCAGGTCTCTGTTATTAGGATAATATGTGTGGTCGCAGGTATGGAATTTAGAATGCACTTTAGTTCGTCAAATTTGCCTTTTTTACAGATACTGCAGGCGTTAAGGTAAAGGAAGGTAAGTTGAGATTTAGTAATTTGTATTTGCTCATAGTCTTTCACAATTTGGTGGGTGTTTCCTGTGGAATGTGTTGAAACGTTTAGGTGGTCGAGTTTTTTGGAGTCATTTTTATAATATTTGGTGTACCATTTATGTATTTGATAGTGAGGTTAGTTTCTCCATTTGTGGTGCGGGTAGCTAATTCCTGTTTTAGGCTTTGTAGAAATTTCTGCTGCGCTGGAGTTTGGTCTGAATACATTTTTATGTTTTCTGGTATTTTGTGCTTATTTCGTAAGAGTTGTTTTGCTGGCCCATGAGTATCAAAGCATATTTTGATCCTGCGATTTTTTCCTGCATCATATTTTCCAATGCGCACCACTTTTGTCGGCTTTGGAGCATCTTTATAGGCTATCTTCATAATGCTAATAGCATCGATTTCATCTTTAGATGAGCGTTCTTCAGGACTAAAGGATGCTTGTTCGGGTAGACCCACCAGTATAATATTTTTATCCCTTTCGTTACGCTCCTTTAGTTCACGAATCATTTGTTCATTCAATTGCAGTTGAGAAACGCTTTCTTCCAATGATGCTGGTGCATCTGTTGATTTGGATTTATTAATATTGGATTCCAATGAAGTTAATTTAGTTTCACTCGAAGAAATTTTATTTTCAAGTTGAGTAATTTTTACTTTTATGTTATTTTGTTCCAATGACAAACAGAGCGATGCTGTTTTAATGTCATTTATCTGAGCTTTTACTTCCGTTATATTTTCTCGAACTAAGTTAGCAGTTTGTTCGTTGTTCGATTTAATCTCGGCTATCTGTGTTATAACTTCGGTGATACTATTTTGCATTTTTTCCAGAATTTTTTCATTAGAATCAACATATTTTTCCAAGATAGAGGTCATTCGTGTTAATTCTGTGCGTATTTCCTTTATTTCATTGGTGCAACCACATTCTTGATCGAACGGCTGTTTCCTTTTACGTACTGTTATTAAAGAGTCCGTCTCCATATTTGCAAGCTTAGATAGGTCGGGATGAGATCCACCACTTGCTGTAGTTTTTTTAGGTGAGTGTAGTAGGCTCATTATGATGCTTCAACTAGGTTTGGTTTGTACTATTCGTTCAAACAGTGATGGATTATGTGCAATGAGTAGGCACGTATGTAACAGCTATGATATTTTGTTTACGTTAAATGCAGCACTGCAAGCATGTATGTAGGTATCTATTCAATGTTGTCGTCGCTCACTTACATGGAGTGTCTGTGCGAGGGAGTTGAAAAATGCAACTGTCCTGTTTCCTCGAGGGGGTGAGGAGGGCTGCACTCGCTGCGACTGCGACTCTGATGCACTATTATACGTTCCAAATCAACAAAGCGTAGAAACTAAATGAATTAATTACAGTAACAAAAGAGATGGTATAAGAATTCTATGTCTTTCAAATAAGGTTTAAATTAGGTTAACACTGATTAGACTATTTTTTAAATTTTCTCAAACACGTCCACTCCGAATAGTGTACGAACGAGTAAGGGATTAATTAGATAACAAAGATACCACCAAGACTCAATCATTTTGATCCTATTACAGCAACATATCCAACAACAACTATCTTAAAATTGTTCATAAAGTTAGGATTTGTTCCTATTCACCCCGATTTACCCGTAACACGGATTCATAGAATTCACGGGGTGATTAGACACAAAACCAAAAAAGTTTTACAACCAAAATTATCCGAGTTACATTAGCCTAGAAAACATACACGTTTGATTTTTTTACTACTCTATTATATTTTTTATAAAATGGTAGCACTTGAATGTCTATGGAGTAAGGCACAAAATAAAATAATGTCACAAAGGTGTCTGTGACATTCGCTGCAAAATTAGGCTCGAAAAACTTGATGTTTATTATTAACTTAAAGTGCAGTTACAAAAACGAATTGGTGTAATTTTGAAGCGTTAGTGAGTACCCATTATTTTTGACAAGAACGGTAAGTACCTATTTATTTATATTTGTTGAAATATTGCAAAGTGTGTAACTTGCCGTTTTTTAAATGGTTAAGAGGTTAATAGACACGCTAAAGGGGGGAATGGACATGGTGTACGGGGTGTTTAGATACGACATGAGGGTCATTAGAAACGGGAAAGCTTGAATAGAAACACGAAAGGGGTTATTAGATACAATGCCGTTAGGGTTGTCACATGTGCCTACTAAATTCTTTTTATATACATTTTAGGTACCTAGGTATTATTTGTTGAATAGAAACAAATTATTATTATTTTTTGTTTTGTGATCCACTCTTTATTTGTTTATTTATAAATTGATAAGGAAAAGAATTTTCTTTCTGATATTATAAATTCGAAAATGAATTTTCTTGTTTGTTTGTATATTTGTTACGCCTTGACGCTTTAAATTTTCAACCGGTCATTATGAAATTTTGCATACACTTTTTCAGGCGTACAGAAAAGGATTAAGGATTATCGTTGGGATATTTTTATGAAGGTACGTGTACGTACATGTACTTGTTATTAACGACTTGTATTTTTTTAGTAGGTAACATGCCGCGACAATATAAGCCTGACCCTAGAGGCAGACGTTACAAAAAATATGATGAGGAGGTGCACAATGCAGCTGTTCATTAATACCAAAGAACAAAAAATAAACGAACAGTATCATTAAAAACAGTTGCTGATAAATATGGTATTAACAAATCGGTCTTATATAGGCACTGTACTAAAACTATGAATAGACGGGGGGGGAGGGGGGGCAGACCGTTTTTTCATTGGAAGTGGAGCAACACATGATCAAATATATAAATATCTGTGCTGATTGGGGTTATCCCCTCGATTCTTTGGATTTTAGACATTTTATTTAAAATTATCTCGATAAAATAGGAAGAACTGTTTTAAAATTTAAAAACAATTTACCCGGCCCCGACATTTTAGCAAGTTTTCTTAAGCGTCATAAAAATGAAATCACACAGAGAAATTGCCAAAATATTAAAAGAAACAGGGCAGCAGTATCTCCTGAGTCTATCAAAGATTATTTCAAAGAATTACAAACCTCTCTGGCTGGTATTGATCCCAAAAATTATAATGAGACAAATTTATGTGATGACCCAGGCCGAAAAAAAAAATTAACCAAACGTGGAACAAAATACCCAGAAAGGGTCATGAACCATTCGAAAGCTTCTGTGTCCATCATGATCTGAGCGACAGCTACTGGAGATGTACTGCCCCCCTACGTAGTTTACAAGGCCCAAAACCTTTACGACACCTGAACAGAAAAAGGTCCACCTGGTACTCGGTACAATCGTTCTCAAAGTGGGTGGTTCGACGCCAACATTTTTGAAGACTGGATTAAAACTATTATTCTGCCGTATTTCGGAGGAAAAGAAGGAAAAAAGTGTTTAATCGGGGATAATCTGTCCTCGCATATATCGATCGACGTGATACAAATGTGCCTAGCGGAGAATATATCTTTCGTGTTTTTACCATCGAATAGCACACACTTAACACAGCCCTTAGATGTGGCATACTTTCGACCAATGAAAATTGCGTGGCGTAATATTCTTCTTGAATGGAAGACAAAAGACGGTAAAAAAGAGTCCAAAGGCGTCTTTTCCAAAACTTTAAAAAAGCTGATGGAAGAATTAAATAAAAACGCAAGAAACAATGTAATGGCAGGTTTCAGAAAAACCGGAATTAATCCTTTAGACCAAAACCAGGTATTAAGCAGATTGCCAGCTGAAGGTGAAGATTGTGAAGATGGTGAAGAAGTGGAAAAATTAATCTTGGACTTGCTTAAGGAGCTATAATATCGGTGAATTTCAAATAGCAAATGAATACACTCTTTGATTACCAATGTGCGAAGAAGATATTAAGGATAGTTTTGAAGATTTGAACACAAACACACAAGTCTTATCAGATATTACGATTGGAAAAATTGAAAAAGAAGAGAAACAAAAGAACAAAATTAACATTATTTCTATTGAAACTTATTCTAAGAAAATACACGTTAATAAATGTAAAAAAATATTGAAAAACTCTCATATTACAAAAACAAAACATGTAATTGATGATGAACCGAAACCTAGTACAAGTGGCATCAAATTTATTCCCTCAAGAAGACCGTCTTATTACAAAAATGAGAACGATATTATTAAAGATTTAATGGATAAGGACCTAGAATGACTTAAAACTAAGACATACCTATTTTGTTTGTACTTTTGATGTTAATCAGAAAATATTTTCATTTACTACTCTACTAGTTCGTAAGATTTTAAAGTTCCTAATTACCAAAAAAGACTTAAGTTTCTATAAATATATATGTATATATTATATAATAGTAACAAACTTACATATTATAATACTAATTTACATATCTGATCTATATTTTATACGTGTTCAATGTGCCTAATAATGAAACTGTTTGTGATTTATATTTTTAATTATTTTAATAAAAACTTACCTACCTATGTATTTTTTATTATTTATCTACATATTTAGGACACTTCTGTCGTGAAGTAGGTATTCATATTCAGTAAAAATATCCTAATAGAGATAGCGATGAATTCATACTTATATATATCCTATCTATATAGGATAAAGTAGTAAAAGTAAAACCTACACGGTATCTAGTTAAACTATTTTTTATAAAATTGTTTAACTAGGTACCTACCTACCTACCCACTAATTAAATATGATTTTTAAAGGAATCAAGTTTGTAACAAACCTAGCAAATTTTTCTATTCACCCCTTTGGCGTTTTTATTCACCCAATATCCCAGGTGAATAGAAAACTTTACATTATGTCAATTTATTTCTAAACGCTTGAATAAAATAAATAAAATGATTATAAAATGTCAAAATAAACAATAAGACTCATTTGAAAATAATGTAAGCGTTCATTCAGGCATAAAAATAATGAAAGATAATCAAATCCAAAATTACGGATTATTCCGCCCTGTGCCATTGGATTTGCCACTGAGGTCACAAAATGAAAAAAATCTTCCGTTCTGTGCCACTATTCTAAAAATAGAGTGTAATCTATTTAAGTATGATGCATTGGCCACTTATGTTGAAGGAGGTTCTTATTTGTTGTCTATTTATATAAATGTCACATTATATTGTATGTTACTTTAAGCATTATTTTATTCTCTGAATTTATGATAAATACAATATTTGGAAATTGGAATAATATGTGTGATGATAAAAATATTATATATATTAATAGAGGCGGGGGAGATGTAATTTTGTATGGTGGACGTCAGTATTATAAGAAAAGAAACTATGCGAACGGATCTACCATTTATCGGTGTTCATCTGTGGCCAAGAAAAAAGGGCAATGTAACGGCACTATAACAATATTGGTAAGTATATTTTTAACAGGTAAACGTATCGTGGTGAAGCCCGAGAGCACCAGGCGACCGGCATTGTGTGCCTTGTCTGAAGGTATTTATTTATTTCTCAATTTCTTTTTCAGAATGATTCAGTTATAAAACACAAACCTCATATTGATGGTTGCAGTACTGATGTGGCAAAGAATGTGGTTGATTTCAAATTCAATCAGTGTCGGAATAAAATAGTTTAATGTGACAAACAAAACAGCTTGTCTTCATCGTCATCTTCTTTTGGGTGCGAAACATTTTTCTGTGCTAAACTCTTCTCTAATATGTTTGCAAATCTTTCGTCAGCAGAACTTATTTTTTGTTTTTTTCTTGGAGTAGATTTAGGATTCTTAAAGGCAGAACTTATTTCTACTTCAGCAACTGAAGGTCTAACAAAAGGTTCACTTTGAACTTGATCACACGGTTGCGGACAAACCAAAAAGGAGGGTTATGTGTTTCGTTTTGAGTAATCGTTAAAGAGATTAAAAGAATCCCGGAATATCGACGACTTCAAACTAAAATTGCCATTTACAATTTAATCTTACAAAACCAAACATTTGAAAATCAAAATTATCATTACCCGGTACCACAACAAAGAAATTATTTGTCACAAGAGCAGCGTAATCAAGTTTCTGTTGGAGGCTTTCAATATCATGATATATCACAGCAATCTGGTGTGCCTAATAATTTAGCACATTATGGTTATACTACAGCAATGGGATCTATATCGCCAGTACCACACACTCCATCGCCAGCACCAACTAATGCCAGCAATGAATCAGAAACAGTGGAAAGACCTTTCCACTATAATCCAGTCCCCAGTCAGCTTATATGAGTGGATTAGAGTGTACTTAAAAGCGGAATCTAATCCATTCATGGATTTGACCAATGGATTACAGTGGAAAGACGTTTCCACTCTAATCCAGTCCCCAGTCAGGTTCCCTTCGTCCATTTTGGTAACTAGATTTACCAAACCAGTTACGAGAGAAGATTTTTCTTTCGCTGTTTTGTAACTAGTTGTAAGGAGATTTTTTTTCCATTTTCGTATATCTATATATTTCCATTTATGTAACCAACTAGTTACGAAAGAAGATTTTTCTGTCACTTTTTGGTAACTAGTTGTGAGAGATGAAATACAAACACTTTTAAAATATTTTATATCAATTAATCATTTTATTAATTAATAAGAAAGCAAACAAATGATACCTATTAGAGATTTAAATTTTAAATCATAAAAGGAGCAATTAGCTCCAAACAATGATTAATAAAAAAACAAACAAATGATACCTATTAGAGAATTAAATTTTAAATCATAAAAGGAGCAATTAGCTCCAAACAATGTCCGACTGTAATTTGTTTATTTTGTAATTGCTCTATAGATGCATTTATTTCAGAGTCAATTTCAACATAATTGTTGTTTTTCCGTTGTTTAGCTGGTGAATTTATTGATTTCATTTTTGTTTCCTTCATTAAAATGTCCAACACTTTTGCGAGGGATGGAATTTTTCTTCCCACAAAACGATTTATTCTAGAATGCCATCCTTCTAAATGGTTATTACTTCTTAACTCTTCCCCTTCACAACACCAGATTTTAATAAAATTTATATCTTGCAGCCAATAACGATCGAAGTACGAGTTAAATTTTGCTATTGGGCCAGTTTTAGGCGATCTCTTCATGGCATAACTGTAACCGGCTAAGCCTGCACACCGCGCCACATGTCGCCGCTGTACTCTAGAATTGATTCCTAGCTATTTCGCTTTTTTAAAAAGGCTGCGAGTGAAGTGATAGAAGCAACCTTTTATATGTGTATCTGGATAGGCTTCTTGTATAGCGTTTATAGCAGATTTTTCAAAGTCGACTATAATTTTCGTTGGTTTCCAGGAAGGGAATTTAGTTTTGATTATGTCAAATAGGATTGCATATGTTTGTTGTTTTTTTTCTTGGAGGAAAGCAAACAGTAATGGTACTATTGTTTTAGTTCGAGTATTGTAGCCGTGAATGCTATATAATTGATTGAACGGAAGTGGACGTACCTTAAACGTACCATCTATTAAAAATATTTCAAAACTACTTAGTAACATGTCTATCTCAGGATTGGAAAAAACTTAAATTCTATTATCATCTATGTAGTCAGCCAATAAAAAGTTCTCGAACTTTTTGGGTATTTCTACATCTTCTGACCGTTGATAGTGTAGCCTGGCCACATTTAAATGTTTGTTTCGATTGTTGTACAAACCGCTCTTAACACTGGCGAATGTGGGTAGTTTCGAAATTAAATCTGCACTGCTATCCTTAAGCTACTTTTACCTTACGCACACACTACTTGCTCGTATTGGTTTTGAATCGGTTCATAATTGTTAATAATTCTTTGTTTTAAGTCTTCAAACGCTTTTGAAATATGACATTTGGCGAAATCTTGTTGACAATCTGGGTTGTGAGGGTTTTCTTTAACAACGATGTTTTCACGGCGCGTTATACTCCTTTTGCAACTTAATTTGTTGCATAGCCAAAATTTATTGCCACTAATATACGTTTTACGTAAATGATATACGCGTCCATCATATATGAGCTTCATGCCACCTCTTTTAGTTGGTAAGAAATCCATAGCTTTCTCCATGTTCCGTTTACATAATTACTAACGAAGTTCACGATTATGTACGGAATTACTTATTTTATTGTCTGTCTGTTAAATTCTAACTTCGATATTATATGCTTGACGGAAACGAACTTAAATATGAGTGTTTTCGATGGCGAAGTTGTTGACGCCCGTTATAATCTCTTCAGACGAGATCGTGCGGATTCCTCCAGTGCTAAAACAGAGGGAGGTGGAGTTTTACTCGCCGTCCATAAAAAATACCAGGTCATCCGTCAAGCATCGTGGGATAGTGATATGGAGGATGTCTGGGTTACTCTTATCATTTAGATGAGCAAACCAAGCATCGTATAATAAATTTACATCGGGAAAATGTTTCTGTTACTGACATAGCCGATGAACTTGGCATAAGCGTGAGTATTTTTTTATTACCAGGATTATTAACATTCTCCTTTTAATTTATATTGCATACAATGTCCGACTAACGATTTTTATAATCTTTTAGAGAAACACTGTATCTCTCTGGATATCGCGCTGGCGTGAAACAGGAGGGATTTCACACCATGTTACAACAGGTCGTCCGCGTATTAGTAACATCCAACAAGACCGTGCACTGATACAAAATGTGCGAGAGGACCGTTTTGTTAACACTTCCCAATTGGCGACTACTCATAGCATATCCCAAAGTACAATACGTCGAAGGCTTAAGGAATCGGGCCTCCATAATCGTGTGCCGGCAAAAAAACCTCATTTAACACCCAGGCATAAATCTTTAAGACTCCAATTCGCACTAAGCTATTTAGATTACGATTTTAGTAAGGTTGTTTTTGTTGATGAAAAAGTGTTTTGTAACTCTACGCATGGTCGCCTCTCTCTGTGGAGATACAATAATACAAGATATAATGAAGAAAATATTTTGCCCAATAACAGAAGTGGACGCATATCGCTTGGTTTTTGGGGATGGATTTCGGAAATTGGACCCGGTGAGTTAATCGAAGTTGGTGGGCGTTTAAATGGATTGACTTATAAAGATATTTTGGAAGAGGTGTTGTTACCCACAGCACAAATATTTTATCCCTTTGAAGAGGCGATAACTTTTATACAAGACGGAAGCTCTATACATAATTCAAGAGTGGTTCAGGATTATATTTCTGAAAACGGAGAGTTAAATTTAATAACCCTACCTCCCAAAAGCCCAGACCTTAATCCTATTGAGAACATCTGGGGTAGAATGGTCCAAATGTGGGATCATGAACAGGCTCGCAGTACCGAAAATTTACGGATGCATGTAAATGCAATTTGGGAATCATTGAGGGGAAGTTCATTCTGTTTTAACACAGATCAATGAGACAACGCCTACTAGATGTAATCAATGCCAACGGTGGTTACAATAGATTCTAAGAAAATATAAGTTCTTTTTTACAACTCGTTGTTTTGATTTATTTTATTTAGATTTTTTTTTTACTATACAGTATTATATTTATACAGTCAGTGCAATAAATATGCCCCGAAATATTACTAGAAATGGGTAACGCAGCGATTTTTTTGCGTTAATTTAATAACGTTGACGTAGTTTATGTGAGTTCTTACTAGACTAGCTGTTGCACTAGTTTTAAGCCATCAGATTTTAAATATTCATTTAACACACCTGGTGAGCGAACTAACAATGCACTATGTGTGGCAGGCCTTAGTTTTGAGGAACATGACTCAAAAGGGGATTGTAGCCGGCCTTAATGACTTTTGGCTCTACGGTGCATAGATACCATAGAAAGTCCTATTTGACAACATTAATATGAACACTGTAACAGCTAACATACACTCGAGAGCAATGAATCCGGGTCACTTAAAGAATGTTAAAAATCTCGGAAACTAAAAATGATAGGTTAATGCAATAAATTGTATTTAATAGACAATGTAATACTCCTTAAATGAAAGTAAAAAAAATATGAGTCACCATACATTTTATTAACACAAAATTACATAAAGAAAAAAACTGCTGATCTCTCCTTAAAACAAAAATAGGAAACATGAAATTTTTGAACTTTATTACGATTTTCTTGAATTTTAATACTTCGTATTGCCTCCTCGTGCTTCCATTACTGCGTTTACGCGGTTTGGCATGCTGTACACCAAGTTCCTTATACGATTTTGGGGAATATTCTCCCATTCCTCTGTGAGAGCAATTTTGAGCTCACGAAGCGTGATTGGGGGAGGGTTTCGTTGTTTTACGCATCTGCCTAGCTCGTCCCAAGCATGCTCGATCGGGTTGATATCCGGGCTGCGCGCTGGCCACTCCATACGAGTAATGTTCATCTCTTGAAGGTAGTCATTCACAATCCTACCTGTATGAGGTCTGGCATTGTCATGCATAAATATAGCATCCTCACCTAAATTGACCATAAATGGACCAACGTGATCATTGAGGATTTCTTCCACATATCTTACGCTAGTTAAAGAGCCGTTTTCTATGATCACCAGCTCTGTGCGACTTTCAGAAGAAATTCCGGCCCACACAAGTACAGACCCACCACCGTAGGCTACTTTTTCTTCGATGCATGCTTGCTTGAATCTTTCCCCTGGTCTTCGATACACTCTGTGTCTTCCATCGTGCTTGTAGAGCATAAATTTTGATTCGTCGGAGAACATAACTTTTGACCAATCTTCAATACTCCAATTTACGTGGCTCTGGGCATAACTTAGTCTCGAAATACGATGCCCACGCTCCAGTTTAGGGCCGTTTGCAGGTCTAAGGGGTTTTAAGTTAGATTCAGCAAGCCGACGTCTTACTGTCCATGCACTTGGGTTACTTCCTCCGAGGCGTCGAAACTGATTGGTGAGTTCAGTTCCTGTGAGAAAGCGATTTCGAAGCATGGTGTTCACCAAGTATCGGTCTTCTCGTGCTGTGGTACACCTGGTTCTGCCCGTTCCTGGTCTGCGTAGGTTAGAACCAGTTTCTTCGTAACGTCGGAGAACTCTTTGTACTGTTGACAGCGACACACCGACAGTCCTGGCTGTATCGCGCTGACTCCGGCCGGTTTCCAGCATTGTAAGTATTCTGGTGCATTCTTCAGGCGTAAGCGACATAATTTCAGCTTGATTAATGAATATAGAGCACTATCAACATGGTTTATGTACCCACATAAATGACAGATTACAAACAAAAGCAACACCAAATGCTGTAATTTCGTAGTTCCATCTTCGAAAGTGGCCCTTTTTCAAATTTGATTTTTTTATGATATAACTTTACAATAACTAAGAAGTTTTAATACCTTCATTTAAGGAGTATTACATTGTCTATTAAATACAATTTATTGCATTAACCTAGCATTTTTAGTTTCCGAGATTTTTAGGATTCTTTAAGTGACCCGGATTCATTGCTCTCGAGTGTAATATTGACAACTTACAGCGAAGATGTTTTGAACACTCTGGATGCTTACAACTATTTGAATGCTATGTCTGCGAATATAAAATTGAATTTATATTCTTTACATAATTTTGACTACTTTGGAAGCACATATTTATTTATTTATTCAACTTTATGCACAGTAATTTTGTACAAAGGCGGACTTAATGCCAAAGGCATTATCTAACAGTCAACCTTAGGGTGATGCAGAGATACATTGAGGTAGGTGCAGTGCACTATGACCACAATAATAATACATACATTATACATACACACTATAATACATAAGAAATTCATACACATACTTTTAAATATATTTACTTACATATTACTTACTTATACTTACTACTTATATATACTTATATATATTCGTATAATATATACTTATATAATATAAACTTACCTATACTTACATAATTATACATAATGACAAAGTATTTCTAACATTAAGGTTTTACACATTACTATGACTAGGGGCTACTGTAGTAGAGCTGACGTACTTTGTACTTGAATGTTGCACGGTTAGTAGTCATCCGGATTTCGAGAGGAAGCGCATTCCAGAGGAGAATTGCTTGCACGAGGAAAGAAGAATGAATTAGGCTGGAACTATGAGTAGGACAGTGGAGAAGACGGTTGTCAGCTGACCGCAGATTTCTGTTGTGATGAGAACCAAGTAGCTGAATATGAGATGATAAATAAGAGGGGACATTAGGAGTGGCTAAAATTTTATGTATCATCATCACCGCCCTCAAGCTGCGTCGCTGACGTATCGGCAACCATCCTAACTCCGAACGATGAGCTGAGACGTGATCATATTTCCTAAGGTTAAAGGTGAATCGAATGCAATTGTTGAGAATGCGGTCGAGTTTATTGAGCAGATCTGCATTCAGGTCGAGATAGCATACATCACCATAGTCCACGATTGGAAAGATTAGCGTTTGCATTAGCATTGCCTTGGTTTTGGTTGGTAGAAAATTTTTGAGGCGATAAAGACTACGCAGCATTCCTGTAACCCTCTGACAGACCTTTGTAACTTGAACTTACCAGTTCAAGGTGGAGTCAACATTCAATCCCAGATTTTTGACACGCGTGACAGGAATAATTCTTCCGTTGAACTTTATTGTTGGCAGAGTTGCACTGTCTACCTTATTCATCCTATGGCTACTTCCAATTAAGATACCCTGGCATTTATCGGGGTTAACAGAAAGACCAAACCTGTCACACCAAACGCCTATTGAGCGCAAATCGGAATTAACTCTGTCAATAGCCTCTGAAAGGTTCTCCACGCGGGCTTGACTGTATATCTGTAGGTCATCGGCATACAAATGATACGCACACTGAAGTTCAGAGGTAATGAGGTTAATGAATATAGAGAATAAAAGAGGTGAAAGAAAACCGCCTTGCGGAACACCAGAGTCGAGGTTGCGCCAGCTAGATGAAATTTCGTCTGCGCAAACCGACTGTTGGCGTCCACGAAGATATGAAGAGAACCACTCCAGCTCGTCGGCTGAGATCCGAAGATGGGCTAGTATGGCTAAAAGGATGTCGTGATTCACGCAATTGAACGCATTTGAGAAATCCACTAACACTAGCACTGTGATACAACCTTTCTCTATTCCGTCCCTGACATCTCCCGTTACTTTAAGGAGTGCGGTTGTAGTGCTGTGCCCCGGTCTGAACCCGGATTGTAATGGACTTAGTATCCCATTGGAGTGCACATAGTTGGACAGCTGGCGATGAACACAGGCTTCTAATACCTTGGATAGGAAAGGGAGAATGGAAATAGGACGAAAGTGATTGGGAAGAGAGGGATTGGAGATTTTAGGAAGAGGACGCACATAAGCTTTACGCCACAAGTCAGGAAATTGACCAGAGTCAAGTGAAAAGTTGATGATGTGTGTAATAGCGGGAAGGAGTTGGTCCATGATAGTGGTTATCATACGGCGACTAATGTCATCACAGCCGACTGCCTTTGACTTAATTGCGAGAATAGTCTTCTTGATCTCCGCCGACGTGACTGGAGTGAATTGAAAAGGTTCGTAATTGGGACTGGGCAGTCCGGTGATAGAGTTAACCGTTTGACGCTTGGTTGGGCCATCAATTGTGTGAGAGGTAGAGAAATGATGGTTAATGGCATCCAACTCAATTGTCTTGGGTAGCTCCAGCTCTCTTGGCTTACCAATGCCCAGTGTCCCAAGAAACCTTCAGACATCGACAGATGTACAGGAAGATAAGTTATCAAGAATATGTCGGCGTTTAGCGTTGCGTATCACCTGATTACACCGATTCCTGGCAGTTTTATAAGAATCCCAGTTGATGACAGAACGATTCTTTTTGAACTTACGAAAAGCCCGGTCTCTCCCTTTCATAGCGGTTCGAACATCACTCGTTATCCACGGAGCTGGTCTATGTTTTAATTTCACCCTCCTCACGGGTGCATGGATGTCATAGAGGCCAATAACTGTTTTGTTAAAAGTACGAACCTTATCATCGATGGTGCTTGCCTCTGCTAAATCCTCCCAACTGACTTTGGCAGCTTCATTGCACAATTTTTCAACATCCATGCGCCCGAAGCATCGTCTGTCCAATACTTTGTGTTTGAGTTTAGGGGGCTTAAGAATGTAGGAGATATAGATCAGGTCATGATGAGAGAAAGCTGGAGCTAGATACTGACCGTGAGTTCGAACAAGCATAGGCGAAGACGTAAGTATTAAGTCGAGCCATGTGTCCTCAACATCTTTATTGTGGTGTGTGGCCTGAAGCGGTAAAACCTGAAGACTGGCTGACTCGACTATGTTAAGAAGCCTTATGGCTCGTGATGACGAACTAGGGAGAAGATTAGTGTTAAAATCGCCCATGATGATGTGATGCTCGTAATCAGACCCCAAGGATTCAAAAACCAATTCGTTATCGGTGAAGTAGTTGACACTTGGAGGACAATAAACAACACCCAGGAGGGCTTTGACACCCCTGACCCAGACCTCAAGAAAAAGAAACTCGGCTGTTGCGGAGTACACAGAAGGTGATGAAGCGACTATTTTGTACGGGAAGTCGCTACGTAGGTATATTGCTACCCCACCGCGCTCCTTGCCCGTCCTGTCGTTTCTTATTAAAATAAATCCGGGCAGTGGGTAGGATGTGGATGGTAAGTGTGGTTTAAGAAAACTCTCAGAAATCAGGATGGCATGAACATGGGAGTCAGCAAATGTCGCAACCAGGTCATTGTAATGGTAGGGCACACTTTGTGCATTTATATGACATGACATACGTTGAATGTCTGCCCTGATTCCCGAAAGGTATCACGGAGCTTGTCGCCAAGTGTACTATCAGTGACTGAACAAAAACTGTCGTCTTCAGATAAAAAATCCGCCCCATGGATTGAATGATATGAGATACTGTCATCGGAGGAGTAATTCATGTTAAGATATTCAAAGCAAGTATATAAAATAAAATATGAATAAAATAACGCTAGTACTTAATTACGAGATAAATATGCAAAAAGTGCTACCTATTTTGTTTATTTAAAAATATATATTAAAAATAGACTAAATATCAGTAATAATACCTACTATAAAATAATAAAAGTGATTATTGTGTATTACTATACAATTATATAAAATTTCGATCAACGTTGTGTCTCTGCACCACCCGTCAGCCAACAACACACTATTAAATATTATACACATTTTCAAAAATAAAACATGGAGAAGAAACAAAAACAATCGAAACATGAAAGGAAAACAATGGTGTCTACATAATTTTGTAACGAAACGTTAATTTTAAAAAAATAAAAAAGTAATTGTTTAGGAACAATCAGGAACGCAACCTATGTGTCATTGTCGTTGTCACTTGACTTTGTCAAGTCAAGTGACAGTTTTGACAGTTTGCAGATTGTTTATTTATATGACAAATCAACCCGTGACAACAAAGTACATTTAATATTTATTATTTACTAGCAGGTAGAATTAGAATCGGATAGATATAGGTAGTAACTACATGAGTTAATAATAACTACGGAGTGTTGTGATACCTGCGTATCCATTCGACGGGTTATATGAAGCAAGCGTACATCAAAATTGTTACTCGTTTCGGCCCATGTTCTTGAATCCACCAGATAGAGGGGCACCGGGAGGCCTGGGATGCGCCTTAGTTAAAGCCTGTAGATCCTCGGCATTGGTTATTTTCCGCCTACTACCGTCAGGAACCTTAACCACAATTACACCGTCCTGCGTCCAACAAGCTCTAGTACCGAAGTGTAACCTCGTCTTGGTGAATACTGCCTGGCTGGTCCTGGTCAAGAACTCTCTTATTGAGATGGATGACCCCTTCAAGGCTGTTTTAGCTCTCCATATGACTGATCGAAGTTCCAAGCTTGAAAAACGCACTAGAACAGGCCGATGATGCTCCTTACTGGCAGCTCCCAATCTATGACAGGTAATAACCGACGCAGACGAGCAGTCCTTCAGAGCTAGATTTTTGTGAAGAATGTCTACGATAACCTTCTTACAGTCTTCATTCTCTTTCTCTGCAACCCCCAGGAACAAGAGTGCCTTACGTCGATGTCTAGTCTCAATGGTGTCAATAGTCTTTGAGTACTCATTAATTTGTTTGCGTAGTAAACCGAGCATGCTGTACACTAGCTCCCTGAAGGTCCGGAACTCTTCAGCCACTCTTGCCACAGTGTCCTTAGCCGGACCACCACTTTGAAGCTGTGCCTCTAACTGCTCCATCCTCTTCGTAAAACACTCCTCTAGTGACTTCTGTGCTAACTCAATAGTTGAGAGTTGAGACATGATTTGCAAATGTATTGCTGTTGTGCTGGCAGGTGGTGAACTTTGGATTTAAGTTACATAAACTTTAGCAAACGTGAGTAGTATTACTTTAAACTATATGCCACTCAATTCACCGAAATATTTGCAATAAATATAAGTATTTCTAATTAAAATTATATTTAAATTCTTATGAGATGTGTTAACTTTCTTACACCTACCGCCAAAAAAAGAAAAACATATCTATCTGATGCTGACTGTACACAACCACAACGCATAGCAGCCCGCATAAAACTAGATCGTAGGCTAGCGGGTTTCACGCTGCGTGAAATTTTCTGCATGCGGGGCAATCCCGCACGCGTGATGAAATCCGCACGATATTAAAAACACCCTCAGTCTGGCGACGCAGGGACACCAGACGTAGCCATGGGAACGTCGCTGGCCACGTCGCCATGGCATCTCGGTATGGCCCTAACTACAATGCATACCGTAAAACGGGGTGAATAAAAATATTCTTGGGAAAAAGTCTAAAAGCCTGTGATTCGAAAACTACTTTAAAAATAGCTATAGTGCTTTTGTTTTTACAAAGGCAACATTTTATCTTTGGTCTGGCAACATTTGAATAATGTGAAGTTAGCAATTTATGTGAAAAAAGTGAGTTCAAAGTACAACGGGTGCTGTACGTCGTTTGGCGCTCTTATTAACTTCTTTCTAGTGAATATATAAATTGTGTGTTTGATTGATAATAAAATTGGTTTTATCGACAGTGCAGTGTATTCAGAATAAATTGAACGGGTAAGTTTTCTGATTAGTTTTATTTCTATTGTTAATATAACAAAAATTTAGGACCCTTAAATATTTCTCGATTACGAGGTGAATAGAGACGACTGAGGGGTAAATAGAGACGCCATATGAGGTGAATAGAAACGCCATATGAGGTGAATAGGAACGGGATAGGGGTAAATAGGAACGAGCAAGGGTTTGATAGAAACGCTAAAGGGGTTTTTAGAAACGCTTTTGATAGGGTTGGCACTTTATGCCGGTTGCTAAGTTCTCATTTTATTACTTAAATATTTTAAAGGTTGAGTTGTTTTCTGCATTAAATTAAAACATTCATTTGGATATGATGAAATATTTTTTTAAAAATATTTAATTATTAATTTTGTATACGCAGGTACCTATAGTAGCAATATGCCATGCATCTACAAACCAGACCCTCGAGGTAAGAAGTATTTAAAATATGACGTCAACTTAATACAACAGGCTTTAATGAATATTCTGCTAGTAATAATTCTCTGGATACTATCTCAAAAAAATATAATATACACAGATCTGTTTTATACAGACACTGTACAAAACACATGAAAAGTCTAGGAGGTCAACCTGTTTTATCGAAAGAAACTGAAGAAGAATTGATCAAATACATAAATGTATGTGCAGACTGGGGCTATCCTTTGGAGGCATATGATTTAAGAATGCTTGTTAAGGTCTATCTTGATAAATTGGGTGTCAATGAAAAGAGATTCAATAATAATATGCCTGGGCCAGATTTTGTATGCTCTTTTATGAAAAGACACAAAGATTCAATTACTCAGAGATTATAGCAAAATATAAAGCGAAATCGCGCTGCTGTTTCCCCTGAAATAATAAAAAAGTACTTTGAAGAATTAGAAATTTCATTATCAGGCGTACCTATGTGCAATATAATAAATTACGATGAGACAAATCTTTCGGATGATCCTGGGCGAAAGAAAATAATTACAAAAAAAGGCGTGAAATATCCAGAACGAGTGATGAACCACTCCAAGTCTGCTGTTGCTATTATGATTGCGTGCACAGCTGAAGGAAAATTACTGCCTCCTTATGTTGTCTATAAGGCACAACATTTGTATGATACTTGGACCGCTAAGGGGCCAAAAGGGACTCGTTACAATAGATCAGTCAGGTTGGTTTGATGGAAACATTTTTGAAGACTGGATCAAATCGGTAATCATACCCTATTTTCAAGAAGTACCCGGAAGAAAAATCTTGATCGGTGATAATTTATCGTCGCACCTTTCATTAGATTTAATAAAACTGTGCCATGAAGAAAACATAAGTTTCGTATTCTTGCCAGCTAATTCAACCCACATCACACAGCCATTGGATGTAGCCTTTTTCAGGCCCATGAAAATGGCTTGGCGCAATATATTGTTTCAATGGAAAAAGCCGATGGTCGCCAACAAGCATCGGTTCCAAAACGATGTTTTCCACGTTTACTGTCTATGCTTTTTGATGCCCTAAAACACAATGCTAAAGAAAATATTTTATCAGTATTCAAAAAAGCTGGAATAAATCCACTGGAGTCTACACAAGTACTCAAAAGATTACCTGGATATGACAGAGTTAGCCATCAAACAGAAACTATCGATGAATCTGTTATAACAATACTAAAAGAAATGAGATTTGGTACCAGAAATGTCGCTGAGCCTAAAAGAAAAAGAAAAATTGAAGTAGAACCTGGAAAGAGCGTTTTGAAGAAAGTTATGCTGAAACAGAAGTCGAGAACTAAGACCCAAAGAAAAAAAAGAAGACAATCAAAGAAAGTAAGGACAGTAAAAAGCAAAAAGAACCAATAACAAAGAAAGGAAAGGGAATTGGAAAGAAATCAAAAACACAACCACATCCAAATATAACAGATGAAACGAAATCTCTCGCCGCCGCTAATTTCTTACAAGATGATCTTGAAGCTGGAACGTCTCAGATGTTTTACGATCATGAAAGCCAGATAACCATTGAACCAAGCACAAATTTCTGTAAAGAAGTAGGGAAAACAACCTTATTATCACAACCAATGAGTACAGGTGAGGCTAATGATTACTTAAATATAGAAACAGTACCAATTATTTTTGGTGATGATGTTGTTATTGATCATTTTGAAACGATTGACAATTTAAATGTATCTGATGCCATGATTTCGAGTAATGAAATAAAAAATAACAATAAAATTGAAATTATATCTGATATTACAATTACAGATCCTAAAAATTTAACAAAAATATTATATCATAATAAAATGAAAAAAAAAACATCATCAAAAGTATTACAGAAACGATGAGGAAATATTATCCGATTTACTGTCCGATACTGACTGAAATAATTATTTGTATTAAAAAAACCCCCGTCACAAAAAACAACCCCCAAAAAGTCGAAAATAAGTTGTATTAGTTAGCCCTATAACTTTGCTATACCTAGCAATATTTTGATTCAAGCGTTCTCTTGTCGGGGCACCCTAACATGGTAAAGCACTCCGTCATATTATTGGAACGATCCAAGGTCCCCCTGCTGACATGACAACGATTGAATCAAAATATTACTAGGTATAGCAAAGTTATAGGGCTAACTAACACAACTTATTTTCGTCTTTTTGGGGGTTGTTTTTTGTGACGGGGGTTTTTTAAATTTTTAATTTAATTTTTATGTTACACTTTTTATATTGATCTACTCGTCAAGCTCTTTGATTTGATACCCATATTGAGGGAGTTGTGAAATAAAATGTAATTCGCCATTTTGTGGTGGCGGCAATCTTGGATTTGAAATTTGTCATATTGTATGGTATTCTACTAGTCAAGCCCTTTCATTTGATACCCATATTGGGGCAGTTGAGAAGAAATATGTGCTCCGTAATTTTGTAGCGGCGGTCATCTTGGACAGACTTTTTTCAAACGTAGCTAAGAACACTCCCGTCTAATATACCTTTTAAAAAAACTTAATCCAAATCAGTTCATCCGTTCAGGAGCTACGATGCCACAGACACATACACAAGCACACACACGCGCGCGCACACACACACACACACACACACACACAAACACAAACACACAAACACGCACGCACGCACGCACGCACGCACACACACAGACACACACACACACACACACACATAATGTATGATTTTTTTATGTTTGTATTATGTTTCAGACTGGTTAATACGTTTAATAATTAAGCTTACCTAATTGTTTTGTAGTGTTGATTCTGAGGCTAACATTATTTTAGTTCATTAAGTGGTTATAATTCCACAGCAATACTAAATGGGTGTGTTTCAGAAAAAATTACCCTAGCATATTTGGACTGTCCCATGCCTTCAAACATTTTTATTTTAATTTTTTTATGTGGTACTAATGGAAGTGAAATTTTGTATGATTTAAGTAACTATTTCAATATCAAATTAAATTAATAAGTATCATAAAAGGCGGATAGTTAATTTTATATTTAAAAAATAACAAGAGGACGTCAAATTTTCACGTGTCCCACGGTGCTCTTTGGGGATTATAATACATCTCAATAGTAGAATATTAGTCTTTGAGTATGTTTGAGTTTTTAAACATAGGGTCTGTACTTCTAAAAATCTATTTATTGCCTTTATTTGATAAATTTATAGTTATTTTTAGAGATATTATTATTTTAATTCTGTCCTACGAAAACCATGGTACCGGAAAATCCGGTTTCGTCACGGTGAATTTGATATCATACACTAAACAAAATCGACTATTATGGATTTTTTCTGCTTGCCTGGCAACACCGTGATCGGAATATTATACCGCCATTGCTGTTTTAATGTCAGTTGCGATAAAAACTGTGACGAAAGTGTGTCATTGGTGCTCAGAATTTATTTTCTGGAGAGTGACGGTATTTTAAAGGTAAATAAACTGTTTTCTTTACTTCATTACTGTATTGTATAAACAATAAATTAACCAGTATTAGATTACTATAACTAAAAACATGTTTTTATTTATTTATTAGATTCACCAACAGTTATATACAATAATACAATTCATATAAATTTCACATGTTTGGTGCTTATAACTAATTGCATAACCAATTACAGGTGAATACAGCATGCATCACTAATTAAGTAATGTTGTTATGGGAGAATTAAACATACTAAACAATTAACAATAATTTTAAATTTTCTGTAAATTATAATAGATTTATTGAGATTGATTTTAAATAATTATATGTCAATTAGTAGAGGAATTAAATGGCTATAGTAACAATAGTAATATGCACATAAATAACAACTGTAGGTTGTAAAGTTTTATAATAGATATCAATGAAAAATATAAACGACTAATTTAAACAATGTGGGACTACATCAGTCAGGCAATTTATCGAGCACGAGTTTACGAAATTCGTGTGGTTTCGTGTTAAATATATCTAACGAGTTCGCACAGTATTTGTTGACGGCCCTACACAGTCTGAGAATCGGCGAATTATAACCCGATACAGTGCTTCGAATCGGGTTGATATTCAGTTAAATGTTGATTTAACTGAATATCAGTTATTTTTATTTTAAAAGTTTCGTGGGATGAAACCGTCACGTCCTGTGCGTCACGTTACGTACTACCGGAACAAAATCGTGACGAACTAGAATTGTAAAGATTAGTGTATAATAGAATATTTGAAAACTTTAATGTACCTAATTACCCAACTACGTCGAAGTAAAAGAAGTAATGATTTTGATGAGTATATTATCATGTTGATCATAATTTTATTTAACTTGGGAATATTTTTGTTTCATACATTTTATAGTGAAATTTTTAACTAATATTACTACTTTACTACTATTTTATCCAATTTCATATGTAGGTGCGTATTCTTTAAAAACATATAGCCATAGAAGTTTTTTTTGTTTGAGGTCAAAATTACTTCATTCCGTTCGTTTACATTAAAGGAAAGAATGGCGCTTACGGCAGCAGAAAGGGCAAAGAAATATCGTGAGAAATTAAAACGAAATCCTGACAAGTTTGAACATCAGCGTCAAAAACAATTGGCAAGACTAAAAAAAAATCGGAAAAAGATTACAGATCTAACAGAAGAAGAAAAAATAACACAACGAAAAATATGGAGAGATGAAAAGAGAAAACTAAAAGATAAAAAGTGTACTAAAGAAAACGTAAAACCAACAAAAGAACCTTTGGAGACCCAAAGTCATGTAAGCTACTTACTTCAACGAAGGTATAATAATTTGCGCGTCAATTACAAAAAGCTTTAGATAAAATACAGAAATTACACAGGATGTTAGAATCCAGTCGCAAACGCTATTACCGCGAAAAATTAATGCATGAAACAAGGAATGGTGATATAGAAAAGCTTCAAGCACGACAAGAAGTCTTGGAATATTCTTTAAAAACCGTTTATAAGCATGCAAATACTCAAAAGGAAAACCGACTGTTAAAAAATATAGCAACTAATCAGAAAGTAAAATCTAGCAAGTTAGTCATGGGTGTAACAAAATCTTTAGGATTAAAAAGTCGGATACGGAAAACAGAAAAGAAACTACCAAATTGTAACATTAAAAAAGATATCGAGACATTTTATAACAGGGATGACCTTCTTTAGATGCAAACCGTATATTTTATCACCCACAGTTAGAAATAGAGACACGTGCTTATGTATAAAACATAGTAACGTCGAAAATATTTTTATAGCACTTAAAAAAAATATATTCTAACTTACACAAATCTAGAAGACGTAATTGCTCAAACAACTTGTGATAGAAAGTCGTACAACTGTATGTATAGTAAATGTAATGATTGCAAAACTCCTGTGCTTCAATACAAGCAAGAGAAAATGGAAGATGATATTACCTGGTTCAAGTGGGAAAGGATAAGTCATAGCTATGTAAAATCGGGCAAGATATTTGTTACTAAAATAATTTCAAAACAACTTAAAAAAGGAATTGTGAAAACCTTAGTTTCTGAGTTTCAAAAAGAACTTCCGTCGTTCAAATCCCATATTTATAATTGGAGGCACCAACAAAGTGAGTACTTAAAATGCATTAATGGATTACATATATATATATATATAACGAAATCGCTATCTTGTGCGACTTCAGTGAAAACTACGAGTGTAAGCTTGGTACAGAAATACAGGCAATGTATTTTGGTGCTTCCAAAAATAATATAACTTTACATTGTGGCATGATATACTTTAAAGATAAATCACAATCATTCGTCACCATATCTAACAATACATGCCATGAAGCCAATGCTATCTGAGCACATTTACTACCCGTCCTAAAATTTGCCAAGCAGTTGAACTCAAATATAGAAATAATTCATTTTTTTTCCGATGGTCCGTGTAGCCAATATAGGCAAAAAAAGAACTTTTATTTAATCAATCTTTTTGCAAACAGAATGCACGCCTGTTACACTTGGTCATTTTCAGAGAGTGGTCACGGTAAGGGGGTAGCTGATGGCATTGGTGGAGCAGTGAAACGTCAGTTGGACAGACATGTGGCTTATGGTCACGATATAAAAGATGCAGAACATGCTCACCAATACCTTGAAAAGAGCATGCAGGCAGTAAAATGTTTTTTAATAGCTGATAATGACATTATCAATATGAAACGTCTTATACCAGATAACATTCGGCCTGTCCCAGAGACAATGAAGTTCCACCAAATAATTTCAGAAGGACGAAATACAATCATGTACTGACAACTGAGCTGCTTTTGCGGTGATCGACATGGTTTGTGTAACTGTCATTCTCCTAAAACACATATTTTCATAGACCAAGACCAAAACTCATCAGTTTCAGAAGACTTTGTAGTTCTTGAGAATGTCTCTAACTTTCAAATGCATGACCATAATCTGAATATTGAAACCATTGCACCCAGTCAAGAAGAACATCTTTTTCAAACTATGAATGCTAGTGTGAGTTTAGTTCATAGTGAAGCAAAACAATATGATTGTCTTGAACCCATTAAAGCTGATGATAATTCCCAGATCAGTCAAATCATTCCTATTGACCCAAGTGTTTTGATTGATCTTACCAATGTGACTTAGAAGATTTATCTACTTTTATACCACAAAATGATGATTTGAGCTGTAGTATTGAACAGGATATTACAGAACCTAGTACTTCGACAGGCTTGAAACATGTTGATTCGATTAATTCAAATGTACCTAGAAAACGGGCAAAGGTAATGACACCAGTAGAGAGCCGGAAATCTAGATCTCTAAAAACTGTAATTTCGAGGTACTTTATTTATAATTTATGTAAAAGTCGTAAATGTTTTCTACCTACTGATATCTACATGATCAAAGTTGTTACTCGTTGCATTGCATGCAAAAACTGGGTATGTAGCTCATGTTGTGGCCATCCTTCGATTATTGACTATATATGCGACACATGTTACGGATCTGAATAATGCAATTATTGGAGTTTGTAAATGTTCACGTGCGTGTGTCGATGTCAAATTGTGATTTTGTAGTTGATTCAAGTAGGACTATGATGTCTGAAATTTATACAAATTAACATGGACCTATAAAAAATACGGACGGAGTCTCGCGTATAATCTGAGTGAACTTTTGTTTGAATGTGTGCGTATTTGTCGATAAGAGTATTAAATAGTTCCTATGACTCCAAAGTAATTGTGATAATTAGTAATATGCAGGTGAAAGTAATTTTTTAAATAACTTCCAAAGGCTAAGTGAATTCTCGCAGTATAACACATAACTTAATATTACAAGAACTAACAACAATGACGATAAGTTTTAAAATTTTACTTTCACTGATAATAATTTTATATGTTTTAATACTTTTGTGTGTAAAAAAGGTTTTATGAAAATAAAAATATCAGTAAATTGGAACAATGTTGGACGACACGACCTTCCGCATTGCGACTTGCCTACGTTTGGGTGCACCGTGTGTTTCTCCGCATCGGTGTCTCTGTGGAGAAGCTGTCGATAGCCTTGGACATCACGGTTTGTCTTGCAGCAGGAGCGCAGGCCGCATGTCCCGACATGCAAAAATTAACGACATTATCCGTCGAGCTCTTGTCACCGCCGGCGTGCCAGCTATACTTGAACCTGTTGGCTTGGCTCGCGACGATGGTAAGAGACCGGACGGTATGTCGTTGTTGCCTTGGAAGATGGGTAGGCCTTTGGTGTGGGATGCAACCTGCGTCGACACCCTGGCGCCTTCCCATCTTCCAAGTACGATGGACAGCGCATGCGCTGCTGCTGCATCAGCGGAGACTCGGCGCAAATACACCAATTTAACTGGTAATTATAATTTTGAGCCGTTTGGAGTCGAAACGTTGGGTCCGTGGGGTCCAAGCGCGCGCGCGCTATTCAAAGAAATAGCGAAGCGACTAATCGACGCTTCCCGTGACCATAAGGCTGGCCTTTACCTCGCTCAGAGAATTGCCATCGCCATTCAGCGTGGTAATGCCGCCAGCCTCTTGGGCACGGTACCAGTAGAGATCGATGGGGAGCAATTTTTCGATGCCTAAAATTAGTCTCCCTCTTTTTCTCTATCCCATTTTTGTATATATTGTATAGTTAGCATAGTTCTATATAAATTTGTAAGTAATTATATATTATAAATGCATATTTTATTTAATGTAATCAATTAAATTGGAAAATAAACCACCAGTAAATTAATGTTTTATTCTTGGTAATTGTGATTTTGAAACAGCAGTGTAGACATTGCTCAAATTATTCCTATTTGTCACACAATTTTCATGATAGTCACTGTCCTATATTCTGAGTGGTACAAAAATGGTTTTAAAATATCCATTTTTAATTTAATAGTATTTACTAACAGAAAACATTGTATATTTATTAAAATTAGGATGTAGTTTTAATTTAAATATCATATTTAGCTAGTTCACGATGTATTCTTCAATTTAGAGTAAAATGTAAAGCATTTCATGTAATAAAATATTTTTATTTCCTGTTCGTCACAGGGTCATTTTTTCTGAAAAACACCCAAATGCAAGGGTAAATATCTATTTTAGTATTATTTTATTCGCAAGTGTGTTGAAAAACGTCGTCCGAAACACGTGAGGTTTGGTCATTACACTCTGGGTTTCCTTGCAGTATCGCCTCGGGTATACGTTCCGAAAGGTGACCAACATACCCCACTTGTACCGTAAAATACTATTGTACTGATTATTCTATTTTGTTCATTATATTGTCAGAAGTTTATTATGTTTTACGCTAATTAATACAATTTTATTACGTTTCATAATTATTATTAATTAAGCCTGAGTTTATGTGATATTTATATTTAAAAAAATCTAATATACTATGTACCTACACTCTTTCATTTCATTATCCGGGAACCTAATTAGGTACCGTAAGATGGGGTTATTTAGAACTCACGAGGCTATTTGAAATTTACGAAAAAAAAGTTTTGATCATGTAGATATTTCTATCTTAGAACAGTAGGAATTATATTTTACCATCTAGCAATACAGTGACAACTAATGTCTATGTCAGAAAGGAATTTTGACAGTTAACGGCTATATTTGTGGTTCAGCTTGTAATTTTAAAAAGTGTTGTGTTTTTGGTGTATTTCGTGCCTGGATAACTTTTGTCTGATACACAACATCTAGACAGGTATGTAAGTAATTGAATAAACTAAGTAATTGTGTGTTTTATGCGCTTTTCAGTGTTTCTATTTACTAGTTTCTACCTTTTTCGAGCTCGCATATATTTTGATTTTTCTAAATTGGGGCTATTTGGTTTCTGTTTTGGGTTTAATTGGAACAAAGTTTCAAATTGCCCCCAAAAAGCGTGATATCCTTTGCCAAGGAATCTAGTCATAGTTCCAAATAGTCCCAACCGTGATTGTTAAGGGCAAGCTTCTCGGCATACTCATAAAATAATTTACCTAAGCTGCACTCTATAAAATTAAAGAACATTTCCGGCATGGTTGATTATCGCAACTAAATGGTCAATAGTTCTCGATTCATTAGATTCTTTTTTTTTCGTTACTTATATTTATTTACGATAATATTAAATGAAATTAATTTATTAAAATTATTTAATGGCAAAATGCGCCGGATTTACCATAGGAAAAATATTTTATTAATGTTTATTGTCAGCCCCATGGCTTAGTGCAACTGGCTGCTAAGTCTGAGGTCGCGGGTTCGATCCCCGCACAGGTCTGAACTTTGTATGCATTAACATGGTGGTTTGACTTGGTCAGGGTGTTTTCTATGTATTTGTTTACCTATGTTTACAAAAAAAGTAGGTAAGTATATAAGTATTTGTTTCTTTATCTAGTACCCATAGTACAGGCTAAAAAATACAACATTCTAAAGAGTACATTAAGCAGAAAATGTCGAAATATAAATTGCACACAAGAAAGAGCCGGACACCCTACTCTTTTTTCTAAAGATGAAGAGATGGCGTTCATAAAATACATACAAATATTGAGTAATTGGGGGTTTCTACTAGATTCTACAGATTTACGCGTATTTGCCCAAATATACTTGAATAAACTAGGAAAAACCGTCTACAGTTTAAAGGACAATATGCCTGGAGTAGATTGGGCGCGATATTTCATGATTAGGCATAAAGCTGAAATTTCCAACCGCAATGCATCAAATATCACAAGCGACCGCGCCAAAATTTCACCTGCTGTAATAGACGACTTTTTTTCGCATTATGAAAATACTATTGAAGGTGTCTCTCCTGATTGTATCATTAATTATGACGAGACTAATCTCACTGATGACCCGGGCCATAAGAAATATTTATTTAAAAGAGGTTGTAAATATCCTGAAAGGGTAATTAACACTACAAAAACATCTATTTCTTTAATGTTTACCGGCACTGCTGATGGACAGTTATTGCCCACATACGTTGTCTATAAGGCAGATCATTTATGGGATCAATGGCTAGAAGGAGGGCCTGAGGGGACGAGGTACAACCGATCGAAAAGTGGTTGGTTCGACTCTGCGTGCTTTGAGGACTGGTTTAATACCGTCATAGTACCATATGCAAGAACAAAGCCTGACCGAAAAGTGATAATTGGGGACAATTTATCTTCACATTTTTCCGAATCCGTATTACAAACTTGTCAGGAGCTTAATATTATGTTCGTTTGCTTACCTCCTAAAACCACTCATTTACTCCAACCGTTAGATGTTGCATTCTACGCGCCTTTAAAAAAATATTGGCGCGAAGTATTAACACACTGGAAGAGGACTGAAGGACTTAAACATAAAACTTTAGTAAAAAGTTCATTTCCTATGTTATTGAATAGATTGCAGAATAAATTGAGAGAAAAGGGTTCAGATGTCAACAATATAATAGCCGGGTTTAACAAATGCGGCTTATATCCCGTTAACTCTGAGCGACCAAAATCTCGATTGCCACACACAAATTTTATTTCGGAGGAACTAATTGAAGACACGGCATTTTCAGCTGTAATAGAAATTTTAACAAATTTAAGAAATCCAACCCCAGCTCTTGAACAGACTAAACGAAAAGGGAAGTGTAATGTTCCACCCGGGAAAAGCATTACTGCAGATGACTTATTACGAGTGGAAAAACCGTCAATGATCAAATCTCGTAAAGGTAAAACAAAAAACTATAAATAGATGTTCCGAAAAGAATAAAACAATTTCAAACGAAACAGATAGAAGCATTATCAATTATAACACCAGGGAATCACACATGCAGCCCATTGCAGGACCTTCGGGGCAATGTAAACGCACAACTCTTCGTAAAGAAAAAAAGGGACATGAATCTGACTCCACCTATATAAGTTCAGAAGATGAATATCCGATAAAGAATGAAAATAAGCCTCAAAAACCAATGTCAAGTATTAAAGGAAAAGGTAAAGGCAAAAAAAGTAAAATTAAGGCTCCTGCCGTTGCAAAATCCAGAAGAAAAATAACTACAAAAAGCTTAGCAGTTTAACCACAAGTGTTTCGGATACAAGGAGTGTGCATAGTGACTCGGACCTACTAGATGTCAATTTAGATTATCACAGCTCAGATATTAATGATTATAATGATCTTTCAACATTTATAATTCCGAGAACAGACAATAGTGATAAAATAGAACATCAAAATAAGATTACTGATGAAGAAATAGATAAAAAAGATAAAACAAAAAGTTGCAAGTCACCTAATACAATAAAAGGTTCCGTTCGTCTCTAATATCATTTAATAAAAAGGAACTATATAGTAAAGATATTATAAATGTCAAAGAATGTAGTGAAGTTTATAAATAGTTTTGTTTTAATATGATTATTTTACGTACATTTTTGTAAAGAATATTTTTATTTGTTTGTTTGACTTATAATTATGATGCCTAAGAATATTATTTAATTGTTTTTTTTTTTGTTATTATTTTAGCAACGACACCAAAGCTAAGACACCAATTAGGTAACTTTGATTTTAATGTTTCGCTTCGAAGACTGTGTAATCATAATACTAATTAATTAGGTATAAGTCCAAAATGTGAGATTTTTACGGCCTTACTGCAAAAACATTAGACATCTGTCGAACTTTATTGTCTACAAAGATGTTAACACAAAATTGCGTTTGATGACGGTTTCGAAATCGTTATAAATAAAATGCAGTTTACAACTAACGAAAAAATAGGAGAAGGTTCTCAAATTGAGATGTATGGTATTGTGATGACACTTTTTGTAGACAAGCTTTCAATAGATGTCTTACTTTTGTAGTAAACCATTATTTTATAATTATTAATGAGGTATCTTATCCATTTATAGATTAATACAGGCGCCTGCACATCCACCTACCTCAATCTCTCAAATTTCTTTAATAGATTTTCAACCTATCACAACAATGGAAGGTTAATGTTCGATTGGTAAAATTTGACAGATTAGGGTAGGTTGATGTGCAGGCGCCAGTAGCAGGGTATATTTTTAACATTGCGAAACCAGTGTGATTAAATAGTGCCTACATCGTTACTAATAGTATAAATGTGAAAGTAACTCTGTCTGTCTGTTACGCTTTCACGCCTAAACCACTGAACCGATTTTGCTGAAATTTGATACAGGGGTAGATTAGATCTTGGGAAAGGACATAGGCTATGTTTTGTCGCGATAACCGACATCTACGCGGGCGGAGCCGCGAGCAAAAGCTAGTACCTTATAAAAACCAGATTACTGCACTGTATGTGCACAGCAAACTCATTTACAGTTTTATTTTTGAAAATAGCTTGTCCTGTGCTGCTTCACCCAAGTAATTTTACTTACAACTTTCTTATATTTTTTTATGAAAGGAAAATATAAGAATGTCGACAATAACAAACCCAAAAAAATGCGATATCCTTTTGCCATTCTCGAGTTTTGTCCTTACCAACAATTAATTTAGCAATTCATTTTTATTTACATACTTAGATGATGCTTACCCTTAAATATTCCAAATATAGCTTCATCCTCATTAAGACCACCTTTGATATATTAACATTAAATTCCAAATAGCCCTAAAGTAGAAATATATTATTTTGTGAATAAATGCTTAAATGTAATTTTTGGCTTGTCTGTAGCATATAGAATGTGCGTGTGGTTTGAGTGTTCTTTTTAAAAAGTTAACCCGAACATTACGAAATCCAAGAATATTTTAGGAAATAATTGTGAAAAGTCAATTGTGAAGATAAAAAATTGTGAAAAGTATGGAGAGAAAGTTACGGTAAATTAATTAGAACACTCAATCCTCCTATGGTGCAGATGGAGCGTTCCAAAAATCTCAAACTATGGCTACATAAATTCTTGACATTGTTATTCTATTACATCAATACAATCTTGGATCAATTTGTGAAACAAAACTCTTAACGTAAAATATAATAGTTCAAGAGTAAATTAAAAAAATACTTTATTTGAAACATTCCGTCCGAGTGTTCCATATTTTCTCGTACATTTGTTTAACCCGAACTAGTATGCAAACCCAGACTACAACAGCAATTGTGAAAATATTTTCACTAAAATTTAACACGTCTTCTGGTTTTGTGACGGTTTCGTTTTAACAATTATCTACTTAATCATAATTCTAAGCAGCAACATTTATGTAGGGTAGACATAATTCTATTATTTTTGTCGGACAAAATTTTCATTTACCCTCATTACGCGCCAACTATTTATTCATACATTATTTGATTTCTGCACGACGCAACAGTATTACTAGATAAAAGTGCATTTTAATGTTTAGATTGGTCGCAGCAATTGCAATATTTTGAAGTACTGTGTTGAATATTATCGTCTGTGTTTCCGATTACTGATAAGGAGGAATAATGTAAGTACCCATCTTCATTAGCGATACATATTGTGATAGTCTATTTTTTACCCGACTACGCAACGCAAAGGAGTGGTAATGTGTTTGTCAGCCTATGTATGTAGGTATGTATGTGTGTATGCATGTTTGTATGATCCTTTGAAGCCCTACACATACCAAACGCCTGGGCCGATTTTTATGATTCACACGTCAATCGATTACTCTTAATCTTTAATAATATTGATGATTTTTGATAATGTAGGTAAAAGGGAAATTGTTCTATAGTTTTTTGAATCACTTTTAGAACCCTTTTTGTGTATAGGAACAACTTTTGTCAATTTTAATTGATCCGGGAAGACGGACTCGCTTATACATTTGTTAAAAAACATTGAGAGCGGATATGCAAGTGTATTGATGTTCTCTTTAATAATTGTGGTTGGCATACCATCATAACCACAAGATATTGTGTTACCCATCTGCTGTACTATCTTAGAGATTTCATTACGACTAGTAAGACTAAAGTGGCAGTTATTTTCTACTTAGTCTGTTGAATCCTCTAAACATTTTATAGCTTTATCTTTGTCTTTATACCTATATTAAATGTGTTTTTAACACAAAGCTTTCCGCTAGGTGATTTGCAACCTCCTGCGGAGCATTTATACTTTTATTGTCAATGGTTAGAATTATGTTCCTGTCAAGTTGTTTTACTCTCTTACTAGTGTATTGATTGGCCAATTTCCAAGTCTCTCTGCTAATGTTTTATATAAAGAGGTAAATAAAGTACAATTTCAATATTTTCTAGAAAGCACAGAGAAGCGAAAATATGTATAGGAGAGGTCGGAAACCACAAATTGATATTACAAAGCAAATGAGTTTGTTTAAAAAATATCATGAACAACTACAGAAATCAAATGTTAAATACAATGATCCCATTTTTTCAACCATTTCTAAAGAAATTGGCGAAATAATGACACCCAAGGCTTTGTTCATGTCATTTAAACGGAACTATGATAACAAAACGTCTGAAGATTCGTCTCTTATGCATAATTGAAGCACAGAAACCTCTTCTCCTATTATTGATGAGATAAATATTTTAGAAGATACATCCCTTGTACCTTGTTCAACCTCAAATACCTCGACTCCAATTCTCGATGAGGTAAAGTTAGATTCGAGGGGAAAGTGTAAATTATTTTCATTTGACTTAGATATTTATGAATTAAAACAAATTACACCATTGTTTTCACGGAGAAAGAAAGGTAATGGTACTTCCCAAAGATATAAAACTTTACCAAAATTACAATGGTCAAATATGATTAAAGACAAAATTTGGCTAAATTCTAAATTACGATGCACATGGACTCTTAAGAAAAGTAAAGTTAACGACGATACTTTAAAATTTAAAGGGCATTGTAGTCAATGTGACGCACGCATTGAAATATCGTCTTTAGAAAAAACTGAAAAAGTTCATACTTTTTTGTGCAACGTTCGGAATATGATAAAGTTTAAGCATAATCCAGAAGAAAAATCGAAACATACAGCTTACAGACGAAAACAATTGGCCAAACAATTGAAATACAAGCCAGCAATCTTGGCACGTCATGAATTGGCTTCAAAATTAATTTCAGAAGACAATTTCGAGCCTCCAGTGTTGCCATCTATATCAACTTTGCGAAAAATTAAATCAGATGCAAAACTTGGCGAGTTGTACGACAACGATCCACTGATATCCTTAATTACTTTAGCTAAAACTACAAAATTTTCTAATTCAATTCGAGAAATTTGTGTTCATCCTAATTTACATGTGTACTATTGGACCGAGGAGCTGCATAAGCCTAGCTCAGCAGCAGATGCTACAAATAATTGGCATAGAAAAGGAACCAATATATTTATTTGTTTTCTTGTAACACCAATGTAACACATCATGTTTCGAGCAATAAATTATTATTAAATTAAATTAAATTAAAATTAAATACATTTTTGCTGGAGCACCTGCATACCAGCTTGACCCCTTCGACTCGTTGCAAAGACGGGCATTGAGGCTGGTTGACAATCCCATACTCGCAGGTAGAGTGGAACCTCTTAGCCTTAGAAGGGATTTTGCCTCACTGTGTGTGTTCTACCGCCTATACAATGGTTTGTGCTCAGATGAATTGTTTAACATGATGCCCGTAGCTACATTCTATCATCGCACCTCTCGCCATAGGCAGGGAATTCATCCCCACACATTGCGACCTGAGCCGGTGCGCACTGTGCGGTATGAAAGAAACTTCATCCCACGCACACTCAAGCTGTGGAATGACCTCCCTGCTGCGGTTTTCCCAAGCGCCTACAATATGGGGTTCTTGAAGAGGGACATCAGAAGGTTTCTCCATGGTCGGTAGCACGAGTGTGACACCCCTGGTGTTGCATACGTCCATAAGCCACGGTAACCGCTTCCCATCAGGTGGGCCGTGTGCTTGTCTGCCAACATAGTGGTATAAAAAAAAAATAAAAAAATATTTTAAAATGTACTCCCGTAAATTTAAAAGGGTATCAATCACATTAGATGCCACGGGGTCGTTCTTTGAATCAATACGTCTATCTAATGGTACCAAAATTACTAAGACATTGTTCTTGTATGCTGGGCTTATTACAGCCAATGACAAATTCAAATCTGTGCCTATTATTCAAATGGTCTCAGATTCTCATAATAATATAACACTTTTAAATTGGTTAAAAAATGGCTAAGTTATATAAATACAACACCCCATGAAATAATTACAGACGATTCATCTGCTTTATTATCTGCCAACACTCAAGCTTGTACACCATATAAGAGTGTTAAAGAATATATTCAGGATCTATTTTCAGTTTTAGATGGAGAAGCTACTAACTTGCCAGGCACATTCATAAGACTAGATACAAGCCATTTTATCAAAACCTTACATAATTTATCATGTTTTGGTGATAAAGTAGATTCAAATGTTAAATATTTTTATATACGCTGCATTTTACTTCTAAAGAAATGCGAAAATTATGAAATCGCAAAACAAATTATTGAAGACATTGTAAAGATTTGTATAGGTCAATGGCATGATGGTGATGTATTTGATAAATCTGAAGCTAAACAGGCTAAAAAACGACTAGATAGGTTAATGAATAATGCGACCGAGATGACCACAAATAAGGAAGATATTGAGGAAACGATATTTGAAGAAAATATTCTAGATGACATTGACTTAGATAAACTGGGTAATACATATTTTATTACGTGGTTTGATCGAATAGTCGAATCTAATAAAGGCAACGAAATTTTGGAAAATGCCAATAAATACTATTGTTACGACCGCCGTCGATATCTCGAAAACTAATAATCGAATCTTCAAGAAATAAAAACGCATTGTTAGTGACGAGGTACTCTACCGATTGGCATAGAAAAATCTAGAATCATCAACAAAAAGTCACAACCTACCTACGAGTACCTACACTCTCAAATATAAACAAACAGTAGGTAAATATCGAGAAATTACTCGAAGGTCAGCGACGGCGGCAAGATCAAAAGAATAGGTTTTTATCGCTCGCGAACTTTCCAGATAATTCGATCCTCCTAATTGAGAGGTATAAAAACATGCTCGCATAGCAACACGATTCATTCAGTCTTTGAGATCGACAACGAACACAGCGAACTTAAGCGACCGAAGAAGATTCTACCTGCGACCTGAGCAACGACTGTGGACTACTGTGAACTGCAGAGCGACTGGAACTGTTGAAGAAGTACTGTGTGTACTAGCGATCTAATTGTCTAGTTTGTGGTGAGCTAATAAATCTCTTCGTTGAGTAAACGGCATTTAATTGTACCCCGTGCACGTAACACTATTATCCACCATTTATCTCCACTCTAAGAGACTATTGCACAAACTGCCATTATGGTCTAACTTACTTTGTCCGCTTTTTATGTCAGAAAATAAATCTCCATCCTCGTCAGCTGTTGAAAGTTATTTCAAAACTTTAAAAACATTAATTTTTAAAACTAAGATAGCAAAGCATAGGATTGATGAATTTCTTAAAATACATTTAGAATATTTAAATGGAGAGATGAAAATCGCGCTAGGTGATTTATGTCAGGATAAAATTAATAAAAGATCTCCCGCTGATACACGCTCAAGAAAACTTAAAAATTCAACAAGAAAACGTAAAAACTCAAAAGACTTGCATAGTAGAAAGCAAAATAAACTTCGAAAATGGGGTACTGATCAACGATTTAGTTCAGATTCGATATTTGCTGACGAACCATCGTTTTGTGAAAATTGGAGAGGAAAAGTAGAAATGCCCATACCCAATTCAAAAGTAGAAGTAGATCTCTTAAAAAATGGTAACCTGTGTAGTTACGTCTCTACCGATTATAAAAAGATAATAAAAGTAACAAACACGTGTGCTTTAGATTCTGTAGCATACTTAATAGCTTTGGGATATTGCACGAACAACAAGATTAAGGACTATATAAATTCATTCAAAGATGTCTCATTTATAGATTACATTAAATGTTTATCTGATAAAGACTAATCATAATCAAAAATGATAAATAAAATCAGGACGTTTTAGAATTACGAGCTCGCTTAGCACTTCAGCATTTTAAATGTGAAAATGTTGACGATGTAAATGTTAATGTTGACTGCACATGCAATGTCTCATTTATTTTTGAAAATATGTTCATTAATAGTGTAGTCAGTGCTACTGTCACAAAAGAGTGCTTAAACACATCATGTAAGGCACCTAAGATAGTGAGAAAGTCTGCATTCCTGCCCATCAATGTAGATATTCTGTCTGTTTTCGGAATTTCTTCCCTGGAGGAGGCAATTTGTTTCACTAATGAGACGCAAGAATGTAAATGGTGTAAAAATCAAACTATCGTCACAAATGCACTTTCGAATTTCATATCTTTTGATTTAAATGGGACTGAAAGGATTATCTTAAACAGTATACCTAAATCAATGTTTATAAGAGATAGACAGTACAAATTGGTAGGTGGCATTGAATTTGTTGCAGGAATTAATCCTAATGATCTTGGCCACTACAAAGGACATACTTTTGATAACGATCAAATGGTCTGCTATGATGATTTAGTGGAAACAATTTCCCCTAGTAAAGATGGTCCTATAATTTTACATTCTTTATCTTACGGTCTTTTGGATTTAGAAAAGAAAGATGCTTAACATTTAAAATGAATAATTATATTTAAAGTAAATCGGTATAGTAAAGATGCAAATAACGTTAATAATATTTTGAATGCCATCTCAAATAACCTATTGTTGAATGCAGAAAAAACCAAATGTATTAGGTTTACTTACACTACCCATTGTAAGGCAAGCACAAGTTGATGTAGTGCTGGGGGGGACAAAGGTTGGAATTCGTAAACAACACTACCTTTCTAGGAATTACAATAGATTCTAAATTACAATGGGGTGACCATATCACTATTTTGGCCAGTAAGCTTAGCTCTGCTGCTTATGCTGTAAGACGGATCAGGCAGTTGACAGATGTAGCTACTGCTAGGCGGGTATACTTTAGTTACTTCCATAGTTTGATGTCCTATGGAATACTACTTTGTTGAAATGCAGCAGATTTAGAAACTATATTTATATTGCAAAAGAGGGCAGTTCGTGCCATTTATTGTTTAGGCCAGAAAGACTCCCTCAGGGAACGATTTAAGGGTATTAATATTTTAACTGTAGCTTCCCAATATATATATGAAAATATAATGTATGTCAGAAAGAATACATCTCATTTTATGAAAGTAAGTGACATTACAGACCGAAATCTGCGCTATAAGCATAAACTGCTGCTTCCATGTTATCGGCTCAGCAAAGTTAGTGATTCCTAAAAGGGGAAGGCATACGTTTTTACAATAAATTACCTGAAGCAGTCCTTGGTATGCCTGACAGTAAATTCAAAACCTTTGTGAAGAAAACATTATGTAAAAGAGCATATTATAAGACAGACAAGAAGAAGACCTGAAGGATAAAAATGTCTGGCTTGAGCATGGCACAGGCCCCTCATTTTTAACAAATTTATCTATCAATAAATAACTAGTTTAAAATAACTCTTTTGTTTTATATACCTATTGTTTATTTGCACTACAAATATACATTTATCCACTTTTAATCTTAAGGACCTATTGTAAATTGACGTCTTAAAAAATGCCACAGTGGAGTTTGTTGCGCCGTGTCTTCTCCACTAGCGCCTAGGAAGCGGTGGTAAACTTAGATTAAGTAGAATTATTATTGACGTCAATAAGAAACAATTTTATTGTTCAATATTGAAAATAAATGACTATGACTATGACTAATATATATTTTCTTATAGGGTGGTGGTACCAGTAATGGACATGGCGCCAATTATGGACAGTTTTTTTTGCTATCCAAAATAATAAGCCACTATCACATTTTTTTTGCTAGCAACCCTGAATATAATCCATAGACCTTTGACCTGTCACACTGACAACGTCACATCAATCCGCCATTTAGTTTTAAAATGGTGATACGGTGAAATGCGACTAGCCTGTTTTTTATTTTTAAATCCACTTTTGTTGTCAATCAAAAAAATCGGTAAGGAGGTGAGTACATATAGTATCATTTTGTATTATTTGTATTGCTTTATAGTGAAATGTGCTATTATTTTATCAATCTGCAATAATATGAAAATTAAATGAGGCTGTACTTGTGCATCAAATTTGGATAGTTTTTTTTTCACTACATGTTCATGACTGGTGTTCATAACTCACCGGTTCTTTTAATGGGCATGTGTCGAAGCTTAACTTTTTTCATGACTTTTTTATTTTAGTTATGTAAAGTATTGCTTTAGAGGATATACATATGGATATTGCTTTATTTTACGTTTGCTATTTGTGGTTCAATTATGAACAATGTCCATGACTGGGTATTTAATGGTGTCCATAATTGGTGTCCTTTAATTTGTTTTAGATGGCACCAAAGAAACAGTATACTCCAGCTCAAATGGCACAAGCGCTGGATGCTGTAAAAAATGGGGAAAAGATCGCAGTCGCTGCATCACAGTATGGTGTTCCCCGTGTGACGCTTTACAATAAAATTTCGGGGAAATGTCCAACAGTTTGTTCCATGGGACCTCAAACAGTACTGAGCCAAAATGACGAGCAAATATTAGTGAAATGGTTGTTAAGTATGAGCGAGAGACATTTCCCAGTCAATAAGGAACTTCTAATGGAGAGCGTCCAAAAAATTATCACCGAACAAGGTAAGGTAAACCCCTTCACTAATAACAAACCGGGTAGAAAGTGGTTTACATCTTTTTTAAAACGGCACCCTAACCTCATTCTGAAAACAGCCCAAAACTTAACGAAGTCCAGGGACGATGTAACGGAAGAACAAATTCGAAGATGGTTTGAAGAAATACAAAAATATATTGAAGGAAAAGGACTGAGTAATATCTTAGATGACCCGACTCGGGTTTTTAACGCCGATGAAAGTGCTTTTTTTATCACCAAAAGCTGGACGAGTCTTATGCAAGCGAGGTGAAAAACATCTATATCAATTTTGTGGTGACGAAAAGGACAACCTCACAGTCTTAATAACTGCCAATGCTGCTGGTCATTTAGCACCTCCTATGATTGTTTTTAAATATGAAAGAGTACCAGCTCACATATCTGCCACTGTCCCTGATCATTGGGCAATAGGGAAATCCGAATCAGGGTGGATGTGTGGAAGTACATTTTTTGAATTCATTACAAATATATTTCATCCTTGGCTAGAAAAGCAAAATATTCAAAAACCAGTTCTGTTTTTTTTGGATGGTCACAAATCACATTTAACTTTACATCTTTCAAATTTTTGCTCCGCTAATGGAATAGAAGTTATAGCGTTGTACCCCAACTCAACGCATATCCTTCAGCCAATGGACTTATCAGTTTTTCGTCCCTTAAAAGTGGCTTGGAAAAAAGAAGTATCTAAGTGGCAAGCTGATCATATTGGTCAAGTTTTTAAAAAAGAGCATTTCGCCCCAGTTCTTAAAAATGCAATTGGGTCTTTATCCGAAGAGTGTGTGCGCAATGGCTTCAGGGCAGGAGGCTTGTACCCTTTCGGACCAGATTATTTTGACATGAGTAAAATGAAAAAACACCAAGATATTGAAGAACCTGACCCAAAGCAGACACAGTTTATGAAGTATTTAGAAGACGAAATAGTCAAGATTTATTCCAGAGAAAAGTTGGACATGTTCAATGATCTTTATTATAGAGATAGAAGCACTGTTGAACGTACCATACCTTCTGAAGATGAATCGCTGTTTGTTATATGGGCAAAAAACAAACAAAAATTGATTGGGAGTGTAACATCTAATACTTCAACTTTGGAGATTCATCCCGTTTCACAAAGGCCAGAAATCGACAATACAAACATTATTTTTCCATTAGAGGAACACAATGCCTCTCCAAATCAGTTACACAGTGAAGTGCAACAAGTTAATTTAACTAGTATTTCAGTCATATCTTCCGAAACCCAAGCGGCAAATTATCAGCCTTTACCTGGCGTAGTAGAAGAACCCGTAATTGATAACGCTGATATTATGATTGACAAAAATGCTCCATCTGAAGCTAACCGGCCACCATTAATGGCTGAACCAGTCCCAGGAACTAGTACCGGAATTATCTGTTTTAGATCTACAGCTGAAGCAGAAACACCTCAAAAACATCCTTTAGAGGCTGCATTAGGTGTAGTAGTCCCATCACCTTTTAAAAAGAGCCTTTTCTGGCCCGAAGAACCCCAGGAAAAGAAACGAAGGAAGAAAGAAAAGATCCCCTTTGCAATTACGAGTAAAGCTTGGCAGGATTACCACAAAAGAAAAGAAACAGATAAACAAAAACTACAAGAAGAAAAAGAAACAAAAGCAGAAGAAAGGCAGAAAAAAAAGGATTTAAAGGAAAAGGAAAAAGACAAGAAGCTAAATTCGAAATCGAAAGTTAAAATTAGTTATGTGGATATAACTTCTGAGGATACGGATACAGATGTTACATATGCCGAAAGTGATGATAGTGTAGTAAATGAGAGTACGGTAAAACTTAATAAATATCAAAATACTAAGCGTAGTGTAGGTTCTGGTTCAAAACGACTTCGCCGAGGCCAGAACATCTATCAAAGTGATTCAAATTCTGATGACGAATCTGCAAGTAGAATAAGAGTACCTGCAAAATCCACCCCACTGCCTAAGAAAGGACAATTTGTAATTGTAAAATATGAAGGCGAATACTTTCCTGGGCGTACGGAAGATGTAGATGTCACTCAATATGAAGTAAGCACTATGATTTTGTCGACTGGAAATACATTTAGATGGCCTGAAAAACCGGATAAATTTGGTATAACATTGAAAATGTAATACAAGCTATCAATCCACCAGTGCCTCTAAATAATCGGGGATTCTTTAAAGTGAATGAAATGAATAAATACTTGCCTAATTTATACGACATTTAGTTATAATAATATGTGTTTCGATTCAATTAGGTACATATCATAATAATAATTGATTTCAGTTTAATAATTGATTAGAGATTTATTTGTGTTATATTATTTTTAATTTTCTTTAAGTAAGTACTAATTAGTTGATTCTTGTACAAGACTGGTAGTAAAAGACTGTTGATTGAAGATAGATATAAGATGTGACATTAGGAAAAATGCGTAAGTTTATATTATTGAGTTTGAGTTTTGATTAATATGTTAGCAGATATTTTTTCACTGATTGGAGGTTTATTTTTGTTATTTTATTTTAATTTGCTAGATGTACCGAAGTACTATGTACCAAATGTTTATATAAACAAGAATTGTAATAAAAACTGATTTGAGATATCATGTATTTTTGTTTATAATTTCCTGCAAATAGGGTCAAATTACACTGTCCATCAATGGGTATCCATAATTGGTACTGTCCATGACCGGGGGTCCATTACTGGATTTCTGTTGTCCATTACTGGTGAATTTTAAAGTCTGGAATTTTTTTTTTTACAAAGTACATCGGATATTTGGATGTTTTAACCATATTTGAATGTTCGTCATGTATTCTACTGTCAGTAAAAAATACTTTGTTTATATTAGTCAAACAACGTACCAGGTACAAACATTTAACCAAACGAGCGGCCTTAAACTGTCCATGATTGGTACCTCCACCCTAGTAAAAGCATAACACGAAAAAGAACTGTTTTATTTTTATAGAATGCGTGGTCAACCTAATCAATTTCCTAGCTTAGAATTATGATTAAGTAGATAATTGTTAAAACGAAACTGTCACAAAACCAGAAGACGTGTTAAATTTTAGTGAAAATATTTTCACAATTTCTGTTGTAGTCTGGGTTTGCATACTAATTCGGGTTAAACAAATCGTCCTATGTAATATCAATTAATGTAAGGGACAAAATTGACAAAATGAGTTATGTATACAGTTCGATAGGAAATTTTATGCTCTATCGATTGATATATTTAAAATGTTGATATCTTAATGTTTTTGTCCGTTACGTTATCATTTTTAAATCATATTTTTCTGAAAAAAGAACTAAATATGAAGGTAAAGGATGTGTACTTATTTTTTAAATTTATAATTAGTGTAAAGGTTGTTTACATTTTTTTATTTCATGTATTTACACGAGATTTTTTTTTGAGTCCCTTACGTTAACGAATATTTCGGAATTTCATAAACATTTCCGTTACATTATTATCATTGATATTATAAAAGTATAAAAATAATGTATCTCCACTCTTAGATGTTAAATTTGTTGTATCACCACTCATAGATGTTAAAATCAGTATGTGTATCATACGTTAAGGCAACATGCAATTAGTGTAATAAGTAATAATGACAAGAATATAATATCTAAATAACTAGTTTTTATCCGCGTAGATATCTCGTTTCCATGGAAATAGTAGAATAAAACTATACAAACTTTCACTTTATCAACTTTGAATTAAAATAGATAAAATAATGTAGGAAAATGTGTTTTGACTTATAGTACATAACACAAAAAAAGTTATTTTTCAAGACACCAGTTAGACTTCGTTTTTTCTTTCAGGGGCTATTCTACTGAATTAACATAATTAATAGATAGGTTGGTAAAATTACTCTCAAGGAAACAGTTTCACCTGAGAATAATCTACAATTTCTTACAATAATTATTTATAGAACATTTTATTTCATCTGAAATACACTTACCCTGAAACATATCAAGTTAATACCTAACAGTTTACAGTTACCCTAATAAAATAGTATTATTTGTTGTTATCATGTCCTTTACACTGAAGCATTTTATTTATTAACTTAATGTTTTTCCTTGCATCGTAATAAAATTATCTTGTAGTAGAAATAGAATGTCCCTTACGTTAAAAAAACTATATTTAAATAAAAGCCAAACGTCCGTTACCTTATTAATCCTTAATACTGACAAAAATGTAGGTAGTTACGCGATACTTGGTGAAGCGGCGTCGCGGTTGTCCTTATCCAATACTACTAGTATGACAGAGAAGCAATGATTTGTTTATTACATGTTGCGAAACGATTGCGAGTCGTGTTGTGACAGGCCTGCGATAACGAGCGGATTATTGTTTCTTTTTGTAAAAGTGAATTTGTAGTGCAATTAGTTATAATTATCAATTAATAAACTTTTCTATTACATAAGTATATAAATAATGGATGAACAGCCGGCAAAAAGCGACATAAAGGACTTATTAATTCGAAAGAGTGAACTTTTAAAGAAAAAAGACTTCATTTTAAAAAGATGGGATGATAGGTGAGTTTAAAATTTATTTGAATATTATGTGACGTAAGAAACTATACATTCTAAGTACCTACATAGGTATTTTGGTTTGAAACTATAACCGTTTAGGAGTACCTACAGACTTTGTTGTAGTATATTCATACTTAAGAGCTTAAAAGTTAATGTTTGTGTTCGGCAGTTAGATTGGTAATTACAATTTTATGTTGGTACCACAGAAAAATCCTACTGCCTTTTGTATTATAATTATCCTCCTTTTTTTTTCATTCCCAGCGAGTTAGTTAGTACCTTCTTACAAATGTTTATAGTTGTATTTATCATTATTACAGGTCTAAAAATGTACAAGAAACGGATAAGAAAATTACATTACTTTCCTCTATTATTATAAAAAGTCCTGCAAAAAGAAATTCTGGTAAGTATGTTTTTAAAGTACCTAGTTAAATACCTAAATAAATTCTTCTTTGTTTTATGTGTAGTCATTATCAAATTACTAACAAATTAAAAGTTTAAGTGGAAATCGTAATCATAATACTTATTATTGACTGTTGTTTGTTTTTCGTTGCGATTAATCCCGGTTGCATCCGAAGCTTTCACCTCGGAGCCCGGGGTTCGCATTTCCAGACTTACTGCGATACGGCGGAGCTTCGATATTTTACGTGAAGCGACTGCCATCTGACCTTCACAACCAACTGGCTATATTATTGGCTTAACTAATGCCGGTTTGTCTGTATAGCCTAGCAGCGGCTAGACTCATTTTCCTACGTTTTTTTAATTACTAAAAGTAAAGTGTTAGTAATGCAAAACTATTATAATTATTCCACATTCAATATTTTTCATTTTATTTCAGCTGTTACTTATCCTGGACCAAGCAGTAAAACTCCTAGATGGTCAGTTGAACATCCTGCAGCTTTCATGAAGGAATTACAAGATAATACTTACTGTCCTAATGTAGCCATCGAAGAAATTTCCTCTGATTGGAAGGATACCGGCGCTAGCTCTCAAGTCCTTGGGGTTTTCACCGAAGATCCTGTTGCTGGTATGAAGGAAGTCCAAGATAATACTTACTGTCCTGATGAACCCATTGAAGAAATTGCTTCTGATGTGAGGGATACCAACACTAGCTGTCCAGTCATTGGAGTTTCACTTGAAGATCCTGCTAATGGTATAAAGGAAGTTCAAAATAATACTTACTGCTCTAATGTAGCCATCGAAGAAATTTCCTCTGATTGGAAGGATACCGGCTCTAGCTGTCAAGTCATTGGGGTTTCGGCCGAAGATCCTGTTGCTGGTATGAAGGAAGTCCAAGATTTTACTTACTGTCCTGATGCATCAATTGAAAAAACTTATTTTAACATGAAAGAGGCTGAACCTAACATTAACGCCTTCATAGTTCCACTGGAAGGACCTGAAGAAAAGTCACCTGAAAATAATCCCTAAATTCAATCGCGTAAGCTTAGTATTGGTTCTAATTTCGTAAAATATTGTATGGATTTCATGCCACAAGAAGATGTTGGTGATTTTTCATCAGGCAGTTCAGATCTTTGGAGTCCAAAAGATTCTGAAAATGAAAGTTTGTCTGAACAAGAGAAAAAACAGAAAAAAAAGCAGAAGAAAATAAAAAAGAAGGCAAGTACAGAAGAACAAACACCAATACCACTGATCAAGACAAAACGTACAAATAAAGAAAAGGTGAGAAAAGCACTACAATCAAAAGGTTTGAGTTATGAAAGTAGGTCTGGACGAACTAAAGAAGCTAGATCAGTCAAAAATAATCCATGCCAAATAGAAAAGTGTTTGAGAAAATGTTATGAAATTTCAGAAGAGCGCAGGAAGTCTTTATTTGAATACTTTTGGAGCTTAGACAGTCAACAAAAAAAGGAATGGATAGTACAATGCGCCCAACGAGTAGCAAAAAAAAGGAAGAAGACCGATGCAGCAGAAAGTAGGCGTAATTCATCTTTTATTTATTACATAAACGAAGGAGAAGGTAGGCGTCAAGTATGCCAGCAATTTATATTGAAAACCTTGGACATTTCACAAACATACATACTATACAATGTACAAAATAGCGCAGAAGGCATCGCTCAGCTCGAGCATCGTAAACGATATGCTGCAAATAAATACGACGAAAATACAAAAACGTTCGCTCAAACCTACATAAAAAGCTTGCCAGTACTACCTTCACATTACAGCCGCAAAACTTCTCAAAAATTATACTTACCTGAAGAGTTTAAACACACCTCAAACTTATATCGATTATACAAGAAATATTGTGAAAAAGAATCACATACCTACCTAAGTGAACGACTATTTACAACTTTATTCAAAGAGTATTCAATCTCCAAAAAAAGATAAATGCAAGATTTGTTTGAGATACAATAATTTAGAAGAAAGAACAGAAAAAGACTTAGTAGAATATCAACGGCACAGAGAGGAAAGAGAAGCTAGTTATAAAAGATGTGAAATTCATCGAAATCTGGTACATAAAGATAAGGGTGTTTTAGTTTAGTTAGTTGTTACGTTTAGTCGGAAGTACGCTGTTTTCAATCTGACAGTTTATGAATCAGGTACCCAAAATGGATACTGTTACACATGGGGAGAAAGCGAGGGGAAACGTGGGAGCTTCGAAATTGGAACATGTCTACATAAATACCTAACTGAAGTGGATAATCGAGGCTTAAAGTATCTTATTTTGTATTGCGATAGCTGCAGCGGCCAAAATAAAAACAGAACAATTCTAACAGTTTTTAAAAATTTTTTGGAAACTTCTACAAATTTGGAAGTAATACAAATTAATTATCTAATACCAGGCCATACTTATATGAGCGTTGATAGTATGCATAGTGTAATTGAAAGGGAAGTTCGAAAATTAATCGTGTGGAGTCCTTCCCAATGGCCTACTTTTATGCAGGCTGCTAGAAAAAATCCACGCCCGTATGAGGTAGTCACATTACATCATACTGATTTTATTGATTGGCAGCCAAAAACTAATGATACATTCACTAACAAAACATTGTCGAACCAAAATCTAAAACTCAAAGACTTAAAAATAGTTACGTTTAAAAAACAAGACTTAAGTTATATGGAAGTCAAATACACAATGAAAGAAGAAGGAGAAACTTATAAAATTTTATTGGGGCAACAATTGAAAAGGAAAGCCAAGGGAAAAGGTAAAGGAAAAGTATCAACAACCTTAACACGACAAAATGATACAAGGGAATGCTTACAAAAACTGTACTTGAATCAGCTTCCAATTTCTCTTGCCAAATACAAAGACTTGAAAAAATTATGTGACGAAGACATCATACCCAAACTGTATCATAGTGATTACTTAAATCTCCCCCACGATGGACAAGTTATAGACACAATAAGTGAAACAGAAACAGAAAATGAAAACATTGAAGAAGATCAAAGTGTCGACCAATCATTTAAGAAAGAAGACAGGGATATTTCCTTAAAACGGAACATAAAGGAAGCAGTAGAAAAAAAAATAGCAACGTCAAGTGTGGGTCGAGGAAAAGGAAAGAGAAATGGCAAAGGCCGAGGAAAAGTTTCCTAAAGGGTTATTGAAAATACATTTAAAAATGTTTTATTATTAAGATTGATTGTTATTAAACTTTTTAAATTAACATGTTTATCAACCATTTGACAAAGAGGTCTTTTTTTTTAAATAATAAACATACGTTCTTTTCTTTTCTCTTGTCTTTTATTTTTATTAAACAGTGTACTTTTATGATTTTTCTATTCGAATGAAACAAGTCATTAGGTACTTATCACTGCAGAAAATTTAACATAGAACTTTATGGTATAATCTTAACCAATAATCTACTTTGAATTTTAATATGAAAACGAATTAATGACCCTTGATGACATTGCATTTTAATCAAATAATTCTTGCATTACTGCACTATCCCCGTCAGGCTGAGCGCCTCCATTGTGACATCATAATATTGTGTCTATGATGGAGACGCTCCTCTCTGGGACTTTGCCTTTAGCTTATCATCAGGCGAGGTGAAGTCAAATTGACGTGTCCTATATATATATAAAAAAAAACTATGGGAACTAAAATAATTATACCTACCAACATAAATTGTGATATTTGAGGGCCTGTTCACTTTTACTGTAAATGATAAATGGTAACTTTATAGGTACTTACACCACGAAAATATTCTTGTTATTGTCTTTACATTATTTGTTGTCCACACATGGTGATTTTTTTTTAAAGTGTTAGTGTAAGCTTATTTATTTAAAAAATATTTAGTGTAACCAGAGGAGATACCAATTTTATTACGAAACAGTATTAACGAACGCTCAAATTTAAGCAATTTGGTATTTATATCGATTTTGTATATGCCATATTTACAATGTTATGACACTTCAAAAATAAAAATGAATGTTTTTTGCTCATACTGTAAAATCACTATTTGTCCGTTACATTAATTGATATTACATAGGACGAAATGTACGCGAAAATATGGAACACTCAGACGGAACGTTTAAAAGAAAGTATTTTTTCAATTTACTCTTGAACTATTATATTTTACGTTAAGAGTTTTGTTTCACAAATTGATCCGGGATTGTATTCATGTAATAGAGTAACAATGTCAAGAATTCATGTAGCCATAGTTTGAGATTTTTGGAGCACTCCATCTGCACCATAAGAGGATTGAGTGTTCTACAGATACCTTTACAAAATGTAAATAAACAGTTAAAAACAATTGAATAATTGTGAATATATTTAATAAATTCTGTACAATTATTTCACAAAAAAATTATACATATATTTCTGAGAAACGAGATACAGTATTTTTCTCAGGTCAGCGGATTGAGTGTTCTAATTAATTTACCGTAACTTTCTCTCCATACTTTTCACAATTTTTTTATCTTCACCATTGACTTTTCACAATTATTTCCTAAAATATTCTTGGATTTCACAATGTTCGGGCTAACTTTTTAAAAAGAACACACCTCAAACCACACACACATGCATATAGAGAGTGAAATTAAGTTGAAATAAAGGCTACTTCTCATCCTATAACTTTTCCAAATATAGCTTACTGAATTTTATTTGACACAGCTAATAAAAATAAGAAAAAACAATGCACCAAAAGTGCGATTACAAATAACCCCATTGATGCGATATTTGGAATAGCAATGGTAAATTAATATATCTTTAAATCTAATAACAGAAATAATACTACGATCATTACTATTTACAGTTTATTGTTTAATCTAATGAAAAAATAATATTCCATATCATTCGAGTTATTACAATTTTTATAAACACCTGTTTTACGAAAAAAGTGTTTTAATTAGCCCCATTTTACGGTACAACTGAAGTGCGAACAGTCTCTGTTCAAAAACGCAAGCTACGAGCGACTACAGCGCGTATACGCGCAGGAGAGGCGCGTTTCACAAACGCCCCGTATGCTTAGGTTACAAGATTGCGTTCAAATCTCGTATGAAGCGCATACAAGCGCGTCATCTGCGCGTCGTCTGCTCGTATAAAATACCCCTCATTTCCAACTCGACAGACAGACAGATTTAAACCTCATCACAGGAAACCTACATGCCATTAGGTGTCATAGAAAATATTTGCTTGTCAATTTATAGCCTTATTTAATTTAAAATAATAAAATAGACAAATTTTCTCACAATTGTCAAATGTGTTTGGACCTATGTATCTTAGTTAAAAATGAACAAAAAGAGTGAATTAGTGTTTGTGACTAGTCAGAGGCAACGAAAAATATTACGTTCCGGACTCGTGGTCACACCAGGTTATCACACCAGTGTGACTATCAGGAATTTTTTTCTTGTTAGTCACACCGCCACTAATACAACACCTTTTATCGTCACTTGTCATTATCAACTTGTGCTGTTTTATCGATATGTAAATTAAAATTCGTTATATCTACCAAGAAAATAACACTTTATTTAGTTAAAATACAAAATTATCTCAGCATTTCAAGGAAATGGCCTATTGATATTTCATTATTTAATAATTTTAATTGACACCCTAAAACGAAGTTATCTTTAGCAATTTGATCAACCTTTCTCTTTTTTGAGGCAATATTAAATGCACGTTGTTTGTATTAAACCATTAATTTTTATTTATACGTTTATTTAATTGAGAATGCCAACTCTCACAAACATTGTTTGTTCTGTGCCGTTCTCCGACTACATTCCAATCTGCAATGGTTTCTTTCTTTAACCAATTCTTTGTCATATATGTTTCAAATTGTTTAATATTGTTTCCGTTTAGATCTCGTGCTTCAGTTTTTATATACTGCCATGCTTGTTGTACTTGCTCTACGGGAGTCAGTGGTAGCACCGTAAATAATCCCACAATTCGCTTATCTAATTTACTGGTGATTCCTATTGACCTTGATTTGCGCCATAAACATTGGCAATAATGATAATAACAATTTTTTACTACTACCGATGGGAAAAATTGTTTTAAGGCCGTTTCAAAATCTGCGTGAAATTTCCCAGGACGCCAATTGGGAAATAAGGTATTGAGAATATCGAACAATGCAGCGTACGATGATTCTTTTTTATCACTCATAAGTACGTGTAATAATGGAATAGCTGTAGTTGTTTGGGACGTGCTCCCCAAATCGCCGTGTTTGGAAAGTAGTTGTGAAAAGGGCCGTGGGGTACTCTTAAAAGTTGCGTCTACGAAATATTCTTTTATGGTTTCCAGTAATTCCTTTGTTTCGCTTGAACAAAATAATAGTAGTCTGGTGCCTTGGTACTGATAGTCAGCAACCAAAAATTCGTTAAATGTTGCGGGTACTTCTACATCTTCGAGCCGTTTGAAAACGGTCCTGCTAACTTTCAGTTTTTGTTTTCGCGCATTGTAGAGACTACACTTTACGCTCTCAAAAGCTGGCACTTTCACTCCTTCTTGCATCAAACATTTGGTGTGTTCTTCATAAACTTTAAGCATTGGCTCTGTAGAAGTACCTGCTACTTCTTTTAATTTATGCATAGAAAGTTCTATTCGATTTTGGGCCGCTTCTGGTTTACAGTCACTATTATGCTTGACGGTTTTTATAACATCTTTATCCTAAAACGTGATAAAAAAGAAATTGTTTTTATTTACACGTTAATTGTAAAAATAAAGTTTTTATGTGATTCTGAAAGAAAATTGAGCTTACTTACGTTATTTATCGTGACAGAACCAGGACATTTTATACTATTTCGCCGATTCCGACAAAACCAAATTTGAGATAAATTTTTATATAGTTTTTGTTTATAATACTGGTTTTCCTCCTTTCGGTCCATTAGGTCCCATGTATCAAAATGTCCGCAGTGTCAAAATGCCCAGTTTTACAAAATGACCGGAGTGTCAAAATGCCCAGTTTTACAAAATGACCGGAGTGTCAAAATGTCCAGTTTTACAAAATGCCCGCAGTGTCAAAATGCCCAGTTTTACAAAATGTTGTTGTGTCTTTACAAAAAGTTGACACGGCCGATAATTGGTACCACCACCCTACCTATATTCTCTCATCATACTGGCCACCTAACTATCCTTCCTGTACTCGTTGATATTTTTCAAGTGTCAAGCATTATTTCCTTGTTATATATGTCATTGTTCAATATATTATATTATTATTCATTTAACAAAAATACCAATGTCTTCATACCTGAAAATAATTAAAAATCAAAAGGGAAGGGAAACAGTCATACATGGAGGATTTCGATACAATTTACATACAATAAATAAAAACCAAACTTCTCTATGGAGTTGTGTGCATCGAGGCGTGTGTTCATCAACCATTACGTTGGATGCAAAGAAAATTAGAGTGATACGTGAGAATTATCATGTATGTCAATCTCAAACAATTAAAAATGAAGTTGCAGTGGCTTTTGCCTCTTGTAAGAAAGCAGTTTGTGAAGATCTAAGACCGCTCCAGAAAAATTTTGAGGACATCTTCGAACCGTTACGAAAAAAGGGATCCAATTATGTTTGGGAAATACCGGATTTTAACTCAGTAAAAAATACTTTATAATGAGAGTTAGGTTGAGACGAGCGGAGAGGATGTTTTTAAAAAGTAAGACACTGGGACGTCAGCCCCTTACGAGTGGTGGAACAGAACTGGTTTTATTTTAAGAGCTTAAAACTAACATACATTGGGTCTTATTACTAATTACTTATTTAAGTACGGGATCCTGTGTGGTTATGCCAACGTAACTCCTCCCTCCTTAAGTGTGAAGCGCGCGGAAGGCTGCTGTTGCAGTTGCACGGATTCTTGCGCCTGAATCTGCTTGGCTTCTGGCGTCGCTGATCTCCTCTTGCGGAACCGCCGATAACGATATATGCAGAACCATGTGGTCGCTATGACGATAGCCATGTATAAGCATAACGTAGGCCAGCTAGGCTTGATTGTAACTGATGATTCTTCTTCTGTTGATTGCTGTACCTTTGTCTTCTTGAGAAGGTCATTAAGGTCATCAAGTGGAACTTCTTCAATGTTAAGCATGACAGGCATTTTCTTCTTTGTTGTAGCGTAACATGTTTGTGAAAGGGGTACACTTTCTTTGATGTCCATGTATTTCTTGAGGGTGCTCAGCCTCCTTCCAGCTATCTCGATGGTACATTTGTTGTCAATCGTAATGAGTATTGCCACAGGTTGTCTTTATTACTTCTTCTTGTTTTAGGATGGCTATCCAGCAGTTTTCCTTTATTTGGTTGAGTATATTGTTCTCGTAGTCGGCCGTTGCGTACGTGCAATTGTTTGGCTCATTATGTTGCAGAAGTTGTGCTATGCAGTCTTCGGAATGCTGTAATTGATGCCATTCGATGTGTCGGCAGATGGCGTCGCTCTCCGTGATGTGTATGCATGGCTCGTGCGGGTACGCGAACTCGTTGCTGCCCAAGATTAGATATGGGTTTTTGGGTATGAGGATAGTGTTGTTATTGTTCGGGATTGAGTATAAATGGAGTAAGTTATATGGATGGTTAGTTACTAAAGGAATCTCTAATACAAAATTTAAAGTTTCATTCGTACTATACGCTTTAACTACAATAGATTTCTCTAATAAGTGTATATTTCTTAGTGTTGGTGAGTATGGCAATTGCATGCTGTTACTGGTAACATCCTTTTGAATACCTATTAACTCGGCAACGAGGTAACTGGGTTCAACTATGCTTGGGGATAACTGTCCTATATGAGAGAATGTTATGGCCGTCTCTAGGGTAAGTAATTGTTCACAAAGTTGTTGTAGGCAGATTTCAATCTGATTATATATTTGTAGTGTGTACACTTGACTTTCTAATGCCAGATTCTGTTGGTGTAACTCAGTAATAGCTCTAGATATTTCTTTCTGATTTTTAACTATCTTCTCTAATTTGTTATGATATTCTGTAATAAAATCTGTCATTATTCCTAACGTTTCGCCTTGTTTCCTCAGGGTTAATCTCCGAACTTCTTGCACTTGATTTTCTATCTTAACGGCGCACACTGGTCAATCAGCGGAAAAAAGTCAATTTTACGAAGTACGAATATTCGAATATGTCATACCAGTATTAGATACTACAGGGCTCAATAAACAAAAATACATAATAATTTCATTTTCATTACTATAATATATTAGATTAATAACATTCCAAAGTTGAAGGTTAGAAAATTTTAAGATTTCACTTGAAAAAAGGCCCGTAGTTAAATGATTGTTGATGTTCAAACCCGGAAGTTCCTTTTTTTTTCAACTCAAAGTTATTAATTCTACACTTCTTAAAGAATCTTGAAGATAATTAATATTCTTAATAAAGTGATTAGCATGAGTGTAGGGTAATTAGAGATGAACACATGTATTTTTAAGTAAATTTCTTAGTTTAAAGGTACATATCTAGGTTGGCGCTGATTGGCGCCTATTTCTTTTATGATTCATATAATAGGGACATTTGTGTAGTTAATTAATAAATCACTTCTAGCTGCGATTTTTTGCTAGCCTCCATGTTTAAGCTATAATAGTAAATTAACTCATTATTACGCACATTAAGATAACTTTCTTAATGAGGGTAGTTAACTAAAATAATGATTAGTAATAGCTATTAAAGGGTTCTAATTTTATTTTGTGTCTCATTACTTGTCTACACTGACACAGTGATATTGATTTTCTTACAACATGAGTGATTTTAGCATTTCATACGTCGAATTAGTGGAAATTGCACTCAATAGTGATCGTACAGCAAATATGTGTATGGAAATTCTAAAAAACAAGCACGGGAATGTCTCGCAGTCTGGGTTGGAAAAAGTTAATGCACATTTAAAGAAAAATTTTCTACCTAAATTCTCAAAAAAGTGCAAGGAGGCATCAAGAAACTGAGAGTTCTTTTTTGCAAAAAATAAAATGTGGCTGTCAAATGTTTTAACGGTTTCAAATGAAGACAATGAACCAGGACCATCGAAACGACCTTATAGTGGGAGGCCAGAAAAATCTATAGATGAATGTTGTGACCGAACTAAAAGATATAAGGTTAAAAAACTATGTGAAAATAATCCTGCTGAATTGATAACTAAGGCAGCCAAAAGAATTAGTGACCAGTCAAATAAATGTGAAGGCTTCAGTGCGGAAAAAGCATGGGCATTAATGTTAGATGCATCACTTACAAGGCATCAATACGAAATTCTTCGAAAAGCAGCGCTCGAAATAGGAAGTGACATTTTCCCCCCCTATTACAATGTTTTAAATGCAAAAAAAGATACCTATCCATCTGATATAGATGCAACGGAAAGCTGCGCATGCGTGGGTTTGCAAGAATTACTGGATCATACTGTACAGAGGATTTTTAAAACTAAAACGGTCGATGAACTGGCTGGAATGAGTGAAGAACAAACACTGATTTCAAAATGGGGATGCGATGGCTCGTCTGGACACAATGAATATAAACAATCTTTTGTCGAAGATGGTGCTACAGATGCCAACTTATTTCTAACGACATTAGTACCTCTCCGTCTCAATGACCAACGAAACCAATGTTCGGTTCATTGGAAAAATGAATCTCCTTCTTCAACCCGGTACTGTAGACCAGTACAGTTTCAGTTCATGAAGGAAACTACTGATGTCAGTAATAACGAAATAGCGAGAATGGAAAGTGAAATAGCAAATTTAAACGAAACAGTACTCTCTGTAAACAAAAAAACTTTTAAAGTGAATCATGAACTTCATCTTACAATGATCGATGGTAAAATTGCGCAAACAATGACAGATACATCTTCTTGCGCAGTTTGTTTTATATGCAAAGCGAAGCCTACTGAAATGAATCAGTTGAGTCATTTGAATACAAAAATTGTTAATACGGACGCATATAAAGTTGGTCTTAGTCCTTTACATGCAAGAATTAAGTTCATGGAATGTATTCTTCACATAGCATATTACAAATCATTTAAAAGCTGGAGGACGAATAAGGACACGAAACTAGTTAAAGAGGAGGAGAAGAAAAGAATACAAGAACAACTATTTAAAAGATTAGGAATCAAAGTGGATTTTGTTAAGCAAGGGATGGGCTCTTCCAATGATGGAAATACATCCAGGAGGTTTTTCAGTAACATAGACACAGTAGCGGCTATTACAGGAGTCTATGAAGAATTGATTCACCGGTTTTCTGTGATATTACAAACAATTAACTCTGGGGCTACAGTTGATGCAGAAAAATTTGGGAATTATTGTGATGAGACAGCAAAACTGTTTGTTAGCTTGTATGACTGGTATTATATGCCAAATACAGTGCATAAAGGTATATAGCATAATAAGCATGAATAAAATACGTTTTTTTTTAATTTTTATTCTAAAATTATGAATGAAATAATAATAATAATAATAATAATAATAATAACAATATAATTTTAAAACATGACAGTAGTACCACAGGTAAAATGTTCTTCCCGTTGTACTACCTAGCAGTCTGGTAGTACTATGGGAAGTAAATATGGCCCGTAGTACTACCAGACTACTTGGTAGTAGTACTACGGGCAATATTTCCTTACTCACTAATCGGAATCGTAACGTAATCGCCTCCCCTCGGAACAGGCTCCGAACTTGCAACTCCAGCGCTTATGGCTCATCGTGCCCGCGCTTACGTCTCTCCGTCCCCGCGCTCACATCTCTTCGTCCACCCTTGCCCCTGTCCCCTCCCGCGACTTGCCTGCTAAAGACGCCGCCATTCGCAAGGTGTATTTCATTCGTGTTGCGCGTATGTTTTATTTAAAAGTTTAAGTTAGATTCCAACACAAAATAACGATGCAAAGGGAGAAACTTATTGAAGAAGTGAGAAAATATCCATATTTATATGACATGAGTGACTCTAAATACAGCAATAGTATAAAAAAGGACGAAGCTTGGAAATAAATAAGTATTACTTTAAAGCAATCTGGTAAGTACCTACTCCTATTTAATTTTATGAATGTATGGGAAATAAAACAGTTGTGATTAATATAATTATAATGTAACTTTTAACTGCAATGTCAATTAAGAATTAACACTAAAATATTTAAAGCTAAAAGCTACGATTCTGCCATGGAACTCGTCCGGTAGAAGTTTGAAAATATGTTTTGAACATTTCACGTACATTAAAAGCGGTAGCCATATGGGCACTACTAATATTTGGTAATTGACTTAACAATCGGTCTTCTCCGAATTCAACTGTAATTTCCTGTTCTGTTCTGTTCGGTTCCTGTAAATTCATCTCCATGTTATATGTCCTCATCATGTTGTGTAAAATACAAGTTGTTAGTACCACTTTATCTACAAACTTTGGATGCAATTTTATATTTTTGTTGTAAATCGCAAATTTTTGATATAAAATTCCAAAAGCGTTTTCAACAACCCTTCTAGCTCGTGATAAGCGGTAATTATATTGCCGTTCAGGATCTGATGTGGCACTGCATGATTAGTTCCTGGTAATGGTTTGTCACATGGAATATTTAATGTGTTTCTTTCAAGTGCCTTTCCAAATGTAGATGATGAATAGATTCCGCCATCGCAATTTTTTCCATAGGCTCCTACATCTACCGCTATGAATCTGTATTCAGGATCAACTATAGCTAACAAAACAATAGAAAATGTTTTTTTATAGTTAAAAAACAACGATCCACTATTGGGAGGTGCAATTATATTTACATGTTTGCCGTCAATGGCGTCTATGCAATTCGGAAAGTTCCATTTATTTTTAAATCCTTCTTTGATTCCTTGCCATGCGACTGTAGTAGGTTGAGGTATATAAATTGGCATTAATTTATTTATTATTGCATTGCACACATCTATTACTATCAAACGAATAGTTGATTCTCCTAAACGGAAGCTCGATGATAAATTAGTAAATGTAGATCCAGTTATGAAGTACCTGCAACAATAAATGTATATACGTTTTATAATAAGTGTATATGTTTATGTGAATGTGTGTGTGTACGTACTCCCTTTCACACATACATATGTAACTACATGCGCTTGTCTATAATAGTTAACCATGATTTATTTTATTTCAGAATCTGAGTGCAAGAAAACTTGGTTAAATCTTAGAGAGTCTCACCGACGAGCTATGAAGAAGCGTAAAACTAAAAGTGGTCAGGCAGCCCCAACGACGAAAAATTGGACCTTTGAAGATGAAATGAGTTCTTTAGTACCTCATTACAAAGAAAGAAATACGATCTCTTCGGTTGATTATGATGACGATTCCGATGTTAGCAGTGTCTTGGGTAATGATGATTCACAGAACTCAATAAACATAATTCAGTCTCCAGAAAACTTAGAACCGGAAACTTCTGCACTTTCCCCGCGGCCGAAGTCTTCTGCATCTTCAGTTACATCCAAAATTTCAAAAAAAAAAGTTGCTATGTTGAAAGCAATTCAGCGTCACAAACTTTAATGAAATATTTATTAAATCACAACGAAACCAAAAAAGACGATGAGATAGATACATTTTTTAAGAGCATTGCGGCAACGGTAAATATAACATATAACAAAAAATATAACAAAAAATATAGTAGGTAGGACACGGCGGTATATCCGCCCGATTGAGCAGTCCGACTGGGGAAGTACCTCCGCCCTACAGAATACCGCGGTTATAATAACTTCGTGTTGTGTTCCCAGCGGTGAGTAGGGTAGCCAGAGCTCACTGGAGAATTTGTGCCGTCAGTGGGAAGACTTAAGGCTTGTCCTGATTTGTCTTCCACTGACGGCACAGAAACTCTGTAATTACAGGGTTGGCAGCGCGACTGTGACTCTTCTGGTGTTACAGACGTCCATAGGCCACGATAACTACTTTCCATCAGGTGGGCCGTGTGCTTGTCTGCCAACTAAGTGGTATAAAAAATAAAATAAAAAAATAACCAAGCGGTTATAAAAAGTAAAATATATAACGCAGTTTCGGAAATGGAGTTAAAAGTTTTCTCGCAGAGAAACAAAGCTATTATAAACACCTCAACAAAGTCTAGGGAACAAGATGATCCCAATTTTTTTTTTCGTGTAAATCTTGTTTTGCAAATAACTGGCAGCAAATAAATAAAAATAGAATAAAGTAGATTACAGAGTTGTTCGAAATTTAAAAATACATTTAAATAAGTAATGATTTTCGAATATGGAGGGAAAACTTTTAAAAGTATTTGATTGTGCAGTTTCTCTGAGGCAAAATAAAAATTATTTTCTTTGATTGTAAATAACGTTTATTATCAATAATACGTCTATTACGTATGGTTTGTGCATTTTTGTGACTGTAGTCATCATGTCACGTCGTCATTTAAGTCGCGAAGAGATGTTAAGGGCTGTTGGTATGCTGCAAGCTGGACGAACTCAACGCGACGTAGCGGATGCTGTCAATACCCAACCAAGCGTAATTTGCAGATTATGGGCACGCTACAGGTCTACAGGGGATGTTGCCGAACGTCACAGGAGACGAAATAGGGTTACTACCCCGCGACAAGATCGTTTCTTGCAAAATTCCGCAAGGCGGCAACCCACGATTACTGCTCGTCAGTTGGTCGCAGGCCTCCAGTCTCAGCATCAAGTGGTTATTAGCGATCAAACTGTCAGGAGAAGATTACACGAAGCCAATCTTCACGCTCGCAGACCGCTTAGGGTTCCAGCTCTTCGACGTGGAAATCGAGGTCGTCGCTTATTGTGGGCTAACGCGCATTTACAGTGGACCGACCATCAATGGGCACGGGTTCTGTTTTCCGACGAATCTCGCTTCGGTTTTCATCCTGATTCGAGAAGAGTGCGTATATGGTGAGTTCCTGGACGTCGGAGTCGTCTCCAGAATCCGCAAGAAGTTCATCCTTACCAAGGTGGAACAATCATGGTATGGGCTGGAATTCGCCTTGGTGGAAGGACCGACCTCGTTTGGATACGGGGCAATTTGAATGCAAACCAATACATTCAGGAGGTTATACACCCCATGGTAAACCCTCATCGACAGCAGTTCGGTCAAGATTTTATGTTCATGCAAGATAATGCACGGTCACACACCGCGAGGGTAGTGGTCAATGCGTTTAGCGAGCACAATATTACGACGTTGGAATGGCCTGCTCAGTCTGCCGACCTCAATCCCTTAGAGCATGCCTGGGATTTGCTTAAGAGAAGAGCTTTCAGTGATTCTTTGGAAAATCTGAACATTGAAGAACAACTTCTTTTACACCTTCGCAGTGTATGGAGCCATATTCCACAGACGATGATTGACAATCTCATACTAAGTATGCCACGCCGTTGTCGAGCTGTTGCTAACGCTTTAGGAGGTCCTACAGATTATTAAAAACGTTTAAAGTACGGTTAATTACTGTATTTCTTACTACCTCGTTATTTTTGTGCCTAATCATAGAAGGTTGTAATACTCAATATTAGCACTATTCAATTCTTTCTTAAAAAAAAAAATTGATATGAGAATGTTTTTATTAAAATTAAAATTTAAAACGGTATAAAAATACCCTTCTATTGATATAAAACACTCACTATTACAAGAAAGGGTTTTTAAATAAAAACTAGAAATGTCCTTGTTCCCTAGACTTTGTTGATGTGTGTAGTTATCGCAACCCTTACATTCCCCAAAGAGAAGAAGACCCTTTATTGCCACGGGCAATAAAGGAAGAAGACATGCCTCGAGGTTATACCACTCTAAATAACATTAGCCACGAGATACAATCAACATCTGGCGCTTCAAACATTGATGGTTTTAATATTTCAAACAATCTTTAATTTATACAATGATTGTATTTTTGTTGTAGCGCTATTTTTGTTTAATTGCCATAATTTTTTGATTTAATAATATTTTTATAATTAAAAAAATATGATTTATGAGTAATTTTTTTTTACCTAAACTACAAAAAAGTTGCAGTTACTAACACACAAAATACATATACACACATACACCAGACATATCACGTACCTACACCCCCCGTACACACCTGATCGCTAATGAAACCCTCATTAGCGATCAGGTGTGTACGGGGGGTGTTCCAAAACAAATATTTTTTTATCGACAGAGGGTAAAAATTAATCTATCTCGGAGTTTCGGAACCGAGTATTTTTTTGTACACTTAAAAAAAGAACAAAAGAGATAATACAAACATTAAAATTATAGTACAAATATTTATGTAGACACGATTATAAATTCCAAAAACAAATGCAATTTCTCACCTTCACGTTACAGCTAGTTTTTCTTCGGGCGATATTGTTTCTCTGAATGTTGAATTCTTCTTCCTTATACATTCATCTATAGACTGCAAAATGTTATAAAAGAGATATTTCGGCATATGAAAATAAATATAAAATTTCTCTTCATCATCCATCAAATGTTTTTTTATAATCCGAAATTCCCCTTCAGTACTCCTTACTTTATTCATATTGTGTGCCCAATATCTTCTTTTTTTTGCTTGTTATTTTCTTTTTCCTCTTCATCAAGTGCTATGGCTATGATAGCCAACTCACGTATGGTAAACCAAGACATAACCGTGCGCTACACTTAACGTTTGGATTGAGACTGATCTGGTGCCAACCAGGTCAGCCAGCGGGCGGCGAGGCGTAAGCGCGGTGTCGCCTAGCCGTAGCCGTGTTGACGTACAGGCACTGCTGATACGCTGTCGTTACGTGCATACGGCAGGTTGACGCCTGGTTGCCAGCGAGGCGAAAGGCGTTACGGTTACGATCCCTTTCCGATCCCATATGTGTGCTGAGACTTTTAAGTAGGTAATAATGAGCCGATCACACTTTTTCAAAATTATATGTTAAATGAGTGGATTAACAAGATAACCAGTGATATATTTAGTTGCTACAAAGAATCTTTCAGAACCAATAATAGCGTAGAAGGCTGGCATAGACGCATAAATAATAGAATACCAAAAAACCCATCCATACTGTATTTTATAACGTTATTAAAAAAAGAATTTATCAAGATAAACAAATAAAGAACACAGAGTATCATAATCCAACGAAAAAACGAAGAAATGCGGAAATTGAAAAAAAATTGAAAATAGATCGAATTATAGCAGATGGATTGAAGAGTAATAACAATGTGGATAAAATATTATCTACACTATGTAATGCATTAGATTAATTAATGTACCCATATATTATTATAATTTGATTTTTACCCTTGTTAGCTCAGCTGGCAACCCCGGCCCGGTAAACACGTCCTAAGTGTAGTTATTGTTTGAAAATTTGTGAAAATAGAAAAAAAGTGCAGAAAATCAGTATAAATATCGTAAGAAGATTCAAGACATAACCTAAAAATAGTGTGTGAAGAAAACTTATACATTGCCTGGTCGTAACGTGAGTAAAACAAAAACTTTAAACTCATAAAACTGTTACCACAATTTGAACAACACTCACACAACGATAACCAGCTGATCTCCAGCTGATTTCATATATTCAGTTGATACACACATGTAAAAGCAATGTAAACAAGACAACTGATTTTGACAATTATTGAATCAGTATGACCAACACCACAATTTCATAGTTTAGTACTTATCTATGGATGAGATGATATTCTCGATATGAACCAGTAACATATTACTCAGGCGCTGATATTCTCTACACAATCAATATTGTACAAAACTTTATAATAGAATAACGTTGCAATTGATTTATAAAAGTACCCAATCTGACCACGAGATATTATTATATATAGATTTTGACTTTGACTTTATCATGGACGACAACAATATAACCATTAGAAAGAAACAAATATCGGGTTCCCTTTCGGATATATCGATATTTGATACTACTGTAATGAGTGTACCAGATTCTTCTGTCTATGAAGATGAAGAAATTACAAATATGAGAGAACAAATTGCTAGGTTGAGTGATGAGCTGAAAATCGCAAATCAAGAAATCGATAATATGCATATCGCCAATAGTATGTTAAAATCAGAGCTCGATAAATCAAATAAACAGATAGAAATATATAAAAAAATCTGTAGCAGAGATTTAATATGTGCTACTCCAGAATCAAAAAGAAAAATTAAAAATATTCGAATCCATAGCCTTACTTCTACTCCAATAAGGAAGCCGGTAGTATCTGAACCTGCATCCCAACGAATCCCGAAAAAGACTACAAAAGTCCAGAATCAAATAAAAAATACAAGTCAGATACAGTCGACTTCACCAGCTCGGGTTGTTTCTAAGAACACTGCAACTACTTTGAGAGGTGAAATACGATCTGTCCCGGATAAATCGAGAACTGTCATAGTTGCGGATCATAAGAGTGAAAATAATCGAAAACCACTTGAGAAGTTGTCAGCGGTTGGATCAAGTATATTGCTAAGCGAAATACCCGACAATAAATCACTCAATAAAGAAACACCGCCTGTTCCTGATAAAGCGAAGATCGTCATAGTTGCGGATCACCAGGGAAAATATATCCGAAGAGCACTGCAGACTCTGGTAGGTAGTAGGTACGTCGTTAGCTGTTTCTGGAAACCATCTGCTGGTATTTCTGAGATATTAAAATGTACAGAAATCAATTTGTTGACTAGAGATGATTTTGTAATAATACTTGGCGGTACTAATGATGTTAATCCCTATGAATTTCAGAGACATTTGCATAGTTTTTTTCAGTCTTCAACAAGACCTAATATATTAGTGAGCGAAATACCCTACAACAAATCACTGAATAGGGAAAAGCTTAACTATGAATTGCGATTTATTTGCAGTAAATACAATAATGTTACTTTTTTTTTTTTTTTTTTTTTTTTTTTTTTTTTTTTTTTTATAAAGAATATTAGCAACCGCGATTACTAATATTACTAATATTTTGTCGAAATGAATTTCTTAGTATATTCACCACATAGATTTAATAGATCACAATTTACGTGTCGCTATCTGTTAAAGGAAATCTTAAAAATAGAATATCACAAGAATTTTGCAAAGTACCATAATACATCCAAAACTGTAACAAAGTCGCTATTAAAAGATAAAAGTACCCAAACGGACAACCAGATATCTGAGCAGTTTTCAAATGTTAATATGAATTGTAATATAACAGGGGAAGACTTTTTTCGTGTACAATAGCATAAATGTGCTGCATCAGAATTTTGACGGCTTAATTTCTAAATTGGACCCCTTTACAGTTGCATTGCATGATTTAATTAATAAATATAAAACTATCGATATTATCTGCGTAACTGAGCACAACATGATCGCGACGGATGTTGGCATGGTATCTATTCCAAATTATAACCTAGCTACGTTCTCCTCAACACAAGCTAGAAATGGTGGTACATGTGTTGATTTTTGATATTCGACCTTGAAATAGTCGAACACTGTGTATGTATTAGGTGCCGAAACAGACGCAGAAACTCGAAAATAAATATCAATAATTATCGTTGAAATAATTAAAATACGTGTGAGGGTATAGTGTAACGGTTACCGCGCGGAGCATTATCGCGGTTACGCACTGAACTTAACCGTGCAAGTCGCGTGCACCGAGAGCGGGTCGTCTTCGCCTCGTCAACTGCGTTATCTTTATCAAAGAGTATCTGCATTACAGATAAACCACTCGTGTCGAGAGGTACGAGTTGGATTTCACTTATCAACATGAAGTGTGCTGGTTGCGTGAAGTCGATCAAAGACCTGATCGCCGTTAAATGTACGTCTGCCGGATGCGAGAAAACATTCTGCACGTTATGCATCAACATATCTACTCTCACGGCAGAACGGAAAAAACTTTGGAAATGCCCTGACTGCTGCGCATTACAAAAAAAGGGAGGTGACAATAGCCTCACACCAGTTCGAGCTGGCTGTGACAATGTCACTACCCGTAAGAAAACGGATGCCACGGGGTCTGAGATGAACCTGCTCACCGAACAATTGTGCTTGCTCACTATTGAGTTCTCCTCTGTTAAGACGAAACTAGATGACCTGACTCAGTCATTATCCTTCCAAAATGAAAAAATGCAAGAATTGATGGCTGGGTTGGCCGCCACAGATGAGCGGCTGAAATATCTGGAAAAAAGAGATAGTGAGGTTGTAGTCCTGCAGGCTACCGTATCTCAGCTCCAAAACGAATTAAAAGTTCAAGCTCAATTAAATTTGAGAAACGAAATAGAAATAGTTGGGATCCCAGAAAGTACTTCTGAAAATCTCTACCACACTGTACTCGTGGCAGCTAGGAAGGTGGGAGTGGACTTGGAGGATGGAGACTTGGATTGGGTGTCTCGTGTAGGTCCCCGTGGACCGCCTGTGACTACAGCACTGCCTGAAGATGGAGCTAGAATGCCCCGCCCAGTGGTTGTTCGACTTCTCAGACGTTCCAAGCGTGACCTGTTTCTTAAAGCTGCAAAGTCACGGAAAAACATAAATAGTGCCGACTTGGGGGTGGCCGGCGTTCCTAGAAAGGTATATTTCAACGAGAGGCTAACGAAAGACAACAGAGTCTTATTTCGTGACACCAGATCCCGCGCGAAGCAGCATGGATACGCTTTCTGCTGGTGCACCAATGGCGCTATTTACGTCAGACAGCGAGAGGGAAGGGGAGCCGTGCCAATACCATCACAAAAAGACCTGGACTATCTGTTTCCATCTTCTTCGGCGACTCATAGTACATAGGTTTCCACCTGTGAACTGTGATACACCATCTGACGGTCTCCTGCTTGTTATGCATTTAACTTATGTTTGTATCTACTGCCTCATAATTGTAATCTATCAGTTGTACACAAGTGTTATTAGTACTACAAATTTATCTACCTTGCGCTGTTTCTCCATGATTACTTTTTTCTTACTAGTGGAGCTTATCTCTTTGGAGTCGACACTAAGCGTCGATATAAGGTTTAAGATGTTGCATTATATTCCATTATACTTGTTTAATTGTGGAAGTTTGACCTACGGCCAATATCACATAACTGTGCTGAAGCGTGTTGTCTGTGTATACTGTGTATGTATGTTCGCTAGATTTATTTATTCAGAGTCAGAGTTTACAGTCCATCTATTTCTGTTTGTGCATCTTATATTGATACGGGACAAAATTTACGCACCTTATACCAAATCAGAGCGATCTACCTGGTTTCTGGACAAAATAATTTTAATTTTAAAATGATGTTTACCGACGATTTTAGTTCTGATTTAGACTCCATTAAAATTAACTGTGAATTAATTTGTGATTTGGAAAGGTGTAAAGTAATATTCACACAGGAACATAATTTTAGAGTTTTTTCAATGAATATTACGAGTATCCAAAAAAACTTTAGTAGTCTAGAGGTAGCACTTGCTCGTTTGGATGTGTCAATCGATATCATTATCTTAACGGAGTGCTGGTTATATGAATCGTTAATAATACCTCAATTACCTGGATATAACTCTTACCAAACAAACAAGCATTTCAATCAAAACAGCGGAGTTGTCGTTTTTATTAAAGATATCTGGAGTCCTACGGTCTCTGAACCTCTCATAAATGAAGCTGATTGTCTTTCAATCTGTATTCCGAACTGTGTACATATTCTGGGCATATATCGTTCGCCATCATTTAGGCACTTGGATAACTTCCTCTCTTCTTTAGAAGCGTACATTACTAATGCTAGTGTTCTTCCCTTTGTGATTGCTGGTGATATAAATGTGAACATATTAGACAACCTAGGAAGTTCGCAAAGCATAGAATATCAATGCTTCATGGCTGAGCACGGTTTTTTGCCAGCTATTACACAACCAACTAGGAAATCATCATGTCTTGATCACATTTTCATCAAAAATATGGGTAGCTATCGGTCAGTAGTCGGGATTGTTTGCCAAATTAACATAACTGATCATTGTATAATTATGGCAGGCTTGAGTCTTTCTAAGCCTAAACCTGTTAGCCCGAATCGCTTTATAATAAAACGAGATTTTGACGCTATTAAAAAAGAACTTACTTTGGTCGACTGGTCTACGGTTTACAGTGTTATAGACGTAAACAAAGCAAATGAGGCTTTCACCAGGATCTTATCGAATATTGTTAGGAAGCATTCTAAAGAAATCAAACTACGTAGAAGCAAATATAATTTGAAACCTTGGATAACTCCTGGTCTAATGCGATGTATGCGACAACGTGATCGCCTACATACAAAAGCTAGAAATGATCCACATAATAGGGTGCTAAAATTAACCTACACTCGATATCATAACTTTTTCATAGGTTTATTGCGAAAGTTAAAAACAAACTATGAAGAGAATGTACTCAATGCCAACAAGAAAAATCCAAGAAAACTGTGGCGAACTATTAAGAACATTTGCGCTCTAACTAATTATAATAAACCTCCCTTTGAATTACTTACGTTACCAGGCTGTCAAAACAAGCAACAATCAATTGATACAACTAATAGTCACTTCTCTTCAGTTGGTCAAAAGTTAGCGGATCAAATACTATCCAAAATTAACAAAAGTGAAATTGATCTAGCGAAAAATATTAGAATAAGCAATACTCCAGCAAATTCTTTTTTTATGTATCCCACAGATTGTGAAGAAATTGAAAAATTAATATTAGGTTTACAAAATGACAAAGCTCCAGGGGTTGACGGATTAAGTAACAAACTTATAAAACATATTAAGAACGAAATAGTTACACCACTGACATGAATCTGAGTATCTCTAATGGAATATTCCCTCAAGATTGGAAAATTGCTTTGGTTTCCCCAATTCATAAAAATGGATCAAAAGCTTCTGTGGATAATTATAGGCCAATCTCTCTGTTGAACGCTTTTTCTAAAGTGCTTGAAAAGATTGTTAATAAGCGCCTCGTTAGCTTCTTAGAATCTCATAATCTGATTTCTGCAAAGCAGTTTGGCTTTCGTAAGGGGAAAAGCACAGAAGATGCAGTTTCGTTGTTAACAACCACAGTTTCATCATACTTGGATAGTAAGCAACGTTGTGTTGGAATATTTTTAGATCTGGCAAAGGCCTTTGATACTGTCTCCGTTCGTATACTTTTGAGAAAACTAGAGGGCTTGGGAATACGCGGGATTGCCCTAGACTGGTTTAAAAGCTACTTATCAGACCGGAGGCAGTGTGTTAAAGTAGACCAGACAATTAGTAACTTACAATCTGTTAAATTTGGAGTACCACAGGGTAGCATCCTCGGGCCCACGCTTTTTCTTCTTTACATAAACGATATACACAACGTCCCAATTGAGGATGTTGATGTCCTATGTTATGCAGATGACACTGCGTTGATTTTTCATGGGTCTACTTGGCCTATGGTACTTTCTTCGGCCGAGCAAGGCATGGCTTTAATTGGTGGATGGCTACAGCGTAACCTTTTAACCCTAAACACAAAGAAGACGATGTACTTATGTTTTCATGTGACTACTGCCTCGGCCCCTTGCACAGTAACAGACATTAAAATTCATGATCAAATCTGCAGTGATTCTAGTAACCGGTTCTGTTCCTGTGAATCGATAACTCGTACTAAGGTTGTAAAATACCTTGGAGTTCACATTGACGAGCACCTTAATTTTAAAGCTCATATTGAATCCCTTTCGGCACGCATAAGAAAGGTTGTTAGTGTCATGCGAAATCTTAGGCATGTGGCGACGATTGACACCCTGACATCCGTATACTACGCCTTGTGTCAATCCCTCATAGTCTACTGCATCACATGTTGGGGCAGTGCTGCAAAAACTTTTATGCTCCAGCTAGAAAGAGCTCAACGTTCAGTTCTAAAGGTTATGCTGTGCAGGCCTTATAGATTCCCTACTACAACCCTATATAAAGAAGCTGGATTGCTAAGCGTACGTCAACTATTTATTCTTAAAACGACGATTTCAGTACATAAAGCAATTTTAACTTCAAGCGAGTATGAGTTGCTTGGAAATCGCAGAGTATACAGACTAACCGCTCCACTCGTTAGCACAAGTTTTGCTCAAAAATTTGGCAATTTCATTAGGTCACACGTCTACAACATAGTTGCTAAGTGCTGCAATATCAAAGGCAAATCAATAATTGAAATGAAAAAATTAGTATATAAATGGCTGGCTTCACTGACATACCATGACACGGAAGACAAGTTACACATTGCATGTTAATATTTATAATTTACATTACAATAATAATATTCATACTATAGCTTATAAGTATATTTGATTTGCCTTATGTATTCTTAATATTGTCATGTATACCAAATTAATATATTGTATATTAGTGTATGTATGTATATGTATGTTTATATATGTGTATATGTATGTATATATGTATGTATGTGTATGCATGTATGTGTGTATATGTATGTATGTGTATGGTTGTATGTGTATGTATATGTATGTGGATATGTGTGTGTGTGCATGTGTGTGTGTGTGTATGAACATGTATATATTATTTATGGTAACTTTTACTGTCTACTGGGGATCTTTTTGTATAATCGAAACTGAATACAGGTTTCCTCGATACAGGCTTTGCCTAGTGAGGAAACCATCAGATAGTTAAACCTTACCATATCTAGTCTGCAACATTTATGCATAATGTCTTACATAAACTAATGTTATACCTATTATGCCTTGTATGTCTTCTAGTTAATAAGTGTGAGCATTTTTGAATTTCATTGTGTATTGCTGCAGTAATAAATAAATTTTCATTTTCATTTTCATGTATAATTGTCCAGTATGATATAAAAAGTAAAGAAATTGACTAGGCTAGATATAATGTTCCTAATGTTTTTGAAAACTGTGCTGTTGAATTAATAGACCATAACATGATAATAATATGCATGTATAGAAATCCTCAAAACAGTGACATAAAAAGAAAATTTGAGATATTCTTTAGCAATTTCTGTAAAATTTTGGAATTGTATTGCTTTAAGTCTAATAAAAAAATGGTTATCTGTGGTGATTTTAACATAAATCTTTTAAAAAAATGCTGTAACTCTGAAAGATTCAAAGACCTTCTACAAGGTTATAATTTAAAATACGAAATTGATAAACCTACTCGCTTGTCTAGTGGTACCTGTATAGATAATGTCATCCATAATATACATGGTAGTAAAGGACAAATACTAGATCTTGCACTATCAGACCATACAGCTCAATTGCTAACATGTCCAGTAAAGAAAACATGTCGATATGACTACTGGTTCTCAACCAAAAGAATTTATTCCGAGCCCAATATGATAAAGTTCAAAAAATACCTCGGGGCCATGGATTTCAGTAAAGTATTTTCTCAAAGGGATGTATCTAAGAGCTTCACAATCTTTTAGGCTTAGCACGCACTACGATTAAACGCCCGCGTTTAACCGCAGGTCTGAAATCGCAAAAAAATGTAACACATAGCTTTCTATACAAGCGCACGCATTAGTGACTTTTTTCAGTGACTGATTTTAAAAACGCAACTTGTTACGTTTTAACCGCGGTTCGAAAACGCGCGATCTTTTTGTGTCCCATAAAACAGTATTGTGGCGCACGCACGGCGGTTAATCGCATTCGGTTTTTATTCAGTCTCGACTGTGCGAGTGCGAAGGATAGACGTTTTTGCAGAGGTTAAGTCATGTCGTCCGACTCAGAAACATCGAATGTAGACTACGACAATTTATCAAAAAACATTATTATTGAAGTGGAAAAAAGGCCGGCATTATATGACAAATCGTTAAATCAATACAGAGACAGAAATATTAAAGCCCGGCTTTGGCAGGAGGTGTATCAAAATGTGTGCAGAAATTGGACTAGCTTGTCGGAGGTAGAAAAGAAAAACAAAGGTATGTGTTGTGCTTAATTTTAATATAAAAAGTTAGTTAATAGCATCGTACTGCCAATTTAAGGCACCAGATTGAGATGTAAAGTAGTCGGCAAATAAATTTCGAGTTTGCATGACGTCACTACTAGGACGAAGTCGAGTTGGGTGCAAGCTTCTTAGTTCCGATTGGTCACATCGGCCCAAATTTTCTGGTAACTCTTTGCCATCGTATTTTCGTACGAAGTTGTGCAATATGCAGCACGCTTTGACTATGTAATCGCAAAGTTCAAGTTTTGTATCTAAGGGCCTGTGAAAAATTCGCCATTTATTGGCCATAATGCCAAATGTACATTCAACTGTTTTTCTGGCACACGAAAGTCGGTAGTTATAAATCTTTTCTTTAATAGATATGTTTCTGCTTGGGTATGGTCTCATCAAATGTTTTAAAAGTGGAAAAGCTTCATCCCCGACAAATACAAATGGCATTTCAGATCCTTCATTATCATTTGGTAGTACTGAGCATGGTGGTAAATCCAATTGGTTTGTTAAAAGTCTTTTACCAAAATTTTAATTTCGGAATACGCTGGCGTCACTATTGGATCCGTAGGCACCCACGTCAATAGCTACGAAGCTATAGTTAGCATCGGCAACAGCAAGCAGAATAATTGAATAAAACTTCTTGTAATTAAATTACTCTGAGCCGGTATAATCAGGTCTTTCGATTCTTATGTGCTTGCCGTCAATCGCGCCAACACAATTTGGAAAGTGTGTTTGTATGAAAAACTCTCGTGCTATGTTTAACCAGTCTTCTTTTGTCATTTCTTTCAAATAAGTAGGCTGCAAATATAACCACAACTGCTTGCACGTATGATGGATAATTTCACTGATAGTCGTAGCGCCAATCAGGTATTCAAAATACAACGACTTTATGCTATTTCCCGTAGCAAGGTATCTGTAAACAAGATTTTCATTTTGTTTATTTGGTTTCAGGGAACTCCATACAAAAAAAATGGAAAAACATGAAAGATTGTTTCGCTAAAGAATTTACAGCACAACAAGGCAAATCTGGACAAGCTGCCCCTTCAAAGAAAAATAAATATATTCATTTCGATTCAATGCTTTTTCTAATTCCTTCCATGCAGAAACGAGAAACGAGCGGTAATCTATCGTCGCCTAATTCTACTCAGGATGCAAATACATCATCGGATTTTTCTACTCAGGATATAACATTGTCTACTACAGCTCAGAATTCACAACTAACTAATAACAATAGAACACCACTGCGAAAGAAGAACTGTTCACGAGACAACAACAATTCAACAGAAATAGACAAACAATTACTTGATATATTAAAAGACAAACAAGCACAGGAAGAAGAGGACGAAGAAAAAACCTTCGCGCTTATGTTAGTTCCCATGTTACGTAGATTAAATGAAGACCAAAAACACTATGCGAAGATTGAAATCCGTAATGTCTTAAAAAAAGCACGTACTCATCCATCTCCGCAACCATTAGGACAACACGTTATCAACCAATCAGCTCAATTTCGAGGACCAAAAATAACTAGTTCACCATTGTATCATCAAACATATACCCAGCCACAAACCCCCTATCACTATCAGTATTCTCCACAATCCTCATCGATGGATACAATATATTCCATTCAATCACCATCACCAACAATGCCTCCACCAAGCCCATCTCCACAGTCATCAACTACAATTCAGCAAGCACCGGCTATACATCCAACGATGCCGCAAAATCAGATACAAATTATCGACCAACAAATTTTGAAACCAGCCAATGAGACTGCCGATTATTTGACACAATTTGTAAACCAGTTAGAAGACCAAGACTATGCCTAAGAGTAACTAGAAAAATTGGTTATACATAATTATATTTTAATTTACTTGTTGCGAAATAAAACTTTAAAAAAATTAAAATTGTTTTCTTACCTTAACGTAACTGAAAGTCGCTCTTCAGGTGATATTGCATTACGAAATGAAGTGTCTTCAAATTTTAGATACTGGCCCACGTCATGTAATAATTTATCAAAAGTGCCAATCGACATTCTGTAGTAATTAAAAAACTTATCGGGATGTTGACGCACGTTGTTGTACATTTTGCAAAAGTATCCTTTCAAATGTCTTTGATCAGTTAGTGGATGTACCCAGTACCTATGGCGGCGGCGTTGTTTATGCTTTCTATTTTTTAATTTCAATATCAAAGCTACAACACATGCTGCTCGCCAGAAATCCATGGTGAAATGAAATAAATTTAAGTAAAACGCTAGCCGCAGTGCGTGTTGATGCCAGTTTTTGCGTTTTCAGCTTTTCCTAAACCGCGCGCGTTTAATCGCAGTGCGTGCTAAGCCTTACGACATGTTCAATGCACTTTACGATACATGTTTTCCGAACGTTCAGGTTAAAATCCGAACGAAAATAAAACCTAAGTGGCTAAGTCGAGGCATCCGATTGTGTAGTAAACGGAAGCATAAGCTGCTTTGGAAGTACAGATCAAACGTAACTAAATACAATAGAGCAAACTTTAAAAATATTTCACAGCGGTTAAAAACGGTAATTCGGCTCACAAAAAAAACCCAAAATGAATATTATATTAGGAATTCAAAAATAAATCAAAAGCCACGTGGAAAGTTATACAAAAATCAAGAGTTAATTGTCCAAGAGAAAGCGTAAATACTATAAAATTTGAGGGCAAAACTGTTTCACATCCCCATGAGATAGCAGAAGTTTTCAATAACTATTTCATTGATCAGGTAAAACCGATAACAACATGCACATATCGGAATACTGATATATCTAACAGATCTTCCTCTATGTTTATGCCACCGACCATCCCTCAGGACATAAATCAAATTATTATGTCACTGAACAATACCAACAGCACAGGATATGACGGTATCCACACAAAAGTGATAAAATCAGTATCCAATATTATCTCCCCAGTGTTGAGTCATGTTATCAATAACTGTATCGTCGAAGGTGTCTTTCCTGAAGAACTGAAAATTATAACTATCAAACCACTTTTCAAAAACAACGATAGGGAAGATCTATCCTGCTATAGACCAATAGCATTGGTCCCCATTTTTTCAAAGATTATCGAAAAAGTCATATCGATACATTTGAGCAAATATTTTGAAACAAACAATATGTTTCACGATAGTCAGAAAGGTTTTCGAAAGAATAAGTCCATAAACATGGCAATATACGACTTTTTGAGCCTAATTGTCAGCAGAATAGACCAAAAATTGCCAGTGATGGGATTGTATATGGATATGTCTAAGGCTTTTGACTACGTTGATCGTGAGATTTTGATTCAGAAACTAAATTGTTATGGGGTGAGAGGTAATATATCTGCATTAATTGAATCTTATCTTCAAAACCGTCAGCAGTATACGATATTGAGCAGAATAGTCGAAAGATCTGAAAAAACTTTTAATTCATCTCAAAGAACGGTTACCTACGGAGTACCTCAAGGCAGTGTTTTGGGGCCCCTGCTTTTCATTATCTACATTAATGACTTCCCTCACTCTGCTTCTTATCCTATGATCATGTTTGCACAGTACCTCAGTTTTTAATAATAATGACATTAATAATTTTGAAACTGACACAAATGATAATATTATTATATTATTTAATTGGCTCACGATGAATAATTTAAAAATAAATTTAGATAAGATAACAATAATGCAATTTGGACAAAGGATAAATAAATCACATGGCATGGATATAAATTATAATGGTAAAATGATTACACAAACAGAAAAAACCAAATTCTTGGGTCTATATATAGATAACTCATTGAATTGGAATGAACAAATTCAGCATGTATGCAATTAACTCCATCAATACTCCTATAACCTTTACATGCTCAGAAAAACTGTAAATGGAACTACATTATTGACAGCCTATCATGGTCTAGTTTCTTCAGCTTTAAGATATGGAATAATATTTTGGGGTAATGCAACTGACAAGGATGAAGTATTTATAGCACAAAAACGGTGCATACGAGCAATGTGCTACTTGCGTAGAACTGATAGTTGTGTACCATATTTTAAGAAACACAAAATCTTGACTATGCCATGTCTTTACATTTATGAAACTACTGTGTTTGTTAGGCAGAATATGGAAAAGTTTGTAGTAGTTAGTAGTGCACGTCGTGCTGATAAACTGCATTTAGTTGCATGCAAAACGGCACTGTATCATAACAGTATCTTTGCTATGGCACCAAAAATGTATAATAAACTACCAAAATCAATTAGACAAGAGGCAAATTTCAATATGTTTAAGAAGGAGTTATCGATGTCCTTGGTGAATAAGACATATTACTCTGTTGTGGCATTTTTGAACGATAACACTAATGGCATTGTATATTTATGATGCAATTGTTTGACATACCTTTTGACATAACCTTGACATAACATAATTTTTCGTTTGACATTTAATATTAATTGACATAGAATTGTTAAATTGTTGTATAAATTGAGTTTTAAACTGATAGTTTTATGTAGTTGCATACGCCTCAATTGCTGTATTTGACATTTAATAAGGCATATAATGTAAATTTTGGTTAAATCTGTAGTAAAACTTAAATACTTTTATTGAGTTGATTGACATTTATATGTATTTGAAATTCACTATAATAATTACTTAAATTCGCTGAAAATTCTAAATTAGTTAATTAACTGTGTCAATCTGTACACCACATATGGTAGAACATAGCGAACATAACATAGCCTGTAAGACCTTTATAATTAACCTATGTTTCACAGAATATATGAATATGAATATTTCTTTGTAAATAAACTTCTCTTCTACACTGTACTTTTATCATAATATCATGACAGTATGTCGAGTTGCAAATCTGACGACTTAAAAATCTGTCGAGTTGGAAATGAGGGTAAAATACGCCGTGTGCTATGGGCCTTAGTTATAAAGAATTTGACGCTTCGATGCGCTTCGACTCTGCGCTAGTATAAATTGACCCTAATAGGGAATTCTGCGACTAGGTCATTTTGCTCGATTATTCCCACCTGTTCTGTTGAGTAGTTCTGTTAACAGAACTAGTGGGACTTTTTATTCCCATTAGTTCTGTTGATAAATAAACACACCATATGTAACTAAGCAGTGATGGCATCGAATTTTTGACGAAATTAGTCATTTTGAAAAAGTAGCTTTGACAAGTCACTTCGTTGACATGCATACTTATTATTTTAATCGTATCTACCTACGTAATATGTGAAGAGGTTTGCTATCAGTTTGTGAAGCACAATACATAAGTCATCAATCAATAATGACATTAATATTGTCATTAATATTATACTATTTATAAACTCTCTTTCTTCTGCATATCAACGACATGCTGTCTACCGGCAATGTTCATTGTTATGCAGACGATAGCACTTTACATGGGAGTTATCATGGACATCCAGCGGCCAAGCAGTCAGATATCGCAGAGAAAAGGCAGCTTCTTGTCACTGAGCTTGACGGGGTCCTGAATCACCTTTCTCAATGGGGCTCTGAGAACCTGGTTGAGTTCAATGCCAAGAAGACGCAGGCATGTGCGTTTACAGCAAAAGTATCTTCTTTCCTTCCCCTCCCCACTCTTCAGAGCACGCCACTGCCGCTGCAGGACAATCTCAATATCCTAGGTATGGATGTTCGCTGCAACCTTAATAACAAAAACTACATCGAAAGCATCATCAAAACAGCCTCACGAAAACTCGGAGTCCTGAACAGAGTGAGACGATTTTTCACGCCGGAGCAGCGGTGTCTTCTATACAAGACACAAATTCGCTCCTGTGTGGAGTACTGCTCGCATCTCTGGGATGGTTCAGCAAAGTACTTACTAGATGCTCTCGACAGGTTGCAGCGACGTGCGGTCCGCATCATTGGGAATCCCGAGATCACGAACACCCTAGAACCTTTACAGCTGCGTAGAGATGTTGCGTCCATGGCTGTATTTTACCGTCTGTACCATGGGGAGTGTTCTGATGATCTCTTCCAATTAGTCCCACCCTCCCCTTTCCTACACAGGACAACGCGTGCAGGTCTTAGATGTCATCCGCACACGGTGCAAAACATCCGATCAAGAACCAAGCGGTTCGGAGACTCTTTCCTCTGTCGCACCATTAAGGCCTGGAATTCATTACCAGCTCACGTGTTTCCTTCTTCCTACAGTCCCGGGTCCTTTAAGCGGGGCGTGAAAAAGCATATGATAAGGCCGTCAAGCTGAGTGTCACCATTGTCACACGGTATGTGTAAGTAATGGTGACCCTCTTTTCTGGGATTTTGCCTTCAGCTTACCATCAGGCAAGGCGAAGTCCAATTGACGAGTTCTATATATAAAAAAATAAAAAAAAAAAACGCACCTACTCTAAAAAATATGGAAAATCATCAGCATCATATAATTAAGCGTGGTCGTGGTCGCGTTCTAATTGAAAAGGGATACGAATATTATCGCCGAAGTCTACGATTGGTTCCTAATTCTTAATTTTCCACGTGTGTAATTTTACAAATAATTATAGAGACGAATTCTTCTTTATTAACATTCTTAATTTTACCAATTCTTAATTTTCCGAATGCATAATTTTCATAATTATAGATAGTACGAATTCTGTTTTTTACATAAGAAAGTACAGTTAGGTATAATTGTGTAATCATATTTATATTATAAATACGTAGCAATTAATTTAATCTATGATGGAACCTCTATTCTATTCACCTATTTACTAAGAGACTTTTTGCGTAATTAAAATAAATGAAATAGATAAAGTGTCAATCAATGTCAAGTTTATACGTCAATAAAATTATCAATTTAAGATCTTTATTCAATACGTCTTATGTGTGAATTTCGTTGCATATTATTATAAACCTGTGATTTAAACTAAATATCTATGGCTTCTTCGAGTGCGGTAGTAGTCGATTTAAATTTTGTTAACGTAGGAGAAAAAGGTAAAAAGAAGTTAGTACGTGGTGGCTATCAATATTATTTTCAAGCAAAAAATAAAAACGGAACACAGATTTGGCGTTGTTCTAACAAAGGAATACGGTGCAATGCATCAGTAACCCTGAACTCTTCAATGAACTTAATAGTAAGGGAAAGTAGCCATACGTGCAAACCAGACTTTTCGAAAAATAAATAATAAATAAAAATAATTTATTACCAAAAGCAAAACAATTGAAGTTATCCGTTGGCCCCACACTAGGCATGCCTGTCCTGTGGGTACCAATACCAACATGTTTACATTGACGCTTGTTTACAATGTTGCTCGGTCGACATACATTAGGTATTTGAATTTGTAGGTGACTTATTTTTAGAAGAATAATATATTTTTGCAGTAGTAAATATTTAGTATTTTGAGAGTATTGTGTGTGAGAGTATTGTGTATATATAATATATAAATACATACAAATAGATACAATACACATAATATATACCTACTAACTTGTACAAAACTTGCATGTCCATTACATGTGTTCAGTTTAATGTTCGCAGATAGGTACACTGACGGACTCATAAACTGCATCAAAGTAATAGACGACTTTGAAATAAATATTTTAACCAAGTATGCATACTTTCTATGCAGATTTAAATTGAAACCTCTAGATTGGTTCGTGAACTTTAAAACAGCGTAGGGTCATATCTTTAAGTTTAAGTTTATGTACTGGAAAGGACCTTAAGACTTTTATTGAAGAAAAAACAGAAATTTAAGAAAAATTGGTTTAATTAAAAAATTGGTTTTAACAATAGACACAAACTTTATGCAAGGGTTTATTTGTGTTTTAATAAGGTGTATTACCCCCACGTGCCCTTATTACGGATTCTAATCGGTTCCGCATAGATTTTATAAGGGTTTTTAAAAGATCTTGCGGAATATTGTCCCATTCTTCTGAAAGTGCTGTTCTTAGTGCTGCCACTGTCGTGGGCGAAGGGTTTCTCGCATATACAGCTCTTTTTAAATTGTCCCAAACATGCTCGATGGGATTAAGATCCGGGCTGCGTGCTGGCCAATTCATTGTACGTATCCCAACCTCTTCGCAATAATGTTGAACTTGTGCAGCTGCATGCGGCCGGGCATTATCCTGCATTAAAGTAAAATTTTCGCCTATGAATCCCATGTAAGGCACCACGTGATCTTCTAATATCTCTGTTATGTAGCGATGTGCTGTCAAACCCCCTCTATTACCGTTTTGACGGACCATGTCTATGAACACAAGTTCGGTTCGCCCGTTCATCGATATGCCACCCCAGACCATACATGAACCGCCTCCAAAAGGAACACGCTCCTCAATGCAACTTTGAGCATATCGCTCCCCACGTCGACGATAGACTCTTCTGCGACCATCTGCACCATATAAACATGTCCTACACTCGTCCGTGAACAATACAGAGGCCCACTGCTCTTCTGTCCAATTCAGGTGATGACGCGCAAATCTTAAGCGAGCTTGTCTGTGAGCTGTAGACAACTTTGGACCATTTGCTGGTCTAAAAGGGGTGATATCCGCTTCCTTTAACCTTCTTCTTATTGTTCGTGCACACACGTTTACTCCACGCACTTCATTAAGCTCGGTTTTGATGTTAACTGACGTGAGGAAACGATTTCGCAGGGAAGTTATAACAATAAATCGGTCATCACGACCTGTGGTTGCTCGAGTTCTGCCTGTACCACGTCTCCTCCTGTAAGAACCTGTCTCTACAAACCTTCTGTATATTCTAGAAACCGTAGACTGGTTTAAATTTAAATTTCTACCAATCGTTCGTTGATCCAAGCCCTCCCGCACCAATGCTACAATTTGTGCCGCTTGTTCGGACGAAGTATCCATATTATGGTTCAAAAACTCTCGATGTGTTAAAAAACTAACCCAACAATTATGCTGGTAACAATAATTCAATTGACAAAACAAAAAAAATCAATGAGAATCAATTTAAAACTTTGCTATAAATAACACGCAAATCTGATACTACAAGTAAATTTTCTTTCCCGGCTATATTCATTTGTTTTACTGCAGTTCTATTTTTTAATTTAATTTTTTTTTAAGATTAAGAGCCAGTCTTTCCATATTTATATAATTTAATCTAAAAAGTTTGCATACTTATTATAAAAAATCCTTTTAGAGTAAACCTGAACTTTGATGCAGTTTATGAGTCCGTCAGTGTATATAGTAATAAATTATATTATTAATATAGTAAGATAGATAAAAGGTAATAATTCGTAACAATGGTCAAAATTTTGTTTTGCTTAGCATAGGATTAGGCTAGGTGTACTAGGATATTTTCTGCGGCCTCATATTCTAAAGAGGTTAAATATTTTGTGAGTATGCTTTGTGCTTCTTTTAGAGTGCATTGTTTTATGTCACAACATTTTACTACTTTGTTGTAGATGTAGCAGTCCTTATAGGGACTGAAGCGTCTAGCAAAGGAAGTTTTAACTTTGGGAACTGTGATTTTGTATGTGCGAAGTTTTAGTAAATTGGTATATCCTTGTGAGTTGATAACATTTTGGTGGGTTTTTAGTAGTGTCTTTAGAATAAATAGCTGGCGCACGCTCAGAACTTTACTGTCTTTGTACAGATCTGTAGACGGGTACCTAAAGGGTTTTTTAAAAGTTGTTTTAGCACACATCGTTGGGCCCTTTCTAGTTCCATCATTGTTGTTTTGGAAGCATTTCCCCAGCAGATTATGCAGTATGTGATCAATGATTGTGTTAGTGCGTAATACACATTTCTCAAAATGTTTTGTGGTGCCGATTTACGAAGCAGTTTCATGATATTTGCAGTTTTGCGCACTCGATTTGCCAAGGAGTTGATGTGTGCCTTAAAGTTTAGGTTACTGTCGATGATTATTCCTAAGTATTTGATGGTGTTACTTTGCTTTATGCTTTCACAGGTGCAGTGCTCATGATCTCTACAGGTGTGAAATTTCAGGCTGAGACCTGTGCTCGGTGTTGAAGCGGCTGTCTTGTGGAAACAGGTGTACTGCGTTTTACTGATATTAAGTGTTAAAAGGTTTTGGTTTAGCCACGTGGACACTTTCCCTATCATACACTCTGCGTTCGAGAAAGTCTCGTTCCAATTTCGACCATCAATAATCAACACCGTCTCATCAGCATAACATATTATCTCTCCCTTGATAGTTTCATGTATATCGTTCATATACATTATGAACAAAGTTGGCCCCAGCACGCTGCCTTGTGGAACTCCAAAACTAATGTAGTGTAGTTCACTTTCGTGGTTGGCCACTTGAACACACTGCTTTCTACTCGTTAGGTAACTTTTAAACCATTCTAGAGCCACACCCCTTATGCCAAACTGTTTTTCTAGTTTTCGCAATAATATAGGAATGGAGACCGTATCAAAGGCCTTGGCTAGATCCAGGAAGATCCCTATGCTGCGCCTGCCACTGTCAAGGTGAGATGCCACCGTTGATGTGAGCAACGTGATTGCCTCTTCTATTGATTTCCCTCGCCTAAATCCGAATTGCCTGTCAGAAATAAGATGGTTGGTCTCAATATATTTAACTAGTCTGTTGTTCACTACTTTTTCAAGCAATTTAGAGAACACAGGCAGCAATGAAATCGGCCTGTAGTTTTCCGGTGCATCTTTGGGTCCATTTTTATGAATGGGTATGACAGAGGCTGTTTTCCATGCGTCAGGGAAGGTACCGGTTTGTAAACTCATGTTAAATACTTTTGTCAGAGGTGGTATGATGACGTTCCTTATTTCTTTCAGGAGAACATTAGTCACTCCGTCGATCCCCGGAGCCTTATCATTTTGTAGTGCCAGTATTAAGGAATCTATTTCAATTTCATCGGTTGGCTGCATGAAAAACGAGTTTTTTATTGATTTACAGCTGATTCTAGCTGCCAACGTATCTTCACTCTGCTTCAGATCATTTAAAATGTTGTTAGCCAGTTTTTGTCCCAGTGTTGAGAAATATGTATTGCTTATGTTCATTGAGTGTTTGGCATCAAGACTGTTGGGTAGCATTAATAATTCGGTCGGTACTTTTTTGTTTTGTGATAGGTGGCAGATTGTCTTGATAGTTTTCCACATTGTCTTTGGATTTTTCGTGTTATTATTCAGTTCTGTACTATCGTGATCGTTTTTAAGTTTATGTAGTAGGTTATTGCAGAAGTTTCTGTACCGTGTGTAAATAAGATGTAGCTGTTGATCGTTTGGCGATTTCCTCGATTTTGTGTGTAGACGGTCTCTATGCTGCATGCAGCGAATAAGTCCAGGCGTTATCCATGGCTTTATGTTATATTTTGAGTGACTAATGCGCACATGACGTGTATGCTTGTTGACAATATCTGAGAGTTGATTGCAAAAACTGTTTGCTGTTTGATTTGTTTCAGGGTTGTCGATTTGTAAGGACCAGTTTAGTTTCAGGAGGTCATTTCTAATAGCTTCAAGGTTTCGCTTAACCACAGTGCGATTCACATTTCGTTTGGTAGTTGTATTTTTAGAGAGGCCAATCATTATAAGGTCATGATCAGTAATGTTCGAGCTACATATTACGCCTACAGAATCTTTGAGTGTATTTGTGTAAATATGGTCGATACATGTGTTCCCTCTAGTCGGATTAGTTATCGCTGGAAATAGGCCGTGTTCCGCTGTAAGACACATGTATTCCACCTCCTGGCCACTACTAGTTGAAAGTAAGTTTACATTTATGTCCCCAGCAAGGATCAGCGTATCCGACTTATTTGAGTAATTGTTTAATAAACAATTAAGAGAATTCAAAAAGTTGTTTAGGTTTTGGAATGATGGCGGACGATATATACCAAACACAGTTGTCCCGTCATCAAATGTTATTTGCAGGCAGTTTGCATCTAGAAGATCTGGTTCAGTGACGCAGATCCTTGAATTTTGTTTTGCGTAGACTACTACTCCGCTATTCTGATTGATAGTTTTTTTCATGCAGTAGCTATCGTATGTGTCTATTTGAGGTGTTATGGATGAGTCATCGAGCCAGCACTCAGACAAGATTATAATATCAAAGACGGTGTTGGTTCTTTTCAGAGCTACAGTGAAAGATTCAAAGTTTTTATGCAGGCTTCGTTCGTATATTAAATGCTAATAGCTTAAAATTATGGGCTGTCGTAATTACTGTTCGGCATTCTTCAGGGGTTTGGATTATGTGACAATTTATACAAACCATGTCTAACTCATTAATGGTGGTATTGTCAGTCACGTTAACGAATAATAATGGATTAAATCAGCAGCCCCGACCAACACACTAGGACTTGAGCCCTTGCCGCACAAAATAGCAGGGTAAGTACTATTATATATTTTAGAATTTGTTTGCATTTTGAGTAGTTCGACACTTACATTCGAATTTAGTATATTTATTATTATTATTAACGCGATGCAAAAACTGATAAACTGATGTAGTTGACTAACATAATAGCAGTAAAAAGCATGTTGGCGGTGATTAGTATACTGGCGTGCGCTGCATCCTAGTCCTTGTGTTGTGTGTTTTATAAAATAGTGAGAGTTATTACGCAATAGACAGTGTAAATATCTACAGTTTACTCTTGTGGTGCGTGTTATGTATAGCCTATATGTACTTATTCTTTTTTTGTGAAATCTATTCTTGTACACAGATAAGTGGTAGTATTTCAATATAATAATATAATACAATGTATAATATAATATGTCATATAATTCATGTAATAATGTAATATTTATGTTTGTTTTCCTAAATAGTTCAAGGTTATTTAAGTGTAGATAAAGAGAGTTACATTTGAAAGAAAGAAAGAAAGAAAGAAAATACGTTTATTAAACACACACAAAAATAAAATAGTAATGCCATTAATAACAGGTGTCAGTGTGGAGTGTGTGTTTAAAAGGCCGCAGTTCAGCTGATGCTACAGATTAGGCACAATCTGCAGCGCTGGTTTTCAACTGTAGCCTAACCAAACCAGGTAGCTTACTGCATGTTTGCCATTATTCCTATTAAAAGAAAAAAACAAAAACAAAGTACATTTTTCACGTACCCGTACTGTACATACACACAACATGTACTAGTTACAAACAACAATCACACAATACATTAACAATACACACATTAAGCGCAAAGGAGGGGGCGTCCTTTAATTCATTTATAAGCCCCGAGTATTATATAAACAAAAACAAAAGAATATAAATCAAAAACAAACAAGCAAGTACATAGTCACAATCACAATGTAAATAGCACATCATATACATAGCACATCCCCCACTATTTTCCCTATTGCCTTTCTAACAAATTGTATACCTTGAGAATCATACAACAGAAACAAAATAAAACATAAATACATAAAAGAAAATAAAATGTAACACGCAACAAAACAACAGCAAGCATTATTAGCACCCCAGGGCGACCCGCAACCGTATTGACTGAGTAAATACATACCAAGCCTATTTTATCGACTAGATTTCTGGACACTGAGAAGGATATTTATGTACCTTACGCGAAAACCATGGACTCCGACATTTGAGGTACTTGCATCTGAAAATATTTCGACAGGTATTTAAAAATAATGTAAGTTGTACAATCAGATAATCAATGTTGTGACGTTTTAAATACATTTTGAAGGTCATCATGGGTACGTATATAATGAGAAGGTTTGCCCTCCTTTTGCCTGACAAAGATTTTTCCCTGTGTGCACCAGCAGTAAGAGTAACCGGATTCCTTAGATGTTGCCCTCGCGGCGCGAAAAAGCAGTCTGTTCTCCTTTGTTAGACGTTCATTGTAGTATACTTTGAGTGGTGGCCCAGGGGCGTCAAGGTCAGTACTGGTAATGTTCCTTCGCGATTTGGAGGCTTTTAAAATCTGGTCACGCTTGTTTCGGCGTAAAAGACGTACCACTACCGGTCTTGGGAACTTGGTGTTGTTCGGCAGATAAAGCTGAGACGCGACGGGGTCCCACCCTGGCCACCCAATCGATATCGCAGTCATTTAGTTCGATGCCTACCTTCCGCGCCGCCAGGAGTGCAATGTGATGGAGATTTTCACTGGTTTGTTCTGGGATGCCTGACAATTCCAGTTCGTTGTTCAAATGTTGCTGCGCTTGTATGTTCAGTTCAAGTTGTAAGTCTGACACTTTGGCCTCGAGTAACCTCGTCTGTTGTTCACCACTCTCAAGATGCCTTATTCGGTTGTCATTGGCAGCTACAGATGACCCCAATTCCTCCAACCTTGTCTGGCAGTTTGTTAGCGAAGTTGCGGCGTTTTCAAGTTGCTTTTTGAGCGACGAAATCTCTCGAGTCAAAAGCCGAACTTCTTCTATCAACTCTTTCACCTCGGTGTTCATGCCGCCGCCGGCGTTGGTCCGAGCACTAGGCTTGTTCCTTATAGTGATGTTATCTTCAGTAGGCCGAAGTGGTGTGCTGCTGTTGTCCCCTCCTTTTCTCTGCGTCGCGCAGCATTCAGGGCATTTCCATGTCGACTTCATATCACTTGACAGCGCCGATTGTTTGATACACAGTGAGCAGTATTGCTTACTGCACGTCGTAAATGTACATTTTATAAAACTTTTTCCTTTAGGATCTTCTAAACAGCCGTTACATTTCATCTTGTTAGATTATGCTCTTTGCTTCGATGAATTCAAAAACGTAAAATTATAAAAACAAAAACAATCCACCAAAAAGAACTTCCCGTTGTGAGAACCGAACTCGGGACCCCGCACGATGAAGTCGTTATCTCGCTTCTTCACGCAATCGACCACCGCTGTTGTACGTAAAATGGTGAAATTAACGGGTGGTATTTGTCTCGTTTACAAATCGTTACAGAGCTCCGACGAGTTTGACCTTGTCTATTGTTTTTCAAAGTCAGTTACACTCGCGCGGTCACACTTTTAACGAACTTTTTAAATAGTTTTTTGTTGATAACTGGATTATTTCTTAATGCACAGTCACTGTGTATACACTGTTAAGTTTGTTGTTAGTTTATGTACGCACTTTTGATAATTTTATCTTCCGGGATATCGTTTTAACTACTTTTATGAATAAGAAACCACGGAGAAACGTTTAACGTATCTGCTTGCGATGACGACCCAAATGTAAACAAACGCAAAAGCACAATAAAAGAACAAAAACAATATGTGATGAAGAAGAAAATAAACCAGAGGAACCAATAGCACATTGTTCTTACACAGTTGATCCAATCATAAATATAACGAATAATTCCCTACTCGTAGGTCGAAGTGTTTCCCAAGATGACGTAGAAAGTTACACGGAAACGGACACTGAAAACGAACAAAAAAGGAAACAAAACCAACAAAATCAACCGAAAATGCAACCAAAAAAGTCTTTAAAGGGTAAAGGAGTGGGTAAAAGAACCAAAACAATATCTGATGAAAAAGAAAATAATCCAGAGGTACCAGCAGCACATTGTTCTCATACATCTGATCCAATCATAGATACAACGAATAATTTACTTACATGTGATAATGAAAATTTTCAAGAACGACTTCACGATTGGCATTGAAAAGATTCCCGTATTAAATTCAGAAGATTTGGAATTTTATAAAGAAATAATTATACCATATGAAGGAAAAGAAAGAGCAGTCAATGCGGAAGAAGATATAAATCTAATAGTAATTAAACATGAAGAAGCTGCATTAAACACTGAGGGAGAAGAATTAAGAAGGAATGAAGTAAATATTGAAACAAATGAAAAAACAAACCTAACAGACGGGCCTAATATTATCATTACTAGTAATACTGAAATACCTCAAGAACAGTTTGTAAAACTTTTGCCGAAAAAACACACTCATATGAAACCTGTTGCTGTAAATAAAAAGCTGAATTTAATAAAGAAAAAGAATGTACTAGTGGAAAAAAATTATTATAACGATAGTGATACAATCTTGAAGATTCTCGAGCAAGAGTGACTCTAGAGTCACTCTTGCTCGAGAATCTTCAAAGTCACTCTTGCTCGAGAATCTTCAAGATTGTATCACTACCTACCTATTAAGCATTCTAATATTCCTTAATGTTGATTGTTACCTACCAAAGAGATTAAAGACAAAGAAGATTACTTACCTTGATATTAGTACACAAATATTATATAAGAATATTTTTCAATGAATAAAATATAATGTTGATTTTGGGACTATATTCGTTGTTTACTTTTCTGTAAATTATTAAATAATGTAGTAGGTTCATAATTTAATAGACGAATGAAATTTCCTTTCCTGGAAAGGCTACTTTCTATCCAGGTAACATGTACCCGTGCCGTACCTACCTACCTACCTACTTCATTTTTTAGAAACCTATTCGGACCATAATTCGGACACGACAGTAAAGAGCCAGCCCTATCGAAAAACTCTATTGACCCCATGGACGACCCTATTCACCCCATACCGTGGGTCAATTGGGACAAGTATATTTTTTTAACTTTTTGAAGATATTATTTAACAAACATATATTTTAATGGATTGAAAACAAAAATATAGACCACCGGAAACATTTTGATCGTAGTTTTACTAGTGGTGGTAAAGAAAAAAGCAATGAAAGTTAGAGTTAAACATAGAAAGTGTCCCGATTCACCACATTTTACGGTATATAAAGTTAAAAATGAAAATGCAGATGTGCCAAAAATGTGCTACAGGAAAGTAAGTGAGGTTGAAATTCCTAAACCACATTTGGATTTCGTTCTATGTGACTATCTAAATGTACATAAAATTGAAAAACCGTCGCCTCGTATAATTATTTTCTGTTTAAACGAAAACAAACAAATTTTATCTAAAATAGAACATATATTTTGTGATGGAACCTTCCAGTGTTGCACTCCTCCCTTTGAGCAATTGTATGTGATGCACGGCGATGTTGGCAGTTCTCTAGGTACAACAAATGTTATACCTTTACTTTACGCATTGTTGAGTGATAGAAAAACGGAGACGTATTATTTATTTTTTAAATTAATTGCATTTCAAATAAATAACTTTTACCCGAAAAAAATAACAATGGATATGGAACAAGCGGCTGTTAATGCTTTCAAGAAAAATTTCCCTGATGCTGCAATAAAAATATGCTATTTCCATGTCAAGCGGAATATTCGTAAAAAGGGTAAAAACTTACATTTACTTAAAAACAAATATACTAGGAGACTGGTTTTGTTGTGTAGTGCACTGCCATTATTACCTACGGATTTTGTTACTGAAGGGTGGAACTATATTAAAAAAAACATACTAAATATGAGTATAGATTATCCAAACTTGCTAAAGTTAGTAAACTATATGAAATACTGGCTTAAAAATGACGAAACTAGAAAAATGTGGTCGGTTTTCAGCGAAAGACATCGCACCAATAACTGTTGCGAAAGTTGGAACTCGGGTTTAATCAAAATGCTTGGTCGAAAACGCCCCAACATACTACAGTTATTGAGTGCATTAAAAAGAGATGCTGAACAAAAGCGAAGGCAACCGCCAAAAAGACGTAACGCCGATCAAATATCCATTGATAAGTTAATTCAAGAAACACAATTCCAATTATTAAACAATGATATAAGTGTAGGCCATTTCTTAGAAATTGTAAAATAAAAAACAGTGTGAAAACATCTTTAAACTTATTTTTATTTCAAGGGGATTCTGGTGAATCGACGAGTTCACTGGGATCCCCTGGGGGATCGGGTTAGGGGATTCTGGTGGCCACACTCCTTTTCCACGCCGGAACACCAGTACCATTAGACTGTACCATTGATGGTACAAATGATACTGAAGTATCCCACTAGTACCATTGATGGTACAAAAATGATACCAAAATATGTCGCTGGACCACCTGTACCATTACCCAGTATCTTTGATGGTACAAGTGGCACTGATTTATCCCACTAATACAATTGTAAAACAGTTTCATATCATCCTCCTTATTGTTATTTTATATTGTTTATTGGCCGCAAATGATTTATAATTTTTTTCCTCAATGTCAGTGTCATCACACTCATCACTTATTTTGTGCGATTATTTTAATGTTACTACATATATGATTACTTTTCGTGAAAAATGTCTGAAGAAAAATTTATACTTGCTCGCGGTAGAGGTAAAGTTTTATTTCAAAACGGATTCGAGTATTACCATCATGTGACATATCGAACCAACCAAAACAGCTTATGGAGATGCATGAATTACAAAACAAAAAAATGTTATGGTACTATAACTATTAACCAGGTAAAAAACATATTTTTTAATTTGATTACCAATCTTTTTATTTAACTGTATCTGCTAAGGCGCATACTTAGCATTTTTTTTTATTCTATCTACTCCTTCTTTGGATTTACAATTAAATGAATACATTTTTTTTTTATTTTAGAGTCAGGATCAGGTGATCAAGTTAAAAGAACATTCTGTATTCTGTTTACCTAACGTAAATAAATCGGAAATAAATAAAATAATTACAAAAACATTTGAAAATGCTCATATAGAGGAAACAATTCCTGCTGTATATAAATCGGCAGTGTTGACTTGCAAAGATAAAGGTTTACATTTACTTGAAGATTTACCATCATATTCAAATGTGAAGTCTGTAATGTACAGAAAACGACGCAAGAGGGCAGGAGTAAACAAAATGGCATTTACTGCCGCAGAAGATGTTGTGATACCGCCTGACTATGAAAATTTAATACTGGCGGACTTTAAAGATAACAAGACACGTATCATCATTTTCTGTACTGAAGATGGTCGGAATATAATAAAAACAGGAAAAGCTTTTTTAAGTGATGGAACATTTAAAAAATGCCCCAAGCCCTTTGTACAGCTTTATGTAATATTTTGTGACGTTGGAAGCAGTGAGGATAATAATAAAGTTGTACCAGTTTTATATGCACTTTTGACAGACAAAAAGAAAACAACTTACAGTAACTATTATGTTAGAGATGATTAAGAAACAAATTCCAGAATGGACACCCAGTAATTTTGTCACAGACTTCGAGCAGGCGACGATAAGTGCAATCAAGGAAATATTTCCAGAAATTCATCATCATGGTTGTTATTACCATTTTCGTGAGAAGTTGCGTAGGAAAGCAATGTGGATTGACAGATAGTAACTCGAAAAAAATTGTGGGACTCTGTAGTACATTGCCACTGCTGCCCGCATCTAAAATACATGAAGGGTGGAAGTATATTCAAAATTAAATAATATTGGATAATCCAAAACTAAAAATATTCATGAATTATTTTAAAACGTTTTGGATGCCAAAAAGCAATACATGGTCTTGCTTTGGAAATAGACATCGTACTACAAATATTTGTGAAGGCTGGAATGCTCACTACAACGGCAGTTTTAAAAAACGGCCTACAACTCTTTTTGCTTTCCTTAAAGTGATTAAAAACGATTCCGACTTTAGAACCATAGTTCCTAAAATTCAAAAGAAACGGAAATTATCTGTACTGCGCAGAAACAGTTACATACACCATGTGCAAATGCAACTCACTGTGGGCGATATAGACGTCCCACTTTTCTTAGGAAAATTAAGACAATAACATTTAAGTACCTATTAATTAAAATAAAGTAGTTCTAATTATACCAAAATGTTTTATTTTTTATAGAAGTTACGTTGAGTGCCACGCTTGTGTTTATTTCCCTAGTACTAATGGGATAAATCGGTACCATTTGTACCATCAATTTATTATTTATAGAAGTAACGTCGAGTGCCACGCTTGTGTTTATTTCCCTAGTACTAATGGGATAAACCAGTACCATTTGTACCATCAATGGTACAGTCTAATGGTACTGGTGGTCCGGCGGGCCCTTTTCTTTGTGATGGAACTTTTAAAATCTGTCCTGCTCCATTTACTCAAATGTGCACAATCCACGGAGACAATGAAAGCTCAGAAGTTACTATTAATATTATTCCATTGCTGTATGTATTACTTAGGTACTGATAAACGGAAAGAAACCTATTTAAATATGTTCCGAATAATTAAATCACAGATCCCACAGTGGTATCCAAAAGTTTTCATTACCTACTGATTTTGAAGAAGCAGCAATCCAAGCTATTCAGTATTTTTTTCCACATGTTAAACATCAGCTGTTATTATCACTTTACAAATAAGTTGTGGAGAAAAGCGAAGCAACTCAATCTCAAAAATAAACGTCAATACCGTATTGTAGGTCTATGCTGTGCTCTCCCATATTTACCTGAAAATCATGTTCAGGAAGGATGGGAGTACCGTAAAACGGGGTAAATAGGAACGGCGGGGATTTACCCCGCCGTTCCTATTTACCCCTAAATAAAAATCTGAATTTCTAAATTGTTCAATCATAGTAATCCTTTTAAATTTATAAGAACACTTCTTTTATTTTTGAACGAACGAATATTTTTGCTACTGGCTACAATGAGCGTTGGAACCAACCAATCAGATTACAGAAAAAAAAAATCATGCTCAAAGAGAGGTCGGCGCGGACACGTAAAAATTCAATGTTTTAACTTTTAGTATTTGACAAGTTTCATTTAGAAAAGGTGTGGTAAACGAAGTAATATTTTGTATATAAATGAATTGTGATATCAATAAATAAAAAGGTGAGTACAAAATTGCGATACTTTGTTGAATATATTAGGTTTTAGTCGGGCGCTCATTTTTAGGTATTTTTTGGGGATTATAGGCGCGTGACGGGGGGAAATTGGCACTTGAACAGTTATAATTGGAACAAAGCGAGGGTTATTTGGATCGAATAGGAGGTAAATTAGAATTAGTAATAGGGTTGGCAAAAGTCAAATTCTGAATTCTGACAAAAAAAAGGTACCTATATGTAGGTAGGTATAGATGACCTATTAATTAAATAAGTTTAATTTAATTTCAGGATATTATAAATTTTATTTTTGCTTTTGCTTTTTATTCATTCTGATTGAATAAAAATTACAGCATGACTATATTTGGTAAAAAAGATTTTAAAAGACTTCAATTTTTTCAGAATGCCTCGCAACTACATAGCCAAACCCGGCTCTAAAATATATAAGAAATACGACAGTCTTGTTATAAAACAAGCCCTAGACGAGCTTTCATCGACAAACAGTAGCTTGAGTATAGTAGCGGAAAAATATAATATAGCCAAATCAGTACTATGCCATCATAAAAACCGCGAAATGAAACCTCACGGTAGGCCAACAGCACTTACTTTAGAGGAAGAGCTACATATTGTTAAAAATTTGAATATCTGTGGCGATTGGGGCTACCCGTTAGATACTTGTTATAATATAATATCAGTCAATGGGTTTTTGAAGAGATACACCGATAAAATATCACAACGAATTTGTCAAAATATTAAACGACCTAGGGCGGCAGTCTCTTCAGAGACAATAAAAGAATATTTCAGCGAACTGGATAAGTCCTTACAGAATGTTCCAATCCAAAATATAATTAATTATGACCCTGGTCGCAAGAAGGTGATAGTAAGAAGAGGATGTAAATATCCAGAACGTGTAGTCAATCATTCTAAAGGGTCAACATCTTTGATGATGTCAGCTACAGCAGATGTTGAGTTTTTACCTCCTTATGTTGTTTATAAGGCAGCTCATTTGTACGACTCATGGACGACGAAAGGGCCAAATAACGCAAGGTATAACAGGTCTTCATCTGGTTGGTTTGAGGGTCATATTTTTGAAGACTGGGTGAAAACAATAGTAATACCTTTTTTGGAACATAAAGAGGGTAAGAAAATTTTGGTAGGAGACAATTTATCTTCACATTTGTCCTCATATCCATTTTGTTTTTCTGCCCGCGAACTCAACCCACCTTACGCAGCCATTAGATGTGGCAGTATTTCGTCCTATGAAAATGATTTGGCGTAAGTTACTTGACAAGTGGAAGAAAACTGATGATGGGCGAACCCAAACTTGTGTTCCCAAAGGATGTTTTCCAAAACTACTAAAATTATTGATGGATGAACTAAGTTTTAATGCAAAAAAAAAATATAATAGCTGACTTCAAAAAATGTGGAATCTATCCAATAGTATTAGGTATGCCAATCAAGTTTTAGGAAGGCTGCCTATGGATATAATGTAACGACGCGCTCTGCGAACGTAGTCACACCGGTTTTAATTCTATTTTTGAACGAAGGGTTTCGGAGCGCGGAGTGAATGACATTTTGACGTATCGCTGTCAAAGCACCTTTTTTCCTAATATTGAGACGGAATGGTCGATATTCATGGCTTCGTAACTTAATTTCAATAAATCTCATAAAAATGAGAGTATTTTGGCCTAAAGGATAATAGTTTGTGTCCTCACAACTATCCTCTTGTGGAATTATAGTTTATTTCTGGTGAGTTGTCATTTTTTAATGGGATTCCCTTTGATGGAAATTCGCCACGCTCCTAATTTGAAAAATAATTGTTAAAATTCTATTGTTTCAGCTCTTAATCTGAAAATATTATGATTTCTTTTGCTATTGGCATTGTTCCAGCAAATTAAGGCGGTAAGTCGCGCAAATTTATAAAAAATTAGGACCTCGTGCCCTATATTGGAGTTTGTTCTAATGACATGCAATTTTATTACAGGTTTCCAAATTGGAACCGCCTTTGCCCTTTGGCTTTGCCTTTTCTCTTTTCTTTGGACCTTTTTCGGCGTTCCTTTGTCTTCGGTCATCTGCATTTCCTTATGGAGGGTTTGGACTTTTCACCTCAAACATGGATGTACCGCATGGGCTTAAACTGAAAACTTCGCCTGCTACGAGCTTTCTCGCTGCTGTGTTTACATATACTCGCCGAGGGATGCCGTGAGCTTACTTTAATTATATTTTAAATCTAAACTTCAAATTAACCTAAAAGTGCATTGGTGACATAGAATCATATTGACATAAGATCATTTTGACCTAGCTTATAAAACTCTAATTTTAAATTTAAGGTTAGATATACATTAGGAATGTATCCTTGCAACTATTTCTAAATGCACACTGGAGTGGACAATAAAACCTTAAACCTCACAGTTTGGTTTCATTTAGCTCACCTCCGGAAGATTAAAAGTTTCCAATATCCGCTGATTATCTTAGGCATGTGTATCTCCAAGGCGCCCGAACTTTTATGGTAATGTACTTACAAACCAATTTTATTTATATTTCTTTTAAATAGGAGATTACACACTTACTTCTTTCATTGTCATATGACACATATTTTTTTATTATTACATCTGACGCTTGCGAACCAATTTTTTTTACTTTGTAATAACACATATTTTTTAATTATTACAATTGGCACTCGCGAACAGGGACATGACAGTGTGCATATATCTTTATTCTTTGTCACCTTCGCATTATTTTTTACCTTATCATGTTAAGAACAGTGTTTTCTTCATGTTTTTTACTGTTACATAACTGTGTATTACAGTAAATCTTTGTTATTGTTTACTTTGCAAAACTAATCATACTACAAGTTAGTACTATTGTTTGTATCTCTCAATTACAGGTGAATGTTTCAATTTGTATAACATGGTTATTGTTATAATTCTTTTATCTTATATAGCTTTTGTTTATTACAGGTAAGATTTTCCACTTAGTAATATTATATAAGTAATTACTAGTTCTTAACCTTTATTCACATGTGTGAAAACATAGTAATATTTGAATATTTGCTGTTTACCTTAAGTAGACATAAATAATTTATTTTGTGAATCACTAATGCATTTTTATCTTTATAGGCATTTGACCTAAATAACTTTTGCAACAATAACATTCCATTCTATGAGTTTGTTTGACTTTTGAGTTTAGCGTTTTGCTATCAATGCAATTAACTTCATTCATAATTTAATTAACTTTAATTAGAAACTTTAATTGATACTTTAATTAGAAACTTATAGTGTATTTAATACAACTTTTTATTAGATTTTCACATCCTTTTATAAATCAAACATGGATAAGGAAATACAGGTCCCGCCTTTGTTTGAGAATATTGTTAATGATGTTCCAGTTGGTACTTCTACTCATGAGATGCCTCATGTCATGGCTGATTTGTCTGAAGTTGGTGATCATAGTCGGAGAGCCGCATCTTCATTTAATATGATAAATTTTATTCAGGTTTGTTAGATAGTGGAGCTTGTAGTTGTGTACTCGGTTCTAATATTCATCAAACATTTTTGCAATTAGGTTATAAATTTAAACCTTATAAAGGTAACGCTGTTACTGCTGATGGTTCTGCACACAATGTTATTGGAACTATGGTTTTACCTATCACTTGTGATAACTTAACTAAAAATGTAGATTTTTTGATAATACCTTCTTTTAAACCTTCAATTATTTTGGGATTTGACTTTTGGTTGAAATTTAATCTTGCTAAAGACTTATGGAATAATATTACTTTTGAATATGAATCCACTACTTGTGTAAATGCAGTTACTTCTGTTTCTGAACTTTCTCCTTCTGAGAAACATGAGTTAAATAAAATTATTTCACTTTTTGAAAATATTTCTTATGAAAAGAGAGGCTTAGGTCTTACTCATTTAGTTAAACATAAAATTAATGTTACTGGTGAACCTTTTAAACAACGTTATTGGCCCCTTAGTCCTGCTAAACAAAAAGAACTTTATGATGAAGTGGAAGTTTTATTAAAGGAAAATATTATTGAACCTTCTAAATCTCCTTGGTGTTCTCCAGTGTTAGCCGTTGAAAAACGCGATGGTGGAACAAGATTATGTTTGGACTCTAGACGTTTAAATTCAGTTACTGTTAAAGATTCTTATCCTTTACCTTACCCTTCTAGAATTTTAGATAACCTTCGGGGTGCTAATTATATAACTACTATTGATTTGTCTAAAGCATTTTTGCAAATCGCTTTAGAAGAATCTTCTCGAGAGAAGACTGCTTTTGTTGTTCCTGGGAAAGGTTTATTTCATTTTACCCGGATGGTGTACGGTTTGACTAATGCACCTGCAGAGTTGCAGAGACTCGTAGACAAGTTGTTTGGACCAGAATTTGATAATGTAGCATTCTGTTACTTAGATGATCTCATATTGATAAATTCTACATTCTCTGATCATTTAGATTATTTAAATAAAATTTATAAAATCCTTAAAGATGCTGGGTTAACTATTAATTTAAAAAAGTGTAATTTTTGTAAAGATAAACTGCGTTATCTTGGTTATATTGTTGATCGTAATGGTTTACATACAGACCCTGCTAAATTAGAGTCCATTAAAAGTTTCCCACGCCCAGAAAGCGTTAGACAATTAAGAAGTTTTCTTGGGTTATGTTCTTATTACCGTAGATTCATTGATAAGTTTGCTGATATTGCTTCGCCCTTAACCAAATTAACGGCCGGAAGCAAGAATTCTAAAAAATCTCTTTTCTGGAATGAAGAAGCTGAAGTTGCTTTTCATAATTTAAAACTTGCATTAATTTCTGCACCAGTTTTACATTGTCCGAATTTTGAAAGACCATTCTCTTTACATTGCGATGCTAGTTCTGTTGGAATTGGTAGTGTCCTGAGCCAAGATGATGATAATGGAGATCCACATCCTGTAGCTTATTATTCTAGATCACTTAATAAATGTGAACGTAATTATAGTACAACTGAGAGAGAGTTGTTGTCAATATTGGATTCTATTGAACATTTCAGACCTTATATTGAAGGAATGAAATTTACAGTTATCACTGACCATGCTAGTTTAACTTGGCTTCTTAAACTTAATAATCCTAGTGGTCGTCTTGCACGTTGGGCTGCTAGAATTTCTCAATTTACTTTTGATGTTAAATATAAAAAAGGTTCTTTACATTTAGTTCCAGATTGTTTATCCAGAATAGAAATTTCTGCTATTAATATTCCTGTAAATAATATTATTGTTATGCCAAATGAGGATATCGTTGATCCTTGGTATAGAAAAATATTTGTAAATTGTCAAAAGTTTCCTAGAAAATATAAAAATTTCAAAGTTGAAAGTGATACTTTGTATAGATTTTGTAAAGATAAATATAATCCTAATAATCGTTTAAATTGGAAAATTGTCATACCTAAAGAACACATCTTAGACACTATTAAATCTAATCATGATGATGTTAATTCAGGACATTTAGGAATTCATAAAACTTTAAATAAATTAAAAATACATTATTTTTGGAAAGGTATGTTTATTGATGTTCAAAAATACATTTCTTCTTGTGATACTTGTAAAGCTTATAAATCTTCTACTAATCCACCTCATGGAATTATGGTTAATCCTAAGAAAGTTGATAAACCAATGTTAATGCTTTCTATTGATATTATTGGAACTCTTCCAAAAGCTTATTCTGGCCATAAGTATATACTTTCAATCATAGATGTTTTTACAAAATATTGTTGGATATTTCCTATGACTAGTGCTACCACTAAAGTAATTTGTAGGATACTTGAAAAGGAAATATTTCTTAAGTTTGGAACACCTAAAGTTTTTGTTTGTGATAATGGAAGCCAATTTACAGCTAAGCAATTTGTAGATTTTCTAAAAAGTTATAATATTAGTAAAATATTTTATAATACTTTATATACACCTCAAAATAATCCTGTAGAGAGATATAACAAAACAGTCGAAACATGTATTTCTTGTTTTGTTAAAGATGATCATAGAACTTGGTCAAAGTATTTGCCTCATGTTCAATTAGCTTTAAATAGTAGTGTGAATCTAGCTACAGATTTCACTCCTAATTTTCTCATGTTCGGTAGAGAACTTATTTTTGATGCTTCATTGCACCGTTTTAGTAATTCTTTTGATAACCTCAATCAACTTGATGTTGTTGATAGGTCTTCATTTGCTTTTTCACTTAAATCACTTAGTGATATTTTTATAAAAGTTCAAGCTTCATTGCTTAAAGCTTATAAGCGTAATGCGCGTTATTATAATATAGGAAGGAAGGTCATTTCTTTTGAGGTGGGAGATATAGTGTGGAGGAGAAGTTTTGTGCAGTCTAATGCTCCTGCATTCTTTTCGGCTAAGTTAGCACCTAAGTTTGTTAAGTGTGAAATAATAGATAAAATTTCCTCTAATGTTTATGTTTTAAAAGACCTTAATAAAAACTATACTGGTCGTTATCATATTAAAGACATAATTAAATATTAAAATTATTCTTGTTTTGACAATGTCTATCTTTGTCTTTGGTACTTTGTTTGAAGTATAATCCCATTGTAAGGTGATGTTTGTGAGGCTAAGGGATTTTGAAAGGAGATGTATGTTAGGAACTTCACAACAATTTATTAATTTCAATTTTAGTTTCCTTCAAAAATAACTTAGGTCATTTTAGGACTTGTTATTGTGTAACTCTACTCCATATTAACAAATTGTTCCACATCAAAAGATCTTATAATTTTTATTTATCTTTGTTGTATAGGATTATTTTCCTGTATATATTTTTATACACTTGTATATTTAATATTGTATATTTTGTACAAATTTAGGAATTTAGTTTCTACTCTAATATAGGAGTGAAATTTAATATTCATTTTCTACATTAAATTCACTTGACTTATTTCCACTCACTTAGGGAATGGAAAATTAAGTTTCTTGAACTTTATTTTTGTACAGTTCTGGGTTATTTTCTTAGTATTAAGATTCTCGGATTGGACGCATTTTATGCATTTTTTACACACCTTGTTATACCATTTTTTGGGAAACTTGTGTCTTACTGGACTTTACAATTTTTTGTGCTATTGTGTTTCATACACATAGTCACACCTTACGCTTTGCGCACGGGAAGCTGGTGGTGTTGAGCCGGTCGTAATTGTCGTTTTTCTCTTTTTGTACGATTGTGTTTTTATACACATTGTTACATTTTTTATGCTTTGCGCACGGGATGTCGGTGGTGTTGTGCCGGTCGCAAATGTCATACTTTTCTTATGCGGTTGTGCTCAGAAAGTCAGTGGTGTTGTACTGGTCACAATTGTCATATTTTCTTTATATTTTGCTTGTGCTCGGAAAGTTGGTGGTGTTATGCCGATCACAATGCTTATAAATATATTATTACGACACTTTTGTTGTGATTTTGTTTTGACGTTTTGGATGTTGGAATAGGAATTTGAAGTCGGCGGCTTTTCAACCTAACCGACAGTGGGAAAACTTCATTGTTTTTACCGATTTTCTTTCAGATTCGGCAGCGTTGGTGCTTAACCGATATCTTGTTAGTTTCATGTTTTTGTTTCAGGAATAGCTGGTATAGAGTCGGTGGCGTAGGAGCTCAACCGCACTTTTGTATTGATGCTGGAAGGCTGGTTAAGATCAAGGATTAGATTCGACGGCGTTGGTTGCCTAATCGATATCTGGAATGGAATTGAGTAGGGATTGTTTAATTTGTTTTATTGAAGGATTTATTTTCACTTTTGTGTTGAAATAAGTTTTTACTCTTTTCTGAGTTTGGCTCTTTACTTTTCGAGTGTTTTCACATTCTTTGATTTTTAGGAATGCTTTCCCATTCTTTAATTTATAATTATTTCTGCAATACCCAATGCAAGATGCTTTCGCATTGCCTTTTTTTGTTTATTGAAAAATGTAGCATGACATTTTGTCTTTTGAGGTTTTTTGGAATTTTGTTCTGGACTCTCATAATTTTCATTAGAAAAGGAAGTTTCTTTCTTTCTTTTTTCTTTTGGGGAGGGATGTAATGTAACGACGCGCTCTGCGAACGTAGTCACACCGGTTTTAATTCTATTTTTGAACGAAGGGTTTCGGAGCGCGGAGTGAATGACATTTTGACGTATCGCTGTCAAAGCACCTTTTTTCCTAATATTGAGACGGAATGGTCGATATTCATGGCTTCGTAACTTAATTTCAATAAATCTCATAAAAATGAGAGTATTTTGGCCTAAAGGATAATAGTTTGTGTCCTCACAACTATCCTCTTGTGGAATTATAGTTTATTTCTGGTGAGTTGTCATTTTTTAATGGGATTCCCTTTGATGGAAATTCGCCACGCTCCTAATTTGAAAAATAATTGTTAAAATTCTATTGTTTCAGCTCTTAATCTGAAAATATTATGATTTCTTTTGCTATTGGCATTGTTCCAGCAAATTAAGGCGGTAAGTCGCGCAAATTTATAAAAAATTAGGACCTCGTGCCCTATATTGGAGTTTGTTCTAATGACATGCAATTTTATTACAGGTTTCCAAATTGGAACCGCCTTTGCCCTTTGGCTTTGCCTTTTCTCTTTTCTTTGGACCTTTTTCGGCGTTCCTTTGTCTTCGGTCATCTGCATTTCCTTATGGAGGGTTTGGACTTTTCACCTCAAACATGGATGTACCGCATGGGCTTAAACTGAAAACTTCGCCTGCTACGAGCTTTCTCGCTGCTGTGTTTACATATACTCGCCGAGGGATGCCGTGAGCTTACTTTAATTATATTTTAAATCTAAACTTCAAATTAACCTAAAAGTGCATTGGTGACATAGAATCATATTGACATAAGATCATTTTGACCTAGCTTATAAAACTCTAATTTTAAATTTAAGGTTAGATATACATTAGGAATGTATCCTTGCAACTATTTCTAAATGCACACTGGAGTGGACAATAAAACCTTAAACCTCACAGTTTGGTTTCATTTAGCTCACCTCCGGAAGATTAAAAGTTTCCAATATCCGCTGATTATCTTAGGCATGTGTATCTCCAAGGCGCCCGAACTTTTATGGTAATGTACTTACAAACCAATTTTATTTATATTTCTTTTAAATAGGAGATTACACACTTACTTCTTTCATTGTCATATGACACATATTTTTTTATTATTACATCTGACGCTTGCGAACCAATTTTTTTTACTTTGTAATAACACATATTTTTTAATTATTACAATAAATAATGAAGAGGTAAGAGTAACAGCTATTAATGATAGTTTTTACAATTTTTTAAAAGAAATGCGCTTTGGATCTATGAATATACGAGAACCCAAAAAGAAAAGAAAGCTAGAGGTAGTAGCTGGAAGAAGCGTAAGTGCTGCAGAAGTAGAAGTAAGTGAAGATCAGGAACCAAAACAAAAAAAGAGAAAGCCTGTAAAGCAATCGGTGTTAAGTTCAAAAGGGAAAGGTATCGGAAAAAAAACCACAGGTAAAATTGATAAAGTACAACTAGTTGGAATTAGTGAAATCAAAAATGTAGATACGAGTAAAAATACTTTAGTAAATGACCAGAATATAACACCATTTGGATTAAACAATCTTGATGTAGATTCTGAGTTGATTTCACAACCTTTCAATTTTGACATTGACTCCATGCCAGTTATAATTTCTGATAATTTAGATTTAGAAATAGAAAACATTCAAGTAGAAAACAAGCAGGAGCCGAAAATTAAGATCATATCAGATATAAAATTTAAACTACCATTACCATTGAAAAAAGATTGTAATCCAAACGTATGCACCCGTCCAAAGAGAAAAAGTCTGGACGTGTACAAGGACGCGGGAGAGATTTTAAAAATTTTAGAAGAAGAATAGTTTTATAAATATATAGAATTAAATTTTAGTTTATGTGATAGAAGAATACCTATATTTTGTTATTTGCCAGATTGATTATTTATTAGATTATATTTGTAATTTACCAGATTATTTGAAATAGTTGGATATGGACCGTAAGATGATGACACCAAATTCCAAATTTACTGTCAGTCCAAGCGAACCAGCGCTATGACCATAATTTTCCTTTTCGTCACTTGATATGTATTTAAACCCCTAAACAATTTCCATCCTGTAACAAATTACTTGGAAATTTGGGCTATCATTATCTTACAGTCTAAAATCGTTTGCTAAACTTTTGTACCTACAATACTAATGTAAGATAGGGAGATATGTAAGTTTATCCAAAAAGCGGACACGTTCCTAAATAAATACGAAGAGACTGATTTTAGTTTTATAAACTGTAATTAAAGTCATATTAAGATAATAAATGAAAAATATCTTTCAACGTATTTTTATTGAACACGTTTTTTATTATAGGTAGGTACTTTGTACAGATTAACTGGCAGCTGACAGCCCTAGTTAACATTCCGATTAACCCCTATTGCGAACTTATTATCCCCAACTGGGGTAAATTGGAATCCGATGGGGATTTTCGGCTTTATCCTCGTCGTGCCACCAACTTGTGCCACCAGTGGCACGACAAGGAATTGTCATTCCTCATCGTGCCACTGAATGCAGATACATGCAGGGATGGTAGCTCTACTTAATTTCCCTTTAGATATTACTCAATAAATAATAATAATTGTCTTTAACACAATTTTCCTGTAACTGCAACTTTAGTTTTATGTAGGTACCTACTCGTACTTCGTTGTTTAAACTCTACTATTTTTCGTAATTTAGAAGAAGTTGAAGTCCATAAAATATATTTACCTTATCTGCTTGGAGACTATTATAATGGAAGCTCCCGAATTCTGGTATTCATTTCAAAAGAAGCCAAAAATATGCTAACTCAGCTTTCAGAGTTTTTTATAGATGGAACATTCGCTAGCTGCCCCAAGCCATTTGGACAGTTATTTACGATCCATGGAAATATGGGTAGTTCTTTATCAACCACGAACATAGTTCCTTTAGTTTATTCGTTACTAAGTGACAAGAAAGAAGCGACATATTTTGCACTGTTCGACATTATAACATCACAAATACCAGGATGGAAACCGACTATAATTCATGCTGATTTTGAAACTGCATCTACAAATGCAATTCGTAATTTTTTCCCTGACATTACAATAAGAAGATGTTATTATCACATGACTAATAGTTTATGGAGGAAGTCCAAATCTCTGGGAATAAAACAAAAAATTTAAAAACGAGTCGTAGGGCTTTGTAGTGCGTTACCTCTATTGCCGCGAGAGATGATTACGGATGGTTGGAAATATATACAAAATGACCCTTCGGCCGCCATGGCAACTAAACTTCGCAACCGGTAGCGAATAAGGAATTTTTATTCTCTGTTGGCAATTAGTTGCCATTAAAGAATTATTTTTCCTTATGCGCTACTAGTTGCCAACAAAGTATTCTAATTCCGCGATGGCAACTGAGTTTCGCAACCGGTAGTGAAGAAATCATTTTTATTCTTTCTTGGCATCTAGTTTTGCGACAGAATAATGGGAAGTTTTATTCATTTGCTTTTTATTTTTTTTATTTAAGGACACGTCAATGTGACCCTACCTCACCTGATGGTAAGCTGAAGGTGAGGTCCTAAGAAAGGGGTCACCATTACAGACACCACAGTGCTACAATGGTGGCTCTCAGCTTGATGGCCTCATCAGATTCTTTTTCACGTCCCGCTTAAAGGACCCGGGATTGTAGGAGGAAAGAGAGGAAAAGGAGAGGGTAGGACTAGTTGGAAGAACTCTCCGCAAGATTCACCGTATGTATTCGTCAGGGCGGCACATTTGCGTCTCCGTCAGAAACAGCACAGCTGGTTTCACAGTTTTCAGTGGTGATGGTGTTGAGGTTTGCATTAAGTCCATAGATGTTCGTGGACTACACCTCAAAAAGCGTTAAAGATTTGTTGAATTAATTCTCGCGGTCAATCCGTATATAAACCTTATTTCTAGAATTGCTGGCTAGGGTTATTTTTCCTCTAAATATGATATATTTCAAATAAATAAATGTGACGTTGGTTTGATAGGTATTAATTTTGCCTGTAATGTCAGTACCTAGTAACATATATTTGGTTCAGAAGCGGCTTTGGTCAATAAAAGTGTATTTAAGTATCTGTTAGTACGTAATTTGTGCATAAACCTAAAACAAAACTAATTTTATTTTGCTCAAAGATGACTTCAAACACTTATCCCAGTTCCTCTAGAATGAGTTCATAACTACAAGAAGAGGAGGTGTATCAATATTGCACGAAGGACGCCGTTATCATCGTAAAAAAGTATATAAAAATGGGGACACATTTTATAAATGCTATGCTAAAAACGAATGTAAAGGAAATTTAACACTTAATACACGAAATGACATTATAAAAATCACAAAGGAACATGACGCTGACTGTGAAGCGGACATCGGAAAAAATGTAATTTTGAAAAAAATTGATAATCTGAAGCAGACGAGCAGTTGCAATTTTATATCCATTCAAAAACAGTATGAAGACGTTATTAAGGGACTCAAAAACGACGGTTTTCAGTTCATAAATAAAATACCACAGTTTAATAACATAAAGACGGGATTATATAATGAGAGAAACAAAGTTTTAGGTGTTAAAAAGTCACGTTTTAATAATTGTCATGATGTTATCATACCTACTAAATTTAAACAATTTTATGTCGCTGACTATGGGGATGACGATAAACGAATAATTGTATTCTGTTCTAATGAAAACAGAAAAGAGATGGGTAAGTATCATCATTTTTACGCTGACGGCACTTTTAAGTGCTGCCCGAAAGGGTTTTATGAACTGTATTCAATACATGGATACAATAAGAATAACAACTCCATAGTTCCTTTAATTTTTGCTCTTTTGCCGGATAAAAAAACAGATACATACAAAATTCTGTTCAACCTAATCAAGTCAAGAATCGACTGGAAGCCACAAAAAATAACCCTTGATTTCGAAGTGGCAGCAATAAATGCAATTAAAAAAGTATTCCCGAAAATTATATTCAAGGGCTGCTATTTTCATTATAATCGTTGCTTGTGGAAAAAAGCTAAAGCTTTAAAAATAATATTAAGAACAGAAAAAAGGCATGTGGCAAGGTGCGTTGGCCTAGCTCGTCTTCCTATTCAAAACATAGAAAAAGGCTACGAATATGTAATGAGCAAAAGCACTAAAAATCCCTCTGACGGATTGCAAAAATTTAATAAATACTTTAATAAGCAGTGGTTAAAGAAAAATGAAATTATGAAGTCGTGCTCTTGTGCTAATGAAAATATAAGATCTAATAATAGTGTTGAAGGATGGCATGCGAAAATGAATAGATATATAGGAAGAAAATATCCAACATTGCCACAAATATTGGATATTCTGTCAACAGAACATAGACCGTACGATTTAAATATCAAAAGTGAAAAGAATAAAGAGTACAAAGCAATTGACGAGGAAATTGACCAGGCGTTAAATGATCTAAAAGAAAAAAAATCTATTGGTCACTGCTTGGAGATTATTAGCCCTTTCGCAATTACGTTTTAATTTAATAATTAAAAAAAAACACTATTAAAAGTACCTACATTTATTTGTTTCAATATACTAGCAGGGAAACCAAAATTAGGCCACTAATGGCGAATTAATTTCAAATTATATTAATAAAATATTTCAAAGTCTTTATTTCTTATTTTTTATACCACTTAGGTGGCAGATAAGCAGTACAAGCACACGGCCCACCTGATGGGAAGTGGTTACCGTGGCCTTCTACTTGGCTTTCTACATGGATTTCTACTTAAATGTCTGTACTTGCGACTAATTACGAATCTATCTATATGAAATACTGTCCTTTTGCGAATAAAGGAAGTAAACTTACGAGTATTAATCAGTGTTTGATATTTTGCCTACTACTGTACCTTTATTAGGACTACATAGTGGACGAACCCCATTGCTATAATATGATTGCGTAAGACGAAAATAAATTATTTTACTTTGCTGGCAACTAGTAGCGCATAAGGAAAAATAATTCTTTAATGGCAACTAATTGCCAACAGAGAATAAAAATTCCTTATTCGCTACTGGTTGCGAAGTTTAGTTGCCATGGCGGCCGAAAGGCAAAATGAATGTCCGGACTTATCAAAAGTAAATAAATTTATAAACTATGTGCAAAAATGTTGGATGAAAAATGAAAAATTTATTGACGAATGGTGTATATACTCGGAACGTCACCGTACCAATAACGTGGTTGAGGCCTGGAATAGTAAAATCAATAGGACTATTAATAAAAATAATGTGTCATTGACCAGGCTATTAAATGCACTGCTAAATGATGCCGCATGTTCAAATTTCAAAAAAATGCAGTTTGGCCTAAATATTTCTACTGGCAGACTGGCCCTGCACCAAAAAAAAGATGAATTTGTTTTACAACGCAAATGGAATTAGTAAACCACATTATTAGTATAGGTCATTTTTTGGAAAAACTGAGATAAGTTTTTGATTTAGTTAATGTAGAAGTTGTGATTTTGTTTTTTGTTATAGTATGTAGGACCCGGATTGATTAAAACTAATTTTGTTAATAGATTTTTTTTTATTACAAGTAGAGCAACAATCATTCAATAATCATTCAGTGGTACGACGTGGAATGACAATTCCTTATCGTGCCACTGGTAGAACAAGTGGGTGGCACGACGAGGACAAAGGGGGATTTTCTTGATTTTCTCATAATCTGATGATAATCTGGGAATTTGAAGTTACTAAACATCTAAAAGAACTAACCACACACCCTTGGACATACTTTGATATACTTTACGCGTTACGAAAAAAGGTTAAAAATCCAGTTGAAAGTCAAGATTGGACCAATTTACTCCGTTTTACGGTACCGTCAACCGGGGTCAATAGGAATGTAGGGGGCAATAGGGACGAAACCGAAGTTGAGATAAAATATCTACCATAAATATGGTGTCTTCTATATTTTTTAACATATATTAAAGTAGAGAGAGATAGATGGCGTTAGCTGTCACGTTAACATCGAGTCCGTGTTATTCAACTTTAAAAAATATAAAAACAGTTAATAGAACTATATAAGTTATATAAATATGTGAAGAACTATCTAAAGTTTCAATGACAATGTTATCTAGTCAATTGTGAAACAGACAAACCAGGAAACACGATTATAAAATAACCGGGAACATTATACTTCATAAAGTGTGAAACCAGTGTGTATCTATCATTAAACGTATCAGAATCAAAACTATAAGTGATCCAGTGCACCAATTAACTTAACGAATAACTATTAAACTTGAGAACATAAAACCATAAAGTGTTCAACAAATCAACTTCTCAGTGCAAAAATATTTTCTGCATGAGTCATACTAACGATACTATTCGTTCAAAATAAAAGTAGTACACAAGCAGTTGAGAAATTTGATGATTTTGTTACCTGTCTCTGTGGCGTATCGGATAACGCGGCCAGGAAAACCCATATATAGAAAGTCGTGGGTTCGAGTCTCTCAGCAAGGTATTCTTTTTGTTTCATAGAATCTTGCTATCTTAAACTTTGTTTTGTTTGTGTACTTTTATTATCAAGAATTCAATTGTGTTACTATAAAAAATTTATCGTTACATTTTTTATAGAAAAATAATACAATAGTTAATAATAGTAAAAATAAGAAAATGGAGAATGTAACTGTTCGAAATAAGCTAACAAGAACGCAATCGGAAATGAATTTATCATATACAGCAGGCCAAGACTTATTAAATTCTACTATGTTGGACTCCAGTATCATGAGTATGCAGAGTGCAACACAACATATTGATCAGTCAGTTGCTGATGATTTGAGACGAGAAATCAATATAATCAAACAACAATTAAAAAGTGCTGACAACGAAATTGAAAATCTGAATCACGAAAATACCAAACTAAAACAGGACATACAGGCACAGCAAAGACAAATAGATTTACTTAAAAAAATAAGCTGCACTACTTCACAGCGTAAGACCAACTCTTCGCCTATCTCGAATAAAATATTTAACATGAGAGTAAATACTCCTCGGCATTCTCCCATACATCTCGCAAAAAGTATTTGCACAAATACCTTAGAACCAAAATGGCGCAATATACAAACAACACAGATAAAAAAAGCCAATAACGATACTGACTCTAGGGACATACAATGCCCGTTAACTGAAAGTGCACCAGTTAGAACCCAAAGTAAGAAGCACAAAGTAATTATTCTAGGCGACGGTCAGGGAAGAGGTCTACGCAACATACTGCAGAATCTGCTTGGAACAAAATACGCAGTGTTCTCATATCTAAAACCTGGTGCTGTACTTAATGAGATCTGGTCAAACTCCAGTAGTGAGATAGGTGTTTTGACAAAAAGCGACTATGTCATTGTATTGGGAGGCTGCTTCGAAAAAAACCCATATGATTTCGACATCAACCTACATCGATGGTTGACTTCAACCGCCAATACGAACGTGATCATAAGTGAAGTGCCCAAAAACAAGTTTTTGAAAGAAGCTAAATTAAACTATCAACTTAGATTTATTTGTAAGAAGTTTAAAAATGTGCTATACATGAACATGAACTACTCTGTATCTATACCAAATAGGCGGTATTATGTATTAAATCTTGCAAGGTCACTACTAAAAGAAATATTATGTTTAAACTATCACTATCAAGTATCACAACACAAGCAAATGTTAAAAAATAAAAACAAAAATTCTGTAGATCAATATACTCAGGTCAATTTAGATCTTGAACAGGACCTGCTAGTCAATAATCTAAATAATTGTGAACCCATAAATGAACTGAGTAACGACCATAGCTCTGGTCCTAACCTAATCACTAATTTATTTCGTGTATAATTTTGTAACGATACTCCATCAAAACATTAATGGATTAGTCAACAAAGCTGACATGCTCTCTGTTTGTATTAATAATCTGACCACGCAAAGCATTTCTATTGACATACTGTGTATAACTGAACACAACATGATAGAGGGCGATGAGGTATATCTTACAGTGCCCAACTACAAACTTGTTTCTTATGAGAAACAGTAGACATGGAGGTTCTTGTATATTAATAAAAAATCACTTGAAACATAAACTTCTTAAAGATATATCAGAACTTTCAATTCAAAATACTATAGAATGCTCTGCCATCGAAATACTGGAACATAAAATTATAGTTCTATGTATCTATAGGCCACCAGACTATGCTGTTAGTTCTTTTTGCAGTTTCTTTACAGTGTTAAATAAAATATTCAATAAAGTATGTTTCAGTGGCAAGAAGGTTGTTTTGTGTGGAGACTTCAATATTGATATTTTAAAGCAAAACAGGCACTCTACTAAGTTAATAGAATTTTTAATGACATATAATTTAAAATTACAATTTAAGCAAATAACGCGATCCGCCAGTAAGACTTGCATAGACAACATAGCCCACAATGTCAAAGCATGCAAGGGCACTGTTGAGGACCTAGCACTATCAGACCATAATGCACAAATTATCAAGGTTCCAGTCAAAAAAACTTGTGTTTTGAAGTATTGGTATATTTTAAAACGAGATTACTCTATGGGTAACAGAATGATATTTATGAAATACCTAAAACAGCTTACCAACAATGATGTTCATAATTGTATGGATGCAAATAGTGCATATAACCAATTCCATGACAACTTTATTATGCTGTACCAACTTTGCTTTCCTTTAGTAAAAAATCGCATTCATAACATATCAAAACCTAAATGGATCTCGCGTGGTATAAAAATATGCAGCAAACGTAAGACCAATCTTCTGTGGCAATACAGAAATAATAGAAATGAAACTAATAAAAAAACATTTAAAACATATGCAAAGAGGTACAAATCTATAATTAGGATGACAAAAAAATCACAACACGATTACTACATCAAGACTGCACCCAACAAAAGTAAAGCAACATGGAAGGTTATAAACGAAACGAAATATAGACATCCGAAGGAAAGTATAAAACAAATAATGAGTAATGACGTAATAATTGATAATCCTAAAGACATCTCGAAATCATTTAATGACTTTTTTCTTGACATAAATAATCATGACATACACACTAATACATATAATAGTTCTTCAAACAAAATTACATTCATCTCTAATTCAGTCTTTATGGCACCTACTATTACAGACGATAATTATAAAATAATAGTAAATTTGAAGAACACGAACAGTACCGGCTGCGATGGCATTTTGACAAACATTTATTTATTTATTTATTAATAGACACACCAACAGTATACATATAAATCGTTGACATCGTAGAATACAAAGTATAAGTTTCTGATATGTACACCAATTAGAGGCATGTACAGTTCACACCATAAGTTAGCGTACGGTTAAGTGCTAGTTAACAAATTAAGATTCAAAACTTGAAGAGTAATTGGACAAAGAAAATTCGCAAAGTCTATAAAAGTGATCTCGATACCTTTGCCCTAAAAGCACCAAACGAGTCGTGGAAAATATCCAGCTGGTCGAGTTTACTGTTTAACGCATTGTACTCACGACACGCACGTGTCAGAGGTGAATTAAGTCCTATGTTGGTTCTCACTAATGGTTGACAGAAGGTTCTGATCAAAGGGTGACGCGGTGGATTTCGAGGCACGTTGTACAGAAGGCGGTTTGATAGGTTACTGAGTTCAGTATTACTGTTTATGATTTTATATAAGAAGGTCATATCGTGCAGCCTACGACGATTCGTTAACGATGTCATTTTGAAGTGTTTTAGACGCTGATCATAGCTAGCTCTGTGTGAAATGCCCTGTGAGATGAATGCTAGATGTCGTGTAAATGCGCGCTGTATGGATTCTATTCGCTGCGCGTGTGCGGCATAAAAGGGATTCCAAATCACGGAACCATATTCTAACTGACTGCGAACCAAAGCATTGAAAAGTGTGATTCTGGTTTTAGCATGTCTGAAGCCTCTGGTATTCCGCTTCAAGAACCTCAGCATTTGGGCAGCTTTTCCGGTAATTGCGTTAATGTGTGAAATAAAACGTAGCTGTCCGTCCATTGTCACTCCGAGGTCTCTAATTTCGTCCACCTGCTGAAGCTCAACTGTGCCGATGCTATATTTGGAGACAATTCCGTGTTTTTTTCTTGAAAATCTAACGTGGCAACATTTGGCCACACTAAGTTGCAGTAAATTAAGGTTGCACCAAACCTGTAATCTATCCAAGTCGCTTTGAATAAGATCTATGTCATTCTGAGACTTTACAACCCTGTAAAATTTCAAGTCATCGGCGAAAAGAAGGCAATTACAATTTTTTATGACAGATGTAATGTCGTTTATGAAAATTGAGAACAGAACTGGGGCCAGATGGGAGCCCTGAGGCACTCCAGAGACCGCGTAGTAAGGTTGTGACTTATACCCATTGACAGTAACTATTTGAAGTCTTTTTGCTAAGTATGACTGAAACCAATGTAAAAGGGACCCTGTTATACCGAAATGGTTTAGTTTTTTAATGAGCATTTTGTGATTCACCTTGTCTAACGCGCTGGCAAGGTCCGTGTATATTGCGTCGACCTCCAATCCCTTATCCAAGTTATCACTTAAATCGGACATGAAAGAGCACAAATTTGTCGCAGTCGAACGACCAGCACGAAAGCCGTGTTGGTTAGGTGACAGCAACGCATCCACATGTGCAGTCAAGACAGGACAGACTATTGACTCGAAGAGCTTGGAGAAACATGATAAGATTGCTATGGGCCGATAGTTCTTAGCATCGCTGGGGTCACCCTTTTTAAATAGCGGTAGTATTCTAGCTTTTTTCCATTCGTCTGGAAAGCATCCTTCTTTTAGTGAACGGTTAAATAATAGAGCCAGTGGTAGACCCAGTGCTCTGCCGCAGCGTTTGATGAAAATGGGAGGTATATCGTCAGGACCCGCACCCTTGAAAACATTTAATTTTTTTATTTTGTTAAATACTTCTTTTTCTGACACCTCGACCATGGCTATACAACTGTCGTAAGAAACTGAATTTAATTTAATATTAGACGCAAGGAGTGGGTTCTTGTCTTCGAGCGTATAAACAGAGGAGAATTGGGATGAAAGTAAATCAGCAATTGCTGGCCCAGTGTCGGCTATGTTATCCTCCCTATGCATACGAGATGGAATTGACGACGAGTTACTTTTTTTTTCTTTTATAAATTGCCAAAAAGCTTTTGGATTATTTGAGATGTTTTGTTCAGTATTGTAAATATATTGTGAGTGACAGGTACGATATAGTTTGTTACAGTGTTCTCGCAATGTGTGAAAAGTTATTAAGTCCAAGGGATTCTTATACCGACGATATCTTAGTCTAGCTTTTTCCTTTTCTCCTAGCCTCCTGATTAATGCATAGCTGAACCACGAGGGGTATTTTGATTTGGCAGAGTTTCGTTTGGGAACGTACTTTTCGACCAACTTCATAAGTACTTCGTAAAAGACCGAAACCATGGCATTTACACCATCACATGTTTCAAAGGCTTTGTGCCAGTCAATACATTTCAAATCCGCAGACAGAACATCATATTTTGCTTTGAAATAATTAAATTTTTTAGCTTTCGCCGACCCCAGAAACTGCCGACCTAAATGGACCTGGCATGATACGACAAGCACCAGTCCGGGATGTCTTTTATCCAATTTACTCAAAAGGCCTAACGGTTCTTCTACTGTCGCGTGCGGTAGATTGGTTAGGACAAGGTCCAGGATTCTCCCCTCGATATTATGGTAGTGATTATATTGGTGAAGGTTATTAATGGACATAAAATCGATGAGTGAATGGCCTAACGAATCGCTGTGAATTACGGGAACTGCATACGAATGGTCGTTACACTTAGCCCATTTGATGGAAGGCAAGTTAAAGTCTCCAAGAAGGATTATATCGTCAACTGTGTCCATCACACCATCGACATTGTCGAGCAACCTATTGAGAGTTACTAAGTTGTTTGGTGGTGGTAGATAGGCGACGCAAATAGCAACTTTTTTTAAAGTGCCGTTTATGTTTATGTCAATAGTGATCCATATGTTTTCGCAATTACACTCCCAGTTAATCATGCGGTTTGAAGGGATATTGCGAGATACTGCTATGATTACACCCCCGCCATCCTTCTTAGAACTCTCGGCAAATGAACGGTCTCTACGATATATTGTGTATCTAGAATCTATAATTTCACCGTCGTGAATTTTTGATTTAAGCCACGTTTCCGTCAGCACAATGACGCTGTAATTAGTTTTGAGGATATTTTCCAGGACGCTTACAGTTTTGGTGCGGAGCCCGCCTACGTTCTGATAATATATTTGAAGTTCTGAATTATTGAATGTTGTGACAATACTCCATAGTATAGAATACCGAGATTGAGACGACAATTTAAACTACAAGTTTCAGGCTATCAGTACTTCGAATAAGCAGTGCCTGGCTCGATTCGTCCTTGCGTACATAGATACGCCCGTTACGAACCCAATTGAACTTATAGTTCATTTCCTTGGCCTTTCTTCGAGCGGCCGCATGCAGGGCTTTATTACTTGGAGTGAGGTGTTCGGCTACGTATACAGGCACGCGTGGACCCCCCAACCCAAGTTGGTGAGAGTTCAGTTTGTCGTTAGGATGTTTTTTATTAAAATTTATTACAGCCGCAAGTAAAGTGTCGCGTTGATGGGCACTGCGAAGCTTCACTATAACTGAACGACGTCTTTCATTGTCGTTGTTTAATTTTGCGACTCTGGTTGCCTTATAAATGTCCTGTTCGGGAATAACACAGCCGATTGTTTTTGTCAGTTGCGAGACAGTAGATATAAGATTCTCTGTGCGATGTTCTGGCAGGCCGTTGATCTCAAGATTGCTCTCGCGAAGATGCTGTTCCGCAATAGACAATCTAGACGAGAGTTCTTTGACTGTTGAGTTAAGTAATTCATTATCGGACTGTAATTTGCATATCGTAGACGATTTTTCCTCAATACAGGCTCTAAGTTCTTCAAATTTGGCATTCATGAAAGATATAGATTCATGGTATGTAGTTAATTGTTGTTTAATAATATTCAATTCTTCTGAGACCTTATTTTTAACTACGGCCATCATTTCCTGCTTAATCACATCTCTAATGTTGTCGAGGGTAAGTCTTGGTTGCTGACTTGGCCTGAAGGTTACATTAGAATAAGGCGGCGAATCGCTGGTCGCCAGAGTCGTGTCCAAGGTGTCTGGACCGGGTGAGGTTGTAATATTGGCGACTTGACGAACAGGCGTATTGGTGTTTCCTTTTTTAGGCTGCTTGCTAACACACTCCGGGCATCTCCATGCGCTCTTATGTTCTTTATTCATACCATTGAAGCGTTTCTCCGATACGTTAGAACATAGTAGGTCGAATTTTTTAGCACAGAGGCAGCACACTAGAAAGTCCTTTGATTTTATTGCATTATTGCATCCTGCGCAAGCATGATTAGGAGCCATAGTATTTTGCTTTAATAATAGATTATAAAATTGACAATGTTTACAATATTGAGCAATGTAGGTAAACTTAAAGAACCTCTGTACCAAGCTGACGGTGCGCTGCGACGAGTTATCCGTATACCGCCTTGAACTTCGAGCGAGTTGGCGAGAAGAAAGTCGTAAGCGCCAGGGATACGGCGGCGCTTACGCGTTTGCGCCGTATACTACTAGTTGTTTGTTGTCGTAAAATTTTTGGAAATTAATTTGCTGTTATCTTTGTCAATATTGATAGGATAGCACTGCTACTTATCACAAAGTGTACTCACGCAATCAGAGAACCACGTAATTGCAAAATTAGAGATATATTTGCACTTTAACCACTTAACACAGATAAGTTTCGGGAGCACAGTTTCCTGCACAACTTTTTTCTAACTTGATCAATTCCAGTCCAGAATTGGATTATTAAAGATGTCGCTCACATTATATCCGGACCCTTAAGCCATATTATTAATCAATGCATAGAACAAGGAAAATTTCCAGACAAACTAAAAATATCAGTTATAAAGCCAATATTTAAAAAAGGTGACAAAACAAATATGAGTAACTATAGGCCCATAGCGTTAATACCGATTTTCGCTAAAATATTCGAAAAGGTGATACACAAATGCTTATATACCTTTTTTGAAAAATTAAACATTTTTACACCTTGTCAATATGGGTACAGAAATTGTAAATCAATAAATGTAGCAATTTATAACTTCTTAAGTAAAGTGATGACTAATCTGGACAATGGACTACCAGCTGTGGCACTATATATGGATATGTCGAAGGCTTTTGACTGTGTTGACCATAATATTTTATTAAGTAAAATGTATGCATATGGTGTTAGAGGTAATGTGTACAATCTAATCAAATCTTACCTTTCTGACAGACAGCAATTTACAGAAATAGGATGGGTCAACCCTAAAACAAAAACTGAAGAAGTCTGTACTTCTGAAACTGGAATTGCTAAATTTGGTGTTCCACAAGGGAGTATTCTGGGTCCTTTACTTTTCCTTGTATATATTAATGACATGCCTTCGGCAACACAACACGACATTACGCTGTTCGCTGATGATAGCACTGTACTCTTTACTAATGACAATACAATAGATTTAGAATCGGACATTAATCAATCTTTAGCACGAATTATAGACTGGCTTAAAATTAATAACTTAACGATTAACCTTGACAAAACAAAAATAATGAATTTTAGAATACGAGTTTGTCGCACAACACCTTTAACAATTCGTTACTTAAATAGCGACGTTGAAGAAGTGGAGGTCACTAAATTTCTGGGGTTACATATTGATAACAAAATCGACTGGAAAATACATGTGGAGTATGTGTGTAAACAACTAACACAGTTCTCATACGCACTCCAGAAATTAAGAAAGGTTGCAAATACATCTACTTTAGTAACAGCCTATCACGGCTACGTTAGCTCAACACTCAGATACGGGGTGATATTCTGGGGTAACAGTACAGACCACGAACGTGCGTTCATTGCTCAAAAGCGCTGTATCAGAGTCATGTTTAATTTTCACTCACCAAACTCTTGCGAACCATACTTCAGAAACATGAATTTATTAACATTTCCATGTATATATATACTTGAGGCCGCAGTATTTGTGAAGAGTAACTCTGAACTACATATTTGATTATCGTACACGTGCACGGCATCAGAATAAATTACACGTAGTCGCTAGCAAAACACAACTAATGCATGAAAGTATATTTTGCTTGGCCCCGCGGATATTTAATAATGTACCAGAGTGTATTAGACTTATTCCAGAATTAAAAATATTCAAAAAGCAACTCCGTGTATTATTAGTGAAGAAATGCTACTATTCGTTAAATGACTTCCTGTCAGATACCTCATTACTTCAGTACAAAGTCCCATAGTAGTGTTCAGTATACACTCTTGATGAGAATGGTATAAAATGTTTATTGTAACAAAGTTAAGTTAATTATTTATGACATTTACTATTGTTATATTACTGAACTGACATTATAAACTGATCTATATATAATAATTAAGAAGATATTGCACTATGACATTGTTAATTTTAAATTTTTAAGTATGTATACTAAAATACTAATATGACATTTTGATTATATCCTAGAATCTATAAAAATGACAAAATAATGTTATGATAATCTAATAATTTGAATTTTCTAAGCATGAATATAACATATTAATTAATTCACTTCCCAATTTAGCTTGTAAAATTGCATGCCTACTATGGTAAAATATGGTGAAACCTACCTGCTACCTATAACAACTATATGTAACCCATATTTGCAATGATTATAATAAATAAATAAATAAATAAATAGACTTATCATTTATTGAGTTGACAACACCCAGGAAACGTCAAAGTCACCAGAAATTGTCAGTTAAAGGCGCCAAAATTATATCTGTAAAAGTACTCGGAAATTTGTACTTTTAAACCTCGGATTTCAATAAATTCTATGTGTCATTGTGACGAGAAAAGTAATTTTAAGGTAAGTACATTTAATATTCTACCTATAATAAACATTGTTTGTATAATTACAACTATATTTATACTTACAAATTCAAAATCTTAAAGTGCTACTTTTTATCGACAACTATGAGGTTATTAGAGACGTTGCCGGGGTGAATAGGAACCAGTGTAGGGGTCAATCGAAACCACATTACAATTTAATAGGGACGTGTTGTAGTGCTTTAGAAACAGTAACGGGAGAATCGGAACAGGGTTGTCACTTGCATATTTTTATGGAAAATATTTTTAGTTCAAATTTAGAATGTTTCGTAAACAGATTTTTTAAGCTATTGCATAGCTTTTATCACGGGCTTTGAGCGTGGCGACCGAATCAAGAAATTCCGTAATTTCCTGGCCGAAAAGTCGAAAATATAAAAAGTCGTCTACATGATTATGTGAAATCGAAGTCGAAGTTTTCTTATCGGTCACCACGCTCAAAAAGTGTAACTTGTATTAATATCAAAGAAAAAAACTTGACATTAAAAACTGCACAAATAAAAAATAAATAAATATTATAATTGCATAAGTTGATAAAAATGCTATGCAATAGCTTTACCGTGGCAGTCCCCGTATGCCACACTTTTTTTCATTAAATACCTAAAGTTAGTATTTATTACAGTTCTTTATAGACCATAACCGGAGAATTGTATACAGTAGTGAATTTTATCGTTGAATTATTTTTATTACAGAGGGTTTACCAGAATTTATTTTATATTAAGGTAGGTAGGTACTCCTCAAAGTCACCCGTTCGTGTTTATACGTATACTAATCTCCCACATTTGATCAATTTCAGATAATAACAAAATGCCACGTACGTATAAGCCAACAGGCATTAGAACATATAAAAAACACAATGAAGCACTGATCGATTTAATATTACAAGAATATAACACTTCAGGGACATCTCTTAGTAAACTTAGCAAAAAATATAATATTTCAAAGACCGTCTTGCACAGGCATAACACGTTCTACACAAAAAAACAAGGTGGACAAAATGCCCTACGAAACGAAGAAGAAGAATATATAATAAAATACATTAATATTTGCTCCGAATGGGGATATCCTTTGGAAATAATTGACTTAAGATACCTAATTAAAGGATACTTAGACCAAATAGGATGTAATATAAGGCGTTTTAAGGACAATATGCCTGGTCCGGATTATGTTAAGAGTTTCCTAAAAAGACATAATAACAAAATAACAACAAGATTAAGCCAAAATATAAAAAGGTCACGTGCAGAAGTGTCACCCGAAACAATTGAAAATTATTTCGGGGAACTGGAGATCACACAAATCTAACCGATGACCCAGGGCGTAAAAAAGTGTTAGTGAAAAGAAGTGTAAAATATCCGGAAAGGATAATGAACCATACGAAAGGGTCAACCTCCATCATGATGGCGGCTGCCGCAGATGGGACACTATTGCCACCCTATGTTGTGTACAAGGCGCAGTATGTACACGACACCTGTCGAGTCAATGGCCCGAGAGGTTGCCGGTACAACAGCACAACCTCCGGCTGGTTTGATGCCATATGTTTTGAGGATTGGGTAAAGACTATTATAATAGCATACTTTAGTGACAAACCAGGGACAAAAGTTTTAATTGGCGATAATCTGTCATCACACTTATCTATACAATTAATAAGAGAATGTAAAGATACATATGATATAAGGTTTATTTTTCTGCCCGCAAATTCTACTCACCTAACCCAACCGCTCGACGTAGCCGTTTTTAGACCCCTAAAAATAAAATGGAGGGACATATTATGCAAATGGAAAAAACACGATGGTAGTAACTATGCCACGGTTCCTAAACAGTGCTTCCCAATGTTATTGAAAAAACTAATGTCTGGAACAGAAGATAATATTTCGGAGAACATTAAATCCGGATTTCAAAAATGTGGCATATATCCCTTAAACAAAAATAAAGTTTTAGATAGAATACCAAATTACAAGCCAAACGAGAATGAAGATCATTTTGGATGCTATGCCTATACACGTGGGAGCACTTCAATAAAAGGTGGCATACACTTATAACGTTTATTACCGATCACACAGAATGTCTCACAATATGTAGGACTTATAATCGAGTAAGAAGTAGAACTAGAGATGGGTAAATAGCCGGATGGTTTGGATTATTAACGATTATAATCCATTTGTGTCCATTAATAGCCATCCAATGGATGATAACCCTGCTATTAACGTATTGTAAGAAAAATAAGAGTTTGTATTATTTTATTGTAATTTTTGCACTACTATCACGTGAGTGAAAATCGCGGTAGTTCTCTATTATTCTTATTATTATTATTACACTTCATTCAGGGACCTGAGCTACCCGCTAAAACAAATTTCAACAGTTAAGATAATTTGAAATTTAGTAGGTAGTGTCATATTGTGCAAGTTAAAATGGCGCAGGAGAGGAGACGGGGGCGCGCGGGTGGGACATCCCGAGCCACAGCGTCAGATCACTCAGATCATACAAGTGGCCGCGTACTTGTGCGTATAAACTTATAATGATTAGACCAAGGAACGATCTCGTGTGGAATAATTATGAGCGTTTGGCAGATAAATCTGTGAAATGTAAATATTGCGATATGATATACAAACAAGCTAATTTAAAAAGAATGTCTCAACATTTAACTAAGTGCTTCAGGTGTCCAGTTGATATAAAAAATAATTTATCGGAGGGTACCACAAATTTTATCCCGATAACAAACCGCGTACAAGAACATAATTCAAGCCTAACAAGAACTTTAACTAAAAATCAGCAGACATCTACAACACTAATCACTAATTCTAATTAGACTTGTGATATGGACATGAGCATGATGACTGAAAAATAATCAACATTAAACATAAAATTTGCAAGGGCTGTATTCGTGACTCGCTGTCCTTTATCTTTACATGACCATCCTCTTTGGCAGAGTTTTTTCGTTCGTCATGTTTGTTCGTTAGTTAAACCCATCATATAAAATACCGGCAAGAAAAACTCTTTCAACGACGCCTCTTGATAACTGTTACACTGAAGCCAAGCAGTCTATAACAGAGAAGGTGAATCTTAGCCAGTATTTGCACTTACAATGCGATGGGTGGAGTAATATTCGTCACGAAGGAATTATAAATTTTATTTTATCAACACCGGAACCTGTTTTTGTGGAATCGTTACCTACTGAACAGTCACGTCATACAGCTGAATATATTTCTGATCAAATCATTAGAATCATGAAACAATTTGATGATAAAAAATTCATTGTTCTAATTGGAGACAATGCTAAGAACATGCAAAAAGCTTTTCAGCTAGTTAAATTGCAATATCCACACATCACCAGGCTGGGCTGCTGCGCTCATATCCTAAATTTACTTTGCCATGATTTCATTAAAATTGATATAATAGAAAAAGTTATAACCATGGCAACTAAAGTCGTGAAGTCGATCAAAAACCACCAAGTTTTGAGTTGGTTACTTCAAGACATAGTTAAAAGTAAAGGTTCCGGAGAAACACTTAAACTGGCTGTGAAAACCCGATGGAGTAGTCATTTGACCTTGTTAAAAAGTTTATTGACCACAAAAATAGCATTGAAAACACTAGCTATAGACGAGAAAGCCACACAACTTCCATCAGATGTTAGAAGCAATTTGCTAGAAGAATCGTTTTGGGACCTTTTGAAGCAAATTTCATGTATCTTAGAGCCTATTGCAGATGCTATAAAAAAATTAGAAGGTGATAAGCCTAAAATACACAAAGTATTTCTTATATTCAAAAATGTAAGATCACAAATCGACTTTGTTTTGCCAGAAGTTACAGTTCTTAGCAACGATGATAAAGATAATATTATGAAATTTATTGATAATCGGACTGCAATGGCTATTGAACCAATACACTTGGCTGCTTATTTACTCAACCCTGCTTCACATGGAATAGAGTTAAATTCAGAAGAAGATATAAAGGCAATGCAATATATTTATGAACTGGGCCAACACTTCAGAATCAGCATTATGAAAGTGTTATCAGATTATAAAGCAAAAGATTGTTTTTGGAAGAATCGCTTTATTTGGTATCAAGTCGAAGAAACCGAAGCCCTTAACTGGTGGAAAGGAATTTGCAGCTCTACTAAGCTTCACAAAATTGCAGTTGCTATTCTATCAGCACCTTGTACTTCAGCAGCCACTGAAAGGACTTTTAGTGCTCAAGATGATATACATACAAATAAACGGAACAAACTGACTACTGAACGAGCAGGAAAAATAACTTATATATCACACAACTGGAATTTGGAAAACAGACTGTCAGCTAGTATTACGGAAAGTGATTTTCACATGGATTGCTATTCGGAACCCTGCTCTCCAACACCAGAAACAGATGAAATACCCTGTGACACTGAACCTTCACATATACATACACCAGAAATGGATCCATTAGAGCTTTATTCATTAGATGCGCCAAACCTACAAGATTTTGAAGAATTCAGTGTTTGATAGATTTGAAATTGAATCGAAGAAAAAAAACAAATATTTAAAAAGTAAAAAAAATTGAAATCGTGACAGATTAATAATTATAAAAAACAACTAAAAACAAAAAAAAACACAAAATACAAAAAAATCTAATTAACATAAATTACTGTAAATATGTAGCTGTTTGAAAATTTTAAAATGGGCCAGATTAGTTTTATTTTATTTACACATAAATTATCTCACGACGAAAGATGAAATTTAATCTAATCTGACAGTCCTAAGCCTGAAAACCATGAAGGAAAATTTTCAATCACTAAATAACATTAACAGCAGGGTTATCATCCATATTGGCTATTAATAGCTATTAACTTGATTTTAATCGATTAATATCCAAGTGCTATTTACCTGATTATTAGCATTGCCCATCACTAAGTAGAACACTTGATATTAACTTAGAATATCTATAAGTGGAGCGAGTTTATATGTGGCCGACTGTAGCGAGCCTATCGTATGAACTGGCTTCACGGAGCGCGGGGGCTCCGTCGCTGCCGGGCGAGGAATTCGCTGACGTTGCGTCTGTGATGCGACGCCGCTACAGTATTCCCCCCTTATTTGAAAAAAAAAAAATTTATAAAAGATTTTTTAAGGAAAAGTTGTCTATAACTAACAAAAGTTTCATCAAAATAGTGCATCATTACAAAGTTCTTAAACTATACATCGCATACGGTCTCCGTGCGATTTTTGCGTCCGGTGTCGCAATACTACGCCCTGTTGTAACAATTATTTCATATTATCATACCGTGCATGCCAATATGGGTCAGCAGAGACCTCCTATACTACCTTATTATATACTTATTCTATACACATTCATGCCCATTTATTGGTAGCTGCCGTGATGACCCGCTCTGCTATATTTACTTACATCCCTGGGGGATCCTCAGCGTCCACCACGTCAGCGCCTGCAACTCCATCCATTCATCACTACTCATCATACCTCCCGCTAGCATTCCTGTGATTTTAACTTACATATATATCCTAGGTGACGACTACTTTGGAGAGTGGAATTGTTCTGGGTCCTTTGGGGGTTCGATCGGCGGTGACTGCTGCTGCTATCGTCATCTGTTTTCCTATCCAGTTTTTTGTTCTTCTATTACACTTCTTGGTGGTAGAGATTTGACGGCACAAATTTGTCACAAATTTCGACCGGGTTGGTACCACCGTGCAATATTGCGAAAAACCCTTCATAGTAATTCAATTTCGGTTGGATTGCGTTCAGGGATCAGCAAATGCATAGCCGGGTAGGGGTGATGGTGATCGCAGCACTAGTGGGACCAGTGGGTCTTGGCGTAGTCTAGTGAGGATGGTGCGGGGCGACGCGCCGGTCAGGGAGACCCGTAGAAACGGTGGTGCCGCTGGCCGCCCGCGGTATAGTACAGAGGCCCAACTGGGACTAACCACCCTGGAAGGCTGCCTCACCAGACCGCGCATAATCCCGGTATGGCTCGTCGTGCCGGTTGGTGACCGGAAGTGGGGGCCAGGCGACCATATTCGGGGGGGTACGGGGGCCCTTCCGTACGGCGTGTCGGCTCACGCCATGCCTCATAATCATAGACAAAACCAATATCCCGCACTTTGTCACGCGGTGCTGCGACGACAATCACCTCTTTTTTTCACGCCCTTTTCTCCTTTTCATCATGGCAGCGCATTTAACAGTATTGGGCAACACAGCGGCTCTGCAAACTCCCACAAGCTCGCTATTTGAGGTGGAGTTCACAAACATCTGTGGACTCCATGCGAACCTCAACGCCGTCCACCAACACCTTGAGACGGCGAAACCAGATATGCTCTTTCTCACAGAGACACAAATAGGCCGCCCTGATGACACGACCTACTTGCTTTACCCCGGCTATGTTATCGCGGAAAATTGCTGTGCAAGGTCTTCGAGCACATCATTAACAAACAGCTCATGCGTCACCTAGAGGATCACTCCTTAATTAATGACCGGCAATATGGCTTCAGGCCGAAACGGTCAACGGGTGATCTTCTAGCATACGTTACCCATCTTTGGGGTGAGGCTATGGACAAGCACGGCGAGTCACTGGCAATTAGTCTTGATATCGCCAAAGCTTTCGATAGAGTCTGGCACAAATCGCTTCTCTCCAAGCTACCAGCCTTTGGTCTGCCTCCTAGACTGTGCAACTGGATTGCTAGTTTCCTGCGGGAGCGCCGTATCCGCGTCCTCTGTGATGGACGGGCTTCGGAGTTCTTGCAAATAAATGCTGGCGTACCGCAGGGGTCTGTATTATCTCCCACTCTCTTTCTTCTGCATATCAACGACATGCTGTCCACCGGCAGCATACATTGCTATGCAGACGATAGCACCTTACACGGGAGTTATCACGGACAACCTGCGGCCAAACAGTCTGATATCGTGGAAAAAAGACAGCTTCTTGTCACTGAACTGGACCGGATCTTGAATCACATTTCTCAATGGGGCTCCGAGAACATGGTCGAGTTCAATGCCAAGAAGACGCAGGCTTGTGCGTTCACAGCAAAGGTATCTTCTTTCCTTCCCCTTCCCACTCTTCAGAGCACGCCACTTCCACTGCAGGACAATCTCTATATCCTAGGCATGGATATTCGCTGCAAACTGAATAACAGAAATTACATCGAGAGCATCATCAAAACAGCCTCGCGGAAACTCGGACTCCTAAACAAAGTGAGACGTTTTTTCACGCCGGAGCAGCAGTGTCTTCTCTATAAGACACAAATTCGCTCCTGCGTGGAATACTGCTCGCATCTCTGGGATGGCTCCGCGAAATACCTGCTAGATGCTCTCGACAGGTTGCAGCGACGCGCGGTCCGAATTATTGGGAACCCTGAGGTCACGAACACCCTCGAGCCTTTGCAGATGCGTAGAGATATTGCTTCCTTGGCTGTATTTTACCGTCTCTACCACGGTGAGTGTTCTGACGAGCTCTTCCAACTAATCCCACCATCTCCTTTCCTACATAGGACAACACGTGCAGGCCTTAGATGTCACCCCTCACACTGTGCAGAATATACGAGCAAGAACCAAGCGGTTCGGAGACTCTTTTCTTTGCCGCACCACCAAGACCTGGAATTCATTACCAGCACACGTGTTTCCTTCTTCCTACAGTCCCGGGGCCTTTAAGCGGGGCGTGAAAAAGCATCTGATGAGGCCGCCAAGCTGAGTGCCACCATTGTAGCACTTAGTGTCGGTAATGGTGACCCTCTTTCCTGAGACTTTGCCTTTAGCTTACCATCAGGCGAGGTGAGGTCAAGTTGGCGTGTCCTATAAAAAAAAAAAAAAAATGAGTACACCCATTATTGCTAATATTACGAAGTTTATATGTGGCCGACTGTAGCGAGCCTATCGTATGAACTGGCTTCACGGAGCGCGGGGGCTCCGTCGCTGCCAGGCGAGGAATTCGCTGACGTTGCGTCTGCGATGCGACGCCGCTACAATCATAAGGAGGCTATTGATCAAAAGGTGCTATTGCTACTACAAGAAATGAGATATGGTGTTAGTGGCCGTACTACAAAAACGAACAAAAAAAAGAAATTCGAAGTTGTTCCCGGCAGAAGTGTAGGAAATATGGAAATCGACGAATCTGACGAAGATAATACGGAAGAGGTATCTGGCAATAATACAGCACGAACAGAGAGACCTGGAACAAGTAAAACAATGAAGCGAAAGAAAGTAATAGATAATAAGAAGAAAAGTAAAGATATATCAAGAGAATCAAGCTTACTTGTAGAAGAAAATTCTGGCGCTAACTTACCCGATAATGATAATATAATGAATGTTAAAAGTGAGTTTGCTAAACTAAAAGGAAAAAAGACTTATAATATACAACTTATTAAAAGAACAAAGTTGAAGAAAGAGTGCAATAATGATAAAACGGAAGAAAAGCTAGAACCTATATTTAAAAAACCTAACCCTAAATCAATCTGTCCGAGCGTAATGAAAACCATATACACTGACGACAGCATGAACATTATCAAAAGTAATAGTAACCTGGAAAAATATAAAGAAAAAAAAAGTTGTAGTAAGGAGTTAATAACTCAGCCAATCACTGATCAAATGCTGCAAGATCAAGATAAAATGTTAGAAAACAATATGCCTTCTTTTGACGAAATTTCAAATATGCCCATAATATTTGATTTATTTACAATAAGTGATAATATAGAAGTTGTTACAGATAACAATACAGTACCATTGCCAGACCATCAGAATACGAACAATGTCTATAAAGACAACCCAGCGCCAAATCTTAAAACAAGAAAAATTGAAATAGTGTCAACAAAAAATTTATCAAATAGTGATTTAAAAAAGATTAAAAGCAAAGTAAATATGTATTAAAGCAGCTAGTGAACCGAAGATTATAAAACTGACCGATAGAATTAAGGTAAACAGGCCAAAGTACTATAGAAATGAGTCTGAAATATTAAGTGATCTCACAGATGAAGACATTATTTAATTATATTTTTAGTATCGAAATAGTTCCTATCTTTTTGTTTTGATCTAACAAATGGACATTATTTTTTAATTATATTTTTATTATTCGAAAGTGTTCCTATCTTTTTGCTTTAATCTCACAGATGGAGATTATTATTTAATTATGTTTTTATGATACGAAGAGGGTTCCTATTTTTTTGTTTTGATCTCAGTTAATTTAAAAGAAATACAGAGTGATATCACCAACAAAGATGTTATTTAATTATAACTAAGGTGTTATTTAATTATAGGTAATTATGCGAAATTGTTCCCATAAGTCGCTCCTTCGCATTAAAAGTATACAATTACTAAAAATACTCGAAATCAAGTTAATAATAGGAAACGTTAGGTATGACCAATATCTTTCTCTTAAATACTGACAAAAAAGCATAGTTCAATAAATAATCGTCAGATGTCGCATTGGTTAGTTTTTGATTGGCCAAAGTGACAACTTGTATCGCGCGAATACTCTATAATTTTTAGTAACGTTCAATTAGCCGCGCAGTGCACGCATTGTGTCTCTTCAAAAGTATATAAATACAAAAAAAATATCCTCAGGTAAGCATTCCATTTCATTAATATTATACAATCTCAAATTTATACACTTATTGATATAAATGTGTAATACACTTTGGATCATTTCTCTCGTTAAAAGTGTATAATTATGTAATTGTACAGTTTTTGTGATAAAATATGAATAATATCTGGTCGAATCTCTTTCATGAAAACTATGACTTTTCTAAATTGTGTACTATTCTAGATATTTTTAGTAAAAAGTTATGGTTTTAATTCATAATTGCATACTTTTATTCATAAATCTCATGCCAGAAAAAGTTTAATCACGAAAATGTTTGCTTTATAATTAATAAATTTAAGATTATTTCGGCTTTAATTAATATTGGCTATAAAATTATTGTGCCTTGTTACAAAATAAAGTAAAAAATTAAGTGATTTTAAAAAATACAGCGACTTGTTTCAACCCGTTTGGCTAGTAAGTATTTCATAACGGTCGGCGACGAGCGACGACGATGTTATCGCGGCGTAGCTTCGTGTTGCCGCGTGTGTCTCGCGTACGCGCGCATTATAGGTACCTATTTTACAAAAACGAGACAATGTAACTCTTATTGTTAGTTTTAAAGTATTTTATTTATTTTTCAGATTAAATTAAATGTTATTGAAATGGCACAAAGAAGTAAATTTTTAGAGAGTTTAAAAAAAAATATACTTACTCAGAAAGAAGTAAATGATCCACCTGTTGTTGATTCGGAAGTGGAATCAATGGATATACTAGGTACATGAAAATAATTCGTTATATTTAATCATTGTGTTTAGGTAAGTACCTACTAACGACATTAAATATAATTTATTGTTGACAGGCTTCCAGGACGATATACAGGAAACCACCGAAAATACCCAAAAAGGTATACAGGAAGATTTACAGGAATCGAACGAAATTCCCCAGGAAGGTTCACAGGAAACGAATATAAATTCAGATTTACAACAATGTAATGTACAAGATCTGAATGCGGTTGAAAAACAGCAACTACCGAAAATTGGTAAGTTAACTATAAATATTTTTGTTTAGTTTTTGCGGAGACTTAAGTAGGTATCTAAGTCAGACATTTTATTTTAGATTCATCAGATAGCAGTGACTCCGATTCCAGTTCTTCATCCTCTGAACATGATTATTCTTCTGATGACAGCGTAGCAGATCCTAATTTCAATGTTATTGAAGATTTACATTTATCAGAAAGTAGTTCTGATTCTGAGCCATCTGTTCAATTAATCCAAACTGTTGAGTCACAGACGGAGCAAGTTTCACAAAAAAAGAAAACGCGTAAACGTGTAGCTAACCCAAAAAATTGGAAAACAAATGAATTAAAACGTTTGAGACATGCAGGTAAAAGCTATTCCACAAAAAATAAAGTTATAAGCGAAAAATCTATCAAGCCTTCTTGCGGAGACAAATGCAGACAGAATTGTTCTACTCTTATTTTAGAAGAACAAAGGCAAAAAATTTTTGATGCATATTATGCTTTACCAGATGCACTACATAAACGTCATTTTATTGCCAATAGCATTGACGAGATAAAACCTAAATATGTGTACAAATCTAGCAATAGACCACGCAAAAATAATTTAAAATTTTTCTTGAATGATGGCAATAATAAAAATGTTCGTGTTTGTCAAAAATTTTTCTTAAATACACTTGATATTTCTCTCTCTATAATTCGAACAGTGCGAGATAAGGTGTTTGTAAACGACAAGCCGATGCCAATACTCGATGACGGAAGAGGCAAACACCAAAATCATCACAAGATTGAGGATTCAATAAAAGACAGCGCTAGAGAATTCATCAGGAACATACCAAAAATAGAGAGTCACTACGTTCGCGCTAAGACTAGTCGAGAGTATATAGATGGAGGTAGGAATTTGTCTGACATTTACAAGGATTATATTCAATTGTGCACAGAAAAGAGAGAGAAGTATATTAACTACGTAATGTTCCATAGAATTTTTAATACAGAGTTTAATATTAGTTTTTTTACTCCGAAGAAAGATGCCTGTGAAGATTGTACTGCTTATACTAATGCATTAGACTCTCAGAAGGAAGAAATGAAAGATCATTATGAAAACCACTTGAAGGAAAAAGAATTGTCACGAAAAGAAAAAGAGAATGATAAAACAGAGGCCCAAAGTAAATCATCTTTAATTGTTGCGGTTTATGACTTACAAGCGGCGTTGCCATGTCCAAAAGGCGAAATTTCAACGTTTTATTACGTGTCAAAACTGAATTCTTATAATTTTACTATCTATAATTTGAAAACCAAGGATGTAGAATGTTACTTTTGGCATGAACAGCAAGGAAATAGAGGTGCGAATGAAATTGCAACCTGTGTATATAATTATATTTTATCTTTGTGTACAGAAGTAAATGAAGAGATTGATCTAATTTTGTATAGCGATAATTGTACAGGTCAACAGAAGAACAAATTCCTAATAAGTATGTATATGCATGCGGTAGCGACGATTCCCAATCTTAAAACAATAACGCATAAGTTCCTTATTAAAGGACACACACAGAACGAAAACGATTCGGCCCACTCAGTTATTGAGAGAAATATTAAAAAATCTCTTAAATCTGGGCCAATATACAGCCCAGATCAGTATGTTTCATTGATCAGAACAGCAAAGAAGACTGGGAAATCGTACAAAGTTAACGAATTAAATCACACTCAATTTAAAGATTTCAAATCTCTTTGTAATGATGTAGGGCGCAATTATAATAAAAGTACGGACAATCAAACTATGAAGATGAATGACATAAAAATTTTGAAATTCACTAAAGAAAATCGTGGTTATTTCTTTTATAAAACTTCTTACAGTCAAGAAGATTTTAAAACGGTAAAGGTTGGTCCCACCACTGCAAAAGGTCTTCGAGATAATTACCCTTTTAAAGCTGTATATAACACGCCTATTAAAATTGCCGATCAGAAAAAACAAGGTTTGTTAAAATTAGTTGATAAGAAAACTATTCCCGACTACTATCGTCCATTTTATGAAAATTTGTAAGCTTTATAAAATAGACGATAAGTAGAATACAATTAGATTAGCTGATTTACTTGTGTTCTTAGTATTTTAAGTAAAATTTTCTAGCATTTTTTAATACTAATTATTAGTGGACACTCAAAGCTGTAAAGCTAAACTGAAAGACTGATTAAAGTTCCAAATTATTGAAAGATTGTTCCTTTATAACTAGATCTTAAGCTTAGACTAGACTTAGACTTAATCTGTAAGACATTTTGAGTCATTTTGAGACTGATTTGTACTGAAAGAAATAAATATTTCATAAAATATTATTGTTTTACTGCGCAAAATTAATATTCTTGCACAAATAAAATTGTATTTATTAAGCAATATTTTATCTAAAAAAGTGTTAAAACTCAAAATGATTATTTTTCTGACTAACTTTTCAGGTACCTATAACAAAACAAATACAATAATTTTATATTAATTTGAAAGACAGATAATATACCTAGGTAAAAATAAAAAATACTTGTTGAAAATATCATTATTATTAAAAATGTTACACGTTAAACTTTTAAAACGCTCTCCTGTAAAACGAGTATGTTTTGAGATTATACAGTTTTAATGCGAAGGAGCGAAGTGTTATCTATTATTTAGTTAAAGTTGCATTTGTTGGAAAATTGAGTGCCTAGCTAATTGTAATATCAATTAGGTGGGCTGGGCACTCAATTTTTCAATAATGAAGATCGATGGAGCTGTGTTTAAGCACAGAACAAATAATAGTGTTTAAGCTCTAATTGGATGAGGTAATTCATAGAGCTGATTCATTATAAATTATTTAAGAACTGATAATGTTTGATCTCTTCTGAATATAACTAATACGGACTTTACTGATTTCTGTTCCTATTTAATAATTTTTTATAAAAAAAAATTGTTTAATTAGGTATATAGGACATACCTAATTATGGATAAGGATATTTATTTTGAATTAATTACAAATACAAGAAATATTAATTTTTTTTGTAATTGTACATATGGGTTTCATGTTTTAATAAACGTTTAAAATTTATTAAATGATTTGTTTTCTTTACATAATAATATTTATGACTTCCTTAAGGGGAATTATTAAGCGTGCGAATAAATAATAAATGGATGACTGATAAGAGTTACTTTAATACTAAACCGAACAGCGTTAAATTATGTTTGATACTGAAATAAAAAAATGTTCGCTTAAAAATTATTACGCTGATCGTTCTGAATAACACGTAACTCAAATTCGTATTTTTAAGTCGACTTTTTCTATATTTGTGTTCTCCTTAAGTTTTTCGCTCACTTAGTATTTCTGTACGCCATACTCAGTAATTTTGACACACATAAATTGATTTTATATTCGCTCGTTTAAAAACCATCCCTTACTTAATGGCAAAACGTCCATATTTCAGAATACCCGTATCCCAAAATTACCAAATAGCTATTTTACCAATTTGTTTACTTTGTTACGAGGTGACAACCCTATACCTTTTTCCCTATTGTCACATAGCTCGTTCCTATTGTCCCCTATTTCTGTTTGAATAGGAACAGGCTATATTTAGTGGATTATGCAAAATATGCAGTTTAATATGTCATATTAATTATCATTTTAAGATCTACCACACTTAACTAAAGTTTTGGCATCACGACCAACTATCAAACTATATTATAAAGATGTGAAAATTCATGGCTTTATCCTCGTCGTGCCACCAACTTGTGCCACCAGTGGCACGATAAGGAATTGTCATTCCTCATCGTGCCACTGAATGCAGATACATGCAGGGATGGTAGCTCTACTTAATTTCCCTTTAGATATTACTCAATAAATAATAATAATTGTCTTTAACACAATTTTCCGTTTTCGTACTTTGTTGTTTAAACTCTATGGTGCCAGAAATAATTTATTTTTAATAGTTTATGGAGGAAGTCCAAATCTCTGGGAATAAAACAAAAACTTGAAAAACGAGTCGTAGGGCTTTGTAGTGCGTTACCTCTATTGCCGCGAGAGATGATTACGGATGGTTGGAAATATATACAAAATGAATGTCCGGACTTATCAAAAGTAAATAAATTTATAAAATATGTGCAAAAATATTGGATGACGAATTGATTGACGAATGGTGTATATACTCGGAACGCCACCGTACCAATAACGTGATTGAGGCCTGGAATAGTAAAATCAATAGGACTATTAATAAAAATAATGTGTCATTGACCAGGCTATTAAATGCACTGCTAAATGATGCCGCATGTTCAAATTTCAAAAAAATGCAGTTTGGCCTAAATATTTCTACTGGCAGACTGGCCCTGCACCAAAAAAAAGATGAATTTGTTTTACAGACGCAAATGGAATTAGTAAACCACATTATTAGTATAGGTCATTTTTTGGAAAAACTGAGATAAGTTTTTGATTTAGTTAATGTAGAAGTTGTGACTTTGTTTTTTGTTATAGTATGTAGGACCCGGATTGATTAAAACTAATTTTGTTAATAGATTTTTTTTATTACAAGTAGAGCAACATGACAATTCCTTATCGTGCCACTGGTAGAACAAGTGGGTGGGCACGACGAGGACAAAGGGAAATTCATGCCTAAAAAAAACTGTTCCGATTCACCCCGGTTGACGGTACATAAAATCCCAGATTGAGGACTTTAGCGACCGAGTAGGTACATTTAGACAAATTTATTAATTACATGCGATTTTGGATGAAAGCAACTCGTGTGAAGTCGTGGCTTACACTAGGTGCGCGGCATCGCACCACTAATGTTGTAGAAGGCTGGCATAGAGCAATAATTAACGGCTCATTCAAAACAAGACCGGCTACCGTTGCGGAGTCACATAAAGAAAATTAAAGATAACGCGGAGTTCTATTCCGTTAACGTCCGTAGGTTGGAAAAAAATACACCAAAAAAACGTACCAAAAAGTGTGATCCTACCCAACACGACCACGGATGATAACCTTAATTTTAATGCGGTACATATTCATGAAAAAAAGTGTACTTAACTGTACTTATGAGTTTAAAATTTGTACTCACATACTTTCGCTGTTATAACATATAGCTCGTGGTCGTGCTAGGTAGTACCTTCCTGGCACGACCACTATAAATTTTAGGTATTTTTGTAAACTTTAAGATGGAAAATAATGTAAATAAATTGTACTGAATTGTACTCCATTTTAAAGATAATTTTGAGCAGTCTTTATACCGTTTTAAAGGATTTTTTCTGCGGTACATCAATCGGCACAATCTTACGCCATTCCTATTTTTAAGTACGCAAAATCAAATAACATTACATTTCATAACACATAATTCGTAGGAAGGGATATAAATTTGGTTAAAATATAAACATATAATCGTCTCGAGTGAGTTTAAAAATCAATATATCCTATATAGGTATTGCTTTTCATATATTGTTTATTGCATTTTCATAATATGGCTAGCATGATATATGACAGCGCCATCTATTATCGACTAATGGTACCACTCACTTTTGCTACCTATCATACGTCGCTAGTTTTAAGTTCACTTAATTCAAATAATTTCTACAATGATTGTTTTCAATAACTACACTTATTTTAGTTACACTTGGCTTGAAATAACTTGATTACGGAGCAGCCATATCCGCTTAGGTATTTTTGCAAACTACCCACGTGTTTGACCTCTGTACTGTTTGTGTGCAATAAAGAATTAAGAATCATGATTGACAAGTATGAAGCGGGGAAAATGTTTATCTGTCGCTTTAGATGAGAAAAAATTTAGTTTTTTAGTATATAAAGAACATTTTAATAACGTAAATGATTTGCCATCATGTAGAAGTGATGTAAACACCTCAACAAAGTCTAGGGAACAAGATGACCCCAATTATTTTTTTTCGTGTAAATCTTGTTTTGCAAATAACTGGCAGCAAATAAATAAAAATAGAATAAAGTAGATTACAGAGTTGTTCGAAATTTAAAAATAAATTTAAAAAAGTAATGATTTTCGAATATGGAGGGAAGACTTTTAAAAGTGTTTGATTGTGCAGTTTCTCTGAGGCAAAATAAAAATTATTTTTTTTGATTGTAAATAACGTTTATTATCAATAATACGTCTTTTACGTATGGTTTATGCATTTTTGTGACTGTAGTCATCATGTCACGTCGTCATTTAAGTCGCGAAGAGATGTTAAGGGCTGTTGGTATGATGCAAGCTGGACGAACTCAACGCGACGTAGCGGATGCTGTCAACACCCAACCAAGCGTAATTTGCAGATTATGGGCACGCTACAGGTCTACAGGGGATGTTGCCGAACGTCACAGGGGACGAAATAGGGTTACTACCCCGCGACAAGATCGTTTCTTGCAAAATTCCGCAAGGCGGCAACCCACGATTACTGCTCGTCAGTTGGTCGCAGGCCTCCAGTCTCAGCATCAAGTGGTTATTAGCGATCAAACTGTCAGAACAAGACTATACGAAGCCAATCTTTATGCTCGCAGACCGCTTAGGGTTCCAGCTCTTCGAAGTGGAAATCGAGGTCGTCACTTATTGTGGGCTAACGCACATTTACAGTGGACCGACCATCAATGGGCACGGGTTCTGTTTTCCGACGAATCTTGCTTCGGTTTTCATCCTGATTCGAGAAGAGTGCGTATATGGCGAGTTCCTGGACGTCGGAGTCGTCTCCAGAATCCGTAAGAAGTTCATCCTTACCAAGGTGGAATAATTATGGTATGGGCTGGAATTCGCCTTGGTGGAAGGACCGACCTCGTTTGGATACGGGGCAATTTGAATGCAAACCAATACATTCAGGAGGTTATACACCCCATGGTAATCCCTCATCAACAGCAGTTTGGTCAAGATTTTATGTTCATGCAAGATAATGCACGGTCACACACCGCGAGGGTAGTGGTCAATGCGTTAAGCGAGCACAATATGACGACGTTGGAATGGCCTGCTCAGTCTGCCGACCTCAATCCCATAGAGCATGCCTGGGATTTGCTTGGGAGAAGAGCTTTCAGTGATTCTTTGGAAAATCTGAACACTGAAGAACAACTTTTTTTACACCTTCGCAGTGTATGGAGCCATATTCCACAGACGATGATTGACAATCTCATACTAAGTATGCCACGCCGTTGTCGAGCTGTTGCTAATGCTTTAGGAGGTCCTACAGATTATTAAAAACGTTTAAAGTACGGTTAATTACTGTATTTCTTACTACATCGTTATTTTTGTGCCTAATCATAGAAGGTTGTAATACTCAATATTGGCACTATTCAATTCTTTCTTAAAAAAAAAATTGGTATGAAAATGTTTTTATTAAAATTAAAAACGGTATAAAAATACCCTTCTATTGATATAAAACACTCACTATTACAAGAAAGGGTTTTTAAATAAAAACTAGAAATGTCCTTGTTCCCTAGACTTTGTTGATGTGTGTATAATCCAAAACATTTATTTTTATACGTGGCAGTTTTAAAACTGGATGGAACGTCTATTCCTATGTTCCAAATGATTTCGGGAAATCATACTATGCACAATATTTGGCATTGGTTAGAATGTTGGAAAAACAACAATTTAAAGGTACCAAATAGTGTTATCACTGATGATTCGTCAGCTCTTATCGGTGCAATTGTAAAGGCTTTTACAGGGTTTACAACTACAAATGACTACATAAATCAATGCTTTCTAGTATTAGAAGCGGTAGAAACTGTAGCTCCTGAGTGTTTCTTAAGATTGGATACTTCTCACTTTATTAAATGTTTGTATGGTTTATCTTGTTTCAAATTTATTGATGAAAGAATAAAGAAATATTACATAAAATATTTATACAAATTGAAATCTAGTGATGATATTATCAACGCTAAAGTTATTGTACAAAGTTTAATAACGGTTGCTTTACAAAGATATGATCGAAAAGATTGCAATGACGAGACAACAAGATGTGAGCTTGCGAAAGAAAAGCTTATACATATTGAAAAGACAACATTTAATGAAGAATATGAGCAATTATACGAACACTATGATGCTGCTACTTCTATTTTCTGTAACGATAATGAGAACCAAAAGAAAAATACTTTTATGTCATGGTTTGATGATTGTGTTTCTAGGGAAACAGTTTTTGCTGATTTGTGTGATGAATTTGAATACGAAAACATTTACTATTTGCCAAGTTTTATAAATTGTTTCAGAAAAATATTGATAAAGTTACCACTTTGGTCAAATTGTATGTCTAAATATTTTAAATCTGATTGTGATATACCTAGTAGTAGTAATGTCGAGAGCTACTTTAAAAATATTAAGCAATTACTTCTGGGCAATGTAAATAAACTGGTCAGAGTCGATGACTTTATAATGAGGCATGTAGAGTACTTATCTGGAGAGATAAAATCTGCGTCTTGTAAACATTTTGGCAAGGAATCTACGAAATCACCAGTACAAAATTAAAAAAAAAAATTATTTGATGTAAAGCATCATGTTAAGGGTACAAATGATGATTTTTTCCCTTCGGGGCCGTGTCTCCCCTGGTGTCTCCCCCGGGGGAGACAAGGAGAAACTTCTTGTGACCATGTCTCCCCTGGGCGGGGAAGCCAAAGATACTACATTTATTCACTTCTTTCGAGTGTTAATGTCTCCACCAGTTATATATGTACAGTAGCGTTCATAAATGCAGTAGCAATCTGACGAAACTATTGCGCGTCAACACTAGTCGCACTTATTACCTTATTCTTTGAAGACAATTCACACACACACGCACACACATTAACATTAATATTGTTCACTCGTTGATTGATATTGTTAATTTCAAGAACATACGTAAATCATTTCGTGGCTTAGTGGTTTAAGGTGCGGGCTGGCGAAAGTTAATTGCCCGATAGTACGAACCTGATATCTGAGTGAACTTTTTGTGTTTTATATTTGAAAGTTATGATTTATAAATGTTGATACGAAATATAAAAATGTTTCTCAAGTAGAATTTTAAACTTCGTGAAAAATAATTATTTGAGGGTGGATTTGAAATAAAATGGCTTTATTGGCTAGGAGATCTATACTAAATGAGGGAGGTTGTTGGTTGGTGAAGTCAGTTACGACTGTTTGTGTTAATCACTATTATTGCGATTAGATTTGTTCTACAATAAATCAATATGTCAAATATAAGTATTGAAGCAAAAGCTAATATTGTGGCCCTATATTCGAATGGTCTGAATATATCTCAAATTTCTAACGAGACGAGCATATCTGTAAGCTAATTAAGTAGATAACATTGTTGTAGTGCAATTTTGTTCATTAGTTACAATTGTGCAATACTGTGAGGCGTTGGGTGAAACGATTTGAGGAAGAAGGTAACTTGCAGAGTCGGAGGAGAAGTGGAAGACCTGCTATTATTAACAGGGCTCAGCGACGTTATATGGTAGCGGAATATGAAGCGAATGGTTTTATACCCACCAAACGTTTTGCCGATGAGTTTCAAACATCATTATATTTACATCACCGAACGCCGGCGATAAAACCCTTTTTGACTGAAAGACATGAACAGGAGCGGTTACGTTTTGCACGAGAGTATTTGGACTTTAACTGGGAATCAACAATATTTTCTGATGAAAAAACATTTAAATCATCTCAAAAAGGAAGATTACATTTATGGCGTAAAGATAACACTCGGTGGTGTGAAAACAACATAGTACCGAACACTGAATCTGGTAGAATAAGTGTAAATATGTGGGGGTGGATTAATGCACAAGGGGCCGGGTGAATTAGAATTTATACCTACGCGTGCAAATAGTGCAAATTATGTAGACGTGTTAGAAGATATAATGTTGCCCACAGTCCGAAATGTCTATCCTGATATAAATAATATAAGTTTTGTGCATGATAATTGTCCCATCCATCGAGCCACCATAGTTCGCGAATGGTTTAGTGAACATCCGGATATCAAAGTTATTCCTTGGCCAGCACGATCCCCTGATTTGAACCCGATTGAGAATGTATGGGGTTTAATGGTGCAAAGATGGGTAGCACAGGACGAAAGATGTCCTGAGCGGCTCAAGACCCACTGCATGCAGTTGTGGGACAGTTTGCGTGGCACAGATATCTGTGCAAATATTGTGGCTTCCATGCGTAGACGTCTTCTCAGTTGTATTGAGAATAACGGAGGTCACAAAAAAAATATTAAATAAAATATATTTATATATAAAACTGTTATATATATATATATATATATATATATATATAACCATATATAACTATATATATATGGTTATATATAATAATATAACAGTTTTGTTGAGTTTCAACTCGACTCACGTGACGCAACCGCTTGATGTGGCATTTTTTCGCCCCATGAAGCGTACGTGGAGGCAATTAATATTAAAATGGAAAAAGACAGATGGTCGACAATTACCCACAATTCCAAAAGGTTGCTTTCCAAAACTATTAAAATTGTTAATTGACGAACTTAATATAAATGCTTCTAAAAATATCATTGCTGGATTTAGGAAAACAGGGATTAGCCCTTTAAATGCGCATGAAATTTTAGCCAGACTTCCCAATGGAGACTTAGGTGAAGACCATGGAAGTGCTATAGAAGATTCTGTTGTGACTCTCCTTAAAGAAATGAGATATGGTTCCATGAACATCGCTGAGCCAAAAAGAAAGAGAAAACTCAATGTACTCCCAGGTAAAGCGTTGCTGCTGAAGAAATTGAGGATTATGCAGAAACTGATGTCGATAACGGTATGGCGAATAATAAAAAAACTAAATATGACACAAGTGTTAGCGGTCCATAAGGTTTAAACAATAAAAATAAAGGAAAAGCCAAAGAAAATATAGAACCTTACAAAGGAAAAGGCAAGGGGGTTGGAAAAAAAACTAAAACGCCTTATTTGAAGGCAGAAGAAATACAAGAAAATAAAAATTTCGACAATAATATAGAAAACAATAAGACTAAAGGAGCAGATATCGAGAAAATAACAAAAAAAATTAATTTAAAAACAATAGAAACAGAAGACAAGGGCAATAATGATAACAGTAAAGAACGGAAAGAAGAATTCGATTACAACGCAGGACAAGAAAAATGCGGAAATACAAGACAGGAAAATTACGATAATAACATAGAAGAATTACAGTGCAATTTGTCAAATGATATAGATATAAACAGTCTGCCTATACTTTTTTTTGACAGGTTATGTGAAGAGGTTACGATCAGTACTGGAAAAACTGCTGAGGATAATAATATTATGGACGATAAAATAAAAATAGTATCCAATGAGATAGTGAACGACGGCCAGTATAAAAAAAAATACAGATTACCTATTATAAAAAAAAGCAAGACTGTAGCATTAAACGATCGCATTAAATTGCCAAGGAAACATCATAAAAGTAATTACTACAATAATAGTGACGAAATATTAAAGGTTTTAGAAGAGGATGATGTGAATGATGTGAGCTAGAAAATTCTGATAGTTAAGTACCTACCTATTTTTCGTAATCTTTAAGAATGTCGTATTTTTTTTAATAAGAATGTTGTCTATTTTGTTCTATAAAGCCATAACGTAGGCTAAAGTTGATTAGCTGTGATAACTTTGCTGTTATAATTATTAAGTTCAGAACGTTGTTTATTAATTTTTAAGAATTTCGTGTTTTTATTTTATTTTGATTATTTTACATAGTTGTACTGTGCCTACAAAGCTATAATTTAGGCTGAAGTTGATAATCTGTGATAACTTTGTTACCTATGGTATTTGTTAAGTTCAAAAGATTAAGGGTATGTTTCACAATGTACGTATAAAGTACCAGATACCTATGTTACAGATAAATTATTCGGAGCATAAAGTTCTGAATAAGAATCTTTGCGTTTCACAATGTCATTTTATCTGACACATAAATATATGGAACTTATATGGAAGTGCGGTGGCAACACCAAATACACACGTTCCGTTTTTTGATATCATGTCATTAAATAAAACGAATGTAAATATAAAGCACCTATAAATTAATTTTAATTTACACTAGAAGTAATGTTTCACTTTAATATATTTATATAATTAGCTATCATTCACATAACGAATAATTTTCTATATAAAAACTGTATATAAACGGTTTGATGGTAATTGAATATTGCTTGTAACGAAACGGGATGTACAAACGGGAATTACCGGGATGTCGTTGCACTCAAACATAACCTAACACCCTGCCGCGGAATTTTGTTGTTAATGTTATTTTAATAGAGAAGTGAAATCAAGTTTATTTGTTGTTTGTTTTGCACAGTGAGTTTTTAAAGTACTCTTCTAAAATGACAACAGTTGTAAAACGTGAAAGAAGCGGCAATTTCAGCCGGGAAGAAGTTGAGCTTCTGACCTCGTTAGTTGCTCAACATAAAAATATATTAGAAAATAAGAAGAGTGACGCAGTCACTTGGCATGAGAAAGAACAGTGCTGGAAGACCCTGGAAGCTTCATTTAATAGCATAAGTGGTGCAAACTTTCGAAGTGCTAAAACTTTAAAAGCCAAATACGAAGGGATAAAAAGAGCAACTAGGAAAAAGTCAGCTATAATACGTGCTGAAACATATCGCACTGGAGGGGGCCCTAATGCTGCTCCTCCTCTGACGCCTATAGAGGAAAAAGTCAAAGAGATGATATTGTTATCTGTTGATGGACTAGAAAGTCAATTTGACTCTGATCATGTTGGTAAGAAAATAAGTTTTTAATTGTTATTAGTTGTATACCAATGTATTAATTTGATAGCCAGTTTAATAAGTGAATTATCTTATGTAGTCATATGGTGAACTAAATACATTAATCCCGCCCCTACTCATCCTTATATTATTTTCTCTATGTTGCAGATTCTGTACAAATTCAACCAACCGCTAGTCAGGAAATATTTTTAACACAGGATATTGAGATGACAGAGGCCATCGCAGACAATAAATGTGTCCAATCAGTGGATGCAGATATAGTGCATCATATAAGTAAGTTACTTTTTCTCATGTAAAGTAGTACCCAGTTAACTCAATTATTATTGCCAGTTTTTAAACAAAACTGAATTACTACTTCTATCTTTTTGCTAATTCTGTATAATGTTATTATATTGGCCTTTTAAAATTATTCAACTTAGCTTACACTCATGTTAAACTTGGCTACTTTTTGATTTTCAGTTGATGATCCTACAAATGAAAACTTTGATGAAGAACAATCTCCGAGAACAATGATAAGTATGTATTGTTCCTGATGTTGTGTCTCAGTAATTTTTATAAGCACATTTCTTTCACCGTAATCTCACCTTTTCTCTTTTTTGATTTCAGCTCTACATACCACACCAAAAAGAGTTGCCAATGAAGAGAAGTGGACTAGTTGGAAGCCAAAATCCCTACGTTCAAAGAAACATCCTGCTTTATGTAAGTTCTAGTAATATTAGCGTTAGAATATACAAATATTTCTTGATTATGTTGTTATTTAGATAATATATATTGATATATATTAATGTGGGTGCTAGCACCTCTGCCTACCCCTTCGGGGTTAAAGGTGTGAGTTTATGTTATGTTATATTGATATTGATTAGGTCAAAATGATGATATTAATATTAGCTTGTGTAGTTTTTAACAGTATTCAAAATCTATAAATAAATAAAAAATCTTGTTACAGCTGCTGAGAAGATGAAAAGGCCCTTTGAAAAGGTAGCAGATTCAAAGTTAGAAATTGCAGATTTGCAAAAGAAGATTCTGGAGGAAGAGTTACTAAATAAAAGGAAGCAATGGGCCTTCGAAGAGGAAGAAAGGGAGCACCGAAGAGAAATGTGGGCGTTGGAGAAAAAATATATGTTAAATAAATTAGAAAAATAATTTGCTTTTTATTTATTTGAACACAAAGTACAAGTACACTAATAACCTACTGGATTTTTTAAATCTGTTGTCACTATTATTGTAGTAATGAAGTAAAATAATAATTAATTAAATTACTTCGTACTGTCGGATCCCCAACATTTTCTGTTCTGCTTTGATTCAAAACATCTTCATCTGGCTCATCTACTGATTGGATAACTTCAAAATGATCATCTCGCATGTCTATTGCAATATTGTGCAATACTGCACATGCCACTATAACGGCCTGTACACGAGATACATGCAACAAAACCTTTTTAGATAAAACTGGGAATCTATTTTTCCAAACACCATAGGTCCTTTCAACTACATTTCTGCTTCTTATTTGGGACTCATTATACAGATGTTCTGCTGGAGTCCTAGGAATTTGTAGTGGTGTAAGCAGGTATGAAGTGTTTTCATATCCTTTATCACCGACAATTATACAGTTTCTAAATTCTCCATTTTGAAGTCGTTGCTTTATGAAAGAATTATTAAATATTGTTTGGTCATGTGCTGCTCCTGGCCATCTAGCAACTATATCCAAGATCTTTAACTTGGCACTCACTACAGTTTGTACATTGAATGAAAATTGTGACTTCCTGTTTCTCCATTCCTCTGCACTGTTATCACCTAAAAATATGGAAAGAAACTGTATTTATAAAGAACAGGAACTTTATTTGATGTAGGCATATGGTTTGCTAAATACTAAGTACTTACATATACATATATTTAGGTTTATTCATACTATTTAATTTATCTTTTACCTGGAGATTTTATAGGAACATGGGTGCAATCGATAGCACCAATAATTCTTGGGAATTTAGCTATATTATAAAATTCTTGCTGGATTTCTTGAGTGTTGGTGGGAAATTTGATAAACTCCGGACGCAATCGTGCAATAGCTTGTGAAACCAGGTAGATAATGCGACTGGCGGAAGCTTTGCTGACACCTGAGAAATCACCTACTACTGTGAGGAAACTTCCCGTCGCGTAAAACCGCAATGTCAATAGTAGACGAGTAATCGGACTTATAGCCTGATTCCTGAAAAATACATGTTGGATGAAATCAGGTAATCTCTAGGTATAGCTAAACGGAGGCGTACCATTAATAAAAAACTGCAGGTTATAGGTTGGGAAGGTTTGTATTTACTTACCTTTCTGTAGTAACAGAAATTGCTTTCTCAATGATTGAATATACAAACATCACAGCGTTCTTAGTGAGTCTGAATCGCGCCCTAAAGTCAGTTTCGTCTAATAACTCCATATAGTTTATTCTTTCCCGGTACACAGGATTCCTGCGTGGCGTTGTAAGACTATCAAAATATTCATCAAACTCATCTTCAAGAGTCTCAAAAATCTCCATTGTAAAACGACACACAGGTTATATATTATAAACACCACGCTGATTCCTCTCTGATGAACGTAAATATTATTCAACACGAACGAAAGAAAGAATGTTAATTAATTTTAAATTTGTAACTGTCAAACACACTACTTATGTTTAAGATAAATGTGCTATTTGCCACTTTGTCTGACCCATAATTTATCGTGGACTTTATGTGACACATAGCGCTATTCAACAGTCGTGAAACGCAACAATAGTGTTTATCCTGCCTATAAGTAACCAATAGCTTATTCGGAACATGTGCAGAACTTATCGGTACATTGTGAAACAGGCCCTTAGAATTTTGTTTTTTCAAGTGTGATTATTTTTTTATAGTAGTAGGTACTGATTCTACAAAGTCATAAAGTAGGCTAATTACCTGTGATAACTTTTGTATAATCGTGAAGTTCACAAGATAGTTACACACATTTATAGTTATTTTCCCTCATATATATTATTATGTTTAAGTGACTTTTGATTCGGAAAATAGCTTTGCATTCAAATAAAGACACGCATAAGTATCTCATTTGATTTATTGAATACAGATAACATTCCGTAAAAATAAAATCCCATCTCCTCACCTACCTATCTTCACATTTTCCCATCTTCGTTCCCAAGCTCTAATCCATCTCTATACTAAATTTTTCGCGATAAAAGTGAGCCTATGTCTGTTTCCAAGCTCGAATGAAAGCGTAACAGACGGACAGAGTTACTGCCGCATTTTATAACATACACTTAAATTGTTTAAATCACAAAATCAAACTTTCATTTGGCATGTACGAGTACAAACCAAAACAATTTTTTGACACAAAACCTAACGTTTTTGCATGTTGGATACCTAAGTCAAAATATTTTTTGGCAGCCCTAACAGCTTTTCCATTCACCCCATTACGCGTTTCTATTGACCCCAGTTGTCGGGTGAATTGAAATAGTACATATTATTTTTAAAATCTGGCTAACCTATGCATTAAGTTAAAAAAAGATTGTTATAGCTCTTTTAATATGGTACATACCGGACAAATTATAAAAATAACCAGAGATTAAAAAAAGAGTTACCAAACAACAAATTCTTAGTACAAAGTTAAAAATCATTGCTATTCACCCCGTTTTACGGTACGTAAAATTTTTCCGAATGCAGTAATGAAAGGATGTTATTATCATTTTTGTGCCAGCCTTTTTGAAAAGGCGAAACGATTAGGGATTAAATCTACAATACAAAGACGACATATTGCGAGATGTGCTGGCTTAGCCCGATTGCCATTGAGATATGTAATGGCAGGTTACAAGTATACAATGACCAAATCCCCGAAAACTGAAGCAGTGATAAAGTTCAACAATTACCTAAACCGTTACTGGTTCAGCGACGTAAATTTTATCAAGACTTGGTGCTGCTACGGCGAGGAAATTCGGACCACCAACAATCTAGAAGGCAGGCACGCAAGACTTAATAGAATGGTTGGACGCCAAAAACCGTCGCTAGCAACAATTCTGAATGTTCTTATTAAAGAAACAAAAATTTCAAAGTCGTTCAAAACAAACAAAAACACATCGAACAAAAATTACCAAGAGATTGACCAAGAAATTGCGGATACTATACATCTTTTAACAAATAAGTCTATCACTGTTGGACATTGTTTAGAAATAATTGCCCCATTTAAATATTAAGTAAAAGTTAATTTACCTAAATTACATTTTGTGTTTATTTTAGGGTCAGTTCACACCGAGCCGCGACGCAACGCGACGATACTCAAAGAGGTCAATGATTTCGCGCTGCGCCGCGCGTCGTCGCGAGACGCATCGCAACGTCGCGAGGCGCATCTTAAAATCGTAGCAGGACGACGCCTCGCTGCGCAGCGAGATGCCGCGAGGCGCAGCGGAGCGTATCTACTAACCGCAGGCACCACTCGGCCCCGCCCGCGCCCTCCCGCAGTCTACCACTGGCAAGCGCACGAGAACGACGTATATTTGGCGGGTGCGTGCATTATGGAGACCGAGGAGAAGTTATTTTTTTTTGTGCAGCGCTACGAGTGTTTGTATAATGTATCGTCAAAACACTATAGTGACAGAAATGCTAAAAATAATGCATGGGACAAAATTAGTGAACAATTGGGTTTATCGGGTAAGTAACTTTGTAAATATTACTTAATCGATTTTAATAAAACCAGTCAATATCATAAAATACATTTAATGTACATACGTAGGTACACAATTAGTCAAAAAAATAGATTAAAGGACATCATCATAATATAAACTTTGATAAAATCGCATGGTGTGGTTTTTGCAGTACCTACATCGACGCTGTCGTCTATTTTGAAATTATTGTTACCTACCTACTCTTAACATCTTTCTATCATATCATTTTGCCAGTAGACCGAACCATTCGCAGAATTAAAGTAGGTCTTAAAATGGTTTCGAATAGTCATAGGTTCTTCATTATCAATTTGGCTGGTGTCTAATAAATTTTGTAGAATGCTGTCTCTTGGTAATGAAATGTTTTCGGGTATGTCTTCTAGCATGTAATTATGTAGACATGTACATGCTAAAATTATGTTGTTTAAATACTTTGGCTGTATTCTTATTCTTTTTTGAAAAATTTCAAATTTCTGCTGCATAATTCCAAAAGCACTTTCCACAATGCGCCTTGCTCTGCTCAAGCGGTAGTTATAATTTTTTTTTCTCGATCATGGGAGACTTGGTCACTGGGAAAGGGTCGCATTATGTTTTGAGACAGTGGAAAAGCCTCATCTCCAACAAAAACATGAGGTGCGTTACATGTTGTACCCGGCAAACATTTATTAAGAGGTATTTCTAACTGATTGCTTTGTAGCTTCACTCCCAATTTGGAATTAGATAAAATGCCTCGGTCGCTGTTTCGGCCATAAGATCCTACGTCAACAACAACAAATCTATATTTAGCATCTACTATTGCCAACAAAACAGTGCTAAAGTGTTTTTTGTAATTGAAGTACAGGCTTCCACTATTCCAAGGTGCTCTTATGTTGACGTGCTTTCCCTCAATAGCTCCTATGCAGTTAGGAAAGTGCCAGATGCTATCGAAATCTTTTTCTATCGACTCCCATAGCTCTCGAGTTGGTTTTGGCATAACCATAGGTTGCAATGCTTTCCAAAGTGCAGCACAGGTTTCGTGAATAATTGTTAGAACGGTACTGTAACCCATGCGATAGCTTTGTGCTACAGACTTGAAGCTGATTGCTGTAGTCAAAAACCTGGAAAAAATTTAGTTTAAACTACAGTGAGACATTTTAATCAACTAACTACGGATTACTCTGATTATTTTTTAAGATTTTCACTTTATGTTACAGTTATTTTTTAATAATTTTTTCATGAGATTTTCCATGGATACATGGATAATAATTCGACGTAGTCGTTTCCGAGTTGACGTTGATTTCTGGGATATCCTGCATAAATATAGGTCAGTATTATTACAGAAAACATAAACCATAATTTTATTTTTATTTCAGCACCAGACTGTCAAAAGCGCTGGAAGAAAATCCGTGATAGTTGACGATCATTAAATTTAAGAAAAGATGGTAAAAGTGGTTCTGCCAGAGTAAAGGCTAAGCCCATAAAATTTGAGAAAGAATTGGAATTTCTAAAAAAATATGTTGTGCAAGAAAATTCCCAAGACTCAAATCTAGATGACATCTACATACTCTATAAATGATGATTCGCAATCTATACAGTCACCATTACAAGCCAACTCACCAGTATCACGACCGGGTTCTGTATCACGGTCTCCATCACATACAACTATTATTTCACAACAGCCTAGAGCATCGGAAATATTATCCCGTTACATTGAGGCTAAACAGGAAGAGGACGCTACCGATTATTTTTTTAAAAGCATGGCAAGTAAAGTCAAAGGAATGCCTAATAAAATAAAGGCAGAAATTGAACGCAAGATCTTCCAGATAGTTAATGACGCAGAATTAAAATTGACAGAACAAGAAGAAGTTAATTTGTTATATTCACAATGTCACAATTACGAAACCGAAAAAAACGCCACCTACATGCCTTCAAACATGAGCAACTTTCAGGCTTCGAGAAGATCAGCACCATACACGTACACGCCATCATCCGTCAGTAATGATGAAACTGAAATAACAGACGCACCTTTCACTGATTACGAGAGTAAGGTGAGGAATTTTTAATGGAATTGAATTTCGGCACCTTAGAAATGATATCCAATCCACTGTCTCTAAGGGATTTCTCCGTTCTCTTATAAATATTGTTCACTGACTCCGAAAAATATACAAATATAAATACAAGTGAGCATTGACAAAAACAAATGAACATTGGAAATACAATAATTTAGCATGCGTCGTGATATTCCTCCATATCGCAGTCATCACGTGGTAATGTCCCCAGAAGGCTGGCAGCAATGCCACGTTCGAGTTTTTTTCCGTGGTCCGGTTCGGTGGTCCGGTTGACCGGACCACGGGTAATCAATTTTTTCCGTGGTACGGTCCACCGGACCAGGGGAGATTACTTATTTTCCGTAGTCCGACCAGCCGGACTATGGAGGATGGGTTAAATTTAAATTTATTGCTGTTGCTATTAGCTTATTACTAGTATCGAGCATCAGGTTAGTGTTTCAGGAAGTTTGTATTAGGTTTTGCTAGCTCAATATCTCGTATAAAGGTTCTTATATTGAAACTCTTTGAATAAGTGTCATTTAAGGAAAAGTATTTATAGTACAATGATAGTACTCTAATCAACTATGGTATTCATTAATTATTGTTGACATTGTTATTTTCCCATCATTTTTATGATGGTAAAGACATGATGCAATTATATGTGATTCATAGAATATAGTAATTATATTATTAGATTATAAGCCATCAAACCAAGAGTTGGAGTTGATTATATTATTTTTTTCTCTCTTGGTTTCTTTTGGTTGGATCTGTAATTATTACTGATGTCGGAGCCCAAGTATATATTTCGAAAAGGGGGAACAGTACTTTTATATAGAGGGCATCAATATTATAAAAATTGTGTTTATAAAAATGCGACGTCTTTGTGGAGAAGTAGCTCTTATAAGAAACTTAAGTGCAGAGGATGTATTACAATGAAAGTGAGTACTTACCTATTTCACTACGTTATTAAAATAGAATTTCCCCATGGGCTAAATTTTATATATACTGTTTTAAGACGAAACTGTAGTGAAAGTCGTAACTCATCAATGTCCTAGTAGCGAAGAGAAAAATTATGTCGATTCAGCCATGGCAGATTTAAAAGACAGCGTAGCTAAATCGGATGTATCTATACCAAACCTCTATAATTAAGCTGTCGGGACATTATTGGATGATGGAATGCACTTAGTAACACATGTACCTCAATTCAGAAATGTTCAGCACGGGTTGTATAATGCCCGAAATAAGAGTTTGGGTGTTAAAAAACTTTTATGCAAAAAAACTAATCAAATCCAAGTACCAACAAAATTTTCCAATTTTATTTTAGCAGACTATAGCTGTGACAATAATAGAATCATCATATTTTGCTCCTACGAAAGCAGAGTTCTAATTCATGGGATAAAAGAGATATTTTTTGATGCAACTTATCAAAGTTGCCCGAAACCATTTTACCAATTATTATCTGTGCATGGAGAAATCGATAGCTCAATCGAAAGAACTAATGTAATACCATTATTTGTTCTTATGAACAACAAGACCCAAGCTAGTTACGAAATAGTGTTTACATTACTGCAAAAAAACTTGTCATGGAATCCTTTGATTGTACACTGTGACTACGAAAGAGCAGCTATTAATGCTGCTACCAAAATATTTCCTTGGGTGACACTGGTCGGATGTTATTACCACTGGTCACGGTGCGTGTGGCGTAAAGCCAAAAGTCTTGGTTATACAAAATCAGCAGTGGACAGACGTATTATAGCCTTATGTTCCAGATTACCACTTCTGCCCGATGAAAGAATAATCGAGGGTTGGAATTACATTAAATCGGAAGCAACAACTGAGATGAATGACTTTTTCACTTATTTTGAGAAAAACTGGATAAATAGTGCATTGCGGCAATATATTAGTGTGTACGGTCATCGACATCGAACAAATAATTCAGTTGAAAGTTGGAATTCTAAAATAAACCGTGCAATAAACAAAAGCACGGTAAACATATTGGGTCTCCTAAATTATTTGAAAAATTAGACAAAGAAACACATATAAAAACCAAAAAGAACGACAGAAAAAAAAGGAAAAGTGAAGACGTAGATAAAGATAACGCAATACTCAACATACAATTACAGCTCATCAATGAAGACATTGTGTTGGGTCATGCATTAGAAAAACTTGCCAACATTAAATAAGTAAAAAATAATAATTAATTCAAACAAAAATTATTTTTTTATAATAAAAAAAGGAGAGTGCAAAACGGCTTGTCGATGCATCTCGGTATCAGAGTGCTGGCTTTTTTTTCGTCCAAAAGATAAGTATTGCCATTGAACGTGGCATTGCTGCCAGCCTTCTGGGGACATTACCACGTGATGACTGCGATGTGGAGGAATATCACGACGCATGCTAAATTATTGTATTTCCAATGTTCATTTGTTTTTGTCAATGCTCACTTGTTTTTAATGATGTTCATTTGTTTCTGTTACGTTAAGTCCGGTCGGACTACGGAAAATAAGTAATCTCCCCTGGTTCAGTCGACCGTACTACGGAAAAAATTGGCTTCGGGGCCGTGTCTCCCCTGGGGGAGACAAGGAGAAACTTCTTGTGGCCATGTCTCCCCTGGGCGGGGGAGCCAAAGATACTACATTTATTCACTACTTTCAAGTGTTAATGTCTCCACCAGTTATATATGTATGTGTGTGTAAGTTCATCTTTATCCCAATAGGTATCTTTAGAAAACAGAACTATTTATACGCCAACAGCTCGTATCCGTGGGGGTACATTATTAGGATTTCCTATTTACTGCGTTGAAAAATCACATTAAAAATCGTTTTTATTTTTGTTAAGTGCTTATAATATGTCAGTCAATTATTGACTAATATCTAACGTAACTTTTCTAAAAACAATGCGACGTCTATATCTATAAGTATCAATTGTATTTGTGTGTTTAAAATAAACATGTCTCTTTTAGTGTCTAGTCTGTTCCTCTTGTTACATAGTAAACCGTTTTCGCATTTGTACATGTTTACTATATTTAAATCTGCATCCTTTTTTAACACATCTAACAGTTTAGATATAGTAATATAATTTTTGTTAACTGCACGATTAAGCTTAGAATTCCATCCTTCTGCATAATTATTGGTCCTATGTCTTTCATTGAAGATGCACCACTCTTTAATAGTTTTAATATTCCTCATCCAAATTTTTGTCATATAGTTTATAAAATATTTAACTTTAGTACTAAATAATGTTTCAGATTGACTTTTTATGTAACTCCGCCCATCTTCTATATATTCAATAGGTAGTAAAGGTAGTACCGTGCATAAGGCTACTATCCATTTCTCTAACTTGGATTTAATAGTCAATGTCTTAGACTTTCGCCACAAAGAACTAACAAAATGATAATAGCATCTTTTGATGATTATTTCTGGAAAAATTACTTCTAACGGATTTGTTAAACCAATTTCAAAGTCTGCGTGTATGATATTTGGCTGCCAATCTGGGACTTGCGCTTTGATGATGTTGTAAAGAGCGCAATACGATAGCTCAGATTTATCTGTCATCAATGCGTATAGTATACATAAACGGTATGCTAAAAATGACACAGAGAGGTGGGTGTGTACCAACAAAAAAAAACAAATGTTCAGGGGCTGTTGTAATTGAGACCTACTAAAGATATTGCACAAAATATAGTGAAGAACTGCCCCGGGATCAAGATGTTAGTAACAATTTCCAACGGTTTACAAATCACGCGTAAACCATTGAACAGAATTTTAATGAAACAAGATTAGCCACAAGTCATAACGTATTTTAGGATATCTGCCATTAAAATGCTATGAAGATAATAACAAAATGTCTACCTTGATATATTTTCTTTTCTTATTCTCAGAATGGCAAGATTATTAAAACAACTAAACACGACGTTTCTCAGACTCTGACTCAATGCGTATCTGATAAGGCGAAGAATGAAGTTGCGGCAAGACTAGATGCCATCAAAAGAAAAGCAGCCGATTCTCCAGATGTACCAGTAAGGAAAATATTTGACGCATCAATGGAGTCTCTATATAATCCAGGTCTGGATATAGTTACAAAAATTCCTTCCTTTAACAATTGTAAAAAGAAATTTTATGCCGAAAGGAAAAAGGTACAGGAAGTGAGTAAATTGGTGTTTACAAACTTCAATGAAGTTGAAATTCCAAAAAATATCAAAACTTTCTTTTTACTGAGTTTGTAGCTGATGATAGAAGAGTAATGGTGTTTTACTCAATACTCAATACTCAATACATTTATTGCGTTCCATAATGAAGTACAGTTGTTCAGGTTAAAATTATTGTTACAATTATGGACCCTGTCGGGCACAGCACAATGATTGGAGAGAGGAAGAATTTGTCATACACAATATGTTCACTCTTAATTACAGTTTGTTGATATTACTTATTATATTAAATTTAAATGATTTTTAGTAGGTATAAATGTCATTTTACTCGTTTTGTTTCGGCCCAAAAAGACAAGAACAAAAATGTAATGAAAATGTCAATATAGAATGTTAAGTGATACATATACAATTTATACAATTTGAAAATACATTGGGTTGATATTTTATCAGTTTAATATTAGTATGATATGTCATAAGTCAATCTTGATGTCAACATAGGGTTAATTTATTAAAAGTAAGAGTAAAAATAAAAATACGTCAGTACGAATAAATGTCAGTCAATATATATACTGATGGATATGATTTTTGAATTACGGCAAGCGACAGTATAAAAGCCGACGAAACATAGGATGAGCTCTCATTCTGCTGCGAACCGTCATACTGTTCGGACGTAACCTTTTATTTATTGTTTACTTTGGGAGTACCTACAATGTAACTTTGTTGTTAGAATTAATTTATGGTTGAAATATTTCTATTGTTTGTGTAACTTATTTTTAGGTCATTAAATTGTTATTTTTTTAAAGGAATTTGCTTCTGATTGCTTACATCAGAAGTGGGATAAAGGAAACATTTCCCACTCTCATTCTGATATTCATTAGATTCTTATAAAAAGGTTTTTTTTTATCTAAAAAAAAAAAAAAAGAAATCAAGTGTGGGTACTTCTTTTTATTTTGTCTTTTCTTTTCTCACGTATGTGTTTATTTAACCAGGGTGCGCTTGTGGACCGTTATTTTGTGTGATAAAGCGATGAGAAGTTTGAGCCGCTCTCGGTCACGTCACCGGCGACGCTCGTCGGGATCGCGGAGTGTCTGCTCGCGGGACCGGAAGTCTCGTGGCCGGCGATCCCGCAGCCACTCGTGGGACCGAAGGTCTCGTGGTCAGCGATCCCGCAGCTACTCGCGGGACTGCAGGTCTCGTGGTCGACGATCCCGCAGCCACTCGCGTGAGCGAGTCGCACATCAACGCCGTCGTGATCGGCGTTCACGCAGCTATCTGCGCGATGATCCGCCGCACCGGCGCCCCCGTGGCCAGCGACCGCGCAGTCGCTCGCGTGGTAGTCCACCACATCGGCACTCGCATGGCTGTCATGGGCGACATGCCTGTGAGCCGCCCTCCCGCGATTACCCTCATTGCCACCTCGAGTCCTGCCGTGGCCATATTGAAGTACCTAGCAGCCAGGTACGTGTGGAGTATTCACAAAGCGTGCATACGCCCTCCGTGCCGCCGCCGCCAGTACCACTAAGGAGTAACTGTGAGTCTTTTGATACTGTTTTGTCGCGACTGGAAGCTATAGGACGCACTCAACATTATTATGTGTCGAACTTCGATCCAAATATTCACGATGTCGATTCATGGTTTAGTGAGGTTGATAGGGCTAAGGACGCTAACAGATGGGACGATCGTGAATGCCTTTCTTGGATAGGAAATTGTCTCAAAGGTGACGCGAAATCTTGGTTGAGTGAGTGGGTGTCTAACGATCGTTCATGGACTAACTTCAAAGCAGACTTTAAGTCGTTATGTGTTAAGAGGATAGATTCAGCGGGTATCCTATTTGAAGTTATGTCCACCAACTCGGATAAATATCAAACTTATGCCGAATTCGCTCGCAAATCATTACTACGCTTACGAATAGTCAAGGGTCTCAGCGAAGACTTAATTACGGAAATAGTTTTAAGAGGTATTACTGATCCTCAGATAAAGTCAGCTGCAATTAATGCTAACTTGAAACCAAATGACCTAGTAAACTATTTGTCAACTTTCGTTAAACCTACAAAAAGTTTTAATGATACCCGCACTAGCCGACAAATGGTCCCGTTCAAGAATAGTAACAACAACAAGTCATATGGTTTCAAAAAGCCGTTACGTACCCCAAATGTAGACAAATGTAAGTGTTATATATGTGGTGAGGTAGGGCATAAGCAGGTAACATGCCCTAAACGTTCAAACGACAATCCGAGTCAAACCGTCTAATAATAACGAAACTGGTGTAAATAATATGACGTGCACTTATTGCAAAAAACCGGGCCACGAAATGAAAAATTGTTTTGCAAAACAGCGAGCCGGCGCTGAGTCACAGACTGGTAGGCGAAATGTTAACTTTTGCACAGCCCCTTTGCATAAACGTAGTGATATTGTTGTAGGTGTTATTCAAGGCATTCCTATCGACATCCTAATCGACAGTGGCGCTATTGGTGTGTCCTTAATATCTTCTGCGGTCGTTAATCATTTCTCGTGTGCTAGAAAGACCGTCGATTGTCAGATTAAAGGGGTAGGCGAATCGATTACTCAAGTTGATTCGTACGTCACACTAACGATTGAGTTGGACGGTATTTCGTTGGAAGTGGACCTTCTAGTAGTTCCAAGCAAATGCATGAATGCGCCCATTATAATCGGTACGGATGTGCTTAATAGGGATGGTGTCATGTATATCCGAACTAGGAATAGTCAACACATTGTCCGGGACCATAACCCGCTGACGGTGTCGACTGTTGAGCCGAGTGCGCAACCAACTATTAAAACTTCTTTAATAGGCGATGATAAAATTAAGTTACAGGAAATTTTATCCGGATATTCTGAACACATGATATCGGGTACCGCGACATCTACGGTCAATACTGGGTATATGCGCATTCGACTCAGCAGTGATGTCCCTGTCAATTACCGTCCCTATAGAATGTCTCACAGCGAAAAATTTAATGTAAGGGATATTTTTCAGGACCTACTGTCCAAGGGCATCATACGCGAATCGGAGTCGCCCTACTCTAGCCCTGTTTTGTTGGTTAAAAAGAAGGATGGCTCCGACCGGATGTGCGTTGACTATCGCGCGCTGAATCGAATCACAGTCAAAGACCGATACCCGCTGCCCTTGATCGATGATCATATTGATCGATTAGGTAAATGTAAATACTTCACCACGTTAGACATGGCAACCGGGTTTCACCAAATCCGACTGGATGAGGCATCGATACCGTTTACAGGGTTTGTCACAAGTGAAGGTCATTATGAGTATGTCAAAGTTCCATATGGCCTTGCCAACGCTCCAATTGCCTATCAAAGAATAATCAGTACAGCTCTTCGTGATTTCATTTCATCGGGAAAAGTTTTAGTGTACATAGACGACTGTTTGATCCTTTCCGACACTATTGACGAAGGTTTGCAGATATTGAGAGAAGTCCTTAAAACGTTAACTCAGGCAGGCTTCTCAATTAATTTAAAAAAATGTTCGTTTCTGTGCACTGAAATTGAATACCTGGGACGAGTTATAACCAACGGGGAAGTTAGACCCTCACCCGAAAAAGTTAAGGCCCTGGTAAATTCTCATCCTCCTCAAAACGTCAAGCAAGTGCGTCAGTTCCTAGGTCTGGCAGGGTATTTTCGAAAGTACATTGCTAATTATTCTTTGAAGACATCGTGCATTGCAAACTTGACTCGTAAAGACGTCCAATTTAATTGGGGACTTGAGCAAGAGGAGGTTAGGCAGGAGGTTATTAAAAATTTAACGAGTACCCCCGTGTTAGCCATATTTGACCCAAATTTAAAAACCGAAATACATACGGACGCCAGTAGTCTGGGTTATGGGGCTGTCTTGATACAGATTCACGATGATAGTAGCAAACATGTGGTTGCTTACTATAGTCAGGTGACCAAAGCCGCCGAACCTAAGTACCATTCGTACGAACTGGAGACCTTGGCTGTTGTAAAAGCGTTGCGACATTTCAGACACTACTTGATCGGTATACAATTCACCGTGGTTACTGATTGTAATGCTCTTAAAGCTACTCAAAATAAAAAGGATTTACTGCCGCGTGTGGCAAGATGGTGGATTTATTTGCAAGATTTTAATTTCACCATCTCTTATAGAAAGGGCGCCATGTTGTCACATGCAGACTACTTGAGTCGCAACCCAGTAAACTCGGTAAATAGCATAGACAGACCTCGTAATTGGGCACAGATAGCACAAGCTGGGGGTGAAGAGACGCGCAATATGATTTTAGCTCTGGAACGTGGTGAACTAGATTCTTCTCGTTATACATTGCGTAATGATGTACTGTATTATCGATACGTTCAGGTGGGAGAGGAGCCAAGACTGCTTTGTTTTATACCGAAAGGTCAGCGCTTGAGTCTTCTCCGCATCTTTCATGATGAACATTGTCACATTGGTGTTGATAAAACCTTAGAGCTAATTTTAAGACACTTTTGGTTTCCGGGTTTGAGGGCGTTTGTAAATAAGTACATAGGTCATTGTCTTACTTGTATCGCACACAAGAGAGTTCCTCGCGCACCTCTTCAGCCCATCTCGTCTTGGCCTAAACCGGATGTCCCGTTCGATACAATTCACATTGATGCGTTGGGACCTTTGCCCCAATCAAAAGGCTTCAAACATGTTATGCTCGTCATTGATGCGTTTACTAAGTTTTGTCTGCTTACGCCCATTCTCCGTCAAGACTTTGACGAATTAAAACAAGTCGTTCAAAATGTAATATCTTTGTTTGGCACTCCTCGCTTAATGGTAACAGACAGAGGACGAATGTTTGAGTGCTCCAACTTTAAGTCGTGGATGGAGACTCTTGGAGTAGAACTTCATCATATCACACCTGAGATGCATCACGCCAACGGTCAAATAGAACGCTATGTCAGGACCGTTCTAAACATGCTTCGGATAGAGACCACCTACAGAAAACGTGAGTGGGCTGAACAATTATGGCAACTCCAACTTATTCTCAACCTGACCAAGCAGAAATCAACACATACTTCTCCTTTGAACTTGCTGGTGGGTCATGAGAATGCTACTCCTGCGATTAGAACGCTGGTGCGAGATGTTGCTTTGGAGCCGTGTACATCTAATCGAGAGGCTAGACGAGAGCTTACTAGGCAAAGGACGGCCGAACGGTTGTCTGAAAATCAGGCAGCAATGGATACTCGTGCTAACCGAGGCAGACGTCCTCCTTGTGTTTTCCAGGAAGGTGACCTGGTGTTCGTGATCAAGTACGCTCAGTCGACGGGCAAGCTTGACCACGGCATGCGCGGCCCCTATCGAGTGGCGCGGGTCCTGCCTCATGATCGCTACGAGCTGAGGCTGATGGCTGGGTCATATGGGAAGTCAACATTATGCCGCTGCCCAGTTTATGGTACCGTGGAAAGGCGAATGGACTCCCGAGTCGTGTTCTGCCTTTTTCGAGGGTATGTGTACCCGAGTGGCCCTTGTGGCACTGGTGGCCCTTGAGGCACTGGTGGCCCTTGCGGCACTGTTGGCCTTTGAGGCATTGAGTGGCCCTTGTGGCACTGGTGGCCCTTGTGGCACTGGTGGCCCTTGTGGCACTGGTGGCCCTTGTGGCACTGGTGGCCCTTGCGGCACTGCTGGCCCTTGAGGCATTGAGTGGCCCTTGTGGCACTGGTGGCCCTTGAGGCACTGGTGGCCCTTGCGGCACTGTTGGCCTTTGAGGCATTGTTTGGCCCTTGGGGCACTAGCACCAACCCGTTGGGAAGGTGTTTTGATGGCCATGGAAGCTGGTCGGCCTTGCAAACCGATCAGTCGCTGTGAAACGTGCGTTCAGTGTTCGTTATTTAGCATGTCCTATCTTTACTTATTTTTAATGTGTTTGTGTGTCTAGCTGAGCACTTGCTATTCCATTGCTTTGTAGCAATAAGTCGAGGCTAAATTAATGAATTCTGCTTTGGAAGTACTAGAGTACTCAGCTATTGTCTTGTTGTAGTTACTAGTAACAAACCTAACACACTAAACTAACTAAAATATTTGGGATTGGTTCTTTTAAAACACCCTGCTTCTTGTAAACACTTGTACCTCGTTCACAGCAGCGAGTGACGATGATGGCCCAGAACAGGACCAGTCCGTACCTGTCATGCTCGATCAGCATGAGGGCGAACAACACGGACACAATCAGGAACCAGTACCTTCTCGCCGTGCTCCAGATATGCCTGTACTCGACTAGCCCATACACTACTAATCTGTCGGGACGCCAGAATCATCAGGAGAGGCCGTGATGGATATGATTTTTGAATTACGGCAAGCGACAGTATAAAAGCCGACGAAACATAGGATGAGCTCTCATTCTGCTGCGAACCGTCATACTGTTCGGACGCAACCTTTTATTTATTGTTTACTTTGGGAGTACCTACAATGTAACTTTGTTGTTAGAATTAATTTATGGTTGAAATATTTCTATTGTTTGTGTAACTTATTTTTAGGTCATTAAATTGTTATTTTTTTAAAGGAATTTGCTTCTGATTGCTTACAATACATATTTTAAATTAATTAAATGATATATTTGAAATTATTATTATAAATTATTAAATTTATTTATATATACATTTTAAATGAATTAAATTATTAAAATTGAATTAGATTATTAAAATTGTATTAGATTATTAATATTATTTTTTTATAAATTTTGGTTAAGATAATATTTAACTATTCTAGATTGATTTAATCAATTTATTTGCCAAATAAATATGTCCGTACGCATGTTTATTTATCATTTAGATATTCCTGTATGCTGTAGTAGGTTTTGCTTAGTAGGAAGGTTTTTAGTTTGCTTACAAAAAGCTGTAATTTTTTTTCTTCTATTATGGGCTCTGGCAATTTATTGTATATTTTTACTGACATGACCAAGGGACCCGAAGAATGCATTTCCAGTTTTGAGGTGGGCAGGTTTAATCTATTTTTGTGTCTTAGTGTATATCTAGTTTGTATGTCCTCTCGTGTGGTGTAGTGTCCAGGGTATTTTCGGACAAACTTACATATTTCCAATATATATATGCATGGTAATGTTAAAATTTTTAGGTTTTGAAAGTGGGGCTTACAGGTGTCTGTTTGTTCTATATTTACCAGAATTCTCATCAGTTTTTTTTGTTGAGTGAATAAAGTAGTCGCACAGTACAGTTGTACAGTACAAGGCAAACAATTATTAAGCACAACCAAAGAATACTTTGCTGACGCTACATTTAAAAGTGTCCCAAAACCGTTCACACAGCTATTTGTTTTACATGGTGACTTAGGTAGTAGGTACTTGTGAAAGTACCAATACTGTTCCCATACTATACGCATTGATGACAGATAAATCTGAGCTATAGTATTGCGCTCTTTACAACATCATCAAAGCGCAAGTCCCAGATTGGCAGCCAAATATCATACACGCAGACTTTGAAATTGGTTTCACAAATCCGTTAGAAGTAATTTTTCCAGAAATAATCATCAAAAGATGCTATGCTATTATCATTTTGTTAGTTCTTTGTGGCGAAAGTCTAAGACATTGACTATTAAATCCAAGTTAGAGAAAAGGATAGTAGCCTTATGCACGGTACTACCTTTACTACCTATTGAATATATAGAAGATGGGCGGAGTTACATAAAAAGTCAATCTGAAACATTATTTAGTACTAAAGTTAAATATTTTATAAACTATATGACAAAAACCTGGATGAGGAATAGTAAAACTATTAAAGAGTGGTGCATCTTCAATGAAAGACATAGGACCAATAATTATGCAGAAGGATGGAATTCTAAGCTTAATCGTGCAGTTAACAAAAATTATATTACTATATCCAAACTGTTAGATGTGTTAAAAAAGGATGCAGATTTAAATATAGTAAACATGTACAAATGCGAAAACGGTTTACTATGTAACAAGAGGAACAGACTAGACACTAAAAGAGACATGTTTATTTTAAACACACAAATGCAATTGATACTTATAGATATAGACGTCGCATTGTTTTTAGAAAAGTTACGTTAGATATTAGTCAATAATTGACTGACATATTATAAGCACTTAACAAAAATAAAAACGATTTTTAATGTGATTTTTCAACGCAGTAAATAGGAAATCCTAATAATGTACCCACACGGATACGAGCTGTTGGCGTATAAATAGTTCTGTTTTCTAAAGATACCTATTGGGATAAAGATGAACTTACACACACATACATATATAACTGGTGGAGACATTAACACTTGAAAGTAGTGAATAAATGTAGTATCTTTGGCTCCCCCGCCCAGGGGAGACATGGCCACAAGAAGTTTCTCCTTGTCTCCCCCAGGGGAGACACCAGGGGAGACACGGCCCCGAAGCCAAAAAATTGATTACCCGTGGTCCGGTCAACCGGACCACCGAACCGGACCACGGAAAAAAGGGGCCCTCCTCGTGTATTATATCAGGGTATAACTTAGCCATTACCAGCCTTGGGGCATTTTCAAAATATGTTATTTTTTTCGGTTGCCAGTCCTGTAACTGTGACTTGATCATCCCAAACAAAATTTGATATGCCAGCTCAGTCATTTCTGACATAAAAGCGTAAATAATCGGAAACATTTGTTTGCCTAGCTGTACTATTGAAATCACCATAAATTACGTATATCTGTTTAAATGGTGGAGGGCAACTTTTAAAAGTACCATCTCCAAATATATGCTCAATTGAATTTAATTGATGTCTTAATGCTGGGTCGCAAAACACTATAACTCGAACTCCATTGCTGTTGTAATCTCCTAGCATGAAATCAGAATACCTTGAGGATATTTCAACGTTTTCTGGTTTTTCGAAGCTTATTTTCGATATACCGGCCCCTTTGTTCCTAGCAGCAAACAAAGAATTTTTAATGGAATTGAATTTCGGCACCTTAGAAATGATATCCAATCCACTGTCTCTAAGGGATTTCTCCGTTCTCTTATAAATATTGTTCACTGACTCCGAAAAATCCGAAGTCGCCAATACTTTTTTGCACTCATAAATCTTTTTGTGAATTTCATTTTTACCATAATCAATAATGCTGTCCTTATTGTGACTTTTAGATTTTATCACAAGACCGTCCTAGAAACATTAGATAACATTAGTCAGAGGCGCGTTTTCGACTCGGTCATAAAATAATAAAACAGAATAAATAGGTAACACAATTTCTATTTACACTTACTAGTGTAGTTATAGACCCTGTACAAGCAAATTTGGGACTGCCACATTTTCGTTGCGTACACCTCCATATGGTGGAGCCAGCAGCATATACTCTATTTTTATAATACTGATGTCCCTTCCATAACAATACTACCCCTCCTTCAGGACCATTAAGTTGAATTCCTAATATGTTGAATTCTCTGAAAGTTGGATTCCCATTAAGTTGAATTCCCAATATGTTGAATTATCTGAAAGTTGGATTCCCATTAAGTTGAATTCCCAATATGTTGAATTCTCTGAAAGTTGGATTCCCATTAAGTTGAATTCCCAATATTAATACCTTTTTTAATTAACTCGGGCTGGTCGGGATTGTTCATAATAATATGGCAAATATATTGCAATTTAATAATTTATTATTAATGGGTAAATGCTAAATGACTCATGAAGATATGACATGACAGTTAACATATTTTCCTCTTTTTAAGAACAATATAATAAGACCAAAGAGGTTCTTGTGTAGGTTACCAACAGTAGAACAAATAGGACTAATTAATTATCTAAAAACATTTCCGGATTATTCCTCTAGTTCCTATTTGTCATACCGTATAGTAGAACAAATATGATTTTTTTTTCCTGCTTGGTATACTAGTATAACAAAAAGTAGAACAATGGTGCAGGTCCTAGATCGGTTTACTATAAATAATATTTTACTTGATTCTAATAAAACTAAATAAAGTTCACTTTATCAAATATTAACAGCCCTTGTACATACTAATTTCATCATTTTTTTTGGTCAAGTGTGTGTAGGGTTATTGTGGTGTGTCTATATACATATTAAAATTATCCATAGTCACATTAGTGTGGCCATAGAAAAATTAAAATGAACCATAGTCACACTACTATGGCCACGGATAAATAAAATGAACCATAGTCACACCAGTGTGGTTTTGCCGCCTCTGTAGCAGAAGGACAGATACGCAAAATCCCGGAATAGCAAAATCCCAGATTAGCAGAAGGACAGATTAGCATAAAGGCAGAAGTACAGATACACACTGAAGTCAAAATAAATTTTAAAAGTTATTTAATTCGTTTTATTAAAGACAAAATAAATTTTAAAAGTTATTTAATTTGTTTTATTAACTTTGGCCAAACGTATCAAACATTCCATTGCAGAATTTTTATTATTCAAAAAGCTCGTGATAGCTTGATCAATTTTTTTATCTTTCATTGTAATAAGAGAAGAACGTTTTTGTGGTATGCTATTGCCGGTCAACTTCAGATCTTGGAAATATGCTTCTTTCTTTAATAGCTGTACAAATAGGAAGAGTGAAGGATTCGTAGGTATTTTTGTATTAATCCTCCGGTGCCATCCCTCAACACCATTCGTTGTCCTAAATTTTTCGTTGTAACAGCTAAGAATGTCCTTTGTGATTTTGAGGATCCATTGGTTATTGAAGTACTTTTGAAATTCGGAAAATTCTGGTTTTTCGGGACACAAATCAAATATAGAAAGGTAGGCTTCCGGAATCAGAATTGCTGGCAATAGAGGTAATTGTGTGCATCAAGTTATTATTTTGTGCCCACCTTCAACTACAGTTAACCCAATTTTTTTAGCCATCTTCCAGACATTCTTAACATAGTGATAATAGCAACCCTTGATAGTCACGTGTGGATAAACAAATTTGACAGCATTTATGGTTGCCAATTCGAAATCGCATTTGTAGACCGTGATTTTCATTTTAAATTGTTCTCTGAGTATTAAAAAAAGTCTTCTATACGTAATTTCTGATTTGTTTGGTAACAGAATGTAAAGAAGGGGTACAAAGCTGACAGTATCTTCGTTATTATTGGTAATGTCTACGTGTAAGGTATATAGCTGATAAAAGGGTGTCGGTGTTACCTTAAATGTTCCATCACCGTAATATACCGTAAAACGGGGTGAATAGAAATCGCGGGGTGAATGGAGACAAAACCAAGAAAGTTTTTTTGTCCCGACCTCCAGTCTTATGAAATAAAACGGTACTATGTTTAATTTTTTTTTTAAACGGCAACATTTTTTTTATAAGATGGCAATTCCAGTTCACCGTGAAGTTAGGCGAAAGTTAAAAAAAATACGTTTAAATATCAACCGGCCTTCGGTGACAATTTAGCCTCCCATAAAGTTGGTGATTTTGGATAGGAAATACAAAATATTGTGTGATATAAGTTATATCAAGTGCACACTAGTTTATCAGGATCAAGTTTTATACAAGTAAGTACAATTTTGATTTGAATTCATTGATATATTGACGAAAATTTTATTATTGTTTAATTTTACTTAGGTTTGAGGTTAATAGAAACGGGAAAGAGGTGAATAGATACGTAGTAAGGGTTCAATAGATACGACGAATGGGGTTAATAGACACGGGAAAGGGTTTAATGAAAACAAAAGAGGGGTGATTAGAAATAGTCTGACTAGGGTTGTCAAATTGCTTAATCCCTACTAACAATGAAGGTACTTATCTATTAGTCCGTCGATTAGTGCCTTGAGAAGGCTGCTGAATATGTGTGAAGGGTAAGCCGGGACCCACGGCCTCAAATACAATGCACAAAAGAGTGAGTTTATGGTGTTCAGAGCGGGTCCTAAGACCTACACTGATCTGCCTAAAGTCTCACTATGTGGCTTGCCTTTAAATCGCGTCGATAGGTTTAAGTATCTGGGGCATTGGGTTTCGGTTGACCTCAAAGATAACTTGGACATTGAGAGGGAGCGCAGGTCCTTGACTGTCCGGTGTAACATGCTCGCCCGCAGGTTTGCGCTTTGTACGAAGGAAGTGAAGGTGACGCTGTTCAAAGCATACTGCCAATCCTTCTACACGTGCGGCCTGTGGGCGGGCTTCACGCATCGGGCATACGATGACCTGCGAGTCCAATATAATAACGCATTCAGGATGCTGATGGGTCTGCCGAGGCATTGCAGCGCCTCAGGGATGTTTGCGGAGAAGCGTGTCGACGACTTCACAACTATAATAAGAAAGCGCTGTGCTTCCTTATTGAATCGCACCAGGAGCAGCGCCAACAGCATCCTGGCTGCGTTATCAAACCGGTGGGACTCCCCCCTATTTAAAAGGTGGATGGTGGTTCACACCGCTAAAAACACAAACATAAAAATATATATACCTTACTAACAATAGTATATAAGTGAAAAATGTACGTACTAACCATCTATGGGCTTGTTCCGAAATAAACTTTTTTTATTTATTTATTTATTTATTATACGTATGAATTGCACAATTAACATTAAATATTTTTTTGTTATAGGTAGGTACAAAATGCCTCGTTTGTATAAGCCAGAACCAAGAGGAAAAAGATACAAAAAGTATGATGAATCTATAATACAACAAGCTGTTGAAGAATATAGAAAATCGAAAGTTTCATTAAAGATTGTAGCTGAAAAGTACAATATAGATAAGTCAGTCTTATATAGGCATAGTACAAGGACAATGCGAAAACAAGGTGGACAAACCATTTTTTCGGAAGAGGAAGAAAAGAATATGATAAAATATATAAATGTATGTGCAGAGTGGGGTTATCCTCTAGATTCTGTAGATTTAAGATACCTGGTGAAAAGTTCTTGGACAAACAAGGAAGGACTGTACTGAAATTTAAAAATAATTTTCCGGGGCCAGATTTTGTTGCGAGCTTTCTTAAAATACATAAGGATATAATCTCACAAAGAAATTGCCAGAACATTAAAAAAAACAGGGCAGCTGTCTCACCGGACTCGATTAGAGCTTACTTTCGGGAGTTAGAAGTTTCACTGGCAAATATTGAGCCCTGTAATATTGTTAATTACGACGAGACCAATTTAACCGACGATCCGGGTCGCAAGAAAATTCTAACAAAACGGGGAACAAAGTACCCCGAGAGGGTGATGAATCATTCAAAGGTATCAACTTCTGTGATGATAGCTGCTAGCGCCGCCGGTGAATTGTTGCCACCTTATGTAGTCTACAAGGCTCAAAACCTTTATGATACTTGGACCGAAAATGGGCCTCCTGGAACACGATATAATCGGTCGGCAAGCGGATGGTTTGACGCAACTATTTTCGAGGATTGGATTAAATCAACCGCATTGCCTTATTTTAGAGGTAAAGAGGGGAAGAAGTGCCTCATAGGTGATAACCTATCCTCGCATCTGTCATTAGATGTGATTAAGTTGTGTCACGAAGAAAACATTACGTTTGTTTTTTTACCTGCTAATAGTACGCATCTGACACAACCATTAGATGTGGCCTTTTTCCGTCCGATGAAGATTGCGTGGCATAACATTCTTTTAAAATGGAAGAAAACCGATGGAAAGACACAAGCATCGGTTCCAAAAGGGTGCTTTCCAAAACTTTTGAAAAAACTTATAATTGATCTCAACCAAAATGCCAAAGATAATATTTTGGCTGGTTTCAGAAAAACAGGCATATGGCCTATTAATGAAAATCAGGTTTTAGGTAGATTACCTGAGGAAAATAATAATGAAAACAAAGAAGATGCTGTAGAAAAATCTGTTCTTGATATTCTCAAGGAAATGAGATATGGTACTATGAATGTAACTGAATCAAAAAGAAAAAGAAAATTAGATGTGATTCCAGGAAGAAGTGTTGGCACTGAAACTGAAGAGTATGTGGACACAGAGGAGGATAATTTGGAAAATACCAAGATAATAAAAACTGCTAAAACCACTACAATAACATGCGTAGAGACTAAGAAAGGCAAGGGGAGAGGAAAAAAACTAAAAGACGAGACCAATACATAAATGGAACCGAAGAAGGTAAAATAGAAGTTGCAGATACAGAAACAATGCCTAGAATACAAGTTGCAGATACAGACACAATGCCTAGAATAGAAGTTGCAGATATAGAAACGATGCCCGTAGTGTTTGAAGACATTACGTTATTCGGGGAAGAAGTTGAGATTCCGCGAGACGACAATTCACAATTTAACGACTTATATTTCAGTGAGAACTTGGAATTGAACCAATTGATTGATAATACCATACATGAAGAAGCTTTGTCTAAACCTAAAGCTTTATGTCCTGAAGATAGGAAAGAGAAAATAAAAATTATCGCCAACGAAAAATTATCGCAGGAGTATTTTATTACCATGAAAAATAAAATACCATTACGATTGAAACCTGTTTCTAAAAATACTCGTTTAAACATTTTGAAGACTGCAATTGACCAACCAAGCACAAGTGGTTTGCAAAAGCAAACGAAGTCGCGGAGACCATCCTATTACAAAAACGATTCAGAAATACTTAAGGATTTAATGAGTGATTCAGACTAATTATATAAAAGGGCTCTTCGTCTCTAATTATTTATAGACATCCATTGAATTGTTCAGTTTGGAAGTCAGACCCTTACTGTAACGTGTCTGCTTAAATAACTAAATTGGCAAAATATATATGATTACTTATAATTCTCATGTGCAATTAAAAGGCTGATTAGAAAGTAAAATTTGTTTTTATTTTCTGTCTTAAAACACTTAAGTACATATTTTAAGCGCCTTCAAAAAAAACTATTCATCTACCTACACTACATATAGCATAATAACTTTGAACGTACCTACTGTAATAATTGTTTAAAATGAGACAACCCTACAGATTTTTTTCTATTAACCCCATATATCGTATCTATTGACCCCGACTCCTGGGTAAATAGAGATGGCTAACATTTATGCGTTTTTTGGTCAAAATACATATTAAAAATAGCTTTGGAGCATTATAAAGTTTAAAACCAACCTTGACTCATAATATAATTGCATTAAATACAAAGAAACGAATCGTAAACAATATGAATGTCAATTGCAAAGTTCCAAACTGTATCTATTCACCCCGTGTTACCTCATATTTCATTAAAAGTTGCTTAGCCAGTGTAGTTCCAAAAATTATAATTCTTTCATCCACACCATCATCATATAAAAAAAAAATTATCCACTAAACAGTGTGGCAGTTTTAGCTTCTTCATGTCTTTGCATTCAGTGACTTTCAGATATTTTCGCCGCGATCTATATAGAGTGTCCCTTTTTATAGAAAACACAGGCAAATCATCATCGTCAATTGCCAGCAAATTCGATTCTTCTTTTCTCTTATAAATGTAGTTTTCAAATACTCTCTGTATTGGTCCAAAGTTTTTACATACTTCTTCCTTGCACTGGTCTAATATTGCATCCGTTGTATTGCGTTGAAAATCAGGGATGCAAGAGTGCTTCGCTTCCCTTATTATGTCATTTTTAGCATTCAATGTAATAGATGTGCTACATTGTTTTTTGTTGTAGCAGCGCCAATTTGTGGTTCTCATTTTTCTTCACATAATTGTACCTGTGGCCGGCATGTAACAAAACACTTTTACCTTTTTGACTTTTAATAAATTTTAAATATGATCCACCGTTACTGGAACTAGCTTGATCCATTATTTAAATTATAATATTAAATTATTTGATAACTGAGGAAAATGTCTTTTATCAGAAAAACAAACATTGCATGTCACATTGAATAATAAATATAATATAGATCGTCTGATTGTTTATGAAAAGTGGCCATTTAGAAGAAAGAGGTCACAAATAGATAATAAGGTTAATAATAAGGTTTGGTTTGTATTATAATGTACACGACAGTACATTATCTGCCTTTATGCTAATCCGTCCTTCTGCTAATCTGGGATTTTGCTATTCCGGGATTTTGCGTATCTGTCCTTCTGCTACAGAGGGATAGTGAGGTGTGACTACGGATCGGTTGGGCACATGGGATCCAAGTGGCCGGAGTGGAGATATTAGCGTCCCTTTGTTTTTGGAAAAACTTCGTTAAAATATATACTTACACATTAAAATTTATAGTTCATGTACTTACCTAACCTCTCGGACCCTTGACACCACCGTCTTGCACCACCGGTGGTGTCAAGGGTATTTTTTAATACCCATTACACTACCAAAGAGCTGCAGCAGCACTGGTGGTGTAAAAGGTATTTTTCAATACCCATTACACTATCAAGAGCTGCAGTCTGACACAAGTAGGGACGTTACATCATTAAATTTATTCTTTGGTTTAGGTATTATCTATTTGAATTGTATGAATCATTACTTTGCCTACAATTAATGACATTTAACTACGCAGTTGAATAAATGCATTAAAACTTTTTGTTTATGTTTATTTTTAAAGTGAAAAAGGGTGTTTAAAAGCAAATTCTATGAATTTATTTGACAGTGACATAGCTTGAAAAATATTTTTTCTGCAACTTAAAACTAAAATGTATAAAAATCCGGCAGAGATAAATATTATTAAATTTCATGGAGGAAATTCCTTACTTCATGATAAATATAAATAACATAGGCATAAAATATATAAAAATGGTTCTAGTATATGGAGGTGTTCGAAATATAGAGCCATAAAATGCCTTGGTACTCTCACTGTCTCCAAGGTAAATATAGACTGTGTAATATTCTTTTAATATGTTTCAAGATTATTTTTATAATTCTGTTGTCTTGTTTAACTTATTTTTTGTTCAAGGACAATACTACGATTACGAAACAAAAAGAACACAGTTGTGATCCAGACGTATATAAAAACGAAGCACTAAAAGAAATTTGTGATTTACGGGAGACGGTGGTGACTTCTGATGATCCGGTACCTCGACTATACGAGAAAAAAATTTACGATTTAAAAAACAGAGGGCTCAATTTAGTTGCAAACTTACCAAATTATGATGGTGTAAAACATTTTTTATACTGTGCGAGAAATAAGGCTTTGGGAATATCTAAGACTACATTTTAAAGAAGTTGTTGAAGTAGAAGTGCCACTCAAGTTTCTTCTTTTTCAAATCTTTAAAAACTCCAGCTAAACGAAATAAACAACAAACCGCAAACGATGACTTTATCTTGCAGATACAAATGCAGTTAGTCAATGATGAGATTACTGTAGACCGGGCATTAGATAAATTACGTTATTAACAAATATGTATTATTATGGTCGCCTTATTATTATTATTAAGTAAAATTAATGAGATTAGTATCCCTCCGGACCCGTGGCACCTCTGGATGATATAGTAATTGAATGTGCACTATTAAATCGTCATTATTGATGTCTGCTCATTATTACGATATACAGATTTGATTTATTTAAAGGCTTCCCGAATATTATCAGATGGGAGAAGTGGTAAGGCTGCTGTTATGCCCACAATTCTTCTTTCAGCCTTTGTTTTTGTGTACTCCAAAGACTTGGCAATGCTTGCAATGCTTCACACTGTCGTGTACTGGAAATTCCCACTTCTGACCCATGGTTACACTAATTGGTTACACTGGTGTAACAACGGAGCACACTTTTGATCCGTAGTTACACTGATGTAACAACGGAGCACACTTATGATCCGTAGTTACACCAGTGTAACAACGGAGCATACCTATGATCGGTAGTTACACTAAAACTTATTTACAATATTGGCCGCCTAGATTCTATGATAATTAAGATAAAATATTATTCGATGTCACATTGACTTGAGCAATGCCCTTTCCGACACTACATGTGGAAATAAATGTACCTAATGGATAATTTTAAAATAATCAAGCGCAAGGGTGGACAAGTGCGTTTATTTGACGGCCGGCAATATTACAGACACCGCAAATATGCTAATAATTCGTGGATCTGGTACTGCAATAACAGACGTAAATTTAAGTGTACTGGTTCTCTCACTTTACTGGTAAGTGGAGTTACATCTACATGAATAATTTGATTAAGTCCACATTAATGCATAATCAGCCAACGGTTTATAAGTTTAACTTAATGCTAATTTATCTTTTAGGACGCCAAAATAATTAAATCTGTTGAACACAATACGTCACCATCCGCATCAGGTCACTGTAAGCAAGATGAAGAGAAAAACGATGTTGCACTAACTATAGATAAAATTAAAAATGAAAGCGCAATATCTAGTGAACCAATTCCAACAATTTTTAAAATTAAATTTAAAAAAAATTAATAGTTATGTTAATACCTTACATGATTCAGGACTTAATTTTGTCACGTCCATACCTGCATTTCCGAATGTCAAACATGCCTTATATAATGCCCGAAAAAAAGAGCAGCAAGTTACAAAATTGATTTATAGTAATCTGGATGAAGTTGAAATACCAACTCATTATAGAGACTTCCTGTTAGCAGAATTTATTGAAGATGGTACTCGGATACTTGTGTTTTGTAAAAATGAGGTCAAAACAAACATAGGTAAAATAAAAGAGTATTTCGGAGATGCTACATTTTCAAGTATAGGTACCAAGGGCACGCTGTAGTAACGGCGGTAAGACCCATCAAGGGGGAGTGGCTAGAGAGGCCACACGGCAGCCTCTCGTACCGTCTGACGCAGATGATCACCGAGCACGGATGCTTCGGAAAGTATCTGCGTCGGATGCAGAAAGAGCCAACGTCCGAGTGCCATCACTGCGACGCGAGCGAGGACTCAGGTCTGCACACGCTCACCGAGTGTCCGGCGTGGGAGACGCCGAGGCGGGAGCTTGTGGCGGGCCTGGGAGTGAGGGTTCTCACGCTCTCCACCTTGCTCGCGGCGATGGTTCGCTGCGCGGTTGCGTGGGCGGCCGGCGCCTCCTTCTGCGAGCAAGTAAGGGCCGGCGCCCATATGCGGAAGCGCAGCGCAGAGCATTTTTCACTGTCAAACTGATAACGACGTTGCAAGCGTTGAAATAAAATCGGAAATCATCTACACAACAATTAATTCGTGAGAGCATCGAAGCGACTACATGCGAAAGGTAGCGCGCAGGAGCGCGATTGCGTGAGCACGCGCGCTACTCCGCGCGCAGCCGCTTTCGGTCGCCGGGCTCGCCGAACGACGCTCGCGCGGCAGGGGCGGGAGGCGCGCCATTTTGTTGTCAACACTCGTACCTACCGTACGGTATTTTCGTGCAATGAATATTACGTTGTGATTATTAAAAATATGGACGACGAAAAATTAATATTATTGATTCAAACTCATGATTGTTTGTATAATATCGAGTCACGCAATTACAGTGATAAACATATGAAAATAAATGCGTGGGAAAAAATTGCTGCTGAAATAGGTAAAACGGGTACGTAAAAACATCATCAAAATTGCATTTTTTATTACTTTTAAACTGATATTACAATTTATATTAACATCTATCTATAATATCATCTTGCCAAATAACACACCCTTCTTCTGAAAAATAATCCTTAAATTTTTCACGTACAAACATTGGTAACAAACCACTACTATCTTGATCAGATTCGATATTTCCTAAAATTGTGCTGTGTGATGTATTATTTATAGCATCCACAAATCTTAAATTTTCGCCATCTAGTATATAATTGTGTAAACATGTACAAGCTAGTATTACGTTATCTAAATATTTGGGCTGTATTCTTAGGCTCCTATCGAAAATTTCAAATTTTTGTCTTAAAATTCCAAAAGCACTTTCTACCATACGTCGCGCCCTACTTAGCCTATAATTAAATATTTTTTTCTTCCGATCTCCTTCAATTTGGTTGCCAGGATATGGGCGCATTATGTTTTCCGTCAAGGCAAAAGCTTCATCTGCCACAAATACGTGTTGTAAAACTTGGTTCGTTCCAGGCAAAACTTTATTTCGTGGTATATTTAGCCTGTTTCCTTGCATCTTTTGACCCAATTTAGAATGTGACATTATGCCACCATCACTGTTGCGCCCATATGCCCCAATATCAACAATTATAAATCTGTACTTTGCATCTACAACGGCTAACAGCACTGTGCTGAAATACTTTTTATAATTATAATACTGACTTCCGCTTTTTAGAGGTGCCCTTATACGAATGTGCTTGCCGTCGATAGCGCCAATGCAATTTGGAAAGTTCCAAATATTTGTAAAATCTTCCTCAACGGCTTTCCATAACTCTTCTGTAGGTTTAGGCATCACGATAGGTCTGAGTACTTTCCAGATAGCCGCACACGTTTCATGAATGATCGTTCGTATAGTACTATATCCCATACGGTAATTGAAAGACAGAGCTTTGAAACTGGTACCGGTTGTTAAGAATCTGGAAAGTATTATAAATAAAATGAGTCATCAGTCTACAATTTTTTTTTTCAGTTGGGGATACTCAGAAAAATTGGAAAAAAATACGTGATAATTATAGGAAAGCAGTAAAAGCCCGAACTGATGCTAGTGGTTCTGCTGGTGGTAAGCGCCGCCCTATAAAATATGAGAAAGAATTACAATTCTTGCGACCTTTTGTACAAGAGAGACAACAAGTTAGTAATTTAGATTCATCTTCAGAAGAAACAACGCAATCAGATCAAAATGCACATATTTCATCACCTCGGCCACAATCGGAATTATCAAACCATTCAGCGTCAACTCATGAGCCAGTTTCGAAATCTTCGGAATTAATAGAACGTTTTCTTAGCTATAAAGAACAGGAAAATAAAGATCGTATACTAAGTTTCTTTACGTCAATGGCTACAACTGTTAAAACTTTGCCCCCATATTTGCAAACTAAAATAAAGCGGGATGTCTTTAAAATCATAAATGATGCTGAAGAGCAATACCAAGCAGCAAAGTTGAATGATAATTCAGATGTGAGCAACAGTCACTACGATTTGCCTGCAACTTATATACCTAACATAACCCAGCACACATATATTCCATCCTCTGCAAAAAACTATAATACAATAGCCCCTTCTGCAACTTATGTACCATCAAGAATTACAACATTGACACCTACATACAATCCATCCAATGTAACACAACTAAATGATGTCACTCAAATCCAGACACAGAATAATTCTGAAAATTATTACTAGAGCCGCAATACTGGCTCTCCTTTCATTTGTAAATCAAAAATTAAAATAAATGATTAATTGATTAGGTATGTTTTATTTTCACTTACCTTAGACATACAGATAGCCTCTCTTCAGTTGAAATGGTAGAACGAAATTTAGATTTTCGTTTTTCGATATACGGGCGTAAAAGATTAACTAAAATAGTAAATTTTTCATAATCCATTTTGTAATAATCACGAAATTTTATGCCTCTCAAATTAATACACAATTTGTGAAATTCACCATCCAAACATCTTGACTGCCAAATTTCGTCAACCCAAAATCGTCTTTTTCTACTTATCTGTACATTTCTTCTCTTTTTTAATTCCTCTTCTTCCTCTTCTGCAAGTAATGTTATCAACAGCACGTCCCAATCCATCATTTTATTCACCAATCCAATTAATTACACGTTTGGACTCTCGAAAAGTTGCAAAACGAATGACGACGGTGTTTAAGTACACGTTTGGACTCTCGAAAAGTTGCAAAACGAATGACGACGGTGTTTGTTGTTAGCGCAGACTCGCGAATCCGCGCGCAGGCTCGCGCATACGCGCGTATGCGCGCGCGTCCGTTCGCGCATTTTATAAATTCGTCTAGTGTGTCACGCGTTTGGAAAATTTCGCGGACTTGCGCTGCGCTGCGCTTCCGCATATGGGCGCCGGCCCTAATGCTCGTGAAGGAGGAGGCGGGCGGGAGCGGCAGCGGGAGCGACGAAGGATCGCAAGACAAGCTGCCCGCGTACGAAGGCAACTCGGGCGTCGGAGGTCGATGAACGACCTCCGCCCCCATGAGCGCCGGCCTGGGGGTGACAGGTGAAGCCGCCTGTCACCCTGGCAGAAGCAGGCCGCGGCGGTGGCGCGCGTGGCGCGCCTCCCCGTTTCCGGGGACGAGTTGGGGACTCTGTAGTCCCCACACCCGAGAAGAGGGCCAGATCGTGAGAGATGGCCCTGGGTCGGCCGGGGTGCGAGGGATATGCCTGTCAACCTCACCTTCGGCAACCAAAACGACCCACAGGCGGCGTGCGTTTTAGTCGGTTCGAGTCCGACATAACCTCCTCCACCGGCTCCGGTGGGGAGGTATCCGTGGGGATTTTGCGCACGTAAAAAAAAAAAAGAGCCCATGCGGTAAATTTTGTAGTTACTGTAAGGAAAATATTTTTATTAAGTTCTTTTTGTATATTAATTTTTTTCATCATAGGTATGCTCCCTTGTTACATCAATATAACTACCGATCATAGGTATTCTCTGTTATTAAATCAGTGTAACTACCGATCATAAGTGTGCTCCGTTGTTACACCAGTGTAACCAGTTAGTGTAACCTTGGGTCAGCGGCCGAAATTCCTCGGTTTCGTTGAAAGACTTATTTTGTAGTTCTACTAATTTCAAACCAGAAGGAAAAATACCTCTCTGGCCATTTAGGACGGATTCCATCTTGAACGGATTCCATATAGGACGGATTCCATTTTGGACGGGTTCCATATTGGGCGGAAACGGTACAGTCATTATTAAATACTATAGCTACAATACTACGACATAAGGTACCTACCTACTTAGTATTGGATTTCCTTGGATAATGGATACGAAATGCTGGCATATTATAAATAGATACTTATTTATTTTTCCTGTGCATATCCGTGATGTCATGTAATTGTCATTATTATTTGTCTAACATTATTTGTATGAATTGCAAACACAGATTACTTTTGATTGCAATTTAAAAAACAGTTTATTTGTCTGAAGTCTTATAAATAGATTTTCATAATGGAATTACCTGGGCCAAGCGATGTGGACGGTGTAAATTTTATTACTAGTACACGTGGTAAGAAAATATTGTTGTATTCAGGGCATAAATATAATTTTGTGATGAAAAATAAAAACGGTTCCACTAACTGGCGATGTTCAAATAAATTTGAATGTTATACATCTTTAACATTAGACCAACAATGTAATGTAACTAGACAACCGAAACACACATGTTTACCGAATTTTGCTAAAATGGAAGCGGAAAAGTGTTTGCATGATTGCAAAAAGGAGGTTTGTGAAAGTGTAGAACCTATATGTATATATATATATAAAGATATTTGAAAGAAATGTAACAAAAGTAACAAGTACATCCTCACAGGAAACAATATTTTCGCAGGCACCAAAATGGATAAACAAAAAAAGCGGTCTCTACAATGCACGCAACAAGGCTTTCAATATGCCGAAAACTAAATTTAACAAATTGTCTGAAGTAAATGTGCCGGCTTTTTTAAGTAACCAATTTATGATATGTAATGATGGTGTGGATGACAAAATTTTAATTTTTTCGACACCTACAGCTATCGAATCAATAAAAAATATAACCAGTTATTTTGGAGATGGGACATTTTCAATAACGCCACAGCCTTTTTATCAATTATACAGTTTACATGCAAATTTTAGCACCACCGTCGATAAAACTCACTTTATACCTATTATCTATGCACTGTTACCGGACAAAAGTGAAGTTACATATAAACGGTTTTTTTTACTATTGAAAGATCGTTTTGGCTTGTCCATGGTATCATACAAATGTGATTTTGAAGTAGCTACAATTAACGCGGTAAGATATGTTTTTCCGAACATTGCCGTCACGGGTTGCTACTATCACTATAAAAAGGCCTTGTGGAAGAAATCAAAGCAACTTGGCACTTTCTCTACCTCGGATGGACGTAAGTTAACGAAATTATGCACAATGTTGCCTTTACTAACGCCACCTTATATACCAGAAGCTTTTCTTGCAATTTGTGATGTAATCCCAGACAATGAAGAAAATATTAATTTCCAAAGTTATTGCATGGATTACTGGATAAAACAAATAACATCAAAGATATTAAGTGTTACAGCTGAAGAACATAAAACCACAAATTCAGTGGAGGGATATCATCGCCGATTAAACAACAAAATACCAAGAAATACTAATTTACTTTATTTTATTAAACTTTTAAGAGATGAAGCTAAGTATCAAGATGTGAGAATAAGACAGGGACAAATTCACTGCAATAATAGAAATCGTAGGTCAAGAGACATTGATGTGTTTATGCAGCAGAGAGAAATTGTAAACGATCTCTTAAATGACAAATGTTCTATTATGCAATGTCTCAACCGGTTATGTGAAGTGTAAGTTTTATTTTTTTTGTCAGTTTTTCCTTTTATTATAAGAAGTGTTATGTTATGTTATTTTTGTTATGTTAGAAATACACTACAGAATTTAAGTTAAATCGAATGGTATTTTATTGTTAAGTGTACTTCCGCCCTCGTTTTCCACTCCGATCAATTGAACGAATCAACCAGTTGATCAGAGTGGAAGTCGATTCAGGCATATGTTCCTTTCGAATCAACTCGTTGATTCGATAATTTTTTTACTAAAGTTTCTTTCAAATGTGTTCCTACCGAATCAATTTTCATTTAAAAAAATAAAAACGTTTTGCTGAATTCATTGGATCTTTGATTTTTTAACTGTCAAATGTCAAAAAGAAAAAAACTCTGAATAAAAGCAAGTCCGATTCGCCAAGTGCGAGTCGGACTGCACAAAGGGTTTCAGTACAAAATTGTTGGCAATAAAAGAAGACCATTTGACGTTTATCGTTTATTCTGAGGGGAAAAAGGCTCATTAAAGAAAAAAGTATGTATTTACAAAAGAAAAATATATCTATGTACCTATGTTTATCCGTTATTGCAGTATCCATAACACAAGTTCTTAAATGATACTTACTTTGGGCTGTATAATTTGTGTCTACGTAAAAAGATATTTATTATTATTTTCTAACTGATTTTTTGTTTTCTCAACATTCGGACTTTCGTACATTGATAATTTTTGTACAAAATGACTTTGCCACCATTTTTTTCAATTACCTCCATGGTAATACAACCCCGTTTTACAACGTAAAATAATGAGGATGATTAGGTAACTCAGCGGACAATATAAGAAAATTAATATAAAAATATTTTCTATGATAATGTCAATGTTTACATCAAATAATCAAATTTATCTATAATTTACAAGTGGACAGTTCCCAAGAATAATACTCGGAAAAGGTTTTATATCCCTCTATTAAGTTGTGTAGATAGGAACAGACTAGAAGAATAATAAATGTTCCTATCGGATCAACTAAAAGGTTGATTCGTTGGGAACAAAAAATAGTTGATTCGTTTCAGTTGATCGCTTTAGTTGATCGGAGTGGAAAACCTGCTTCCGCCCAATATGGAACCCGTCCAAAATGGAATCCGTCCTATATGGAATCCGTTCAAGATGGAATCCGTCCTAAATGGCCAGAGCGAAAAATACTACACCCGAGGAGAGTATTGTCAAGTTGTATGTACTGATTCGATATTAAATGTTGTTCTTAACGTACCTATTTTATTTACAAAGAATACACTACATCTTATGGTGGCACAGCACTATTTGTCGGTAGTGTAATGGATATTAAAAATACCTTTTACACCACCAGTGCTGCTGCAGCTCTTTGGTAGTGTAATGGGTATTAAAAAATACCCTTGACACCACCGGTGGTGCAAGACGGAGGTGTCAAGGGTCCGAGAGGCTTACTTAATACCTTATACACGTAGGCTCATTTCCATCACTATTCTTTGTATGTATAAAGGATGTGTTTATTTGTCAACAGAACTAATGGGAACAAAAATTCCGGGTTTTTCCCATTGGTTAGATTGATGGTCAGATTAGTCTGACCAACGGGATTTTTTTTCCCGCTGGACAGATTTATTTGACAACTGGAAAAGACGTAGAAAAAAGTACAATGAAATACAGTTTAGACTTTGGCAAAGTTAAATAATATAATAATTACAATTTTATCTTAAGCGTTCTAAAAAATGACCAACGTTTAATTCTCCATTAATTAACTTCATTTGTGAATCCATTATGAATTCGTCTCTCACTATATTTTTTTTCGTCCGTTTATTTGTGATTTTACTAAAATCATTTTTCAGTAAAATCCGCAGTAAGTTGATAATTCCGGGTCCTTTTCTTGTTATTTTTTTATTTAACTCTTTATGCCAACTTTCCAAAGAGTTTGTGGTTCTGTGCCTCTGCCCAAACACAGACCAAATTTGTTTAAGATTAGACTTCTCTAGCCACTGCTTTTCAAAATATTTTATAAATAGTTTTATGTCAGCTGAATCGGGAGCATCATTAATTATATACTGCCAACCTTCGTCCACTAAATGTGGCGGTAGCAATGGCAAAATTCCCGAAAGTGCAATTATGCGTTTTGTTTCTCTTGATTTTGTCAGTTTAAATTTTTTTGCTTGCTTCCACACATTATGCGTAAAATGAAAATAGCAACCTTTTATTTCCGCATCAGGGTATACTTTTTTCAATGAATTAGAAGCAGCGACTTCATAATCCAGGGTGAATTGTTTTGGTTCCATGTACGGCAGTTGTGATCGTAGCATGCTAAAAAGACTGATGTAGGCTCGCTCTGATTTATGGGACATATATTAGTGGTATAATGTTAGTGGAGTCAATGCTACTTCCGATATCACCATGGATGCTATATAACTGCGAAAATGATGTAAAGGCAACGCTTTTAAATGTTCCGTCACAAAAAAAATGGTTTATTTGTTTTAAAAATTCTTTTGATTGCGGCGTACAAAAAATAATTATACGCATTTCCTGATCAATAAAATCGGCCAATATGAAATCTCGAAATTCGTCAGTCACTTCAACATCAATAGGGTTTTTGTGAAAAAGTTTGGAAACTTTAGCGGCTTTATTTCGATGACGGTACACCGTACTTTTAATAGATTCAAAAGCAGGTATATGGTTTGTTAAGTGTAAGCCGGAATCTTTTAGTTTTGAAACACACTTTTTATAAATTGTTGGCACTGGTTGATACTCTTTGCAAGCTTGTTCCCGCATTTTATGGAATGAAAGTTCTACATCATTTTTGCCAACATCTTGAACGCAGGTGTGATTTTTTGACTTAATAAGTATAACGCGGTTCTGAAAAATGTAGAAATTAGCAGGTGAGACCCATGTGTACACGAGTATATGTATACATAGCTACACTCGGGTATTGAGATGGAATCATGGTCAATAATGTGAAAAGTAACAAACCCGCCGTAAGGTTACAAGCCCCTTTACTCACCTGAATCGTCACAGATCCCAGGCATCGTTTTCTTTTGAACTGACCGCAAAGCCAATATTCATTTCCATTTGTGTACGTTTTGTTTTTATAGTATTGATAACCATTGTACAGCAAAACAACCCCTCCCTTTCTGTTTATAAAGTTAAAATCCATTTTTTTTAACACGGTACCGTAAAATGGGGGGGATTGGGTCTTACAGGTGAATAGGGACAAACCACAAGTTTTAGTTTCAACCTTGCTCACATATTTATTTCAAGGGTAACACTGCATGTCAGGATTTTAATTTGAAGCTTGCAACATTTTTTCTATATTCTGGCAACATTCAGTCGTCCTGTCATAAGCATTTACGAAAAAAACCAACTTATAAACATTGAGTCAAAAGTGTGCAAAATTTGTTCCTTATAACATTTAAATTTTCTCTGGTGTTTATTATATTTGTGTCAAAGTGAAGTTTTCAGCATTATCTTCAGTGTTTTGGGAACGGAATAAGCTATAATGTAATCTTGTTGTTTTTCGTATTATTTAACAAATTCTTAATGATACAGATTTTTGCAGCAAATGGGGTGAAAAGGGACATACTGTAGGGTGTATAGGGTCGTAAATGAGGTGAATCGAGTCAGGAATGGGGTTACTAGAGACCAGAAAGGGGTTAATTGGGACGACTAATGGGTGAATTGGGTTTTTGTTTCTAGGGTTGTCGCAAGCTAAAAACGATAACATAAAACGGTCTTTTATAAAGTTGTGGGTAGGTAGGTACCTAGTTAATTATTCATTTAGTATTGTTTATTAACTTAACACTTGTCAGCTACCTTGTAAGGCTGGATTTGACTTTATATTTTGACTTGAATTTATAATCCGAGAAAGTTGCGATGCAAGAGTAATAATAATACCCTATTAGAGCTAGCGGAATTGCGCGAGAGTGAGAGCGAGAACGACATATCGTATTGAAGTTTGAACAAATGCTGCTTCCAGCCTAAGAGTGATAATGCGGAGAGTTGGGTAGTTGAGTGACTATTCGATTCCGATATTTGTACGAACAAATCACTGAATACTTAAACTTAAATTCGTATGTAAAATTCAGTTTTATCTTATAAAACTTCTGATGACTGAAGTAAGATATTTTTCGATGTTTATTTTTTTGTTCTAGATTCCTGTCACTACCCAATTTTGGAAAACTTTTCGAATTATAACATTCTTTTATGAATATTTTTTTGATAAAAATGCGAAAATGAAAATCATGAAAAATTCGATCATCAAAAATGCACCAATTTTTCATATTTCCATTATTGTTTTAGAGACTCCCTAACTACATAATGCCGCGGGTATATAAGCCAAGACTAGATGGGAAAAGGTATAAAAAATATGATGGGACTGTGATGAAACAGGCGCTAGATGAACTTACTTTAAATCGTAATGCAACAATACGATCCATTGCAGAAAAATATGGCATCTCCAGATCAGTTTTGCAGAGGCATAGCACTAGACAAATGAGGTCACCAGGCGGCCAAAAGGCACTCACTAAAGAAACAGAAGATTACATTGTGCAGAATCTGAACACTTGTGCTGAGTGGGGATATCCCTTAGATGTAACAGATTTAAGACTTTTAGTAAAGAGTTATTTAGATATGTTGGGAATCACGCACAAGCGATTTAAAAATAATTTACCAGGACGAGATTTCGTTTTCAACTTTTTAGAACGACACAAGAGCACGATTTCCCAAAGGCTTTGCCAAAATATAAAACGGGCTCGAGCTGCCGTCACTCCGACCATCATTAACAACTATTTTGTAGAATTAAAAAAGTCACTGGAAAATGTTCCACTCAGCAACATTATAAACTATGACGAAACAAACTTGTCGGACGACCCAGGCCGACATAAAGTCATAACAAGGCGGGGGCATAAATACCCGGAAAGGGTTCTAAATCACTCAAAATCCTCTGTGTCATTAATGATGGCAGGAACTGCACAAGGGGAATTATTACCCCCTTATGTAGTATACAAAGCCACAAATCTATATGACACCTGGGTAAGAAACGGACCCGAAAACGCCAGATACAATAGAACATCGTCAGGGTGGTTCGACGCTACAGTTTTTAAAGACTGGATTAAAGAAATAGTAATTCCGTTTTTCGATAAAATGCAAGGGAAAAAAGTCTTGATAGGCGACAACCTATCGTCCCATCTATCGATTGAGCTGATTAACTTGTGCAAAGATCACGATATACATTTCGTCTTTTTGCCGGCAAACTCAACGCACTTGACACAGCCCTTAGATGTGGCATTTTTCCGCCCTATGAAAATTGCCTGGCGTCAAATCCTCCAAAAGTGGAAAAAAACAGATGGTCGGTCACTTTCAAGCGTCCCAAAGGGATATTTTCCAAAAATGCTTCGCTTACTTATAGACCAAATTAAAATTAATTCAGAGAATAACATTCGGGCAGGATTTCGTAAGACTGGTAAGCATTATAATTATGTAAATAAATAGATAATTCATTTTATTATATTATAATTCATATTAATATGATAAATATCTTTTCCTATTTTTTATTTAGGTATCAGTCCATTGAATCCGAATGAAGTGCTGGCAAGATTGCCGGAAGAAATGGCAAATGAAGAGATTAAAGATGCAATAGATAAATCAGTTCTAAATTTATTAAAAGAGATGCGATATGGAAGTATGAATATTGTAGAGCCAAAGACTAAAAGGAAACTAAATGTCATTTCGGGTAATAATTATTATTACTTATAAACGCATGTATATTTACATTTTGCATTTACATATATATTCAAGAGCACTAGCTCACACATGCACTCCCACATGCAGTAAATCAAGCATTCATCCATACACACAATTGATGAAATTAAAGATTTTTGTGAGTTCATCATAACTCACAAATATCTTAAGTTTCATCCACCCACAAACTTAATGAATTTTACAATTAATTTTTTGACGTGTTTTCAGGTCGAAGTGTTTCACACACGGAAGTCGATAGTTATGTGGATACAGATACGGAACCAGAAATTAAAAAAAAACGGGATCAAAAAGTAAATAAAGCCAGTGCGAAAGGTAAAGGAGTAGGGAAGAAATCGAAAAAAATAGGCGATGAAAAAGAAAATGTAACACCATCGACATCAACAGCACAATGTTCGAGCGCTGCGAATAGACACAATTTTGAAACGAACACTTTGCCTTTAAATGATTTAAATGAATCTTCGTGCCAAGAGGAGTATGATTGGGGTAACATAGATCTTGGAACATTACCCGTAGTGTTATCAGACGAATTACAATCGTACGAAGAAATAATTATACCGTGGTCCAAAGAAGAGGTGAAGAATGATTTAAAAAATACGGAAGAAAAAAATGTTATAGAAGAAATGAGTATTACTGAAGAAACTAATAGTGCGGAAGAAAGTAATATTACAGAAGAAAATAATACACAAAAGGACAAAAATAATAAAACTGAAGAGCCGCCGAAAATTATAATTAATAGTATTATTAAAATACCTGATGATCAAATAACAAAACTTTTACCGACAAATTCAACAAAGAAAACTATTAGACCAGTAGCTATAAACCAAAAAATTAAAATTCCTAAAAAACAAAAAAGAGCACCTGAAAAGAATTATTACAATGACGCTGATGAAATCTTAAAAATTCTAGAACACTAGTGCAGTTCGCACTTTCACTAGTTTTCTAGTATGTAATGCTCTAAGGCTGAAGTGCACCAACTAACTTAAAAGGGTAATTAAGATGAACGTCTCATCTGGTTATCAAATCAGTGAAGGTCGGTCTTCCAGGTCTTCTCTACTATTAGCTACCCTTTACCCTTTTAAGTTACTTAGTGCGTTTGAGTTATTTCATATAAAAAACACTGGTTTAACAAATATTTATCTACTGAAGTAAGTTGGTGCACTTCAGCCTAAACATTTTTATTAATTATTCCAATTTTGACTTCTAAAGGTTTTTTGAAGTTTGATGCTTCGGCTACTTTCGACATCCGAATGATTTATGACTTTCAAGAGAAATACTACTAACTCTGAGGCGTCAAACTTATGTACTACCTGTCTTTGTGAGGATTTTGTTTAAGACTGAATTTAATATTGTTTATGAGGCTTTTATTTAATTAAGTTGATTTGAGAGGATTTTATTCAGTTTAGTTTGATATTATTTTTATTTTATTTAAAAAATTGTTTGCGAGGGTTATTTTTTGTTTTGAAGAATTTTCATTATTTAATTTATGTAGGTAATATCGACGTAAAAGTATAAAATATGCATATGTCTTTTACGTAGATAATAAACGTTGATTTTATGACTTGATTTGTAGTTTTATTTACAAACAATCACTTAGATTTAACCGAAACTTTAAAAAAGAGCAGGCGGTATCAAATGGAGGTATATGTATGTTCATTCATATTTTAAATATTAATACATTTATACCACTGAGGGGTACTCATTAAAAAAAATGGTTATTTGTAGTAGGTACCTACCTATATAATGTGTACAAGTGCCAACCCTATCGAAAAACTCTATTAACCCCATACGCGTTCCGATTCACCCCAAAGCCTGGGTGAATTGGGACGAGTAAATTTTTGCGAGTTTCTACAATTATTCTTTAATAAATTAGCTTTTATTGAATTTTAAATGAAAATTTGAAGTACCGGACTCATTATGATCTCAATTTCATTAATACAACTACAGAAAAAAATGATGAAAATAAATGTTAAGCAGTCTACACACCAAACCCGCCGACCCGCCGACACAGCCCGGCGGCTTGGTGTCGGCGACTTTGTTTCAAGAATCATGTCGGCGACTCGTACCCGCGCGTGCAAGTCGGCGGCATGGCCGGCGACTTGCGTACGCGCACGCTCAGTTGCCCGCCGACACTCCAGCGATAGTGACGTGCTTGTGTTTTTTTTGCGATTTTCTGCAATAATGGAATGGGACGAAGAAACCACTCTAAAGTTAATAAATTTGTATCATATAAAGGAATTATTATGGAATCCAAAACACTTGGATCACAAATGTAGACCCAAACGTTATGATGCACTAAATGAGATGGCAAACGAATTAAATACAAATGTCACAGAAATAGAACGGAAGATAAAAAATTTGACAAGCCAATATTATAGAGAAAGAAAAAAGACGATTGAATCAAAAAAGTCTGGAACCAGCGCAGATTCTGTTCATGAGAGCAAGTGGTTTGCCTTTAAATCTTTGAATTTCTTGCTCAATAAAAATAAACCTACAGGAACAATCGATACGGTATGTAACATTTCAGTGATGTTGTATTATTTTATTTCTAACCTAATTATTAGAGTATTAGAGCACACAAGAATAATATGTAAGCTTGGCCCGAGTGAAGAGAGGCGCGCGGTAAATAAAGACATAGGTACTTATTTTATCTGCCTTTGTTGTTGCGCTGCCGCTATTGTTATTGCACCGAAATATTTCTAAACAAATTATGTCTTGGAATGGCATGTGCATAGATATAATAGTCATTGCAAATGTATTTTTTAAAAACTAACAACTCTTTTCTCAACAATCTTTTGATTTCGCCGAATTTCTATTATAAACCGAGAGATTCCGTACCATTTTCTTTTTTTTTCTTTTTAGGGTGTTTTAGAAATATTATTATTAATTATTATTTACATTGATAATTAGTATTAGGTATGATTTATGACCATTGTCTTTTTTTCATATATTCCGTGCGGTGTACCTACTCGCGGGTAAAAGCTAGTGTATAATACATTTCATAAGTAAACTGTTGGTGATTCAAATAAAATGTTATTTCAGGAGATAACAGCAACTGACAATAATGCCCAACATGCGGACAATGATGCTCAACATGGGGAAAACGATCCACCTCAAACGTCAAACATCATTCCCCAAGCGAATAAACGTTATAAACCTAATCCAAGTAATGAGATGGTGTCGGAAGCATTAAATTTAATGAGAACAGTCAGTCAACGGACAAATCAAAAAATAAAAGATGAGGACGATTTGTTTGGCGAATATATTGCGACACAACTTAGAAAATTTGATAAAACAACAAAGGCAATAATAAAACATCGGATTAACAATATCTTATTTGAAACCGAAACTGGATATCGTTCAGGCATGTTCGAAGCTTCGCCAAGACCTTCAACTTCCCATAGTCATCCAGGATATTATTCTTCAATGGATCTATGTGATGTAAATTCCTACTACTCATCATCCAACTCTGCCGTAACAAACCCTGTTTCACCGCCTCTTGGTGAACCTTCAACATCTTCAATTGAACCTTCGTTAAGTGTGTCGCTTCAAGAGAGTGGTGATGTTGAGAACATATTATCATCTATTGAGTCAGATAAATAGGTTTCTTCCACAAATCCCCACCGTATACACTCTGAGAATAACCCTATCACCTGATGCGAGATAACGTTATGTAGGCGTTACGTTATGTATTTCGTCTTAATGTTGTTGTCATAGAATCGTCATAGTATACTCAAAAAGCATAAAAACATCAGTGGGGATTTCGCGGTGGGGATTTATAGAATAACTCGGTAAATAAAACCACTTATAAATGAACAAGAACAAGTGATTTACGAACTTTTTAATACAAATTATAATAAAAATACAAGTACTAATACAAGTATGAGTTTCATTAAAACTTATGAGTTAGTCATTGATCATTCTGCCATGGTAATCTCCCGACATCGGAAAGAAAATATTGAACCAATTCTGTCCTTATAACCTCAGGAGATTGTGTCCTTGTAACCTCAAGGGACTGTGTATTGTCTTGTCTAGGCAAGTCAGCAAACAAATTATTTTCACGTGGTTCCCTGCGCCAATCTCCTGGATTGATTTCTCCCCTACTATTTTCAGTATCATATTCATTTTGTTGTATTATACCATGTCGTTTTACATAATTGAACAAATGAATACATGCCAAAGTTACAACAGTAACTTTTTGTGGATTTAGCTGGATGGGTTTGTTAAATATCTTAAATTGTTTTGTTAACTGTTCAAATACGTTTTCAACTACTCTTCGACCTCGACACATGCGATAGTTGTACACTCTCTTGGGAGACCCTTTCGCATGATTACCATCATAAGGTTTTAAAATATTGGTTTGTAAAGGAAACGCATCGTCGCCCAAAAAAAAATAGGGTACGGGCATAATTCTTCCAGGTAGAGGTTTTTTATCTGGCAAATTTAAATCATTATTATATAACATTCTGCATAATGAAGAGTTAGCAAATACACCACCATCGGAAATGCGACCCTGGCACCCTACATTAGCGTATAAAAACTTATAATCTGCATCCACTAATGCAAACAGTACAATACTGAAATACATTTTATAATTAAAATAATCGCTTCCACTTCGTGCTGGACATTCAATTCTAATGTGCTTTCCATCCATAGATCCAATACAATTAGGTACATTCCATCTACTCAGATATCCATCTGCAACTTTTGTCCATTCGTTTGATGTTCGTGGAATCTGAAATCGGAAATGTGCTCGGTGATAGGATAGCCATTTGCCTACTTATATAGTAATTTTTCGGAACATAGTTTTTCTGGAAGATTATAGAAAGTTAAACGCCCATATATGTACATACCTTCACATAATCCGAAAGTCCATCTACGATAGCTTGGCACACTTCTGGAATAATGTAGGAAATAAGTTGAGGAGATACTTTAAAGGTGTCACAAAGACTGTTGAATGAATCTCCCGTAGTCAGGTATTTTAATGTTAACGATAATCTGTCCGTTGGTGAAATTGCACTTCTGTAATTTGTATTTTTTTTAACTATTGTGGGTCCAACAATGCTTAGTAAATATTCAAAGTCGGTAAAAGTTAACGACATAAATGTCTTAAAATGTAAGGGTCTTTTTACAATCAAATCGTCTGTTCTTAAATCTTTTATTCTATCACTGTTACTGTAACGACTGCGACTCCTTAACACATTAACTGCCATGTAGGGCACCGGTGACCGGAGGGCATCTAGTATTAGGACGCCGCGTAGGTCACGGGTGACCTCAAGGTAAACCTGCTTTTGGAGTTGATTTACTCGCCGGAGGTCACGTATTCTATAGGTTTCGTATTAGTAAGTGGCCGGAATGGCGCTGTAGAGTAATACTTTCAAACGGTTTCTATCTACCGTAAGTATTTTTTTAATCATTTAAGGGTAAGTGAAACCATTGTCTGAAAACAATACTTCATATCAAATTTGACTGAAAAAATGTTGAAAATGGGTTCTGTGTAATAGAGAAATATATTTAATAATAAAACTAATTAAATTTGTAATGTACTTACTTTAATTTAAAAAACCTCTTTTTTAGTACAAATATTAATATTAGAAAAAAAAGAAACAAAATGTCATAAAATTTAAGGTTGATCTAAAGGTTCTTGAGAACATCTAGAAACAATTTAGTGTTTTATTGGTTTATTTAGAGCTTGATCGACTTGACAACACATCCTTACAAATAACGATGGCGCTTATTAAAACAAGGTAGACAAAAATGTGGTTTCTCTGGACAATCAGCACAATACTGTGCCACTTTTTTGGCCTTGTTTTTGGCAATTCTTGATCCAAATTGTAATACGCAACTTTTGTAGCAATCTACACAAAAGCGTCTGCTTTGCCTAACTTTTCCTTCTTTTGTTATTAAAGTATGTTTTAGTCTTTTAGGTCTCACATTATTAGAATCTCCCCTGCTTTCTTCGGTTTCATGTCTCCCAGAATCAACAAGATATTCGACCAATTGTCGTCTGAACTCCACAATACCTTGTTTAGCCGTATTTTCATTATACATGATCCAGGCATTTACTACAGCTGTATTTAAAATTAACTCGATGCCCAGCTTTTTAAACCACTTTATCGTCTTTCGTAACGGGGACGAATAGGCGCCCATTTGGTCGCTCATATCCACTGCTCCCTTTGCTTTGTTATACGCTATGACCATTTTGGGTTTTCGAACAGCTTTTCCTTTTTAATGCACACTGGCAAATCCTTTTGAGTGTTTTGTGGAGAGCATGAATACGCTTCTTTTGTCCTTCCAGTGCAATACTGTTATACCTCGTTCATTCTCCATTGCAACTGATTGACCTGGCTTAAGTTTAGCATCTATAACTTGTTTGGGTAAGCCCTTTCTATTCTTCCTGAGTGTGCCTACTAAATGGGTACTCTTATCAAGAAGTTCATTGGCTAAATCCAAACTCGTGTACCAGTTGTCCGTAGCTACTGTGTGCCCCAAATCAAGAATATCGCTACAGAGTGACATGACAACGTTTTTTGGTGTTGTATTCACCTGCTCGTGGTTTTTGCCAGCATAAAGCTCTAATTTACAAGTATATCCTGGGATGGTGCACAATTTGAAAAGCTTCATCCCGTACTTGTGCCTTTTACTTTTATTATATTGCCTAAAGATTATTCTCCCACGGAAAGGCACTTGACTTTCATCAACACACACGTCTTCTTTGGGCGAATAGTACTGCCGAAATGTAGCGTTTAACTTATCTATCAGACTGCGTACTTTATAGATTCTATCGGAGGTATCAGCAGTTTCATTATCTACGAAATGCAGATTTTGCAATAACAGTTCAAACCTGTTGCGGCTCATGACGGAAGGAGCAAAAGTTTGTTTAAAAACTCTATCTGTGCTCCAGTACAAACTTATTTTGGGCAGTTGAACAAGGCCCATGTATAAAATAAGTCCGAATAGACGCTTGATTTCGTCTTTGTTTGATGGCTTCCAGCTATTCAAACGTGATGAGGGCTTAGTGCTTACACGTCGCTCAGCATACAGGTTTGTTTGAATTGCTATTTCTTCGAAAATTTCGTCTGGAACTAATAATGAAAAATAGGCTCCTTGGTGTGCCTTGCGTAATTCTTTTCCATATGGCTGTTTGATACCTAAAACAAGGACACAGACATTACACTACATAAAATGTATAAATTTAATTACACAGCGCATGTTTATTTTTCGATGTATACTTATAACCTACATACTTGCAAAACAAACGAGCGGGCCCACAATAGTGTCGTCCAACCTTCCAATCGTGTCTCATACCTACTCACTCCAACACATATCGATGATGTCACGTGTGCGCACGTTAGAGGGTATATGTGAAAGTTCAGTTTGGAGTTTGGATAATCGGTGTAGAAACAGTATTAATATTTTGACAGACTAATGAACTTAACGCACAACTTCCATGCTAGTATTTAATGTAGGTAGCTAACTGTAAATAAATATATAAGTGTAATAAATATCTACCTGTTGGCTCTGTGAATGCAATTACAGCTGGTTGAAGTCCTCTTGGTTCTCTCCATTTTTGTGGCTTACTTGTCGACATGTGGGATATATTTTCAGTGACAAAATTTTCCACCGAATCACAATCACTTTCCGAATCGCTTCTCACATAAAGACGTCTACGTTTTTTTGGAGGATGAATAATCTCATCTTCACGGCTCTCCCCTTTTTGAACCCTGGTACACCCAGTAGTACCACTAGTGGTACTACGGTTACTTATTCATGACCGTGATACCCTAGTAGTATCCCTGGCGGTACCATAGTTATTAAAAATAACCGTAGTACGACAGGTGCTAAAGTAGTACCAGGGTAATTACCGTGTTACCACTCAGTTTAAGTGATTATGTCAAGTGTTTTTAATCTTATATCAGAGTATAAGTGGTACTCCTTAGTTATAAATATGGATGGAGATTTTATTTGTTTACGTATTCATTCCATTGTCAGTGTTTCAAATTTTGAAATTTTCAATGTCAAAATAAATTTTCTTCTTGTCAGCCGAAATACGTATACTTAAATAAAATTTGCGGATTGCGTATTTCAACGTTTATGTTCTTAAAATAATGTCGTCGTCCAGTGATGTAGACAGTACTCATGAGTTTCACTATATTAACAGAAAAGGAGGAACAGTGATGTTAAGCAATGGGTATCAATATTATAAACATAAAGTGTATAAAAATGGAAACTCAATATGGAGATGCTCTTACTTCAAAAAGACCAGATGTCCCGGGAATGTAACTATTGAGGTAAGTCCATAGTATGTTTATATAACAATATAATAATAATAGCATCCTTTTATATATCTCACTGCTGGGCTTAGGCCTTAGGTATGTTTATATACTAGTTGTTAAACATTTTAATGTTTAGCAACGAGAGCAACGAGTACACATAATAATATAATTTTATACTTTCAGAATAATCAAAAATTAATTAACGCTAAGGACCATACTTGCACTTGTGACTTCACAAGGAATGAAATAGATTTGAAATTAAGTGATCTAAAAAATAAAGTGATACGATCTGATAAGCCTGTTCCACAACTGTATAACGAAATGTTGACAAAAATGAAGGACAAAGGTTTTCATTTTGCTAGCACGTCAGGTTTGCCATCTCTTCACAATATTCATCGTGGATTATATCTAGCAAGAAATAGATCCTTATGTGTGAAGAATACTGTTTTTCAAAATGTTAAAAAAGTAGAGGTCCCTGTACAGTTTTCAGACTTTTTGTTGGCCGACTACAACCATGAACATGATAACGACAATGAGCGTATTTTGGTTTTTTGCTCCCATGACGTGAGAAATATGATAGGTGAAATAAAAGAAATATTTATTGATGGGACATTCAAAAGCTGCCCAAGACCTTTTACTCAATTGTACGTTATACTTGGAGAACTTAAAAGCACTTCTGACATAACACACGTAGTGCCATTAATATATGCATTGATGAGTCGAAAAAGACAAATTTCGTACGTCAAATTGATGAGTATGATAAAATCCCAATTACCGCAGTTTAATCCCATTACAGTGCACTGTGATCTCGAGATAGCAGCTATCAATGCTGTATTGAAAGTTTTTCCATGTGTTTCTATAAAATGCTGCTACTATCATTGGTCCAAAAATATTTGGAAATACGCCAAATCTTGTAACCATACAAAAACGAAGGTAGAGAAACGTGTTGTTGCTCTATGTGCAACATTACCTCTTCTACCAAAGGAAAGAATCTTAGAAGGATTTGATTACATTCTAACTGAAGCAAAACGATTTAATATGGGCAAATTTTTAAATTATGTAAAAAAATTCTGGTTGAAAAAGTCATTGATTAAATTTATAAGTGTTTTCGGTCTTAGACATAGAACCAATAATGTATTGGAAGGTTGGAATGCTAAATTGAATAGGTCCATTAATAAAAATAGAGTAACATTACTACACTTGTTAAATGTATTGAAAAAGATTAATGTAATTGCTGAAGTAAATAAAGTTAAAACACAACCCAAACGGAGGGCCTTAGATGTTATAAATGATGACGTGATAAGAGAGATTCAAATGGAATTAGTAACAGATGTGATATCTGTCGGCTATGCTCTAGAGAAATTACGTTAACCCTTACACGGGCCCCATGCATCTGGATGTGCTCTTTCGCTCTGCCTTTGTAAAGGGTTAAACCAATTGTCAATAAACGAAATTTTTTTTTCAGTTATTTTCTCTTCTCGTCAAACCTGTATTTTGTCAATTTCAATTTTCGTCAATTATACGACTTGTTGATGACTGGCACCACGGTAATTTTTACCTAACTGTAGTACCATTGACTGTGGTTAGTAGTACTACAGTTATAACCTTAGTACAACCAATCCACCGATTGTACCACGGTCATGAATAAGTAACCGTAGTACCACTAGTGGTACTACTGGGTGTACCAGGGTTCAAAAAGGCACTCTCCGTATGCAATTCTTCATTTAAATGGCACACGTTATCAGATATCGCACAGTCTTCTGTCAATAACACCTTTTCAAGTAAATCAATTTTGAGTAAGTTTTCCTGTGTAAAAAACAGATCTTCTGCGTCTGTATCTAACTCCGACATTGTAACAAAAGGTAGGTACTTAGGTAGTTGAAACACGGAACACACACCCGTACTGTGCAAGTGCGCGCAAACAACTGAGGTGCGTGAGCGGCGGCGGCGGGCGGGCGGTGCCCGGAACAATGACCTCTCTGGCGCTTTAATAACGAAAATCGATAGAATTACTTCTGAGCGCCGCGTAGGTCATCGGTGACCTCATGCAGTTTTTTTTAATTTTCTACGGAACTCTAACTCAGATGGACCCCAAAATTAAACATTACTTAAATAAAAACCAATAATATCAATTGGCACCAAAATCTTTTTTTCTAACATTTCTAATTATTGCCTTGGCAGTTAATGTGTTAAGCTTGGTCTAACCCAACACTGTCGTTTTCTTTTCAGGGACCCAGCTAAAATTATTCCACATGCTGCTATTATTAGATCAGCATCAGTATCCATGTTTATTGTAGGCTGCAATATTCGAGAAAAACAACACGTCACGTTCGTACACACTGCAATCACTAACTAATAAAGCTGTACTGATTTCCCTTACCGACTCGTAGTCACACCACATTATCACACCAGTATGACAAACGGTATTTTTTTTCTCGTTTGTCACACTGCTGATTTTTACACAACATGTATATCGTAATTGCTAGTGCAGTGCCAACATAATAAAGTCGGTTTACCGACAAGTAATGCAACTGACCTACAACCTATGGCATGTCTTTAGATGTGAATAATCCGTGATTCATATTGTAATATTGTTATCTATAGTACCGACTGGCCGGTTAGAAATGCATTGAGATAATGATTGATAATGACTGACAAACGTCAACATATAAACAAAAACGATAGTTTCACATTGGCTTTGCAACATGGCTTTTTGTATTATTAACAGGAAACGTGGACAAGTGTTATTATTTAAGCAACATCAATACTATAAACAGAAAGTTTACAAAAATTCTAATCAGATATGGTTCTGTCGTAACCGTCGCAATAATATCAAGTGCTCCGGTTCAGTCACAATAAACGTAAGTGCCAGTGTACATAAAATACATATACTTGTTATATAAATATAGGAACATACCTCATCTCTGTCTAAGGTCTATCTTCACGTTATGTCTCTAACGGGGCAGGCAGAGAGAAGGGAATGCAATGTTTCACGATCGTCGCATGACTACCCTTTTTGCTTCTTGAAGATTCATAAAATGCTATATGAACGAGTCTCCAGAAGTTAAATAATCCCACATTTTCAGTGCATTTTGTTATATCGTATAACTAATAGTATGACTAAGTGGATAAACCCCCCCTATTCCACCTAGTTACATTGATGTTACTACTTGGACATTTTTGTTCCAAGTAGTTAGATTAGTTTCAGTAGTAGTCTGATTAGTTACACTAAAATAAAATTTCTAAATAATTTAACTACTTGGAACAAATATGTCCAACTAGTTACATTTTTTTTTTTTTTTTTATTTCATGATTAAATATTACAAATTACATGGTAGGTATTTGAGCATTCCTTAAACCACGAAGGTTTATAGTGGATGCCGCAAGTTAGTCCTTAAATCTAGATCACCATAAAGTTAGTTACATATTACAGTTATTACTTAGGTAGAATGACTTTAACTTGTGTTTGATGTTAGTTGGCGTCATCAACGTAACTAGGTGGAACAGAGAAAAATATCGCCTCAATATCCGTAACCTAATCGTTCTTTAAACTTCTCAGGGTGAAAATGTTATAAAAACAGTTGAGCACAAGAATACATGTCAACCAGATGAGTGCGATAATGAAATAGCGCTTTCGATACACAAAATACATGAAGTTGCTTGTACTTCTGCGGAGCCAATGACAAAAATTTTCGAGAAACATATTAGACCCTTAAAAGAAAAAGGGTTGAAAGTGCCACAATTTGATAGCGTAAAGTGCAGCCTCTATAATGCACGCAAACGAAAACTAAACGTGAATAAGACCGTTTTCAAACACATTGAAGACGTACAAGTACCTATTACATTTGAAAAATGTCTAATTGCTGATTATCAATATGAGAATACCAGACTACTAATATTTTGTTCTGAAGACGCAAAGGCATTATTAAAAAGTGTGAAAGAATATTTTATTGATGCGACTTTTAAGAGTTCTCCACAACCATTTCCACAATTGCTTTCTATCCTCGGTGATATGGGAAGCACATCTCAAAAAACTTCAGTTGTACCACTAATTCATGTGCTCATGAGTGACAAAAAAGAGTCAACATACGCTGCATTGTTCGACATCTTGAAAACTAAATTTCCCGATTGGTGTCCCACTGTATTTCACGCAGATTTTGAGATAGCTGTAGCAAATGCCATAAAACTTTTTTTTCCACGTATATCGATTAAAAAGTGTTACTATCACTATTGTCAGTGCTTATGGCGAAAAGCGAAATCAATTGGTTTGAAAAGTAAAATTCATAAAAGAATTGTGGGATTATGTACGGTATTGCCGCTAACTCCGTTAGAACTTGTTAAAAACGCATGGGAGTACATAAAAAATGAATCAAATGAATTGAGCGGGGAAAAGATAAAACAGTTCATTGCATACGTTGGCCGTCAATGGCTAAATGATGAACAATATATTGCTGACTGGAATGTAGTTGGTCAAAGACACAGAACCAACAACGTTTGTGAAAGTTGGCACTCCCAGTTAAACAAAAAGATAAATAAAAACTACGTAACCATACTAAAGTTATTAACAGTATTAATAAATCAGAAGGAAATTAATATACAAAAAAAAAGAAGACTCGACCAAACTGATAAAGATAGTTTTATAATTTCGTGCCAATTAAAACTATTAAATAGCGAAATATCATTGGGACATTTCCTTGAAATGTTGCGTTAACAAAAAACTAGTAAACATTTTAAAACAAGCTTTTATTGTTAGTACTTAGCAAAATGCTAATGCATTGGCTAATACGTAATTTGAAGTTTTACTGTAGGTATTACTGTAGTATTGTACCTACTCATTTTTCTCTCAGTAGATACCTACTTTAAAATATTACTTTACGTTTCATATAAAATAAGCACGATTTATACCTAATTTTCACAATAATTATTTCGCGGACATTGGTGTGGGTTACAAGTTCATTCACTTTCTTTTTAACAATGTACTTAACGTGTAACTGTTTAATGTCTCTACGAATAAATAAATAAAATAAATAAGTAGTATAACTCGGACAGCACTAGTTCGGAAATAAATACATTACATGGTGTGTAAAAATCAGCAGTGTGACAAACGAGAAAAAAAATACCGTTTGTCATACTGGTGTGATAATGTGGTGTGTATACGAGTCGGTAAGGCTGATTTCTTGCCGCCGACTAACTCACCGACACAGCCCCATGACACATGTTGGCGAGTTGGCGGGTTTGGGTCGCCGACACCAAGCCGCCGGCCTGTGTCGGCGGGTTTATCCACTTAGTCATACTATTAGTTATACGATATAACAAAATGCACTGAAAATGTCCAAATAGTTATACTGCCCAGTATAACTATTTGGAGTCGATTAATTTGGCTTATTTTAGTCCAAATAGTTATACTGCCCAGTATAACTATTTGGAGTCGATTAATTTGGCTTATTTTAGTCCAAATAGTTATACTGCTCAGTATAACAACATGGATTCGACTAATTTTGATCGGATTCATCCATTTGGTTATATTCGTAAATAAACAAGCACTTTATAATATATCTATTAGGTATTTTATGTTCCCACTGGCACTGTTTCTAGAAATGAGTAAGGAGGTTGAAAGTCAAAGATATCTCTGGCTTTAATTACTGGCTAGTAGCAAATTGACGGATTAGTTATTAAATGTCAGTTGCAAATGCTGCTAGATTCGGAGACTCTTTTCTTTGCCGCACCACCAAGACCTGGAATTCATTACCAGCACACGTGTTTCCTTCTTCCTATAGTCCCGGGGCCTTTAAGCGGGGCGTGAAAAAGCATCTGATGAGGCCGCCAAGCTGAGTGCCACCATTGTAGCACTTAGTGTCTGTAATGGTGACCCTCTTTCCTGAGACTTTGCCTTTAGCTTACCATCAGGCGAGGTGAGGTCAAGTTGGCGTGTCCTAAATAAAAAAAAAAAAAAAAAAAAAAAAAAAAGATAAGAATGTTATAATCCGGATTTGCTTTTGTATTTGTGATTTTAAAATGGAAGGTATTCCTGGACCGTCCCGAAGCCTCGAAGAAAAACCACTATTTATCAAAAGAGGACGAGGTTTAGTATTATTTTTTAACGGACATCAATATTATAAAAATCGACGGTACAGCGATGGTGCGTTTATCTGGAGATGTTCATCTAAAGATAAGTCTGGTAAACAATATTGCACGGGGTCGCTGACCGTTAAAGTAAGTGTTTATTTATTTGTTAAGTTTTTCTTAATCAATTTATGTGCCAGAAATGTCTAGCCAGTATAGTTTATAGTCTAACACGTATGAGATAGCGAAAATAAATTATAGTGATAGTATATAGTAAAATATATATAAAGAACTTGGATGAAATGTAAAAAGAGAGTATTTTTTCCAGAATGAAGAAATTACAAAATCAGTCACGCACAGTAAAGACTGTGAACCTAATTATGCCAAGAATGAAGTAGAGTTAAAGCTGATTGAATGCCAAAAAAAGGCTTCTACCGACTTCACTAGTTCGGTTCCTAATATTTATAAGCAGACAAGAAGAGAAATTAAGTCTTTAGGATATCATTTGGTTACTAAGATACCAAAATATAAGAATGTAAAAAGTACATTATATAAAAAAAGGAATGAAGCAGCAGGAGTGCATAAATTGCATTGCGAAAGACCAGAAGAAGTAACTGTACCTAGACAATATTCATCACTAGTCTTAGGTGATTACATTTCTGATGGGAGACGAATTTTGGTATTTTGTTCGCCATATATGAGACAGCACTTAACGGATGTAAAAGAATATTACGGCGACGGAACTTTTAAAAGTTGTCCGAAACCTTTCGCCCAAATCTATTCTCTGCATGGTGACTTCTCCAGTACTCAGACGGAGTCGCGTATTTTGCCTATGGTCTATGCTCTGATGTCGGACATGTCAACTGAATCGTACATAATCTTGTTCAGAATAATTTTGTCACAAATTTCAAATTGGAAACCAAATAAGTTTATGTTCGACTTTGAGAAAGCGTCATGTAAAGCCGCGTCGATAGTATTCCCAAATGTTCAGATAAAAGGATGTTATACGCATTATTCCGATAGTATTTGGAGAAAAGCTAAACAATTAGATATAATTAAAAAAAGAGACAAATGGCCAAAAAAAATTGTAGGGCTTTGTACTGTGTTGCCACTTCTCCCAAATATCCATATTCGCGTAGGATGGGACTATATTAAAGATAAGACTGCAAAAATACAAACAATATTAAAAAATAAAAAAATTAATACCTTTATGAATTACTTTGAAAATTACTGGCTCAAGAGTGATGAATTCATAAAATCGTGGTGTGTGTTTGGAGAGAGGCATCGCAGTACTAACCAAGTTGAGGCGTGGCATATGAACTTAAACCAAGCATGCAAAACCAGGAAACATGTAAGCATTATGCAATTTTTGAAAGCGATTCTTGAAGATGCCGAAGATGTTAATATCGATATTGAGCAAAGTAAAGAGAACCGACAAAAAAGCAGTTTAGTCAATGACATGATGATCATGGAAGCACAAATGCAATTAGTTAACGGTGATATCACAATAGGCACTTTTTTAGAAACAGTGCGATAGCATTTTAATGCTATCGCACTGTTTCTAAAAAAGTGTCTCACTATTTACTTTTCTATAATGCTTGGAACATAAAATACCTAATAGATATATTATAAAGTGCTTGTTAGCAGTATAACTATTTGGACTAAAATAAGCCAAATTAATCGACTCCAAATAGTTATACTGGGCAGTATAACTATTTGGACTAAAATAAGCCAAATTAATCGACTCCAAATAGTTATACTGGGCAGTATAACTATTTGGACATTTTCAGTGCATTTTGTTATATCGTATAACTAATAGTATGACTAAGTGGATAAACCCGTGTCGGCGGGTCGGCGGGTTTGGTGTGTAGACTGCTTTAAACTTGGAAAGTGTCCCAATTCCCCCCATTTTACGGTACTTTACTTTGTAAAATGATGCGATTGACATTTAATGACAAACAGGAAAATTTTGTTATAAATAACGATGAAAGAACTTGCAAAGAGTTTCAACCAGTGTCAACAAACTCCATATTATCACAAATAAAACCTATTTAAATGACTATGTATTTACAAGAAGTGGAAGAATCGAATTTTGTGTTTAGCAGTACTTTACTAAATCCTAAGCTGATCTGACCGACGGGAAAAAAAATTCCCGTTGGTCAGACTAATCTAACCATCAATCTAACCAATGGGAAAAACCGAAAATTCCCACTAGTCCTGTCAACAGAACTACTCAACAGAACAGGTGGGAATAAAGGATTTTGCTAATAGGCCATTTTGCTAATAGGTCGTTTCGAGAACGTGTCGTTTTGCTATTAGGTGGATTTGCTTTTAAGCCCTTGTGATACGGAGGGGAAATTAAATCCCTCATATCAAACCAATTTGACCAAAAAGTTTGACTACGAGGAAGAAGGGAATTGAAAGCGATCTATTTTAGAGGACAAAATAGTCCGCGAACAAAAATCTCTCGTCTGCGCAAGCTTCAAGAGAGTGCAATAGGCCTATACCTATACAGCCTAGCAAAACAATTTTGCATAGATAATTCTAAACCTAGATAGAACTATTTCGCTTCCAAACATCGCTGAATATTGTAAATGTTTAAATTTTCTTTAAACGTAACATGGCCCCTGCGGGATATATCTGGATTTTTAAGGAACATTACAATATCATCCTAATGTTTTACTTTCGATATATCTTCCACATCTGGATAATGAAAAGACATAAACCTACTATTTTTATTTTTCTCAAAAATTTTACATTAGGCACATTATTTTTGTTGATAGAAAGTATGTTTCCTACGAAATTCTCAACTGACTTTTTAGTGGTAAATCGCACTAGTATCCAGTAGTTAATTTCAGGCTTCTTCCTAACGGTATCTTGTTCAAATTCGTCATTTTGTTACGATCTCGTCATTTTCACATTCTGCATTCGACAACAAATCATCAAAACGTTCCACTTTTGCTAAAATCTGTTCACGATAAGTATCTTGATTGTCACAGCTAGAATTAGCTTCAGCAAATCTAATATTTTCTGTTTCATCTTTTGATTATGATGAAGAATCTGAAGATTCACCTCTTTATATTTTTGTCTTTGATAAACTTACAAGAGATATTTTTTCTATTTTTTCACTCTCTTCGGATGATTTCGTATGTTTTGCTTTGTTACTGCAACGAATATCTTTATTTGCTTTCTTCTTCATAAATGGCTCTGACAGAGCCAAATTCTTCTTTTACTCTATTTTAACAGTTATCCAAAACAATAGAAACAACTTCTATAGCTGGGTCAGATTCACACAAATGATCTCTTTGCCTTATTACGGCCAAATCCATATGCAATGTAATGCTACCATTACATATTTTTCTGTTTTTGCACCTCCACCAAGTGCATCCATTTTTGTTTGTGCCAAGTTGTATCTGTAACCATCTTTGAGAATAAGTTTTTTAGCCTATCGGAAGCAATAAATGTAATATTTTGCACATTTGCCATTTCTAAACTCACAGAAACACAAGTATCTTACAGTTCAACTTGCAATAAAACGTGAAAATAATAAAATAAATTTGATTCTCAATGTCAACATGACAATCATAATGCGCTACTAAGTATTAAGTGGCCAGTGTTATCAAAGCTCTTCAAGTGTGAGTTCCATTATATTTGTAATTAGTGTGCACTACCCGATCTGAAAAAGTGCCTCCCCGACCCGTATTGTGGGTGACAAATTATCGTCATGACTATACTGAACTGACGAGTTACCATTACTGATGAGTTATGTAAAATGACGAATTAAGAAAACTGACGAGTATGGAAACTGACTAGTTCACGAATTACTTAAAATTGACGAATCTATTAAACTGACCAGTTACAGATAATGGCGAGCTAGGGAAAGTGACCAGTGCGTTCCCGACCCTTTACGTGACGTAACAGTTCTAGGAAAATGATGCCCAATAGCTTCGTCTTTCGATCAATAGTTTATTCGTTTTGGAAGCTTGGACCACACCCATAAAGAGAAGCAAGCCAAACAATTTCTTTATCTCCGTAAGATTTGTGGAACTCAGTGATTGACCCGCGCACCAATAATAATAGGTATAGCGTTTATGTTAGTTGCAGCTGTGGAATGACCTCTCTGCTGCTGTTTTCCCAAGCACCTACAATATGGGTTCTTCAAGAGGGGCATCAGAAGGTTTCTTCATGGTCGGCAGCGCGAGTATAACGCCTCTGGTGTTGCACACGTCCATATTCCATTTTCCAGCCCAAAAAAAGTACAACGCAGCTACTCTCCAGTTTTACAGATTATGTAAACAGCAGACTTGATAAAAAAGAACATGTTCTCATGGTCTTTATAGATTACAGCAAAGCATTCGACACGTTGAGGCATGACATACTATTAGAAAAACTGGAATGCAGTGGCATACGTGGCCCTCTTCTAGCTTGGTGTGTAGACTACTTAAAAAATCGATCCTACCACATAAAGATAGATGGTGAATTGAGTGACCAGGTTAAGGCTTTGCAGGAAACAGCGCAAGGATCCGTACTAGGCACTCTGCACTACCTTGCCTATGATATGAACAATATCATAAAAAATTGTGTCGTATATCAGTATGCTGATGACACATGTCTCATCTCAGCCGATCGTGATATAGTAGTTGCAATGAATAGATTGCAAACGGACTTCACGCTACTAACAAAGTGGTCTCACGATGTAGGTCTAGTCTTGAATGCGCAGAAAACTAAAATGCTGCATGTATCGTCAGCCTATAATAAAAAGAACAGTGATGTCGATATCCAATTGCTGCTCATGATCACGACTGTTTGCATGGTAGAAAAATTCAATGTAACTGCGAATATATTGGCAAAGTATCTCAAATCACATACCTAGGAGTAACAATAGACGATAGATTTAATTGGTCTGCTCATATTGACACAGTGTGACAAGCTTCGCGTCATTCTGGCAAAATTCTCCATACTTAAGTATAAAATACCATTCCCTACTTTGCTTGATATGTATACAGCCCTAGCAGAGAGTATTATACTATACGGGCTCAGTAGTTACGGCCGCACATTTCCATCATATCTACATAAAACCCTACAACTTCGTCTGTTAAAATCTATTGTGCCTAAAAATGTTCGAATTCAGTTTACATATGATGATGAAAAACTATTTCAATAATGTAAAATTATACCTGTTAATGCAAAGGTAAAAATGATACTTACGATAGAAAACTATTTTAAATACCATAATAATGTAATAGAACACCCCATCATGACACGTCAAATTGTAAAAAGCAGGTTAATTACCAAAACAGCCAACAACTACTACGGCACGCGAACTACGGACTACCTATTACCTAGACTAATAAACGAGATACCATAAGAAACCAGGAGTAAAATAGACTCACTCAACATAAAACGACTAGTCAAAATCATACCTACCTACCCATCAAAAGTAAATAATATTTGAACATGAACCAAGACAAAATATTTAATCTATAAATAAAACATAAAATGGTTCATACCTATAAAATAACCAAAATGACAAAAAGAAAAAAAAATTCAAACTATACTATACGTAAATTGTTGCAAACCAATCATCCTGTATCCAGAGTGCGTCTATTAGCGAACGCGTGCAAGTAGGTGCAAATAGCAGCGTTGCATCTACCGTAAACAACAGCCGGTTTACACTCAAAAGACTACACCTACCTACTCTGCACTTACTATTCCTTGTCACCGGCGAAACTTATTTATATTTTTGTTTGATATGTATTTATAATTGTATTTTTTGTTGATTATATAAATTAAATTGAATGTACACTCACACCCAAGATAAACCTATGCGGGTTTTATGGGTGCTTCTATGAAATGAACTAATGTCATAATATGGAAATAAATAAATAAATAAAAAATATATATATGCCACAGTAACCCCCTCCCTACAGGTGGGCCGTGTGTCTGCCATCTAAATGGTATAAAAAAATTCAACATATCGCACCTTTAAAGTAAAACCGTTACTAAACGAAAATTTTCATGTATTGAGGTATCAATGCCATCTATCTAAAATACACGTGAACTGCAAGATAAACCGGTTCTTTTTGCAAAATTTTGTGTTTTACGCCATCTAGCGGTATATCAAAGCGTTACTAAGCCGAATTATGACCGGCTTGTTAAATACGATATTGTGTCTATACCAGTAAGAACATGATCGTGGTAGAGTTATCATGGAAGTTTAAAACAACAGTGTTATTATTTGTATAAATACGGCTCGAAGTTAAATAAAAGGTAAGTTGTTAATTTTTTCTATAGATATAGTGTTTCAATTTGTTTAGACACAGTTTTCGTTTTATGAAATTACGCAATTTATAAATCAATTTCATTGACAAAATGTTATAGTTTGTATAGTCACAGTTGGCCTTTATTTTTTTGAGATTAATTCAATAATGCTTATCTGTAGAGTGTAACCATTTCTTTAGTCACAGTTTTTCAAAGAGTTAATTAGTAAATTAAACCATACGCATAATTACAATAGTGGGATATTTATGTTAGTCACGGTTTATTTACTTACGCAATGTACATTTTGTATTGACATTTAAGAAGTAAAATATAACATTTTGTTTAAGCTCCATTTAATACACTCGAGAGCAATGAATCCGGGTCACTTAAAGAATCCTAAAAATCTCGGAAACTAAAAATGCTAGGTTAATGCAATAAATTGTATTTAATAGACAATGTAATACTCCTTAAATGAAGGTATTAAAACTTCTTAGTTATTGTAAAGTTATATCATAAAAAAATCAAATTTGAAAAAGGGCCACTTTCGAAGATGGAACTACGAAATTACAGCATTTGGTGTTGCTTTTGTTTGTAATCTGTCATTTATGTGGGTACATAAACCATGTTGATAGTGCTCTATATTCATTAATCAAGCTGAAATTATGTCGCTTACGCCTGAAGAATGCACCAGAATACTTACAATGCTGGAAACCGGCCGGAGTCAGCGCGATACAGCCAGGACTGTCGGTGTGTCGCTGTCAACAGTACAAAGAGTTCTCCGACGTTACGAAGAAACTGGTTCTAACCTACGCAGACCAGGAACGGGCAGAACCAGGTGTACCACAGCACGAGAAGACCGATACTTGGTGAACACCATGCTTCGAAATCGCTTTCTCACAGGAACTGAACTCACCAATCAGTTTCGACGCCTCGGAGGAAGTAACCCAAGTGCATGGACAGTAAGACGTCGGCTTGCTGAATCTAACTTAAAACCCCTTAGACCTGCAAACGGCCCTAAACTGGAGCGTGGGCATCGTATTTCGAGACTAAGTTATGCCCAGAGCCACGTAAATTGGAGTATTGAAGATTGGTCAAAAGTTATGTTCTCCGACGAATCAAAATTTATGCTCTACAAGCACGATGGAAGACACAGAGTGTATCGAAGACCAGGGGAAAGATTCAAGCAAGCATGCATCGAAGAAAAAGTAGCCTACGGTGGTGGGTCTGTACTTGTGTGGGCCGGAATTTCTTCTGAAAGTCGCACAGAGCTGGTGATCATAGAAAACGGCTCTTTAACTAGCGTAAGATATGTGGAAGAAATCCTCAATGATCACGTTGGTCCATTTATGGTCAATTTAGGTGAGGATGCTATATTTATGCATGACAATGCCAGACCTCATACAGGTAGGATTGTGAATGACTACCTTCAAGAGATGAACATTACTCGTATGGAGTGGCCAGCGCGCAGCCCGGATATCAACCCGATCGAGCATGCTTGGGACGAGCTAGGCAGATGCGTAAAACAACGAAACCCTCCCCCAATCACGCTTCGTGAGCTCAAAATTGCTCTCACAGAGGAATGGGAGAATATTCCCCAAAATCGTATAAGGAACTTGGTGTACAGCATGCCAAACCGCGTAAACGCAGTAATGGAAGCACGAGGAGGCAATACGAAGTATTAAAATTCAAGAAAATCGTAATAAAGTTCAAAAATTTCATGTTTCCTATTTTTGTTTTAAGGAGAGATCAGCAGTTTTTTTCTTTATGTAATTTTGTGTTAATAAAATGTATGGTGACTCATATTTTTTTTACTTTCATTTAAGGAGTATTACATTGTCTATTAAATACAATTTATTGCATTAACCTATCATTTTTAGTTTCCGAGATTTTTAACATTCTTTAAGTGACCCGGATTCATTGCTCTCGAGTGTATTTAAATTGACTACATTATGTGTGAAACTGTTAATGTAACATTATACATTTGTTTTAGTATCGCTTTACTACTACATAAATTAAAGTTATACCTACGTAATAATGTTAATAGTGACTAAATTTAATTCTGTTAAAATATCTTAGGTATTAATAATTGATAAAAATAATAAGATTGTTTGCTTCAGGTCATGGCGCATTTCCGAAACCCACGTTTGTCACGCATTTTAGAAGCTATGGAAACTAAAAAAAAATCTGTAAACCCTGCAAACCCCAAACAAATATCTATGGACGATCTGGATAATAATGTTTCACGCGATGCAAATCCTATCGATACTTGTAGATCTCCTTCTTTATTGCAAGAACAAATGCTACCACCGTCCCTAGTCTACGCTAGTCAGACTATGGAAGCTGAATGTTATGCTCGTCCAATTGAGGACGAAATGCAAAACCCACATTTGAGCGGTACTGGAGAAGTAACTTTAGAAGATGTTATTGTACCAGGCCCTAGCAGTACTAGAGCAAGATCCCATTCAACTAGCTCAGAATCATCTTCGAGTTCATCATCAACAAGGTCAAGCTCATCATCTTCAACTAATGCGTCTGAATCGGGTAAGGATTTTTCCCCTGATGAAGCAGATTGTGATCCCGATTACATTCCGGAAACCCCACCAAGCCGTATATCATTTAGTCCAACTCCACAAAGTAGTTTTCCTGCGCCACCAGTTGAAGAAGATAATTTGGATCCTCCAAAAGAAAACAGAAGTCCAATCAAACGAAGGCGTAAAGGTTTTAAAAATGTATCCGTCAGGCAAGATGCTAAAAGACTTCGTAATAGTGGTCAGGAATATCAATCTGTGTCTAAATTTAAAAAAATTATGCCAAAGAAGCAGATAGGACCACCATGTGGTGAAAAATGTAGACTAAAGTGCAGCGAAATAATCAAACAGGAAGACAGAGAAATTATTTTTGACAATTATTGGAAAATGGGAGATTTATCTAGACAAAGAGACTATATTGCAAAGTGTATTGATGTTATAAAACCTAAATATCAATATAAAATGCATAATAATAATAGAGGACCTAAACATTCATTTTCATTCGAGATTAATAATTTTAAGCATCGTGTCTGTAAAGTTTTCTTTAGGAATACATTGGCGATTAATAATCGTCCTATAGCAACTGTAATAGCAAAAAAGAACGAAGCGGGAACGGTTGGAGAAGAAAAAAGAGGTAAACATAGGAAACAGTACAAAATAAGCTCAGATATCATCACAGGAATAAAAAAACATATAGATACAATACCAAGGATAGAATCACATTATCTAAGACAGCAAACGACTCGTGAATTTATTGATGGGGGTAAAAGCATTACAGATCTTTATACCGACTACCAAACGAAATGCTTGAATGATGGTGTTGAAGCTGCTAAAATTCATACCTATAGGAGAATATTCAATGAAGATTACAACATCGGTTTTCATACACCTAAAAAAGACCAGTGCGAATTATGCGTCAGCTTTAAAAATGCTGTTAATAAAATAGAGTTACAGACCAGATACGACCAACACCTGCTTGAAAAAGAATTGTGTCGCCAGGAAAAATCAAACGATAAAACAATGGTTCAGGAAAACTACATTGTTGCATGTTATGACCTCCAGGCCGTACTGCCTCTTCCGAAAGGAGATGTATCTAGCTTATATTATAAATGTAAGCTCAATGTTTACAATTTCACAGTAAGTGAATTAGCGAAAGATTACTGCGAATGTTTCGTTTGGAGCGAGGTCGAGGCACTAAGAGGAGCTAATGAAATAGCAACTTGTGTCTGGCGATATCTGACTAAGAGGGCGTCAGAAATAAATGATGATAATTTACAAATCACATTCTATTCTGATAATTGCTGTGGCCAGCAAAAGAACAAGTTTATGTATTCTATGTATGTATATGCTTTAACTGTTCTTAAAATAAAGTCCATTACGCACAAATATTTAATTACTGGCCATACACAAAATGAAAATGACTCAGTTCACTCTGTGATAGAAAGAGCCGTTAAGAAGTGCTTACGTTCTGGTCCTTTATACACACCAGATCAATACGTGACCATAATCAGAACTGCACGTAAAAAGGGCAATCCCTACAATGTTACCGAAATGTGCTATTCAGATTTCGTTGATATAAAAAATCTTACAGAGGCATGCGGTGGTCAATTTTCTAAAAATACTGCAGGAGAAACAGTTAAAACGAGTGACATTAAGATAATTAAATTTGAAAAAAATCAAAATTCAAACTACATAGATATTTATTATAAAACTTCCTATTTAGATTTAGATTATAAAGAAATAAAATTCCACAATAATCGTTCGTCACGAACACGTACTATAACCAATCATCAAAATTTCCAGCTGAAGCCTTTATACCAATCACGGCTAAAGTTAAGTGAAAGAAAAAACAGCGACTTAAAAAGCCTGATAGATAATAATATTATTCCACAAAGTTACGCATTGTCGTATTATAATAACATCTTATTTTAGCTTGCATTGCTACCTAATATTAATACATTGATGATTTGATTATTGATTTATAAACACAATTTTTTGAGCATGTCAATATTTTTTAGTTTTTAAGGAGATCTTGTTTATTTTTTTTTATACAACTTAGGTCGCAGTCAAGCACACGGCCCACCTGATGGTAAGTGGTTACCGTGGCCTACGGGCGAGTGTAACACCAGAGGAATAACACTCATGCCGCAACCCCTGTAAGAACAAAGACATTCTGTGTCGTCAGCGCAAAAGATGTAGGACAAGCGTTTGGTTTTCCCACTGTCAACACAAATCTCTCTAGTGAGCTCTGGCTACCCTACTCACCACCGGAAACACAACACAAGGTTATTAAACGGCGATATTCTGTAGGGTGGGGGTACTTCTCCAGTCGGACTGCTCGATTGGGACGGATATACCGTCCTGTCCTACTTCATGATAAAAGCTTTTATTGTTATATTAATAGGTTTGACTCATTATTCTAATTAAGTGATAGAAGTGAACATTACTTCTGTTAGCTCAAATACCTACCTTTCGTGAATATAGAAATGAGGCTGTGATTGTTTGACGCTTACGATGTTTATTGTTTCTATTTTTTAAGTTTGCTATTTCCAGTTGATTTGTTTTAGTCAAAGTTTTAAAATGTATAAGATAAGATAATTAAAAATTAAGACAAGTAAGATACGTACTAGCTGTGATTAAAAGGTACAAGTTTCTCAAGACTGATGGATGAATAAAACTATTCCAAGTGATTGTAAGGATCTCTTTTTTTATTTTGTAATAAAACATTATTAAGTAATTTCGAATGCTCTTTTATTTACATATTTGATAATATTATAACATCTCAACAATGCCAACTTCATAATTTTTAATTTAATTGTATTATAATATTATTAAATTATAGAGTTTAAATCGTTTTATATTTATAGTATCATTATTTGCACTGTAATTTCTTAGTAATATACCATAATGATCAAATAAAATTAATGGTAAAGTGTTACTATAATAATATAAATCAAAATAAAAAAAGCTGTAAGCAATAGAAATAACTTATTTAATTCATAAGTTATAATGGGAATAGAGATCTATCATATAAACTTATTAAATGTCTGAAATAATCCTAAACTCAGATGTTATTGAGAAAAAACAGTGACTATTTTCTAATATCGGCTCTCCTATGAAATATCATAATTTCGTTTAGTAACGGTTTTACTTTAAAGGTGCGATATCAGAAACAAAAAGTGAATAAAAATCAGCTAGAGTTTTATTCACCATAGTGTGATAAAAGCGACGGCCCTGAAATATCAGTAAATGCAATCAAGTGGCGTTGTTTAGGTACCAAGGTTCACTATAAGCTACGGAACTCTAATTAATAATAACACGACTTTCACTGACACGAGCGCGAAGGCAACTGAACGAGTGAATCGTAGCGCTTGGGCTTAATGGTAGAAGGCGCGGAAAACCGGTTTTACTATCTCGCAGGCCATGACAAACACTGGTGTCGGCTATATAATATCTCAGGGAATAATGACAATATCGCTATTCCCGTAGGTCGGCCATTAATTTTGAGTTATCAAAAAGACAACTCGACAATGGCGGACACTATAATATAAGATAATCTTTATTGTACACCAACACATTACAGTACAACATGACACAAGTGTGAAAAATGTACAAATGGCGGCCTTATCGCTACAAGCGATCTCTTCCAGGCAACCTTTGGATGGAAATATTTTAATTGTCCTAACAATAATAACTCATGGGTAGTTATTAGTGTAGTCATAAGCTACATATCGTCGGCTAAAGTGGCAAACCTCGTAGTTCCATTTTTTTCCAAATGACATTTTTATACAATTTATTCGTTGTTTCTGAATACATCCATGGCAAAACTCTTAAATCTTTATAAAAAGCTGTTATAGTGTGTACGATTATGGCGTAGTGACCGCACGTCAATTTTGCGTCTCATTTGGCATAAATAAAGTGATTTACGAACAAATAAGTACTCAATTCATTTTTATGTGCATAATAGTGTTCTACAAAGCTATTGGTGTTGTGATAATTGCACTTAATTTTAAGTTATATTAATAACTTTGCTTGTGTTCGTTTATCGTGGAAATAAGAGGTTTGCGAAAAACTTAATTTAGCTCTTACGAGGTTTTTTAAACTAATTACAAATCTTTTTGTTTTGTTTCAGGTCAACATTCATAATGTATTAATTCACCATGGATGCTCGGAGAAAAGGGAGGATCGATAAAATATTTGTTAATTTTAAATATGAAAAAGAATACTATGTTTTTTATTGTAAAATGAATCAATTTGATGGAGCGCTTGTTTTAGATATGCAAAGAACATGTTTTGTCCGACAGTAAGGTTCCTAAAATATCAAATTAAGATTTTCAACAACAACTATAAGAGCAAATTTTATCCCTTCCACGAACTCTCTTTCAACAGCTTCGCCTTTACGTTCATCTTATCGAAATTTATTTTTTCCTCCTGCTAATCAAATAACGTTTCAAACTGATGTACACGCAAATGTTGACAATAATTCTAAACTCACTGAAATAAAAAGTGCTGATTTAAAAACTATATCCTTTATAAAAACCAAAGCAGTTAGTACGTTATACTACACAGTAATAAATCGATGACTATTTCAAACGACTGTTTAGATTTAATCGAAGTTTCAATGCCTGCACCTACTGAGCGCCTTTCTAAAAATGATTTTTACAGTGAAAACCATCAGTCTTTACTAGTACTAGGCACTACAAATATTGTTTCCCAGACATAATTGAAACTGGATCTGCAACTGCTGCATGATGATTATAGTGTGGATCACAATCACACAGAGCCTATTTAGGAAAGAAAAACTCTATTGTTACAGGAATACAATAACATATTTACAAAAAAAATGGTTATGACCCCGTATCGATTACGACTTTATCTAAAGTATTTGAAAACATGAATTTATCATAGTTCAGACCGAAAAATACCTCTGCGAAATTTGTGTAAAAACGTTTCAGAGGAAAAATATTTAAACCATATAAAATGAAACATGCAGCAAGAGCAGAAAAAGAAGCCGATAAAAAGAGTGATAAGTAAAGAAGTTCTGACCATGGATTTACAATGTAAGGCCTGTAAGGGCCGACGCTGCGTTACGTGAGTGCGGGCGCGATTTTATACAAAAGTGCTCTGCGCGGCATAAGGACGAGGAGGCGCGGCCCGCACCCGCGCAACGCCTCCGTACGACGGAGACCGTCGCAGGCTCACGTGCCCCCGCGACGGTCTTCGTCGTACTTTAAAATTAAATAATTGTAAAATGAATTTTCATTTTCTTTTAATGTACTGAACTTTGTAACAAATTCCCCGCACAGCGACCTAGATTCAATAAACGGGCTTGCTGGCTGTCGTTTCTTTTTTGCTAGTTGTCGCTGTTTTGCTACGTAATAATAACGTAAGTTCTCCATGGACACAATACATGCACGCTGTTAAAATTGAACTAGCGACACTGCGATAAACCGGTCTCCGCGACGGCGACTGTCGCGTTCCCACGGACACCGCCCGCGGGTCCACACGCGTAGACAGGCAACGGCTGCACATCAGCGACACAAACCAATGCTAAAGAAATTTGTTCTCCATAGAAACAATTCAAAAAGATCCCTCGATTATACATTATTACACAGGAATAGAAACATATGCGATTTAGGCTTGTTTTGAGTATGTTAAGTCCTATGTGTAATGATTTGACCTATAGAGAGAGCTAAGTTGTTAGTGTGAGCATTGAAGATCAACTTTTAATAACCTTGATTAAGTTAAGATGTAACACACCGGATATTGAAATATCTATCATGTTTCAAAAATCACAATCAAATGTATCCAAAATTTTTGTAACATGCATTAATTTTATGAACGATGTTTGGTCATGTGTAGGGTTGCTATATCGGGACTGTCGCCGTTATTGAGCTATCTGTCCCGACGTCCCGACAAAAGACTTAAATGTCCCGATTGAAACTCGGCAATTCAAATTTGAATTTTCTGTGCGTCCCGTAGCCCGTGTGTGCCGTTGGACGGGGGCGGGCGGTCGGCGGCAGCGCGGCGGGAAGGGGGAAGACAGTGAGACGAGAACGACGCGCCGCTAGGCCCGCTCGGCATTAAGGCCTATATCCGGATATATGATTCAAGAAGATACTGAAAAAAAATTGCTTATTGCAGCAGCGGAACGAACGACAGCTTAATTATAATTTTATCGCCCTCCATCACAAAATGTAGACCTATTTTTAGAATCTCTTGACATAACTTTAAAGGGGTTAACAGCTTTTAAAAATGTCATAATCATTGGGGATATAAACATTAATATTGTCCCTGAGGAAGCCAAGGCTGAAGCGCACAAGTATCTGAATATTTGTTCGTTTCATGGTTTACTACCCACCCCCTATTGCCCAACATTTAGGACTGGTTCATGTATGGACCACCTTATCATAAAATCTAAAGTATCAGCTAAAACACTAATAACTAACTCTTGGCTTACTGATCATCGAGCTATCTTATTAGCATTACAAACATATTCACCTAGGAAAACTTTCATAAACAACGTTACTAAGGTGAACATGCGCAGCCTCGAAAATGACATACACAGCATTAATTTTGACCCAGTTTACACCTCAAACGATCCAAATACCTCATTAGACTACTTTATAGAATCTGGGCAATCAGCAATATTAAAAAATACTTCCACTAAATTACTACCTAGAAAATATAATAACATCAAGCCATGGATTACTCCGGGGCTCGTCCGATGTATAAGACATAGAGATAGACTGCACCTTAAGGCGAAACATGCACCTGACAACGAAACACTTGCACTGATATATAAAAGGTATAGAATTTTTTGTGATAATCTACTTAAAAAATTAAAGATACAACACGACAGAAATGAACTGCAAAAGGCGGGTACCAGTTCCAAGCTAATTTGGAAATTCATAAAAAAAACACACGTTTAGATCTAAACCACCCGAACCACCACTCGATCTATTGTCTAAAGAAAATCCGTTCGACACATTGAATCAAATTAACACTTACTTTGTAAATGTTGGTAAAAAACTAGCAGAAAATATTCATAATCCTATTTGCGCTAATGGCGTTTCCACTTACTTGGAGACCCATATTGTACGCCCAACCTGGTCTACACAAAGCTCTTTTGTTCTATTAAATACAGACGCTGAAGAAATACTGAGAATAATAGCGGGGCTGAAGGACAATTGTTCTACTGGGTGGGATAACATTCCTAATAGCATATTAAAAAAATTCAAAAACGTATTTGCACCCCCTTTGACTCATATTTTCGAACTATGTCTAACTAACAGCATATTCCCAACATCGCTTAAAAGGGCAGTCGTCACACCGATATTTAAATCTGGTGACAAAACCTGTGCGAATAACTATAGGCCTATTTCAGTATTAACAGCCCTATCTAAAATATTCGAAAAAATTATTCACAACAGATTAACTAAATACCTGGAAGATAATAATTTACTTTCTGACAGTCAATTTGGTTTCATGCCAAATAGGTCAACCAGTCAAGCTGTACATACACTAACAGACTATGTCACTAACAACCTAGATAAAGGCATGCACACTATGGGATTTTTTCTTGACCTGGCCAAAGCATTTGATTCAATTTCCTGTTCTATACTATTAAAAAAACTTGAAGCTCTTGGGGTAAGAGGGACGCAACTATTATTACTGTCGGATTATCTGAAGGACCGTCAGCAATGTGTGAAAATTGGACAGAACGTGAGCACTGAAATGAAAAATAGTGGGTATGGAATCCCACAAGGGAGTGTATTAGGAACAACTTTATTTATAATCTATATAAATGACCTTTGCAGTTCGACCCTTCAAAATGGATTTATTATATCATATGCCGATGACACGGCTCTTTTATTCGCTGTCAAATCAAGAGAAGAGGTATTTAAAAACGCTCAAAATGGTTTCAATTTTGTGACTAAATGGCTCCAGAGAAATCTTCTATCACTAAACACTGACAAAACGAAATACATGTTATTTACAATGCGAAACTCTAATAAGCCAATGACTAATATAAACATATATGCACATTACTGTAACACTGCTGACATTGCATGCGCTTGCCCTACATTAACTAAAACTGATAATTTAAAATATCTTGGTGTAACTAATGACACAAATTTGAATTTCCGTAAACATATTGAATTACTATGTACTAGATTAAGAAAATTAATGTATATCTTCAAAAACTTACGCTCAATAGCGGGCCCTAAGATAATTAAACTGGTATAAGGTACTTGCGGGTAACAAGGGCCAGCGTCTAACAAGGGCCATGTTTAAAAAATAGTACCTAAAACCGTTGTATTCGTTCTAACGCACGCTCACATGTAAAGGACCAATAGGAAAGCTAGCTTGCGTAGTGACGTCGTCGCATGACGCGCCATCTCTGCAGTAGGCTTACGATTGTCGCACGTGTCTGTACGTGTCGCTTAGTTACAATTTTGTTTCTTAAGAATTTAGTAAAATTTCCGTTAATTGTTGGTTTAGTAGTGATATTTCAATTGCTATTTGAAGTTGAAGAAATATAGGTTTTATTCAAGGTAAGTAAAAGTGTTATTTTCTTGGGTTTGTGTGTTTTCTCTTTATTGCTTGAAATTAAGTGTAAGAGTCTAATTAGAGCCACACTCTCGCCGGCTAATGAGGGCCGGCTCTTATTAAACTTATCGAATCAATTTTTCCTAGCTTTTAATGCTTGCAAGTTTTATATAATTGGTTTATTGTTTATCGAAAGCAAATAACTATCCTTAAAACGTAATTTTAGGAAGATATATCCTGCGAGAGCGAGATAGTATTCAATTAATTTTAGTACCTAGATATTTTCTTCCATTATTTTATTTTAAAACTAGGTCCGCTGTTTCACCCCCTTAGTCCACGATGTCCAGAGTTTCGGGATAAAAACTAGCCCATGTACCGAATAGTACCAGAATAGTATTCTGATGAATAAGCTATTGCAAAGTTTCATTGAAATCCGTTCAGTAGTTTTCCATACATACATACATAAGTATACATACATAAACTCATATTAATAGGATTATTAGACTAGTTTACAAGCGCTTTTTAGGTCAAAAGGTTTTCTGTTTGTGTGATAGTTATTCAATTCAATCTGAATCGAATAACACATCAATCATAGCTATCGGGCAAAGAGAAAAAGTTTTTACCTAAAAAGCAGTTGTGAACTATATTGTGTTTGTCCATTACGGAAGTGAGCTGTATGTATCTCTGTAATTTTTAGATCTCCAGTGGGTATGGAGCATTCCGTCAGCAGAAAGCGGGGTCTATGGTCACTTCAACAATTAAAAGACGCTATGGAATCTGTCAAAAGCGGATTCATGTCTCAACGTGCAGCTGCTAAACATTACTCCATACCCAGAAGAACATTAGTGAACCATCTGCAATCAGGAAAAGTGGAGAAACAGATCGGACGTCGCACAGTTATGACGAAACAGCAGGAAGGCGATTTAGCTTCAAGGATTAAACGACTGGCATCCATTGGATTTCCTTTAACACCAAAAGTATTACGTCATCAGGCCTTTGTATTTTGTGAATCAAATAATATTCCGAATTGTTTTAATAAATCTTCGAAGCGAGCTGGAAAAGATTGGTTGAAACTATTTTTAAAAAGAAATAATGATATATCAATGCGTAAGGTTCAGATATTAAATCCCGGTAGAGCTCAAAAACTGAACAAACACATTGTGATGCAGCACTTTCAAGAGTACAAAAAAATTTACGAACAACTAGATATTGCGAATAATCCACAGCGTCTGTATAATATGGATGAAAAAGGCTGCAGGCTTACAATTCACCACCAACCTTTGGTTTTAGCTCAAAAGGGAACGAAAAGAGTGCACATGGTCGCACCTGAACACGGAGAAAATGTTACAATAGCAGCTTGCGTGAACGCATTGGGTAATGCCGTTCCCCCGATGATACTATTCAAGGGGAAAAGGATGAAGCCTGAATTCAACGACAACTTACCTTTTGGATCGTTGGTGAAAATGGCCCCAAAGGGTAGCATGACCACGTCGCTATTTGTAGATTTCATCCATCACCTTGGAAAATTTAAGTCAGAGGGTCAATGCTTGCTAGTTTTTGATGGCGCGTCATGTCATTTAGATTACAGCATTGTTGATGCCGCAGACAATGAAAATATTATATTGTATTGCTTGCCATCAAATACTACCCACGAACTTCAACCTCTGGATAAAAGCGTGAACAAATCCTTTGAGCATCATTGGGACGAAGAGGCTTTATCATATACCTATCAATATCCTGACAAAAAAATTACGAAAGCTCGTTTTAATTCAATTTTCAGTAGGGTTTGGTCGAAGTGTATGACACATGATATCATAATAAACGGCTTTAAATCTACTGGTCTTTATCCGTTCAATCCAGAAGCGATCCCACCTGAAGCTTATGCTCCTTCTGTTCTTACTGAAAGACAATACCATCAGGAAAATGTTATTTCCAAATGCAATTCGCCAATTCCAGGACCATCAGGGATTAGTCGTACAATTCCAAGACCTCAGCCTGATAGTTCTGATTCCGATAACACATTTTGTGACGATCAAAGCTCTCCATCCTTACTGCAAACAGATTTGCCTCAGCCCCACACAGGAATTATCAGGGATGAAAAAAGATTAGTGGACTACAGTGCAACGGATTCTGACTCCGAAAATGCAATACCCACAACCAGTAATCTTTACACTAATCCTGAAATAAGAAGACCAGTACTATATAGCTCTGATACAGATTCTTCTATAGTAGCCATGTCAACAAGGCCCCATGAACCCCGACTGAAATCTTATGACATATACTCGTCTAGTTCGACTGACGATGAAAACTCTACACGTAAACAAAATAGTACTCCTATTAAGCATGTGGAAGCCACGAGAAGCCTACAACCTGTCACCAGTGATGATGATTCTGCAGATAACGTACCATTAGGAAGATTGCCAGTGAGTAAAAAATCATTTCAAGAACTTATACCCACACCGAACTATGCCGTGGTCAAACAAACCCCCAGAAGAAAAGCAATAAATTATAAAGCTCAGATAGTTACTAAAGATTTATTTAAAGAAAGGCAAACACAGAAAGAGAAGGCTAAAAAAGGGAGGAAAACAAGTCAGACAAGAAATAAAGTAGAAAGAGATAACAGGAGCAGATTTGAAAACGAAAGACAAAGTAACACTGATACTACGAAAAAACAACGGAAAACGAATCTGAAGAAGAAGGAACATCAGCGACAAGAAGAGATCGACGATCGTTCTAAAGGATGTGGAAAAGGAAAGAAGGTAAAGGAATCTTCAAAGAAAAACAAAGAAAGTGAAAATAACATCAATGATAATACTGATAAATGGTACTGTTATGCATGTAATGAAGAACGTTTTGAGGATATGCGACAATGTCCACTGTGCCAAAAATGGTTTCATGAAGCATGTTTGGGGCTTACTAAAAAGGATTCGGATTTTGAATGTCCGATGTGTAATTAAGAGACTGAGAAATATTTATAATTTGATCGCAAATGACTTGAAAGCCCTCGGTATTTTATTTGATAATAATTATTCAACTTAGGTAATGTATATTATAATTAATATAGTTACTTTCACCAAAGATTACTATTATTAAGATATTTTCTATTAGTGTTATTTAATAGTTCCTTTACTATCTGTGATTTATAAATAGAAGTACAAATTACATGAGTCTAATAAGGGCCACTTTTAAAAATAATAATATCTAACTGATTTTTATGTAGTAAAGTAATTTAAGCAGTGTTCGTAATCTTTCGAATTTTATTATTTTTAGTATAAAAAACGCATTTTCGAAGAAAAAAATGTTTAATAGTTTTAATAAGGTCCAAGTATGTTTTGTATGGTTTTGAAAGTTAATTTAAAGGTGATTTGTTTTCCAAAAGCTAATAATAGTTTATTGTAACTGATTACCATATTTTTATTTTTGTTAATTCATTATAATTAAAGAAATCAGTATGGTCCTTATTAAACTACTAAAGTTTAAATAGGGCCACTGATAGCCTTTTAAAAAAACGTCATTGTACTCTATTTCATTGAAAGTAATGTTGAAGATTGTAGTTTTAAAATTAAAATAAAGTTGATTATTTGTTTGTTCAATAGATTTTTATTTTTTACCCCTAAATATTCTTAATATCTTCAATTTAAATAAGGCGGCCCTTGTTCCCCGCAAGTACCTTACTTGGCATTGTGCCAGTCCATTCTTACTTATTGTATAACTTCCTGGGGTGGAGCAGGACGTACAATATTGCTACCCCTTGAGCGTGCCCAAAGAGCAATTTTAAAAGTAGCCACGTTTCGTCCATACAGGTTTCCCACAGATCAACTCTACAAGATATGTAAAGTACTAACAGTGCGTCAATTATTCATTCTAACTATCACTCTATACCAACACACCAAACTCACACCCACAATAAATCTAGACAGGAGAAGAAAGGGCATAGTTTGTGAAAAATCACAAACTAAACATGAATTTGTAAATAGGTTTTATATATTTTTGGGTCATTTTCTGTATAATAAACTAAACAAATTACTAACCATACATAGCTTAAACTATTGGAACTGTAAGGTATTAGTTGCAGAATATCTAGAGCAGCTAGATTATGCGGACACGCAGAAACTGCTAGAAATATTAAAATAGGTAGCAATAAGCTGTAAATATAGATTCTTTTGTTTATATTGTTTAATTGATTGTAATGCGTAATTTGTATATGTATCTGAGCGGAGATAACCTGAAACACAGGTTTTTAAAAAACCTAGATTAGGTAGGTCGCAAATTGTAAATGTAAGTAATATATTTTAAATTCCATTTGTTTACTGTGTAGGTATACAGTGTGGCCTTTTTATTGAAGGTTAATTCTTAATGTAGACATCATTAGCAGTAAAGTAGTTATATTTGACCTTATTTATAAAACTAGTAATAATACAATGTACAGCCCTTTTTGACATAACATAACATAACATAAACTCACGCCTATATCCCCGAAGGGGTAGGCAGAGGTGCTAGCACCCACATTTCGCCAGTTTATGTTTAGGTCCCAATGTAATAGGTGGCGAGCCTATTGCCATTAACCGGGCACTTATAAACCTACGATAAATACACACATAACTTCGAAAAGCATCGAAAAGTCATTGGTGTGTGCCATGGTAAACCTGGGATCGAACCCGAGACCTCGTCTCAGCAGTCCATTACCCATACCACTAGGCTATCGTGGTATAAATAAATAAATATTATTATTATTATAAAGTTGTCAAATATCACTAATCTTTCAGTTCACTTGACTGTAACGTAAAACTGAATGCTACACTGTATCCCGACTCTAAAATCGCAGCAAAACAGTCCACAGCAAGAACCAAGGCTACAGCGATTGTTAAAAATATTCTCGCTCCACATTCTGTGTCACAAATAAAAGAAAAATTGCAAGGAGTTTCGTATTACGGAATAGGCACAGACGCATCCAATCACAAAGCTGAAAAGATGTTTCCTTTACTAGTTCAATATTTCACTGAACACCATGGTATCCAACAGAAGCTATTGAAGTTCGATTCTTTAAAAGATGAAACATCAGAAACCATTTCCAAATAATATTGTCTAAACACTTTAAGATAATTGCAGATTCCACTAGATAAGCTAATTGCTTTTTGTGGTGACAATACTAATACCAACTTCGGAGGGCTTGAAAGACGCGGTTGGTGCAATGGTTTTTAACAAAATAATAAAATAAAAGATTTGGAAAAACCCATAGAAGAAATTGGATGTCCAGCTCATAATCTGCACAATACTACATCAAGCGCTGCTGGAATCTTGTCTGTGGATGTCGAAGTTATCGTTCTCAAAATATTTCATTATTTTTCAATATACTCTCTTAGGACGGAGAAGCTGAAAGAGATCTGTTTGTATGTTGATATTAATCATCAGACGCTTTTGTCACACTCAAAAACAAGATGGTTATCATCAATGCCCGCGGTTGAAAGAATCCTGAAACTATGGACACCACTCAAAAGCTTTCAACTCGGAAGAAAAGCCACCTAAAATTATTTCAGATTTTTTAAAAAGTCCGGTCAGTGAAATTTATTTCTTTTATTCTGCATTCCAACTTGAGCTTGTTTCAAAATAATATAAAAAGTGTTGAAAAGAACAAAGTGTCGATAATTGAAATCAGAAAAATATTAAACGCAACGTAGGTATAACACCTTGATTGAAAGGAAATCTTCCAAATTTATTGTCATGCAAACCAAAATACAAATGAACAAACTTAAAAATGAGAATCCCACACCTGAAACAGTTTTGATTTCTAGGTTTGAAGAGGAAACTGTAGTATTTTATAATACAGTTTCCGAGTATCTGTAAAAGTGGTCTGTTTCGTTTGATAAATATGAAGTGTTCGATTGGATGACACTATCTGAAATCTCAGAATGGAAAAAAAATCGAAAAACTATTTTATACCTGAATAGTAATGGTGTGGAGAGTTTATGCGATAATCTCTTTGAGCAACATAATTATCTTAAGAGCTTTCTAGATGCTAAGCTTGCTTCGGAAGAATGGAAGTCGATCGATTCAGCTGCAGAGAAGTGGCTGTACTTTTTTAAGGAAACTGAAAATCCTGAAAGAAAATGTCATCTGTTGAAATTATGCGAGTATTTGTTTGCAATCCCTGCCCACTGCGCAACAGTGGATAGAGTTTTTTCGTTAATGTCGACCCAGTGGACAGATAAACGAAATCGCCTGCTCTCAGAGACTGTGGAGTCCATTTTTCAGTGTCAAGTCAATTATAACATGACTTGTACAGAGTTCTACAAATATCTTAAAGGGTTCTCAGAATTATTGAAGAAAGCGAAATCTTCTAAAAAGTATGGCCAGCCAAGTACTTCTGCTAGTACCGATTATAGTACCTAAGTAGGCTATGAAACAAACAGATTTACTTACATTAAAATAAATAAATTGTTTAAATATCACAAAATTTTTATTCACTCCATCCTGAAACGTCCCGACGAGACCCTGGACGAATATGGCAACCCTCAACATGACTCATGTGTTGATTTATGGCCCAGTAAAAATCTAGTACAGTATTATATGCCAGAGCAATTTAAGAAAGATTTTTGTCTACAAGAATAATAATAGATACTACAGTTTCCTTTTTGCAAACCTAGTATTCCTGTAGCCCAACAGGCTACATTTAGTACCTACAAAAACAGTAATACTGTTACGAAAGACGTCGATATCTCGAAAACTTTAATCGAATCTTCTAGAAATCAAAACGCATTGTTAGTGAAGAGGTGCTCTACCGATTGGCATAGAAAAATCTAGAATCGAAAACACAAAGTCACATCCTAGCTACCGTCAAGTACAAAAGAATAGGTAAAAATCGAGAATGAACTCGAAGGTCAGCGCCCCGGCGACACTTACAAAAAAGAGTAGGTAGATAGTTAGAGCTTAGAGCTCGCGTATTTTCCAGACGACCCTCATAATTGAGAGGTATAAAAACACGCTCGCATGGCGACACGATTCATTTCGTCTTTGAGACCGATAACGAACACAGCAAGCTTAATCGACCGAACAGAATTCTACCTGCGACCTGAGCAACGACTGTGGACTACTGTCTATTGAGCAACTGGAACTGTTATAGATTACTGTTTGTGCTAGTAATTTAATTATTTAGTTTGTGGCGAGCTAATAAATCTCTACTTTGAGTAAACGGCATTTAATTGTACCCCATGCATGTAACAATACTTTAAGTCATAGTAGGATCAACCCCAGGTGGTCTAATATCTTATATTTCAGAAGCTTACCGTGGATCTATTAGTGATCGCCAAATCATTGAGAGAAGTGACCTTCTACATATGAGATGATGGTGATTCAATTATGGTAGATAGGGGCTTTAAGGTACAGGATATTTTTGCACCAAAATATATAAAAAATAGTATTCCTTCCTTTTCACAATTATTAGGATTACAACTTAAGCTTGCCAGCAAAAGAGTACATATTGGACTTACAAAGACATTTAAAATATTAAAATCAGTATTAAGTCATTATTATACACTATTAGGATCAAAGATAATCATTTGTTTGTGCATAATAAATAGTTTTTTTTTTTTATTAATTCTATATAGTTCCCGTAATACAACGTATTTAATGTGGCATTTTTAAAATTATTGATATAGAAAACGTTCAACTTCTCCAGCATCTCTTTGATGAATTTTTCATCATGCTTTATAATAAACACTACTAATGATATAAAAGTATACACAATTATCTTGCAGAATTCTCTTTCTGTTACATATAGCTGCCCCTGGATTTAGTAATAATATATGAAGTTTTTTTAGTGTAAAAGTTCCATTTTCATGACAATTATGGCAGTGTCAACAGTGATTTCCCTACCTCACTGAATAGGAACACTTAACTTCTATTATTATATCAGGGCCCAAAATCCCATCAGGTGATGCCCTTAAATATGCTCTTTCCCTTGAGATATAAAAGTCGCACTTCTCCATTACCAAGCCAGTGCTTTCCCCATACTATTTGATTGCTATAGCTTCATACATAATTTTGTGAGTACAAGCTCTTGACTTGAAAGCCACATGTAGTTTGCCTTCGGTGGCAAATTGTGTGAAAAATTCTAGCTGTAAGTCTTATTTTCCGATGATCGTGACATTGCTTACTCTGATGCTGGCCTCTGCTGGCTTGTTCTTTTTCCATCACTTTTTCCTTAGTAACAACTACTAAATTGTATGATTTTATTATTGTATCAATACAACTATCGTATTGTACATGGTCATTTGCCACAGCCACTGGATTTGCTGGCTCAAATAACGGCTTCAGAGGCATGGAGGAGTTTTGGAAATTGATGATATTATTCCTGAACTGCACATTATAGGCTTGTTTGTTAATTTTGTCGACAGGATATGGAGAAAAGACAATGTTTTTATCATGAGGCAATGTTGCTGCCCCGGTGTGGCTACATATTTTTGGAAGGTCGGTGAAAAGTTTCCAGCTTTTGAGTTGTCACATAACTTAATATTATGAACTTTTCCTGTGACATGTTTGCTACACCTAATAAAACAACACCCACATTTTGCAGTGGGCCTCATTCCCTTTGCCAGCAGCACATTCACATTGTTATTGTAGAGGCTCACCATCTTCAGCATGTTTAATATTTATTTCATATTGTAGTTGTTTCATCTGAGCCTTGCAGAATCCTATAACAACAATTTTATATTGAATACATTTAAACCAATAAATACATACATTACATAAAGTATTTCCCAAAGGGGTAGGAAGAATGCACATAAATTAAGTCAATAATACCACTGTGTATGATAGAATAAATAATAATAATAGAAAGATCTATTTAAAGGGCTTTATGTTGTTAGATGCAGTAAAATTAAATAACCAACATTCATTGCGGACAAACAACAAATACACTGTCACATTGATATTTGTTAAGATCGTCTTCTTAGCTGATTGATATCCACTGCTGGCATTCCCAAATTTCACTACAACGAAACCGCTGGATGCAGGCAGCGCAGGCAGGAGCAAATGTTGTTAAGAGAACATATTGAAATGTATGGTCATGCAGAGAACAAGAACTGACCTTTAATAAATGTATAGTCTTCAGAACCCTTCACAGTATCTCAGGATATAGTGGTTTTATTTGACTCCATCATACTTTTTTGAAATCTGCAATTAACAAAAAGAATATAATTTAAATTCAATTAATCATTATATTTCCATTATTTGTATTAGTAATAGAACAAGTTACGGCATTAAACATTATGTCTCACAGTTTAACTTGTGCCATCACAAGAAATGTTAGTGCTTTTGAAAATACAGGTTAACTTTTAATAAAGTAACGCTAACATTTATGAAGATATAAAATAAAAACTTACCTGTCAAAATAGGCTTGAATATGTTGCTTTGTTATAGATGGCAAAACAGAGATAGCATTTACATCCCGGTAAGCATGGAGATTCCCAGTGCAGGGTACTGGGAATCTCTATATGTGTGTTGCAAAGTTGAGCTGTCAGCTTCAACATGACCGAAATTAAAGTTGCGGTCATAGGGCTCCAATCTGGAATTATTAAGGCTCACTGTTAAAATATACGAACTGATCTTGATATTCGCAAATTTGTTCTAAATGGTTTCCAACCTATAATAGATACAGTGTTTTTGTTGCACTAAGAGTTATGTAACACAATATCTTTGAAAAAACAGTAAAATTTAAAGATTACCTTTCGATGAGGTTAGCTTTCTTTCCAGTTAATCTTGCACCTCTTATCTTCAATTCTGCTTTGAGTTATTGCATGTTCCAAGTTGAATACATACTGAAAAGTAAGTCCAGATCATAAAAAATACCACAAAAACATAATTGAAACCAAAAAAACAAGCCACTTCAAATCTGACAGCTAGGAGGCTAGGAGCATTATGTATCGAGAAGAGGGCCAGATCGTTAGAGATGGCCCTGGGTCGGCCGGGGTGCAAGGGATATGCCTGTCAACCTCACCTTCGGCAACCAAAACGACCCACAGGCGGCGTGCGTTTGTCGTTTAGTCGATTCGAGTCCGATATAACCTCCTCCACCGGCTCCGGTGGGGAGGTATCCGTGGGGATTTAAATCTAAAGCCAATCGATTTCAAAACCTTTGATAGAGACGATTTGCCTCCAAAAAATAAGCCTGCGCCTTTTAACGAACTCAATAGCTTTTCCCGTGTAGGATATTCTTTTCTCGAGTAATATCCATAAATGTGGTTGCGAATTGCAGCAGCATCAAAATTATCAACGTCAACAATTTTCTTGTCCCTCTTTCGTTTTTTCGGTGTACGTAAAGTATTATCTTCTGAGCCTGATGGTCCGTATTTCTCCTTCAGAATTTGAGTTACTGTCTTCTTCCCTATTGCCAATGCTTCGGCAACGCGTTCTCTCGGTGGTTTCAATGGTAAAAGAGGCCCATCGTTAACTGATTCACGTCCAAAATAATTGTACAATTTCAGCACTACAGTAGTAGTTCGCGAGATTGACTGTTTAGAGTTTTCCCCCGTTTCGACATAGTAAGACTGTAATGTTTTTCTTGTATAATAATCGTTAAGCAATCGGAGTCCAATTTATAGCCAGGTAAACGTAGTCAGTAAGATCAGTTCAATGAAAAAGCCGCATCAGAAGAAAATAACAGAGAGCACACCAAAAACGAACAGTCACTTCGCACAACAACAAAAGACAAAGATCTTATGTAGTATTGTATTCTCTTTGGACAAAGACTGCGTCATCATCACGTTATGGCGAGATGACATGCGTCATCGACAGGCACTGGTGTTGCCAGCAACATCCACCTAAATTGCACCCAACATCAATGACCTTTCTATTTAGTTATTTTTTTGTATTTTTATAGTTAGTTAAAAGAATAATAAATCTGTATAATTAGGTTTTATTATAATCACAACGTGGTTATAAATTTATGGTGATTTTTCTTCACAAGTAATCATTGCATTCGATTCAACTTACAATCCTATCAGCTTTCGATTTTTAGAGTAACATCCCTAGTGTTTAAAAAGAAAAAGGGTTGACTGACGCAACATTGTAACGACGTTCAGTTCCTTAGATCAGAAATTGTTTATTATGTTTAGAATGGTTTATTAGTGAAAGCAAATCGTAAAATTACTCGTATCGGTCATTATTGTAATAATTAAAAAATATGTGTTATTACAAAGTAAAAAAATTGGTTCGCAAGCGTCAGATGTAATAATAAAAAAATATGTGTCATATGACAATGAAAGAAGTAAGTGTGTAATCTCCTATTTAAAAGAAATATAAATAAAATTGGTTTGTAAGTACATTACCATAAAAGTTCGGGCGCCTTGGAGATACACATGCCTAAGATAATCAGCGGATATTGGAAACTTTTAATCTTCCGGAGGTGAGCTAAATGAAACCAAACTGTGAGGTTTAAGGTTTTATTGTCCACTCCAGTGTGCATTTAGAAATAGTTGCAAGGATACATTCCTAATGTATATCTAACCTTAAATTTAAAATTAGATTTTTATAAGCTACGTCAATATGATTCTATGTCACCAATGCACTTTTAGGTTATTTTGAAGTTTAGATTTAAAATATAATTAAAGTAAGCTCACGGCATCCCTCGGCGAGTATATGTAAACACAGCAGCGGGAAAGCTCGTAGCAGGCGAAGTTTTCAGTTTAAGCCCATGCGGTACATCCATGTTTGAGGTGAAAAGTCCAAACCCTCCATAAGGAAATGCAGATGACCGAAGACAAAGGAACGCCGAAAAAGGTCCAAAGAAAAGAGAAAAGGCAAAGACAAAGGCGGTTCCAACTGGAAACCCGTAACAAAACTGCATGTCATTAGAACAAACTCCAATATGGGCACGAGGTCCTAATTTTTTATAAATTTGTGCAACTTACCGCCTTAATTCGCTGGAACAATGCCAATAGCAAAAGAAATCATAATATTTTCAGATTAAGAGCTGAAACAATAGAATTCCAACAATTACTTTTCAAATTAGGAGCGTGGCGAATTTCCATCAAAGGGAATCCCATTAAAAAATGACAACTCACCAGAAACAAACTACAATTCCACAAGAGGACAGTTGTGAGGACACAAACTATCATCCTTTAGGCCAAAATACTCTCATTTTTATGAGATCCATTGAAATCAAGTCACGAAGCCATGAACATCGACCATCCCGTCTCAATATAGGAAGAAAGGTGCTTTTGACAGCGATACGTCAAAATGTCATTCACTCCGCGCTCCGAAACCCCTCGTTCAAAAATAGAATTAAAACCGGTGTGACGACGTTCGCAGAGCGCGTCGTTACATTACATCCCTCCCCAAAAAGAAAAAAGAAAGAAAGAAACTTCCTTTTCTAATGAAAATTATGAGAGTCCAGAACAAAATTCCAAAAAACCTCAAAAGACAAAATGTCCCGCAACATTTTTCAATAAACAAAAAGGCATTGCGAAAGCATCTTGCAATGGGTATTGCAGAAACAATTATAAATTAAAGAATGGGAAAGCATTCCTAAAAATCAAAGAATGTGAAAACACTCGAAAAGTAAAGAACCAAACTCAGAAAAGAGTAAAAACTTATTTCAACACAAAAGTGAAAATAAATCCTTCAATAAAACAAATTAAACAATCCCTACTCAATTCCATTCCAGATATCGATTAGGCAACCAACGCCGTCGAATCTAATCCTTGATCTTAACCAGCCTTCTAGCATCAATACAAAAGTGCGGTTGAGCTCCTACGCCACCGACTCTATACCAGCTATTCCTGAAACAAAAATATGAAACTAACAAGATATCGGTTAAGCACCAACGCTGCCGAATCTGAAAGAAAATCGGTAAAAACAATGAAGTTTTCCCACTGTCGGTTAGGTTGAAAAGCCGCCGACTTCAAATTCCTATTCCAACATCTAAAACGTCAAAACAAAATCACAACAAAAGTGTCGTAATAATATATTTATAAGCATTGTGATCGGCATAACACCACCAACTTTCCGAGCACAAGCAAAATATAAAGAAAATATGACAATTGTGACCAGTACAACACCACTGACTTTCTGAGCACAACCGCATAAGAAAAAGAATGACATTTGCGACCGGCACAACACCACCGACATCCCGTGCGCAAAGCATAAAAAATGTAACAATGTGTATAAAAACACAATCGTACAAAAAGAGAAAAACGGCAATTACGACCGGCTCAACACCACCAGCTTCCCGTGCGCAAAGCGTAAGGTGTGACTATGTGTATGAAACACAATAGCACAAAAAATTGTAAAGTCCAGTAAGACACAAGTTTCCCAAAAAATGGTATAACAAGGTGTGTAAAAAATGCATAAAATGCGTCCAATCCGAGAATCTTAATACTAAGAAAATAACCCAGAACTGTACAAAAACAAAGTTCAAGAAACTTAATTTTCCATTCCCTAAGTGAGTGGAAACAAGTCAAGTGAATTTAATGTAGAAAATGAATATTAAATTTCACTCCTATATTAGAGTAGAAACTAAATTCCTAAATTTGTACAAAATATACAATATTAAATATACAAGTGTATAAAAATATATACAGGAAAATAATCCTATACAACAAAGATAAATAAAAATATAAGATCTTTTGATGTGGAACAATTTGTTAATATGGAGTAGAGCCACACAATAACAAGTCCTAAAATGACCTAAGTTATTTTTGAAGGAAACTAAAATTGAAATTAATAAATTGTTGTGAAGTTCCTAACATACATCACCTTTCAAGAACCCTAAACCTATCAAACATCACCTTTTAATGGGTTCAATACTTCAAACAAAGTACCAAAGACAAAGATAGACATTGTCAAAACAAGAATAATTTTAATATTTAATTATGTCTTTAATATGATAACGACCAGTATAGTTTTTATTAAGGTCCTTCAAAACATAAACATTAGAGGAAATTTTATCTATTATTTCACACTCAACAAACTTAGGTGCCAACTTAGCCGAAAAGAATGCAGGAGCATTAGACTGCACAAAACCTCTCCTCCACACTATATCTCCCACTTCAAAAGAAATGACCTTCCTTCCTAAATTATAATAACGCGCATTACGCTTATAAGCTTTAAGCAATGAAGCTTGAACTTTTATAAAAATATCACTAAGTGATTTAAGTGAAAAAGCAAATGAAGACCTATCAACAACATCAAGTTGATTGAGGTTATCAAAAGAATTACTAAAACGGTGCAATGAAGCATCAAAAATAAGTTCTCTACCGAACATGAGAAAATTAGGAGTGAAATCTGTAGCTAGATTCACACTACTATTCAAAGCTAATTGAACATGAGGCAAATATTTTGACCAAGTTCTATGATCATCTTTAACAAAACAAGAAATACATGTTTCGACTGTTTTGTTATATCTCTCTACAGGATTATTTTGAGGTGTATATAAAGTATTATAAAATATTTTACTAATATTATAACTTTTTAGAAAATCTACAAATTGCTTAGCTGTAAATTGGCTTCCATTATCACAAACAAAAATTTTAGGTGTTCCAAACTTAAGAAATATTTCTTTTTCAAGTATCCTACAAATTACTTTAGTGGTAGCACTAGTCATAGGAAATATCCAACAATATTTTGTAAAAACATCTATGATTGAAAGTATATACTTGTGGCCAGAATAAGCTTTTGGAAGAGTTCCAATAATATCAATAGAAAGCATTAACATTGGTTTATCAACTTTCTTAGGATTAACCATAATTCCATGAGGTGGATTAGTAGAAGATTTATAAGCTTTACAAGTGTCACAAGAAGAAATGTATTTTTGAACATCAATAAACATACCTTTCCAAAAATAATGTATTTTTAATTTATTTAAAGTTTTATGAATTCCTAAATGTCCTGAATTAACATCATCATGATTAGATTTAATAGTGTCTAAGATGTGTTCTTTAGGTATGACAATTTTCCAATTTAAACGATTATTAGGATTATATTTATCTTTACAAAATCTATACAAAGTATCACATTCAACTTTGAAATTTTTATATTTTCTAGGAAACTTTTGACAATTTACAAATATTTTTCTATACCAAGGATCATTAATTTTATGTTTAACTAAATGAGTAAGACCTAAGCCTCTCTTTTCATAAGAAATATTTTCAAAAAGTGAAATAATTTTATTTAACTCGTGTTTCTCAGAAGGAGAAAGTTCAGAAACAGAAGTAACTGCATTTACACAAGTAGTGGATTCATATTCAACAGTAATATTATTCCATAAGTCTTTAGCAAGATTAAATTTCAACCAAAAGTCAAATCCCAAAATAATTGAAGGTCCAAAAGAAGGTATTATCAAATAATCTACATTTTGAGTTAAGTTATCACAAGTGATAGGTAAAACCATAGTTCCAATAACATTGTGTGCAGAACCATCAGCAGTAACAGCGTTACCTTTATAAGGTTTAAATTTATAACCTAATTGCAAAAATGTTTGATGAATATTAGAACCGAGTACACAACTACAAGCTCCACTATCTAACAAACCTGAATAAAATTTATCACTAATATTAAAATTTAAATAAGGTCTAGTGTCTTTATGTTTAACAAACAAAATAGGAGCAGCCCTGATATTATTAAAGAAAACTTTCAAATAATCCAACCAATCATTAAATTCTTTCTTACAAGTGGCTTCACTCGGAGCATTGCTAAATTTTTTCAACATCGAGTCACCAGAAGTTTTATCAAAAACTAGGGCTCGATGGGACCTGATACGTTTTTTGACTGAACAGTATTTGAATTACAAACTTCGCAATTCCTCGTAGTGACGCCAAGCTTGTGACATTTAAAACAAATTACACCTGGAAATGTAGGGCAATTTTTATAAGAATGTCCAGAGGACTTACATTTTAAACAAGTTAAATCATCTGATTTAACAGCACTAATTTGAGCAGAATATTTTTCTTTTTTAATACTTTTATTCTCACTCAAGTTCTTTCTTGACACAAAATTCTCTAATTCTCTGCTGAGGTTAATAAATTCGTCGATAGAAGAAATAGTTCTACCAAACACAAAAGGTGTGTAAATATTCAACATGTTATGTTTAATAATAGTTATGAGGGTAGCATCAAAAACAGGCATAGACAAACGGCTAGCCATATCCATTATGTCTGTAATAAAATCTGGTAATGACTCAGTTATCTTTTGTTTACGAGTACGGAGTTCCTGTTCCAAATGATAATCAAATTCAACTCTATCAAAACGTTTCAACAACGCAGCCTTCAAATCCTGCCAAGAAGCAATACGAATACGAACACTACGAAACCATTTAAGCGCAGTGCCTGACAAAAGATCAGAGAATGAACTAACCAAAAAATATTCATTAAAATTTTTAAACAAGAAATATTCTTCCACTTGAGTAATAAATTCCCTAACGCACGATTTACCATCATACAAAAGCTTACTTCGTTTTAAATCAGGCAACTTAGTAACAGAAGGCAAGTTTTTCTTCAAATTATCGTTCAATAAAACATTCATCATATTAAATGAAGATGCGGCTCTCAGACTATGATCACCAACTTCAGACAAATCAGCCATGACATGAGGCATCTCATGAGTAGAAGCACCAACCGGAACATCACCAACAATATTCTCAAACAAAGGCGGGACCTGTATTTCCTTATCCATGTCTGATTTATAAAAGGATGTGAAAATCTAATAAAAAGTTGTATTAAATACACTATAAGTTTCTAATTAAAGTATCAATTAAAGTTTCTAATTAAAGTTAATTAAATTATGAATGAAGTTAATTGCATTGATAGCAAAACGCTAAACTCAAAAGTCAACAAACTCATAGAATGGAATGTTATTGTTGCAAAAGTTATTTAGGTCAAATGCCTATAAAGATAAAAATGCATTAGTGATTCACAAAATAAATTATTTATGTCTACTTAAGGTAAACAGCAAATATTCAAATATTACTATGTTTTCACACATGTGAATAGAGGTTAAGAACTAGTAATTATATAATATTACTAAGTGGAAAATCTTACCTGTAATAAACAAAAGCTATATAAGATAAAACAGTTATAACAATAACCATGTTATACAAATTGAAACATTCACCTGTAATTGAGAGATACAAACAATAGTACTAACTTGTAGTATGATTAGTTTTGCAAAGTAAACAATAACAAAGATTTACTGTAATACACAGTTATGTAACAGTAAAAAACATGAAGAAAACACTGTTCTTAACATGATAAGGTAAAAAATAATGCAAAGGTGACAAAGAATAAAGATATATGCACACTGTCATGTCCCTGTTCGCGAGTGCCAATTGTAATAATTAAAAAATATGTGTTATTACAAAGTAAAAAAATTGGTTCGCAAGCGTCAGATGTAATAATAAAAAAATATGTGTCATATGACAATGAAAGAAGTAAGTGTGTAATCTCCTATTTAAAAGAAATATAAATAAAATTGGTTTGTAAGTACATTACCATAAAAGTTCGGGCGCCTTGGAGATACACATGCCTAAGATAATCAGCGGATATTGGAAACTTTTAATCTTCCGGAGGTGAGCTAAATGAAACCAAACTGTGAGGTTTAAGGTTTTATTGTCCACTCCAGTGTGCATTTAGAAATAGTTGCAAGGATACATTCCTAATGTATATCTAACCTTAAATTTAAAATTAGATTTTTATAAGCTACGTCAATATGATTCTATGTCACCAATGCACTTTTAGGTTATTTTGAAGTTTAGATTTAAAATATAATTAAAGTAAGCTCACGGCATCCCTCGGCGAGTATATGTAAACACAGCAGCGGGAAAGCTCGTAGCAGGCGAAGTTTTCAGTTTAAGCCCATGCGGTACATCCCATGTTTGAGGTGAAAAGTCCAAACCCTCCATAAGGAAATGCAGATGACCGAAGACAAAGGAACGCCGAAAAAGGTCCAAAGAAAAGAGAAAAGGCAAAGACAAAGGCGGTTCCAACTGGAAACCCGTAACAAAACTGCATGTCATTAGAACAAACTCCAATATGGGCACGAGGTCCTAATTTTTTATAAATTTGTGCAACTTACCGCCTTAATTCGCTGGAACAATGCCAATAGCAAAAGAAATCATAATATTTTCAGATTAAGAGCTGAAACAATAGAATTCCAACAATTACTTTTCAAATTAGGAGCGTGGCGAATTTCCATCAAAGGGAATCCCATTAAAAAATGACAACTCACCAGAAACAAACTACAATTCCACAAGAGGACAGTTGTGAGGACACAAACTATCATCCTTTAGGCCAAAATACTCTCATTTTTATGAGATCCATTGAAATCAAGTCACGAAGCCATGAACATCGACCATCCCGTCTCAATATAGGAAGAAAGGTGCTTTTGACAGCGATACGTCAAAATGTCATTCACTCCGCGCTCCGAAACCCCTCGTTCAAAAATAGAATTAAAACCGGTGTGACGACGTTCGCAGAGCGCGTCGTTACATTATTACAATAAATATGTAAACGTAATTGAAAAAAGTTAAGCAATTGTGCAGTTCTTATTTTATGCCCGCCGTTAGAAGGTTACGTTGTTGAATTTTGATGAAATGTCAAAAGTGACCTATTATCTTGTCCCTACTTTACGTGGTATTGTATTCTCTTAGGCTAGGAGTTTGTTATTGTCAAAGAGTAAGTAATATTACGTAAGATTTATCTACGTTATTGTCATAGATCAAAGAAAAGAGAGGAGGTATGGCCTACCTAGTACCTACGAAATTGGCGTGTAGTACCTACGTGTTTTTTTTTAAGTACCTACGCTCCATTTTCATGAATGAACGTTTGATCCAAAGAGTATATAAGAGTAAGAGGCAAAGAGTATACAGTAAGAGGGCGCACCGCGCAATTCAAACAAAAAAACCGAGCTCGGCTTGGCTTTTTTTTACTATGTCAGGACGCCGCCGACGATTGGAATCGATTGTTTGTTGGAAATATTTATGTAGGAAACTGAAATAAAATATCTGAACGAAAATATTTAGGAAAGCGAAATAAAATTCCTGAACGTATAATAATAATATTCCACGACATTCTACACAACGCTATCTACCAATGGTAAGCGTAGCTTAACTAGCTTGTGTTATGGGATCTAGAACGCGGATAAACATACTTAGATACTTTTTTTTTTGTAAATACATACATATTTTGCATAGAAACACGAATATTCATAATTTTTTTATTAGTCCTATATGTACTATTCACGTTATTACATATTCTAAGAATAATTATCTTTACAAGGTATTTTTAGTTTCTATAATGTAAAAAATATAATTTATTTGCTGGAAAAATACAATTATATGCTCTGTTCACAACAGCTGATGATTTAATAATATGTAATAATCGGTTAGCAATATAAACCTATCGGAGCTGATAGATATAGCTAGGTCAAACACTCACTTAGAAATAAAGAATCAACATCTGAGAACAAAATAGAGACAATATCTCAAAAAACTAAATAAGAGTCAATATCTTGCCAAAAACAGTTTATTTCTCACAAAACACAAAAAGTCAATTTCTTACACAACACAAGGAGTCAATTTCTCACAAAACACAATAAACTAGCAGTATTCAACATTACAGAGCAGTAGTCACTCAATTCAACGTAAGCAGTAGATATTTAAAACAGAAATCATCAATTTTAACAATATTTTCACCAACACGAAAACAAGTAATTGCCAATATAATATACAGATATGGCGTCTAAGAGCTAAACGACATGTAAAGTAAATGACAACGTTACAAACTCGCCAATCGCCGGCGTCCAGAAAAATGAACCAATCAGCAGAAATGTCAAATACGTTAGTTAACCAATCAGAGGAAAGGAAGTTTGCCTGTTGAAAGATTATGTTGAATAGGGCCGCCGCCCTGTAGTTATTGTTACAGTCTGGGCCGGCAGTCTGTACATTCGTCGTTAATACTTATCTTACGAAATCGTAAGCAAAGATAACAACAAAATTCGGTTTGTTTGCGTCAAACCCAAGTCTGTACATTTTGAGGTAGCGACTAAGCGAGCAATAATGTATAGGGAATGCAAGTCTCTACATGTATCGGTGCGAGTTAACGACGGTATTTGGTACGGTGGCAATATTAGCAAGTCTCGACTTCCAAGTTAACAAAAATTGTCGGTTTCTTAACAAAGGGGGATGTCCAATTATGGCCATACTAAATTACCGAGTGCCCAAAAATATGCTATATAGCAAAAAAACCGCCGTTATTTTTAATTACGTATCAAGATATTCGTATATCAGTATAACTTAGGAGCAATGTTCTAAAATAGTAAAGTACCGTCATGATTTCCTGTTTACTTTTTCCAAAGCATAATGGCATGGACGTAATGTTACCCGATTCTAAAATCGGTAATAAACTACATATCGCTTATTATTATAATATATTTTTATTTAGCATTATTGATTATAAATCGATAAACAAAATAGGAAAATGAAAATGATTTTAGTATTGAGTACCATTTTTAATCATTTGATTAACTGGGAAAAGTAGATGACATCGATTATTTTATTTTATCAGTTGCAATATCCCGTGAGGCAGTAAAAAGTTAGAAAAGTACATTGGGTGTGAACAATTCATTTTTTGCATAATGATTTGGATTTTGCACTATCAATTAAAAAATCAATAAATAAAATAAGAAATAAAAAAATAAAAAATATAACTGCAAAAAGTTGTACACAATAAAAATGCAAAATATTATTCATGAATCGATTAATTATGTGTGTGATATCGATTTGCCAAATGTTTTATTTCATTTATGTTGCAACATCGACATGTAAGTTAGAAAATAAACTGTCAGAAGATTTTCAAACTTCGTATTTATAATATTATTCTCTTTCCTTTGAATACGCTAAGCGTTTCGCTTTTGAAAATCTTTTATTAACGAATAAGCATCATAAATGGACCACGACGACACGGCTTTAATTAACGGCTAATTTGGAGTATTTCGGCACGACATAATCTGCTTTGAACGTGAACTCGCATCTGCATACTCTAATAATAACCCAGGCTCCAGTTCTTCACAATCTTCTGGAGCTACAGTGCCAAGAGGGCATTTACGGTGCATTAATTGTGGTTTAAACATTAACCGGCTTCGTAGACATGTTTTGGAAATAGCAGAAGTTCGACATCTCTTACAGCGACAGCGGCAACAGGTAGACGTTTATGTTCATGTTTTATTATATTTGAGCCTCAGTCTAAAAGAAATGTGATCTCAATTGCTAAGTAACTAATGACATATTTCTTTTTTATTTCAGATACAGGTATCAAGCGACAGCCAGTTGACCGCCGCATGGAATCATATACGTCATCCAATCAGTCATGATATACCTATAATTGGTCATGGGCATGTATGCATCAGCTGTGACAGATTAGCACTCTGTCTAGTCTGAGACTCCACACGTTAACCGGATAAGAGATGCTGTAACCCATCAAATCCGTCCACATGAGGTAACACTATATTACAATTTCTATGGTGGTTTTTCACCTCCTTTTGGTTTAAATTAAATGGTTTTTATGTCTGCAAATGCCCTCCGATATCCCAACCTTAAGATGAAAGCCCACACTAGAGTCTCAACCATCAATCCTACTGGCTTAGACTGGCTGGCCTCATACACCCACACACTTCATACTGATGTTACAACTATATTCTAATTTGCCAATAGCATATTAAACCACAACTTAACCTTTACTTATTGTTATAGCTCCCACCAACGGCTCACCTTAGTCTCGATTGCTGGCGAAAGACTGACCAAGCAACATCAGATTATACTGAGAGATCTCAGTAAGTGTGCCGGTGCAATCAGAATATTCCCATATTCCTCTACAAGAAAGACCTGCAGATGGTGTTACCACTAATGTTATTTTGCAACCTAATTATTCAAGAGCAGCAATAATACAAAATCAATGTTTTGTACCCAGTTGTCATGAACCTAATCGGCTCTCTGTTCCAACTGCGTTGTGAGTAGATTTGTTTTGCAACTGTAATTATTACATACCACCAAATTGTAGGATTTGCCAGTCATATACGTACCAACAACTGGGACTTAATCTTGGAGCAAGGTACTCCAATAAGAATATTTAGCGCTGAACAAATTGAAGATGCATTATGGAAGGTTTACGTATTGGTCCTAACTGCTTATTAATTAGAGCAAGAATTGCATGTAAGCAGTAAAATATATTTTGTTTACATATTAGTAAGTGGTAATGAGACTGGTCATACTGCTATCCAACAGTATCATTGCAACTGCATTGTTGGTCGTCAAACAGTGGGAAGCTGTGCATGACTGTTAAATGGTATTTAGGGTGGGCACAGCATGAAGTTAATATATCTCCCCTGCAGGATGTTTAGATGATATTTTAATTATCTATGAATAATATATTCATTTTTATTTTCTTTTTTTTCTTTTTATTTTTCCTTTTTTTTCTTTATATTTCTCTTTTTATTCTCATTTTCTATGCTATAGCATAGAAATAGTCATAAAGAGAACTTAAATATCATATTTGGTACCATCAATACAACAATATGTAGTTGAGTATGTAGTTTGAGTTTTAAAATCATGTTCAGCAGCTGTTAAAATGGCTCAGGCGCAAAATGTCACTTTCTTTTTTTTTTTTTTTTTTTTTTTTTATATAGGACACGCCAACTTGACCTCACCTCGCCTGATGGTAAGCTAAAGGCAAAGTCTCAGGAAAGAGGGTCACCATTACAGACACTAAGTGCTACAATGGTGGCACTCAGCTTGGCGGCCTCATCAGATGCTTTTTCACGCCCCGCTTAAAGGCCCCGGGACTGTAGGAAGAAGGAAACACGTGTGCTGGTAATGAATTCCAGGTCTTGGTGGTGCGGCAAAGAAAAGAGTCTCCGAACCGCTTGGTTCTTGCTCGTATATTCTGCACAGTGTGAGGGTGACATCTAAGGCCTGCACGTGTTGTCCTATGTAGGAAAGGAGATGGTGGGATTAGTTGGAAGAGCTCGTCAGAACACTCACCGTGGTAGAGACGGTAAAATACAGCCAAGGAAGCAATATCTCTACGCATCTGCAAAGGCTCGAGGGTGTTCGTGACCTCAGGGTTCCCAATAATTCGGACCGCGCGTCGCTGCAACCTGTCGAGAGCATCTAGTAGGTATTTCGCGGAGCCATCCCAGAGATGCGAGTAGTATTCCACGCAGGAGCGAATTTGTGTCTTATAGAGAAGACACCGCTGCTCCGGCGTGAAAAAACGTCTCACTTTGTTTAGGAGTCCGAGTTTCCGCGAGGCTGTTTTGATGATGCTCTCGATGTAATTTCTGTTATTCAGTTTGCAGCGAATATCCATGCCTAGGATATAGAGATTGTCCTGCAGTGGAAGTGGCGTGCTCTGAAGAGTGGGAAGGGGAAGGAAAGAAGATACCTTTGCTGTGAACACACAAGCCTGCGTCTTCTTGGCATTGAACTCGACCATGTTCTCGGAGCCCCATTGAGAAATGTGATTCAAGATCCGGTCCAGTTCAGTGACAAGAAGCTGTCTTTTTTCCACGATATCAGACTGTTTGGCCGCAGGTTGTCCGTGATAACTCCCGTGTAAGGTGCTATCGTCTGCATAGCAATGTATGCTGCCGGTGGACAGCATGTCATTGATATGCAGAAGAAAGAGAGTGGGAGATAATACAGACCCCTGCGGTACGCCAGCATTTATTTGCAAGAACTCCGAAGCCCGTCCATCACAGAGGACGCGGATACGGCGCTCCCGCAGGAAACTAGCAATCCAGTTGCACAGTCTAGGAGGCAGACCAAAGGCTGGTAGCTTGGAGAGAAGCGATTTGTGCCAGACTCTATCGAAAGCTTTGGCGATATCAAGACTAATTGCCAGTGACTCGCCGTGCTTGTCCATAGCCTCACCCCAAAGATGGGTAACGTATGCTAGAAGATCACCCGTTGACCGTTTCGGCCTGAAGCCATATTGCCGGTCATTAATTAAGGAGTGATCCTCTAGGTGACGCATGAGCTGTTTGTTAATGATGTGCTCGAAGACCTTGCACAGCACTGAGGTGACGGCTATGGGTCGATAGTTGGCTGGCTCTTAGCGATCCCCCTTCTTGGGGATCGGCTGTACATTCGCCTCTTTCCAAGCCGAAGGCACTGTACCCGAGCTGTAGGACAGTCGGTACAGCCGCGTAAGCATCGGAGACAACTCCGCTGCACATTTTTGTAAGACCACCGCTGGAATACTATCCGGGCCACTGGCTTTCCGGACATCGAGTGATTGAAGCACCGCACGAACATCGCATTGCCTGATACGTATTTCAGGCATTACGTGGTCACCATTGGGTAGTGTCGGCGGCTGTATACCGCAATCATCGACTCGGGAATTGGCCGCAAAGAGATTTACTAGCATATTGGCTTTCTCTTGCGGTCCATGGGCCAGGGATCCATCAGGGTAGCGCAGCGGTGGCAGCGAAGGCTGACAGAAGTTGGCCTGCACGGCTTTGGCCAGTCGCCAGTATCCACGGCTGCCCGTGGGATGTGCCACTAGCTCTTGACCAAGCCGCGCAATGCGCAGGGCATCCGCTCTGACGTAAGCCCTCTTGCAGACCTTTGTGGCTCTGTTGTACGCCGCCTTGAAGTGGCTCACATTGGGATCGTGCGTGGCACGCGCCCTTACCCAAGCGCGATACGCGGACTGCTTTTGATCAACAGCTCTCGCACACTCGCGCCCGAACCAAGGGCGCACTCCTCGGGCACCGGTGACATCAGTGTACGGGATATAGTATTCCATACCCAGACCGATCTCACCGGCAACAGCAGTAGCACAATCCGAGGGTTTCTTACCTTCAAAGCAGCGTTCAACCCACGGGATGGACGCAAAATAGTTGCGCAGCCCATCCCAATCTGCTGACGAGTAGTGCCAGAGACGCCGCTTCCCCTGCACGGGTCGTGAAGGCGCTATAATTGGCATCTTGGAGCAGACCAGACAGTGGTCGGAATTGCCTAAAGCGGCTTGTACCGAAACACTGTACAGGTCTGGGTGACTCGTCAGCAGAAGGTCTAGCAGAGAGGGTGCTAGGCCCGACCTTCTTGGTATTCTAGTGACCTCGTGTACCAATTGGGTCAGGCCATGCGCCAGAGCAAATGCATGGGCGGCTCTTCCCGCATGGTCTGTTTTGGAGGAGCCCAACCAGGTTTCGTGGTGGGCGTTAAAGTCCCCCAAAAATACCACTTCGGCGTTCGGAAACCGTTCCTGCGCATCATCTGCCGCCTGACTCAGATATTCAAAGAGTCGAGTTGTCTCAGCATCTCCTGTATGGGAACGGTAGAGGCACACATAGATCTGACTCGTAGAGCCATGGTCTACGTGTACCCATAGGGTTGAAAAGGATGGGTCCTCAAGGCAGCGCAAACGGCGACAACAAACATCCGCCCTAACAAACACGCACACCCCGGCTTTTGCACGGAAATTTTCCTCGATAACATAGCCGGGGTAAAGCAAGTAGGTCGTGTCATCAGGGCGGCCTATTTGTGTCTCCGTGAGAAAGAGCATATCTGGTTTCGCCGTCTCAAGGTGTTGGTGGACGGCGTTGAGGTTCGCATGGAGTCCACAGATGTTAGTGGACTCCACCTCAAATAGCGAGCTTGTGGGAGTTTGCAGAGCCGCTGTGTTGCCCAATACTCTTAAATGCGCTGCCATGATGAAAAGGAGAAAAGGGCGTGAAAAAAAGAGGTGATTGTCGTCGCAGCACCGCGTGACAAAGTGCGGGATATTGGTTTTGTCTATGATTATGAGGCATGGCGTGAGCCGACACGCCGTACGGAAGGGCCCCCGTACCCCCCCGAATATGGTCGCCTGGCCCCCACTTCCGGTCACCAACCGGCACGACGAGCCATACCGGGATTATGCGCGGTCTGGTGAGGCAGCCTTCCAGGGTGGTTAGTCCCAGTTGGGCCTCTGTACTATACCGCGGGCGGCCAGCGGCACCACCGTTTCTACGGGTCTCCCTGACCGGCGCGTCGCCCCGCACCATCCTCACTAGACTACGCCAAGACCCACTGGTCCCACTAGTGCTGCGACCACCATCACCCCTACCCGGCTATGCATTTGCTGATCCCTGAACGCAATCCAACCGAAATTGAATTACTATGAAGGGTTTTTCGCAATATTGCACGGTGGTACCAACCCGGTCGAAATTTGTGACAAATTTGTGCCGTCAAATCTCTACCACCAGTTTTTTTTCGCAAAATGTCCCCTGGTCGCAAAACGTCACTTTCGCAGAATGTCTCTTTCGCAAAATGTCTATTTCGCAGAATGTCTCTTTCGCAGAATGTCACTTTCGCAGAATGTCGCGCCAGGGACTTAGAATAAAATTTCCATTTTCAAAATCAAACCATTTATTAAAATTTTAGAAAGCCTTTAACGCCTGAAACTTTGGTACTTAAAGGGCATTGTCCAAAACTGGCCTCTCATGGACACGACGTACGCAAATGTAGCTATTGATCAATAATCATGTTTAATTTTTACCGAACTAATCATGATTTCTTGGAGTATCAACAAATATCTTTAAATAATTAGTATTTAATCAATTAGTTCATTAAAATATACATTCTCCTAACATGGGTATACATCTTTCTCTTTTGCTTAATAATAAAATGTTGCCAGTTATAATAAAGATCGAAATCGATTTTTATTTAAGACTTATGAATATATCGATAAAGAGTAATGTATGGGACACCGGAGTTTGATAAGGAATTGATAGAGAATTGATAGATTGACTACTTGATACTTTTAAAAAAGATACATAAACTAAATGATATTGAGTACGCGTTGACTGTGACGCTTGCGGTTAAGCCCGCGTGGAAATCGGTTCTACTCAACGATCAAACGTAAGATTATAAGAACGATGACGAAAACGTAAAAATATATGTAAGTAATTATGTATTATATTCGGTTAATTATGAGCTCATTTATTTATTTATTAGACTTCATGCACAAGTAGGTACATAAGCGGACTTAATTCAACAAGCATTCTCTATCAGTCAACCTAAACACTAAATAGTGTATGTAAATACAATAAAAATAAATAAATATAATACTTACCACTTTACGATTTACATAATTGTAAAGTGGTATTATATTTATTTATTTTTATTGTATAGATACGAGAAAGTAGTAAAGAATAATAATATATTAATATGGTTTAAAAAAAGATTCACAACTCAAAACAAAATGGTGTCGTCTCGTCTTTGATCAAATATTGTTTTTATAATAATGAAACGAAAACTTTTTAACTCGATTCAAAAACGAATTTATGTTTAATCGATTGAGCTTGTGTTTTTATATGGCAATTGGAAAGAAATCTTATAAAATGTCATTCGCTTGTCATTTTGACTCGTGAATACCTACATTTTTCAATTTCTTGCGAAAGCCGATTCTGTTTTTAGAATTAATATTATTGGCGTGTGGTACATACCAACTTAAATAGGTCTAGGGTAAACCCACCTGCCCAATTCCCAGGATGTTTTAATAACTTATGACTGAATAATAAAGAAATGATGAATACAACTAATCTTTTAACAAAAATTGACGAAATACTATGGTCAATAAATAATATAAATGATGAATTCTGATACAACCATATGATGTTATTTTATTTCTTACTAGTATGAACTACCAAACCTGTATCATATTTGGCCAATTATTATCTGTCCATACCAGGCCAAGTGCTCATACAAGTTGGACAATGTCCTTTACACAAAGCCGTGTTCCTGTTCCAAATAAAAACTATCAATAGAAATTCAATATTTTACACACATTTAAAATTTACATAAATCAAAAAAATCAATACTGTTAGTAGATAGATAGATAATATTAGCTATTACAGGTACCTAACACGGGTAAACATGGTTATTAATTAACATTTGCTGCATTAATTTTTCGTAAATGATTAAACATTTTTTTTTTCACTAAGAAAATTTTCATACCAGAATCTACTTACTTGCTAATGAAATATTGTCATCTAAAATAAACATTGATATCTACTCAAAAAAATGTACCGGTAAACACATAATAAAACCTAAATTTGACTATTTGCACATTTGTAAGAAAATAATCTTTTTTAAGAATTGTGGAAGCGTCCGTTCTTTACGTCCCAATAGTTCGTATCAAAGTTAATATCTTTCTTCTGCCGTCTGTTCTGTTTTTTTGTTTCTGTAAATAAATTATCTGTTATTTTTCTGTTCCAGTATTTACTTTCTTTCCTTAATTTATCGATGAATATACATAAATTTGGCTTTTTTGGTATGCGGCCTGCATTTATACGCCGATGCCACCCTTCTAAAGCGTTAGTTGTTCGGTGGCGTTGGTGGGCGCAACTAAGTAAGGATGACGGCATTTTTGGGTACCATTGGATTTCATAATAACGTCTAAAATTATTCATTTGTTGAGTATCTGGAGCTATACTTAAAATGTACCCCCAAGCTGCAGGGATTTGATTCAGCCAGTACCAGTGCTACTATTGCAGCCATTCTTGCAATATTTCGCCCTTCTCGTGTACGCAACAATCCTTTTTTCTCTGCATGTTTCCATATTGCTGCGTTGTAATGTCTATAACATCCTGTTATTAGTGCTTCAGGAAATACTGATTTGACAGCGATTATTTGTGCCATTTCATAATCACTCTTAAAGGTTGTAATAATTATACCCAATTTTTCTTTTAATATGTTATACAGCCGCGTATATGTCTCTTGGGATTTATTAGGTAGCAATGTATATATTACTGGGATTATATTTGTACACTTTTCTGTAGACCCAATGTCCAAATGTAAGACATAAAACTGATAAAAAGGTGGCGGAGCTGACATAAACGTGCCATCTGCAAAATATGATTCAGGTTTCTTCACAATCTTCTTTACTAAAGGTGTTGCAAGTACCAAAATTTTGTCAGTTTGTCCATCTTCACAAACAAGGATATGTTTACCTAAAACTTCAGGTACAATTGCAGTTTCGGTACTGCTATGTTGTAGTCGATCTACGTTCAAATAAGACTTTCTTGCCCTATATTATGTATCTTTAATTGATTGAAACGTAGGAATCCGATAGTGTTCACTATTAGGTATTTTTTTACGAATTTTTTCATCGTTTTCTTCGTAAATTTGTTTTATGGGACGAAAATCTTTGCAAACAACCTGTTTTAATAATGTTATGTGTTCACTAATTATATTTTTAAATTCTATTGACTCATATGTATGCACCGATTTCAGTTTAATGATATTTTTTCCTGTTTTGTCTAATGTTAGTGACGCATTACAGTCTCGCCTATATATGCACCGCCAGAAAGTACTTCCACTTTTGTTTGTTTTGTTCTTCTGATATCTGTACTCACAATGTAGAAGTGTTCTATGTCCTTTTTGATTACGTATATATTGGAATTCTTGATCCATACTTAAACTTCAATTCACTATTTTTTTTCAATATAATGTAACAGACAAAGCACAGCTCGGCAATAATGAATGATACATACATTTATAAGTTTTTCTCTAACTACCCTTACATATTATTATAAGAGTTGCCATCACCGAAACTTTAAATTGTACCAAAATTTTATTTTATATTTTGATACAGTTAGTATCAATTTTTTATTTATTTATTTGGAATACATACTTATGTAATTTAAGTACAAAGTTTTGATCTTTATGTTTACACTGTAACTGTCTCTAATGTAAAATAATGTATGTACAATAAAGTGTTATCTATCTATCTTAAATTTTAATAAGTGATTTGGTTTTGAAAATGGAAATTTTATTCTAAGTCCCTGGCGCGACATTCTGCGAAAGAGACATTCTGCGAAAGAGACATTCTGCGAAATAGACATTTTGCGAAAGAGACATTCTGCGAAAGTGACGTTTTGCGACCAGGGGACATTTTGCGAAAGTGACATTTTGCGCCTGAGCCGTTAAAATCGATTGTATATATGTGTTTTTCTGTGAAATAAAAACTTGATTTATTTTCTAAACTCGAAGTTTTATTTAAAATAGTACAATTGTATTTTAATGGTGGTATGGTATACCACCATTTGCATACACTTTTTGCTGTGGGCACCACATGGCCAAAGTGTCTATGGAAAGTGGTCATCCCCCTTTCGTCGTAAAGAATGCGAGCATTCTTGAAGGCCCGCAAAGTAGTTAACGTCGTTAACTATTTGTTATTATTTGTCCACATTTTGTTGATGTTTTTAATAGAATATTAAATATGAAATTGGGCAACATTGAGGAAATAAGTATTATATATTATAAATGGCACACACCAATGACTTTTCGATGCTTTTCGAAGTTATGTGTGTATTTATCGCAGGTTAATAAGTGCCCGGTTAATGGCAATAGGCTCGCCACCTATTACATTGGGACCTAAACATAAACTGGCGAAATGTGGGTGCTAGCACCTCTGCCTACCCCTTCGGGGATATAGGCGTGAGTTTATGTTATGTTATGTTATATTATAAATGGAGGCTAATTTGGTGAATTTAGTTGAGTTTCAAGTTATTATTTGGATGATAATGATGTTTTATTGTTCAATTTTACATTTTAATAATGTCTAAGGTTATGAAATGGATGATAAAATACAATTATAAGATGTTGGATGTTTATTTGGTGAATTTGGTTGAGCTTTAAGTTATTATTTAGATGATAATGATGTTTTATTGTTCAATTTTACATTTTAATAATCTCTAAGGTTATGAAATGGATGATAAAATACAATTATAAGATGATGGATGTTTATTTGGTGAATTTGGTTGCGCTTCAAGTTATTATTTGTTAACTTTTGGTGATATGTGTATGTTATATTGTTAAATTGTATGTTTCATAATGTCTAAGGTTATGAAATGGATGACAAAATACAATTTTAAGATGATGGATGCTTATTTGGCTGAGGTTCAAATTATTACTTGTTGACTTTTGGTGATAGACTCTAAGGTTATGAAATGGATGATTGAATACAATTATATGATGATGGTTACTTATTTGCTGAATTTGGTTGAGGTTCAAATTTTTATTTGTTGACTTTTGGTGATTTATGTATGCTATATTGCTCATGATAAAATACAATTATAAGATGGTGGATGCTTATTCGGTGAACTTGGTTGAGCTTCAAGTTATTATTTGTAGACTTTTGGTGAAATGTGTATGTTATGTTGCTTAATTTCATATTTAATAACTTCCCAAGGCTATGAAATAGATAATTATATTCTGATGGGTGCTTATTAGTAACTGTCATGTTCATGTATGTAGGACTAGTAACTAACACAATATAAGTTACTGCAGAGTTCATACAATGACTATCGGTAGGTAGTAAGTAGATTTCTACCCCTATTCGCAGTAGTTCGGTGATTTGTCCGGTATACCGAACTAATGCTACTTTTTAGTCGCAGTAGTCCGGTAAGCACAACGCACCGTACTATTGCTACATTTTTAGTAGCAATAGTTCGCGAAGTAACATAGGCAAAGAAAATACAATAACAATTTAATTACTTTAAAATGAAGACGTAAAGAGAGCCACTTTATATAAAAATAACTGGGTAGAAATGTCGCCACAAATTAGCTAAGCAAACTCTAAGATATAGGTATACAGACTCTTCAGTTGCAAGATAGGTATAAATGTTTTATTTTATTTATTTATTTATTTCAATTAAATTGATTATTACAAATTACATTACTCATTACACATTTGTCAAATTCAATCAAATCAAATCAAAAAATCATAGGTAAATTAAATAAAACAAATATATATATAAGTTCATATCTTGTGCATTTATTACTTCAAAGTACTTAATACAAAGAGTTTCTATTAAGTCTTTACAGACAATAAAATTTTCTCAGTCTTCATTTTGTAGCATTTTGTTGTGACTTCGGCTATGGGTATCCTCTCCTCAGGCTTGAGTTGAGTGACAAACAACGGCTGGCATCTGCAATGAAAAGAAATAGATAGCAATAGGATTACAATATAGGTTGCACGAGTAGGCTTGACGTCGTGGAGGAGAAAGAGCCGAAGGCGGACCCTGAGCTGCGAGGTAACAATGCAATCAGTATAGTATGTCTACACAAGGATGTTGATGACAATGTTCAATTTTCGTTCAGTGAAAATATGTATATGCATCAAATACATCTATTTGCAATGGTTGTGTATCTGCCTATTGTCTGCCCCGGTTGCCATACTAACATCTATGGCAGTCGTTATATATGGCAAAAGCCCGTACAGAAGGGCTAACCATCGGTACGGTTAACAGCTTCTCTGCTGGAAGGATCCACCACTTGAGCTTGAGTGACAGCTGCTGGCATTTGTAATGAATAATAATAGATAGCAAAAGGATTATACAATTTTCCTCTGATATAAACTGTACCCTCATGGATACAACCTTTAGTTCCATCAAAAGCAGAAAATGCCTGCAGAATGTTGGTTTGTGATTGTTAGTTTATATTATAGTAGTTACTAATTTGCAAGTGCATAGCACACATCTAAGTATGAAAGAGAAGAAACCACTTCCTACTTCACCTGTAGAACGTTACTGTAGTGTCTTGCATGTAAGTTACATATTTGTGTGTCAGTGTGGTATATATATATATATATATATAAATCTTGAAGGACATGTTGCGTCCTACATGGCGTTATTTACCGATGATGCCGCGTCCGACTGACTTTGTGCGTCCGAAATACGGACGCAAGATTAACCGACCCTCATTTTCAGCCCAAATGTTCGTTATGATCAATAGAATGCTAGGGCGAAAAATTGGCATGGACGTAATTCCATCACTACAACGCCTTTTAGCGTATAATATAGTTCGGCCGTCGCCCGACTGAAATTTGGAGGGCACTAGTGTTCAGCGTATACTTTACCACGTATACTTTGAGTTCAGTTCACCGATCTTAATGTGTCCATTGAATATCGTACTTAATTTGTAAAGTTTTTATCATGTTTTCGTGACAACAATCTTGCGTCTCTTAAATATCCTTAAGCGGGCACTAGGTACGGTGTCTGAGGGGTCTATTCGGGGTTCACGAGACTTCAGCGCGCTCGCGTGCCGAAGTTTTTAAACAAACAGACATGTGCGGGCCGTGATGTAAGTTTGTCACCAAAGTGAAAGCTTTAAAAATGGTTATTTATTTGATCTATTATTACCTATAGATAGTTTTTTTTTAATCTTCAGTTGTTATTGAGGATTGAGGTCTTAGTCATAGCGTGACTATGTCGCCCTCTTTGGAATTGTTGAATACATGGTGTTCAATCAATGATCTATACAGCAAATCTTAGCTAAGGAATACAATTTTTTCGGCTCCTCAGAAGTTGGACTAGCGAGGATACTGTTACATAGGCCCATATTGTTATTACCGTTACCATATTGTTACGACAGACGTCGATATCTCGAAAACTAATAACCGGATCTTCAAGAAATAAAAACGCATTGTTAGTGACGAGGTACTCTACCGATTGGCATAGAAAAATCTAGAATTGTCAACACAAAGTCACAACCTACCTACGAGTACCTACTCTTTTGAATAAATGAAAACAATAGGTGAATATCGAGAATGAACTCGAAAGTTCAGTGACGGCGGCAAACTTCAAAAGAGAGTGGATAGTTATCGCTCGCGTATTTTCTAGATGATTCGACCCTCCTAATTGAGAGGTATATGAACACGCTCGCATAGCGACACCATTCATTCTGTCTTTGAGATCGCTAACAAACACAGCGAGCTTAAGCAACCGAAGAAGATTATACCTGTAACCTGAGCAACGACTGTGGACTACTGTGAACTACTGAGCGACTGGAACTGTTGAAGAGTACTGTGTGCACTAGTGATTTAATTGTCTAGTTTGTGGTGAGCTAATAAATTCCTTCGTTGCGTACACGGCATTTATTTGTACCCTGTGCACGTAACAATATAATTGCTTTCTTTGAGCCTCATTCCGGACACACTTCATCAAAATGTAATTGATTGACGTTACATAAGCTACAGTTAGGCGAGCCCAACTTATCCTTTAAAGATAGACTGTAGGCACTTGAGGTGGAAACGATCCAGAGTACGTTTGTGGTGCCGATACACACACCACATCTCAGAGGAATATAAGAGGTTTGACAGCACAACTGCCATGTAAACAGATATTTTGGTGGCCAGCTTAAGGTCATTTGAGCAGAAAACCTTGGAATGCAGCTTCCCAAATATCGCAGCTGCGGCATAGATCCTGCTGCCGATCTCATCATCAAGGTCACACTTGGATGTTATAGTGCTCCCCAGATAGCAAAACTGGTCAACCTGCTTGAGCATGTCCTGACCTAGCTGTATAGACAGTGTCTCGTGACCATGTGTGTCCAGAGACATCACCTCCGTCTTCTTGACACTGATTTTAAGGCCGAACTTGCAGCAAGCTTGGTGACAACTGGACATTAGCTGTTGCAGGCCATCAGGGGATTCTGCCACAAAGCATAAGCATACATGATTTCTGTAATCATTGTATGGGGAGACCTTAGTGCGCGCCTTAAGTCTGGCCAAATTGAAAAGACCATCCTCCGCCATCTGTGCGGAAGCGGATGCGTACTCCCTCAGAAAAAGTTCGTAAAACATCACTGACTATTACTGCAAAGTACTTGGCGAACAGTGTGGGCGCTAGAACACACCCTTGTTTCACCCCACAGGTAACGAGTAAGAAATTTGATTGTTCACCATCGACACCGACGCAGCATTGCATGTCGTTATGCAGGAGTCTAAGAAGTCTCACAAACTTCTCCGTGCACCCTAGCTTCCCAAGCATCATCCAGAGAGCTTCCCGAGGCACACTGTCGAATGCCTTCTCCAGGTCAACACAGCGGAGATAAAGCGGACGACCCTGTTCTCTGCTATTTTCTTGCAGTTGACGCACAGAAAAGATTGCTTCAGAGGTGGTTCGTTCAGGTCGGAAGCCAAACTGAGTTTCTGGCAGTATCTTTTCAGACAGAGCTTTTAAGCGGTTTAAAAGGACTCTGGCCAAGGCCTTTCCCAGGGCTGACAAAAGCGAAATACCGCGGTTAGAGTTGCAGTCGGAACGGTCACCCTTGTTTTTGTAGGGGATTGTCAACCAGCCTCAATGCCCGTCTTTGCAACGAGTCGAAGGGGTCAAGTTGGTACGCAGGTGCTCCAGCAAAAAGGTGACAGCAGTACTCCATGTGAGGCCGGACCTGTGCTTTATAAAGAAGGAGTTGCTGCCCCGCAGTGAAATACTGCTTCGCCCTGTTGAGCACTCCGAGCTTTCTTGATGCCAAGTTAACCTTGTCCTGCAAATGACTTCGGTATTGGACGTCACTGAGATATCGACACCAATTATCCCTATACTCAGGGAGATGGTAAGCGGTGTGCCCAGGAATTGCGGCGCTACAATGAATGGGGTTTTCTTAGCGGTGAATACACATACTTGTGTCTTAGTGGGGTTGACTTGGACTAGGTTTAGTCGTCCCCAATCGGATATTCCAGAGAGAGTAGTCTCGATTTCAGACACAAGTTGTTCGCGACTCTTCTCCACCTCGGACTGAGGGATATTTGCACGGCCCGTGTAACACGTGTCCCCGGTACTGTCGCCCGCATAATGAATGGAGCCATCAGACAGCATGTCATTGATATGCAGCAGAAACAGCGTCGGAGACAACACGGAGCCTTGTGGGACACCAGCGTTTATGTTCATGCGGTCCAAGCAGCTGCCGTCGACGACGGCTTGGATGCTTCTGTTGGACAAAAAGCTGGAGATCCATTCGCACAATCCTTCGAGGAGTCCATAATATGGCAACTTCGTAAGAAGACCTTTGTGCCAGACCCGATCGAAGGCCTTCGCTACATCGAGGCTGACCGCTAGTGCTTCACCTCGACTTTCGATGGCTTGCGCCCACCGGTTTGTGAGATACACAAGAAGGTCACCGGTAGAGCGACGGTGGCGAAAACCGTACTGTCGGTTGCTCAGTAGATCGTTTCCTTCAAGGTACCTCAGGAGTTGTGTATTAATAACACGCTCTATAACCTTCGAGAGAAGGGAGGTTATAGCGATAGGCCTGTAATTGGTCGGATCTGTCCTGTCACCTTTCCTAAGAAAGGTGACAGGACAGATCCGTACCTCAGTACAGGGTGCACGAATGCAGTCTTCCACGAGGCCGGGACCTGCCTTGCGGAGTATGAGAGTGCGAAAAGTCGTGTAAGTACAGGGCACAGCTCGGGGGCACAGTGCTTAAGCACCATCGCCGGTATGCCGTCCGGCCTACTCGACTTCCGAACATCTAGGGACTTAAGCTCGTGCCGGACCACCCGTTGTGTGATTTTAATTTAGGTCATCGAAGCACCACAGCTGGGGATGAGGGTGGTTCGGCGTTCCCGTCGTTCATAGTCGAGTTTGACGCAAAGAGATTACCCAAAAGATCGGCCTTCTCCTTAGCGCCATGGGCCAGACTACCGTCGGATTTTTGCAGCGGCGGAAGGCAAGCCTGGCAGAAGTTTCCCTCAGCAGCTTTAGCGAGCGACCAAAATGCACGACTGCCAGATGGGTAGCGCGCAAGCTAAACTCAAACTTTGCTCTAGACGTTGCCTTTTTACTGGACCTTGAAGCAGCATTCAACTTCCGCTTCACCTCAGCGATGTTCGGATCCTTATTGGCAAGAGCCGTGGTCCAAGCCTTGTATGCAGATTGCTTGCGGTCTCTAGCTTCCCTGCAAGGCCTATTAAACCACGGGCGTTTGCTCGCTCCTGTCGCGACCCAGCGGTTGGGGACGTAACATTCCATACCCACTAGAATCGCGTCAGCGACTGCTGTTGCACAGGAGCTTGGATCATCAGAAGAGAAGTAAAGCTGCCTCCACGGGTACGACGCGAAGAATTCTCGCAGTCCGTCCCAGTCTGCCGACTTGTAGTGCCACACATGCCGCCACTGAGGTGGCCGCGGTGGTTCAGGCCGCGCGAGTGACACTTGCGCCCGGACGAGGCTGTGGTCCGAATTACCGAGAGGTGCTTCCACCCTTAAGGGTATTCATCCGGGCGCGTAGTCAGCAGAAGGTCCAGTATAGAGCTTCTGTGGGTCTCAATTTCTGGTGTTCTAGTGATAGAATGCACCAGTTGAGAGAGCCCATAAGTTAGAGCGAAGTCGTGAGCAGCCCTTACCGCAAAATCAGTCCTAGGAGACCCCAGCCACATACAACCAGAGCCCACAGACAAGTTGGGGTTGTGTGACTGGCTGGCGCGATGGGCGGAAGGGCCCCCGGTCCCCTCTCAGATACTGAAGCCAGGTCCACTCCGGTCTCCTCCTCCGGCATGGCTACAGCACCGGGAACTTTACACAGGCTGCTGGTTCAGCCTCCTGAGGCGGAGATTAAGTAATCCCCAGGTTCGGAAACCGTACAGCCTGCGGGCGGCCAGCGGATAACCGTTTCACCGAGTCTCCCCCACCGCGCCAACATTTCACGCCCCCACCAGTCAGTGGGGTCAATTTAAGCCTTTGGTCTTCCTACTGACAGCACAGAACCTCTCCAGTGGGCTCTGGCTACCCTACTCACCGCCGGGAACACAACACAAGGTTATTATAACCGGGGTATTCTGTAGGGCGGAGGTACTTACCCAGACGGACTGCTCAATTTTGGACGGGAGATACCGTCATGTCCTTCCTCCAAATAAAAATACAAATAAAGGTACAAATGCGAGACACTTTAAAGTCATCCGGGACTCGCTCTTCCTCCCACATACGAGCAAAAAGTTTCCAAACCAACATCTACAACTCCCCGCCGCCGTATTATAACAGCTCTCCCGGTATAAGGTCAATACCAACCGCTCGCTTCTGTTGCTGCCTGATAGCAGAGACAACCTCATCATATGACAGGGGCTCATCCAGCTCAATGGAAAGAGGGAGTTGAGGTATTAGACTCACATTTTGTAAATCAGATGATCGATCTACGTTGGACTTGGACTTGACCAGTATCTCTCTGCCTGACAAGTATAATCAATCAAGTGCCAGTGTTTCGGATCGAGGATGCATCCACGTTGTCTTGTGCTTAGCGGCAAGTCTGAACATAGTGTTCGATATTGCAAGCTCAAAATGAGCACAAAGACTGAGTAGCAACTGACCATTGCTGTTCATGTTGCCGACTCCGTGTCTACCCAAGACTCCAGGCCAAGCCTCATTGTCCCGTCCAACTCTGGCATTGAAATTGCCTAGCAATATAACCTGCTCTCTGGCATTTATGCTGTCAAGGCATTGAGATAGTTCCTCGTAGAATTTATCTTTGATGTCATCAGCCTTGTCTAGCGTAGGGGCATAGACACTGATGACATTAAGGTAATTGTCTTTGTCCGTGAAGGCGCAGTGTGGTAACGCGGTCTGAAGAATGCATAGGGTGCTCCTCAAGTCGCTTAGCTATGTGATTCTTGATGGCAAATCCTACGCCTGAACGTCGCGGTTCGGAAGCTGTGGTACCTTTCCAAAAGAAAGTATAGCCGCCACCTTCTTCTATCAGCTCTCCTTCATCGGCAAGGCAATCCACGTTATATCGATGAAGTTCCCGAGTTACTATGGCAGTTTTGCGTTCAGGGCAGGCGTTGCCATCGCGATCAACAAGCGTTCTCACGTTCCACGCGCCGAATGTCATTATAGGTATTGTCATTTTTGTATGCTAACTATTAGTTATTTAATATCTGTGCCTGGAGTCTTTATAAGCCCTTATATAGATGGAAGCCTCTTGGCTGATAAGCTGGATACAATAATTCAAAAACAGTATTCGGAACCAATCTGAATTCAATAGTAGATAGATGTCATGTAGTTATTAAATCATTATGATATATGCAGAGCATTATACGGAATTGATTTCAACATGCAGTTGGATGGAGGCGGGAATGTGCATGCAGTGTTTTGAACGTATACGGAGATATTCAGTGTGCAAGAAAGATTTAAGAGTGAACGGACGAACTAATTCAGTTATACGGAACCAATCTCAATTGAATAGTAGATGGATGTAATTTAGTTATTATAATCATTATGATATATGCAGAGCATTATACGGAATTGATTTAAACATACATTCGGATGGAGGCAGGAATGTGCATGCAGTGTTTAGTAGGTATACGCAGGTATTCAGTGTGCAAGAAAGATTGAAGAGTGAACGGACGCACAAATTCAGCTAGAAATATTTAATTTGAATATCACCATTTAACGTTTAAATGAAATTTGACGTCGACTACTGATATGATACTGATTAAAACATCTTACATACGCATTGAAAACATTAAAAATCTCACTACATTCAGTGGACGCCGCCGGGTGGTAGTTTGTAAAGACGCAAGAAGTCCTTCGCGATTTATATATATATATATATATATATATATATATTATGTACCACTATGGTACTCGCAAGGTTACTTGTACAATATCTACCATTTTCAAGAACTGGGTCGGCAAATTCTTGTAATATGGCACCTGAAGTGTTGCTGATGTATAATTTTGGCCACTTGGTTGACTTGCAGTTGACAAGGCGAAAACAATCGAAAATAATGTTTCTGAATGATTCTCTGGGGCGGTGGCATGCCACAGATGTTCACCATAGTGTCAGTTCAGTGTAATACACAGTCTTCTGTGTATACTTCCAATAGTTGCTTGTCGTTAGGCCAAGGGGCTGGTTCTTCATTGGGGTCATCGGCCATGGTTCTAGTGGATGTCCATCATCACCTGCAGATTAAATCAAAATATAATATATGTTATATTGACACATTGACAGCCTCTGTGGTGAAGCGGTATTAAATGCTGCTGCTGCTCTGTGCAAATATTTGTATGAATAAGGGTATTAGCATTGGTTCGGTTGTGTGTCAGAAAAAATGTTAAGCCATTGGTTGCAGTTAACATGTATGACAGTCATTATATACTGTCAACAGCAGCCCCCACTGGCAGTAATAGTATATTGACACATGGGGTGTTCAGTTATTTAACTCGAAACTTACCAAGTAACCATGCATGGTGGTCTCTGTTATTAACAGACGTCTTCATGGGGCATGAACTGGGGAATTTTCATATAATATATGTGGCTATCATGCCGAGCTCCTGGCCATCAAGCATTTATATTTAAAATGAGCAGAATAGAGTCGCACACCTAAAATGAAAAAAAAACACATAAATTATATAATTACAATATATTAAATGAGATGAAGTACTCCTAGATAAATAATAATTTTTAATCAACCCAACTATAGGTTAAACAATGTAAAAGTTGTACAATGAAACTTACATAGGACTCCACAGAAAGCCCGTAAGGGCGTTTTCTTTCAAGTGATAGCGCTATTTCATCAACAAGTTCTTAAAACATTGCCTTTGTAATGCGATACAATGATAGGTGTTCACCATCAGCCAAATTCAAATAATTTTGCGCGCAGAATCCATGCGACTCGCCGTCGCATTACCGCCTATGTTCTAGAGTAAACTAATCCCATGCTAAACACGCTTCAGCCATAATATTTCTCGTATTTCCCTACAACCTCCAAAAATATTCAATTGTTTTTCCTTGGCTTCTTACTTGTGTGTTATGTCACTTATGTCACTTGTGTCAACTTGCCATGCCAAAGTCTATGTTTGGTCTATATATATAATAATCTATGGTAAGGGTGTTGTGAAAAATCATTCAGCGGAGAGATATTTCTGTTTGATGAAATTGTACAGTCAAAAAAAATACAATTACAAATTCATAAAGCATAATTGTACAAATAGAATAAAAATATCAACAAATTACACAGTTAACCAAAGAGAATCTAAGGGCAAGAGTAACTAAATCTATGCTTGTCTATGCTATTAAGGTACTATCCGAGAATTTGTTAAGTTTGCGACGAATTTCGTTACGATATCCGACAAAAATCGTAACTTTAAGTACAGATTTGGGAATTTCGGTTAGTTTGCGTCGCTACGTACTTAACATCCGAATTCGGTCGCTATCTCATGTACAGACTGCCGGCCCCATCGGTTCTTTGCACAAGAAAAGAGCGGTAAATTCAAAAAAACAAGGGGTGACAACACCGACTATAGACTGAAAAAATGCGTTTGATACTATTATTTTTTATATTCAATGAAAGTTATTTTATACATTTTTATTTATTACGTGTTATTCATACCTGTACCTACATGTATAACAAACTGAGTCGGATAAGCTGCATAAACTTTAAAATTAGCTTAGATATCATCATCATAGCATTTAGTCCCGTTTGCGGCCCAAACTTGCACTCCGGTATTTATGAATTAACGATGACTGTAGCCTAATGATTATGGCGTTGGACGTACAATGTTGACGTTGCAGTTTTGATCCCCAGTCATTGCACTACCGGTATGAACCCACACAAGCAGTTTTATACTAGTAATTTCTGTTGCTAGTATGCTTTTATTAAAAAATAAATTTTCTACTTACACATAAAGTTGACATACATGCTTGCTCATCATGCAAATAATGATCATGTCCAGGATACAAGAAAAAAAATTACAAGTCATTAATATTTATAATTTTATTATGATTCATAATCAAAGTCTGATTCTATAAATTCAACACCAGAAAATGAACTGTCACTATCGTCATTTATTATAAATCGTTCCAGTACTGTTTCTGTGATTCCATCTCTTAATTTGTATTCATTTTCGACGTGAATGACGTGATCTGTGTATTTCTCCCAATCATCAGCCGTTACACTAAGAAAAGATTCTTTAATTAAGTTTTCCATTTCTGCCCCTGGTACTCCTATATTTTTGCTAGCCACTTTTCGTTTAGCTAAACTATATATGAGCTCAATCGCATTTAAATCACAGTGGTATGGAGGTAGTTTAAGCACTTCGTGGCCATGTTGTTTTAGAAGTTCTTCTGCTTTATACAAGGGTTCAGGCTTATTCTCTTTAACGAGACACATTAATTCATCTTTAGTATAAATTTCTTCAAATGGAATGTTGTTTTCTCTAAGCCATTTGTGTATGTCACTTTTTAAGTTCTGCATTGTTGGTGGTTTATTTATTTGTGTAACATGATAACTAACATTGTCCATCACAATCACACTAGGCTCTGTCAAATTTGGAATCAATTTCTCACCTAACCACTTCATTAAATTTTCTGCATTCATGTCATCATGATAGTCAGCTGTTTTTGATTTGGTACTAAATACTAACAGTGCATTGGGCACAAAACCCTTTTCCGATCCAGCATGTACTATAATATGTCTCTTGCCAGACGAAATTTTGTCTATCACTCCTCTAGTGGAAGGACCTTGCCATGATTTTTTTACCTTAGAATTTTGGTGAACATAGGTTTCATCAAGATAAATTATTGGTTTCCCTTGTTGTCGTTTCTCAGCAATTGTTCGAAGATATCTGTGTCTCCAAGCAGCTAGTTCAAAGTTCTCTATGAGCAAAGACCTTTCATTCTGGTTTTTCTTAAACTCGAAACCATTTTTTTTTCAATATCTGCCGTAATGTTTCACGACAGCCGGTGAAGCCAATTGACTCTCTGAGTTCAACAAGTAAATTCCGTAGAGTAGGAACCTGTTTTTCTACACAGTAAAATTCATTATTCTTATTCCTAATACCCGTTAAATCAAAATCATCCAGATTTGATACCGTGCCCTGACGAGGGCGTTTCTTGCCGGGTGTATTCCATTCTCCTTGGTTTATAGAACCTTCCTTCTTGATTGTTTTAATAGTTCTAACAGATATTTCTGCAAAGGAAAAATATATAAATGTAATTGAATGTAAAAAATATAAAAGCCTAACAATAATTTAACTGTTCCACTATACTATGAAGAAAGATAAACTTGTATGCAAACATTGAAAATAATCGTACAAAGATTTTAAGACATTTTTCAAAAACATAAATTTACCTGTCATCGTAGAAATTGTATCCAAATATTTCGTTTCAGAGTTCAACGATTCCTTTTCCTCAAAACATTTTAACTCTTTCACTAACGTCTTGACTCTCGCCATGTCACATTCTAAAACACATACAAGAAAAAAAATAGTAAATAGTATTCACATGATACCCGGACATAAATATCAAGCCAACTATCAAGACTACTTACCAGCAGCTGTAAGGATTTCGTCTAAGCGATGTATTTTTTCGTTATGGATTCGTTCATTATCAAGTTTTATGTCTTGATACTTGCCGATCATGGTAAATATCAACTTTCTAACTACGCCTTTGATAGCTTTAGGCATTGTTTTTCAATAATTTCAAAAGAATATTGATCGAGAAACACTAAACACAAAAACGGGTCAATCCGTTTGACAGTGACATGACAGTTCAAAAATATTGCCATGTATGGATTTAAAAAAACAGTCCAGTGCAGAGAACCGATTGCCAGACTATATTTGGTCGTTGCGCCCCTGCTGCCATCTACAATTATTAGTATTGCGTGGATATCCCCATTGCAATATTACTGACGACCTCAAGGATCTTGTGTGTCATTGAGGAAGAATGCAAAGCGTTCTTTTAAGTAGGTGAGAGTACGGGGATTGAAGAGAATATATAGTATTCTCTTAAGCATGGAAAGAATATGTGCATTCCGTCGAGGTCGAATTGGGAGCCACTGGAGCAAATTGCGATATGTGATCATAATTGCAAAGACCAAAATATAAATGTAATGCAGAAATTTTAATTTTTCTTCTGAATATTTGAGTCCCGTCCCCTTTTTTTAATGTAATTTCGCAGTATCTGGAAAAACAAATTATCTTGGGGTAAATGTAATAATTATATAAGTATTCTTAATGTCTTTGAATTTTGCAAAATACTACCCGTTTAAGAAAAGACTAAATACATATGATACTCATATCATTATCCATGTAGTGCAATAGTACATTGTGATTCTCCGACTTTACATTAACTGACATAATTATAATTTATTAGCTTACTTGAAAATAAAACAACGCTCTGTAGATGCAGTTTACGTATTTTTTATCTACTCGGAGTGCGTTATGAAAAACCAGTTCGCCGGCTGGAGGGAGGATGACGCTAGACGACACTTTTTTTTTTTTTTTTACGTGCGCAAAATCCCCACGGATACCTCCCCACCGGAGCCGGTGGAGGAGGTTATGTCGGACTCGAACCGACTAAAACGCACGCCGCCTGTGGGTCGTTTCGGTTGCCGAAGGTGAGGTTGACAGGCATATCCCTCGCACCCCGGCCGACCCAGGGCCATCTCTCACGATCTGGCCCTCTTCTCGGGTGTGGGGACCACAGAGTCCCCAACTCGTCCCCGGAAACGGGGAGGCGCGCCACGCGCGCCACCGCCGCGGCCTGCTTCTGCAAGGGTGACAGGCGGCTTCACCTGTCACCCCCAGGCCGGCGCTCATGGGGGGCGGAGGTCGTTCATCGACCTCCGACGCCCGAGTTGCCTTCGTGCGCGGGCAGCTTGTCTGGCGATCCTTCGTCGCTCCCGCTGCCGCTCCCGCCCCGCCTCCTCCTTCACGAGCATTACTTGCTCGCAGAAGGAGGCGCCGGCCGCCCACGCATCCGCGCAGCGAACCATCGCCGCGAGCAAGGTGGAGAGCGTGAGAACCCTCACTCCCAGGGCCGCCACAAGCTCCCGCCTCGGCGTCTCCCACGCCGGACACTCGGTGAGCGTGTGCGGACCTGAGTCCTCGCTCGCGTCGCAGTGATGGCACTCGGACGTTGGCTCTTTCTGCAACCGACGCAGATACTTTCCGAAGCATCCGTGCTCGGTGATCATCTGCGTCAGACGGTACGAGAGGCTGCCGTGTGGCCTCTCTAGCCACTCCCCCATGATGGGTCTTACCGCCGTTACTACGGCGTGCCCTGCGCTTGGTTGCCCAAGTCGTCTCTCCCATTCTGCCACCATTTCCCTGTGGAGCCGGGATCTCACGGCCCGAATTTCTTCGGGCTCGGGATCGTGACCCCGCTCCCGCGCCGCCCTTCGGAACCTGTATAGCGCCGAAAGGCATCTCGCTTCCAGGATCCATGGTGGCGATCCGGCGAGGAGACTCGCCGCGTTGAATGATATCGTGCGGTACCCCCTTATGATGCGGCACGCCAACTTCCGCTGCGGACGCTGCAGCAGAAGCATGTGCCGATCACTCAGGGTGTCCGCCCACACGGGACACCCGTACAGGGCCATGGACCGCACGACACCCGCGTAGAGTCTCCTGCAGGAGTCATCCGGGCCCCTCAGGTTGGGCAGTAGCCGCGCCAGAGCGTTGGCTGTGCCCGCCAATTTGGGGCCCAGACTTCGGAAGTGCTTCCCGAAGTCCCACCGGCCGTCGAGCACGAGCCCCAGATATTTCATCTGGGGCTTGATGCCGATGAGAGTGCCTCCCACTGTGAGACTGGAACCAGGTGGTGGCGTGCGCCGACGCTAGACGACACTAGACGAAGTGGCGTTCTTTCGCAACCTACCCGCTAGAAATGTTTATTTTTATTTTTTTCTATAATGTGCCCATACACGTCCGACACGCGATCATACATCACTCCTTCATTCATCGGTAAAACAGTGTTAACAAGCGCTTAGCTTAAAGTTGAAGAAGTACGTTTAGTATATCAGAAATGGCAGCATCAATTACTTTAGTACAAATAAGTTAGAAATATCAAACTATTTATAAATATTATTGCAAATGCCCCACCTAACCCTACTTAAGCATTCATGATCCGAGTTCGTGCACACCCCGACTTCCTTCCCCCTCGTGCAATACAAAACAGTCTGTTTCATTTGGTCCAAATTTAGTGATTGTAAAATTGAGTAAATTCAACTTCGAAATATAATAAAAGCTAGAAACATCACCTTGTGGACAAGGCATGACTGGGTAATGGAATAATTTGTGCGTGCTTCCAGGTGTCAGGAAATACACTTTTGTTGAGTGACTGGTTTAGAACATGGCAAATTATAGGGAGAATTTGTTCCAGAATTGGCAGAACCACTATTCGACTTATGTAGTAATTACCAACAGCATTGGAGTTTATCGATATTATACACTCTTTAACACCATAATCAGATACTTGATCAATAACGAACGGGGAGTAGTCAGGTGTTGGAGGTGAAGAAATATATTGTCTTTGATAGACCGATTATACTTAGACGAAGTTGAGAAATGTTAATTCGGTAAGTAAGTCAATGTCAATTTTATTAAAAATGGTATCTTGCCGTAACTTTCCAACTTCCGGTGTTCTGAGGAATTTCCAAATTTTAGCTGCGTCTTCGTGCTCGACCGAGTTATGGATGTGTTGGCGTTGTGCTTTCCTACACATCTTACTGCAGAGATTTGGTATTGCTGCATATTTATCACGATTACTTGAAGTAGGCCGTGTTTTATATCTAGTTTTGGCTGCCGCCTTGTTATCTTGCCTTAAGTGCTTTACTTTTATAGCACGTACTGGTGCATGTTTATCGTATAACTCGATCAACTTTTTGCTGAGTATACTTACTTTCTCGCCAACTGACTTCGTAGATGCAAGAGTACTCCAAACTACATTTTCAGCATCCTCACGAAGCTGACGTTAGGTTTTAATTTAGGAGGGATAAGTTTATAGGAGAAAGATTAAGTAGTGGTAAGAAAATTTGACGCCTGAGCACTGGCCGTGCTTAGCGACTAAATTAGTTGAAGAAACTAGTATAAGATCAAGAAGAGACCGATTTCGATCAGGAACATGATGTGTAGGTAGTATTAGAAGGTTGAAAAGACAGATTACTAGACTGAATAGTGTTGAGGAAAGTTGAAGAACGGGAGTCGTGTTTTGAAACAAGTATTGAAGTCTCCCATTATGATGGTTTGATCGTGAAGAGAACAAAGGCGTACTAATAGTTTTTCATAAGAAAGGATAAGTTTATTTTAGACGAGGGACAATAGTAGACACCAAATAATAGTTTGGTGTGGGAGAGTTATACTTCTAGAAATAGGTGCTCACCTGCGTTAGATGGTGGTGGTTGTGGTGATAAATCCACAATCCTATAAGGAGTGCTATGACGTAAATAGATAGCAACCCCACTACAAGCTGATCCCGTGCGGTCATTCTTAAATAAATGGAAATGGTTTGTGCTCAGATGAATTGTTTTACATGATGCCCACAGCTACAATCTAGCATCGCACCTCTCGCCATAGGCAGGGAATTCATCCTCAAACATTGCGAACTGAGACGGTGCGCACTGTGCGGTATGAAAGAAACTTCATTCCAAGCACACTCAAGCTATGGAATGACTTCCCAGCTGCGGTTTTCCCAAGCATTTACAATATGGGATTCTGCAAGAGGGGCACCAGAAGATTTCTTCGTGGTCAGCAGCGCGAGTGTAACACTCCTGGTGTTGCATACGTCCATAGGCCACGGTAACCACTTCCCATCGGGTGGGCCGTGTGCTTGTCTGCCACCTAAGTGGTATAAAAGGAACCGGGGAGAGAGTAAGCACTTGTAGAAAGACAAGGCTTTAAAAATGACTCGGACACAAGAAAAGCGTGAATATTTTTAGAATGGAAGCTAGCCAGCATATCTGGGCAATGTTACCTGAAGTTAATACATTCACCAAATCTCAATAATTTAATATAAACAAATCTAAAGAAATACACACTACGCACCACTACTGCACCACCCTATAAAGACTATTAACTAACATATTGAATAAAACAACCATATTTATAAAAGTCGAATGTCGAGAATAACAGTGCTGTAAGTTAGCACAAAACATTTATGAAGATTGGAACGTATCCCACAATATTTGGCAACCTGTCAAACCAGGAAATGTCACCCTGTGACATTTTCCAGAAAAGAAAACGTATTAATTAAGAAAACACAAATTGTTTATAATTATAAAAGGGAAGGTATTGATGTTTAAACATTTTAAAACATACCTATATAAATATATAAATAGTCTATGATGCGGTAGTGATGTCAATATACACACAATTTTATGCTCCAACTACAGCTACTTCGCAACCCGCCTGGGCTTGGATGTAGCTTTATCGACAGAAGTGGCCTTTGGTGTGTTTGGAACTAGCAGATTTAGCTCACTCAGAGTAGCTACACGGTGCCATAGACGTGGCCCTCCCGCGTCCAACATTTGAGAGATGCCAAATCGCTCGCGTGCCGCCATGAAGTCTACGTGTCTGGTCGTAGTTATGAACTCGGATACTGTTACCCCTTGAGCCCTTGAGGTTGGATTTTGAAAACCAGGTTTTATCCCGTATCGTCAAATGCCCTGACATTGCCTATATTTTTTGAATTTTGGACTTTGACGTAAGATAAAATGAAAAATTCGTATGATATCCATATTGTTAATATGAGTTATTGTAGAAAATACCCAAGAATTTGGGGTAATGTTTATTTATTTGACTCAATGTTCTTATATGTAGAAGTAAAGTTTTTGGGACAATTTAGAAACTAAGCAAAGTCATGGTATCATGTCTCTGACTTTGCATAATGCATTTACTCCAAAAGAAATAATTAAGTTTTTATTTTGGCACAATGAAAAGTGTAGTTTAGTAATAAAGAGAATAAAGTTCAATTTGAATCACATATTTTTGAAGTATTTTAAGTAGGTAAAATTGGTTAGGCTACGTTTGGATACCATTTTGTAGAATCTCCAGGCTGACAAAAAATTTTTAGGGTTATCTCATTGGTGACAGTTGTTTGTTCCGACCGTTAGTTGAAAGAAAAAGTACTTGGCCGATGGAACGTTTCGCCGAAAATATTTTTCATCGACAGTTGGTAGTCCGAATGAATCCTTCGCCGATTGAATGGTTTGCCGAAAACTCTTTTCAACGACAATTGGTTAAACGAACGAATCTTTCGCCAATAGCACTCGTCGTAGGGAAGTTCTTTTATCACATGGATACTTTTTTCATTCAGCTTGACTACACCCTTAGTTCTTGTAGTAGCTATGTTAAAAATACAGGTAATAATAAAATAAAACATGAAAGTGTAGCAATAGAAAAACAACACAAAACATAATGCAATTAAAGTTACACATTACTTAATTCTAATGGTTTTTTAATTTAAAATAATGAAATTAATGAAATAGACAAATTTCAATTGTTTCTCTATTGGAAGTGTGACAATAGATAAAAAAATATTAAAATTAAATTATACATATTCTATTAGAATCTGTGCGAACTGAACAAAAAACAAAAGTAACATACCGTGATAAATGTTTGAAGTTATAGTAAATAGTGGGTATATAGTTATAATTAGTATTATTTGTACTTATAATTATTTTTTATTGATATAAAAAATATTAATTTCTTGTTTTAAGTGTATAGAATATGGGCCAATCCATCTAAGAAAGATTTGATATTCATTTCACTCTTTTGTGATAAGTGTGTTTGTATCCAAGTATCATATTATTCTCTTTTTTTAAGTTGATTTTCACCCGTAAAGCAAGAATACGATTTTATTCGGGTAAACTATCGACAGTGATTTACACAATAATAGTTGATGGCGATTTTATTCACTATTTTGCAGGAATTCGTGATTTTGAAGCTTGTAAAAAGTGTTAAAAAATGTTGCCTTTGCTCAGAGGTAAACTTTTCGCTGCATTTTTTTTTACATGAACACACTGGACCTATTGTTTTTGCTGGATGGTTTTTCTTCGAACGACATCCTGTATAAGCTTTGCCTGAGTTTTTTTAAAGTTTGTTTTTGTTATCACACCATTCCTCTTTATTACATTTTCGTTTTCTACTAAGTTTTTTTGAAGTAGATCGCTCATTTTGTTCTATAATATTACCTATCAAGTTCTTGTATTATTTCTTCATGATTGTCATTATTTAAAATAGAAGTTGAGGTCAATTGAGGGGTCTGTATACTTTGTGCATCATTTAATATCGTGCTATTCCTCGAGGAGGAGAAGTATTAACAGTTTCTAGATTAGCTTCAAATCCTATAGTATAATTATTACTATTTACAAAGCTAGTTGTTTTGTGCAAATCATCAGAACAAGTATTCATAGTAGGTTCACTGTTGTTAATTTCGCTATACTGCATAGTTGTATTATTTGCTTCCAGAGTCATGTTCATGCTATTTGTTGTTAATGTAATATCATTGTCTAAACAAATATTATTTATATAGGAAGTTGTAGATAGATTTTCCGACTGTTGTTCTAGTTGTTCTACATTTTGTGGTTCAAGAGTACAGTTTTGAACAGTGCGATCAGTTACGCTTTCATGTTGTTGTGGAAATTCATGAACAATTCTTTTGTTTAAAATTTTGTAAATGGCAGAAGGAGATGCTACAAAATCTACATTATCGATTACTAGAGATAAATTTGAAATTGTTGATGGACTACGAATATTGTTGGAACTAATCATTTTATCAATAAAGAAAGAATCTCCTCCCATACTGGAGGCCGCGCTAGGAGTGTCAGATGTGATGAGGAAATGTCGTTTTCGACGAACTTGAATTCTCTATTATTTTTTTTAGATTTGAGTCCTTTGATTACAATTTTTTCATGGCTAATATCCTCAATTAGACAAACGTATTTATATGTCCTCTTGCCTTTAAACGATCGAAATCTAGCCAAAATGAAATCACCTACATTTAGATCTTTTTTTACTTCAGATGGCTGTGGTTGTGGCATATTCTGAAAATAAAATGAAATTATACTAACTCTCCTCTACTACTATATTATAACATAGAAAACTTATGAGATGCTATACTTACTTCCGTCTGTGTAAATATTTTCCTCTTGGCAGTGTGAGTCTTCCTTTCATTTACTTTTTCGCTTTTTATTTTTCGTGTCTTGTAGTTTAGCCCTTTAGACGTAGATGGTAACGGGTCCGGCAAACTTTCTTCCAAAACAGTAGAATGTTCATATAAATTGCCTGCCTTCTGAAAATTTGTATTTATTTTTTAACATAGAACATAGATTTCCTACAATCTTATGAACCTAGTTGTACCTATATCACTTAATAATATTACTTCCTTCTGCTCTTTCTTACTTCATTCTGCTTGATAATTTTTTTTCTGTCTTTCATTCAATCTTTCACTTTTTATTTTAGGACTCCTTTTTTCTTGTACTCTGGTAGATAATGGTAACGGTTCCTGCAAATCTTCATCAATGCTTTCTTCCAAAATATTTTTGAAAAATCTTCTTGGTTTTCGTCTTCTGAAGAACTCGTTGAAATACACACATCAACAAAGTCTAGGGAACAAGGACATTTCTAGTTTTTATTTAAAAATCCTTTCTTGTAATAGTGAGTGTTTTATATCAATAGAAGGGTATTTTTATACCGTTTTTAATTTTAATTTTAATAAAAACATTTTCATACCAATTTTTTTTTTAAGAAAGAATTGAATAGTGCCAATATTGAGTATTACAATCTTCTATGATTAGGCACAAAAATAACGAGGTAGTAAGAAATACAGTAATTAACCGTACTTTAAACGTTTTTAATAATCTGTAGGACCTCCTAAAGCATTAGCAACAGCTCGATAACGGCGTGGCATACTTAGTATGAGATTGTCAATCATCGTCTGTGGAATATGGCTCCATACACTGCGAAGGTGTAAAAAAAGTTGTTCTTCAGTGTTCAGATTTTCCAAAGAATCACTGAAAGCTCTTCTCCCAAGCAAATCCCAGGCATGCTATATGGGATTGAGGTCGGCAGACTGAGCAGGCCATTCCAACGTCGTCATATTGTGCTCGCTTATCGCATTGACCACTACCCTCGCGGTGTGTGACCGTGCATTATCTTGCATGAACATAAAATCTTGACCGAACTGCTGTCGATGAGGGATTACCATGGGGTGTATAACCTCCTGAATGTATTGGTTTGCATTCAAATTGCCCCGTATCCAAACGAGGTCGGTCCTTCCACCAAGGCGAATTCCAGCCCATACCATGATTGTTCCACCTTGGTAAGGATGAACTTCTTGCGGATTCTGGAGTCGACTCCAACGTCCAGGAACTCGCCATATACGCACTCTTCTCGAATCAGGATGAAAACCGAAGCAAGATTCGTCGGAAAACAGAACCCGTGCCCATTGATGGTCGGTCCACTGTAAATGTGCGTTAGCCCACAATAAGCGACGACCTCGATTTCAACGTCGAAGAGCTGGAACCCTAAGCGGTCTGCGAGCATGAAGATTGGCTTCGTGTAGTCTTCTTCTGACAGTTTGATCGCTATTAACCACTTGATGCTGAGACTGGAGGCCTGCGACCAACTGACGAGCAGTAATCGTGGGTTGCCGCCTTGCGGAATTTTGCAAGAAACGATCTTGTCGCGGGGTAGTAACCCTATTTCGTCCCCTGTGACGTTCGGCAACATCCCCTGTAGACCTGTAGCGTGCCCATAATCTGCAAATTACGCTTGGTTGGGTGTTGAGTTCGTTATGTCACGTCGCGTTGAGTTCGTCCAGATTGCAGCATACCAACAGCCCTTAACATCTCTTCGCGACTTAAATGACGACGTGACATGATGACTACAGTCACAAAAATGCACAAACCATACGTAAAAGACGTATTATTGATAATAAACGTTATTTACAATCAAAAAATATACACTGACGGACTCATAAACTGCATCAAAGTAATAGACGACTTTGAAATAAATATTTTAACCAAGTATGCATACTTTCTATGCAGATTTAAATTGAAACCTCTAGATTGGTTCGTGAACTTTAAAACAGCGTAGGGTCATATCTTTAAGTTTAAGTTTATGTACTGGAAAGGACCTTAAGACTTTTATTGAAGAAAAAACAGAAATTTAAGAAAAATTGGTTTAATTAAAAAATTGGTTTTAACAATAGACACAAACTTTATGCAAGGGTTTATTTGTGTTTTAATAAGGTGTATTACCCCCACGTGCCCTTATTACGGATTCTAATCGGTTCCGCATAGATTTTATAAGGGTTTTTAAAAGATCTTGCGGAATATTGTCCCATTCTTCTGAAAGTGCTGTTCTTAGTGCTGCCACTGTCGTGGGCGAAGGGTTTCTCGCATATACAGCTCTTTTTAAATTGTCCCAAACATGCTCGATGGGATTAAGATCCGGGCTGCGTGCTGGCCAATTCATTGTACGTATCCCAACCTCTTCGCAATAATGTTGAACTTGTGCAGCTGCATGCGGCCGGGCATTATCCTGCATTAAAGTAAAATTTTCGCCTATGAATCCCATGTAAGGCACCACGTGATCTTCTAATATCTCTATTATGTAGCGATGTGCTGTCAAACCCCCTCTATTACCGTTTTGACGGACCATGTCTATGAACACAAGTTCGGTTCGCCCGTTCATCGATATGCCACCCCAGACCATACATGAACCGCCTCCAAAAGGAACACGCTCCTCAATGCAACTTTGAGCATATCGCTCCCCACGTCGACGATAGACTCTTCTGCGACCATCTGCACCATATAAACATGTCCTACACTCGTCCGTGAACAATACAGAGGCCCACTGCTCTTCTGTCCAATTCAGGTGATGACGCGCAAATCTTAAGCGAGCTTGTCTGTGAGCTGTAGACAACTTTGGACCATTTGCTGGTCTAAAAGGGGTGATATCCGCTTCCTTTAACCTTCTTCTTATTGTTCGTGCACACACGTTTACTCCACGCACTTCATTAAGCTCGGTTTTGATGTTAACTGACGTGAGGAAACGATTTCGCAGGGAAGTTATAACAATAAATCGGTCATCACGACCTGTGGTTGCTCGAGTTCTGCCTGTACCACGTCTCCTCCTGTAAGAACCTGTCTCTACAAACCTTCTGTATATTCTAGAAACCGTAGACTGGTTTAAATTTAAATTTCTACCAATCGTTCGTTGATCCAAGCCCTCCCGCACCAATGCTACAATTTGTGCCGCTTGTTCGGACGAAGTATCCATATTATGGTTCAAAAACTCTCGATGTGTTAAAAAACTAACCCAACAATTATGCTGGTAACAATAATTCAATTGACAAAACAAAAAAAATCAATGAGAATCAATTTAAAACTTTGCTATAAATAACACGCAAATCTGATACTACAAGTAAATTTTCTTTCCCGGCTATATTCATTTGTTTTACTGCAGTTCTATTTTTAAATTTAATTTTTTTTTAAGATTAAGAGCCAGTCTTTCCATATTTATATAATTTAATCTAAAAAGTTTGCATACTTATTATAAAAATCCTTTTAGAGTAAACCTGAACTTTGATGCAGTTTATGAGTCCGTCAGTGTATTTTTTATTTTGCCTCAGAGAAACTGCACAATCAAACACTTTTAAAAGTTTTCCCTCCATATTGGAAAATCATTACTTATTTAAATTTATTACTAAATTTCGAACAACTCTGTAATCTACTTTATTCTATTTTTATTTATTTGCTGCCAGTTATTTGCAAAACAAGATTTACACGAAAAAAAATAATTGGGGTCATCTTGTTCCCTAGACTTTGTTGAGGTGTTTATATGAACAATCACTCTCAGTGTCTGATTCTAGGGTCTCCCTACATTTATTTTTCTTCGCTTTGGATTTATTCATCAGTGGTTTTTTGTTCTCATTATTACTTTCTTTTTTCAATTTCTTTAGCCGTTTAGTTTCTTCTGCTTTTTCCTTTTTTTCTTTCTCATTTTTCAGACGATGAAGTGCATCTTTGTAAGTTAGTATTTCGCTTCCTTGACTTATACGTTTCTTTGAAATTTTAGGCATGTCGTTACTTGAAATAGTTTTTAATAGTAGCTCTTCGAATGAAATTCGTTCTTCTTCTTTGCTTTTATTTATTGTTGTGCTGACTGCTATATTGTTCAATATCTTCACTTTACAAGAATAACTGTTGGCATTGGTATTGCTATTTGTAGGACGTAAAAGTTTAAAAGTTTTAGGGTCCTTTACAGTCTCCCAGTTTTGAAACGTAACCTGAGTATCAGAGTAAGGGTTTTGAAGGGGTATTGGAGGAGCCTTAGCATAATTTTCAGACGGTAGATTTTTGTTCTTCATATCCCGGGTATTGTTCGCAAGAGACTTATTGATTTCATCTGGCAAGCGTCGTATCTCACTGTTAATTGTTTTAAGGCACACACGTATGAGTGTTGGTACTTCATTTTCTTTCTGATTGTTATCTTTTTTGGTGTGGCTTCTTTCAACACTTTCTTCACCATTGTGATCAATATCGTTACGAGGCGGTTTGTTTTGCTGCTGGTGTTCTTCCCATCTTGACCATGTCAGACTGTCGAATTTTTCTTTAGGGATTGCATCTTTGTTCAAAGGGTATATGCCTGCTTTCCTGAAGCCATTTTGAATGATAACTGGATTTAACTCATCCCATATATTAGTTATGATTCTAGCCAATTCTTGTTTCGGAAGTTTTGCTCTCACATGGAGTATTTGCCATTTCACGAGTTCGCTGTCCCATTTGTCTTTCATAGGTTTCATTGTACTACAGTCTAATGGCTGTAGTATATGTGGTGAATGAGCTGGCAGTTTAAGAACTGTTATATTTTCGGCAACTAATAGGTCTATGACACTCAGGTCTACATGTGTCTTATGACCACCATTGAGGTATTGTTCGAAAATAGTGGTCTCCATCCACCCTTTTTTACTGACAGCGTAAGCTGTTTGAATGTTCTCATTTTTAAACAGCCACTCGCTCCACAGATGTTTCCCTTGAAAAATTATTAAGGGAGGGATCTTTTTGCCAACTGCATTCGTAGCCAAGACCACCGTAGTGTTATTCCTTCCTGGAGAGCCTGTCGTTCTAGTAGAGTAACTTTAGTTTTGGTAGGGTCACTACAAAATCCGGTTTCATCCAAATTATAAATACATTGCGGTTTGTCTGCCAAACCACACCCTTGTATTGTTCGTTCTAACATTTCAAAATAATTGTAAATTATGAAAGGATCACATGCTTTTTTTCGAGCAATTTCCACAGACTGCGGCTTTTTTAAACTTAATTTATTTCGTTTTTTAAGTCCTCTGAACCATTCCTTTCCAGGATAGTCATCTTTAAATCTCGTAACAATTCCGTTTCTTCGAATGTAATCAGATATTAGAATTTTTATTTCCTTGGAGGTTAACGGATATCCACATTTTTCCAGCACATGGAGATTGGAAGCTACTTTAGCTTCCCATTCTTTTGACAATTCGGTAGGTCTGCCAGGCGTTGGCTGTTTGGCACCACGTGTTCCATATAGACGGTGAATAATGGTTGATCTCGGTATTCTGTATTTTTCGGAGGCTTCGTAGCTATTAATTTTTTTCCGTACATTTTCGACAGCTTCTATTAGATCAGCTAAAGAATACTTCGTCTCTTTTTTTCGATTATATTTCGGCATTTACAAAATTAAATAAAAAGAGACTCCAAAACTAGAAAAAAAAGTCATAAAGATAAAACAATATCTTTTAATAGTAGATTGAATATGAATAAACTAAACTAAACTAAGATGACCAGGAATCCATTTACTAATAAACTTCAAGTCATGTTTAGGACTAGAATAGGTACTTGAAACTAAACTTGATAAACTGAGAGTGAATAATATATTATTCACCACTACATAAGTGGATCAGATTTTTGAATTTGTGTCAAAGAGCGAATTTTTGAAGGGCGACACTAGTTGCAAAAGTTTTAATATAAATGAACTATTTAAATACTGTTTTGTATGGATAGTATCGCTTTCGATAAAATATTTTTATCGTAGTGGTCATTTTCACTGTCACATCACTAGCATTAACATACTTCATACAAAAGTGGTCAGATAATTGCAACTAACATAAAATTTTAATAATAGTTGTGTGGCGATGCCACATGTACCCAGCGCCGCGTACGTACGTAACTACGAATCCTACATCGCGCATGTAAAGTTCTTGCGTTGGTATAGCATATGTACATCGTCCCAACGACAATCGTTGGGCCGCGGCTCGCCAGGCGTGATCACCTTGCCTGGTCGGAGGATCCTCCCTTTGTGTTGGAGGAGCATCACACCTCGTTCCTCCACAGTTGCAATAACCAGACATTGAATTTTTAGTCTGGTGAATGTAACTGAACCCATAACTTGAGCTAGATTTATCATAGCACGAAACAAATACGTAAAAAATAACTTACCGGGTTAGATAATTACTCCCTTAAGAAGAGACTTTCCAAAAACCACAAAAATAAAACAAAATCAATACTAATTAGGCACCGTATGCACGCCACGTCACTCCGAGCAAAATGGCGGTTTAAAAAAAGCCACGTCATTCACACAGTGCAATAGCTATCAGTGACATCTATATGTTTGCGTAAGCACTTAGGATTTGAGAACAATATAACACCTGTCGTTGTTCAAAACACTGATGATAGATGGAGTTATTTAAATTAGTTACAATAACCAGAGGGTTGCAATTACAATACTCGACTTAATAGAATACGTTCTAGAGTATCTATTCATCATCATCACATCATCACATCAGCCACATTTAGTCCACTGCTGAACACAAGTGAGAGTATCTATTAGTTTTTAAAAACTTACCATTAGTATCTTCATCATCGCATACATTAGGTGGTAACAAATTGAGTAGTTATTCTCCTTACACGAGGATTTTTTAAAACAGTTTTTTTCATTTTCGAACAGTTAGGCAATAAGAATAGTTAAGTTTTAATACGCTGCTTCGAAATTATAATGCACGCTCAACGAAAACAAATTTGCAACTAAATCATGTAAACAATCGTCGCTTGACCATCGAAGCACGTGCTGGAGGCGGAGCTAAGGGTACCTCATCTGGCAGCACGGAATCGCATTTGTTCCGCCTGTGCTACCACGTGCTGCAGTATGCTGCCGCATGCGGACGCGCGCTGTCGCATTCTGCAGACAAAAAAGGTGATCGCACGCGTCAGCATGCTGCAGCATGGGTGGCATACTGCCGAGTTCTTTCATAATCAGTTTAGTTTCAAGCCCGAGATGGATAGGACCACGGAAGAGAGAGCCCTCTGGTACTGAAGTACAACTATCTAGTTCAACTAGTTGTACAAACGATACACTGCTGTAGCGTTTGTACAACCTCAAAATATACATGCGTATACACTCGGTGTCACTTATTATATTAGTTTAAGTATGGTTGTACAAAAAATTCACCACAAAAGCGTTTGTACAATTTAAAAACGCGTTTTCTTGATTAGGTATCAAGCCTTTCAGCTGACAATGTCACCTTTTCAATATACACACTTCCCATAATGTACACTTTGTCTAAGCTGACTGCATTTCACAATGTCTTGTTCACGAAAAGTACACTCCAAATTTCGTATAGTCTCCGAAATGTCTGGTTCCCAAAATGTCCACTCCCCCTGAATGTAAACATCAGGTGCGTATAATCAAACCGTATCTGTGGTCATCATCATGTGTATCGCTGAGGGCGGATTTACACTTTTATGCTGTATGAAGCTTATAAGATAAGTGGATAGTTTCCACGTTCAGCTATCAAAAATTACGGTAAAGAACAATTTCATTAACAAACAGTCGAAGGGCAGCCGGCCTACGGAAATGAATAGTCATTTTGGGTAAGTGGTCTTGTCGGGAAAAAATGTTTTTTGGGAAATGGTGGAACTGGGCATCGAACGTATGGACAAGTAGTGATTTTGGGAATACATTTATTGGGAAAGAGTACATTATGGGAAGTGGGCTAATTGAAAAGGAGATTTTGTCAGCCGAAAGAAAAATAATATACTGATAAATATATTAAATTGTATTATATTAAAGTATTGGAACTTAAATACTCTTTGAATATACCTACATAACTTAAAATAACAACCTTTAAAATAATAACAATGCAATAAATTGAAAAAAAAACCCACTATATCAATGACTGGGATGCAAAGTTTTCCAAAAGAGAGGTATGGTAATTAAGTTATTAATCAATTTCATTTAGTTGCATTTCCATTACATTACTATAATTTACTACATACTCAGGCTTCTATTATTGAAACAATAAAACTTAAATACACTTTGAACATAAATAACTGAAAGAAACAACTCTGAAAATGTTAACCATTATTTAAATAAAAAAACTACCCAGTATTTTTATCCTACTTACGCAGCTTTTCCAGAAATAAAGGAATACCTATATCTGCATTAATTAGCTGCATTTGAATATTTTGAATGTAGCTGTTTCTTTCGATAACATTCTTGGATCGTTTTTTTGCCGGTTCATATGTGATTGCGTTAACAGCATTAAACGCTGCATCCTCCTTCAGATATTTCAATAAATGTAGAACGGTAGGTCTCTTTTTAAAACTTTTATTAAACTGTCCGTTCCAGCCCTCACACACGTTTGTTGTGCGGTGCCGCTGGCCAAAAATACACCACATATATTTTTTGGGCATCCAATAATTTTGGACATATGATAGAAATGTTTTCAGGTTTTTGTTTTCACCTAAAAGTTTACTCTCGTTTATTATGTAAATAAAGCCTTCTTCTATTTTATTCTCAGGAAGAAGGGGTAAGACCATGCACAGACTTACAATTTTGTTTAAATTATTTGTGTCCTTTTTTTTAATAATGGCTAGACGTTTTGCTTTCCTCTTTAGTTTATCTTGATAATGAAAAAAGCACCCGTGGTGTGAAATCTGAGGAAAAGTTATTTTCATGGCTGTAATGGCAGCATATTCAAAGTCAGTAATAAATTTTTGGGGTTCCCATTCTGGAATTTGGCTCTTAATGATATCGAATAATATTGAATATGATTTTTTTAATTTATTTGGCATAAGTGCGTAAATTACCGGAACCACATTATTTTTGACTGAACTACTACCTAAATCACAAAATATTACATACAGTTGCTTAAATGGTCTAGGGCATCTCTTAAAAGTTCCATCAGCTATAAATGTTTTACCGACTTTTAGAAGTTCTCGTGCTTCATGAGACGCAAAAATAAGTATGCGATTGCTTTTTTTATTATCATTGTAATCTCCGAGGAGAAAATCGTTGAATGCTGGGGGTATTTCAACCTTTTTCAAATCTGTATACACTAAAGAAGATAACTTCGTAATTTTTTTCCGTCTATTGTTAGCAATACTACGGTAATTATCGTATGCCGGCAATTTTTCAACTAGATCCAGACCCTTATCCATCATGGATGCGACTGTTTTTTTATAAATTGAAAATACAGTTTCTTCTATATTTGATGCTGCCGTTTCTATACTTGAGCATATTATCGAAGAAACAATGTTTTTATTTTCATTAGGAAAACACACTGAAGAATGTGAAGTTATGGGGTTTATGTTTGTACTCACAATTAAACACTCACCAACAGAAGAAAGGATAGTTTATTTTAAGCACAGGCACAGAAAGACAGTTTAAGCACAGGCACATAAGGATAGGTACAACTCACTATAGTTCGGCAATAGAAAGCACGGAAGATAGATTGGGCGATAGGCGATAGGTACAGACAAAGACTATATTTAGGTATATACTACACTTAGATACATAAGCAACAAGATCGATTAAGATAAACAAACATGCGGTTTAGCGGAAGGAAATAGCGAGCGCTTCGCGTCGTGTATGGTTAGCGACTGGCTGTGTCCTCTGCGCGTGCGCATCAGTGGAGCGGGTACCTATATAGAACTTATACATCTACATGGCAATGGGTTGAGACACTGTCGATAACTTAATGTCGATATTTATGATATCGACAAGTTACATAGACCAACCAATATAATTCACATAAAATAATATTAGATAGTATGTAAGTTGTGTAGATTAAGTAAAATGTACAGTCGGCAAATAAAATAAGTGTACATGTAATAAATAATACTTATGTAAATATTGTATATATTATGAGGTACGTTAGGTACCCTACACCACCCCCCACCAGAGACCGTCAAGGACGATAATAATCGGGAAACCTTACACGTCGCCCAGAACGGGTCACGTGGTCGCGTTGGTCATCTGTTTCTGGTTTATTTTGAACAGACAGTGTGAAAGCCGGTTTAAGGCGGTTTATTGACACTGTCATCTCTTTGTTATTAAAGAGTATTTTAAAAACTTTATCTCCTCTGGCGAGAACTTTGTGCGGTCCAGAGTATGCAGGTTGAAGGGAACCTCGTGACGCGTCTTCACGCAGGAAGACGCAGTCAGAAGTCTCCAACTCCTTGTATACAAATACCCTCGGCTTACTATGACGGGCAGCTGGTACGGGTCGCAGCTTATCAACGAAATTTCTGATTCTAACAGAAAAGTCGGATAAGTCGGTGCTACCAGTAACAGTAGGTTCAAAGAATTCACCAGGAAGTCTTAACGGTTCTCCATAAACCAGTTCAGCAGAGGAAGCCTTCAAATCTTCTTTAAATGCCGTCCTAATCCCTAATAACACCCAGGGTAAAGACTCGGACCACCTATCATTCGCGTGGCACACTATAGCGGCTTTTAGTTGCCGGTGGAAACGCTCAACTAAACCATTACAGGCTGGGTGGTATGCTGTGGTCCGCCTATGCTCGAAACCAGCCAGCTTAGACAGACATTGGAACAGAGCCGACTCGAACTGTCGTCCACGGTCTGTTACGATGTCTGTCGGACAACCGAATCGAGCTATCCAGATGGACAAAAGAGCCTTGGCTACCGTTTCGGCAGTAATATCCTCAATTGGTACTGCTTCCGGCCATCGGGTAAACCGGTCTACTGCCGTCAAGCAGTATCGATAGCCATGAGATAAAGGAAGGGGTCCCACCAAATCTATGTGGATTTGTTTAAAACGGGCGCGTGGAAGGGCAAAAGTGCCAAGAGGTGCGTTCACGTGGCGGTGAACTTTTGCTCGCTGACACAGTAAGCAAGTACGCGCCCACTCTCTACAGTCTTTCCGCACGCCTGGCCAAACAAATCGCTCGGCTACTAGTCGGGCCGATGCATTAGCGCCAGGGTGGCTAAGTGAGTGCAGACTATCAAATACCTGCCTGCGGAGAGTCTTGGGTATGTAAGGTCTGGAAGTTGCGTTACTAACGTCGTAGTATAACGAAACAGAACTTCCTGGAATGTTAAGTTTCTGCAGGTGCAGAGACGAACCCTCGCTCAACAACTTATGTAGTTCTGAATCTACTAGCTGTCCCTCAGCTAATGTCTCGAGGCTTACAGGCGCTTCCAATTCCTCAATACGCGATAATGTATCCGCAACGACATTATCCTTACCGGATATATGGCGTATGTCCGTGGTGAACTGGGAAATAAAATCTAAATGTCTATACTGCCTTGGCGAACAGGTATTTTTCCTCTCGTGGAAAGCAAAACTGATTGGCTTATGGTCAGTATAGACAACAAAATGCCTAGCCTCGAGCATGTGCCTAAAATATTTAATGGCTTCATAGATGGCAAGAAGCTCCCGGTCATATGGTGAATATTTGATTTGAGACGGGCTAAGCTTTCTTGAAAAGAAAGCTAATGGTTGCCATGCTCCGTCTTTGTATTGTTCCAAAACTGCACCAATGCCTTTGTCGGAAGCATCAGTAACCACTGCGAGTGTAGCACAACAATCTGGATGTGACAATAAGGCGGCGTCGGACAAGCTGTCTTTGCAAGCTTGAAAAGCTGCTAAAGTATCTCCAGATAGGTTAATGGGATGTGAACCTTTGACAGAACCTGTTAGTAGGGCATGCAATGGAGCTTGGATCTGGGCTGCTTTAGGAAGAAATCTTCTATAAAAGTTAAGCATACCCAGAAACGCTCTCAGTTGCCGCACGTTCGTAGGAGGTGAAAAATCCTTTATCACCTGCACCTTTTCGTCAAGAGGTCTGCATCCGTGCTCTGAAATGTGGTATCCTAAGAATTTCACTTCGTTCTTACCAAGTACGCATTTGGAGGTGTTAACCAGCATACCGTACTTCTTCAGTCTGCTGAAGATTTCGCGTAGATGCTGTGCATGGCTGTTTGGGCTGTCCGAAAAAATTAAAAAATCATCCAAATAACAATACACATTGTCGAGTCCCCGGGTCATTTCATCTACAAAACGCTGAAACGTCTGACCGGCGTTCCGCAGTCCAAACGTCATGTAAGGGAACTCAAACATTCCAAATGGTGTCGTAATGGCTGTTTTCGGAATGTCCTCGGGGCTAACCGGTATCTGATTGTAAGCTTTTTCAAGATCTAAAGTTGAAAATACTTTGCAACCAGCGATATTATGGGCGAAGTCTTGAATATGCTTAATCGGATACCGGTCAGGCACGGTTCGAGCGTTCAATTTACGGTAGTCACCGCAAGGACGCCACCCGTTGTTCTTCTTCGGTGCTAGGTGCAGAGGCGATGACCAAGGACTCTGTGAAGGCCTAGCTGTACCGTTGGACAACATGTCTTGGAACTCCTTTCGAGCTATTTTTAACTTGTCAGGAGCCAAACGACGAGGAGGTGAAGAAACTGGAGGGCCAGGGGTCGTGTTTATATGGTGTACTGTATTGTGTGGTGTAGTGTGATGTATACCGGCTGGTCGAGTAATCTCGGGAAACTCGTCAAGAATTCTATGAAACGGTGACTCACCTGTTACCACTTTTACAGAAGAAACATCGATACAATGAGCTATTTTAGCAATAGCGGAAACTGACGTTAAATTATCTATAAGACGTTTATTGCGAACGTCAACAACAAGACTATAATAATTTAAAAAATCTACGCCAATGATGGGTTTTGTGACGTCAGCAACAATAAAACGCCATACAAAACTTCTACGTAAGCTAAGATCTAAATTTAAATGTATATAACCATATGTCGCGATATTAGAACCATTTGCAGCCGATAAGCTAAACTCAGTCCGCTGACGACGATCTCGCAGTGCTGACCTTGGGAAGACGCACAGGTCGCTACCAGTGTCGACTAGAAATTGCATCTTCGAAGATCTGTCTGTGACAAATAGGCGACCAGTTGATGAAGAAGGGCAATCGTCAGCCGCCATTACCGACCGCCCATGGAGTTTTCCGCCTTGTAGTCGCAGGGCCGTATGCACTTAGCAGCCTTCTCTCCAAAACACCCATGATACCAGCATAGAGGAAACTTGCGATAATTTGACTGCGACCGCTGCCTTGAGGTACTTCGGTTACGTTGAGTACGTGGAGAATGCGATGAACGAGTTCTGCTGTTCCTTCCCGACGATAAACTCTGAAATTGTTTCCGCAGCTCAGCAACCTCCCGCACCAAATCATTAATAACGGAGCCAGGGATTTCATTTACAGCAGCAACCTTTGGAGTCGAAGAAGCGAGGTCGTTCACCCTGTCCGCTAAATCAGCTAGCTCTTCAAGTGAAGTTGAACTGTCTTGTCCTGCCAGTACGATCTGTGTACAATGTGGAAGGCGACTTATCCATATCGTCTTCAGAAATTCATCAGGAATATTTAAACCAGCAAGGCCACGAAGATGTCGGAGAAATTGCGATGGCTTGCGGTCCCCGAGCTCTTCGTGCATTAATAATTGCTTGATTTTAATCTCCTTGGACGCGCTAAGCCTCTTAATAAGTTCAGTTTTGAGCTTCTCATACTTATTGGTCGCTGGTGGATCTACAATTATGTCTTTAACCTCCCTCGAATGTTGATTGTCGAGATGACCTATGACATAATTAAATTTTGTATGGTCACTTGTAATACCAGAAATGGCAAATTGTCCTTCGACTTGAGCAAACCAAATATCAGGCTCTTCCGCCCAGAATGGTGGCACTCGCACGCCTACTCGAAAAACATCGATGTTTTCTATCGACTTGTTCCCATCACTTAAATTAGGGCGTGGCTGCCCCACTGCGTCTTGAAAATCTTTATCCTCTGACATTGTTCAATATAGGGGTCACCAGTATGGGGTTTATGTTTGTACTCACAATTAAACACTCACCAACAGAAGAAAGGATAGTTTATTTTAAGCACAGGCACAGAAAGACAGTTTAAGCACAGGCACATAAGGATAGGTACAACTCACTATAGTTCGGCAATAGAAAGCACGGAAGATAGATTGGGCGATAGGCGATAGGTACAGACAAAGACTATATTTAGGTATATACTACACTTAGATACATAAGCAACAAGATCGATTAAGATAAACAAACATGCGGTTTAGCGGAAGGAAATAGCGAGCGCTTCGCGTCGTGTATGGTTAGCGACTGGCTGTGTCCTCTGCGCGTGCGCATCAGTGGAGCGGGTACCTATATAGAACTTATACATCTACATGGCAATGGGTTGAGACACTGTCGATAACTTAATGTCGATATTTATGATATCGACAAGTTACATAGACCAACCAATATAATTCACATAAAATAATATTAGATAGTATGTAAGTTGTGTAGATTAAGTAAAATGTACAGTCGGCAAATAAAATAAGTGTACATGTAATAAATAATACTTATGTAAATATTGTATATATTATGAGGTACGTTAGGTACCCTACAAAGTCCTTTTAAGTACTTTGGACTGATTCTGAAAAAAAGGATGTAAGCAGATAAAAAAACAAATGACCATCGGGAAAACAAATGAGAAACAGAAAATATGCGTTTAATTCAATTAAATGATCCCCACCTCTGCAACAGTCCTCTACATTCCCCACTCCCACTACATTTTTTTAATCTGTAATCTTTGCACCTCCAAATAGTAGCAAGATTTTTATATGTTTTTATTAAATAATACTGATAACCATTATTAAGTAACACTTTCCCACGACCGCGTTTTACAATTTCTATTTCACCGAAACAATTAGCCGAAGATGAATCTACCATTTTTAAATATTATTTATTAAATAAACCACCAAATAGCTTTATCAACAATCAAACTGCTGGTGACAGTGTCATTTATTAACATTTATAATCACTAAGGACTCTAAGGAGGTAAGTATGTACTTACTTCATTATTTTCAAGTGGCCAGTATAAATTAGCATGGTTGTACAAATAACCCTTCAACAAGGTTGCCTGATGACTAGTACAACTGGTTGTACAAACGCTACAGCAGTGTATCATTTGTACAACTAGTTGAACTACATAGTTGTACTTCAGTACCAGAGGGAGAGAGAGCAGTGATTCTAGCGTGTATTTTGCAAGAAATGCAAAATCAAAATAATAAAAAGAAACGCATTTGCAAAATAAAACGGAGATACTGGGTTCATCCTTTTTGGAAGCAGAGAGCGGTTCATGGACAATATGTTACGCATTTTCCGGATTTAGTAACATATCCAGATAGTTTCGTAGATTATTATGGAATGACTTTAAATGATTTTAATGAATTAGTTGACCTACTGCAGCCTACTCTTCAAAAGCAAAACACAAAGTTCCGGAAGTGCATCTCAGTGAAACAAAGATTGTGTGTTTGTCTAAAGTAAGTAAAATACACTATTATTAATTAATCCTTTAATCAAATCTGAGAAACAAAACAACTTTTTCTTTATAATCACAACTACAATAAGTAAACGCTTTTCTCCTCAAATAACAATATCACAAGTTTAATCATCCATGGGAAACAACAACAATAATTTAATAATCACAACTTTAATATCAAATAAGTGTTTTATGTAGATTTACACATAATTTTGCCATTTTCTTAGTAGATAGAATCATCAAACTGTTCATTGTATGTCGACGACAACGTGGCTGTAGTTTGTGTTTACCCTTCCAACGACGTCGTTATAGTTGGTGTATATCTCGCAGAAGACGTCGTTGCAGTTGATGTATACCCTTCCAACGACGTCGTTGTAGTTGGTGTATACCCTTCCAATGACGTCGTTGTAGTTGGTGTATATCTCGCAGAAGACGTCGTTGCAGTTGATGCATACCCCATAGACGACGTCGTTGTACTCGCTATATTACTAGTATAACCATAGCTTGAAAAATGAGGAGTACTAGGGTGATAACTACGAAGTAAGGCAGATTCCGCATCACTTACAATTTCAAAAAATTTTTTCTTCACTTCCAGTTGTATCTCTAAAGGAAATGTTTTGACCGTTTGTGTCATACTTAAGAAAAACATTGTTATGGGATCATTATTTTCCTTGGCCTTGTTGCTCTTTAAATAATTATCTAATACTTTTGCTAGACTTTGTTCTCCTGTATATGACTCGCTTGATCTACTACGATTGTTTGTTTGATGTGTACTTGAATCATAAGCTGTAGTTTCAGTTGACTGAGTCTCATTATCTGTTAAGTCTTGTGCTTGTGGTGGAGACGTTGGTGATAAGTTTGTAACTGTGGCTCTGTCCTTATAATTTTTATTTAAAAATGAAAGAATGTTTTCATATTTTATAGGACGAGTCACTGTTGCCGTAGAGCCACTCCTGGGAGTTTGTCTTTTTTTTTAAGCCTTCCTATAGTTTTCTCTAATTCTGGTCCACTTTTTTTGCAATCTTCAACTGAGGCAAGTAGGCACATTTATATGATTGATAAGACACCCTAATTTTCTTGCAGGTATTTATTTTATGGAAACAGTCTGAAATCAATAGCATATGATTATCGAATGGGGAAGGAAACAGCTCGTCAAATTGTATTGGAAACAAGTCAAGCATTATGGGATATATTATCGCCGATAGTAGTACAGGCACCAACTACAGAAGATTGGAAAGCAATAGAAGACAAATTTGCAACAATTTGGAACTTTCCTAATTGCATCGGCGCAATCGATGGGAAACATGTTGTGTGCCAAGCACCTCAAAATAGTGGTAGCATGTTTTTTAATTACAAAAAATCTTTCAGTGTAGTACTACTAGCAGTTGTAGATGCAGAAAATAATTTTGTTATTGTGGATGTTGGTTCCTACGGTAAAAATAGTGATGCAGGAATTTTCTCAAACTCTCAATTTGGGAGAAAGTTTATGAATGGTACACTGAACATACCCCCAGTAAAATGTTTACCTGGTACTGCTGATTCTATGCCACATGTATTCGTAGGTGATGAGGCGTTTCCCTTGGATTACAATCTCATGCGCCCTTATCCAGCTGAGCAAGCACGCAATAACGATGAAATCAAAATTTATAATTATAGACTTAGCCGTGCTAGAAGGATAGTGGAGTGTGCTTTCGGAATTTTGACGCAGAGGTTCGACATATATTCCAGAAGAATTCGTTTAGAGCCTAACCAATTAATAAAAGTAGATTTAGCTACCATTAGTTTACATAACTTTTTGAACAAAAGAGGACGTCAACCTAGAACATCACATAATAATGCGTCAACACCTAACGTAGAACGGGCTCTGCAGAATTTAATGCCAATCGTAGGAAATGATAATAACATGAGTGCGATTGTGGTTAGAGAAAATTTTAAAGGATATTTTAATACCGATATTGGAAGTTTAACTTGGCAGTACGAGAGGGTACATAGGACATGATAAACTAAAAATTACGCGTTTATCAGTATTGTAGTAATAGATTGGACTATCAATTACTATATTTTGACCTAGGGAAATAAATAGTCTTACTACTGCGTCTAGCATAAATAATATGTATCTATTAGAATAATAAATACATTTCTCTTTAATATGTGTGTTTACCTACAAATTTTAAAAAATAAATCGAATTCGTAAAAATACTTACCCCTGAGATTTGTTATTTTCCCTATTTCTTCCCAAGCATTCTCTTTACGGTGTTGGTCACTGTATTCCGCCGAATCCATGTCATAAAGACAAGGATATTTCTGCACTAAAACTATCAAATTTTCATCAGTCATTGTTATTTCCCTCCGTACGGCATGCGGCAGGCTGCACTGAGCTGGCGAGCGGCCACGTGCGCCATTGTACGATAGAGTGAGACAGCATGCGATAGCAAGTGATCGGCGGTGAAAGGATGCGTTAGCGTTCCGGAGTCTCCCTGTCGACCATTGCATTTTGTCCGTGATGCCGATCGCCTCGAGGATTCCGCCGCGTGCTATCGCATTATGCTTTCTGTCTCGGTCTAGCAAATGGCAGTTCTAAGCGACAGAAAGAGAAAGGGCGACGGAAAAAGGCGATTCCGTGCTGAAAGATGAGGTCCAACCTTAAGGCTATCACTTTCTTTCACATGCCGGCAAAGCGAGAGCAATGCATAGTACTCTATAGAATAGACAGACGCTACGTCGTAACATGTCAATACATGTCCTAATCCTCGCAAAGTAATAACTTTAAATGCATTACTTTATTTTGGTACTATGCGATAAACACTATTCAACATAACGATTGCAACTCCTATAATAATAATAATAATAAATTTCTTTATTTCGAGCAACAAGACTCAATGTGTTAGTAACAATTGACTTATATAAATCTATGTTAGTATGTATAATAATTTAAGAAAAGTCTGGAATTAATTCAATTAAAATAAAAATAAAAATTGCAATATAATATAAAATGTCAACGAAACATTACAATTTAATTAATTCAATTACAGATTAAAATGTCAAAGAAAATTACAATAAAATCAATTTCAATTAAATTTATTCCGAATCAAATATCACAATAATTACAATTAAATTTACATTTTTAATAAAACATGCTCTGCCTCTGAGTCATTTGTATGTTTGTCAGCACATGAACCATGCACGCATGGTTGATGTACCGACAATCAAACCTACTTGCAAATACATTCAGGATAGTGTTACCGCTGCCCCGGATCCTGCGCCCCAGGGATGTGCACCGCTTTCGCATCGTCGTATAGAAACAGTCGATGCGAGCGTCGGCGAACATCCCCGACGCGCTACAATTCCGTGGCAGCCCCAAGAGCACCCGAAACGCATTATTATATTGTACACGAAGGGCGCTGTACTGTTTCTGCGTATACGACACCCACAAGCTGGACGTGTACAGGGACGTACAAAATGCTTTGAAAAGAGTCACCTTGGCACTCCCCGAGCAACGCGCAAACCTGCGGGCGATCATATTGGCCCTCACAGACAACGCCCCTTCGCTCCCTATCGATATCTGCATCGTCTCTCAGGTCAGAGGTCACGATATGCCCGAGATACTTGAAGTTTTGAACCTTTTTCAGTTCGATACCGTTCAGTCTAATTGGTGGAACCGTACTCGGACATTTCCGACCCATGGCCCGAAAGATCATGCACTCACTTTTCGATCCATTATACACCAGACCGTGACTCAGCGCATAACGTTCGCAGACTCTCAATAGCCTAGACAAGCCACACACCGAGGCGCTCAGCAGGACCATGTCGTCAGCATAACTAATGTTATTGATAGCAACTCCATCAATACGGCAACCGACACGAGTGCTACTGAGCTCCTCGATGAGCGCGTTTACGTAAAGGTTGAAGAGTTTCCGCGAGGTCAGTCCTCCCTGCCTCACCCCGCACTCCAGTCTATATGGCTCCGACAACGCGCTCGACCATCTAACGACGTTGACTTGGTTCAGATACCAATACCTTACCATATGTATTAGTTCTCTAGGCATAGAAATATCAGCAAGTTTTTGCCACAAGATGTCATCATTAACCAGGTCAAACGCCTTCGAAAGGTCGAGGAAACAGGCATATACAGATGTACTTCTATCGGCGTAGTACTTGACAGTTTGCTTCAAACATAAAATGGCTGACTCAGTAGACAGTCCTGGTTTAAAACCAAATTGATTGTCATGGCAAGTTATGTACTGGTCAAGCTGTGTATTTAGCAAACTGTCAAGCACCTTCGCAAGTACCGGCGCTAGGGAGATTGGCCTATAATTGTTCTTATCATTTAAGTCCCCGGTTTTACTCTTAACGATTGGCACCACCACGGTCTCCATCATCTTTGTGGGTAGATACGAATGCCCAATGCAGAATGTATACAGCATTGCAAGGGCTCTAGGCAGGTGTACGCCAGCATACTTGAGGTGCTCAATACTCAAACTGTCATGACCAGGAGACTTACCTCCCGACATTGACTGGACTGCTCTCCTCACTTCCTTCGCATCAAATCTAGTGCCAAGCTCCCGATCATGACGCTCCTCCACACTTGAAGACCGGGATGGCCCCAATAGAGATCTTACAGCAAAGTGGTCCCTAAAACTGTCCGCAATGAGCTTCGGATCACAAACACCGTTGATACTCACGGGCAAGCCCGGCCTGTTGTTTAATTTGCTTGTGGTTTTCCAAAAGCTCCGAAAGTCATGATTGGAATGATGAGAAGCGAGCATGTCCATTTTTATCTGCTCACTATTCTCCTGACACCACTTCAGGCGCGATTTAAAAATTTTACGACTCTCACGCATCTCGTCCCAAACACGACCCCGTCCCGGTTTACCCCCCAGTACCCATTCCAAAAACTTAGACCGGGCCACCCCGTGAGCCTCACGCACATGTCTGTTCCACCCGACTACAGGTTGCTTCCTCCTGTGCTCAACAACAGTATGACTTTCAGAGGCAGACATACTAAGGGCATCAATAATTTCATCATACAATTTATCAATCACATACCTATGGTTTAGTTCACTACAATATTTATTACAGCATTGTCGAAGTTCAGATGGGAAGTCAATTAATTTCAAACGATTATTACATAATGTACGATATCTTTCTATCTGGTCTTGGTCTCTTTCACCCCATTTTACCTTATTACACATATGTTTACTATTGTTAGTTTTCAATGGTACATTGTCTAGGTTACACTGAATAATGAGAGGCAGATGGTCGGACCACACGGAATCATATTTAATGTATGTCTTATGTATAGTGTGAAAAGCCGTCTCAGTCACAATGCAGTGGTCTAACCAACTTAGCGACCCATTTACGTCACTAATGAAACTGTAAGTGTCGGAAGTTACACCCAATTTAAGAACATCCGCACATAACCAATTAGAGTCGTTACAAAAATTTAAAAGTTCTTTATAAAATGGCTCACCTGGGTGCGCATTAAAGTCACCGAGCATGTAAACACTCTCAATGTCTTCACTGTCCACTATGGCGTTTAAAGTACTCAGACAGTCCGTGAACTCTGCCAGATTAACACTGTTGTCAGTAGGCATGTACACACTGAACACTAATAATGACCTTTGACCTAGTACAACTTTTATGCCGCACACACGCGTATTATTACACTCCACTACAGTCACGTTTTGAAATACCTTTTTGTCCCATAATAACGCCACTCCGCCCCACGGTCGTCCTGTAATCATCCCTTTCGACGTATCCATTGGCGAGATACCCGTATAAGCGAAATCACTATCTATACCGCTCAGGAAATGTATATCATGCGGCAACAACCAATGTTCTTGTAAAGCAATAATGTGGCATGTTTTACATAGCTGCCGGACATCCTGGATGGAGCGCTTCACATTTTTGCAGTTGAAGCTCACCATATTATAATTACACCAGTCCTTATGTGTCATTATTGTTCTTATTGGCCGATACAGCGTTATTGCCATTCGCATATCGTTGTTTAAAATTTACAAATCGTCTAAACACGATTCCCTCTGGCCACAGACTATCATTTAAATACATTGATAATTTACTCTCCGATACAAAAAATTTAAATGATTTATAATATTTTTCCGCTTTAATTGAGATTTGTTCTAATTTTATCGTTTCTTTCGTTTTTCTAGTCAATAACATCTTTATCAGTAGTATCTATATGTACTCTCGTTATGAATATTGGGACTTTTCTATCTGCAGCTTTAAAGTTTCCTTCCGTGTCCCTCGAAATACCAGATTTACCGTGAAAACGGTAAAAAGGTTTCTTTCGTTTAGAAACGATTTTCCATCCTTCTTGATCATCATTTCCGCTAGGCTCGGTTTCGTGTACTGAATTTACTGCGCTGTGGCGCTCGACGTTCTTCTCAGTAGGCGTGCTATCCGCCGGCGCAGGTAGCGGTGACGTCACCTCGACCCGATGCTCCTCACCGCTTGTTATTGTACGACGATTATCGGCACCTTCCAACACAGCTAACTCGCGCTTGTTTTTATTGCCTACCCTCAATATATCTCGATATTGTCGCATATCACGGCGATCGCTTGATTTTTCGTTTACAACATCTATCGAATCATTGAAAGTAGAATTACATATATTATGGTGAGAAATACCTATAGGCCCACTATCACACTGCTGCCATGCGCCTCGCCTCAAATTAACGTTTTGTGTAATCATTGGCGGTAATGAGTCATATTTTAATTGTGATAATAATTCTGTTCGGCACTCACTCAGCTGTTCATGGGTAACATAATTAGATTTAATTTCCTCTAACCCGTTTTGCATTTTAAGGAGATCCTTCAATAGTTTTGTGCAGTCAAGGTGGTCAAATAGTATGGGAGGTAGTTTTTCCAGTTCTCGGGCCACAAAAATAGGAACAATATCGGATTCTGTCGATTTCAAAACGTTTAATATATCGACTAAATCCCTGCTTTCCTTCCCTTTGTTTTTCCTATTTGTTTTCGCTATACCTGTTGGAACAGATTCAAACAGTAACGTCTTCGCATTCTTGATTTCTTCACTAGAAAACGATGTCGTACATATACGCACTAGTGTCTCTTCATCCACTATCGAAATTTTGTTTTGTATATACGATAATAGTTCGTTTATCACTATATTGCATGTATTGCACTTAACGATCGACATTTTAACACACTCGGAGTACGCTCAAACAACGCCCGTCACGGAGAGATGCGCGCGTGCGACTGTATAAGTAAATATCGCAATATAATCTTACTGTAAAAAATAAACTATTTTTTACCCGAATAATATGGTAATGCACATCACCGGAATTCGTCTTACCTTTTGTACCCGAATATGATTGTGATAATAGTTTGCTGAGAACATAGTAGTAATCTATTATGTTGATATTCGTCATAAAAATACGTCTTTATTTTTAGGCGAACAGTACAGGTAAAGTCATTACAAAATGACTATCTCGTAAAGTACTCGTACGAATATTCTGAAAAAAATTCACAAGGTGTAAGCCGCCCTCTACAACAATAATTCCCAATAAAAGCACTTCTATAGTAATAGTCGATTACGATATTATTCGGTGGGGACGGCGATATATAAGTACCTAAAATATTTAAAAGTATGTGTATGAATTTCTTATGTAGGTATTATAGTGTGTATGTATAATGTATGTATTATTATTGTGAACATAGTGCACTGCACCTACCTCAATATATCTCTGCATCACCCTAAGGTTGACTGTTAGATAATGCCTTTGGCATTAAGTCCGCCAAACACATGTACAAAATTACTGTGCATAAAGTTTAATAAATAAATAAAATAAAAATAAATGCCCCACATGTTTTGAGGAATGGCACGCAAATTATACTAAGATACTTACATACTTACTTACATTAGAAAATTAGGTTTGTAGCTAATGTAGTTAGGTATTTCTTATTCCTTATCTTTTTTTTGATATATTCGTATAATAATGTACTTATATAATATAAACTTACCTATACTTATATAATTATACACAATGACAAAATATTTCTAACATTAAGGTTTTACACATTACTATGACTAAGGGCTACTGTAGTAGAGCTGACGTACTTTGAACTTGAACGTTGCACGGTTAGTGGTCATCCGGATTTCGAGAGGAAGCGCATTCCAGAGGAGAATTGCTTGCACGAGGAAAGAAGAATGAATTAGACTGGAACTATGAGTAGGACAGTGGAGAAGACGGTTGTCAGCTGACCGCAGATTTCTGTTGTGATGAGAACCAAGTAGCTGAATATGAGATGATAAATAAGAGGGGACATTAGGAGTGGCTAAAATTTTATGTATCATCATCACCGCCCTCAAGCTGCGTCGCTGACGTATCGGCAACCATCCTAACTCCGAACGATGAGCTGAGACGTGATCATATTTCCTAAGGTTAAAGGTGAATCGAATGGAATTGTTGAGAAGGCGGTCGAGTTTATTGAACAGATCTGCATTCAGGTCGAGATAGCATACATCACCATAGTCCACGATTGGAAAGATTAGCGTCTGCATTAGCATTGCCTTGGTTTTGGTTGGTAGAAAATTTTGAGGCGATAAAGACTACGCAGCATTCCTGTAACCCTCTGACAGACCTTTGTAACTTGAACTTGCTAGTTCAAGGTGGAGTCAACATTCAATCCCAGATTTTTGACAGGAATAATTCTTCCGTTGAACTTTATTGTTGGCAGAGTTGCACTGTCTACCTTACTCATCCTATGGATACTTCCAATTAAGATACCCTGGCATTTATCGGGGTTGACAGAAAGACCAAACCTGTCACACCAAATGCCTATTGAGCGCAAATCGGAATTAACTCTGTCAATAGCCTCTGAAAGGTTCTCCACGCGGGCTTGGCTGTATATCTGTAGGTCATCGGCATACAAATGATACGCACACTGAAGTTCAGAGGTAATGAGGTTAATGATATAGAGAATAAAAGAGGTGAAAGAATACCGCCTTGTGGAACACCAGAATCGAGGTTGCGCCAGCTAGATGAAATTTCGTCTGCGCAAACCGAATGTTGGCGTCCACGAAGATATGAAGAGAACCACTCCATCTCGTCGGCTGAGATCCGAAGATGGGCTAGTATGGCTAAAAGGATGTCGTGATTCACGCAATTGAACGCATTTGAGAAATCCACCAACACTAGCACTGTGATACAACCTTTCTCCATTCCGTTCTGACATCTCCCGTTACTTTAAGGAGTGCGGTTGTAGTGCTGTGTCCCGGTCTAAACCCGGATTGTAATGGACTTAGTATCCCATTGGAGTGCACATAGTTGGACAGCTGGCGATGAACACAGGCTTCTAATACCTTGGATAGGAAAGGGAGAATGGAAATAGGACGAAAGTGATTGGGAAGAGAGGGATTCGAGATTTTAGGAAGAGGATGCACATAGGCTTTACGCCACAAGTCAGGAAATTGACCAGAGTCAAGTGAAAAGTTGATGATGTGTATAATAGCGGGAAGGAGTTAGTCCATGATAGTGGTTATCATACGGCGACTAATGTCATCACAGCCGACTGCCTTTGACTTAATTGCGAGAATAGTCTTCTTGATCTCCGCCGACGTGACTGGAGTGAATTGAAAAGGTTCGTAATTGGGACTGGGCAGTCCGGTGATAGAGTTAACCGTTTGACGCTTGGTTGGGCCATCAATTGTGTGAGAGGTAGAGAAATGATGGTTAATGGCATCCAACTCAATTGTCTTGGGTAGCTCCAGCTGTATTGGCTTACCAATGCCCAGTGTCCCAAGAAACCTCCAGACATCGACAGATGTACAGGAAGATAAATTATCAAGAATATGTCGGCGTTTAGCGTTGCGTATCACCTGATTATACCGATTCCTGGCAGTTTTATAAGAATCCCAGTTGATGACAGAATGATTCATTTTGAACTTACGAAAAGCCCGGTCTCTCCCTTTCATAGCGGTTCGAACATCACTCGTTATCCACGGAGCTGGTCTATGTTTTAACTTCACCCTCCTCACGGGTGCATGGATGTCATAGAGGCCAATAATTGTTTTGTTAAAAGTATGAACTTTATCATCGATGGTGCTTGCCTCTGCTAAATCCTCCTAACTGACTTTGGCAGCTTCATTGCACAATTTTTCAACATCCATGCGCCCGAAGCATCGTCTGTCCAATACTTTGTGTTTGAGTTTAGGGGGCTTAAGAATGTAGGAGATATAGATCAGGTCATGATGAGAGAAAGCTGGAGCTAGATACTGACCGTGAGTTCGAACAAGCATAGGCGAAGACGTAAGTATTAAGTCGAGCCATGTGTCCTCAACATCTTTATTGTGGTGTGTGGCCTGAAGCGGTATAACCTGAAGACTGGCTGACTCGACTATGTTAAGAAGCTTTATGGCTCGTGATGACGAACTAGGGAGAAGATTAGTGTTAAAGTCGCCCATAAGGCATAAGGGGGTTTTTTCTCGACATCCCTTGCATCTATATCTTGTCTCTTTACGTTTCTTCTTTTTAGTGCACAGACTACAATTTAAATATTTAAAATTCCTCTTGGAATCAGTAGAACAAGGCATATCTTCAGGCCAGTGATCTTGACCAATGCTCACCAAATTTTTCTGCTTTTGGAGTATGTTTCTGGAAGGTTTAACCGCTGTGCGTCGACTGGAATATATGCTGCCTGGTCTTATTAGGTCTCTACCAGTACAATTACTGTCTAGATTTATCATTTGTTTGATCAGATCTTCACGATAGTCCAGAAACTCGTACTTCACATCATTTTTGAAATATTTTTTGTATAGAAAGAAGGAATTCCAAACTGATACATCCAAGAGATGAAAGAATACTTTCTTGTACCATCTGATTGTTTTCTGTGGCGAGGAGTAATACACAACCTTCTGATCCTTACGATCTATTCCTCCCATATATTTATTATACTTTGCAACTTCTACAGGTTTCTGTGAAATATTGCCAAATCGGTTCGGGACACTTACGAGCATAGGATAATTTCTGGTCGTTATCATGTAAACTGGACGTTTATCATACCACGCTGATACGTAAACTTGCTTTTTACGACTCCAAAAATAATCTCCTTTTTTAGTTTTATTTGTGTTAGTCCCTTAGTCGTTTTTCTATTTTTACGAAGTGTTCCATTGGTGTGAGTATGCAAATGTAATAATTTCTGGCTCAATCAACATCATTATGAAAGTTATACATAAAAATATGGTGACCTTTCATCAAGTATGGTCTCAATAATTTCATAACTATTTGCTCAGTTTTCTTCTTATATGTATCACCATCTTCGCCTTTACCACAGTACATAATAATATTCAGAACATACCCTGTTGCACTAGTCAGGACATAAAATTTTATCCCATAACGAGCTTTCTTCGATATTATGTACTGCCTAAAATATGACCTACCCCTAAATAAAATTATTGACTCGTCTAATGATAGTTCTTTCCCAGGACCATATACACGACGATAGTTCTCAGATAAAGCTTCAATAAAACCAGTTATCTTCTTTTCGCTTTTTGCCTCAATATCGGATACATAAATGCTTCGTAAGATCTGTTCAAATCTCCTACATGACATCACATGAGAAAATATCGGATGGAAATTCAATGCAACAGAATATGAGAAAAGTTGTCGTCTCTTTGGAATTTTTACTTGGCCTTGTAGTAAACAAAGACCCAAGAAAACTAACATTTCTTCTTTGGTTACATCACGGAATGTAAATTTTCTACTATGTCGAGTGTGAGGTCTGGTCTGGTTCATATTCGTCAAATTATTTCCATAGGCGTTTGTTCTAGACACAAGAAAATCTAAGAGTTCGTTAGAAAATACTAATTTGAAAATATCCAAAGGTCAACCTTTGAATATTTGCTCTAGCACTATCGGATATTTCTACTCTGATTCCTTCCGAAGCGTAATCGAAATCAAAATTAGGAATATGGTCGGTAATCTCCACCCAGTCATCACTATCATCTTGTGCAAATTCACGTGTCATTTCGTGAACATCAGATGTGTCATCAAATTGTTCAGAACACAGCAGAAGCAAAGACGGGCTATCGCCTCTAAGATCATCATCCTCTATGTCTTCGTTGATCGATGTAGTGACTATAACTTGACTTGAATTGCACGGCTGCACCGTAGGGACAGGGTCTAAAGTTGAATGACCTCTTAACTCAGATTCATCATCCGACTCTAATGTATCACTAGATCCGCTGAACTGCCTTTTTTTATCATATTTCTTTGAAGTTTCCTTGTTTCTGCAGGCTCAGTATCTGTGCTCGACATGTCATCATAATTCGGTTCAAATTCTTTCTTCTTCTTTCAAATTCTGCACTGACTCGCGCGTCGAAGTAATTCACGTACAAACGCAACGGTGACAGCCGTAGTGCATCTGTGTGCACACTCACACATGTCATACACCGGTCACGGTTCAATCCCGCCTAGCGCATTGCATTTTGACAGTACGCTTGTCCGTTACATAGAATGTCAGTGGAAATGTGTTGTATAAATATCTTATAGAAAGGAGACGGGGATTTCTGGGCCAAATTGTAATGAGTTGAGATATGGCTTAAAAAAGCGATATAGTTTTATATTTCAAAATTTAAAAAAAACAGCTCAATTGAACATCAGGAAGACGAGAAATCTTAAAACTAAGTTTATTCCACGAATATGATTTAATATTGATTACTGTGAATGATTCAAACAATATTGTTAATAAAAACACTTTCATCGTAGTATTATTTCAGTCAAAGTGAACATACAACTAACAAAATAATAATAACAATAATACACATTTAAAAAATATTATAACAGTGTAATTATAATAAATTCTGAATTGATTTTCGTTAATCGATTAAATAATTGTCGTGTTTATCAACTGTATAAGTCGTATTAATCTGTGCTGTGACAACTGACAGCTTCCTGACTTGCAGTCAATTAGTTATTACAATTACGTTTCACAATGATAACTTAAATGATTTTCCCCAGCTTACAGAAAGTGAATTAATTCTAATATATTTAGGGACATATCAGACAAAACAGGCACGTTCATACTATGGTAAGCATCTAAGAGGTAATGAAGGCTTCATTATAGAAGTGTGCAGGGTGGTTAACCTCACTTACTAAATCTCTTATAAGCTCTGCTCTCTGATGTTCAAAATCTGCAGATTTTTCAGGGATGGTTTAATAATATACATATAAGCTCTCACTTGAGGCCACTCTCAACTTTTTACATTTAGGCCCAAGAATGTATGAAAGCGAATCCATCTTCTTTAGCTGCTTAAGCCGTACTGACCATACGAACTTACGACAATAACCGTGCTGTCAATATTTGGAATGAAAAAAAAAAGGTCATAACCGTTACCGCGCGCGAACGTGTTAAAAAATATGTTTTTATAAAAGAAATACTTCTAAAAGTATTATCAATCTTAAAACAAAACGAAATCAGTCTATAAAAATATATTTGAATTATCCAATGTTTGATAAAGCAACGCCCAAATCATCTAAATCAAACCTAAATTCTCCTCGATGACAAACTTGAGGATGTGGCAAGGTTTTTTCTACATCTAACAAAAATCACTGAAGTACATATCACCTACTGCTGGCTAATAAAATCTACCTTTTTAAATATTTTATGGTATACCCACGATCCGAGCTGTTATAGCCGGTTACCAAACCAATATAATATTTAACCAACTTTGTTGTAGAAAATTTAACAAGAACATATTTATCAATACCGATTTCACAGTCACTATTCTCGTTTTCAAAATCTATTTTTTCCAAGTAAGTTTCAGTGTCACTATTAGACGAAAGAAAATATCCATCCCTAGAGGAATCATGATCAGTGTTCATGTCTGAACTACACTCTCCACTGTAATTTTTTTTCAAGACTGCCTTGTTTCCTGTGACTCTGTGAAGCGCTGTCGTCAAATATCATAATATCCGGAGATTTAATACGAATATTGGAGATAGTATGATTTTCGTAAAAACGTCTTTAGTAGGTGTAGTAGCATTGTTAGATGTGACGCAATTTTTTATCGACATTCACAATAACATCTGATGGAATATCGAAAGTTCTATTGGTATGTCTGATCAGATGAATCCATGTTCTGATCGGCTTGATGTACACTGAATACATCCAATACATGATCATTACAATCAATATCGGAAGATGAACCTCGTCTAATATTTGATTGACCATTGTCGAAAGTACTTTCTTCAATAGCTCTAAAAGTGTCTTCTATGTCCTGCTGTAATGGAAACTTTTCGGCAATAGGACATTCCTGTAAGTTCTTTTGCCTTAATAACTGTGGTATCTGGTTGACTTCGTTTTTTTGGTTTGTCATGTAACAAGTTACTAACACTTACAGATTTTCCACATTCTATGGGTACCATCTTATTTGAATTTCTCTTCTGCTTGCTTGGCAGAGTCCTCAAGTCTTTCAAATAGTTGATAAAAGTCTCGTCAAAGCTGATGTCTGTCTGAGTTTTGTAGTATCTGGTAACATCTTCAATAATTCAGGAAAAATCTGTTTATTTAATGTATTCGCGCTTGGATGTCGAACTTGGTAATCTAATAAAAAATTTCTCCATTCTTTCTTTAATGGGCCAAAGAAAGCCACATCAAGAGGCTGAGTGTGATGCGTGTAACTCGCTGGTAAGAAAATAAATCGTGTATTGAGCTCTTGACACTTAGATATTATTATACATTCATATCACCTTCTTGCATTAAAACTGTTTAATCTCAAAACTTACAAACTTTACAGCTCTCCTGTAAAGTTTATAAGTTTTGAGATTAAACAGTTTTTTAAAAGGTTTAACATATAATATTTTTAATAATAATGATTTTGCCAACATTTATTTTTTATTTTTAGGTAGTTACATTATCTGCTATTAAAGACAAATTAAATTATGTATTATTTATTTTGTATAGTAGGTGAAATATAGCTCCGAAAAATAATCGTTTTGAGTTTTAATACTTTTCAAGATAAAGTGTTGCTTAATTTCCACGATATCATTTGGACAAGAGTATATTTTAGTTTATAAACCATGGTTATATTCGAGCAATAAACTAATATTTTATCGCAGTAAAACTATAATATATATTATGAAATATTTATTTCTTTCAATACAAATAAACTACAAAAAAATAACTCTTAAAGTAACATAATACAGTAATATTCAGACTATTTCTTTCTGGTCAAATAAACTAAAACAAAATGGCTCAAAAATAACAAAATTATAAAACAATACTAAGTGATTCATTAAATTAGGTTAATTACTACGTCTTTCAGTAAAAGCAACTAAAAAAGACTAAAAAAATATAACTATGTGAGCTAATCACTTTAAACACTAGGTAATTAACATGGCACTAAGTTAGGAACTTGTTTATTTAAGTATGTACTAATGTATTTCAGTCTTACTGATTCTGAACTAAATTAAAGACCTAAGGATGAAAAAAATGTTTTCTTAATGAAAAGGAATTATATTCAGTCTTTTAAGTATTATTTATAGGTATTGATAGGCAAATTAAAATATCAAAAATTTGGCCCAATACAAATAAAAATTACAAAGAGCAATTACAGCTTCTTCATTCTAGCGTTAATAATCCCAGTCGCACCCAAAGCTTCTTTTCAGCTTGGAGGGCAAAAAGGATAATACAGCTTTTGTATAGAAATTTTCACATAGAAGCTGTATATACATCCCTGTATATTTTTTATTAGTAAGAGTGTATTAGTAGGTATTATTTTTATAAACGCAATATTCAAAAAGAATACAAGTACGTACATCTATTATATTTGCATTCTTTTTTTTATTATTGTTACGTGCACGGGGTACAATTAAATGCCGTTTACTCAACGAAGAGATTTATTTGCTCACCACAAACTAGACAATAAAATCACTAGTACACACAGTACGATTCAACAGTTCCAGTCGTTCAGTAGTAATCAGTAGTTCACAGTAGTCCACAGTCGTTGCTCAGGTCGCAGGTATAATCTTCTTCGGTCGCTTAAGCTCGCTGTGTTCGTTATCGATCTCAAAGACAGAATGAATCGTGTCGCTATGCGAGCGTGTTTTTATACCTCTCAATTAGGAGGGTCGAATCATCTAGAAAATACAGTCAATCTGAGTAACTTTGACAGTTAAGTGGGATATTTTGCATAATAGTTTAAAATTTTGACTGTAAAACTCGACTGTATTTTACTTTGTTAGAGCTCTCATAACACTTTTCACTCGTAAAGAGTAATTAAATTCACTAAAAACTCATCAGTCCATAAGAAAACCTGATTTTCTAGTCTGTCAAAGTTACCGTCATTAAATGGGTAACTTTGACACACATAAAATCATTCATAGAAAAGTAGTAATAATTGTGTTTTGTGTTAATCTGGGTAACATTGTTTTATATTTTTCTTCGAAATGGGTGTTGCCGACTTTATAAAACCATTTATTTCCAATTTTGGCATTTATTTTATAAAAGAATCAATAAAATCAGTCTACGACATTTGGCTTTGTTATACATATTTTTAATTAGCATCAAAAGTCTTTAAAATCACGTTTGAGGCAACATTTTTTGTTTAGCTAAACAGAAAAGAAGGTAAAATAATTAGAATAAGAGAAAAAATTGTGAACACTTTGACCGTGAAATTCCTACTCACCCCACTCCATATAAAGAAAATCGTCATCAATTATGTAGGTCCCAAGTTGTTTTATCCTGATTTTACAATTATTCACTGCGGATACAACATCATCATATTTAATTTTAATTAGTTCCCTTTTATCTGGCCATCTCCAACCTCCATCCATCGACTTACTCATGACAACAACCATATAATATGGGTATGTTGAACTTACAACTTTACCTGGAAACAACGAGCCTTCTGATTTAAATATTATTGTAGTCCCAGGTGAGAACTCAGCATATTTTGAAGTGGAAGGTTCAGATACGACGACAGTTTCTTCTTGTTGTTGGTGCAAAATACCGTCTATAACGACAAATTCTTCAATAACGACTTCTTCTGCGATTTCTGTTTCTATTTCTTCGCTTTCTGGCGGTAATTCATGTAACAAATTTGAAGTCGATGGCGGCGTGACGGCGGCTTAACATTTTCTTTTTCTTTACTCTCGTTTTTTTGTGCTGGATCTTAAGTTTTTTTTGTTCTTCGAACCTTGTGGTCGGCCTCTTTTTACTGAAACTTTTGGTTTCGTCACATTAGCGTCATTTTTTTTTATAATATGCTCCAACTTCTTCTAATGAAACGCTCTTCCCAGCGCTGATCGGCATTTGGAATTTTCTCTGGTTCTGGATGCCTAAATCAGTAGTGCGTATTTCATTGCGGTAGCTTTTAAAACTTTCTCCTAAAGCTTCTGTGGCATTAGTTATATTAGTTGGGGTTTTTGCATATTCAGCAATTCGATTCAACGCTTCTTGACGATTTAATGGATAAATACCAGCTGCTTTAAATCCTGCGACGATATTACTGGACGACTGTTGAGCACTCAGTTCCAGCGTTCTTTTCAAGAGCGCCGCAAAGCAATTTTTGGGAAGTGCAACCGCTTTTTTACCTCTCGTCGTCTGTCGCCAATCCAAAAGCACAGATCTCCACGAAGATTTTAAAGCACTGAAATAACCCAAATTGCAACGTGCAAATATCACTCAGTCAGAGGTGGAGAAGAGTCGCGAACAACTTGTGTCTAAAATCGAGACTACTCTCTCTGGAGTATCCGATTGGGGACGACTAAACCTAGTCCAATTCAACCCCACTAAGACACAAGTATGTGTATTCACCGCTAAGAAAACCCCATTCATTGTAGCGCTGCAATTCCTGGGCACACTGCTTACCATCTCCTCGAGTATCGGGATCCTTGGTGTCGATATCTCCAGGGACGTCCAATACCGAAGTCATTTGCAGGACAAGGTTAAGTTGGCATCAAGAAAACTCGGAGTGCTCAACAGGGCGAAGCAGTACTTCACTGCGGGGCAGCAACTTCTTCTTTCTAAGGCACAGGTCCGGCCTCACATGGAGTACTGCTGTCACCTTTTTGCTGGAGCACCTGCATACCAGCTTGACCCCTTCGACTCGTTGCAAAGACGGGCATTGAGGCTGGTTGACAATCCCATACTCACAGGTAGAGTGGAACCTCTTAGCCTTAGGAGGGATTTTGCTTCACTGTGTGTGTTCTACCGCCTATACAATGGTTTGTGCTCAGATGAATTGTTTGACATGATGCCCGTAGCTACATTCTATCATCGCACCTCTCGCCATAGGCAGGGAATTCATCCCCATACATTGCGACCTGAGACGGTGCGCACTGTGCGGTATGAAAGAAACTTCATCCCACGCACACTCAAGCTGTGGAATGACCTCCCTGCTGCGGTTTTCCCAAGCGCCTACAATATGGGGTTCTTCAAGAGGGGCATCAGAAGGTTTCTTCATGGTCGGCAGCACGAGTGTGACACCCCTGGTGTTGCATAAGTCCATAGGCCACGGTAACCGCTTCCCATCAGGTGGGCCGTGTGCTTGTCTGCCAACTTAGTGGTATAAAAGAAAAAAAAACCCACATCAAGCGGTTGGAGAATATGTGTAGAGTTCGGAACTAAACAAATAAATTTAATATTGTTGTCTTTGCATAACTTCAATGTGTTAACAGAAATATGGGAACTTAAGTTATCGCAGAGGAGAACTTTCCTGCCTTCTTTCTTTAATGCTATGGGGAGAAAATGTGAGCTGAACCAATCTTCGAAACTTTCTAACTCATTCGTGATCCAGGTGGTGCTCCAATAAACCAATCAGACCAAATGTTTTTAGCTTTAAATATAAAATATGGAGGGATCATTTCGCTAGCAGCATTCCCACAAAATACAGTTGTATAGCAGGATTTTGTTGAGTTACGGATAACTTCCGGATTACGGCATTTGCGTTTGAAAATCATCTTTTTCTTTTTCGGGTCGTCATGAAAGCCAGTTTCATCGAAGTTGTATATATTTTCAGAGGAAACATACTGTAACTCGACTTCTAGATTATCGAAAAATTGGTTAATTTTTGTCTCATCAACCTGAGCCCTACTACGACTAATGTTGTGGCCAAACGCAAGCTTAAGATCTGGGTGTCTACCAAGGAACAGCTGACCCCATTCCCATCCAGGTCGATTGTTAGTAAAAACCTTGACTTTTCTGTTGGATGAGTTCAAATACCGTTGGAAGACAAGACTAACATCGTCAAGTCCTACTGGGATGCCACTATCTGCTAATGCTTTGACATGCTCTTTTACGATAATTTCTTCTTCTTTAGTTAAAGCTGTAGGCCTGCCTACCTTCTCCATGTGTTTATTTTTAATATGTGATCAAAAGAACTTCCACAAGTGAAGTTCGATCAATATTATATGATTCGCTTCATTCGAAGATATGATACAGATACCATGTAGTTTCCCTATTTACTAGGTAACATTCGCACGTATTTTAGAGTTTTTAAACGATTTTTCGGATTAATAAAAACGACAACTTCCGGTTTGTCGCCAACCTCAGGTCGCCATCTTGACTTTGACTCATTTTTTAGAGCATTAAAATATTGATACATTGCAAAACTTTCTAAATGAGGGTTTTAGGGCGGGAGGGTGATCATATCTTCGAATGAAGCGAATCATATAATATTGATCGAACTTCACTTGTGGAAGTTCTTTTGATCACATATTATATTTCTTCGCTTCATTCTTCAGATATGATACAGATACCATGTAGATGTTAAGAGCAGAAAGTTTTGAAATAAAGCACATTTATACCACTAAATGCTTTATTAACACAAAAATATGTTTCTTTTCTTGTGATTTTGAATACTTATTTAATTACAATAATAAAGTATAATATACGCTTCTTTGATTTCCTTATTATGAAAATTATAATTATTTTTTATTTAAGTACAATACAATTTTTTATTGAGAGTTTGACGATAAGCAAACTGATCTTGCAAATTCATCTTCTCTTAGGATGGTTCTTTTATAGAAACGAGCAAAGGTATTGGATGACTCAGTCCAACCTGCCGTTTTGCGTATTGTTTCAATGCTAACACCGGCGAGGCTGGCGGCTGAGGTAGACGCATGGCGCGTGCTGTGAGCGCCAAAGACACTGATGCCGCATTCTGACAGGACTTGTTTTACCCATCTACTTATAGACTGCGTTGTTGCAGCTTTATGTGGGCTCTTGTACGTTAACAAGAGTTTACCTGTGTTCTCAGTTCTTAAGTTTCTAGTCATAGAAATATAATCTGAGAGCGTTACAGCGGGACAAATACTAACATTTTCCCTAAAATATGGAAGATATAATATTGGCTGGTCTCTGCCAGGGGCCGATGTTTTTATAATATCTGTTATATTAATCGAAATGCCATTCTCTGAAAAGGAAATATTTTCTAGTTTGATAAGGGAAAGCGTCTGCATTCTATGGGCCGTACAAATTGCAAGTAGTATAGTAACTTTCTTCGTAATTCTTTCAAGTGAAAGACTGTTATTTGGGAACCATTTGGTGACATGGCTTAAAACTGACTGAGGGTCCCACTTAGGCTTGGCTGGCCTCAACTTAAACGCCCCTTTAAGGAGTCGCTTTACACAAGGGTCAGATCCTATATTATTTCCTAATAGAGCTGCCAAAGCAGAACGGTGGGTATTTAAACTGCTATAACCGCACCCGTTATTGAAACGAGTTGTCAAAAAAGAAAGTATTGACTTTTTCGAGGGTTTGAAAGAGTCTAACTTGTTAGCAATACAATATTGCCACCAAAGCTTAAGAGAAGTGTTGTACTGATTAATAGTGCTGTCGGAGAATGATGCCAGCATCAGATGAATTCGCTAGATGGCGCTATCTAGTCAACACATATAAAAAAGTTCTCCGCAAAATTTATTTTATTTTATTAATTCGCAACAACAAAACTAAGTTTTCACGGGATTAATTAGTGTATTATAGATCATTGCTCTGGTGGAAGTGTTATCTAACCGTTGACTACAGTTATTTTTGAACAACACAGTGAATTAAAGTGTAACTTCGGCAGTGAAATAAAAGCCTCAAAACTAAAGTGATCAGTCATAGCTTCTACCCATGAACGCAATTAGCATTTTAATTATATAGCCTCAAGCAAACTATAAGTATTAACTATAAAGTGCAATAAAATAATAAATAAGGTAATCGTCGAGTATAGTGTTCAACAACACTGGAATGCGAGAAAAAAATTCCTAAAGCATTAGTCATTTCTAACCGAACAGTGCATTCAAATAATTAAATAGTACAAAACTGATCACAAATTTCGTAGTTGCTGAGAAGTAGTACCGTGGTCTAGAGGCTTACAGTGCCGACTTTACTTTCGAACACAAGGTGGACTGTTCGAAACCAGGTTGAATAGGATTTGTCTTTTTGGGTTGTCTTATTTGATTTTCTAAAGTATATTAACGACTACACAAGCCATAGACTTGGGACTGTATTAATTAGACTTATCCGAAAATATTAACTTCGTCTATAGAACGACATCTAGTGATAACAACTCGAACGGCAATCGATAAGTGAAAGATGCCTTTGAAAGCAAAAATAGTGGTACATAAAAGCAACAAGATGTCGCCACTTGTAGTCTGTCAGGCATGTAAAAGGCAAAGAATCCGAAAAGACACTGTGACATGTACAGTGTGCAAAAACCACTATGACTATGATTGCATCGGCGCGGCAGTAGGCGTAAAACATGCAAAATACATGAACATAAGTGCTTGGACGTGTGGCGAATGTAAACAAAAATCGAAGGAACGAAACACACCTGTTACTGATCAGTCATTTGTAACTCTGAGGAAGAAACAAAGCTCACTATGTCACAAAGAACTCTCCCCGGTACGCTCAACTAGCTGCCCGGCAGATGCAGGGGGCTCTCCTACTGATTCGGCTATCCATCCGGAGGACCTTCTAGCCTCGACATTGAACATTACTACTACTACATTAAACGATACTGTAGGCATAACTGATCAGCCCTTATCAAGAAGTATGGACTGCAATGCGACTGATCTACTGACACTACAGGAATTACAGGATATGCAAGAATCCTTGCAAACACTACAATTGGAACTAAGCAGCACGCAGAATGAGCTTGAAACCATTATTCTCGAAAACAATGACCTTCGCGAACAAAATATAAAATTGAGAAAGGACAACAACACATTAAAAAATCTGCTAACCGAAACAGTATGCAAAACACCAATGAGAAAGGGTAAATATTCCCTACAGCGGATAGAAGTAAGTGCTTTATGCACACCATCCCGGCGCTCGCAACCGACAGTGACAGACACCAGTGGAATGGTCGCATTGATGCAGGATACAATCGTGGACTTGGAACACCAATTGAAAGAAGCGAGAATGGAAATAGATATTCTCGGCGAAAAAATCTGCACGCTGCAACAATTGATCCAGGCAACTCGTAGGGAAAATGTTATCTTATATCAAAGCAATTCTGCTGCAAAAGAAGAAACCAATAGCTTTCATATATCGAACGAATCAAAAAATAAACTGTGTATTTTGACTAATTTAAACTTCTATGGTTCGCGGAATATAATTGATAATACTTTCGGGTGCCATTTTGATTGTTGTAGGTATGTACTTGCGAACTGTACTGTAAAACATCTATTAAGTAACATTGACGGTAAGTTGCGAGGCTTCGGTATGAATGACTACTGCATTATTATGCTGAGTGGCAACGAAATTAAATATGCAGACAGCATGGATTTAGTAATCACTATAAGGGAATCCTTAAAACATATAAATTATACAAATATTTTAATATGTACTCCAACATACATTTTTTATGTTATTACAGGCCCCCCCTATATATAATTATAAAATTGAATTGTTTAATAGCCAGCTGATTCAGGAGCTGTCCAGCTCTGCTTATGCGTATTACTTTGATACCAACAGCTACCTCTCCTTTGACATGTTCTCGATTAGTTCAGGTCTAATAAACAGAAATGGCATGAGAACTGTTTATAAGGCAATCATGGATAACATAAACAAAGACATATGTATGTATGCCCCCTTTCGTACCGCAACTAGAAGTAAGCAAAACCTTTCCCATTTTTTTCTTGAATAGTAATGACACTAGGCAAAAACCTATCAAGAAAATAAATAGTATTAAGAAAAAAAAACCCAGAAATAAAATACACGTTATGAAAAGTCTAATGTACTATCAGAACGTAAGGGGTTTACGTACTAAGACCACCATTTTCTACAAAAATATGCTTTGTAATTCCTATGATATTGTAACTCTCACTGAAACATTCCTTAATGGTTCGGTAAATGACGCTGAATTGTTTCCGCCAAACTATACTGTACTGCGGAAGGACAGGCGCGGTGACACTGGATATGGTGGTTTATTGTTGGCTGTTAAAGATTGCTATACAGTAAAAAGGATAATTGATGTAGACGGATTAACTGATGACAAGGAAGTGTTATTTGCGTTAATATCAAAGAAAAATGTCAACTTGTGTTTATGTATTGTGTACCTGCCGCCTAGTTGTAAGGCTGAGCAGTATTTGGATGTACTATCATGTATAGAGAACGCCATTAGTGCATACAGTGCTCATAGGTTCGTGGTAGTGGGTGATTTTAATCTTAATTCCTGTTCCAAAAAAACTGTGTCGCAATTTGAAATGTTTTTGGAATTCTGTGGGCTGCGGCCTTGTAGGGATATTTACAACAATATTAAGGATAAATACATCCTAGACCTGGTTCTAACCACTGACGATCCTAAAAATGTCAACATAGTATCCGATATCGAGCCTCTTGTAAAATTAGATACCGGTGCAGAACACCCTGCTCTGGAAATATATCTGACTGTGTTTAAAACTAATTTAGTAATCAATCCCCCTTCTCTACCGGTGTGCGACAGCTCGAAGTACTCTGGCCCCGAGTGGAACTTTAGCAGAGCGGATTTTTATGGGCTATATGCTGAAATTACATGTTTAGATTGGAACGACCTTTTTATGCAGACTGACATTAATGTAGCTGTAGATACCCTATACAAAAAGTTATACGGTGCAATCAGTAACCACGTTACTCAAAAAAGTATCCCGCACAGTCTACAATATATATATCCAACATGGTTTACTGGAGAGATAATACATTATATAAAATTAAAGCATTATAATCTAATAAAATTTAGGCAAAATGGATTGGAATTCAATTGGGAGCTATATAAATGTAATATGTAAGATGGTATGGGAGTAAATAACACACAATTTTGATTTATCTAAAACAGAAAAGTTTAATGTTATTGTAAAATTAAACACTCACATTAATTGAGATCAAATATTAACATTACACATTGAGGTGTGATCTACTTACCTAAAACAGAAAAATCGACAATTAAAGGTTTTTACTTCCAATATTTTAGTAGATCGACACTGTATTACATTAGCCTTAACACTTTTATAAGAAAATGAGAAAATAAATCACATATAATATCGGTATCGGTATAATACAATAATAACGGTACGGACAGTTTTATTCTACCAAATGGACGACGCCGGGGAGCTGTCACGTCATACATGTTAGGCGTCGTACACATTCTCGTATATTAGGCTCCGTACACACAGTATACAAAGCTTACATAAATATTATAGAACTAAAGTCAAGGCTCTTATTAATAGTGCGTATCAAAGTTATTTAAATATCGTAGGCCAGAAAATAACTAATGATCCTTCTAAATTTTGGGAATATATTAGGAACAAAAAGAAGAACAGACAGCTGAGCAAGGAGTACACGTATAAAGGTAGAACAGTTCAGGGACAAGAAGCTACTGACTCCTTTGCAAGCTACTTCAGTTCTGTTTTTCACAAAAATATTCCGCAATTAAACCCACAGATGGCGGATCATAATGCGCATGGTCACCAGATTAGCATCCCACAAATCAATGGGGCTGACCTCAGAATTGCAGCACGGCGTCTCAAATCAGCATCGGCGCATGGACCGGACAACATACCTCCTTCCATCATTAAGGATTGTCTATCGGTCCTCGAGGAACCACTACTGTACTTATATAATCTTGCCCTACAGCAGTGTTCCTATCCTAGTGGTTGGAAAGTTTCGCGTGTTACGCCGGTTCCCAAAAATGGAACATCAATAGATGTTAGTAATTATAGACCTATAGCAATATTGTCCGTATTCGGTAAATTATTCGAGGCTGTCCTCAATAGACGTATCACATCTCAAGTCCATACTCTTTTGAATGACTCGCAGCACGGTTTCCGTCCAGCGCGCTCCACCTTGACCAATCATATAAACTTTGTAGATTATTTAAAAACAAACGTAACGTCAGGCTGTCAAGTAGATGCGGCATACTTTGATTTCGAAAAGGCGTTTGATCGCGTAGATAATGATATCCTCTTATGTAAGCTTTCATCAATAGGATTCGATAATCAGCTAATGAGATTTATTGCTGATTATCTCAAAGACAGAAGACAGTATGTTAGACTGGGAAACCATAGATCACAGGACTATTATACGAGGTCAGGGATCAGTCAGGGAAGTACTCTTGGGCCAACTCTGTTTCTTCTCATGATAAATGATCTACCTAGTGTCCTCTCCCGATCGAAATGTCTTATGTTTGCTGACGATTTGAAGTTGTTCGCATCAGTCAGGAGCATTAATGATTGCGGGGCCCTACAGCGGAATATTGATGCAGTTGTAGAGTGGAGTGCAACTAATAAACTATCATTAAACATCTCGAAGTGCAAATTGATTACCTTCACGCGGTCCCGTTCACCAATAGTGATGCCGTATACGTTGGGTGGAAAGCAGCTTGAGCGTGTTACGACAATACGAGATCTCGGCTTAACGTTTGATTCAAAGTTAAACTTCCATGAGCACATAAATGAAACGTGTAAGGCAGCCAATAGATCACTGGGGTTGATACTTAGGACAGCATCCCAATTTAATGACGTTCATTTAGTAAAGCTCCTATACTACGCGTATGTGAGAAGTAAATTGGAATACAATGTCATTGTATGGAGTCCGTATGAAGTGACTTATGCTCTAATGATTGAAAGAATACAGCGCAGGTTCGCCCGGTATCTTTACAGGCGCTCACACGGATATTATCCTTTTCTATATCCCTCCATGTTTGTCATAGGTATGGTAGGTCTGGTAACCCTCGAGCTGAGGCGAAATTTCATACACGTAGTGCACTACTACCTGGAACTGAACAATAAGGTAGATAATCCATCAGTCATGGAATGTATACATTTCTATGTGCCAGATAATTATATGCGTGCCACTGGACGTCGTCAGCATTGCCTTCTCGCAAAGCCACCGACATGGCGTTTGGCTCAGGCTGCCACTTGCCCCACCTCAAGGGCGATAGATTTAATTAATGGTTTGCTACAAGCGAATCCAGATATAGATTTATTTTTTGACAACATATATGTAATGGCAAAAAACGTCTTATCATTTTTTAATGCACCTTCGTAAGGTGTTTTTTCTCTGGTACAATTAATATTAGTATTGCAATTTATTAGTTATTTTAATATTGACTCCTCTAATTAGTTGACTTTTGATTATTTAGATTACTTAATGATTGTTTTAGATTATTATTGATTAATGTTCATTGGGAATATTATTTGAATGTTTTTATTGCTTGATTATATATTGTAATGAATAGCTTATTATTTTCAAATTGATTACTGTAATTATTTGTAATTCTAATATTAACTATTCTAATTGTTTGTTATTTTAATATTTGTATTTGACAATTGAATTGCATGGTATTAGTTAAATATTAATTAGTATAACATTATAAGCGCTTTGGTGCTATTTCACTGTAAGCTTGTATTGTCTGTGGAAATAAATAAATAAAATAAAATAAAGTGCCGTTGACTCTGCGCAGGCTCCTCGACGGTTGAATGACTGCCGCAAAGCCTCGCGACACCCAGGGTAAGGTTCCCGTGTAATGGATGGTGATCTCTGAAATGAGATTGTAATAGCTTTTTATTTGGGTTGAGATAAATTATATCTGAGACTATTAGGTTCTGTAGCAGTGGAAACCAGGGTTGCGAAGGCCAATAAGGGAAAACCAGGATGCCGCTTGCTTTTTCGTCAATGATCTTTCGAATACATTTTAGTATAAGAGAGAAGGGTGGGAAGGCATAAAAGAAATACGATTGCCATTTTAAGGTAAATGCGTCAACGTATTCAGCGTCTGGGTCTTGCTTCCATGAAACATACCTCGAACATTTCGCATTATGACGAGAAGCAAATAAATCGATTTCGGGTTGTCCAAAACATTGTATAACCTTTTGGAAAGCATTATCGGCAAGTGACCATTCGGTATCAGGATTGACAATTCTAGATGCGTGGTCGGCCTTGTTATCTTTAGTATTCACATACGATGCAAATATCCCAAGGCCACGTGATTCGCACCATTGCCAAATTGACCTCGCTAAGTCATTCAGATAAGTGTATTGAATCCCTCCCATTCGGTTGACATAACTGATTGCAGTAGTATTATCAATTCGTAGCAATACTGCACAATTACTTAAATTGCTAGCGAAAGATTTTAAGCCTAAAAAAGCCGCCATCAATTCTAGGTAATTGATGTGGTACGCTTTTTCTGCGTCTTTCCATTGTCCATTAATTTTAGAATCATTGCAGACGGCACCCCAACCTGTTCGGGATGCATCCGTATAGATTTCTAATTCAAAATCAGACTGTCTCATGAAGTTATATGTGGATTCGATATTCGATGACCACCAAAAAAGGTCTTTAAGAATAATATTTGGTAAATTAATCTTACTTTCATAATTACTATCTTTAAGTAACGCTAAGTACTTCTGTCGTTCTAAAATTTTGGAATACAACCAGCCGTACTTCGTGGCCGGACAAGCGGCAACCAGTGTTCCTATAAGCTGAGCGAACTCGCGTATGGTACAAGACGGTAGTTTTAAAAATCTTGTGGTCAATTGTGCAATCTTGCTACGTTTATCTGATGGAAGACTGATACTTAAGTCGCTTGTATTATAACAAAACCCAAGGTACTTGCAAGATTGTTGCGGTGATAAATTACTTTTTTCATAATTTATAACAAATCCTAGGCAATTAAGTAATTTTAACGTTTCGTTAACGTTACTAACACACTGGTCGTACGTGTCACTTATACACAGTATATCATCCAAATAATATACGGATTGATAACCACGACATCTTAGATGAGTCATAACTTCTCTCATGATCTTAGTGAAAACACGGGGAGCCACACATAAACCGAAGGGTAAAGCGTAAAATTGATACACAAATGTTTTAGATGTATCATGGGATTTAAATTGAAATTTTAAATACTTGCGATGTTTTTTATTTATGGGAATCAAAAAGTAGGCATCTTTTAAATCAATGGTAGCTAAGTAACCATCGCGCGGTATCAATTTGCGTACGATAATCTTCCATTTTAAAATGATCGATATGTATTAATTTATTTAAAGGCTTTAGATTTAATATAAAGCGCTTGTCGCCATTTGGTTTAGGAGTGAGAAATATTTTTGAAATAAATTGATCTTGAGTCGATCTTGTTTCGGAAATAGCTCCTAATTGTTTTAAATTGTTTATGGCAGCTAACATGTCGTGATTCTCAGTACGAGAAAAGTTATTTTTAGGTATACTAGTTTGACATACTTGGGATTTAAATGGTATGTTATACCCATTTTTGATCCAATCAAGTACTGTTTTATTGTTTGTTATTTTTAACCAACACTTATAAAAGTGGGTAAGTCTACCCGCATGTAAGTACCTCTGCTAATGGCGACTCGGCGCCGGAGCACGTGCTTTGTCTGAAGTCGCAGCTCGTGGTGGTGCGGTCGCATACGGGCGACGAACCGTCGATGCCGGTTGGGGCTTCCTGTAGCCTCCTCGCCTCCCCCCCCTGTTCACCGGTGGGTACCGAGGGGGCGCCGCCCAGTTTCCCTGATAAGACGCGAGCGCTAGACTGAGGAGCCGCTGGTTTAGGCTTGGGTACCGGCTTCTTAATTTGAAGACCCTGTTTTTCGATGGCTTTGGCCGCTTTGATCTTTTCAGAAAGTGACGAGCCAAATAGTGTTTCATCCCTTTCGGACTCGTTAATCATGTGTACGATAGACTCGCATAATATTCGGCAGCCGTTACTGAGGTGCTTCATGGCCTGGACCTTATCGTCACTCGTCAACAAAATATTCATACCTCTATTGATGGCACTAATTCCTTGGCCCAGTTGTTGTTGCGAGGTAGCGATCGTTTTGTCGCGATTGCGTACCATGTCTGGCACAGCGGCTGAGATCTCAGCATTTAGCTTAGGCGCTTGTAATAACTTACAGTTATTGGGTACTAAATAATCTTTCGTAATCTTATCTTTAAGTTCTGCTGGTATGCCTTTTCTTAATAGAGGCATCCATAGCTTCGACAAAGTGTCGTGAATTTCTTCTCCATATTCAGGAGAATCAGATATGGTTTCGCCTAGCGCGGATAAAAGTTCTGGGTCTAGGTCATTGTTAGCGATAGCATCGTCTTGTTGGTTAGAGACTGGCTGGTCCGTGTTTAGTTCACAGTCGAAAACGGGATCCGTGGGCACTGCACCCGACATCGCGTCTGGTGTCGCTGGAGAGGGATCCAAAATAAATTCATCCTCTTTTTCTTGAACGTCTTGACGTTCATGGCCTAAAAATATAAATGATATTTTTTTTTTTTTTTTTTTTGTTGGGTATTTGTATAAAAGAAAAACCTTGTTTTTCTGCTTTGCAGATAACGGATACAATCTATTTTAGAATGTTCTTAATTTCTGCGTATTGTCATCGTTGTAGACCCACAGTCTACCCCGATGCAAAGAAGTATAATGATGAAAAGTTTTACTTATAAAATTTGGAAAACGTGTCTAAGTTACTGACTCGCAGTCAGTCCCAAAGCACTCCAAATTCTACGACCATTTTTCTTGTTAACACCTTGTTGAAAAATTAATCAATCACTTCACTTAAAAAGTAATTTGTATTTACCTTCAATCTCGGAATCCGAAGATGTATCCAAAGGAGATATGATTTTTCTCCGCTTTTGTTTTTCTGTTAGTTTTCTAATTTTACGTTCATAACGATCAATACGTGACTGTGCGCTTCTTTTTGGCATTTTCAAGTTGACCGGAGTGTGCGTGCAAGTGCTACCGAGCACGAAACTGGAATGAGTCAAAGTCAAGATGGCGACCTGAGGTTGGCGACAAACCGGAAGTTGTCGTTTTTATTAATCCGAAAAATCGTTTAAAAACTCTAAAATACGTGCGAATGTTACCTAGTAAATAGGGAAACTACATGGTATCTGTATCATATCTGAAGAATGAAGCGAAGAAATATAATTTTGTTTTTTATTGTGTTAATGGGAATTTTAAAGTATTTACTAGCACCATACGCACTTAGTTCTCCAGTTTTGACTTTTTCAAGACACTCTTCTAACTTTTCTGGTGGGTAGTTTGATCTCACACCATATTTTCGTGTACCAGGTTCCGAAGTCAGCTTTTTTCTGGGCATCGCGACTCGTAACTAAAAAATATTTTATAAATAAATCTCTGTATTTATAAGTTCACCTTTACTGTATAAACACGTTAGTCGTGTAAAGCAAACTATGTAAAACAATACTTTAAAACACTGTTAAAGTTAGCCTGCATCAAAATTAATAGATTACAATCGCTAGGGGTAACTTTGCCAGTGTCAAAGTTACCCAGATATCATCCAAAAAACGCATATTTACATTTATGCGTTAAATTAGATAATGAGACGTAATTATATGCAAATGTTATATGAAAATACGATATTTTTTTTTTTTTTTTTTTTTTTTATATAGGACACGTCAATTGGACTTCGCCTTGCCTGATGGTAAGCTGAAGGCAAAATCCCAGAAAAGAGGGTCACCATTACTTACACATACCGTGTGACAATGATGACACTCAGCTTGACGGCCTTATCATATGCTTTTTCACGCCCCGCTTAAAGGACCCGGGACTGTAGGAAGAAGGAAACACGTGAGCTGGTAATGAATTCCAGGCCTTAATGGTGCGACAGAGGAAAGAGTCTCCGAACCGCTTGGTTCTTGATCGGATGTTTTGCACCGTGTGCGGATGACATCTAAGACCTGCACGCGTTGTCCTGTGTAGGAAAGGGGAGGGTGGGACTAATTGGAAGAGCTCATCAGAACACTCCCCATGGTACAGACGGTAAAATACAGCCATGGACGCAACATCTCTACGCAGCTGTAAAGGTTCTAGGGTGTTCGTGATCTCGGGATTCCCAATGATGCGGATCGCACGTCGCTGCAACCTGTCGAGAGCATCTAGTAAGTACTTTGCTGAACCATCCCAGAGATGCGAGCAGTACTCCACACAGGAGCGAATTTGTGTCTTGTATAGAAGACACCGCTGCTCCGGCGTGAAAAATCGTCTCACTCTGTTCAGGACTCCGAGTTTTCGTGAGGCTGTTTTGATGATGCTTTCGATGTAGTTTTTGTTATTCAGGTTGCAGCGAACTTCCATACCTAGGATATTGAGATTGTCCTGCAGCGGCAGTGGCGTGCTCTGAAGAGTGAGGAGGGGAAGGAAAGAAGATACTTTTGCTGTAAACGCACATGCCTGCGTCTTCTTGGCATTGAACTCAACCAGGTTCTCAGAGCCCCATTGAGAAATGTGATTCAGGACCCCGTCAAGCTCAGTGACAAGAAGCTGCCTTTTCTCTGCGATATCTGACTGCTTGGCCGCTGGATGTCCATGATAACTCCCATGTAAAGTGCTATCGTCTGCATAACAATGAACATTGCCGGTAGACAGCATGTCGTTGATATGCAGAAGAAAGAGAGTGGGTGATAAGACGGACCCCTGGGGCACGCCAGCATTAACCTGCAGAAACTCTGAAGCTCGTCCGTCACAAAGGACGCGAATACGGCGCCCCTGCAGGAAGCTAGCAACCCAGTTGCACAGCCTAGAAGGCAGACCAAAGGCAGGTAGCTTAGAAAGAAGCGATTTGTGCCAGACTCTATCGAAAGCTTTGGCGATGTCAAGACTAATTGCCAGTGACTCGCCGTGCTTGTCCATAGCCTCACCCCAAAGATGGGTAACGTATGCTAGAAGATCACCCGTTGACCGTTTCGGTCTGAAGCCATATTGCCGGTCATTAATTAAGGAGTGATCCTCTAGGTGCCGCATGAGCTGTTTGTTAATTATGTGCTCAAACACTTTGCACAGCACTGAGGTGACGGCTATGGGTCGATAGTTGGCTGGCTCCGAGCGATCCCCCTTCTTGGGAATCGGCTGAACATTCGCCTCTTTCCAAGGCAAAGGCACTGTACCCGAACTGTAGGATAGCCGGTACAGGCGCGTAAGCATTGGAGACAACTCCGCTGCACATTTTTTCAAAACTACCGCTGGAATACCATCCGGACCACTGGCTTTCCGGACATCGAGTGATTGCAGCACTGCACGGACATCGCGTTGCCTGATATGGATATCAGGCATCGCGTGGTCACTGTCGGGTAGTGTTGGTGGCTGCGTACCACAATCATCGATTCGGGAGTTGGCCGCAAAGAGATTAGCCAGCAGATTTGCCTTCTCTTGCGACTCATGGGCCAGGGATCCATCAGGGTTACGCAGCGGAGGCAGCGAAGGCTGACAGAAGTTGGCTTGCACGGCTTTAGCCAGTCGCCAGTAGCCACGGCTTCCCGTGGGATGCATCACTAGCTCTTGACCAAGCCGCGCTATGCGCAGGGCATCCGCTCTGACATAGGCCCTTCTACAGACCTTTGTGGCTCTGTTGTACGCTGCCTTGAAGTGGCCCAGATTGGGATGGCGCGTGGCGCGCGCCCTTACCCAAGCGCGGTACGCAGACTGTTTTTGTTCAACAGCTTCCGCGCACTCGCGCCCGAACCAAGGGCGCACCCCGCGGTCACCGGTGACATCGGTGTATGAGATATAGTATTCCATACCCAGACCGATCTCACCGGCGACAGCAGTAGCACAATCCGATGGGTTCTTACCTTCAAAGCAGCGCTCAACCCACGGGATGGACGCAAAATAGTCACGAAGTCCATCCCAGTCCGCTGACGAGTAGTGCCAGAGACGCCGCTTCCCCTGCACGGGTCGTGGGGGCGCCATAATAGGCACCGTGGAACAGACCAGGCAGTGGTCAGAGTTGCCTAACGCGGCTCGCACCGATACACTGTACCGGTCCGGATCACTCGTCAGCAGAAGGTCTAGCAGAGAAGGTGCTTGGCCCGACCTTCTTGGTATCCTAGTGACCTCGTGCACCAATTGGGTCAGGCCGTGCGCCAGAGCAAATGCGTGGGCGGCTCTTCCCGCATGGTCTGTTTTGGAGGAGCCCAACCAGATCTCGTGGTGGGCGTTAAAATCCCCCAAAAATACCATTTCGGCATTCGGAAATCGCTCCTGCGCATCATCTGCCGCCTGACTCAGATATTCAAAGAGTCGAGTTGTCTCAGCATCTCCTGTATGGGAACGGTAGAGGCACACATAGATCTGACTCGTAGGGCCATGGTCTACGTGTACCCAAAGGACGGAGAAGGATGGGTCCTCTAGGCAGCGCAAACGGCGACAGCAAACATCCGCCCTAACAAACACGCACACCCCGGCTTTTGCACGAAAACTTTCCTCAAGAACATAGCCAGGGTAGAGCAAGTAGGTCGTGTCGTCAGGGCGGTGTATTTGCGTCTCCGTTAGTAAAAACATGGCAGGTTTCGCCGTCTCTAGGTGTTGGTGGACGGCGTTGAGGTTTGCATGGAGCCCACAGATGTTAGTGGACTCCACCTCAAATAGCAAGCTTTTGGGAGTGTGACGAGCCGCTGTGTTGCCTTTTTCTATAAATTGCGCTGCCATGAGTTTGGGTGGGAGAAGGCGTGAAAAAAAGAAGTGATTGCCGCCGCAGCACCGTGTGACAAAGCGCGGGATATTGGTTTTATCTATGAATGTGAGGCATGGCGAGAGCCGACGCGCCGAACGGAAGGGCCCCCGTACCCCCCCGAGTATGGTCGCCGGGCTCCCAAATCCGGTCACCAACCGGCACGACGAACCATATCGGGATTATGCGCGGCCTGGTGAGGCAGCCTCCCAAGGTGGTTAACCCCAGTTGGGCCCCTGTACTATACCGCGGGCGGCCAGCGGCACCACCGTTTCTACAGGTCTCCCTGTTCGGCGCATCGCCCCGCGCCATCCCCACTAGACTACGCCAAGACCCACTGGTCCCACTAGTGCTGCGACAACCACCACCTCTGCCCGGCTATGCACATGCTGACCCCTGAACACAATCCAACCGAGATTGAATTGCTATGGAGGGTTTTTCGCAATAGTGCACGGTGGTACCTACCCGGTCGAAACTTGAGACAAATTTGTGCCACCAAGTTTCTACCACCATTACAAATGATTCTATGTCACATCTTACTTACCTCGTTAGCAACCAAAATGACAAAATATCCAAAAAGTTTTTCACGGTTAGGAGAGCACAAAACTCGCGCGCAAATTCAGAAAAAAGCTTTGACATAAACTCTGTTCGACAACTTAATTTTTTTTAAAGGTAGGTAGGTTTAAGGGAGCTAGTTTAAAAATGCAAAACTGTAATAAATAAGTATTTGTAAATTGTGTTGATTTCATGCGAAAAAAAATCTTAACTAGTTCATGGTCCCACTGTCAATGTTACCCGAACGAATCAAAGTTACCCAGATTGACTGTACTCGAGCGATAACTACCTACACTCTTTTGAAGTTTGCCGCCGTCGCTGACCGTCCAGTTCATTCTCGATATTTACCTATTGTTTGTTTTTATTTAAAAGAGAGTAGGTACTCGTAGGTAGGTTATGACTTTGTGTTGACGATTCTAGATTTTTCTATGCTACATTAAGACCTCGTCACTAACAATACGTTTTTATTTCTTGAAGATTCGATTATTAGTCTTCGAGATATCGACGTCTGTCGTAAAATTATTGTCTACGTCATCTAAAGATCACAGATTTTCATAAAATGGATGATAATATTCAGGAATAGTTTTCTTATCAACTAAAGCTAATAAACCTCGTTTTTTCTGATCGGCAATTTTGATTGGTGCGTTATATACTGCTTTAAAAGGGTAATTATTTCGAAGACCTTTTGCAGTGGTGGGTCCAACCTTTACCATTTTAAAATCTTCTTGACTCGGAAGTTTTATAAAAGAAGCAACCGGGATTTTCCTTAGTGAATTTTAAGATTTTTATGTCATTCATCTTTATAGTTTCATTATTAGGTATTTTTGTAAAATTGCGGTCTTAATCACTACAAAGGGATTTGAAATCTATAAATTGAGTGTAATTCAATTCGTTCACTGTATAAGATTTTCCAGTCTTTTTTGCAGTTCTTATTAACGTAACATACTGATCTGGGCTGTATATTGGCCCAGATTAAAGAGATTTTTAATATTTATTTCGATTACAGAATGGGATGAGTCTTTCTCATTTTGAGTGTGTCCTTTAATTTTATTTAAAATAAAATTTTAAGCCTACCAAACGTAGGTACAGTTAGAGATAGGTACATCAGAGATATGTTGATTATTACTTACCGGGGCGTGTTCTCAATTTAGCGAAGCGGTAATGTACCTAATCCGGTACTGGTAAGTGTACAGCTATAGGAACGCACTAATTTATCACTTCACGACCTCGACACTAGGAATTGAAACTACTTATCACTTATGTAGGTCACAAAAACATAAGAGTACATGTACACGTGAATGAAGAGTTCTTGACGCCACAGTATGCTTGGAACTCAACGGCATATGTTTAAAAAAATTATAGCAACGGCTCAAAATGACCACCTCGTTGCTCTATGCATATTTGGGTCCGTCGTGATATGTTACCACACACGCTTCGTAACATATCTGGGGTTACGCTACTGAAAACCTCTGATATTCGGGCTTCCATATCCTCTCTGCTGTCACATGCTGTGCTGTACACTTTGTTCTTCAAGTAACCTCAGAGAAAATAGTCGAACGGCGTGAGATCAGGCGACCGCGTCGGCCAAGCGATATGACCGCCACGCCCAATCCACTGATCAAAAGGCGTGTTTAAATACGCGCGAACTTCCCTCGCGAAATGAGCGGGGGTGCCATCATGCTGGAACATTACATTTACGAAGACGCTAACCGGCAAATTATCGAATTCGGCTTCAAGATCATTTCTGAGAAATGCTAGGTGGTTCTGTCCGTTTAGAGTTCTCGGCAATATTATTGGCCCAATAAGTACATGCCCAATTATTCCCGCCCAAACGTTGATGCGCCACTGATGCTGGAAGCTGTCTTCCACCCCTGCATGTGGGTCAGTGTGTGTCCACACGTGCTCGTTGTGAATGTTGTTGATACCAGCACGAGTAAAAGAAGCTTCGTCCGTCCACAGAACGCTCGATGCAAAATTGGACGAAAGTTGGGTTTGACCTTGGTACCACTCGCAGAAATTAACTCGAGGTGCGAAATCCGTAGGGAGCAGTTATTGAGTGCGCCGAAAATGGTACGGATGTTGTCCATCATTCCTGAGCACGCGCCACACTTTCACGTGGTTCACTCCAAGAACCGATCCAGCTCGTCGGGTACTTGTTCTCGGGTCTGCTTCAAAATGCTCGAGAGTTTGATCTCCTAAAGCAGTGGGCGTCGTAGGAGGTCGCCCCTCAGAAGGACAGCCACAAAAACTTCCCGTGTGTTGAAGGCGGTTCACCATCCTCCTAAAACACTCCAAAGAGGAAAGCCGCCGACGGTCACTCTCTGGTTTTCCGTCCACGATCTCTCACTGTACAGCCGACGAGCTTCTCGCAAGCTACCATCAGCTGCACCAACACAAAGCATCATCTCATAATATTCGCTATTACTAAAAACCGACATTTTCACTACACGATAGAACAACGATAGTCTACAAATAAGCAACCAATAGAACAGAAGTCGGCACACGTACCTACATACGAATGTTGCAATGGTTGGCAATGCAATCTAATTTAATACGTAGAATTTTAAAAAATCACCTTTAAAGTTTATTTTCTAAAATATCCACAGATCTTCTAATTTAAAGGTAAATATGATTGAAAAACCTATAGTTAACTAATTAATTGTTAAATCAATCCCTTTTTTTAGAACAATATTCTATTTCTACTAAAAAGTACATTACCTCTATAGGTACCTATCTACTTGATAAAAACAATGATTTTATTTTCTTACATTTTGCTATCCGTTCGCGCTAGAAATCTGAATCTAAAAGTAAATGATAGCTTCGTGTTCAGTGGTTAAGGTCGGCTTTGCTACTGAAAATCACAAGTTTTAATCATACCGAGAGGAGATAGAGCTAGAGGTGAAGGAGGAAAGGAGGAAAAGAAGAAAAATATTTGAGGAATCAGGAAATTATTAATACATAAAATTAGCACGATATTTTTCTTTGCGTATGACAAGACTTACGTACTCTGCGGATGACAAGACGCAAAACAAACGAACCGCTTTTCGTCTTCTATCTTTTAAAAACCATAAACTGATATAAATACATTTTAATCTACTAATAAATTTACCAATTTATCATTTGAAATCTACGCTGCTTCTACTATTTTTAACATGCCATCTACCGATTTTATAAAATCAGGTATGGCACACTGCCCTCGTTATTGCAAACGCAGTACTTGCAAAATAGCGGTTTCGAGATAAGCGCGAAAAACATATTTCGTCATATCTAAGGAAGAAATATCGGTGCTATAACTTTTAAAATGTAACTTAAAAATAGTAAAAATATCGATCTTTCTATTAATATATTTTTTTCCTTATTTTATTATCTTATTTAGATAAAATGCTCAGTACTGCGTTTTCATTAACTTTCTGGGCTTGCGAGCATTACAGTATCACTAAGATCACATGCAGTAATAGTGCTTATTACTGCAAACTCACCTAGCACGTGCTTAGTACTGCTTTTGTAATTATTAATCATTGAATATATTACATACCTGGTATTAGTTAAACTGTAGGTAGATTCAACATGACAAACGAAATAAAATATAAATAAGTATTAGAAAAAATGTTTTTATTTTGTTTATCTTATAGTGTAACATACTATAATATTGGTCTACAAATTCTAGATTAGTATCAAAACTATTATCAATATCAATCTTTTTATCAGTGCTATTTTAGAGTTATTATTGACGTACTTAATCAGTCTCATAAAGTTGACTTCACGAACATAATTAATATAAGGTATTTGAATATTTTTAGCAAAAATAACAGAACATAAAAATGTAACGAACTTCTAAAGAAATAGCCTACATCATTTCTCATTTACAAGAAAGATTTCTAATAAATCACAGTTGTAATAATTCTTATATTTATATCACAATCAAATCTTTGTTGTTTAGAATATATAGATAATTCTTTATTGCACCAATAAATTTACAACAAAGATATTACTTAGTCTATATTAATTGACTAATTGACTATTAATTGACTATAATCTATATTTATTAATTGACGTAATCAGACTCATAAAGTTGACTTCAGAAACATTATTAATATTAAGTACCTACTTTGAATATTTTTAGCAAAAATATTAGAACATAAAATGTAACACTCAATCAAATGTCCTATAAAAAAAAAAAAAAACTTCTAAACAAACCGCCTACATCATTTCTCATTTAAAAATAAAGACTTCTATTAAAAAAACCTAATCACAGTAGCAATAATTCTTCTTATAACGAAAACTCTAGTAATATTAAATTATAACACATAAATATTTTACTCTTCAGAGTCTCAGTGTTCTACGAGATCAATCGAATCATTATTAACGGGCAAGTTTTCCCAAAATAGTAATCTGTTTTTTGGGATGAGATCACCTAACTTCTTCAATATACCTGACTTTCTTTCTTGAGTAATCCCACGAGGCATAGTATTTTGAACAGGACAAGGTATTGAACCTTGTTTAACTATCTTTGTTTTGAGAAAGTCCATTTCTTTCGTACTTCCATCGTGAGAATCTTTAACAAAAATGGACATAGAATTTCTGTGCACCTCAACACTGACAATATTTTTTATGTACGTCCTCTCATCATGTTTTTTTAATTTATATTGAGATGAATTATCTTCGTACTTGTAAAAATCCGGCACATCTAAAGGCTTTACGTACACCTTCTGTGAATTTGCAAGTTGTACGCAATCGATGTAATCAGCAAAATCATATACTTTTTTTGCTTTCTGAAGCTGATTCTCTCCTTGATGGTGAAAACTGTCTGCAGACATAAATGTATGGCCTGGTTCTAGGTACTTCATTATTATTTTAGTTGTAACGATATCTAAACTATTGATAATCTGTACTAAAAATGAAAAAAATGTCCAGTTTTTATTTTGACCCCTGCAATTATCGGTCCAAATAGTAATTTCAGTACAGTCACGTTTGCTTAGAAAAAATGCTCTATATGCACAAATTATATCTTCCTTCTTTCTTCCAGATATACCTTCATGCCACAGCACTGCATAAGGTTTATCTTTGCTTGAGGCTCCCAAAGGTACAAAATTTTCATTGAAAGCTATGATTCTAGGGCAGAACATGGCAATTTTAAACATGCCTAATCTAGGCAATAGCACCACCTTTTGCAGATCTGCTGAAAAGTAGACTTTAGAAGGGTCTTGTCCGCTTTTCGATAGCTCGGCGTCTTCTTGGTAATGGGATCGTGCCATTTGGTACTTAACAAAGTGGCTACGATACGACGCTCACTCACTGCATTCCTCGGTATCTTTGCAGGTGTCCTTATGCAATTTGTAGCTCTCGCATAACTCGCATTCTTCGTTGCCCAACTGAGCGAATGATATGTTCATGTCTTTTTTAAAAAAAAATCGGTTAAGGTCATAAGATATTTTAACATCTGGATTCTTTGTTATAAAATCAGTATACATGGTAGTTGCGTTTATATCGCTTGGCAGATACCTTCGATTTGGTGCATTGGCCCGTCTATAGTGTGCAATAGCAGGTCTGAAGCTCTCAATGTGTTCTTTAAGCTGCTCTCTATTTATTTTCTTTGGATGATTAAGTTTACTACACTTATCTGCTTGAGCATTTAAAGGCTTTTTAAGAATGTCTAATACACGTCTATCATTTTTTTCAGCATATCCTAGATTTCTGTTCAAAAGTTCAAAAGATTCATGTTTTTCATTATTGGCTTCCAAAAAATATGTATATGTTATTTTTCGCATCTGCCTGCTTTCTCTTATACGTCTATTTACTTCTTTAGCTATAACTAAAGACTTGATATATATTCCTTGAGCTTCATACCCTTGTTCCCAAAATAATTTGTTTATACACACATCAACAAAGTCTAGGGAACAAGGACATTTCTAGTTTTTATTTAAAAACCCTTTCTTGTAATAGTGAGTGTTTTATATAAATAGAAGGGTATTTTTATACCGTTTTTAATTTTAATTTTAATAAAAACATTCTCATATCAATTTTTTTTTTTAAGAAAGAATTGAATAGTGCCAATGTTGAGTATTACAACCTTCTATGATTAGGCACAAAAATAACGAGGTAGTAAGAAATACAGTAATTAACCGTACTTTAAACGTTTTTAATAATCTGTAGGACCTCCTAAAGCATTAGCAACAGCTCGACAACGGCGTGGCATACTTAGTATGAGATTGTCAAACATCGTCTGTGGAATATGGCTCCATACACTGCGAAGGTGTAAAAAAAGTTGTTCTTCAGTGTTCAGATTTTCCAAAGAATCACTGAAAGCTCTTCTCCCAAGCAATTCCCAGGCATGCTCTATGGGATTGAGGTCGGCAGACTGAGCAGGCCATTCCAACGTCGCAATATTGTGCTCGTTTAACGCATTGACCACTACCCGTGCGGTGTGTGACCGTGCATTATCTTGCATGAATATAAAATCTTGACGGAACTGCTGTCGATGAGGGATTACCATGGGGTGTATAACCTCCTGAATGTATTGGTTTGCATTTAAATTGCCCCGTATCCAAACGAGGTCGGTCCTTCCACCAAGGCGAATTCCAGCCCATACCATGATTGTTCCACCTTGGTAAGGATGAACTTCTTGCGGATTCTGGAGACGACTCCAACGTCCAGGAACTCGCCATATTCGCACTCTTCTCGAATCAGGATGAAAACCGAAGCGAGATTTGTCGGAAAACAGAACCCGTGCCCATTGATGGTCGGTCCACTGTAAATGTACGATAGCCCACAATAAGCGACGACCTCGATTTCCACGTCGAAGAGCTGGAACCCTAAGCGGTCTGCGAGCGTGAAGATTGGCTTCATGTAGTCTTCTCCTGACAGTTTGATCGCTAATAACCACTTGATGCTGAGACTGGAGGCCTGCGACTAACCGACGAGCAGTAATCGTGGGTTGCCGCCTTGCGGAATTTTGCAAGTAACGATCTTGTCGCGGGGTAGTAACCCTATTTCGTCTCCTGTGACGTTCGGCAATATCCCCTGTAGACCTGTAGCGTGCTCATAATCTGCAAATTACGCTTGGTTGGGTGTTGACAGCATCCGCTACGTCGCATTGAGTTCGTCCAGCTTGCAGCATACCAACAGCCCTTAACATCTCTTCGCGACTTAAATTACGACGTGACATGAGGACTACAGTCACAAAAATGCACAAACCATACGTAAAAGACGTATTATTGATAATAAACGTTATTTACAATCAAAGAAAATAATTTTTATTTTGCCTCAGAGAAACTGCACAATCAAACACTTTTTAAAAGTTTTCCCTCCATATTCGAAAATCATTACTTATTTAAATTTATTTTTAAATTTCGAACAACTCTGTAATCTACTTTATTCTATTTTTATTTATTTGCTGCCAGTTATTTGCAAAACAAGATTTACAAGAAAAAAAAAATTGGGGTCATCTTGTTCCCTAGACTTTGTTGAGGTGTTTATTTTCTCGTTCATTTTCTGTAAAAAAGGTAGAACATTTTCTTCTGCAAGTTTCGTTGTTGCATCCAGGCTTTACACTAATTTTCTCTAATTTTAACCGTTTTTTGTTTTTAATTCTTGTATCCACGGATTGTTCATATTTACGTCTGAGCCTTGGTTTTCCACTTTTTGTTAATCCTTTATTACCTTCACCTGTGTTTAGTTTCATCGTCAGTACAATTTTCTTGAAGTTCTTGATTTGTAACATCCTGTGCAATATTTTCTTCATTTACCCTATTTGCATCATTCATATTTCCCGCTGCTTCAACATTTGCGACATCGACGATCCTTTCAATTTCATTCGTTGCTCTATCTATATTTCGTTTAGTTTCTTTATTTGTCTCGTCCATGTTTTCTTTAGCTTCATTATTTCCATCATCCATGATTCTTTCAGCTCCATCCGTAGTTTCATCCATGTTTCCTTCAGGTTTATTAGTTGTCTGAACCGTATTTTCCTCATTTACATTTTTGCTCTCACTTGTATCTGCACACATTTCTTCCAATTCCATTGCTATATCTACCAAAGTCACGTTCAATATTGAACTCGGCATTGTTTCGTCACACAGCAAACTTATGTTATAATCATCTGCTGTTTCGTGAAAATCATATTCTCTTTTTAACAAATCTAATTGTTTCTGTAGATCAGCTTGAGTCATGTTCAATGTAGACGCATATTCTACTTCTGGCGTAAGTATCTTGCTGTATTTATCGTAACTAAAGGCATGTGCCCAAAGGGCGTCAAAGTCATGAATATTACACACCGGAACTATTTTTGTAGTTACTTCCTTTTTTGACGTATTTTCAGAAATCGAAGAATCAGATGTGTCTTTAGAGTGGTTGGGTGTACTAATTATATATATTAAATAATAATAGATCAAAATGATCTGAAAAAACAAAACATGAATAAAATCTTGGAATCACATAATTATAAATAGGCTAAATAGATAATTATAATATAACTAGCTGACCCAGCGAACTTCGTACCGCCAAATGTTCGCGTAATTTTCTGATCCCGTTCCCGCTGCACCTAGGGGTATGAAAAATAAATGTTGGCCGATTCTCAGACCTACTCAATATGCTCACAAAATTTCATCAAAATCGGTGAAGCCGTTTCGACTCTCGAATGGCAACGAAAACTGTGACACGAGAATTTTATATATTAGATTATTAATTCAGTGAATTTGGTAGCATTAATATGCATTTTTTACACAAAGAGAACTCAGATGGAAAAATTGAAATATATATACAGGGTGTATTTTTGAAACGGGGCAGTAAGGGCAAGTAAGTACCTTAACCGTTGCAGTTACAGCAAAACGTTCTTAAAAGACCTTCCCTAACTTTTTGGGACATTTTGAACTGCATTCACAGATTTTGTAAAAAACTTACAGTTTGCAAAAAAAAAATGCAAAAGTTCAAATTTTTTTTTTTATGCCAATCGATTCTATTTCATGTGGGGATCAAAAACTCTATGGGACCATTTTAGCTTTCAGTACTAGAAAAGACAGAAATCGCCAAAAACGTTTCCCATACATTTCGTACGGAAATATGATAAATCAACCCGAAACTCATAGGTCAGGTAAAATTTTGAACTTTTTTAAATAAAAAAAATCATTTAAACATTTAAGAAATTGGTTTATGAAATAAATTGCTCAAAATGATTTCCATTTTCACGAATACATAAGTCTATCCTTTTTTGCACTGAACGAATGGCGGCTAATAATGTTCTGGGATGAATATTACGTAAAATGTTTGCGGGTGTCATAAAGTACTAGGCGTGCATAACGTAACAAGTGATCGCATGGTCGCATCGGGAGTGCGTGCGTGAATAAGACGGCAACTACCGAGACGGATATATGTTCCATGCTACAATACTCGAATCACTCGCATCAGCTACGAGCCTACTACACACAAGTACCCCCACTGCGACGCCGCCGTTACCGCTACGAACCGCTACGGGCACGCTGAGTACGCTACGGGTCAACAAATACTCATTACAGTACTAACTTATTCCATAAACATTGCCGATCGCTATAGGCTGTAGCAATGACTGGTAAACGTGCGCCGCCTCAAAAGAAGGATAAAAACCAAGCACAACAAGGGTCCTTTAAGCGGGGCGTGAAAAAGCATATGATGAGGCCGTCAAGCTGAGTGTCACCATTGTCACACGGTATGTGTAAGTAATGGTGACCCTCTTTTCTGGGACTTTGCCTTCAGCTTACCATCAGGCAAGGCGAAGTCTAATTGACGTGTCCTATACAGGGTGTATTTTTGAAACGGGGCAGTAAGGGCAAGTACCTTAACCGTTGCAGTTACAGCAAAACGTTCTTAGAAGACCTTCCCTAACTTTTTGACATATTTTGAACTGCATTCACAGATTTTGTAAAAAACTTACAGTTGGCAAAAAAAATGCAAAAAGTCCAAAAATTTTTTTTTTTATGCCAATCGATTCTATTTCATGTGGGGGTCAAAAAACTCTATGAGACCATTTTAGCTTTCAGTACTAGGAAAGACAGAAATCGCCAAAAACGTTTCCCATACATTTCGGCAACAGAAACAAATTTCTACGATGGTCTAACTTTTTGTTATGGCCAGGAAGTGGGTAGAATTGACTGTAAAGTAAATAAAAAGAATTTTTACCCTCAAATTTCGAATTTGATTCGAAAATCTGTGTGTTATACTTAGTTTCAGCTGAGAAACTTCGTATGAGTTATTAATTAAGGATTTTCGCTAAAATGTCTTCTAATCGTGAAAAAATTGACTTATTAGAAGCGTATTTTGTCAATAATCGAAATGCGGGAGCTGCATTAGTGTGGTACCGCAATAAGTATCCGTTGCGGCATGTGCCAACAAGAAAGGTTATTACAAATCTTTTGAAAAACCTGGAATTGCAGAGTTCTTGTAGGGGCTTCGTGAAAAACGAGGTGTATAAGACGACGTACGCCAGTGTTCAAGAGCTCAAGGATGCATTAATGACCATTTTACGTAATATTCATCCCAGAACATTATTAGCCGCCATTCGTTCAGTGCAAAAAAGGATAGACTTATGTATTCGTGAAAATGGAAATCATTTTGAGCAATTTATTTCATAAACCAATTTCTTAAATGTTTAAATGATTTTCTTTATTTAAAAAAGTTCAAAATTTTACCTGACCTATGAGTTTCGAGTTGATTTATCATATTTCCGTACGAAATGTATGGGAAAAGTTTTTGGCGATTTCTGTCTTTTCTAGTACTGAAAGCTAAAATGGTTCCATAGAGTTTTTTGATCCCCACATGAAATAGAATCGACTGGCATAAAAAAAAAAATTTTGAACTTTTTGCATTTTTTTTGCTAACTGTAAGTTTTTTACAAAATCTGTGAATGCAGTTCAAAATGTCCCAAAAAGTTAGGGAAGGTCTTTTAAGAACGTTTTGCTGTAACTGCAACGGTTAAGGTACTTGCCCTTACTGCCCCGTTTCAAAAATACACCCTGTATAAAAAAAAAACAACCTGAGACCGAACCAAATGCAACCTTCTCAACGCTACAATACCGCGAAACAACCGATCCAAATCCGCAAACCCGCTCTAAAAGACCCTGTCCGCCCCTATCGCCTGGCAGTGAATTGCGTGATTTCAAGGAAGATATTAATAAAATTCTTATTACCTGGAAAAATGAACAGCAGGATTATCTAATGCATCTTCTATCGGAACAAAGCAATAATATTTCTGTTTTGACCTCGGAAATCACCGAATTAAAAAAGCAAAACCTCAAAATACAACAGTCAAACAGCGAAATAGAGAAAGCTATGACTTTTATGAATCAACAATATGAGGACCTGAAGAAGCAAATTGCTATTCTGGGTAATGAGCGTAAAGACTACCTACATACAATTAGTGAACTTGAAAAAATGATCATAGACGTACCACAACCCTCTCGCAGCTCCGCCATTGAAATAAGAAATATTCCAGCTACCCAAAAGAGAAACCGCGTCCGATTTAAGCCGAGTGGTCTCTAACCTAGGAAATACTATACAAATACCGATAAACGGGGTACGTGATATTTACCGCATTCCGGGAAAAATGGGGACTACCAAACCAATTGTTGTGGAGCTCAACTCCGTCCAAGAAAAAGAGGAGGTTATTACAGCAACAAAGAATTACAACAAGTCTAAACACCCAGATGACCGCCTAAACACAGCACAGATTGGAGTTCAAGGTAATCCTCAACCTGTATACGTCGCGGAATTTCTGCCGAGCTCTATAAAGAGACTGTTCCATCGCGCAAGGGAATTCGCAAAACGTAACAAATACGAGTTCTGTTGGTCAGTAAACGGAAAGGTACTACTACGACAAGCAACAGGTATGAAATACATACATGTAAAATCAGAGCGGTTTCTGCTTGAACTTCAGCAGAAACAATGACTATGCTCTCTCATAATCATATACATTATAGTATTATATACTTTTCTTTCCGTTAGATTTGTAATTCCTTGTTTTGTTTTTATATTTACGCATGCAAATTATATTGTAAATCTCATGGTTACACACACCTACACAACAAATACACTTCCCACGTCAAACCTAAATCCCATAGTACTCACCGTAGTTAACATATATTGGAATCATACCTTTTCACCGTTACTATATTCTATAATGAACTTTATAAAGGAATCAACTACTTTGAGCCCAAATCTGTCTTTTCTCCTCATTAAAAAATGACCTCCTTAATCGAAATAAATGGTGAACTTGACTCATTAGATAGCTGTAACTCATACAAATGCGCACCTAATCAATGTCTAAGTTTACTGGAGCCAACCTTATGTAACTCGCTAAAAATAATCCACTTAAATATTCGTAGTGTGAACAAAAATTTTGACGCGTTTAATGTCCTCCTAACAGATATCAATGTTGATTGTGATGTATTAATATTAACTGAGTGTTTGTTACCATCATGTATAAATATCCCCACTATACAGGGCTACACCCACTACTCTTCTAATAATCATTTGAATCAAAACTCAGGTGTCATCATCTACGTAAAACAATCACTACCTCACACCATTAATGAGCCCATTTTCAGCCATGCTTCCTGTCTCACTTGCATTATTGATAATAAAATAGCGATTGTGGCGATCTACAAGTCTCCCTCTTACAATTTACAAGAACATTTCGATTTATTCCAGGATAACCTAAATAGGACGCTGGTAGGTTTAAAATCTTACAATCACATAGCTTTGATGGGAGATCTAAACATCGACATCAAACACCAAAACACAGACGGTTACTCCAATCCTTACCTGCTTCTAAACGCTGGTCACGCCTTGTCACCTACACATGTCTACAATACGAGACTGGATAAATGCTACGATCATGTCCTACTGAAGTCAAACTTACCATCTACCACACTCGTTATAACCTCTCACATAACAGACCACCTCCCGACATTGCTCTGCCTTCAACTCAAAACCCCTATCAGACGTCACACTAATTTTAGACTTAAAATTGATATGGAAAGTATACAACGGGACATGGTGGACACTAACTTCAACCATATTCTCCGAATAGAGGACGCAAACATTGCTGTCACTTACCTAGTCTCAATCGAAATAAAAGAATTCTCAAACCTTGGATGACAGTAGGTTTACTACGTTGCATTCAAAATAGAGATCGGCTACACGAGAAAGCAGCAAGCTCTCCTAATGACCAAATTATTAAAACAACCTATACCCGATATCGTAATTTTTGTAACCTTCTCTTACGTAGACTGAAAAGAACACATGATAAAAGTGAACTTGAAAAGTGTAAAAATAACCCCAAAACTACCTGGAAAACTATAAAGACTATCACGAATACTAATAGGGCTCACAACCCACCCCTTGAACTATTACAACATGGTGATCCCAAATCCTCGCTCAATTCACTAAACAGTTATTTTGTCGACATCGGTAAAACTCTAGCAAGTGGAATAAAACCAAACCCTCTAGTAGACATTACTCCTTTTCTAAAGAGTAATCAATCTGGTACCCTAAATTCCATGGTGATCCTTGATACAGACGAGTCAGAGGTAGATTTTATTATTATGGGCCTACGAACTGATTCAGCAACTGGTTCTGATGGAATCTCCCCAGCCATAATAAAGTCAAATCGTACTATTCTTGTTCCCATTATCACACATATTTGTAATGTCTCTTTCCGCACGGGTGTTTTCCCAAATATTTAAAAAAAAGCCCTGGTACACCCGATTTACAAGAGTGGTGACAAAACCTTCATCGCAAATTACAGACCTATTTCTGTCCTCCCCACGATGTCTAAAATTCTTGAAAAACTACTCAATAAAAGACTACTAGAATTCCTCAACAAAAATAAAATTATCTCGAGAGATCAATACGGTTTCAGACCCCGTATCTCAGCAGAAGATGCCGTCGCAGATCTGGTTGAACACATCACTGGAAAGTTGGACCAGAGACAGAAAGCCTTAGGAATCTTCCTTGATATACAAAAAGCCTTCGACACAATATATATACCTACACTTCTCACAAAACTCGATAAGATTGGTATAAGAGGTATTGCTCACGATATTTTTAAAGACTATCTGAAAAATCGTTCTCAGTGCATCACGATAAATGGGATAAAGAATGATGAAACTCCTATCGAATATGGCATTCCACAAGGCTCAATCCTAGGCCCCACTTTGTTCCTTCTTTATATTAACCAGCTCTGTGACATTAATCTTCCCAACTGCACATTATTTACCTACGCAGATGACACTGCTGTGGTTATACACGGCCCAATTTGGGCAGATATTAAAACCTCTGCAGAACGAAGTCTTATAATAATAAATAATTGGCTATCTCATAATCTCTTATCACTCAACCTTTCAAAGACTCAGTTCATCCCTTTCACCATTACTAATTGCACCCAACCGCCATCTAATTATGAGATTTACGTACACTCACATTGTAATCAGGTAAATAACTGCGGATGTCGCCCTATAATGAAATCTCAGAACACAAAATATTTAGGCGTATACATCGATCATACCCTAAACTGGCATTTACAAATTGAGAAGCTTACTACTAGAGTTAGACGCCTTATACACATTTTCAAAATTCTTAGACATGCTGCAGATCTCGAAACACTTAACATGGTCTACTCCGCTCTCTGCGTATCAATCATCTCCTACTGCATCCCAATCTGGGGTAGTGCTGATAAAACGCACCTTATAAAACTAGAGAGAGCGCAGAGAGCGGTACTAAAAGTTATACATTTCAAACCATATAGATTCTCCACTCATGAACTATTTTCCATCGCGAAAGTTCTAACAGTTAGGCAACTTTTTATACATCGTGCGATTATGCGCCTCCATCCGCGAATACCCCTACCAGATATCACCAAAAGAAGACCCTATAGAGGTTACCCTATACCCCTACACAGAACTACTTTTTCTACTCGACAACTTCCAATTTCCAGTAGTAAGGTTTATAATACTGTTAACAAACTTCTACCCATACAGCTTTAAAAAAAGTATGAACTAAAGAATAAATTGATGAACTGGCTTCAGAATTTAGACTACGGTGACACAGAAAACCTTCTAGGTTAGTGCTTCTCTAAATACTTCTCCCAAAATTTTGATTCCTTCATACATATCCCAATATAATCGACAACATATACACACACTGACTCACACACTCATACACACACACGCACACACACACACACACACACACACACACACACACACACACACACACACACACACACACACATACACGCACATAGACACACAGACACACACATACGCTCACACACCAATACGCCCCAAACTTACATATACCCACCAATCAATTATGCAAATTTAGATTAGATTAGAAAATTGTCGCCTTCTCATTTCTGTCTTATGTAATATATTTGTCATTTTAAATGTTAAGTACCATCGAAATCGAAATGTAAACACAAAAGTTCTCAGCAATCCACTGAATTCTAGAATACAGGTCAATACCTAGTCTGGAATTTCAGAGTATTCTAACATAATGTAATCAGTTCATACGGCAAACTAGTTTGTGCTAAATGATGTAACAGTTTTAGTGAAATAAAGTTTTTATTATTATTATTATTATTACTATGACTTTGTGCGTTTCTTAAAGTGCGGAAACCCCTTCGCATTGAGTTTAAATTGGACAATTGAATGGGCTATCGCGCTCAAATTTTATCAAAACCAGAGTTGTGTATTTCTCTCTCTGAAAAAAATCGCAGTCACTGTTCAGTCAATACTCAATACTCAATATATTCTCACGGCCCGAATATATTGTGCATTCCATCATGTGATACAGATTTACAGATGTCAGATTAAGATTAAGTTACAATTATGGACCCCGTCGGACACAGCACAATGTTTGGAGAGAGGGATAATTTGCTATTATACAGTTCCATTTCAATTTTAATTTTAGCTATGATATTAAGCTTTTATACCTTGTCATTTGAAGAGCGATGATATGATAATTATAATGACGTGAGCAGAAGTTTTAATCACTGTTCAAGAGTAGGTATATAGATATTCAATTAATAAATTTTAGTTCTATGTTGTATTTAACTGATATTTAACTGATATTAATAAATTAATAAATAAATTTTAGTTCTATGTTGTACTAAACTTTTTTGCTTTTAGATTTTCATTAAAAATATAAATTACTACTCTCTCAATACATAATCTTTTAAACAATTTTGTACACATGCAAAGTGAACATGATTATAAAAAATGTCAGTATTAAATAACAATTTTAAATGTCATTACAAAATACAAAATGTTTATATTAGATGTCAAATAAAATAACATTAAAATCATATTATAATACAAAAGTCAATAAGCAATGTCAACATAAAATACCAAGGTCAATTTCATATTCAAAGTTCAGCATACAAACAAAATTTTAATTTATTCGATGTCAATATTATATTAATAAATAATTTTTCGTTCTAGTAATAATGTTAATAATAATATGTTTATGTTAGGATGTATATAATATTTAATGTAATCAATGTCATTCTGAATTTACTATTTATTTATTAGGTATATTTTAGGGTTGTAACTAGTTTTTATCATCAAAGTATTCCTGTAAACTGTAGTAGATTTTACTTGATAGGAAGTTTTTTAGTGTCAAGTCAAATACGTTAACTGCGGCCGGAGGTCCCAAAAAACCAATTTGATTTAACTAAATTTAAATATCAAGTAATTTTACAGAGTAAAAATTATAACTAAAGTACAATGATAACGCTTCGAAGTATGAAACAATTATGCGCACAAATTATTAACATTTTCTAGGGAAAGATTTGAATGACGTCGTAACGACGCACGTTCCGCTGACGGTGCATCCTGTGTCGCCAGGCGCCTTGTGCAATGTTCACGTTGAGCTGACGTTGCACCCTATGGCTGCGAGTGCCGTGTGCAATATTTATTGAGGTTGAAGTAGACGCAGCGATCTCCATAAATTAGGGATGCGTAACACCTCCCCCCGAAGAACAGCCACCACCGATGAATTTCGTAGTAAATTGAGGTGGGGGTTGGTTATTTCCTTGCTCTTGGTTCTGGAACGGTATATATTCCCTGTAGTTCTATTTCCTTTACTTGAACTTCCTTTGAGCTTGATCTTGCAGCGTACTTGCGATAGAGTAGTAGATGCTGACGGTTATACAGGCTCAAATCGTTACTACATACAGTGGGATGGTAGTGTGATACATCATGGTATGATCTTCTTCAAAATTAAATGTCGGAAGCTGGGAGATCTTCATATTGGTGGCATGAAGATGATCCAAGTTGATTGAGTTCAATTTAAGAGTGGTTTTAGATATATTGTAGTCAGGCTCCTTGGGTACATCACTTATCGTCAGTACGTGTCCCTTAAGTCGATCCTTGATGTTGGCGATAGTAAACTCTGCTGTTTCCAGATAGCATGCTTGTGGCATGGTTGCGAGATAACTGCCTTACTGGTCTTCGGGCATTCAGCCTCTAAGTGCTTGAAATTTTTCTTATGGATAGCTAGGAATGGCGATGACGGAATTAGGATTTCATGATTTCTATTGGGTACAATAGATAATTTATATAAGTCATATGTATGGGGTGAAAAAATGGGAAACTTATAACTATTTCATTACAATAGTATGAAACCAATTTAATTATATCATAATATTCTCTAATGTCTAAATCTACTAATCTATCACTACCATATAACATATTCAACCTGTCCGTTAAATTGCGTTTCTCCTGAGAATTAATAATAAATGCTAATATATTCTGTAATCTAACTAATTCTTGGGATATCGATATCAGCCTCTGTGGCGTGGTGGTAGTGAACGCGACTGCTACGCAGGAGGCGCGGGTTCGATCCCCGCTCAGTGCATATATTTGTATGCATGACTATGGGTATTTGCATTGGTCTGGGTGTTTCTATATATAATATGTATGTATTTACAAAAAAAAGTATTTAAGTATGTTTATCCGTATTCTAGATTCCATAACACAAACTAGTAAAAGTATGCTTACCATGGGTCTAGATAGCGTTGTGTAGAATGTTGTAGAATATATTATTATTATATTATATTATTATATTGTCGTTAAGGATTATCAGTATTTGGGCAAAATGAGCAAATTTTTTTATAAGGTCAATATCTCTATTAGCGTTGCTTTCCTTTATCATATTTACTATTCTTTCCATCTTACATTGGTTGTCTACTATACTGTCAATGATTTTTGAATGCTATGCAGACAAATCCTTAGTTAAACTAACGCGATTATTGAACTCTGTTAATAATTTATTCTCATTATTTTCAATATTTTTAATAGCCTGATCGTAATGTAACGCATCTGTGTAGTCTAAATTCCCAGTTATACTTTTAATTACAGATCCAAGTCCATTAATGAGTCCTCGTTTTACTCGACTTGTTACGAAGGTTTGAAGCTGATCTGAAACACTGTTAAGTTTATAGTTAAGATAGTTTAAGTGAGGTTGAAATAGGGACTGTGTCTTATTATTAAGATCGGGTGAAATGCTAATTATTTGGTTATTAATAGAATCTACTTTTTCTTGCAATTCCTGTAGATTTACGTACTGTAAGACGGAATGGTAATGGGAAAGGATCCGGGCAGGACCTAGTTTAAAGGGGGTATCCCGGGACCATTATCCAGACTTTCAAGACGTATTTCCTGAGTTATTGCTGGTTGTAAGAGCAGAAGTGTTACCAGGATTGTTCTGTAACAAGTTATTGGATTTAGGGACTCTCTTTAACCGATGTTTCGCCACAGGACCTCGCTTTTTCTTTGTTTATATATGAATAGGGAGGTCTGCCATTACAGTGTCATGAGTGAAACGTGGAGCTAATTTTTGACGGGAAGCAAAGGGGTTCCTAATAAAGATTTGTTGTTCAGGGCAGTACTCAATTTCGGGTTCTCTAGATCTATTTCGATTAGTCATTAAGTTTTCGCGAGAGTCAGTACTTAGATCGTGAATTAATTTATAAATCTCAGTCATCTTGTCTTTGTGATTAGTCACGTATTGCTGTAATAAGTGAACTGAAAGGTCAATGTCAAAAGCGTCGCGGGGATCGAAATGTTCTGTTATTAACTCTATGGGTCTGCATTTTGTAAAACTGTGTATACTACTGTTGTAAGCCAGAAGGGGGTAAGGCATGAGATTAATTACAGATTCACTTTTCTGATTAATCTTTAAGATTCCGAGATATTCTAATATAGTTGCATGAAATCTCTCAACTATTCTATTTTCATTGGGAGTGTGAGGGGTAACCTTATGATGCTGGATCTTATGCAATCTTAGAAATTCTGCAATGAGTTGATTACTAAACTCCGGACCGATATCAGTAACTATGGTTATGGGTATACCATGATGGGTGCAAAAACTGAGCAAAGCTTGTACTACACTAACTGCAGTTCCATCTCTAAATAGTACGCCTGGGCATACTTAGAAAAAGCATCTACAAAAACGTCTATCGTCAAAAACTTTTCGCTTTGAATAGTAAGAAGGTGTAAAAGTTCAAAGGGCTTATTGGGCGGGGGAACTATTTTAAGTTGCTGTTTAACTGGATTACGATCGTACTTTGCTTGTCCACATACAGTAGTATAAATTTAGAGATGCTGTCTCGCGTCTTAGACCAATAGTATTTGTGAGATAGAGCTATAAAAGTTTCGTTAATTCCACGATGGTTGGTTTTTCCGTCATGGTACTTATTAATAATTTCTTGCTGTCTTAAATATTCGCGAACATTTTCTATTTCCTTTTTTGTTAAAACTAATTGCATTGTGGAGCTTTTAAATGCTCTTTGGATGATGGGAATGATAGAATACATAGTCAAAGGTGGGTTAATAAGCAATCCGGTTTTGATTTTAGGGTTAACGTATTCTTTAATGGCTATAGCAACGTCGTCGTCTAAATTGGATTCTGACAGCTGGACTGTATGTAATACGGGTATGTGTGTCATAGGGTTTGTTAACTACAGGTCGTCCTTTAATGTCGCCAACAACGGTTAAAATAATTTGTTTCGTAAATTTATTTAATGGTTCATCTGAAATAGGGACTTCTAGAATGGGAGATTCGTTGTCTGTATGGACTGCCACGGTTGCAGAATTATCAGAAAAATTTTGAGCTGTGATAGTTCTAGAGGCATCTAATGTTTGATTTCCTTCAGAGGGGTTTACTGCAATGGACATAAGTTCTTCATTATTTATCTCGATTCGGGATAATGCGTCGGCATTAGTATTGCATTTTCCTTGCTTGTAAATAACTGAAAAGTCATATTCGCTCAAATTTAAGCGCCATCGAGTGAGTCGAGAATTTGGTTTTTTGAAATTCATGATCCATTGTAAGGGTTTATGGTTGGTAATAACTTTAAATTTTCGACCAAACAGATAGGGTCTAGATTATTTAGTAGCCCATACAATGTCTAGAAGCTCTTTTTCTATTGTACTGTAATTGAGTTCACTTGAATTTATAGTTCGAGATACGTATGCTATGGGTTTGTCAGAACCTATTGTTCCCTGGGATAGAACGGCACCAATAGCTACATTAGAGGCGTTTGTAGTGAGTATGAATTCTCTACTAAAATCGGGATATTGGAGGATGGGGTCATTTGTTAATAAGGTTTTACAGTGATTAAAGCAGTCTACATAAGTTTTATCTAGTGTTATTTTAGAGCCCTTTTTAAACATTTAGTTAATGGTTTTGTTAGTCGCGCGAAATCGGGGATAAATTTTCTATAATATCCTAGTAGTCCGAGAAAACGTTTGAAGTCAGTAGGGGTCTTAGGTAAGGGATATCTTTCTATAGCAGCAATTTTATCTGGATTAGGTTTTACTCCTTCGTTACAAATGATATGTCCAAGAAAACTAGTCTCTAACTTGCTGTGTCCTGGACGGTCCTGGGGGTTGTTGAAATCTATGGTTATTATTTGGGTTCCAACCTTGCGTAAGGGGTTGCATCGACTGCTGTCGAGAAGGACCAGGGATGTTAAATAGGGGTGGCATCGATTATTCAGGCATACCGGGAGTATTAAATGGGGGTTGTTTTGGAGTAAAGTTATTAAGTGGCAGATTAAACTTATGAGATTGTAAATGAACCCAATCTTTTCTATTAGACGGTCCGCCGTCGTTACGGTTCTGTAAGTAAAGTATGTTTAACTCGTCCTGTACATATTCAAGCGCCTTTTTCATGGTTTCAGGACGCATACAGCGTATCCTGGATCCCAAAGGGTCCTTTAGACCTCTCAAACAACGTTCGTTTAATGGTAGTGGCAACCGTCTCATGGAGCGAAATATAAGTCATTATAAGTACTAATACTAAATAGGTTCATGCACCGCTCGTAATATTCCTGAGGGGTGCTAGATCCTTGGGTTTGCATAGATAGGTCACTGTAAAGCGCTGTTTCATCGCGGTAGTCTGCGAAATTGTTAATAAGGGGCTGCCAACTGTCGTATCCCTTGCCAACTGTCGGAGATACCATTAGCGTTAATTAATCGGGCTGCGGGACCTGTCACTTCATTTAAGATACCATTAATGAGGGCTAAATTAGATAACTTATGGCCTGGTGCTGTATTGAGATGTGCTAACACTAACTGGTCGCATAAATTGATAAATCTAGTTAACACACGTGGGTTACCATCAAAATCAGGCAGTAATCTAAGGGATTTATAGATAACGTCTGGGTTATATTGATCTATTGTAGTGTCCAAACTTCTATGCTCGTCTATAACACTCAATCTAAATCTATTCTTATACCTATCTAACCTAACCTTTTGTGTGTGCGTCGCGACAGTGAGCAACCTTTAGCAGCGTAATTGTTAAAAATTCTTAAAAATACAGTTAAAACAATAATTACAGTTTAAAATTTATACCTACGGGTTCGTTTAAATGCAGTCTACGTGTTGGTGCAATAATAGATGTGAAAAAACTTAAGATTAACGATCACTTTAAACACGTAAAAAATATATAGCAAACAATTATTGCAGTGAGTGCACCGGTTAAGTGTTTAGTGGCTACACGCGTAAGCACGGCGCTTGAGCCCTTTTGGCCGCGAACTATTTTCTGCATTTGTTTGTTGATACGTGCGTTTACTTTGAATAACTTTTATCATACATACCTTCGTTACAATGGCACCTACTAAAAATGTGTGTGCGGGTTGTCGAAATCCTTTTATAAAGAGACATGAATTCCTGTCTTGTTTGCTGTGCAAATTGAAGTATGACTTGGACTGTGCTAGTATGGACTCAAAGAGTTTTATGGCAATGGATACACAACTTAAGAGTAACTGGCAGTGCCCAGAGTGTTGTTGTAAGCAACCTAAGTCTGGAAATGCTAATACACCGGTACGTCCCTCTATTACTGGAGCTGCTGTCCAGACGGAGACCCAAAGTTTCGGCGGAAAACAGATGAGCAAATCACCTACCATTGTTTCAATACAAGGGCCTATTAACACCAAAGAGGGCGTATGGACATCGGAGCAGAGACTTCGGGATATTATTAAGGAAGAACTGTCTACTGCACTGACTTCATACCCTAGTCTCTAATCAATTAAAAAATATAATTGATGAAATGACCTCCTTCCGTGAGTCTATGGCTTTTTTCAATGTACAGTTCGAGTCTATAAGGAAGGCAGTTGACGACAAGAGTAAGATTATCACTGAGCTTACTGCTCAAAATCAACAACTGAAGTCATCAGTCCACGACCTCTCAGCGCGAATAAATATCATCGAATCATAAATATCATCAGTCAGTCGGTAAACAGTGAGCCGAACGTGTGTCTGCACTCCGCTGCAATAGTTCGTCGCGTACTGGCGTTAAACACTACGTTTCTCAAACTTTTCCGTCGTTATTATAATTGTTTTTCATTTACCATCTTTTCAAATAATTTATCATCATGTTCATTTGTCATCACTGTGGAGAAGAAGCCCGAGATGGTGTACAGTGTACACTGTGCTTGAACCGGTATGATTTCCCGTGTGCGGGTATTACTGAGGCTGGATACCGCAAACTTGGGGACAGAAAAACCACTTGGAAATGTAGTACTTGCAAAGCGGGCCTGGCGAGCCCATCTAACCTGCCAGCTAAGTCGCCATCGGGTAAGGTAGCACAAGGAGATTTGGATAATATATACCGGGAGCTCCGTAAGCTAACGGAGCAGTTGGCACCATTACCTTCGTTGTTTGAAACCGTGAAGACAATTCAAGCTGATATCTCAAACCTCAAAACTATGAAGAACGAATTGTCTGAGGTGCAAAATTCTTTAGCCTACGTTCACACTACAGTTGAAGAGCTTACAGGTAGATTGGCGGAAGTTGATAGACAAATTCAGTCCCTGCAAGAAACGAAGGATAACCTCTCACGATTCGAACAACGATTAGAAAGAATGCAAGCAGACGTAAGTGAAAATGAACAGAGACATCGATTGAATAATGTCGAAATAAAAGGTGTTCCAGTATCTGCGTCTGAAAATTTGTACTCTATTGTAGCTAAGATTGGTAGCAAAATCAATTGTGTGGTCGCAAAGGAACACATCAATTACATCGCCCGAGTTCCTCAACGCAACAATAAGGACGCCAAGAACATAATTATGTCTCTGCACAATCGGTACTTGAGAGATGATTTTGTTGCCGCCGCTAAAAAAAATTAATCACTATCAGTAACGGATTTGGGTATAAACGGTGACAGCAGAATCTTCATAAATGACCACCTAACTCTCGAAAATAAGCAACTATTGAATAAAGCCAAGATTCTTGCAAAAGAAAAGAATTTTTTGTACATATGGGTGAAAAACTGCAAAATTCTTGTGAGAAAAAATTCAACTTCTCCTACATTCGTGATCAAATCAGAATTAGATTTAAAAAAAATAATATAGTTATAGACAATATCACAATGTTACTAATAGGTTTGAGAACCACTGCTGTTATGTTTATTTATTTCTATTCACTTAATCCTTTTGTTCGCTTATCGCAAAGAACCCGTCCGGCTACCTGCGCCAATAATCATTTTCACCTAGTGTTTTATGACTTAACTAATAAGGTCGCTTTTTGCTTTTTCTCGTCTATGATTGAAGCATCTGTGCCACCCACATTTCTTATTAATATTTTATTTATAACCGATTGCTTTTTTCTGCATCAATGTAGGATTTGCTATGCACAAGCTATTGTAATTTGCTCCTGTTATTCTAAACATCTGCTGATACCTGATGTGGATATTTGTATGTTCTTTTTTACTTATACGAGTTTATATCGCGTATACCTACAAAAACCACACATTAAACACCAAAATACGGTATATTTAGCGACAATAGCTTATTTTATGACTATATACATTTTAAACTTTACATTTTTTGCTAGTCTTATTGCTATATACCTACCCGTTTTACAAAAATGACTTTAATTTTTTTTTATCAGAATGTTCGTGGCTTGCGTACTAAAACTACAAGCTTTTTAAGAAACGTGTTATTGAACCAGTATGACGTGATATGCATAAGTGAAACATGGTTTAGTGATGATTTTAACAGTGATGAATTGTTTGATGATCGTTATATTGTTTGGAGACGGGACAGGGATTACTTGAGAAGGAATCAGAAGCTGGGTGGTGGGGTTATTATTGCTGTTCGACGCGAATACGCCTCGGAGGGTCGCGATAGTTTGTGTTCGTCCGCGGAAGATATGTGGGTAACGATTACCCTGAATCGTTCTAGACCTAAAGGCAAATATAAGCTACACATCTGTACAATGTATCTTTGTAAACAGAACCAAGGAAATTCACTAACGGCCCAGATGACTGCTTTTTACAATAAGTTGCTAGATATTGTACTGAACAATATAACCGACACTTTTATGATTCTAGGTGATTTTAATTTACCCAATTTATCATGGCACTTATCGGATGATGGGCTTTCGTACTATGCTCGAAATATTGAGGGTCCAGCTCAGTTTGAATTATTTGATATATTAAACACATGTAACTTGCTTCAGTACAACAGTCATCAAAACTCAAACAATAGAATTTTAGATTTAATTTTATGTAACAATCACTTAATTGTAGATAAGTGCTTGGATCCTTTGGTTGCTGAGGATACCCATCACGTATCTCTTAGCATAATCGCGGAATTTGTGGACCAACAGGCATTACCAATTCAACGAAGAAAAAAATACATGTATCACTTAGCCGATTTTACATCGATCTCGCAGGGACTTGATGTTTTCGACTGGCATAAGGATCTCAGTATAGGAACAATGGATACTGCAGTATCATTGCTATATGCTAGATTGGAAAATTTGCGAGAAAATTTCACTCCATCTAAAACTGTAAAATCAACTACTAAATATCCCCCTTGGTACAAAACCCCCTTAATCAAAATTTTAAAAGAAAAATTTAAACACCATACGAAGTATAAAAGGTATGGGAATTTATCGAACCGTGAGTCTTTTTTAATATTACGTGATCGTGCCAAGGAATTAGAGAGGCAAATGTACAACGATTATATTACAACCATCGAGAATAATATTACCCGATCACCAAAAGCCTTTTGGTCTTACGTAAAAAGCAAACAAATGTCGTCCAACACTTATCCATCCACCATGAAATATGGACAGTGTTTATCTAGTGAAGGAGAAGATATTTGCAACATGTTCAATGACTTTTTCAATTGTAATTTTTTATCTAGAACGGATTCTAATGTAACTGATTCGTGCAGTGATATGTATGATCACCTCCAGGGCGCCACTGCGGACATCAGTTCTGTAGTGGTCTATGAGACTGAAGTTCTCAAACTTTTAAAAACCATCGACTTAAACAAGTCAGCTGGTCCTGATGGTATTCCTGCCATTCTCATATCTCGGTGTGCTCGTAGCCTGTCTATACCTCTGACTATATTATATCAGCGATCTTTTAATGAAGGCGTAATGCCACAAGTCTGGAAGACAGCGTTCATTACCCCCTTACACAAGAAAGGCTCTAGAGATCTTGTAGAAAATTACAGGCCTATATCGAAACTCTGCCTTTTCGCCAAGACTCTTGAAAAACTTATTTATCCCTCAATCTACCATGGTATTAAACGGTCTTTAAGCGAAGCTCAGCACGGTTTTTTGAGAAATAGATCCACCGTTTCTAACCTGCTCACTTGTTCTGACTATCTGACAAAGATTATGTCTGAACCTTCACAAGTTGACGTGGTCTATATGGACTATAGTAAGGCATTCGACAGAATAGATCATAATACCCTTTTGCTAAAGTTGCAGCGCATAGGTATCAGAGGAAATTTGTTCAGATGGTTCAAATCATATATTGAAAACCGCTGTCAGACAGTAGTTTTGAATGGATATTCCTCCATGGCTTCGCGGATACCATCTGGAATACCGCAGGGATCCCTTTTAGGTCCGTTGCTATTTATTATTTTTGTTAACGACATTGATTCTTGTTTTAGCCACTCTAAGATAATTCTTTATGCTGATGACCTGAAAATACTTTGCCCGATATCAGAAATTGGTGACTGCCTTGGTCTACAGCGAGATCTGGACGAGCTTCAAAAATACTGTCTTCTTAACAAGCTAGAACTTAATGTCTCAAAGTGTTGCATCACTTCGTACACCCGTAAAACTTTACCCGTTTCCTTTCAATATAAGCTGCAAAATACTATTTCTGTAGTGATTTTATTCGAAAGATAGATGTTTAGTTTTGTTTACCTACTGTTTTTTCCCCCTTATTTATATAAACATTATTGTTACTAGTGGAAACTTGTTAATGGCCTTCAGCTATTAATTATTTAAGACTATAAGCTGTACACTAGCTGTAAGTTTTCCAAATATAATAAAATAAAAATAAAAATAAAAAATAAAATAAAATAAGAATTGCAAATTGTAATAATGAAATCAACGGAGTACCTGAGCATAGATCGGAAATATTAACGAACACAATGATGCAATTGTCGAAGGTGATTGAAAGCCCTTTGACATGTGAAGATATTCAATGTGTGACAAGGGTAGCCAAGCTGTCACCAAATAGCGATAGGCCTCGATCTATAGTAGCTAAACTACGCACTCCTCGTCTTCGCGACACAATCTTAGCTGCAGTTTCCAAGTTCAATAAAGCTCACAGTGATGACAAATTGTCATCTCAACATCTTGGAATAGGTGGATCCCGAGTTCCGGTATTTGTAGCAGAGCATCTAACGCCAACTGCCAAGAAATTACATGCCGCGGCAAGGGTAAAATCTTAGGAGCTCAACTACAGATTTGTCTGGTCGCGATATGGCCGTGTCTACGTGCGTAAAGATGAAGAAAGTCAAGCTTTGCTGATAAAAACCATGGAGAGCTTAAACTTCATGCATTAACTGTTTTTGTTTCTTTGTCATATATTGATATCATGTAGTTACTTGGATTTTGATGTATTTTAGATGCTGGATATTTACTATCAAAACGTTCAGGGACTAAGAACAAAGACAAATGATGTACTAAAAAATACCTTAAATGCTAATTACAGCGTCATTGCTTTTACGGAAACCTGGTTAAACTCTAATATCTCTAATAATGAGCTGATCGGTGATGGGTATATTGTTCATCGGCGAGACCGAGTATGCTCAGGGATTACGAAACTGGATGGTGGAGGGCTGATGATAGCAGTCGCCCGTGAAATTCCCTCATTCAGGATTACTACTTTTGAAACGGATGTAGAAAGTTTGTGGGTCTCATTGCATCTGAATATTGGGCATTCCATCAGGAAAGTTACCATTTGTGTGGCTTATTTGCCTCCTCCGGTAAGGTTACAGTCTTTGTCACTTTTAATATCAAGCATAGAATTAGCACTACCCTATACTGACGACTTTATACTGGTGGGGGACTTTAACTTACCTTTCATAAAATGGAATGTTCAAGATAATCTTAATTATCTTATACCATCGAACTATAATAATTCTCTGGGTAATTTGTTGACTGATTTTATGACCACACACCAGTTACATCAATTTAATCCAATTGGCAATAGTGACAATCGGTATTTAGACCTAATCATAACGAACCTCCAACGTACTGAAGTGACTAAAGCCAGTGATATTCTGAGTAAGTGCTACACTAATCACCACCCTTTGTTGGCTTCTTTTTCTTACCTTGATGTTAAATACTTAAAACCTTCAACTCATACTGTCTATAATTTTTACAAAGCAGAATACAATAGCATTATATCTAAGCTAACAAACATTGCCTGGCAGAGTGAGCTATGTGGATTGGAAAATGTGAACGAGATGGTCTGTAAATTCTATAATATTTTACATGATATAATCAGTAGATTCGTGCCAAAGCGTAGGTTGTTCAAGTCTAAATATCCCTCATGGTTCAGCCCCGCTCTAATAAAACTATTGACCGAAAAAAATAAAGCTCACATTAGGCTGCGCAAATACCAAAACCCTCGCCATGAAATTGAATTTAAACTTCTCCGTTCTAGATGTCATAAACTATATGATAAATGTTACAAAAATTACAAGCAGACAATAGAGTCTAACATTAAAAGTAAACCAAAAGCATTTTGGAGTTTTGTTAAAAATAAAAGAGGTGGTCATCCTGCTATGCCAGCCAAAATGTATCTTAATAATTCTACAGCGGAGACTGGGATAGATATTGTTAATTTGTTCGCTGCTCATTTCTCATCCGTGTACAACTCTCAAACACCGCCTCATAGTAGCACCATAGCTAATAAAATAGATACGAGTAGTACATTCTTAACTAGTATACATCTCACTGAACAGGGGGTTCTCCGAGCCATCAAGAAACTGGATGGCACTAAGGGAGCAGGCCCTGATTCTATACCACCATTATTCGTGAAACGATGTGGATCGGCGTTGTCCTTACCTCTATCTCTTCTATACAATCGTTCACTTATAGAAGGAAATTTTCCCGAAATCTGGAAAAAAGCACGTATCCTACCAATTTTCAAGAAGGGTAATGAGGCTGATATACAGAATTACCGACCAATTTCTATCCTTTCTTGTTTCTCGAAGCTGTTTGAGGTTCTTTTATACCCTCTGTTGTCTAATTTGGCTGAACCATATCTCTCGGATCATCAGCACGGTTTTCGAGTCGGTCGTTCAATCGACTCGAATCTTGTTCTGTTTGTCTCGGATCTGTGCCAGCAGGTAGACAGAGGCCTGCAAGTGGATGCTATTTATACTGATTTTAGCAGTGCGTTCGATAAGGTAGATCATGAGATACTTCTGCAAAAGCTAAATAATTTGGGGGTGGGCGGCATCTTGTTAAAGTGGTTCGAATCATATCTCAATAATAGACCGCAGGCCGTTGAGGTATGTGGATATGCATCAGATACTTACCTGGCCAAATCCGGTGTCCCACAGGGATCTCATTTGGGCCCAATTCTCTTTCTAATATTTGTTAACGACATTACTGATCATATCAAGCATTCAAAGTATTTACTATATGCAGATGATTTGAAAATCTATAATGTCGTAACCAATGACGGGGATGTCGCCTTAATTCAAAGAGATTTGAACAGTATTATGTCGTGGTGTAGTAGCAACCGTATGACTCTTAATGCGAAGAAGTGTTTCTTTATAAAATATTGCAGGAAAATAAAACCACTTGCTACTAGCTATGAGATAAATGGCGTACAATTAACAGAGGTACATGAAATCCGTGATCTTGGTGTGGTACTCGACAGTCAGCTTAGATTTCACACGCATATTGACGCAATTATTAAAAGGGCAGCACAGTTGCTTGGGTTTATCAAAAGAAACACTAAGGACTTTACTCAGTACCAAACTAAGGTAACTCTTTACAACGCCCTGGTACGTAGCCGACTCGAGTTTGCCTCGGTTGTGTGGAGTCCTTTTTATGACGCTCACTCACTGCGCATAGAAAGCATTCAGAGGGCATTCACTAAACACCTACTGACAACCGGATCCTCGCATTTCCTTCTCATAGAACAAACTTTTTAGGCTCCTCTTTCTTCGTTGAGACTGTTCGCCTATGGAACGCACTTCCTCTAGATCTCTAGAGGAAGTGCGTAGAGCGGATCAACTCCTCATATGTTAAATGTGCATTCCCTACGGTACGACATAAGTGAAATTTGCAAGACTTAACCCCCGCCTCCCATAGACCACCAAAATGAGGCGAATATGGCGGAATAAATGTGAATTCTATCAGGTTATCTACTGTGAAATTCAAAATATCTGATTTATTTGACTCTAAAAATTTTGAAAATTCCTTTAAAGCTCCGACAAATGTCTTACCATTGTCCGAGTAGATTTGCAATGGTTTGCCGCGTCGAGAGATAAACCGTTTTAAAGCCAGTAAATATGCATCAGTAGTGAGGTTTGTTACCAATTCTAAATGTATTGCACGCGTTGTGAAGCACACGAATAAACATATGTAACACTTAACTAACTTCGCGCCCCTACCCACGCGATTTAACATAAAAATTGGCCCAGCATAGTCAACACCACAACGTATAAATGGATACCCGGGCTCCAACCGCTCACTAGGTAAATTTCCCATCTGTATGGTCAATGGCTTAGCTCGAATACGTTTACATTTTAAACAGTTATGCACCACTTGTTTAGCCAAACTGCGACCCCTAATAGGCCACCAAGATTCACGTATTGTAGCCAATAACAATTGAGGTCCAGCGTGTAATAAGACCTTATTGTGATGGTATTCAAATATAAGGCGAGTAAATGTGTGTCGACCACACAATAACAAAGGATGTTTTTTATCGTAGGTAAATGAGTCAGATTGCGATAATCGACCTCCTACTCTAATAAGATTATGTTCATCTAAAAATATATTTAAACTAGAAATGCTACGTGGGCATTTAAATGAACGATTATGCTTTAAATTATCATAAATATCTGTAAAGGATTGCTGTTGCGCTATTCGCGTTAAAGTTCTAACAGAATTATTTAATTCGTCAACAGACAAACAGCCTGTCCGACGCTGTGTATATGGTGATTTTTGGTTACGACTGTTATGTCGCACCTTTAAAGTAAAACCGTTACTAAACGAAAATTTTCATGTATTGAGGTATCAATGCCATCTATCTAAAATACACGTGAACTGCAAGATAAACCGGTTCTTTTTGCAAAATTTTGTGTTTTACGCCATCTAGCGGTATATCAAAGCGTTACTAAGCCGAATTATGACCGGCTTGTTAAATACGATATTGTGTCTATACCAGTAAGAACATGATCGTGGTAGAGTTATCATGGAAGTTTAAAACAACAGTGTTATTATTTGTATAAATACGGCTCGAAGTTAAATAAAAGGTAAGTTGTTAATTTTTTCTATAGATATAGTGTTTCAATTTGTTTAGACACAGTTTTCGTTTTATGAAATTACGCAATTTATAAATCAATTTCATTGACAAAATGTTATAGTTTGTATAGTCACAGTTGGCCTTTATTTTTTTGAGATTAATTCAATAATGCTTATCTGTAGAGTGTAACCATTTCTTTAGTCACAGTTTTTCAAAGAGTTAATTAGTAAATTAAACCATACGCATAATTACAATAGTGGGATATTTATGTTAGTCACGGTTTATTTACTTACGCAATGTACATTTTGTATTGACATTTAAGAAGTAAAATATAACATTTTGTTTAAGCTCCATTTAATACACTCGAGAGCAATGAATCCGGGTCACTTAAAGAATCCTAAAAATCTCGGAAACTAAAAATGCTAGGTTAATGCAATAAATTGTATTTAATAGACAATGTAATACTCCTTAAATGAAGGTATTAAAACTTCTTAGTTATTGTAAAGTTATATCATAAAAAAATCAAATTTGAAAAAGGGCCACTTTCGAAGATGGAACTACGAAATTACAGCATTTGGTGTTGCTTTTGTTTGTAATCTGTCATTTATGTGGGTACATAAACCATGTTGATAGTGCTCTATATTCATTAATCAAGCTGAAATTATGTCGCTTACGCCTGAAGAATGCACCAGAATACTTACAATGCTGGAAACCGGCCGGAGTCAGCGCGATACAGCCAGGACTGTCGGTGTGTCGCTGTCAACAGTACAAAGAGTTCTCCGACGTTACGAAGAAACTGGTTCTAACCTACGCAGACCAGGAACGGGCAGAACCAGGTGTACCACAGCACGAGAAGACCGATACTTGGTGAACACCATGCTTCGAAATCGCTTTCTCACAGGAACTGAACTCACCAATCAGTTTCGACGCCTCGGAGGAAGTAACCCAAGTGCATGGACAGTAAGACGTCGGCTTGCTGAATCTAACTTAAAACCCCTTAGACCTGCAAACGGCCCTAAACTGGAGCGTGGGCATCGTATTTCGAGACTAAGTTATGCCCAGAGCCACGTAAATTGGAGTATTGAAGATTGGTCAAAAGTTATGTTCTCCGACGAATCAAAATTTATGCTCTACAAGCACGATGGAAGACACAGAGTGTATCGAAGACCAGGGGAAAGATTCAAGCAAGCATGCATCGAAGAAAAAGTAGCCTACGGTGGTGGGTCTGTACTTGTGTGGGCCGGAATTTCTTCTGAAAGTCGCACAGAGCTGGTGATCATAGAAAACGGCTCTTTAACTAGCGTAAGATATGTGGAAGAAATCCTCAATGATCACGTTGGTCCATTTATGGTCAATTTAGGTGAGGATGCTATATTTATGCATGACAATGCCAGACCTCATACAGGTAGGATTGTGAATGACTACCTTCAAGAGATGAACATTACTCGTATGGAGTGGCCAGCGCGCAGCCCGGATATCAACCCGATCGAGCATGCTTGGGACGAGCTAGGCAGATGCGTAAAACAACGAAACCCTCCCCCAATCACGCTTCGTGAGCTCAAAATTGCTCTCACAGAGGAATGGGAGAATATTCCCCAAAATCGTATAAGGAACTTGGTGTACAGCATGCCAAACCGCGTAAACGCAGTAATGGAAGCACGAGGAGGCAATACGAAGTATTAAAATTCAAGAAAATCGTAATAAAGTTCAAAAATTTCATGTTTCCTATTTTTGTTTTAAGGAGAGATCAGCAGTTTTTTTCTTTATGTAATTTTGTGTTAATAAAATGTATGGTGACTCATATTTTTTTTACTTTCATTTAAGGAGTATTACATTGTCTATTAAATACAATTTATTGCATTAACCTATCATTTTTAGTTTCCGAGATTTTTAACATTCTTTAAGTGACCCGGATTCATTGCTCTCGAGTGTATTTAAATTGACTACATTATGTGTGAAACTGTTAATGTAACATTATACATTTGTTTTAGTATCGCTTTACTACTACATAAATTAAAGTTATACCTACGTAATAATGTTAATAGTGACTAAATTTAATTCTGTTAAAATATCTTAGGTATTAATAATTGATAAAAATAATAAGATTGTTTGCTTCAGGTCATGGCGCATTTCCGAAACCCACGTTTGTCACGCATTTTAGAAGCTATGGAAACTAAAAAAAAATCTGTAAACCCTGCAAACCCCAAACAAATATCTATGGACGATCTGGATAATAATGTTTCACGCGATGCAAATCCTATCGATACTTGTAGATCTCCTTCTTTATTGCAAGAACAAATGCTACCACCGTCCCTAGTCTACGCTAGTCAGACTATGGAAGCTGAATGTTATGCTCGTCCAATTGAGGACGAAATGCAAAACCCACATTTGAGCGGTACTGGAGAAGTAACTTTAGAAGATGTTATTGTACCAGGCCCTAGCAGTACTAGAGCAAGATCCCATTCAACTAGCTCAGAATCATCTTCGAGTTCATCATCAACAAGGTCAAGCTCATCATCTTCAACTAATGCGTCTGAATCGGGTAAGGATTTTTCCCCTGATGAAGCAGATTGTGATCCCGATTATATTCCGGAAACCCCACCAAGCCGTATATCATTTAGTCCAACTCCACAAAGTAGTTTTCCTGCGCCACCAGTTGAAGAAGATAATTTGGATCGTCCAAAAGAAAACAGAAGTCCAATCAAACGAAGGCGTAAAGGTTTTAAAAATGTATCCGTCAGGCAAGATGCTAAAAGACTTCGTAATAGTGGTCAGGAATATCAATCTGTGTCTAAATTTAAAAAAATTATGCCAAAGAAGCAGATAGGACCACCATGTGGTGAAAAATGTAGACTAAAGTGCAGCGAAATAATCAAACAGGAAGACAGAGAAATTATTTTTGACAATTATTGGAAAATGGGAGATTTATCTAGACAAAGAGACTATATTGCAAAGTGTATTGATGTTATAAAACCTAAATATCAATATAAAATGCATAATAATAATAGAGGACCTAAACATTCATTTTCATTCGAGATTAATAATTTTAAGCATCGTGTCTGTAAAGTTTTCTTTAGGAATACATTGGCGATTAATAATCGTCCTATAGCAACTGTAATAGCAAAAAAGAACGAAGCGGGAACGGTTGGAGAAGAAAAAAGAGGTAAACATAGGAAACAGTACAAAATAAGCTCAGATATCATCACAGGAATAAAAAAACATATAGATACAATACCAAGGATAGAATCACATTATCTAAGACAGCAAACGACTCGTGAATTTATTGATGGGGGTAAAAGCATTACAGATCTTTATACCGACTACCAAACGAAATGCTTGAATGATGGTGTTGAAGCTGCTAAAATTCATACCTATAGGAGAATATTCAATGAAGATTACAACATCGGTTTTCATACACCTAAAAAAGACCAGTGCGAATTATGCGTCAGCTTTAAAAATGCTGTTAATAAAATAGAGTTACAGACCAGATACGACCAACACCTGCTTGAAAAAGAATTGTGTCGCCAGGAAAAATCAAACGATAAAACAATGGTTCAGGAAAACTACATTGTTGCATGTTATGACCTCCAGGCCGTACTGCCTCTTCCGAAAGGAGATGTATCTAGCTTATATTATAAATGTAAGCTCAATGTTTACAATTTCACAGTAAGTGAATTAGCGAAAGATTACTGCGAATGTTTCGTTTGGAGCGAGGTCGAGGCACTAAGAGGAGCTAATGAAATAGCAACTTGTGTCTGGCGATATCTGACTAAGAGGGCGTCAGAAATAAATGATGATAATTTACAAATCACATTCTATTCTGATAATTGCTGTGGCCAGCAAAAGAACAAGTTTATGTATTCTATGTATGTATATGCTTTAACTGTTCTTAAAATAAAGTCCATTACGCACAAATATTTAATTACTGGCCATACACAAAATGAAAATGACTCAGTTCACTCTGTGATAGAAAGAGCCGTTAAGAAGTGCTTACGTTCTGGTCCTTTATACACACCAGATCAATACGTGACCATAATCAGAACTGCACGTAAAAAGGGCAATCCCTACAATGTTACCGAAATGTGCTATTCAGATTTCGTTGATATAAAAAATCTTACAGAGGCATGCGGTGGTCAATTTTCTAAAAATACTGCAGGAGAAACAGTTAAAACGAGTGACATTAAGATAATTAAATTTGAAAAAAATCAAAATTCAAACTACATAGATATTTATTATAAAACTTCCTATTTAGATTTAGATTATAAAGAAATAAAATTCCACAATAATCGTTCGTCACGAACACGTACTATAACCAATCATCAAAATTTCCAGCTGAAGCCTTTATACCAATCACGGCTAAAGTTAAGTGAAAGAAAAAACAGCGACTTAAAAAGCCTGATAGATAATAATATTATTCCACAAAGTTACGCATTGTCGTATTATAATAACATCTTATTTTAGCTTGCATTGCTACCTAATATTAATACATTGATGATTTGATTATTGATTTATAAACACAATTTTTTGAGCATGTCAATATTTTTTAGTTTTTAAGGAGATCTTGTTTATTTTTTTTTATACAACTTAGGTCGCAGTCAAGCACACGGCCCACCTGATGGTAAGTGGTTACCGTGGCCTACGGGCGAGTGTAACACCAGAGGAATAACACTCATGCCGCAACCCCTGTAAGAACAAAGACATTCTGTGTCGTCAGCGCAAAAGATGTAGGACAAGCGTTTGGTTTTCCCACTGTCAACACAAATCTCTCTAGTGAGCTCTGGCTACCCTACTCACCACCGGAAACACAACACAAGGTTATTAAACGGCGATATTCTGTAGGGTGGGGGTACTTCTCCAGTCGGACTGCTCGATTGGGACGGATATACCGTCCTGTCCTACTTCATGATAAAAGCTTTTATTGTTATATTAATAGGTTTGACTCATTATTCTAATTAAGTGATAGAAGTGAACATTACTTCTGTTAGCTCAAATACCTACCTTTCGTGAATATAGAAATGAGGCTGTGATTGTTTGACGCTTACGATGTTTATTGTTTCTATTTTTTAAGTTTGCTATTTCCAGTTGATTTGTTTTAGTCAAAGTTTTAAAATGTATAAGATAAGATAATTAAAAATTAAGACAAGTAAGATACGTACTAGCTGTGATTAAAAGGTACAAGTTTCTCAAGACTGATGGATGAATAAAACTATTCCAAGTGATTGTAAGGATCTCTTTTTTTATTTTGTAATAAAACATTATTAAGTAATTTCGAATGCTCTTTTATTTACATATTTGATAATATTATAACATCTCAACAATGCCAACTTCATAATTTTTAATTTAATTGTATTATAATATTATTAAATTATAGAGTTTAAATCGTTTTATATTTATAGTATCATTATTTGCACTGTAATTTCTTAGTAATATACCATAATGATCAAATAAAATTAATGGTAAAGTGTTACTATAATAATATAAATCAAAATAAAAAAAGCTGTAAGCAATAGAAATAACTTATTTAATTCATAAGTTATAATGGGAATAGAGATCTATCATATAAACTTATTAAATGTCTGAAATAATCCTAAACTCAGATGTTATTGAGAAAAAACAGTGACTATTTTCTAATATCGGCTCTCCTATGAAATATCATAATTTCGTTTAGTAACGGTTTTACTTTAAAGGTGCGATGTATGAACCGAATAATGTATGCCATAACGCGACGCAAACGATTGAAACATGAAAAGCGTTCAAATCAAATAAGGAAATTTCTGAGCTTATCTGAACTAACGCAGAGGTTTTAATAGATTTTAACTCCGGTAATTCATCATAACTAATATCATAACAACGAACATCTTGTTCCCATTCTGTGTTAGGGGTTTGCAAAAATGCAGGCCCGTGCCACCACAAATCACACGACTTTAGAATATCTAAGTGCATTCCGCGCGACAGCAAGTCAGCTGGGTTGTGTTTACCAGCGATATGAAACCACGGTTTATCGCCTGTCAGCTCGTTTATTTCAATTACACGATTCTGTACAAATGGTTTCAGTAAGTTAGGCGACATCTTAAGCCATCCTAAAACTACAGTTGAGTCTGACCAAAAGTAAACATTATCAAACGTTAATCTTAATGAATGTATTATCTTTGAATACAATTTCGCACCTACTAATGCACCACATAATTCTAAGCGCGGCACGGAAACCGGTTTCACCGGAGCTACCTTACTCTTTGCGCACAACAAGTGGACGTTTATTGCTGTGTCGGTATAGCTACGTATATAGGCGCAGGCTCCGTAGCCAGATAACGCGGCATCTGACATAATATGCAACTCAATTATGTGTGTATTATTACCTATTACATGACGCGGGATACGTATATCTGACAGATTGTGTAATTTGTTAATAAAAGGTTGCCAGTCTGCTACTATTGATTTAGGAACCGGATCATCCCAGCCTATTTTGGATAACCATAGCCTTTGCAAAATTATTTTAGCGATAATAATAGTTGGTGTAATCAAACCCAAAGGGTCGTATGTCTGCGCGATGACTGAAAGAATGTTACGCTTAGTGGCATGCGTTACAATCTGATCATGTTTAGTTTCAAAGTGTAACTCATCTGATGAATAGAACCACCCCATACCTAACGTTTTAGTGTTACAGTTTTCACCCAATGATAATTCCTTAGAGGAACACTGCAACTCAGATTGTGACACTGATGAGTTAAATACCCATTTCCTAAGAGGAAAACAAGCTGATTCTAAGACTTTAGATACACCGTTACATATTTCTATTAACGTTTGCTTATTGTCATGTCCCGTGACTAAGTCATCAGCGTAAAAATCGTCATTAATAACTTGTGCAATGACGTCATCCTTACATTCTAACGCGAGTTGTCTCAAACATCTGATACTAAGATAAGAAGCCGAGGCGGTACCATACGTTACCGTGTTTAGTCGGAATACACTGAGAGGATTAGATGAGTCTTCCCTCCATAGAATTAATTGTAGATTTCTTTGGTCAGGGGCCACCAATATTTGGCGATAGAATTTCTCAATGTCAGCGCATGCAACATATTTAAATTGCCGGAATCGAAGTAAAATTCCGAACAAGTCATTTTGTAACGCAGGGCCTGTGTGCTGAATATCATTTAATGATTTGCCTGACGTTGACCTTGCACTTGCATCGAATACTACCCTAAGCTTAGTGGTGGAACTGTGTTCTCGGTAAACACCGTGGTGAGGCAAAATATAATATGGAGAATCATATTCAAAAATGCGACTCATGTGTCCCAAACTCAAATATTCATTCATGAAATCATTATACATTTTTCTATACGTTGGCGAACCTTTAATTAATTTTCGTTCGAGTGCTAGAAACCGGTTTTGAGCCATAGAAAAGGTATCGTGTAACCCATCAGCTGACTCACTTAAAGGAATGCGTACAGAAAAACGGCCCTTATCATCACGTAAAGTAGTTTCCTTGAATAAATTTTCGCATGCGTGTTCTTCCTTCGTGAATTTATTGCAATTTATTATTATTTCTTCAAGTTCCCAAAAACGTTTGAGATCAGACTCTAGTGTTTGTGTAAAATTACATTGAATTTGCTTAGCGTGTGAAATAGGTTTATGAACAATACCCGATATGATCCACCCAAATTGTGTGTTTTGTAGGTACGGACCATTAGGTAATCTAACCAGACCCTCAGATAGCAGGTCCCAGAATATGTCTGCCCCTATGAGTAAATGAATTTCACTAGGAGAACAGAACTCGGGATCGGCTAGTTGAATATGGTCGGGTATTTCAATGTAATTTCTAACATGTAATTTTGGTAATTGTGATGTAATGCGAGACAAAACTATACAATTAAAGCGTGTGTGATATGACGTAGTTTTGGATCGCATTTCAATGTGACATGATTGTGTGGATTGTGAGATAGTATTACCTACTCCTCTTACTTGCACAGTGGACTGTATCAATGGAATGTTAAGTTTTTTGCATAGTGATTCGGATATAAAACAGTGCTGACTCCCGTTGTCTAAGAGCACTCGAGTTGTGTGAAATACGTTGTGATCGTCCGCCACTTCCACCAATGCAGTTGACAATAATACAGGTTGCGTATAATAATGTGGGTTGCTATTATTGTTAACTTTAGAGGATGTGTGTGATTTATGAGAGGCGGTGTGATGTGTGTGTGTGGCACTTGTACTGGAATCGGGCTGAGAAGCAACTTGTGTGATGTGTGCAACAGCTGATGAGGTACAAGTGTCTACGGATTCGTTGTGAATTAAGGTGTTATGCTTTTTATTACATTGCTTGCACGGTCCGTACCAACACTCGTTGACTACGTGACCTGTGCGTAAACAGTTGCAACATAACCCTTTCTCTTCAATTATTTTTAATTTATCCTTAAGAGACAAACTAAGAAAACCCTCGCATGAATATATAGGGTGATTAGAACCACACATATTACATTTATAACGTGAATGGGATGATTTTTTACTATCTTTGTGTGTTGTGAGGTAGCTGTGCGATTTTGTCGGCAATGATTGTTTGGGTTTAGTATTGTGAGGGTGAGTGTCTGTTTGTTTGACTTGAGAGGGCTTAACCGTTTCTAGAAAATCAGCTCGATCTTTAAGAAATTTCATTAAATCTGATAATAACAATTTTGTGTCCGTTGAAATATTTATGAAACTACTTTTGTAAAGCTCCCATTCGCGCTCAGTTGATGAATCTAATTTTGATACTATAATATAGATAACTAACGTATCCCAGGTTTCAGTAGGTTCACCTAGTGTCTTTAATGCACGAATGTTTCTTAAAACGGAGTCTATTAATTTTCGTATTTGAGTAGCCGATTCTTTACTCATTGCTTGTGCAGAGAATAAAGCTTTGACGTGGTTATTAACAAGCAAACGATTGTTATTATACCTATTCTCTAAAAGACTCCAAGCAACTAAATAATTATCGCAAGAAAATTCTAGTGCCTTAATTACTTGTAGTGCATTACCGGTTAAAACTGAACGTAAGTAGTGGAACTTCTGAATATTATCAAGATTGTCACTATTGTGAATGATAGACATGTAAGTATCGCGAAATTCAAGCCACTGGTCATAGCTACCGTCGAACTTCGGTAATGAAATTGTGGGTAATTTGATGCCGTTCGGAACGCGACTTAGAGTTTTAACGTTCTGAGCACAATTATTATCCTTTAAAATACATTTACACTTGGCCACAATAGCATAAAACTGATTCTCAAACGATTCTCTCTCTTGTAACTCGTTATCTATCTGACTAGAACGAACAATCAAATCTAGCTCGTCCTGAATTAAGGAAAATTGATCAAATAACACTTTAGATCTATCAAAACGCTCCTGTAATTCAGCTTTATGAGCTTCTGTTATTAGCAAATCATCTAAAGATTGTACATATTTCGTGAACAATGTGAGTTTACCCTTAACACAACCCCGTTTTCTAATTAAATCGCGAATAATATCATCGTTACTTTCTGTATCTACCAGAGAATGCTTCTTTTTCGTCATATTGGTAATCTATGAGAGAAAGAATGAAGTACTTACAGTTTGAAGGGCGTTCGAAGGGCAGTTTGAAAATGTCGGTACCTGCCAAATGCACAAAAAACGATATTAGTACAGGATTAGGAAGGAAAATCGTTGATTGACCTGACCGTCGCTGCAGATGATGCTCCAGATGATCGCCAGATGAATCCGGCTCGAAGGACCAATGTTTTTGGAGTTATGCGGAACTTCAACCAGCTGTTGCTTGTGTGACTGCGGTTCGTGTGTTTTCTGCCTATCAACGTGAGAACAGGGTTCGACGTAATTAATGAAGCGTTTATTATATTTGTTTGAAATATGTGCTGTATTTCTTTTGATATTTTTACAATGATTTTGTAGACGCAATGCTCAGTGTGAGTTTTGAAAAGCTTGTGTCGTCGATGTCCGGCGGCCGTAGTCCTCCCACCGCGCACCGCTGCGTTCCACCCCCGCCGCCGCCACCGCGCCGTCCCGCTAAGTTTCTCCTTCGCGCCGCTAGGTGTGGTTACTCGTTAACAATGTATTATATTTATGTTATAATGTGTATATCTTTTATGTATATGTATAACTATTCTGATTTATTTTAAGTATGATAAGTAGGTATAAGTACTGTTTATGTTTAAGAACCAATATATAATTAATCTATAGTCCTTATAGAACCAAACGCATCTCTTGTCAATATGCGCCTACCTCGTACTAGCTCTGCATCACCCTATGGTAGACTGGCAGAGAATGCCTACGGCATTAAGTCCGCCAATGTACATCGTGCATAAAGTATAAATAAATAAATAAATAAACACCTTGCTTTTCGGGCCACGGGCTTCTCACATAGGAACTCGTATGACCGTCGTCTTAGTAGGTTTCAAATGAATAGACTACATGACCGAAGACAGATGCTGGATATCTGCTTTCTGCATAGGGTGGTAAACGGTCAGTTTAAATGTAACGAACTTCTCGGTAAGATCTTATTCTCCGTCCCTCATGGCTATCCCAGGCAACCGACAGTAAAACTTTTTTACACACCATTATGTATAACCAACCTTGGTATGCAATCGCCTTTGATTCGAATTTGCTGCAACTGTAATGACAGGGTCAGCGAAAGCGATGATCTCGACATTTTCAACATCCGCTTAACCGACTTAAAATCAAAGTTACTACCTAGTTGTGTTGCTTGAAAATTTTGGTTTCATGTTTGTAATTTATTTGTAGTCGCCATTACAATTTGTTTTTGCTACTGGCACTAGCACTGTTCTGATATTTTTGTGAATGTTATGTACACCGTAATTGTTATATGTATCGGAGACTTTACCGATAATTGAAATTTGTGTGAATTATGTAATACATGTAATGTGGTTGTACTTATTTAATAAATAAATAAATAAATAAAAAACCTTTCGCAATTCTGTGGGGTGAAAAATTTTAGAAAATTAAATCCATACACAATAACTAAAATAATATCGGGAAATATCATACATACGATTATACAGGATATATAATTATATATGCTTAGATAGTTAGGATATAAAATTACTTATAAGTATTACTTATGGGTTAGAGAGGCAAGGACTTGAAAGATTCAAGGACTTATAGCATTGTATTTCTTCTGGACGAATAGATAGCTGGATTCACCTCTGGACTGCAGCACCGTAAATTCTTTGATACTCGTGCCATGGTTTAAAAACCGCCCGGGCGATTCGGGAAAGCGAAAATCGACTTGTGACTCCCGAAAGTTCGCGAACCGACTGCGCCAAATACGTTAACTGCGGCCGGAGGTCCCATAAAAAGCCAATTTGATTTAACTAAATTTAATTATCAAGTAATTTTACAGAGTAAAAATTATAACTAAAGTACAATGATAACGCTTCGAAGTATGAAACAATTATGCGCACAAATTATTAACAGTTTCTAGGGAAAGATTCCAATGACGTCGTAAAGATGCACGTTCCACTGACGGTGCATCCTGTGTCGCCAGGCGCCTTATGCAATGTTCACGTTGAGCTGACGAGGCTGCGAGTGCCGTGTGCAATATTTATTGAGGTTGAAGTTGACGCAGCGATCTCCATAGATTAGGGATGCGTAACAAGCTCACAAGCTCTGTCAGTTGTCTATTGTTATTTAACAGACAACTTTTTCGACGCCGTGATTTTCGCACCGCTCAAAGAGCTAAGTAATTTTTGATACTACTTAGGTGGCAAACAAGCACACGGCCCACTGACTGAACAATATTGTTATTAAAAAAGAATATGATATTAATTCAGTAGGTAATACATCTGATACTAAGAATGCAGAGAATAATAAAATTGTGACCATGGTCGAGTATTAGTCAGTTCACCCTATTTAAGTATAATACGAAAAAAAATTACAAATGATTTTTTCTTATCAATTATTTCAGGGTACCGTAGGATTATTTGAAAGTTTAGTATTAAAAAGAATACGTACGGAACCAATCATAATAAGGGGCGTGGCGATTTGGAGTGAAAGAGAAGATATTTTAATATTATGAAAACTAAAAAAAAAAACTTTAACAAACACTTATGAAGGGACCTCTTACAGTCTATGATAACCGGGTACAACATGACATATCTTAGTAATTTCTGTGTGAGGAGAGAGCTGCTGCCGTCTCCACGCGCAGTTGCGCTGAGGAGGTTCGCGACCAAGCACTACTATGTATCGTGTACCTACCTACCCAACAGCTTGGAATTTTGTACTATTTGACTAATACTTGTCTTCCCATCAGGTGAGCCGTGTGCTTGTCTGCCACCTAAGCGGTATAAAAAACGTAAGTAATGGATGCAGAAGGCGAATGATAGCGTGCCATCACATTGGGAGTTTTAAATTGGGTACGGAACCAATTTTAATTAGTATAATATTAAGCGGCGTGTACTTCGGTAGTTCACGGCTCCTGGTAGGTATTGAATGTAGGTTAACCTTTGAGACAAGTCTCATATTCGGCATGGATTATTTCAGAAACATAAAAATGTTTTATTATTGCTTAAAGTATATTTTGTTTTATTTTAATACTATTTTAACAAGTAAAAAGCCGTTTCAGAATTTCTTTGCTCGAAATAAAAAATAATATGTTTAGCTAGAACGTAAGTGGGAAGATATTGAGACAGGGCCTATCAATTCAAATCGTTTGGTAAACCTACTCGGGTTCAAACCGTAGAGTTCATTTGTAACAGCGCGCTGCAACTGCTGCAGGCCTGGTTATTTTTTAGTGTTGTGCATTTTTCGGCAATTTCCGCTAGTTTACCTAAGATCGATAAAAAAGAAAATTATTTCTCTGCTTCATACATTGTAAATCGGTGTTTATACTCCCGCGGAAATCTTACTTATATCACACGTAATGCGTCCCCCGAAAAACACAGGTTGCAATTTCAGTCGCGCCTCTATTGCCTTGCTGTTCGTGCCAAAAGTAACATTCTACATCTTTTGTTTTTAAATCATAGATAGTAAAGTTGTATGAATTTAATTTTGATACATAATAAAAGGTTGATATTTCACCCTTTGGACATAGCATCGTCGCTTGTAAGTCGTAAACGGCAACGATTAACCTTTCGGCCGCCATTGTAACCGAGGTTTGGTAATCAGTTACATATGAAGAAATTTTGCTCTTTCCTGGTAATCCTGTTACAAACGAAGATTTTTCCACCTGCTTTTGTATTTTTTTCGTAACCAGTTACCAAAGAAGAAATTGTCCTCTTCCCCTGTAACCAATTACCCAAAAAAAACCATAACCATGAAGAAATTATAGTTTGCAAGTGGCAAACAATTTTTCTCATAGACAGATAGAGAAGTGATCCTATAAGAGTAAATTTTTACGTTTTGAGGTACAGAACCTTAAAAAAACAACTGTTTTTTTAATTTAAATTTATTATAAAATAAAGCAATTTTAAAAACAGGTAGGTACTAAAAATAATTAATTTCCTTAAGCTTAAAATAATATGTCCACTTATTAATAAAACTGAAGATCAACTTCTTATATGACATTTATGTTTAGCTAATTATGCTTTAGGTCTCCAAATAAATGTAAAGGAGCAAATAATTTCTAAGCAGTGTTCTGTTGAAATTTTATCTGCTTTAAGTTCATTAATAGTTGCATTAATTTCTTCGTCAATCTCTGTATAATTTTTATTTCTTCTGTTATTTTTGAATCTTTTGTTAATGTAACATTATTTTGATTCCATCTCCAATGTTTCCAATATCAGGCCTAAATTCGGGTTTTTTGTCCCAATGAATCTATTTAATTTATTATGCCATCCTTCGAAGTGATTTGTTGTTCTTATGTTTTCTTTTTCACAACCACATTTATTGCACACAAGCACATTCTGTTGTATTGGGGCCGTTCAAGTATTACGTAAGCAGATTTATTACAATTATTTACCCCCCCCCCATCCCCCTTGTCAGCAAAAGTAAGCAAAGCTTTTACCCCTTCCTCCCATGCTTACGTAAACATTTTCACACACATTAAATTCAAATTAACAGTCTTCATTGCATGAAACCCGAATCCATGATTCTAAGTTTTCGATGAAAGAAAGAAAGAAAGAAAGAAAAATGATTATTGCGACACAGTACAAAAAAAAAAAACAGAATTAAATAAAAAAATACAACATAATTTTTATATACTGTGGCGGGAGAGGTACCACGTCATTTTGATGCCAAATATGACACTTGATAAGTCAATGTCACATCTGTCAGCAGCAGGACGAGACGTGTCACTCAGCACACAGCTACGTGGCAGATTCTCCTTTTTTACACTATTTCATATATAATATAATAAAAACATAGGAGGTACCTACTTAACCCCATCCACATACGAGTACGCTGTGTCCACAAAGGATGGGCACTCAGCATACACTGCGATGGGTATATACCATCACAGCACTGGTTTTCAATGCCACCCTTATTTAACCTAAATAACGAATTCTATAACTAATACATTTTTCTCATCGTCATGCAATAACGCTACTTGAAATCGAAGAAGACACGATAATCAGCAAGAGACTTAAGCATCAGAAAGATGTAAGGATCCAAAAAGTAAGTAGCATTTCCAACATTTTTCAATGAGACAATATTTCATCATACATACTATAAATCACAGTATTTCTCTTGATAACATTCCTTTAGTCACATCACATTATGTCCAATTCGCAAAATGTCCAACTGTCCAATTCTCAATAGGTCCAGTTCGCAGTTGGTCCAGTTCGCAATTGGTCCAGTTCGTAATTAGGGATCCTCCTTGATTACGAGAAGCGTTTTATTTTGTAAACGTGTATTTATATATTGTTGTGTGTGAGTATATGGATATGTGAGCTATGTCAACGAAGCCCCGCTTTGCGGGGCTCCTATTTCTTCTTGTTTTAACACAAGAAACCTAACCGTGTCGGGGCGCGCGGTTTATAGTTTAAGAACGTTGTGAGAGTGAAGCGTCAAAAACGCCTCCCATAATCAAACACGACTCCTATTTTACAAACTAGACCAATTGCGAATTGGACATTCTGAGAATTGGTCAATTTGCGAATTGGACTTTGTGAGAATTGGACATAACGCGACTAAAGCATAACATTCATCCTGATCGTTAGTCAGACCACTATCACCTCACAATTTAAACTAACTGCTAAAGCACCATTTGCCATCGTTACAGGTCTGCCAATACGAAAATAAGGCATGTACAAATAGCCTCACACCGAGGGCTGCCAAAAGCGAAAGAGGCGAATCTGGAATGACATAGCTTAGGGGCCATGACTTCAAGGTAAGCAAGTTGTGTATAAGATTTAAAATAATATATATTTATAGCTCAGTACATGTTTTTTTTGACTTTATAGAAGAAGTGCTTTGTACTTTACCTTAAAGGTGTATTTGGATTTTAGGTCCCTGATAGGCGGAGGCCGATCATTCCAGATTCGCATCGCTGCATACTTCAAGCAACCTTGGAAGGCTGTGGTTTTGTGCCTGGGACAGAAATTCTACTGGTTGCAGACCTAACAGAGTAAGGATAGTGTGTCTTTCTCAAATAAATATTCTCATATAGGTAGATAGGCTTCTTAGTTTTTAATATATCAAAAAGCATAGTTGCAAAGTGTAGCTAGTTCTACCCTCCATCTTCAGAATATTATTATCATTAATATAGGGTGTTTTATGTTGGTATCGTGGTATCGGTATATGTAGATGATTTCTTCTTGCAATCATATGATTTGTGACCTTGCAAACCACACCTATAGCATGTTATATTGAATGCTCCAGGACAGTCATTCCTTGATAAATTATTCCGTGATTTTAGCTTTATTTCCGCATCTAACAATCGTGATTTGACGAATGTCCATGTCGATTTCTTTCTCTGTCGACATCGTCTCTATAGCCGTTATTACATTGTCATACTGTTCAGGCAATAAACAAATTTTGTCTATATTTTCAATTTTTGATTTGATTGACATTTTGTCATTTCTTGTGCTGTGGTGGCCCGTTTCACAATATCCAATATAATGGATGATATATAGGCCCATTCAGGACATACTGCTAGATAAATTCGAGCAGGACCTGAATGCAATTGACTGGCAATCGGTCATGAGTTTGGACAACATAGATACCATGGTTGAAACTTTTAGTCGCCTTATCATCTCATTATTTGACCTACATGCTCCGATTAAGAGAACATTTTTAAAACATAAGAGTCACCCATGGATCACCAGCACAGTGAGAGATATGATGCGGCTCAGAGACAAACAACATAAAAGAGCAAAAGTGACTGGTCAGGAGGGACATCGCAAATTGTATCAGGACCTCAGAGGCGTAGTGAGAGCTGCCATAGAGAACGAGAAGCGGGCTTACTTTGCAACACATATCAACAGTAATATAAATCACCCAAAGAAATTGTGGAGTCATCTCAAATCCAGCATCCTTACCAACAATAGAAATGAGTGGGACGTGTCGGCCCAATGTGGTAGTCCAGACAGCCTAAACCAACACTTTCTAAATATACCAGGGGAAAAGAATGTGAGTATATCAGATCTCACATTTTTTGAGTTCAGTCGCTTTGGCCATGGCAGCTTTCAGATGAGGACGGTCGATGAGGAAGATGTTTTAAAAATAATTAGAGATCTAAAATCTAATGCAATGGGTGCTGACGATATATCCTTGGATATGCTGCGGATGACTCTGCCCCAGACCATTACAGTTATAACTCACATCATCAACACGTCCATTGTCACGTCAACCTTTCCCAGCTCATGGAGGACGGCAAAGGTTAGGCCTATTCCTAAGCTGCCCAACCCCACTAGCCCGAAGGACCTCCGGCCGATCAGTCTGCTACCATGCCTTTCTAAAGTCCTAGAAAGAGTTATCAGCAACCAACTCACGGCCTACCTGGAGAATTTCAACATACTGCCATTGATGCAGTCTGGTTTCAGAAGGGGACACAGCACCACAACAGCTCTGCTAGATGTGGTGGACAATGTACTACAGGCCCGAGACCAAGGCATGAGCACAGTGCTCACCCTGCTTGATTTCTCCCGTGCATTTGATGGTCTTAATATATCGCTACTCTTGTCAAAGCTGGCATTCTATGGGTGCAGCGCAGAGGTGGTCAAATGGTTTCATAGTTACCTCAGCAGAAGGTATCAATTTGTACAGGTGAAGGATAGTCAAACGGGGTACATGATAGACTCTCCGCACCGCCAGGTCACCCGGGGCGTTCCGCAAGGCTCTATTCTGGGGCCATTGCTCTTCATCCTGTACAGTGCTGACATCACCAGCACAATCACCAGTTGCAGATTCCACCTCTATGCTGATGATCTGCAGATGTATCTGTCTTTTCCACCATCCAGATGCCAGGAATCTGTAAATAAATTCAATAGAGACTTAAGTAACATAGCCAAGTGGTCCCAGAAAAACTGTCTGTCTCTGAACCCAGATAAATCCAAATTTATGGTACTGGGCACTGGACAGCAGGTAGAGAAGATATCTCAACAGCAACTAAATATAAATATCAATGACAGTCTTGTTACACGCGTGAACGAAGCACGAAACCTTGGAGTGGTTTTTGATCAGCAATTGAGATTCGAAACACACATTCAGCAAGCTGTCAGAAACTGCTTCTACAGGCTAAAGGTGTTGTACAGGATTCGCCCCTACATAAGTGTGAATATTAGAAAGTTGCTGTGTGAGTCACTCATACTTTCTAAGTTAAATTATGCTGACTGCGTATATGGGAACTGTGTCCTGAGTAGAACTAAGCGACTTATCCAGCGTGTACAGAATGCCTGTGCACGATTCTGTTTCTGGATCCCTCCACGCACACATGTAACACCTTTCCTAAACATGGAAAACATAATGAAAATGGAAGAACGCAGAGAGTTACACCTCGCCACCTTGCTGTTTGGGGTGGTACACAGACGGAGACCAAGATATTTGTACGAAAGGTTGTCATGGGCGAAAGACTACAACAGACATGGAACAAGGGCATCGGCTTACCTTATGATTACACCGAGCCACAAGACCACTGCATACCGGGGCAGTTTTAAGTTCGCAGCAAGCCGGATTTGGAACGACCTGCCACCGCCAATACGCGCTCTGAAAACAATTCATTCATTTAAAAATAGTTATCGAGTGCACCTATTAAAAAAACAACAAAAGAAAGGATAAACTTACGCTGTGATTGTGCGCTAGTAAACAGAGTGACAATTGGCGTGGGAGTAGTTCGGCTGCTGTGACTGACGCTATCCCATAGATGAGGCGACGTCTCGGTCCCGGGTCATCCTCTTCTTACAGAGCATTCGCGTGTCAGACTCATACATAATTACTCCTGATATGTCCTATAACCTATCACACACACTACACATACAAATCACTCCCATATAATGGGTATTTTAACACTTATATTCGCACTGCGGGTGGAGGCGCCACTGTGCCACTGTTGACATCTACTCTGTATAAAAATTTACCTAATAAATAATCTACGGCATATAAAGTGATACAATTTGTAAATACACACACTACAAGCAAAAAAACATTCAGAAAGTGTAAAGTTTTAGTGAAAAACAAACTAATAGTGCCAAAAAACTATCAAAATACAACGGACACTGTGTAACAACACAACCAATTTCTACTTAGTTTTGAGCAATAAAAAGTGATATTAAAAGCGAAGCGATTCAATATCTACCTGTTACGTGTTCTACCAGGTACGTCCTGTTCATATATGCGAAACTACGATCTACTTAACCTAAAAAACACACAAAAATATCCAAGTCATCACGGATTTATACGATAAAACAGATAACTCAGAAAGGTGCCATCTAGCGGCAAATGTTTGTAATACATAGATAAAGACCAAACACAAAATCATTATTATTTAACATCGACACTGATACTACCTAGCTAAGAGCTTCCGTCAATAACTACAAGAGGGCGCTACGCGTAACTTTAAAATAATGGACGAGGTTTTGAAAGCGCTTGAGGCAATAAAAAAGGACTTAGATAATCAAAGACAAGAAATCCGTGAAATGGGAAATAATGTTACTGAGAAAGTTACACAGAATATAAGCAGGATGTTTGAAGAAAAATTTTTAGCATTGGAAACAAATCATAAAAATTTGAAAGAAATAGTGGAAAACCAGGAGAAAAGAATACACGCTATAGAAAAACAGGCAAGGAAAAATAATTTGGTATTTTTCGGCATAGAAGAAAGTGAAAAATCATACGATAATCTAGAAAGAAACTTCATTATATGGACGGAACAATATCTTTCTCTAAAAATATGCCACAACGACATCCAAGAAATAAAAAGAATAGGAAAGAAAGGCGAAAAATTACGCCCAATAGTAGTGACCTTCACAACTCTAGGCACAAAGATAAAAATCTTGAAACACAAAAGAACACTAAAAGATTTACATTATTACATTAAAGAAGACTATCCTAAATATGTACTAGAGAAAAGAAGGGAACTACAACAACAATTACAACAGGAAAGAGAAAAGGGAAACTTAGCTAAAATTATATATGATAAACTAATAATTACAAAAAATAACACTAAAAGGAAGCTGCCTACGTCACCCGAGAATGCCACTGGAACTGTAGAGAAAAATACGCAATTAAACAAGAAGAACAAAACCAAACAAATTGTCACTTCGGTCAGGAGGTCTAGCAGCTTCTCTGAAGGAATAATTAAAAAAGGAATACTAAACTACGTAGTGAAAAATGCAGCGAATAAGAACAATAATCAGAACAATCAAGAATAGCAATTACACGCCTCCTCCTCCGGCACAGAACAAACAAACACACAATTAAAAACAAGAAACAAAAATAATAATCTTCCAACCCGGCTGGTCACCGTGGAAGAATACGACCATAACCCTCCAAAAATAGATACCACAAAAGTTAAGAGCAGAAAAAAAGAAAAAACACAATATTTACACATAGCAACGTACAATGTTAGATCCTTATCGTCATACGAACGCCTATTAGAACTAGAAGAAGCAATACAAGAAACAAAATTCGACGTTATAGGAATCTCAGAAACAAGACGGCTAGGTACCAACATACAAGAGCATAAAAACTTTATATTTTGTTACGTGGGTCACACGCCCGGCCTGCATGGAGTAGGCTTTATAGTAAACAAAATACACAAAAGCAATATAGAGAGCTTTACGGGCCTGACGGAAAGAATCGCTGTACTAAACATGAACATTCAAGGCTCCTTAATCTCTATTATACAGGTGTATGCTCCAACGGAATCTGCGAGTGAAGAAGAAATCGAAGAGTTCTACAAAACGATTGATAAAGCTCTGGACACTACACACAATAAGGTCATACTTATGGGAGACTTCAATGCGAAGATCGGGCTTCCCAAGAAAGAAGAACATATAGTAACAAAGCAATTCGGGAGCGGGACGAGGAACGAAAGAGGACAGAGGTTGATGGATTTCGCATTGGAGCACAAACTAACTATAATAAATACATGTTTTAAAAAGAAATTAAGCAGAAGATGGACATGGCGGTCTCCGGATGGAAAAACTAAAAACGAGATAGATTATATATTATCAAACCAACCGAGACTGTTCCAAGATATGGGTACTATGAACTTAAACTACCCCTCAGACCATAGGTTAATCAGATCAAAAGTAAAACTAACTAAACTAAAGAAAAGTAGAGTTAATTACAGTATTAGGCATGCAAACCAACTGAAATCTGAAGTAGAAATAGCAAATTACAGGGAAACCTTATCAGGAATGTTATCTAGGCAATGTGATGGCCACGGAAATACCTCAGTACAAATCCATTACGATAACATCACAAATGCAATAACTACGAGCTTAAAATCAGCCCAAACAATAAGAAAGGAGCACAGACGACAGAAGATACTATCGGAACGTACTTCATCTCTTTTACAAAGAAGGAAGGAACTTCAAAAAACTAAAAACAAATCGAGATCTACGAAAAAAGAACTCTCCGCACTCTACAAGCTAGTCAACAAATATATAAGAAAGGACTATTCAACGTATAGACAAAGTACATTAGAAAGGCATCTAAACCTCACAGGCAGCACAAAAAAGGCTTACAAGGAACTCAGAACAAGCAAAACCTGGATAGAAGGTCTAAAAGAGTTTGGAAAAGACCTAAACAACCGAAAAGACATCATTAACACAGCAACTAATTTTTATAAAAACCTGTATAGCAATAAAAAACAAATAAGTACACTCAAAAATAAAATCACTATAACCATAAAGGAAAGCCACATTGAACAAGAAACCGAAGATTACATAAAAACAATTGACGAAATTGAAATCATAGATGCAATAAAAAGGCTCAAACTAGAAAAATCCCCTGGGTCAGATAACATAACAAACGAAGCTTTAAAAACAGCTTATCATTTACTGGCAACACCACTCGCTGAACTATTCAGTCTGATTTTGCAAAGCTCTGAAACGCCTGCACAATGGTCCGAATCCAACATTATTTTAATATATAAGAAGGGAAACCCAAAAGATATAGGCAACTATAGACCGATAAGCCTGCTACCAACTCTGTACAAGCTTTTCTCGGCGATCATGAACTCGAGAATCAGCCCCGCAATCGAAGCAAGACAGCCTGTAGAGCAGGCCGGTTTCCGAAAAGGTTTCTCTACGATGGACCATATACATACCTTAGAGTTAATTATAGAGAAATATCGGGAACAACAGAGGCCACTCTATCTCGGATTTATTGACTACCGAAAAGCTTTCGACACGGTTGCTCACGATAGCGTTTGGCAAAGCTTGAGAGAACAGAAGGTAAGTGAAGTGTATATAAAAGTAATCCAGAATATATATGACAACAACATGGGCCGAATAAAGCTAGACATACTGGGCCCGAGCTTTGAAATAAAGAGAGGTGTAAGGCAGGGCGATCCCTTGTCGCCAAAAATATTCATAGCCATACTCGAAAGCATCATCAACAAACTGAACTGGAGCGAACGAGGAATCTACATACAAAGAACCTTTCTGAGTCACTTGCGTTTCGCCGATGATATAGTAATATTATCCGAGACTTTCTCAGAACTACAGATCATGATCAATGATTTACAATCAGCTAGCGCAGACGTAGGACTCGAAATCAATCTCACTAAGACCATGATAATGACTAATAACCTCAAAAAACAGATAAACGTCAACGGATATCCACTAGATTATACAGACAAATATACTTACCTAGGAAAAACAATCAGTTTTGAAAAAGAAAACAACGAACTAGAGATTGAAAGAAGAGTACAGCGAACATGGAATAAATTCTGGAGTCTGAAAGAAATTTTCAAAAGTAACATGCCAATAACACTGAAAACTAAGACATGGAACTCCAACCTCTTACCATGCTTGACATATGGATGTCAAACATGGAAATTTACATCAAAAGCTAAGCAAAAAATATCATCCTGTCAGCGCGGAATAGAGAGAAGCATGCTAAAAATAAAGAAACTAGATAAGATTAGACACGTAAAAATAAGAGAAATAACAAAAGCCACTAATGCCTTAAACTACGCACAAAAGTTAAAGTGGAAATGGGCCGGTCACATAGCCAGGCTTAGAGACAAAAGATGGACCCACAGCACCACCATATGGAGAGGACCCCAAGGAAAAAGAAAGAGAGGCAGGCCCTCATCACGCTGGGAGGATGAAATAAAAAAAGTCGCTGGTCCAAAGTGGTGGCAAACAGCTCAGGATAGAGAGAAGTGGACATCGTTGGAGGAGGCCTTTACCCAATCTGGGGACCTTGCTAACATAAATAATGTTATATTATAAAATAGCATAACCTAAATTAAGAATCTATGTAGCAGGATCAAATAAAGGCTTTTTTATTTTTTATTTTTATTTTTATTTTTATTTTATTTATTTATTTATTCGCACTGTATTTCGTACTTCACTCGACATCACCTGGGGCAGTAGCACTAACACAAGCGAACTGTGGTTAGTTTAGAAAATAAACATCATATTTTCTTTAATTATGTAACAATCATGAGATTACATCCTCTTGTCAACTCGTAATGTAATAAGATGTCTGACGCGGGCTAGGTACGTTATGCAATATGCGGGCGGTGACAGCGGCGGGGCAGTGAGCATGTTTGCGCGGGAGATATGAATAACTTTTAATACAAACAAAGTATAACCTACCACTACTACTATAGTAATATCGTATGTTGCATCCACTGAATTGTTCCTTTTAATTCCACTTTGCCCTGACGGTGCGAAATGCTGTGGGGTTTTTTTACTACATACTTTGGATGAACACATCTATGTAAATATAATGTACCTACCCACCTATGTACAAATCAACAGCGAAAGCGACTTAAAACGTGGGTAGTAAGTCCTTTACGCTCGTAACGTTCGTGGGAGTGTGGGATAATACAAGTGTGGATGTAAAATGTACTGTATATATGGTATAGTGCGTGGCGTCAGCGCTGCCTAGTGGCCTTATCTGAAAACCAGCGCTGTGCATACCCAACGAAGGGTGTGCGCAGCTTTCAATGCTGAGATGGGGCCCTATTTGGGCTCGCATAGTGTTGCACCCGTAGTTTAATTTTAATGTACTGTTTTTTTTGATTTTTTTTTAATTTTTGTTTTTTTTTGATTTGATGTACCTACCTGTTAACTGTAGTAATGCCTGTTTGTATTTGGTGGGGTGCCCGCTGTGTGGGGGCCTGAATAAAATATTTTTCTTTCTTTCTTTCTTTCTTTCTAATCTGATAGGCAACTAACGTAGATAGAACGCGCTTTCGCATCACTTTTCGAATCCTTTTCATCTTTTATGCATTCCTTGGTTAAACTTGTATGTACGCCCTTTTCTTCTAGAATCAACTTTACTCGGTACTTACAGTTTCCGAAGTTGGTTTCTTTAGTTAGTTGTGGATACAATGCCACATAACTCACGCTTGCAGCCATTTCAGTTTTATTTGCTTTCTGGCACTGTCTGGGCCCATAACCACTGTTGGGAATTTCTTTCTGCCTGGTATTATTTGAGTAAAACTGACTGGACTTTTTATTACGCCATATTCTTTATTGAAGTACTTTACACAGTCAAACATAGAGTTGCATACAACCACAGACTATTCAGTGACAGTCAATACCAAACACCATAGATTATAATTATATACTTTATAGTTATTAAAACATAACCAAATAATATAATGTTCTAACCAGTCACTGTATGCTTTAGTATCACAGTGAAATAATACGAATAATGAAATAGCCATTATTAACTAATATCAAAATACTCTTACTTTTATTAATTATAAGGCAAACATTTTCGGAATTAAACTATTTCCGACGTTAGATTTATGATAAAAAGTAGAAATTTTAAATTAAAACCTAACTTATCGCAAGAAGATATCTAAAACAGTATACAATTTAGAAAATACATAGTTTAAAGAAAAAGATCAGGATAGTGCTTTTCATATTTTTATCACAAAAACTGTACAATAACATAATTATACAATTTTAAATGAAAATTGATATAAACGTTGCTACACGTTTATAGCAATAAGTGTATAATTTTGATATTGTTTAATGTTATTGAAATAAAATGCTTACCTTTTGATACTTTTTTGTTTTTGTTCACTTTTTAAGAGACACAACACGTGCACTGCTCGGTAGCTTGATCGAAACTAAAAACTATACAGTATTCACGCGTAACAAGTTGTCACTTCGGCCAATTTAAAACTAGCTAATGCGGTACCTAGCGAGCGTTTATTGAATTTATTTTTACGTGTTATACATTATAGGTATTATCGGTTACGAGTTTCCTATGTGCAACTGGTAGAACAGTATAGCATTTTATCATTGCAGTCTAGACGTCTCCTTCTTGGTGTCATGATGCTCCATGGTTTATGTAATAACAAATATGACTGCCCTGAAATTACCAATCAGCTTTGTTACATAGTTCCTAGAACTGTCAATCGACGAAGGGTGCGTTGTAACGACGCGCTCTGCAAACGTCGTCACACCGGTTTTAATTCTATTTTTGAACGAAAAGTTTCGGAACGCGGAGTGAATGACATTTTGACGTATAACTGTCAAAGCACCTTTCTTCCTAGCGTTGAGGCTGGATGGTCGATATTCATGGCTTCGTAACTTAATTTCAATAAATCTCATAAAAATGAGAGTATTTTTGCCTAAAGGATAATAGTTTGTGTCTTCACAACTATCCTCTTGTGGAATTATAGTTTATTTCTGGTGAGTTGTCATTTTTTAATAAGATTCACTTTGTTGGAATTGCCACGTTCCTAATTTGAAAAATAATTGTTAAAATTCTATTGTTTCAGCTCTTAATCTGAGAATATTATGATTTCTTTTGCTATTGGCATTGTTCCAGCAAATTAAGGCGGTAAGTCGCACAAATTTATAAAAAAATTAGGACCTCGTGTTCATATTGGAGTTTGTTCTAATGACATGCAATTTTGTTACAGGTTTCCAAATTGGAACCGCCTTTGCCCTTTTTCTCATTTTCTTTTTGCCTTTGGATCTTTTCTTTGGACCTTTGTCTTCGGTCATCTGCATTTCCTTATGGAGGGTTTGGACTTTTCGCCTCAAACCTGGATGTACCGCATGGGCTTACACTGAAAACTTCGCCTGCTACGAGCTTTCTCGCTGCTGTGTTTACATATACTCGCCGAGGGATGCCGTGAGCTTACTTTAATTATATTTTAAATCTAAACTTCAAAATAACCTAAAAATGCGGTGACATAAGATCATATTGACATAGGAACAGATTGACCTGGCTTATAAAACTAATTTTAAATTTAAGGTTAGTTATACATTAGGATTGTATCCTTGCAACTATTTCTAAATGCACACTGGAGTGGACAATAAAACCTTAAACCTCACCGTTTGGTTTCATTTAGCTCACCTCCGGCAGATTAAAAGTTTCCATTCTCCGCTGATTATCCTAGGCATGTGTATCTCCAAGGCGCCCGAACTTTTATGGTAATGTACTTACAAACCAATTTTATTTCTATTTCTTTTAAATAGGAGATTACACACTTACTTTGTCACATTTAACTTGCTCCATTCAAGAGTAAACCAATGATAGGAATACAGAGAATAAAAACCATTTTTTTATTATTACATCTGGCACTCGCGAACAGGGACATGACAGTGTGCATATATCTTTATTCCTTGTCACCTTTGCATTATTTTTTACCTTATCATGTCAAGAACAGTGTTTTCTTCATGTATTTTACTGTTACATAACTGTGTATTACAGTAAATCTTTGTTATTGTTTACTTTGCAAAACTAATCATACTACAAGTTAGTACTATTGTTTGTATCTCTCAATTACAGGTGAATGTTTCAATTTGTATAACATGGTTATTGTTATAATTGTTTTATCTTATATAGCTTTTGTTTATTACAGGTAAGATTTTCCACTTAGTAATATTATATAATTACTAGTTCTTAACCTTTATTCACATGTGTGAAAACATAGTAATATTTGAATATTTGCTGTTTACCTTAAGTAGACATAAATAATTTATTTTGTGAATCACTAATGCATTTTTATCTTTATAGGCATTTGACCTAAATAATTTTTGCAACAATAACATTCCATTCTATGAGTTTGTTTGACTTTTGAGTTTAGCGTTTTGCTATCAATGCAATTAACTTCATTCATAATTTAATTAACTTTAATTAGAAACTTTAATTGATACTTTAATTAGAAACTTATAGTGTATTTAATACAACTTTTTATTAGATTTTCACATCCTTTTATAAATCAAACATGGATAAGGAAATACAGGTCCCGCCTTTGTTTGAGAATATTGTTAATGATGTTCCAGTTGGTACTTCTACTCATGAGATGCCTCATGTCATGGCTGATTTATCTGAAGTTGTTGATCCATTTTCGAATAGTCGAGGAGCTGGTGATCATAGTCTGAGAGCCGCATCTTCATTTAATATGATGAATGTTTTATTGAATGATAATTTGAGGAAAAACTTGCCTTCTGTTACTGAGTTGCCTGATTTGAAACGAAGTAAGCTTTTGTATGATGGTAAATCGTGCGTTAGGGAATTTATTACTCAAGTGGAAGAATATTTCTTGTTTAAAAATTTTAATGAATATTTTTTGGTTAGTTCATTCTCTGATCTTTTGTCAGGCACTGCGCTTAAATGGTTTCGTAGTGTTCGTATTCGTATTGCTTCTTGGCAGGATTTGAAGGCTGCGTTGTTGAAACGTTTTGATAGAATTGAATTTGATTATCATTTGGAACATGAACTCCGTACTCGTAAACAAAAGATAACTGAGTCATTACCAGATTTTATTACAGACATAATGGATATGGCTAGCCGTTTGTCTATGCCTGTTTTTGATGCTACCCTCATAACTATTATTGGACATAACATGTTGAATATTTACACACCTTTTGTGTTTGGTAGAACTATTTCTTCTATCGACGAATTTGTTAACCTCAGCAGAGAGTTAGAGAATTTTGTGTCAAGAAAGAACTTGAGTGAGAATAAAAGTATTAAAAAGGAAAAATATTCTGCTCAAATTAGTGCTGTTAAATCAGATGATTTAACTTGTTTAAAATGTAAGTCCTCTGGACATTCTTATAAAAATTGCCCTACATTTCCAGGTGTAATTTGTTTTAAATGTCACAAGCTTGGCGTCGCTACGAAGAATTGCGGGGTTTGTGATTCAAATACTGTTCGGTCAAAAAGCGTATCAGGTCCCATCGAGCCCTAGTTTTTGATAAAGCCTCTGGTGACTCGATGTTGAAAAAATTTAGCAATGCTCCGAATGAAGCCACTTGTAAGAAAGAATTTAATGAATGGTTGGATTATTTGAAAGTTTTCTTTAATAATATCAGGGCTGCTCCTGTTTTGTTTGCTAAACATAAAGACACTAGACCTTATTTAAATTTTAATATTAATAATAAATTTTATTCAGGTTTGTTAGATAGTGGAGCTTGTAGTTGTGTACTCGGTTCTAATATTCATCAAACATTTTTGCAATTAGGTTATAAATTTAAACCTTATAAAGGTAACGCTGTTACTGCTGATGGTTCTGCACACAATGTTATTGGAACTATGGTTTTACCTATCACTTGTGATAACTTAACTAAAAATGTAGATTTTTTGATAATACCTTCTTTTAAACCTTCAATTATTTTGGGATTTGACTTTTGGTTGAAATTTAATCTTGCTAAAGACTTATGGAATAATATTACTTTTGAATATGAATCCACTACTTGTGTAAATGCAGTTACTTCTGTTTCTGAACTTTCTCCTTCTGAGAAACACGAGTTAAATAAAATTATTTCACTTTTTGAAAATATTTCTTATGAAAAGGGAGGCTTAGGTCTTACTCATTTAGTTAAACATAAAATTAATGTTACTGGTGAACCTTTTAAACAACGTTATTGGCCCCTTAGTCCTGCTAAACAAAAAGAACTTTATGATGAAGTGGAAGTTTTATTAAAGGAAAATATTATTGAACCTTCTAAATCTCCTTGGTGTTCTCCAGTGTTAGCCGTTGAAAAACGCGATGGTGGAACAAGATTATGTTTGGACTCTAGACGTTTAAATTCAGTTACTGTTAAAGATTCTTATCCTTTACCTTACCCTTCTAGAATTTTAGATAACCTTCGGGGTGCTAATTATATAACTACTATTGATTTGTCTAAAGCATTTTTGCAAATCGCTTTAGAAGAATCTTCTCGAGAGAAGACTGCTTTTGTTGTTCCTGGGAAAGGTTTATTTCATTTTACCCGGATGGTGTACGGTTTGACTAATGCACCTGCAGAGTTACAGAGACTCGTAGACAAGTTGTTTGGACCAGAATTTGATAATGTAGCATTCTGTTACTTAGATGATCTCATATTGATAAATTCTACATTCTCTGATCATTTAGATTATTTAAATAAAATTTATAAAATCCTTAAAGATGCTGGGTTAACTATTAATTTAAAAAAGTGTAATTTTTGTAAAGATAAACTGCGTTATCTTGGTTATATTGTTGATAGTAATGGTTTACATACAGACCCTGCTAAATTAGAGTCCATTAAAAGTTTCCCACGCCCAGAAAGCGTTAGACAATTAAGAAGTTTTCTTGGGTTATGTTCTTATTACCGTAGATTCATTGATAAGTTTGCTGATATTGCTTCGCCCTTAACCAAATTAACGGCCGGAAGCAAGAATTCTAAAGAATCTCTTTTCTGGAATGAAGAAGCTGAAGTTGCTTTTCATAATTTAAAACTTGCATTAATTTCTGCACCAGTTTTACATTGTCCGAATTTTGAAAGACCATTCTCTTTAAATTGCGATGCTAGTTCTGTTGGAATTGGTAGTGTCCTGAGCCAAGATGATGATAATGGAGATCAACATCCTGTAGCTTATTATTCTAGATCACTTAATAAATGTGAACGTAATTATAGTACAACTGAGAGAGAGTTGTTGTCAATATTGGATTCTATTGAACATTTCAGACCTTGTATTGAAGGAATGAAATTTACAGTTATCACTGACCATGCTAGTTTAACTTGGCTTCTTAAACTTAATAATCCTAGTGGTCGTCTTGCACGTTGGGCTGCTAGAATTTCTCAATTTACTTTTGATGTTAAATATAAAAAAGGTTCTTTACATTTAGTTCCAGATTGTTTATCCAGAATAGAAATTTCTGCTATTAATATTCCTGTAAATAATATTATTGTTATGCCAAATGAGGATATCGTTGATCCTTGGTATAGAAAAATATTTGTAAATTGTCAAAAGTTTCCTAGAAAATATAAAAATTTCAAAGTTGAAGGTGATACTTTGTATAGATTTTGTAAAGATAAATATAATCCTAATAATCGTTTAAATTGGAAAATTGTCATACCTAAAGAACACATCTTAGACACTATTAAATCTAATCATGATGATGTTAATTCAGGACATTTAGGAATTCATAAAACTTTAAATAAATTAAAAATACATTATTTTTGGAAAGGTATGTTTATTGATGTTCAAAAATACATTTCTTCTTGTGATATTTGTAAAGCTTATAAATCTTCTACTAATCCACCTCATGGAATTATGGTTAATCCTAAGAAAGTTGATAAACCAATGTTAATGCTTTCTATTGATATTATTGGAACTCTTCCAAAAGCTTATTCTGGCCATAAGTATATACTTTCAATCATAGATGTTTTTACAAAATATTGTTGGATATTTCCTATGACTAGTGCTACCACTAAAGTAATTTGTAGGATACTTGAAAAAGAAATATTTCTTAAGTTTGGAACACCTAAAATTTTTGTTTGTGATAATGGAAGCCAATTTACAGCTAAGCAATTTGTAGATTTTCTAAAAAGTTATAATATTAGTAAAATATTTTATAATACTTTATATACACCTCAAAATAATCCTGTAGAGAGATATAACAAAACAGTCGAAACATGTATTTCTTGTTTTGTTAAAGATGATCATAGAACTTGGTCAAAATATTTGCCTCATGTTCAATTAGCTTTAAATAGTAGTGTGAATCTAGCTACAGATTTCACGGGTCCTTCCAGGTGGACAAACTATTTTGTCAAACTGATTTGACCACAAGGAAAAACTATTCATTGTAGTTAAACTATTCCGGTTTAAGATAAGTACAGTCATTTTTAAATCGTTATTAATTGTAATTTATTCCTAGTGGTCAAACTATTACCTACGTTTTAAGAAAAGTTATAAAAATAGTCATTTCAAAATTGAGAAAAAAATATAATGTTCTTTGAACTTAAAATACAAATATGGAAAAGTCTTAACGTAATTTGTCAAGGAAATGACCTATAGATATTTCTTTATGTACCAATTGTAATTGGGATTTCATAATGAAATCGTCTCTTATAATATGCTCGTTTCGGCGTGGGGACGGTTCGTGGTTGCTATCATCATCCTCCATTTGCAGCAATGTCGACAATAGACGAGATATTGTAATTGGACGATGGTTTTTAATTTTTCGATTGAGCTGTGAATGCCAGGATTCTATAGCGTTATTGCTTCTATGTCTCTCGCCAAATACTGACCATTCAGATTTGAAGCCTTTGTCTTTCAACCAGGTTTTTTCGAAATATTTAATGAACTTTTCGATTGTATCGTTTTTGGGACATTCCGATATGATATAGTCCCAGCCAGCGTTAATCTCGTTTGCAGGCAATAGAGGGAGAGCTGAACAAAGTCCCACAACTCTAATTAGAATTTTAGTATTAATTTTTAATTCTTTTGCTCTTTTCCATAAACATTTGCAAAAGTGATAGTAACATTTTATTATTTTAAGGTTAGTGAAAATATGCATTAAGGCATTGCTGGCGGCTGTTTCAAAATCAATGTGAATTTTTTTTGGCGCCCACTGGGGAATTTGGGACTTTATCATCTGAAATAATGCTGTATAACTCTCCTCCTTTTTGTCAGTCATCAAAGCATACACTGCTGGAATTACATTTGTAGTTAACGTTGACTGGGCCACATCAGCATGTATACTATACATTTGTTTGAATGGCTTCGGGCAGCTAAAGAATGTTCCATCACAAAAAAACTCATTTGATGTCGTCAATAATTCCTTTCCTTTTTCGGAACAAAAAACCAGAATTTTAGAAGTGTCCGTTGAATATTCCGCAAGAAGAAAAAACTGTTGGTGGTCAGAAATATGGACTTCTTCTAAGTTACGGAAGCATGTTTTGTTCCTACTCAAATATAAAGAACTTTTTATATTGACAAATGATGGTATTGTTCCTACAAAGTTCAGACCTCTATCCTTAAGACAAAAGATTTTGATCACGTGGACTCGATTTAAAAAGTTTGACCAACATGAATTTTTTTCCACTTGGTCAAATTAGTTAGACAAAAGATTTTGATCACGTGGACTCGATTTAAAAAGTTTGACCAACATGAATTTTATTCCACTTGGTCAAATTAGTTTGACAAAATAGTTTGACCATACGGAAGCACCGGATTTCACTCCTAATTTTCTCATGTTCGGTAGAGAACTTATTTTTGATGCTTCATTGCACCGTTTTAGTAATTCTTTTGATAACCTCAATCAACTTGATGTTGTTGATAGGTCTTCATTTGCTTTTTCACTTAAATCACTTAGTGATATTTTTATAAAAGTTCAAGCTTCATTGCTTAAAGCTTATAAGCGTAATGCGCGTTATTATAATATAGGAAGGAAGGTCATTTCTTTTGAAGTGGGAGATATAGTGTGGAGGAGAAGTTTTGTGCAGTCTAATGCTCCTGCATTCTTTTCGGCTAAGTTAGCACCTAAGTTTGTTAAGTGTGAAATAATAGATAAAATTTCCTCTAATGTTTATGTTTTAAAAGACCTTAATAAAAACTATACTGGTCGTTATCATATTAAAGACATAATTAAATATTAAAATTATTCTTGTTTTGACAATGTCTATCTTTGTCTTTGGTACTTTGTTTGAAGTATTGAACCCATTAAAAGGTGATGTTTGATAGGTTTAGGGTTCTTGAAAGGTGATGTATGTTAGGAACTTCACAACAATTTATTAATTTCAATTTTAGTTTCCTTCAAAAATAACTTAGGTCATTTTAGGACTTGTTATTGTGTAACTCTACTCCATATTAACAAATTGTTCCACATCAAAAGATCTTATATTTTTATTTATCTTTGTTGTATAGGATTATTTTCCTGTATATATTTTTATACACTTGTATATTTAATATTGTATATTTTGTACAAATTTAGGAATTTAGTTTCTACTCTAATATAGGAGTGAAATTTAATATTCATTTTCTACATTAAATTCACTTGACTTATTTCCACTCACTTAGGGAATGGAAAATTAAGTTTCTTGAACTTTATTTTTGTACAGTTCTGGGTTATTTTCTTAGTATTAAGATTCTCGGATTGGACGCATTTTATGCATTTTTTTACACACCTTGTTATACCATTTTTTGGGAAACTTGTGTCTTACTGGACTTTACAATTTTTTGTGCTATTGTGTTTCATACACATAGTCACACCTTACGCTTTGCGCACGGGAAGCTGGTGGTGATGAGCCGGTCGTAATTGTCGTTTTTCTCTTTTTGTACGATTGTGTTTTTATACACATTGTTACATTTTTTATGCTTTGCGTACGGGATGTCGGTGGTGTTGTGCCGGTCGCAAATGTCATACTTTTCTTATGCGGTTGTGCTCAGAAAGTCAGTGGTGTTGTACTGGTCACAATTGTCATATTTTCTTTATATTTTGCTTGTGCTCGGAAAGTTGGTGGTGTTATACCGATCACAATGCTTATAAATATATTATTACGACACTTTTGTTGTGATTTTGTTTTGACGTTTTAGATGTTGGAATAGGATTTGAAGTCGGCGGCTTTTCAACCTAACCGACAGTGGGAAAACTTCATTGTTTTTACCGATTTTCTTTCAGATTCGGCAGCGTTGGTGCTTAACCGATATCTTGTTGGTTTCATATTTTTGTTTCAGGAATGGCTGGTATAGAGTCGGTGGCGTAGGAGCTCAACCGCACTTTTGTATTGATGCTAGAAGGCTGGTTAAGATCAAGGGTTAGATTCGACGGCGTTGGTTGCCTAATCGATATCTGGAATGGAATTGAGTAGGGATTGTTTGATTTGTTTTATTGAAGGATTTATTTTCGCTTTTGTGTTGAAGTGGGTTTTTGCTCTTTTCTGAGTTTGGTTTCGGTTATTCCATTAAGTTGGATAGTGTCCTTTGTTTCCATTTGAAACTGGAAATTCTTTTTCAACTTAATTCTTTACTTTTCGAGTGTTTTCACATTCTTTGATTTTTAGGAATGCTTTCCCATTCTTTAATTTATAATTATTTCTGCAATACCCAATGCAAGATGCTTTCGCATTGCCTTTTTTGTTTATTGAAAAATGTTGCAAGACATTTTGTCTTTTGAGGTTTTTTGGAATTTTGTTCTGGACTCTCATAATTTTCATTAGAAAAGGAAGTTTCTTTCTTTCTTTTTTCTTTTTGGGGAGGGATGTAATGTAACGACGCGCTCTGCAAACGTCGTCACACCGGTTTTAATTCTATTTTTGAACGAAAAGTTTCGGAACGCGGAGTGAATGACATTTTGACGTATAACTGTCAAAGCACCTTTCTTCCTAGCGTTGAGGCTGGATGGTCGATATTCATGGCTTCGTAACTTAATTTCAATAAATCTCATAAAAATGAGAGTATTTTTGCCTAAAGGATAATAGTTTGTGTCTTCACAACTATCCTCTTGTGGAATTATAGTTTATTTCTGGTGAGTTGTCATTTTTTAATAAGATTCACTTTGTTGGAATTGCCACGTTCCTAATTTGAAAAATAATTGTTAAAATTCTATTGTTTCAGCTCTTAATCTGAGAATATTATGATTTCTTTTGCTATTGGCATTGTTCCAGCAAATTAAGGCGGTAAGTCGCACAAATTTATAAAAAAATTAGGACCTCGTGTTCATATTGGAGTTTGTTCTAATGACATGCAATTTTGTTACAGGTTTCCAAATTGGAACCGCCTTTGCCCTTTTTCTCATTTTCTTTTTGCCTTTGGATCTTTTCTTTGGACCTTTGTCTTCGGTCATCTGCATTTCCTTATGGAGGGTTTGGACTTTTCGCCTCAAACCTGGATGTACCGCATGGGCTTACACTGAAAACTTCGCCTGCTACGAGCTTTCTCGCTGCTGTGTTTACATATACTCGCCGAGGGATGCCGTGAGCTTACTTTAATTATATTTTAAATCTAAACTTCAAAATAACCTAAAAATGCATTGGTGACATAAGATCATATTGACATAGGAACAGATTGACCTGGCTTATAAAACTCTAATTTTAAATTTAAGGTTAGTTATACATTAGGATTGTATCCTTGCAACTATTTCTAAATGCACACTGGAGTGGACAATAAAACCTTAAACCTCACCGTTTGGTTTCATTTAGCTCACCTCCGGCAGATTAAAAGTTTCCATTCTCCGCTGATTATCCTAGGCATGTGTATCTCCAAGGCGCCCGAACTTTTATGGTAATGTACTTACAAACCAATTTTATTTCTATTTCTTTTAAATAGGAGATTACACACTTACTTTGTCACATTTAACTTGCTCCATTCAAGAGTAAACCAATGATAGGAATACAGAGAATAAAATCCATTTTTTTATTATTACAGCGTGTACCCCAATTATTCTATACTGGCACTTGCAAAACTAACGCAGGGATCCGCGCACCTATTCGTCGCCTTGTTGAAAACTATAACACATACTTTGGTGAGATTGACATCTTCGCACTCTCTAACGAACAATTTAAAAGTCGGGCCATTGAGGTCTTATCAACCATGTAAATACTCATATACTTCCGAGACATCTTCATATGAATTATACTATTATTATTGTATTCTTATTATTGTATTATATTATTTTTTCAAACTATTTTGAATTACACGAGTGTTTTAATATGTAACTGTTTTTTGTTCCTAATAAATAAAATAAAATAAAATAAAATAAAAAAATAAATTTTCAATCATTAACTCAATTTCGAATATTTTTAGAAATTGTAGACTTTTAATGCGAAGAGGCGATATTTCTCAGATTGGCCTAAATATATTGCAGTTATTTGGTACCTTCTGTGTACTGTTACGTACCTCTCCTGAAAATCTGTGTACCTACGTCCGTACAATGATATTTGGAATATTAGGTACACCCGCCATCCTGATGTCAGAACCGCGGGTGTACTGTTATACAGTGTACCTAGTAGGTTAAGTACATTTGGCACCTCTTGTGTACCTCATGAAACAAGTATTAAACAAATAAAATACGGTATACTTTCTGAGAAATTAAAAAAAAAAACATTTTTAAGGTTCCGTACCCAAAGGGTATAAAACGGAAAACCCTATTACTGAGACTTCGCTGTCCGTCCGTCCGTCTGTCTGTCACCAGGCTGTATCTCAAGAACCGCGAGTTTAAATTTTCACAGATAATGTACACTCGAGAGCAATGAATCCGGGTCACTTAAAGAATCCTAAAAATCTCGGAAACTAAAAATGCTAGGTTAATGCAATAAATTGTATTTAATAGACAATGTAATACTCCTTAAATGAAGGTATTAAAACTTCTTAGTTATTGTAAAGTTATATCATAAAAAAATCAAATTTGAAAAAGGGCCACTTTCGAAGATGGAACTACGAAATTACAGCATTTGGTGTTGCTTTTGTTTGTAATCTGTCATTTATGTGGGTACATAAACCATGTTGATAGTGCTCTATATTCTTTAATCAAGCTGAAATTATGTCGCTTACGCCTGAAGAATGCACCAGAATACTTACAATGCTGGAAACCGGCCGGAGTCAGCGCGATACAGCCAGGACTGTCGGTGTGTCGCTGTCAACAGTACAAAGAGTTCTCCGACGTTACGAAGAAACTGGTTCTAACCTACGCAGACCAGGAACGGGCAGAACCAGGTGTACCACAGCACGAGAAGACCGATACTTGGTGAACACCATGCTTCGAAATCGCTTTCTCACAGGAACTGAACTCACCAATCAGTTTCGACGCCTCGGAGGAAGTAACCCAAGTGCATGGACAGTAAGACGTCGGCTTGCTGAATCTAACTTAAAACCCCTTAGACCTGCAAACGGCCCTAAACTGGAGCGTGGGCATCGTATTTCGAGACTAAGTTATGCCCAGAGCCACGTAAATTGGAGTATTGAAGATTGGTCAAAAGTTATGTTCTCCGACGAATCAAAATTTATGCTCTACAAGCACGATGGAAGACACAGAGTGTATCGAAGACCAGGGGAAAGATTCAAGCAAGCATGCATCGAAGAAAAAGTAGCCTACGGTGGTGGGTCTGTACTTGTGTGGGCCGGAATTTCTTCTGAAAGTCGCACAGAGCTGGTGATCATAGAAAACGGCTCTTTAACTAGCGTAAGATATGTGGAAGAAATCCTCAATGATCACGTTGGTCCATTTATGGTCAATTTAGGTGAGGATGCTATATTTATGCATGACAATGCCAGACCTCATACAGGTAGGATTGTGAATGACTACCTTCAAGAGATGAACATTACTCGTATGGAGTGGCCAGCGCGCAGCCCGGATATCAACCCGATCGAGCATGCTTGGGACGAGCTAGGCAGATGCGTAAAACAACGAAACCCTCCCCCAATCACGCTTCGTGAGCTCAAAATTGCTCTCACAGAGGAATGGGAGAATATTCCCCAAAATCGTATAAGGAACTTGGTGTACAGCATGCCAAACCGCGTAAACGCAGTAATGGAAGCACGAGGAGGCAATACGAAGTATTAAAATTCAAGAAAATCGTAATAAAGTTCAAAAATTTCATGTTTCCTATTTTTGTTTTAAGGAGAGATCAGCAGTTTTTTTCTTTATATAATTTTGTGTTAATAAAATGTATGGTGACTCATATTTTTTTTACTTTCATTTAAGGAGTATTACATTGTCTATTAAATACAATTTATTGCATTAACCTATCATTTTTAGTTTCCGAGATTTTTAACATTCTTTAAGTGACCCGGATTCATTGCTCTCGAGTGTATTTCTGTTGCCGCTATAACAACAAATACCAATAACAGAATAAAATAAATATTTAAGGGGCTATCATACAACAAACGTTTTTATAGATAATGGTACGGAACCGTAAAACGGGGTGAATAGAGACGAAACCAAACTTCATTAAGAGTTTTATGCTAGTTTTCCTACAATATGAATCTATTTTAGGACCTATATGTGTATATATGAGTCTTGGTAGCATCTTTATTGTGAAACATATAAATTAGCTATTCGCACATAGATTTAAGCAATAAATGTAAAAATATATGCCATCCCTTTTCACCCTGGATATGGGGTGAATAGGGATGGGAATGATGGTGAATAGGGAAATGTGCTAGGGCTGGCACGTAAGCTAATATTATATGTTAGTATTTATTTGATTGAACTAGGTAATTAAATTAAAAACACGAACTGAGCAAAATGATGGAAAAAAATGTATATTGGAGACAAGAACAGATTACAGAGTTTTTTTTTAAACGTCATAATATGACAAGTGCACAATATTCATAATAGATGGCGTTCAGTGTTGCAATTAATCATTTCAAAATCCTCTTCTTAATTGCAAACCCATAGCCATGGAACAGTCATCAGCCTTCTTTGGAGAAGTTCGTTTTGTAAGTATGTCTGTGCCTGCAAATTTGATTGCGCTTTGATTATCACAATAAATTATGGTAGGCACACGCACATCTGTAAGCTTCCAACTTAGTTTCGACTCTAAATTCCTTAGCCACAAAGCCTCCTGTGTGGCCGTAGCTAGTGCCATATGTTCAGCCTCCATGGTTGATAAAGCAACTGTGTTCGGTCGTTTAGAACAGCATGAGACCGAAGTACCCTGAAACAAAAAAGTGTAGTCAGAACATGATCTCCGGCTGTTAATGTCAGAAGCCCAATTTGAATCACAGTAGCCAAACACTCTTCTTTCATCTTTATTTTGGCTCAATTTTAATTTGTAATCCTTAGTTCCTTTTATGTAGCGTAGCACTCTTTTTACTGCTAACCAGTGTTGTATTTCTGGTTTGTTGTTAAAACTACTCAATTTGTTTACAATAAAACAGATATCTGGTGTTGTACCTTGTGATAGGCAAAGCAAACTCCCGATAGCTTCTTGATAAGGTACATTACTAATAATATTATTTTGATCTCCTGTGCTGATCAATTTGGAGCTAAGATCACAGGGCGAAGGGACTGGATTACAATCTATCATATTGAATCTCTGGATTTTTTCTATATAAGCAGTGTGATCAATATAAATTCGGTCTCTGGCCGCGTTTTGACTTATCCTACAGCCAATAAAATAATTGACAGGTCCAAGTGATTTCATTTCAAATTTACTCTTACGTTGTAGCTTGACCAAGAAAAACTTAAAATTAAACTTCTAAAAAAACATAAAACTCTTAGAGATCACTTGCTTTGGAACGTTATTTAACTTATTTAAAAAATAAAATGAAACCAATTGGCATTAGGTGTTAGGTAGCACCAACATTAGGAACTATTCTCTAGTAAATCTCTGAGGATTTCTGTATCATTTCTATAGTAACTAGGTTTTCTAGGGTGACCAAGTTTCTTAAGATTATGTCAGATGTAATAATAAAAAAAATTGGTTTTATTCTCTGTATTCCTATCATTGGTTTACTCTTGAATGGAGCAAGTTAAATGTGACAAAGTAAGTGTGTAATCTCCTATTTAAAAGAAATAGAAATAAAATTGGTTTGTAAGTACATTACCATAAAAGTTCGGGCGCCTTGGAGATACACATGCCTAGGATAATCAGCGGAGATTGGAAACTTTTAATCTTCCGGAGGTGAGCTAAATGAAACCAAACGGTGAGGTTTAAGGTTTTATTGTCCACTCCAGTGTGCATTTAGAAATAGTTGCAAGGATACAATCCTAATGTATAACTAACCTTAAATTTAAAATTAGAGTTTTATAAGCCAGGTCAATATGATCTTATGTCACCAATGCATTTTTAGGTTATTTTGAAGTTTAGATTTAAAATATAATTAAAGTAAGCTCACGGCATCCCTCGGCGAGTATATGTAAACACAGCAGCGAGAAAGCTCGTAGCATAAAGTATATCTCGCCATGCGATCTTCATAGGACGAAAACATGCAACATCAAGTTAATTCTATCTCGCTTTCAATCCAGTCCTCTTGTAACATTCCAGTTCCCGCTTGTTCGGGGAACGTTAACTATAGCGCGTTGGGTTCGGAAATTCGTGAGTAAAAGTTGTTGTTTATGATGTTAATAATTTTATAATGAAATGTTACAATTAATATTAATGTTGGATGAATGTTCCAGTGCGCCCGCTCGCGACGGAATCGACTACGATGCCATAGTGATCGCGATGACCGCTGTTGGTACACTGACTATTTCTAATTACTACTTTCTTAATAAAGTGTCACGACACGCGCCCGGGCCCACCTCACGTGTTCGATGTCAGCATTTACACCGAACATCTTGCCGAGGGCGAAGTGAATGACATGAGAATAAAAGTAAAATTGTTAGGTTTGATGTAGCGGAGGGATGTGACAAGGTGAATACATTTTATTTTTCTAAAAATTAATTGTTAGTAATGACAATGATCACTTAATAAAGGATTAATGTTCAAGCACTATAGTTTTGCACACATTGTTTTCTTAACTATCGGGGATGAGCCTTTATCCTGGTGGGTAGGTTCATGTGGCTCAGTGCCACATACACTAGTTTCCACTTGTTCATAAAAAGATGTTTCACAGTTTGTGTCGCATGTAGACCTAGGCCTTCTGGTTGATAATTGCGACACCGCAACCAATGGCGCAGGCGGAGCCGGCTCTGGCGCTGCCTGCCTACCGCGACGTGAACGTAGGCAGAAGACAGCCCCGGCAGTGATGACTGCGATAGCCCATGATCCATAAATCAAGGCATAGCGGTGTATGTCATGAACTGATATGTCGTCGGATGGGATGTCGGGTTCATCTTTCAACCTCTTGAGCTTCTCTTCTATTTCTACTAATGGTGACGGGGTGCCATTGGGTTTGTTGTTGCCATCGAGCTCTGTTTCGGATACTGTTAGGTTCACAATGTTGTTTATTGGAGCGATTTCGAATCGGTCTACATTAATAGATAAGTCCAGGCGACTCTGTTGGACCTTGTGAATGTAGACAGTGTAGTTATCTGTCTTTGCAATGCAGTTTTCGCTGAGGTGTACTAGGCTAGCTCCAGTGAGGGTACGGGCAGTTATCGTATCCTTACACATGAAGCGTACGGAGCACTGTTGGCAGCAAAAGTGAATGTAGCGATTGACCATCGTTAGACTCGTCCACAGATTCTGGCATGGAGATGTTACAGTCTTACATCGGTTGATATTGTTCTTCACACATAGATCCGTATCGGCCTTTAAGTGAAATAGGCACAGGTGAGTGGTCGGATCTCGTTCTATGCAGTGTTGCCAGTCTCTATCAGTAATAGGGAAGTATGCGTTCTTTTGTAAATTGATAGCTACATGTGTTTCGATGGGGATGATAGTTGTCATATAATTGTTCAACTATTGCGGTATTGGTATAATATTATACAACTGATAGCGATCTCGGTTAGTTAGCGGAATTCTTATCTCAAAGATCAAAATATAGTTTTCTGGGAGTCGTGCTCGTACCTTAAGGAGGTGATAAATGTTGTGGAGTTCTGTATGCAGATTTTCAATTGGTAGCGCGAGGTCGTCACTCAATTGTCCTGAGATGATACTTAATTCGCTTTGCAATTGTGCCTGGTCTATCAGGTGAATATTAAGATGCCCATTATAGACACTTGTTATTGTGTCTATCAAGTTGTCTTGGATGTATTTAAGATGGTTTAGCAACGTATTGGTTGCAATAGTGCACATCGAAAAGTCAGTTATAGTTTGACCTTCGTTTAATTTGGCTACAAATACATCGGTAGTCTTATCCAGCTGTATAAGATGCTTGTTGATCATCTGATGTTGTAATTCCATTGTCTCTTTTGTTCGTTTTAGCAAGTTATATTCAGTTTCTATAATGGAAGTTTGGTTTTGGTTTTGGTTTATCGCTGCTAAAACTACTCAATTTGTTTACAATAAAACAGATATCTGGTGTTGTACCTTGTGATAGGCAAAGCAAACTCCCGATAGCTTCTTGATAAGGTACATTACTAATAATATTATTTTGATCTCCTGTGCTGATCAATTTGGAGCTAAGATCACAGGGCGAAGGGACTGGATTACAATCTATCATATTGAATCTCTGGATTTTTTCTATATAAGCAGTGTGATCAATATAAATTCGGTCTCTGGCCGCGTTTTGACTTATCCTACAGCCAATAAAATAATTGACAGGTCCAAGTGATTTCATTTCAAATTTACTCTTACGTTGTAGCTTGACCAAGAAAAACTTAAAATTAAACTTCTAAAAAAACATAAAACTCTTAGAGATCACTTGCTTTGGAACGTTATTTAACTTATTTAAAAAATAAAATGAAACCAATTGGCATTAGGTGTTAGGTAGCACCAACATTAGGAACTATTCTCTAGTAAATCTCTGAGGATTTCTGTATCATTTCTATAGTAACTAGGTTTTCTAGGGTGACCAAGTTTCTTAAGATTATGTCAGATGTAATAATAAAAAAAATTGGTTTTATTCTCTGTATTCCTATCATTGGTTTACTCTTGAATGGAGCAAGTTAAATGTGACAAAGTAAGTGTGTAATCTCCTATTTAAAAGAAATAGAAATAAAATTGGTTTGTAAGTACATTACCATAAAAGTTCGGGCGCCTTGGAGATACACATGCCTAGGATAATCAGCGGAGATTGGAAACTTTTAATCTTCCGGAGGTGAGCTAAATGAAACCAAACGGTGAGGTTTAAGGTTTTATTGTCCACTCCAGTGTGCATTTAGAAATAGTTGCAAGGATACAATCCTAATGTATAACTAACCTTAAATTTAAAATTAGAGTTTTATAAGCCAGGTCAATATGATCTTATGTCACCAATGCATTTTTAGGTTATTTTGAAGTTTAGATTTAAAATATAATTAAAGTAAGCTCACGGCATCCCTCGGCGAGTATATGTAAACACAGCAGCGAGAAAGCTCGTAGCATAAAGTATATCTCGCCATGCGATCTTCATAGGACGAAAACATGCAACATCAAGTTAATTCTATCTCGCTTTCAATCCAGTCCTCTTGTAAAATTCCAGTTCCCGCTTGTTCGGGGAACGTTAACTATAGCGCGTTGGGTTCGGAAATTCGTGAGTAAAAGTTGTTGTTTATGATGTTAATAATTTTATAATGAAATGTTACAATTAATATTAATGTTGGATGAATGTTCCAGTGCGCCCGCTCGCGACGGAATCGACTACGATGCCATAGTGATCGCGATGACCGCTGTTGGTACACTGACTATTTCTAATTACTACTTTCTTAATAAAGTGTCACGACACGCGCCCGGGCCCACCTCACGTGTTCGATGTCAGCATTTACACCGAACATCTTGCCGAGGGCGAAGTGAATGACATGAGAATAAAAGTAAAATTGTTAGGTTTGATGTAGCGGAGGGATGTGACAAGGTGAATACATTTTATTTTTCTAAAAATTAATTGTTAGTAATGACAATGATCACTTAATAAAGGATTAATGTTCAAGCACTATAGTTTTGCACACATTGTTTTCTTAACTATCGGGGATGAGCCTTTATCCTGGTGGGTAGGTTCATGTGGCTCAGTGCCACATACACTAGTTTCCACTTGTTCATAAAAAGATGTTTCACAGTTTGTGTCGCATGTAGACCTAGGCCTTCTGGTTGATAATTGCGACACCGCAACCAATGGCGCAGGCGGAGCCGGCTCTGGCGCTGCCTGCCTACCGCGACGTGAACGTAGGCAGAAGACAGCCCCGGCAGTGATGACTGCGATAGCCCATGATCCATAAATCAAGGCATAGCGGTGTATGTCATGAACTGATATGTCGTCGGATGGGATGTCGGGTTCATCTTTCAACCTCTTGAGCTTCTCTTCTATTTCTACTAATGGTGACGGGGTGCCATTGGGTTTGTTGTTGCCATCGAGCTCTGTTTCGGATACTGTTAGGTTCACAATGTTGTTTATTGGAGCGATTTCGAATCGGTCTACATTAATAGATAAGTCCAGGCGACTCTGTTGGACCTTGTGAATGTAGACAGTGTAGTTATCTGTCTTTGCAATGCAGTTTTCGCTGAGGTGTACTAGGCTAGCTCCAGTGAGGGTACGGGCAGTTATCGTATCCTTACACATGAAGCGTACGGAGCACTGTTGGCAGCAAAAGTGAATGTAGCGATTGACCATCGTTAGACTCGTCCACAGATTCTGGCATGGAGATGTTACAGTCTTACATCGGTTGATATTGTTCTTCACACATAGATCCGTATCGGCCTTTAAGTGAAATAGGCACAGGTGAGTGGTCGGATCTCGTTCTATGCAGTGTTGCCAGTCTCTATCAGTAATAGGGAAGTATGCGTTCTTTTGTAAATTGATAGCTACATGTGTTTCGATGGGGATGATAGTTGTCATATAATTGTTCAACTATTGCGGTATTGGTATAATATTATACAACTGATAGCGATCTCGGTTAGTTAGCGGAATTCTTATCTCAAAGATCAAAATATAGTTTTCTGGGAGTCGTGCTCGTACCTTAAGGAGGTGATAAATGTTGTGGAGTTCTGTATGCAGATTTTCAATTGGTAGCGCGAGGTCGTCACTCAATTGTCCTGAGATGATACTTAATTCGCTTTGCAATTGTGCCTGGTCTATCAGGTGAATATTAAGATGCCCATTATAGACACTTGTTATTGTGTCTATCAAGTTGTCTTGGATGTATTTAAGATGGTTTAGCAACGTATTGGTTGCAATAGTGCACATCGAAAAGTCAGTTATAGTTTGACCTTCGTTTAATTTGGCTACAAATACATCGGTAGTCTTATCCAGCTGTATAAGATGCTTGTTGATCATCTGATGTTGTAATTCCATTGTCTCTTTTGTTCGTTTTAGCAAGTTATATTCAGTTTCTATAATGGAAGTTTGGTTTCGCCACAATAGCGCGAGGTGGTTTTGATTCTGTCGTACTAGACCAATATCTTTAGCATATTGTTCCGCGAATCGGTCGTCCAAAACGCCAAATAAGGTGTTTGCTAGATACCCGATACCGTTGACCAAGCCTCGTCGCTATCGCGTGCGCATACTCACGTGGTGACGTAACAAAACATTGTTGTTGTGACTCAATTCATTAATTGAGTGACCTAATTGTAACATGAGAAGGCCACAGTGTGTCTGTTGTTTAATACCGTCGCAAAGTTTTTCAAGGTATTTATAATAATTCTGACAAGCGGAGTTCCCTTCCCAGTAAGGTTGAAGATCATAATACGCCACTAATTTCCATTCATCTCTGATTAGTTGGATGTTTGATAGTTTGTCGAAATAAAAGCCTTGTTCTTTGTTTAAATTGACAATATTAAAGCAATCATCTGTTGTGATAGTGGAAATTAGATACATAAAGGTCAGTAAAGTTTTTATGAAATTGGATAGTTTGTTTTTATGTCGGCGTCGTGTGCGGTTTCTTGTTTCAGGTGGTTGATTTATGTCAGGTGCAGTAATATTAGATGTTTCGGCGTGATGTAAAGGTAACACAGATAGTTTAGTGATAGACCTTTTTATCAAACCATTGCTTGTTTTTACCGTGACGATTCTCACGTAGTTATTCGCGGCAGAATGGACCTCGACTATCCTTCCTAGGGCCCATCTCCCCGAGGGAAGGTTGTCTTCGTGTATGACTACCAGATCTCCAACCTTGATGTTCGGTTGGGGTGATCGCCACTTTCCTCTTGGTGTTAATTGGCTCAGATACTCCGACTTCCACCTCTTCCATAAGTCTTGAAGTAGTTTTTGAGTCAAGTGCCAACGTATTCGGGCATCTTCACCGGTTTCAATGACCGTGACTCCTGGTCTTCCCGTCAGAAAGTGTGCCAGTGTTAGACAGTCTAGGTCGTCTATGTTTTCTGCATATAGGGGACGCGAGTTTAGGCAAGCTTCGATTTGAGCTAGCAATGTCGAATACTCTTCAAATGTTAGTTTCTGTGGTTCTACCACGCGCTTAAGGTGGTCCTTTGTGCTCCTCAAGTTTCTTTCCCATAAGCCTCCCGAGGCGGGATTAGCAGGCGCATTGAAGTGCCATTCTATGTTCAAGTCCGTAACTTCTGCCAAAAAACTGTCACTGAAAATTCTTTGTAGGTGGCCCCACTCTTCTTGTAAGACCTTACTTGCTCCCAAAAAGTTTGTTCCATTGTCGCTGTATATGTGACGAGGAGCTCCTTTTCGGGCTGAAAGTCTTCGTAAGGCCGCTAAAAAGGCTGAGGTGGTCAATTCGGAAACTAACTCCAAGTGGACGGCTTTGGTCACCATGCATGTGAAGATAGCGATATATCCTTTTGATGTTTGTCCGCCTCTGCCCTTGTTCCTTTTCACTTCAACAAATCCTGAATAGTCCACGCCTGTATGATAAAAGGGGCTGGCTGGGTTTGTTCGAGTGGCAGGTAGGTCTTCCATTAATTGTTGTTGTCTCCTATTTTCATGTTTGCGATATGTTATGCATTTACGGAGCTCTTTCTTTACTGTATTGTTCCCACCAGGAATCCAGTACTCATGCCTCAACGTGGCTAGGGTGAGACGGGGACCTCCGTGAAATGTTAGTTTATGCACCGTATCGATGAGTAACTCAGCGAGCCGGGAATTGTTTGGTATTATTTTGGGGTGTTTCATCTCCATGTTAATGGCAAGGGGGCAACAATTCACCTTCTGCTGTACTAGACATCATGATAGAGACAGACGATTTAGAGTGATTCATAACTCGCTCGGGATATTTAGTACCTCTTTACGTTAGGATTTTTTTACGGCCTGGGTCATCTTCTAAATTTGTTTCATCATAATTGATTATGTTGCACATAGGTACATCACATAAGGATATTTTAATTCCTCAAAATAGCTCTTTATGACTTCAGATGAAACTGCAGCTCTATTTCTTTTTATGTTTTGTGACATGCGTTGTGAAATAACGTCTTTGTCTTTTAAAAAAATTGCGACCACATCAGGACCAGGCATGTTATTTTTATATTTTTTTTTCAATAATGCCTATTTTATTGAGGTAAAGTTTTACCAAATACCTTAAGTCATAGGATCAGCGCACACATTTATGTATTTAATCATTCCTTCTTTCGTATTTTTTGAAAGAGCTGTTTGTCCGCCGTGACTTTTCATATTTTTATCACTATGTCTGTATAAAACTGACCTATGTATCTGGTATTTTTTTATAATACTGTCTAGAGAGTTACCACCAGCCGAATATTCATTAACTGTTTCATGAATTATGTTTAACTCATATTTTTTATATGTCTTACCGCGAGAGTCTTGTTTGTATGTCAGTGGCATGTTAGATTCAGTATACCTGCGAAAAGTTATTTGAATTTAATTTAATTCAATTGTGCTACATTGTAAAACTAATTCCATTATTTAGTGAAATAATAGTCTAAGATTCGCGTTTTAAACAGACCATAAAATAATTTCGGAAGACATGTAAAAAGGTGACAGCCCTAGCAACAACATTTCTATTGAACCCTTTCCCGTTTCTATTCAACTCTTTCTCATTTCCATTTACCCCTTTGTCGTTTCCATTCACCCCTACTACGTTTCCAATCACCCCTCACGCGTATCTATTCACCTCGAAATTATGAAAATTCGAGGTATATATGTTTTTATAGGAATAATGACAAAAAACGAACATATTTGAATAACTTACCTTTGTAACTTACACACAGGTCACCAAAGAATTATATGAAATGAAAGTTTTATAACATTCACCAATTACACGAATCTTATAACAAAGTTTTATCGACACAAATTCCCGCTGAAAGAACTGTCCAGTTACTCTAAATCCATTTATTATAATAGATGGGTTAATGCTTTCGTCAATAGTGTTTTTTAATAGTGGGACGAATTCTTGTTTTGTGAGAGCTTGTGACGGATGATTTCGACGCCATGCAAGAACCGTTTTTTGCCATCCCGATTTCAGTGGTTTGAATGCCGAAACATCCGGTGGTTCCTCGTACAATTAGGGTATAGAGCTATAAGAATGATATTTAATGTTTCAAAGTTCGCTTACTTCGTAAGTCAAGTGTGTTTTGTGCCCATCGACAGAAAGTATGATCGGAAACTCTATTCCCTTTTTACTTAAATGTGGATGAAGCACATTTTCAATATATGACTTAAAGATGTCACTCTTCATCCATCCATTCTCAGAAAGCCCAATTCCCCAATCAGAAGGAATTTTAGATCGAAACTCACTTGGCATTGGCAAACGTTTTAGTGGGAAAATGACAAGAGTTGGAGTAACACTGCCACCAGCACCAAAACTAAACAGCACTGTGAGTGATGTTTTGGCGGGAGCATTATCAATCTCATAGACATTTTTCTCTCCTTTTGCAGCCACTACTACCCCACTCTTTAGACATAAAAGAAAATTTGTTTCATCGCCGTAATAAATTCTTTTCGGATCTTTCAAGATCTCAGTCAAATTATTTTCCATAATATATTGCTCTATATCATCAAACCAATGTTTTATATCACCTTCTGCGACCGTTGCACTTGAAGCAGTTACTGCTTCTGGAGTTCTAATTGCAATATCAGGATGACGAGCTAAAAAAAAATTTTATACCATTTGTCTCCCGGGAGGGTGGGATCCTTTAAAAGGATATTGGAAAGCCTTTTTTGCTGCAATCTACTAACCAATCTTTTATGCATAATTCTTCAGACATGGTTAAAGCTGTTGATGGACCTGGACGAGATTTTTTGTTGGGATATTTTGATTTAAACTGTAAGGTTGATCTCTGTACCTGATACGTTTTAGAAGCAAGCTTTTTACTTATTCCATTTCGAATAGCTTAAAGAGCTTTTTGCACACTTTCTTCTGTATATTTTTTCCGTTTTTGTACTCCTACTTCATTTCTTTTTTTATCTGGTTTCTTATTAGGTTTTTTTTCCCTTCATCGTCGACATCTCAAACCAATTATTGACATACTTTTACCAATTATTGGCATTACTGCCAGTAATTAGATTTCAACTATTGGCATTGGGGCCAACATTTGGAAATCTTGTAGAAAATACGATGATTTCTTTGTATTTATGTTAAAAACTTATAAAAGCTTGATTAAAATAAGGTTCCAATTGCAAAAAAATATTTGTCATACAACCCCATTTATTGTCAGAGTGCCAATAAATTAGAATTATGTTTGAATCGCATATCGGTTACTGTCAGGGCGGCAAATTGAAAATGTTTTTATTCATTGCGAATACTAGGACAAAAATACGTGTGTAAACTATTCAAAACCCAAAAAACATTAATAACCATGTGTAGCTTACATAAATTAACACGAAAACAGCTAAAATAGAGTGGCACTCACCTTAATAAAATCTAAAGTACCTAACTGGTAACAAAACACAAAGCCTGTTACGACCTGAAAGACAATTTAAAGTTTGACAGCTGTGTTTGAGTGTTGCCAATTTATAAAATCAGTTAACCACAGATTCGTTTTATTTTTGTAAAAACACCGTTTGTTGAACTAGATCCTTATTTTTTACTGATAACATTGGAGTGCCAATAAGTTGGAGGGGTGCCAACATTGGGTCATGTTACCCTACATAAATTATTTTTTCTTCCTGATCCATGACCGTACCTGATGCACTTCAAGGGAGGAGTGAGGGTTGCGGAGAGCGGACGCGGTGGGCAAGATACTGCTACTAAAGTTGCATCTTACTTGCCTTGGTTTATTTTCTGTCTGTATGCAGCCTGTAACCACCCATCCCAATTGAGTTCTTTGTAAAATAGGCAGCCCGTCACCCATACGGTGTTGGCCGATACAAAGTAGTTGATAAAATAATTCCGCGCTAATAATAATATCAATCTCCCTAACAGAATGATTCATTTTTTTTTTTTTTTTTTTTTTTTTTTATATAGCGAGATAGAAGCGAATTGGTATTTTTAAGTTCCCCCCCCCTCCATAGGTATGAAGGTAAGTTACAGATATTAGGTTCAATAAAACTAGCTAAATTGGTTGAGAAGTTATTGTCCCTGGAATATAAAGTAAGATTGCATAATGAATTAATTTTGGTAACATTTTCATTGAAACCTATAACTTCCATATCTAATAGACGTGTGGGTAAATTTAATATCTTAAATGCAATTTCGGTTATTTATATAACCGAAATTGCATTCGATTGCGAGCCTGAATCCAACAGCGCTCGCATCACAAATGCATTCGATTGTTACTGTCTGACACCATAATCTGTGCCGTAGACAAAAAAAAACAGATTTTTGTTGTATTGGTAATAGGTAATTAAGTAATGAGACTGAGCTCAATTGTTGATTTGTAATTACGTTCTTGCGATATGCCAATTACTGTAGACTTTTGTTTAGCACTTGTAGAGAGATTTAAAATAAAAGTACTTTATTACTTTATATTAGAAGTATAATTATTTAAAAGTAAACTTGAAGTATACCACACAAAGCTCGAAGAAGGAATGATGTTTGGACCACGCAGGGCCCTTTATATATGAACTAGAGTCGTAGTTACTTTGTATTCAGATGCTGGGGATTTACCAGAAAGTCGTAAAATCTCAGATAAGGTCAATGAGGTGTTACCTAATTGTCTAATATTCATATGCGCACGATTTCCTGCAGGACATTGTTGTGCACGTCAGTACAAAGTATTATTTACGACGGTACAAGGTGACTTTTATGGATATTTCTACATTTCACAAAAATAGATAAATGTCAACTATTATTAAGAGATTACGGATGGCTATTAATTATGAATATTATGGCATTCCTTACATAGCTGCATATCAATGATATAACTACATAACTAGGTAGCTATTGATGTGTTCTGTGATTGTTGGTTAGTAAGTAAATTTACAGACTGTGTTTCACGCGGTTGTGGAGTGCTAGATTCTCTGTTATTCATTGTCGATAACGGAGGTGTAGGTTGTGTACTCAACTGCTGTATAATGTGCTAAGACGTGTGGTGCTTACCCTTACAGGTCCTACAGCGTGATGAGCGACAGTTAGCCAAAATGTGGCCATAATCTAAGCAGTTTATACATAGGCCTAATTTTTTTATTAGCTTTATGCACAAAGGTACATTTAGGGCCAAAAACTTGCGACATTGGTTGATAAAATGACATTCCTTGCAATGAGGGCATTGATTACTGGTAAGATTTGTTTTAAATGGTACCTTAGTGCTTTGACCAGGAGAGGATGTAGTCACCATGACTTTCCGCGAAGCTGATGGGGGAAGCGCTTCATTCAAATTGGTTCTGCCTTGCTCCAGTGTCTCCAGAAGATCAGTTCGGGCTCGTAGGAAAGATTTAAAGTCCTGTAATGTTGGAAGTTCACGTGAATAATTTTTTCTCCCACCTTTGGCGTACTGTGCCATCAAGCTTAGCGGATATAAAGAAAATAACCAATAAGTCCCAGTCAGCGGTTGAAATGTTTAATGACTTCAGGGTTCGCATGTGCTTTGATATGCTATCAGACAAGCTTCGTAAGGCTGCAGCGTTATTAGGAACAATGCCTATATGAAATAGAGACCTTAAATGGTTGTAAACAAGCAATATTGGATTATATAATTTTTCACAGAGAAGCTGCCAAGCTATGGAATAACTCTCCTCCGAATACTCCAATGCACTAATAACCTCCAAAGCGCTATCTTTCAGACAACTGCGTAGGTATTTAATCTTCTGAATAGATTTTAAGCTGCTTTTACAAGCGCATCAAATATATCCCTAAATTCTACCCATTCGCCATTAAAAGAAGGTAGGGAAATATCTGGAAACTTTATAGCATCCATGCACTCTGGTCTGGCTTTGGCCTAGGGCATGGTGGGTCAGATTTAGTGTTGCTATTTATATAGAGCTTAGCCTTAGCAACAAAGTGAAAAAAGATGGATTCAAAGGTTTCCTTCTCTAACAAATCTATTTCTAAATCCGTATTTAATGATTCAATCCTATCTTGAATATGTTAAAATTGTGAATAAACATTATTTATAGTATCTAATCTCAACACCATATCTATTATTTGTTCAGTTGTTATTGACGAAGGGACCAAATTACTTACATATCTTTTGAATAAAGTTAATTTAGTCCGTTTTTTTATACCACTTAGGTGGCAGACAAGCACACGGCCCATCTGATAGAAAGTGGTTACCGTGGCCTATGGATGTTTATTACACACCTCCATAGGCCACGGTACCAGTGAAGCCACACTCGCGGTGCTGACCCTGTAAGCACAGAGTCTCTGTGCCGTCAGTGTAGAGGAGAAAGCAGGACAGGCCTTTCGTCATCCCACAAACAGCACAAATTCTCCAGTGAGCTCTGGCTACCCTACTCACCGCTGGGAACACAACACGATGTTATTATAACTGCGGTATTCTGTAGGGCGGAGGTACTTTCCCAGTCGGACTGCTCAATTGAGCGGAAATACCGCCGTGTCCTACCTCCATTTCTGTGCCCCTTGTTTTAATCAAAATCTTTAACTCTTTACCCTCAATTTCAGTACTGGATTCAGAACCCGATGATCCTTCGGATTCTGATCTATGTTTTTTCGGCATAGTACCTTTTTTTTTTTTTTTTTTTTACGTGCGCAAAATCCCCACGGATACCTCCCCACCGGAGCCGGTGGAGGAGGTTATGTCGGACTCGAACCGACTAAAACGCACGCCGCCTGTGGGTCGTTTCGGTTGCCGAAGGTGAGGTTGACAGGCATATCCCTCTCACCCCGGCCGACCCAGGGCCATCTCTCACGATCTGGCCCTCTTCTCGGGTGTGGGGACCACAGAGTCCCCAACTCGTCCCCGGAAACGGGGAGGCGCGCCACGCGCGCCACCGCTGCGGCCTGCTTCTGCAAGGGTGACAGGCGGCTTCACCTGTCACCCCCAGGCCGGCGCTCATGGGGGGCGGAGGTCGTTCATCGACCTCCGGCGCCCGAGTTGCCTTCGTGCGCGGGCAGCTTGTCTAGCGATCCTTCGTCGCTCCCGTTGCCGCTCCCGCCCCGCCTCCTCCTTCACGAGCATTACTTGCTCGCAGAAGGAGGCGCCGGCCGCCCACGCATCCGCGCAGCGAACCATCGCCGCGAGCAAGGTGGAGAGCGTGAGAACCCTCACTCCCAGGGCCGCCACAAGCTCCCGCCTCGGCGTCTCCCACGCCGGACACTCGGTGAGCGTGTGCGGACCTGAGTCCTCGCTCGCGTCGCAGTGATGGCACTCGGACGTTGGCTCTTTCTGCATCCGACGCAGATACTTTCCGAAGCATCCGTGCTCGGTGATCATCTGCGTCAGACGGTACGAGAGGCTGCCGTGTGGCCTCTCTAGCCACTCCCCCATGATGGGTCTTACCGCCGTTACTACGGCGTGCCCTGCGCTTGGTTGCCCAAGTCGTCTCTCCCATTCTGCCACCATTTCCCTGTGGAGCCGGGATCTCACGGCCCGAATTTCTTCGGGCTCGGGATCGTGACCCCGCTCCCGCGCCGCCCTTCGGAACCTGTATAGCGCCGAAAGGCATCTCGCTTCCAGGATCCATGGTGGCGATCCGGCGAGGAGACTCGCCGCGTTGAATGATATCGTGCGGTACCCCCTTATGATGCGGCACGCCAATTTCCGCTGCGGACGCTGCAGCAGAAGCATGTGCTGATCACTCAGGGTGTCCGCCCACACGGGACACCCGTACAGGGCCATGGACCGCACGACACCCGCGTAGAGTCTCCTGCAGGAGTCATCCGGGCCCCTCAGGTTGGGCAGTAGCCGCGCCAGAGCGTTGGCTGTGCCGGCCAATTTGGGGCCCAGACTTCGGAAGTGCTTCCCGAAGTCCCACCGGCCGTCGAGCACGAGCCCCAGATATTTCATCTGGGGCTTGATGCCGATGAGAGTGCCTCCCACTGTGAGACTGGAACCAGGTGGTGGTGTGCGCCGCGGTCCATGAAAGAACATGGCCTCGGATTTATGCAAAGCCACCTCAAGGCCCAGCCGCCGGATCCGTTCCACGACTTGAGCAACCGCGGTCGTGGCCCTCAGGATCGCTTCGCGGTGTGTAGCTCCGCTCGCCGTCACTAGCGTGTCGTCCGCATAGCACGTGATGGCGGCGCCGTCCGCAAGCTCACCGCGAAGCACCCAGTCGTATCCAATGTTCCACAGTAGCGGCCCGAGAACCGATCCCTGTGGAACACCGCACGACATCTCACGCCGACCGACGCCGGTCGCACTTGGGTAGATGACGGCTCTCTCCGTCAGGTACGCCCCGACTATGCGGCGGAGGTAGAGAGGCACACCGTGGTACACGAGTGCCTCCCTGATGCAACTCCAGGGCAAGGTGTTGAACGCGTTGGAGATGTCCAAGGACACCGCCAACGTCACCTCACCCCGGGCAACTGCCTCCTCCGCCAAAGTCCTCACGCGCATGATGGCATCCACGGTGGACCGCCACCGGCGGAAGCCATATTGGGCATCCGCCAAGTCCGGCCCCCTACCAGAGAGGTGCTCGACGAGGCGCTTCGCAATAACTCTTTCAAAGAGCTTGCCCACCTCGTCGAGCAACACAATGGGCCGGTAGCCGGACGGTTCGTCCGCCGGGCGACCCTCCTTTCGGATGAGGACCAGTTTCCCCGTCTTCCACATCTTCGGAAACTGGCCCCGCTCCAAGCATGCGCTGAGGAACCCTCTCAGCCGGGGTTCGAGACCGTCTTCTCCCAGAGCTAGGACCCACGCGCGGCCTGGAATGCCGTCGGGTCCCGGGGCGGTGCTCTTCTTGGCTCTAAGCCTTCGCACCGCCAGCTCCAGTTCTACCCAAGTGACCTCGGGGACTTCGTCGTCAACTACCACACTGGGCGCCACAGGCGACCGAGGTGGCGGAGTCATCTGCGGCGGAACGTGTTCCGCTCGCGCCGGGAACAGGGACTCGACCACTCCACCGAGCAGAGCTGGCTGGAGAACCCGGGTCAACGGCGGGGCCCGGGGGCGCAGCTTTCCTCTTACCATAAGGTAAGGCCGCCCCCATGGGTCCCGCTCCAGTGTCTCCATGAGCTCCTTATAAGCCGCGGCTTTCGCCCGCTTAATCTCCGCTCGGAGGGCATCTCTGGCCTCCCTGTATCCCACATGAAGCTCCGCCACTCGGGGCTCCGTATCTGCGGTTCGGCTACGCCTCCTACGGAGTCTGGTCCACCGGCGGTGCGCGATCACGCAGGCTTGCCGTAGCCTCGCGATCTCCGCAGACCACCAGTAGACCCGACGCCTCGGACTGTAGGGTGGTGCCCTAGGCATACCCGCATCGCAGACACGAGTCATGGCCTCCCGGAACCACACCGCCTCATCGTCGATATCGACAGGCCTGTCCGGCGCAATGGCCCAGGCCTGTACGATGGCGGCCTCCAGGAGGACCTCCCGATTCAGTCTCCCAAGCACCCAGCGTGGCTCGCGTGGGGCCGGTATGACCGGCGCATCACCCGCGGGGGGGGAGACATCAAACCGAACGTATCGGTGATCCGCCAGTGTCTCCACCCCCACAACAACACGCCAGTCCCGCACACGGTGCGACAGCGAAGCGCCTGCGAACGATAGGTCGATAATCGAACTGCGCTCCGCGGTCACGAACGTGGCTTCGGCCCCGCGATTCTGGAGAACTAGACCGTGATTAGCGGCCCAGCTCTCCAGAGCCCTACCTCGTGGGTTCGTGTGCCGGGACCCCCAGGTCACTGACCAGGCGTGGAAGTCCCCGAGCACAAGAACCGGATGAGGATGACAGGCGTTGACGACGTCGGTCAGTCGCTCCAGCGACTGCCGGTACTCCCCTATGCGTCGGTGTAGGCTCGGCGTGAAATAGACGGCCACGACCGCAATCTCCCCCACACGCGCCGCTACGATGCCATGCTCCCTTGCCACGACAACAGGGGGGGGGGGCACCCATAGCGGCGTTGTACACCAGTGCCGCCGACCCGTCCAGGTCGACCACCCAGGCAGGCCCCAGGTGCCGGTGGGTGTACGGATCGGCGACAGCGGCGACGTGTACGGACCACTGTGCCATGCTCTGGAGCAGAAGACCCTGAGCATCGGCACCGTGGCCCACGCAGGATGCGGAGCTGAGGATCCATTATGGAACCATCTCCGCATCCCGCCGCGAACTTTGGGTGGAGCTCCCGCCTTGCGGCTTCGGCTCCCCCCCGGTGCAGGCCTTGCTGCCAACCCTATGGTCGGCCGGTTTGCCCCCCGCTGCACACCTAAAACAGTGCAGCGGAGCTTCGCATCCACCGGCCGTATGGCCGGGTTGGCCACAGCGGAAGCAGCGGTCACCGACCGTCACCGCCGCCGTGCACTGCACCCCCACGTGGCCGACCGACAGGCACCTATAGCACCTAGTCGGTCGAGCCTGCAGGAGCCGGACCTGCACCCGCACCACGCCTCCAACGGCGAGGAACCCCCGGTCGGCAGCCTTTTTGGCTGCTGCGATGGGGCAGCCGACAACTGCCGCCCCCAGTCCACGGCGGCCGAAGCGGATCGCTCCGACCTTAACCGTATCTAGGGGGCAGCCCCCGGCCTCCGCCACGGTGAGGCGGATTTGCTCCGCCGTGATGGAGTCGTCCAGGTCCGAAATGCGCAGTTCTGCGCACTTGTTGGGCCTGGACACCCGGACGTCGGCTGCGTCAAGCGTCTCCCTAAGCTTAGCCGCTAGGGCATCAGCCTGGGGACCGCCCGAAGCGCCTGGGATCTCGAGAAGCCGAGCACCCGTCCGAGTGGGTTTCACCCGGATGGGGCCCGGCATGTCGAGGGCCTTCATGTCAACGCAGGCTCTCGCCTGCGTGACAATTTGGGCGTACTGCACGCCCCTATCCGCCGCCTCCGCCGTCATCGTAAGGACGACGGCGGTTGAGCGGGGGACGCGCAGCCTCCCCGGCACTCCCCTCGCAGCAGCCTCAGCCCTCCTGGCCTTTTTGGCTGCCTTTCGGTTCGCCTTGCGCCGCTTTTTGGGGGCGCCGGCAACCTCCCAGCCCCCCTCCGGCGAGGAGCTCGTGGCGGCTATACCCGCCGAAGTTCGGGCCAGAGCTGGGGCCGGGGCTAGGGCTGGGGACTTCTTCCCCTTGCCCTTCCCCTTCCCCCTTCCCCTGGGCCGGGCAACTTGCGCATCCTGGGGGGGGCTCCCAGCCCCCGCAGCGAGAGCAGCCCGAGTGGGCGGAGCGGCAGGGGCGGCAAACGCAGCGGACGGGCTGCTGGCCGACCCCTGCGGGGACCCCGCCACTACCGGACAGGTGGGGCCCCTCTTAACCGCCCCGGCATATCCGGCCGGAGCCGCCAGGGGCGGTCGGCGGCTGGAGTCCATAATGGAGCTCCGGGTGCGCTCCTCCTGCGCCACCCGCCACGCCCGCTGCTCCGCCAGCGCCTCCTCCTGGCGCTTCTCCATGGCACCTATTGCCGCCATGCAGAGCGCCAACGGGTCCGCAGGCCGAACCGGCTGCAGCACCGGCGACTCCGGCTGAACTGGTCGGGCCGGCGACTTCGGCGGCCCCGGCTGCGGCGACTCCGACGGCGCCAGAGGCTCCGGCCGCAGCGGCGACCTCGACCGCACAGGCAACAGCGGCCGCGCCGGCCGCCCCGACGGCGTCGGCTGCGCCAGTGGCTCCGGCCGCAGCGGCGACCTCGACCGCACGGGCAATAGCGGCCGCGCAGGCCGCCCCGACGGTGTCGGCTGCGCCAGCGACTCCGGCCGCAGCGGCGACCTCGACCGCACGGGCAACAGCGGCCGCGTCGGCGGCGTTGGCTGCGCCACCAGTCGCCTCCGCGCCGACCGCGTCACACGCTCCGCCGGCAGCCCAGCGACGACCGCTTGGAGGCTCGCCAGTTCGGCCGCCATCCTCCCCATCTCCTTGCGGTATTCGGCCGCCATCCGCTCATTATTCTCCAGGAGCTCCACATGCCTCCTGCCTAAATGAGCCCTGTCGATGCGCAGCTCGGCTAGCTCCGCCCTCAGGAGGTCGAAGAGCTCGACAAGCCGCGTCGTCGCCTGCGTGACCCGGTGCTCCTCCGGCGTTGGAGAATCGGTGCGGGCCCCGGCCCAACCTTCTAGGGCTTCTATTACCTCCTTCGACATTATGTCGGCGCGAGGTAAGGGTAAGGACGCCGCCGAGGTGGAGGAACTCGGCGGCGCCTCCACATCCTCCGGGGCCCTGAGGCTATCACCCCGCTGCAGCTGCGTGCGGCTGACCGCTAGCTGTTTCGGCGGTGGTGGATGCAGCGTTACGTCACCGTCTTGACTGCTGCTAGTGGAAGAGGAGTCGGTCAAGGTGAGCTCCAAGTCCGACTCCGTCTTCTGTGGTGGAGGTGAAGGAGGAGGAAGAGACTTCTTCCTGAATCTCCTCTTCCGCCGTACAGATTTCCGGGTCTGTAGGCCCACCGGGCTGTTCGCCCTACTCTTCTCGGTAGCGGTGTCGAATTCCTCCGACACCGCGGCTTGGGACGCGACCTCCGCGTCGTGGTGCTGCGCGACCTCCGCGCAGACTGTTCTGCTTGGTTTGGGTTTTAATGTCAATAATGAATTTTCCATGTAAATCCCACGAGTAGAACCGATAAAATTACACTCCCCGGGTGACGGCCATTCCGGGAAGCGGGGTACATACTACGGAGGTCCCCTGGTATCCGTAGGTTTTAAGCGACTTCGCTGTCGGGTTTTATAGACTTTTCCTTGTCGAGGGCCGGCCAATTAAGGCAAGCCCCGCGGCCTTCAGGATACCGGCTTCCCAAGTGTGGCTAGCACTCAGGTCGTTGTCGATATCCTAGAGGTTACGCGACGCGGGAGAGCAGCCAACTCTCCCAACACCGACGGTGGCACGAATGCCTGCCAGCCTCTGCGCGAGCAGTAGGCCGGCCCGTCCCTGGATCCCATGGATCCTTGTGTCGCCCCCATGTCCCCTCTGAAAGCAGAGGGATACCGGGAGCGACAGGCTAGCCCTAAAAAGGGCTGTTTGGGATGGAAGGGATTCTACGAATCCCTTCCCGCGGGCCTTGCAGGTCCGCCATACCACGACCCCCTCAGGGTCAGCTAGCCCTAAAAAGGGCTTGTCGGGTTATTGGTCGACGGCTAGCAGAGCTCCTTCTCCTTGGAGTCAGAGTCTACTAACCGTCGTCCAGGGTGCAGGTCAAGGTCCAGGACCGCGGTCCAGAGGGAAAAGAAACAGGTAAGCCAACGTGGAGGTTACCCAACCCGCACCCCGGCATAGTACCTAGTTAATTAATTTAAAAAAAAAATAAGACTCAGCAATAGCAACGATATAATATACTACTAGTCACTTACTTGAAGGCAGTAACCAGTTGATTACCTAGCCAGACTTTTCTTGTTCTCGGTAAGCCCACGCGGCCCACGCTGTAAGTTCGCTGGTGGTTGAATCTCGGAATTGCGTAAATCCTGCGTTCTTTCTTCTTATTTCGGTAAAAGCTTGCTCAATTCTTGATTTTTCGCTTTTTTGCCAACGATGTCCATCTTCCCTGGGTAATCTTGATAGGTATCTCTATCTGAGAAAGCCACGCCACGTGCGCGACGATTCAACAAAGACGAAGTGTTATTTTCAAGTAGGTATCTTTGGAAATCCTTCTTCACACAGACGATCTGTGCTCCTAGTGAGGCAATAGATCACGTCGGGGTCACCTTGTCACCTGTCGGGGTCCTGATGGAACCAGAAAATACGGGAAGAATGGGCAGAGAAAGCAAACCATGCGACGTTCTTAGTTCAATTTTTTGTGTGTCCGTCTAGTACTGGTAACTCGTAAGTACGTAGACCGATACATTTTTACCGACGTATCGGTTGTTATTGAGATCGACGCCATCTAGTGGATAATTGTGGTAGATGTTAGTAGGTAATCAATATCGTACGTGGTCTCATTAGCGGAAGTTCAGTGAATTTCCATTAGATGGCGCCGCCTTACAAAGCTTTCTTATAATTATGGTTTTGTCTTGTGACACTAATATAAAAATAAAATACATAATTGTTATTAAGTCGCAATCATAAAAAAATTAGTACATATCTATTTTAGATTTAGGTTTCGGTACAGACATAACAGTCCCATCTACAAAATATGAACCTTGTAATTTTATAACTATTTCTGCTTGAGATGTTGCATACTACAATTTTCTCAGTATTTCCATCATCTCAAATTAAAATGTTATTTCCCAATGCTTCCGGTACACTAGCAGATTCAGTGCTGTTATGTAGTAGTCTATCCATATTTAAAAAAGATTTGCGAGCTCTATACAAAAAATATTTGATTGTGTAATAAAACACAGCTGGGTATCTACTTAACTCGTATAATAATAAAACAGATACAATTATATGCAGCTATTCTTGTTGTAATCTCAAAACCTCAAACCAAATCCTCTTCCCACGAGTACCCACAATCCCATACCCCAAAAAACCCGCCAAACCACTGTCTCCACCGAGCATATCTCCCTCAGCCGCGCGCCACCGACGACCCTTTTTCCCGCCCTATCGAGCAATTCTCAAAATAATGCTGAATAATTTTTATTCTGACTTTAAAAAACAAAATGACAGTACCGTACTTGTTAATGTTTCGAATTAATAAAGACATAGTCAAATTTTATTATTTTTTATAAAACTACGTTGGTTGCGCCGATGTAGAAGCTGTATTTCTTGACGCGGAAACACACTCATTCTATACCCAGCTCCCCTCCCGCACTAACCATAGAATAGTACTAGATATAGCTTCCGTCCGCCATTTGTGAAATATAGACACTCACTCCCGCTTTGAACTAGCCAGCGTAAAGACGGACCGCGCTCGCGTCTCTCAAAAATGGATAATATTTGTTACATTTTTACCACTTCATAGACTTGTACCGATCGGATTGTGCCTCTCGTGTGTTCCTCAAGTGATCTAGTGATGCTGACGGCAGCTCCTGAGCAAAGAAGAGAAGATCCGTGTACCGGCTGCGAGGAAAACACGTGTGTCGTGAAGGTTAGTGCATCCTCTCCTAATTTCTCGGGTTGCATTCATTGCTTGGATCACGCCCGCGGCAACCCGATCACCTGTCTTTTGTGTGTAAAGCGTCAATGGAACAGTTAGCTACTTCCCCGCAATACAGTCCACTAGCGCACGTGGCCAAATCGCGCCACCATTTTTTGGTCCGGATCGAGCCGGATTCTTAGCCGTAGTTCGTATTTTGTTATTATTCTAATGGGAATAAGCGCACCGCACCTAAGTGCCTGGTTATTTTAGTAGAAAACCCCGCATCCAGACATTTAGGCTTAGAATTTGTTGTCCGTTCGCCGCTGGCTCGCATTGTACCTACCTAATACATAAATAGGTTAGGTAGCGTATCAACACTTAGTCGTGGTTCGCAATTTTCGCACCGCGCCTAAATATAGTTATTTTAGTAGAAAACCCCGCATCTAGGCATTTAGGCTTAGATCTTAGGTATACTAGACACCCTAGTGCATAGGCACAGTGTAATACCTAACGCATTTGGCTTTGTTTTATTTTTTTCAATTACGTTGCTCGCTCGCCGCTGGCTCGCGTCGTATTTGCCTGGTACCTGCGTGGGTAGACACGTGGTTGTACCTCATTCCAATTCATACGAAAGTATTTTAATTTGAATAGATATTACGCAATACTTAATCTCTGAAATAATAGTTGAACCTAGACAGCGGTCTGGCTTGCGTAAGTACGATCTGGCTGTTGCCGGGAGCGTTTTGTTCAAGCGTGCATTCACAGTTGTAAATACCTACCTACCCGCCGCCTCGCTGCTCTGTACCGCTAAGATTAAGTCATTTCATATTTGTTGTTTACCGCACTTTAGTTTGAGATTTAATTGTAAACATGTCCCCAAAGGTTGATAAGACCGGTAAGGTTCAATTGAAACTTTTATACGCTAAAAAAGAAATGATTTACTCTCGCGTACAATCGATTTATGATAATGCACTTAAAACCTCTGATTTGGTCATCAGAGATTCGTTCTTGTGTTCTATAGAAAACTTAGATAGTCTACGCGCGGATTTCGAAACCTTAGTACATGACATCAACGTTTTAGAGTTGAATTTGGATCCCGATTACTCAGTGAGTTATCAAGCCTTGTCGTCGTTTGACGATTTGTATTGTCGTATCAAACGCGTCGCTAGGAGTTTGGAGAAACCGGCTGACCTACCCAACCCCACTCGCGACCGACCTAAGTTGCCACCAATTCAAATACCCGAATTTGATGGTAACATTCGCAATTGGTGTCTATTTATAGATAGTTTTGAGAATACAATAGATAAGAACGATTCGTTGACAGATCACGAAAAATTGCATTATCTCGTTGAAAAATTGACTGGTAAAGCTATAACCGTTTGCGCTGGAATTACGTTTAGTGCCGAGAATTATAATTTAATTTTAAATACTTTGAAAGCTAGGTATGAGGATAAAAGATCGGTAGCTAACGCCTATTTAGATCAGATGTTTGATTTGAAATCTATTACGGCATGTAACGATCAAAACTTAGAGAAATTTCTAGATACTTTCGCGTCAGCTGTTCGCGCCGTAAAGAATCTAAAGATCGATGACCTCTGCGACTTCGTATTTTTGTATATGGGTTTAAGGAAATTAGATTCCGAAACCATTCGTTTGTTTGAGTCGGATCATCGCGGCAATAAAATTCCTAAGTTCGAAGACTTAGAAGGTTTTGTTCGCGAGCATATAAAAGTATTGCAACGCTCTTCATCGAAACATGAAGGCGCGAAGATAGTTGTTGATTCTGCACGCAAAGTAGATGCGTCATCGAAGTCACTGAGGTCAACTCATACTTATGTTAGTACCGCACCAGCACATGTACAATCACCTGTTTGCTCTTTGTGTAGCACTCATCATTCGCAACTGTACAGGTGTCCTGGTTTTCTAAAATTGTCGCCTAGTGATCGTTATAAATTTGTTCGCGCTAATAATTTTTGTTTTAATTGTCTCGGTACTAAACACCGCGTTGTTTTATGTAATAGTAGAAATAGTTGTCGCAAATGTCAAGCGAGACACCACACTTTGCTTCATTTTGAGAATAGTAATGCCGCATCCAATGTGAGCACGGTTGGCTCGTCGAGCGGTGACACACGGCAGCCTGCGCCGCAGCCGCAGCCCGCGCTCGCGCGCGCTCCGGCCCGCCCGGTGACCGCCGCGGATGACGTCACCTTGTGTTCGTTCTCCGCTAGTGCTGCACTCACTACTGTGTGTCTTGCGACCGCTCGCGTTGTTATTGTTGATGCATTAGGTAAGCCGCGCATTGTTCGAGCGCTGTTAGATGGCGCTTCGCAAAGTAATTTTATTACTCAAGATTGTTGTCGGCGTCTTGGTTTCAATGTTGATAAGCGTTCAACCCGCTCAGTGGTGAAGGGTTTTGGAAGCTTACAGTCAGCTGTTCGTGGCACCGTTAAAACAAGGTTTAGATCTCGTTTTAATAATAATATTTGGTTTGACATGGATTCGCTCGTTATAGATAGAATAGCTGAACAGTTGCCTACCGTCCCGGTTGACACGTCTTTATTAACGAAATTTAAAGACTTGCCTTTAGCAGATGAGACTTACGCTGTTCCTGGAGTCGTCGATATATTGATCGGCGCTTCGATTCTCCCGCACCTCCAGTTATCACGTAAGGTTCAAGGGGGACCGACGTACCCCGCTCCGCACGCACTGGAAACAGTTCTTGGTTTTGTTATAATTGGTTCCGCACCCGCTTCTATAGATAGTTTTAGTCACTCGACTGCTTCGTTCTGTTGCACCGTCGAGCCGCCGCTGGAGTCTACCATCCGCAAGTTTTCGCTCGGTGGCTCCCGTGTATCCGCTGAAAAACGCTTTCTTTGTTTGGAACGAAAGATGCAGGCGTCCCCAAAGTCGAAGCGGGCCTATGATGAGGTTGTTAACGAATATTTAGATAAAGGTTACATCTCACCTGCGCCTGCGGACACTGGCGGGACCCAGCCTTCGTACATTATCCCGCACCGCGGAGTTATTAGAGAAGATAAGCTTACTACTAAAACTCCGTGTAGTTTTGGATGGCAGTGCTAAGACTAGCACTTCCGTGTCGCTTAATGACATAATTGTAAATTTTCGCATTAATATTAGTAATTTTTTAGCTTTTAGGACTCAACAGTCGCTTTGTGTTGGGCCCACTCTTCGCCCCATCGTTGGGACACATTCGTCGCTAATAGAGTGGCAAAATTCAATCTGAATTGGCGCCACATAATCTCTTTCACGTTGCTGGCACCGACAACCCAGCCGATTGTCTCTCTCGTGGATTGCTTCCTTCGCAAATTTTGGATCACCCGTTGTGGTTTGGTGGACCGTCCTGGATTCATGCCGCGTTAGATGGGTGGCCAGTTAGTCAATTCAATCCCACTACGGTTTCCGAACCACCCGAGGAGAAGAAGCACTCGCTTGTTGTATCGGTCCCACGTGAAGAGACCCTTATTTTGTTGTTGGCTAATCGCGTCTCGTCTTGGTCGAGACTGTTGCGTTGTGTTGTTTGTTCGCCTCTGCCCTCTGCCTAGCCAGCGGTAGGCACGAGCTCCAATCTAGGTTTATATTTTAGTTGTTATTTCCCAAACCTAGATTTAGATTGGACTTTAGATTTGTTTCGCATTTGTCGTTTCGAAGGTAACCCTTCAAGCCGGGGGGAATGGTTGCGCCGATGTAGAAGCTGTATTTCTTGACGCGGAAACACACTCATTCTATACCCAGCTCCCCTCCCGCACTAACCATAGAATAGTACTAGATATAGCTTCCGTCCGCCATTTGTGAAATATAGACACTCACTCCCGCTTTGAACTAGCCAGCGTAAAGACGGACCGCGCTCGCGTCTCTCAAAAATGGATAATATTTGTTACATTTTTACCACTTCATAGACTTGTACCGATCGGATTGTGCCTCTCGTGTGTTCCTCAAGTGATCTAGTGATGCTGACGGCAGCTCCTGAGCAAAGAAGAGAAGATCCGTGTACCGGCTGCGATGAAAACACGTGTGTCGTGAAGGTTAGTGCATCCTCTCCTAATTTCTCGGGTTGCATTCATTGCTTGGATCACGCCCGCGGCAACCCGATCACCTGTCTTTTGTGTGTAAAGCGTCAATGGAACAGTTAGCTACTTCCCCGCAATACAGTCCACTAGCGCACGTGGCCAAATCGCGCCACCATACGTTATTTATTTAATATTTCTTGAAAAAAAAATATAAGTTTTGAAGGCAATGGTCTAAAAATGTTCTTATTACGTTACCGAATAAAATTCGTTATAAATGAAAACACGTAAAAGATTGCAAACCTTTTTAATAAATTTTAAATATTTTAAATGAAAACACAGACAGAGAACACAAAACTTAAATTATAAGATCAATTCTTTAGAAGAAATAGACCACATTTTGTCCATTTCGTTACCTTTGGAACACGTGCTTGGAAAAAACATTTTAAATTATTAAGTTCACTGGCAGAATCTCAGTCATTTTTTAATTAAAATTATAAAATAAATCAACAATCATTGCTGTAACATTCTTAATTATTATATAAAATTGTTAAAATTTGAATATTAATAGAAAAATCAGTCATCTCCATTAGGACAGTAACAAATTAGGAACTTTGGTAACAAAACAAGAACTTATAAGGCTGAGTATACAATACACTTCAAAACAATGTTTTTATTTAACATAATTCGAACTTAAGATTGAGAATGATGTTAATTAGCTATCTTAGAAATTGCAATTTTGTTCGAGTATAGTATTTTAAAAGAACTGTCGTTGACTACTGTACTTTCAATCACGTTTCACGTGAAAATTAACTATATTTATTTTAAAGTAAATAAATAAAAAATGGGATAACAAATAAACTTAAGTGTTATTTAGTAATAGTTATGAAATTATTATAAAAATTAGGCATTGCAAATCTCACACTCGTCTGGAGGGTAATGATCATATAATAAAAAATCACAATTAGGGCACTAAACATATATATCATCCAATAAACTCTTCATGGCTTCAGTATTCATCGATGATACAAAGTGAATTTGCAGGATAATAGATGGTTCTGTCTGCCAATTACAATTAACACATCTTGGTGATCTTATATAGTGTGTTTCGCTCCAAGGCCAAGGCAGCTTGTTTCTTAGATAAAAGCAGAAGTCAGACTTAGACAAAAACTTGTCAATGTTTATTAATACTCCCATTTCTAAAAACGGGGGACTGTACCTGAAACCAATAAATATATATAATACTCGTACCTACCCACTAAAAGCTGTTCAAAATGAATTAAAACATGAGGCACAAATTATGAAGTCCATATCTGTCTCTCCACCAATGCAACGCCGACAATAATATCTGTTACACGTCATACATCTTACCAGTTCATACATGTTCATACACATCTTGCATTGTGTACAAGAAACTAGACGTTTTACTACGGTCCGTAAAGATTTTTTTGCGATAATATTGATTTGTCAGTTATTTGTGGAGTTGAACGATTTGGCCTTCCTAAATTAAGCTGCACATTATGTTTTTTTTGTTTGTCATTGTGTGTAATGTCAGATATATCTACACTATTGGTAATGAAATTTTGTTCAGTGTCTTGTTTAATACAAAAAACTTGACTGTTAATATTTTCTTTAATCGATTCAATATCTTCATTACAAACAGTTATTTCAGTGGTTGCATTAAGTTCGGCATTATGTTCTATGACTATAACTTGACTGTTAATTTTTCGTTAATAAGTACGCTGTCGATCTCTTCATTAACAACAGTTATTTTTGTGGCTAAATTATCTTCAATATGTTGTTCCATATCTATAACTTGACTGTTAAAAGTTTCGTCGATAGATACGCAGTCAATTTCTTCATTTAAAGCTACATTTTCATCTAATGATTAATCCGTAACAGGAAAGAAGTCATCGTAACATGAAAGATCGGTGTTAGCAGGCGTTGAAGGATCCGTTGGCTTCTCAGTAAAAACTGTTTCGAATTGGTGCGTTTTCATATCAAAACAATTGCAGATAAAACTATTACAAAAACAAATTAATTGACGATGATAAATTAATTTATCATTACTTTTCATGGCTATAACCTCATGGATACTCATAGTACCTGGAACAGCTTTCAGAGAAGTTGGTATTAATTTGCCAACTTCATCAATTTCATTTTCACTGATGTAAATACATTTTACTGAAGGTACAGTCTGTTCTAAAGACGAGTAGACGTCGGAGGCATTTTGAATATCTTTGCCATAGGATACTTCACGTCTTCACGTTCACTAGGACCTTCACCGTCTAAGGCTCTTTTCACAACACCGCCTATGGCATCGGCCACGCCTTTTCCGTGACCGCTTTCAAAAAAGGACCATGCTATATCAATATGGTATAAAACGGCATAATATTTGATAAGGTAAAAGTTCTTTTTTGCTTATATTGTGAACTTGGTCCATCGGAAAAAATATATAGTTTTTTAAGGTTAGGTATACGTGTTTTGGTTACTTCGAGTATTGTTATTAAATGAGCCCATATAGCTTCTGGTTGATGAACATTGCTTGGTGAAATTGTACAAAATGATTGCTTTGTCTCTTTGCAATATATGACACCGGTATGCAATGTTACTTGTATTTTGGAAGCGAACTTCAGTACCCATCTTGCACACGTAGTTTTCCGAAAAGTCGCAATGTATGGCAGCTTCATTTTCATCTAAATGTTCTTTGCAATTTTTATATTCATCAGTTTGATGCAAAAAATTAAAGACATGTGTTTTAAATTTAGGAATATCTGCTTCCAAAGCGTCAACTAAAAGTCGAATAGTTCCAGTTTTATTCGTATTTGTAGTTTTTTCGTTAACATAGATATCAATCAATCAGCCCACCGCAGTCCACTGCTGAACATAGGCCTCTCCCAATGTGCGCCATTTTCTCCGATCCTCCGCCTTCCGCATTTAGTCTGTCCCAGCCACCTTTTTCAGGTCGTCCGTCCATCTGGCTAGGGGGCGTCTTACCTTTCGTTTACCTTCTCGCGGTCTCCACTCTAGGACTCGTTTGCTCCAACGACCATCGGTCCTTCGGCAAACGTGGCCAGCCACAATATAGATATATTTTTGTCATTAGCTGTCTTCTTTTCGTAAGTATGCTGAACTGTCTCCCACATTTTCCATTCTATTGTCATCTCTGGGTCTTCTATATTATAATTAAAAAAATTAACATCTGCACTGTAAACATTTGCCATACATGCAGTTATAATTTTTTATGTTGCACACATTGTCCTTTATCAGTACGTAGAAATTGGGATATAAAATAATGTTGCGCCGTCTGAGTGCTACACATTTAAAATCAAAATTGCTTTGTTTTATGCATAAACACGTTTCTCTTTTGTTTATTGATGGAGAAAGTATTTAAAAAGGTTTAAATCTACATAAAGTAGCAAAATAAACGGATCCACCTTCTTTTTTAAAAATCTCATATAAAATTTTTAATGTATTATTTAGGTATCTAATTTGTTTTTTGCATTTATTTTTGGTTACGTATTCTCTTTTCCCTGTTGTAGCTCTTGTAATATCATCTCACAAAAAAAAACTTCTCGACTTCTCTTTTTATTTTCACTATCTTCTTCTCCTTCTTTTTCTACTTTTTAATAACTCCCATAACGCCTAACATGTTCAGCATATAAGTCTTTGCCTTTGTTTGAGTCGTAGATTTCTGCACAGCAATCCTTTTAAGTACATTTCTTTCGTTGTTATTTTTACAGCTGCAGTGTCTTTTAAAGCTTTTTCTAGACATTCGTTCGTTCCTAGCCTGTAGTTTTAGTATATCTAATTGTAGTGTGTCTATTGTTTCTTCTGTATGCGATACAGTTTTTTTTCTTAAAGCTTCATTTTGGCGAAGTAAAGTAATAATGCGATTTTGAGATGCATTATATTTCTTTCAAAACGCATTTCTAGATCTTTGAATACTTTTATATTTGACATTGCAGTGTTGTCGCTAGCAGTACTTGTTATTTCGGAACTGGTGGAAACTGTTTCTATTGTGCTGTTCTCTTTTTTCTTCTGTCGCTTTTGTTCCCGCCATTTTCTTCTCACCTCCGATTTTTCTCTATCATTTAATTCACTAACTTTTTTATATTTATATTTAGATTTAATTCTCTTCTCTCTTCTGGATCTTGTTTAAGGCACTCTCTATAGCGTCTCTGCTTTTCTGCGTTTGTTAATGGCATTATTAAATTTACTGAAAACAATAATTTTTACATTTAAAGCTAGCTAATAACGATGGTTTTTAGTAAATACCTAACTACGTTTAAGTAAAAAAAATAAACAAACAAAATGTCATCCTAAACGCATATACCTGCTTCATTCCGCCATGTGTAAAAACAGATTAATTAACAACATTTAGTAAATAACTACTGAATTATATATGTATAGACATACATATATATAGACAGCTATGTCTTGACAGACGTTGTCTTGTTCACCTGGTTGGCAGCGCCGGGTACAATCTCAACTTTTTTTTTTTTATATAGGACACGTCAATTAGACTGCGCCTTGCCTGATGGTAAGCTGAAGGCAAAGTCCCAGAAAAGAGGGTCACCATTACTTACGGGTTAGGGTACATCCCGCCCCTAAGAAATCCCGCCCTCGGGCGAGTTGCACCATGTCAACAGTTGCTAGGGCCACTTTCGCCCGAATACATTTTCAATACTGGGCCAGTTGTACCCCTGAAAAATCATTAGGTGTCAAGCGGCCCACCGCTCCAGATTCTTACACTGATATGGAGACACGAAACCCCTCACCCGCCCGCCACCCATCAAGTGGGACCAGCAATACAAGTCAGTGCAAGGTGGGCGCTCAAATGCGTCTCCGCCATCCCCGACAAAGCGCGAAGGCAAGTATTCAGTAAAGTGCGATCACTGCTGCATATCTATAATTATTTTGGCAGCAAAACTACGAACGTATTCCCCTTTATTACTTCCTCTTTAATCCTCTGTAGTACGTCGGCCCGTCTACTGATGTGGAGATACGAAGTTCTTCACTCACTCGCCACCTATCGGGTGGGTCCGGCAATATAGGTCGGTGTAGGGTGGGTGCTCAAATGCGTCTCTGCCGTCCCCGACAAAGCGCGAAGGCAAGTATTAAGTAAAGTGCGATCACTGCTGCATATCTATAATTATTTTAGCAGTAAAACTACGAACGTATTCCCCTTTATTACTTCCTCTTTAATCCTCTGTAGTCCGTCGGCCGGTCTACTGATGTGGAGATACGAAGTTCTTCACTCGCTCGCCCCTCTATCCACTAAAATCCATTGTAAAGATCCATTGATGGATCTTTTTGCACTCTTATGTCCACTTTAATCCTTGATGCAGGATTTTTTGCAAAGTGGATTTTTTGGAACTCCACTTGTTCACTAAAATCCATTTGACAGATCCATTGATGGATCTTATTGCACTCTTAGGTCCACTTTAATCCTTGATGCGGATTTTTTTGGGAAGTGGATTTTTTGGAACTCCACTTGTTCACTAAAATCCATTGTAAAGATCCATCAAGGATCTTATTGCACTCTTATGTCCACTTTAATCCTTGCACCAGATTTTATTGCGAAGTGGTTTTTTTGAAACTAGCGTGTCTTCAGATTCATTAGGTATATGGTAGGTGACCCATTAAATACACTTATATAAATATATAGCCATTTTAATCATAAACGGAAATATTGAATTTTGAAACAAACAAACACTGGTGTTGAAAAATGAAAAAAATAAATGTGTAACAGCGGATTCCACCAAGTGCCGTTAATCAACAGTATAAAAAAATAGAAAATTATAATATCGTCCATTAGAACGAAGAACGAAAGATTAAAAAATTAAGTAATTTAATTTGAAATATTTTTATTTTATTTTTTCCAAGAAGTGCGCCACTGATATATCTCCATTTATCAGTTCTATTTCACACTCTTGAATAAAAGCATCGTATTTAATTTGATATTTCTTTCTTTTGTTCGAACTGTTATTGACTGTTCTGATTGCGCTATAATCAGCTTCTTCATACAATTTATTTAATAAATATACTAAATTTGGCTTCCTGCGGCCAACATTTTTATTAAGACTGGAGGGCCAAGCTTCTACGCAGTTGTTGGTCCGGTGGTGTTCTCCGAATATGGTCCAAGTATTCTTAATATATTTGTTATTAATTCAGAACCGTTCAATGTAATTTCTTAACTTCGTAAAAATTACGTCGCGACGCATTATTTCTCTCACATATGACCATCCTTCTTCAATCTTTGTAGACGGCAAATGGGGCAATGCTGCACACAAATCAACTACTCTTCGATGGTATTTTTGTTTGGAAAGACCAAAAGTCTTACTTTTTCTTCTTATACTATTTTGGAAATGGTATAAGCAGCCAACAATGTGTGCATCTGGATAATTTTCAGTTACTGCTTTAATAGCCGGTAATTCGAAGTCTAAATTAAATTGCGTGGGGTGAAAATCAGGAAATTTTGATTTAATAATTTCAAAGAGAGCATTATATGACTCATGTTTCCGGTTGGACATGAGAGCATAAATGATTGGTACGACTCTATTGGTGGAATTCGTACTCCCTAAATCCCCATGTATGCTATATATCTGGAGAAAAGGTGCGGGTGTACTTTTAAATGTGCCATCAGCAAATACATGTTTGATTTTCGGAATTATCTCTCTAGTTTCTTTTAAGCAAAAAACTATAATTCGCGATTCACCGTAACTATAATCGGCCAATAGGAAATCAGAAAATGTGTTGGGTATTTCGACCTCACTGCAATGGCCAAATGATGTTTTATTAACGCCTAATTTTAAATTACGTTGTCTATACAAACCGCTTTTTAAAGATTCATATGGCGGCAGTCTTGTTACTAAATTTAAACCTTTACTCTTTACGCTTCTTGCGAATTTCTTGTAAATACTTGGAATAGGCAGATTTTCAGAAGATGTAACATTAGTTCTGCATTCATCGATTGCTAACAATATTTCATTACATGCATGGTCGGGTCTGCAAATTTCTACATGCGGATGACGCCTTATAATATTATCCTGAAATAACATTAGGGAACAGTAATAAAATAGTGTATAAGTACTAAGTAGGTAAGTGATATACTTCTGAGATATATAAAATGAGAAAATACCTTATCTATTGTTAAAGTACCCCCACAATGCTTCGATTTCCAATAACGACACCGCCATAGGATTGAACCTTGCTTGTATGTTGTTTTCTTATGATACTTGAGTCCATCGCATAATAATCCTTTTTCATTTTTAATGTAATGTAATCCAGCAACTTCCATGATCGACCACAAACCGTATTTAATAATTAATTATTTATTACCTATTATACCTATTAAATATGACAATATGAAAAAATACTATTAAAGGTACAAAATTAATTTATTGTTTTTCAAAATAATCTCCCTTGGTGTCTATGCACTTTTTCATTCGATCAAACCAGTTTTGAAAACTTTTGTGCCACTCCTCTGTGGTGACCTCTGAAACGTGTTTTTCATACTCCTCGACAGCCTCTTCTGGTGATGAAAATCGTTGGCCACGTAATTGGTTCTTAATTTTTGGGAACAGATAAAAGTCACAAGGTGCCAGGTCGGGACTGTATGCAGGATGACTCATGAGTTCTACATTTTTCGCCTTCAAAAAGTCGTTTGTCTGTCTGGCCGTGTGAGAACTAGCATTGTCGTGGTGCAGGATGATACGGCGTTTACGGTTATTTTTACGGAGTTCGTCAATAACTTCCGGCAAACAAATGGTCGTGTACCAGTCACTATTCACAGTACGACGATTTTCTAAAGCAACAGTAGCCACGTGTCCAGTTTTATTAAAAAAAGAAGCAATCATCCGCTTAGATGCACTTTTCACGCGCGCCACTTTGGTTGGTTTCGGCTCATCTTGAAAGACCCATACGCTCGATTGCTGCTTTGTTTTGGGTTCGTAGCAATAAATCCATGTTTCGTCACCTGTTACTATGTCCCACACCAAATTTGACGCACCTTCGTTGAATCTGGTAAGCATGGCACTGCACCAAGTGACGCGGTCCGTTTTTTGATCCTCGGTCAAGTTATGTGGGATCAACCGCGAGCACAGCTTTCTCACACCCAAATGTTTGTGTAGGATTGATTGTATTTGCCTCATGCCTATTTCTAAGGATGCGCGAATTTCATGGTAGGTCACATGCCTGTCTGTTTCAATCATACGGCGCACAGCATCGATGTTTTTGTTGGTCACAGCGGTGGACGGCCGACCATCGCGAGATTCGTCACTGAGATTGATACGACCACGCTTGAATTCTGCAAACCAGCTATAAACAGTCGTCTTGCATGGAGCTTCATCGCCAAAAGCTGTTTCAAGCCGAGCGATGCTCTGTTGAGCCGTCAAATTACACTTAAAATCGTAGAAAATCATACTACGAAAATTTTCCCGAGTTAAATCCATGTTGATGCAGACACACAATTTTTTAAATGGCGCCACAAGGTAAAAACAAAAGACAGTCAGATAAAACAAACTGTATTCTACAGCCAATGAGTTCTATTTTCAAATGATGTAATAAATTTTTAAATATTGTTTATGTAAGTGGCCAGTTCCGGAAACTTTTAGTGTAACCTATGTATTAAATAGCGTGACAGACAATTGACATTATATATAGTTATGATTTATGATTCAGCCAGGAATGATAAAAGAAGATTGCATTTGTGTTATCTACTGTTTACGAATGTATTTTTTAGAGACACGTTAGTCCCAAAAATCCACTTAGCAAAAAAATTTGGAGCAAGGATTAAAGTGAACGTAAGATTGCAATAAGATCCATCAATGGATCTGTCAAATGGATTTTAGTGAACAAGTGGAGTTCCAAAAAATCCACTTCCCAAAAAAATCCGCATCAAGGATTAAAGTGGACCTAAGAGTGCAATAAGATCCATCAATGGATCTGTCAAATGGATTTTAGTGGGCAGGTGGAGTTCCGAAAAATCCACTTTGCAAAAAATCCTGCATCAAGGATTAAAGTGGACATAAGTGTGCAAAAAGATCCATCAATGAATCTTTACAATGGATTTTAGTGGATAGAGGGTCGCTCGCCACCTATCGGGTGGGACCGGCAATATAGGTCGGTGGGTGCTCAAATGCGTCTCTGCCGTCCCCGATAAAGCGTGAAGGCAAGTATTAGGTAGGGTGCGATCATTACTGCATATCTATAATTATTTTAGCAGTGGGACTGCGAACGTATTTTTTTTTATTACTTCTTTAAACCTCTGTAGTCTGTCGGTCTGTCTGTTACAAGCATATCTCCGAAACGGCTTGACCGATTTGGATGTTCTTTTGATCTTCCTTAGGGACCGGAAGTGGGTCGGGTTTTGGATAATATGCAGGAATGTGCATATTTAACTGAATAATTAGATGGGAAACGTTCCAGCATTATAGGCATTATCTAAGTGAATAAATTCAACTTACCTACAAGTAATTGTGGAGGATTATGATTTTAAATAATATGATACGCATTTTGTGTACATAATTATTTATTATATATTTTGGGGCTAAGTGTTATCTGTCAGCTTGCTTCAAAATCAGAAAAAAAGGACAACTGACTGAAATCAAATATTAATTTGTTACTTGTTTGTTTACCATTATTGTGTGCGCTATAATCGACGCATTTAGTTCAAATAGAAAAGTCAGATATTAGCTAATTTTTCAATACAATGACCTACACTGATTTCGTTATCAATTAATTCCTTAATAATGCTTCCTAATCTCTTCTGGGACCACATACTTTTGTTTTGGCACTAATAAATCCTTGTTTCTGAAGTAACCCGAAGTAGTACATAGAATCTTTTTGTAAATGAAATAATAACTTGGCAAGATTTGGTTTTGGTTGTAATTTTTTATTTAACCTTCCATTCCAGGATTCAACGGCGTTATTAGTTCTATGCGTTACGCCGAAAAAATGCCACTTATCATGAAACCACCCCTTTTTCAAAAGCCATGTTTTTTCAAAATAATCATTGAAAAGTTATATTTTGTCATCTCCAATAGATTCTCCTTGAACGTACAGCCAACCGTCTGTAACGTAATCGTCAGGAAGATGCGCTAAAGCTAAGCAACGCTTTATGTGTGATGTATACATTTTATTCTTTTTCATGCCCAATTTTTCAGCTTTCCTCCATCCCCCTATTTAAAAGGTGGATGGTGGTTCACATCGCCAAAAACACAACCATAAAAATATATGTACCTTACTAACAATAGTATATAAGTGAAAAATGTACGTACTAACCATCTATGGGCTTGTTTCGAAATAAACTTTATTTAATTTAATTTAATAAACATCTATGAAAATGGAAAAAACGTTAACGTCAGAACCTCTGGACCAAGTTCGATATTTTATGTTTGGAAAGTGTCAAATTACAGTACCTTTTTGATACTATTTGATACCTAAACTAAATTATTTAGTACCTCGATGGAGCGCGAGAAAACATGAAAAGATAGTGGCCAGACATTCTGACGTCAGGTTGTCTGGACCACATTTTTTCACATTGTTAGGTCCAACATAACCTATTTATTTTTTTGTATATATTTAATACCTTTTTTGTACCTGAACATAATTTTATTTTTTATTTTTATGGCGTCCCAGAAAAAACTTACGGACGAATGAAATTTTTTAGGAAGTCAAATTTATTTTATGGCTCTTTAATTTGCAGTATGTTTACCTATAAAATATATTTTGTACCTAAATGTATGACTGGTTGAACGGCTCAACGTACCTAAGTTGGCTCGTCGTTGGCGCGATTGAGGGGAGGCCTATGCCCAGCAGTGAACTTATAGAAGCTGATGACAATGATAACGATATATTACTTATATAGTTTTGCATAATAAGTATAGTAGTTCATTGTGAATTAGAAATAAATACACTCTGTTTTAAATAATAATTTTAATAATCAGAATTGTATTAAACATGATGTTATTGATAATTGAAAAAATAATTAACACTTTTTGGCGTATATTAAGCAGTCATTTTTTTATAACTTGCAGTAATTCTAATTGACATATCGTCGTAACATTGCCATTTTGACCCACGTCGGCAATGTGACTTGTAATGTCCTACACCTTTGGGAGTCGCAGATGGCACAAATTCAATAAGGGTCCTTTCACACAGACCGGCTCGGAGAGCATCGGCGAGCATTTTTCTTTTCACACTGACCGGATCGTACAGGCTTGGAGTAGTCGGAGCGGAGCTGCCAACTATTTCACATAGACCGGCTGGAAGCTATCTGAAAGCGGATGCGCTCGGAGCCGGTCAAATGCGCTCGCAGCCGATCGGATGCCCTCGTAGCCGATCGGTTGCTCTCGGAGCCGGGTGGATACACTACGAAGGCAATACCAGTATTCCACGCAGTTCAAGTTTTGTTTTCGGTGTTAACGTGTGCTTTTCGGAACATGGATTTAGATAGCTCCGATGAAGAAATATTTTTGTTAGCAAGATTGTTTGAAGCAGTACAAAACAAACGAAAGCGCAAGCGGAGACAAATATGGGCAAAAAATATTTGGAGAAATCGATTAATCCATGGAGAGTTTCACACCATTTTCGAGGAATTAAAGAATGATAACCTCAAATTTTATGAGTATTATCGTATGGAATACTGGCAATTTTTGAAATTGACATGTTTGTTAAGAGTACATATAACAAATAAGACTTCCAATTATCGTTGTGCGATTACAGCCGAAGAAAGATTAACGGTAACTTTAAGGTAAATAAAATACAATTATTTTATAATAATCATCTTATTTAGATCACAAAATCACAGCCGTCTAATTATTAAGCATTGTTAATGTATTAATTATTTTGTATTTTGTGTGCTGGTATTGTACCCATAAGTAGTCTGATCTGGATATTTTTGAGAAATATAGGTTTCGTTTGACAACTGTTGGTAAGTAGATTGATTAGGGGATGGCAACTGTTGATAAGTAAATTGATTAGGGGATGGCAACTGTTGATAAGTAGATTAGTTAGAGGATGGCAACTGTTGATAACTAGATTGGTTAGACGATGGCGATGAATTTATTGGCAAAGAATAATTCAAATCTGTACTATTTTCATACAGACTTAATTCAGCTTCATTAACAATGTTAAACACGCGCCTTTTAATTCGTGCTTGGACTTCTTTTGGAAATGTTTCCACTGTATCTGACATAGATAAAAAAAAATTGCGTAATGCCTTGTCATAGGGTGTAGTATTTCTTATTTCTTCAAGATATTCCTCGAAAACCGTAGCAACATCTTTGTTTAAGCGTGGTCTCTTTTTCGAGCCGGAAGTACTTGCAAGCGATTCAACTTCGGAATATTTAGATGATCTCGATGGTGGTAGTGGTGTGCCAGGCTCCGAATCATCCGATGATAACGTAACATTAGATATTTGGTTCCGATTGCGAAAAAACGGCATTATAAAGAAAGTTCTTTTTTAAATTTTATTAATTTTGACGTAGTCGCACCATCGCCACTCTTGCCTTTTCGGTTATAATAGGCTTTTCTGAAGTTATCTCGCAGTTTCTTCCAACGATCCATGCACTGTTTAACTGGAAAGAATAAAAATATAAAAATAAAATACTGCCTTAATATTTAGTACCTATTTTTGTGTTTGTTTTGTTTTTACAGATTCCTCATTACTGGTTGCAGTTTCAAAAACTTGTCATTTAATTTCCGAATGGGAATTTCTACAGTTCATTCAATAATTCATGAGACAATCCGAGCAATTTGTGATGTTTTGATGCCCTTAGTTATGCAGATACCAATTGAAGAAATGTGGGAAAAGGTCTCTCGTGATTTCTTTAATATTTGGAATTTTCTTAACTGTTTGGGCGCTATAGACGGAAAGCATGTCAGCATACAGGCACCACATAATAGTGGAAGCTTATACTATAACTATAGGAACTTTTTCAGTACAGTGTTACTAGCTGTAGTCGACGCGAGATACAGTTTTTTAATTGTTGATATCAGATCATATGGTAAAAATAGTGATGGTGGAATTTTACAGAATTCAAAGTTTGGAAAAAAACTGAACACTAATAAATTAAAGCTACCCCCAAATAAAACATGTTTTCATAGGAGATGAAGCATTTCCATTGACCAATAATATATTGCGGCCGTATCCGAGAAATCAAATAAGAACAGAATTATCAAAAAAAGTATTTAATCTGCGTTTAAGCAGGGCAAGAAAAGTCGTGGAATGTGCATTTGGAATGCTAACACAAAGATTTGAGATTTATCAAAAACGAATGAAAATTCAACCCAAGTACTGTGACTTAATTATATTATCAACTACATGTTTACATAATTTTTTAATAGAAAATCGGACGCCAGGACAAAATAACTTTCTTCACAGCAATATGAATTTATTAACAGCGATAACAGACAATAATGATGAAATTAGTTCTAATATCGACTCAGGTATAACCATAAGGAATAAATTTAAGAATTATTTTTTAGCAAGTGGTGCTTTAGATTGGCAAGATCAAGTGGCCACTCGAGTTTCTTAAGTTATATTTAATAAAAATTGTCCGCTACTTCTTGAGTAGGTATAAATAAAGTAGGAATATTGTAACGTACAGATACTCAAACGATTTTTAAAGTGGGCGTATTTAAATTCATGTTATTCTTGTTTACACCTTGAATTTACAAGTTGCAGCATGTTAAGATGCCCTTACTTTAAAATTCGTTTGAGTATCTGGGGGTACGTGTAAAACAATAAAATCTTAGTACTTACCACTTATTCCGAGACATTTACTAATTTCCTCCCAAGCATTGTCTTTCATAACCCGATCGCTATATGATGGCTTGGTTATGTCAAATAAACACTCATATTTTGACACGAGTATTATTAATTTTTCATCCGTCATGTTTTCGTACAAGTGTACACAACTGTTTTGTATAAATTGTGCTATCAAAATGGCGGTTGGTGTGGGGAAGCGCGCACGCAATCGCAGCCGATCGGCTGCACGAGCGAGAAAGAGCATGCAATCGGAGCCGATCGACTGCGCGAGCGAGAAAGAGCATGCGATTGGAGCCGATCGGCTGCGTGAGCAAGAAAGAGCATCCAATCGGAGCCGAACAGCTGCGCGAACGAGAAAAGTACGCGATCGGAACCGGTCAGCTCCTCTTATTATTTCACACCAAGCGCGTTCAAGCATTCTTAATGACATAAACAGTGCAGTTGCAAAAATAAACCTTACTACAAATACTAAAATCTCTGTTTGCAACGAAATAAGAATCTGCTCTCCTCTCCGAGCCGGTCTGTGTGAAAGGACCCTAACAGATGGTACTTAGTACCTTTTAAAGATATATTTTGTGGTAAATCATTAATGCAAATTTGTACTTCAGGATTGGGCTCAAAAATAGCAATATTTTTCAAATTATAATTTCTGTTTCTGCCATCACAGCCAGAGTGACTGCAAATTAACATATTACTATCACCGCTAAGCATTGAATTTGCAGATTCACTTAATGTGTCTTTGTTCAAATCAAGTGGTAAAAAAGCACATTTCCTGGTAATGATATTTATAGGACAATTGAAATTTGTACATGATTCGGTTATGTCTGCACTATATATTTTATTCAATAATATTTTTTCAAATATGTATGCAACATTGCATTCACAGCTAACGTACATTTTGTCGCCAATGATCTTGGTTTCAAAATGTTTTTTCAGTATCTCTCCGCGCAGTTTGTAAACGTTTAGTGTTTCGTTGGCTATAATCATTTTAATTAATTTAACCCCTCCAATTTTCTAGCATAGAAGGCGTATCTGAAAAAAATGACTCATTGTTTATACCTTTTGTTAATTTAGTATTAGTTTTCGTATTGTTTTTGTTGTTCAATTTTTTTTCTTCTGTCATTTTTTCTGTTTATCATTAAATGTATGCTATTTAATTTACTGCTAGCCATTTTCAGTTGTCCCGAAATAGATTCTGAGTGTTTTACAATAAATTCGTCTATACGATATCTCTCTGATTTGGTGCTTATCTGGCATAAATTCTTTTCACCATTTTAAAGTAAACTTCGACATTAGACGAAGTTGGGGCGAATATTTCTGATTTAAAAGTTTTTATCATAACATTCGACCACAACGGAAGTTGTCCCATTAGTCGCGTTAAAGTTGTTAGAAATTGTGGGAAATAATACAAGTTGTCGTGTAATTCATAATCGCCGTCAGTAAGAGTAAGCAATAGATTTTGAGTATCAATAGCATCATAGTACCATTTAGGATTTTTTCCGGTAAACTGCTTATTTTCAATATTTTTCAATTCGGTGTCTGCAAACAGAGACTTGTTGTTTGATGACGACTGCAAAATTTTAGAAGTGTCTTTATTCGGTATTCTTAAAAGAAGCCAGTTGCCTTAACCTGATTTTAGCATGTTCACATCTTGTTAACATGCCTTGGTTATTTTGTCCATCATATTTGTGAAGACACATTGTGATTAGATCAATTATAATAACTTTTAATGTATCATAATCTTCACATAGCTTGATTTCTTGAAGGCATTTGGAGGAAAAAAACTGCTGAACGTATTTCGATGCGGTTTTTTTGTTAGAAAGGCCTGGTCAGACTTAAAATCTTACGTTTGTTTCATCGCAATCGGTTGATTAGAACCGGAGATGTGACCAAAAATATAATAAACTACACCTTCACGCCTACATCACTGAACTGATTTTGATGAAATGGTACAAGGATAGATTACATCATAAGAGAGGACATTTATGATGGTATGTTTGGTTGCAATAACCGACATCCACGCGGGCGGAGCCGCGGGCAATAGCTAGTATATTATATAGGTAAACATACTGCAAATTAAAGAGTCACAAAATAATTTAGTTTAGGTATCAAATAGTATCAAAAAGGTACTGTAATTTGACACTTTCCAAACATAAAATATCGAACTTGGCCCAGAGGTTCTGACGTTAACGAAAAAACAACCTTGAATTTTAGCTCTGGGATTATATGTTGAAATAGCTGACATTGCGCTAACTTCAAAATCCAATGTGTAAATATTCGGATTAAAAGCTGAAATCTGACTTTTTATAAAGGCTAGCAATATTTCATAGGTGTTTTGTTTCTTACTATCAAGAAAAGCATACAAAAGTGGTACAATACTGTGAGTTTCCTCAGTGCTACCTAAATCCGCATGAACAGTGTAAAGTGGTGTAAATGAGTTATACATTTAAAAGTTCCATCTAGGAATATATGGTTAGTTTTCCTAAAGCAAGTTTTCCTTTTTGAAATGAAAATAATAATATTCTTTCATCGTTGTCTGCATAATCTGCGAGAAGAAATTTGGTAAATTTACCTGGAATAACAACATCCTTAACATTTAGAAAACGTTGTTTCTTTGTTTGCCGTGATTTGTTTCTGTTTCTATACAATACTTTTTTCATGGTGTTGTAAGTAGGCATAGATTTAACCACATCAAAACCTAGAATGTTATAACTTTCCACTTCGTGTGTGCATAAATAGTTGGTATAGGCGTAAAATCATGTTTAGCTTTTTCTATGCATTTATGAACCCTGTACCTGACTTCATTTGACACCTCCCTGGGGGTGCATTTATGCGTTTTTTCTTTAATACCCATAGAACCAGAGGAGATCAAAGTAGCGTTGCACAATTTTCTGTTCGCGCACCGCCAAACAATATGTTCATTTTTGTTTTTCTTCTAAGATTATATTTGTATCCATTTCTCAAAAGAAGACCGCAGCCTTTTTGGGACTCGATAATGTGCATATTTCCTCCTATATAACCAGTACTAGAAGAAGATTTTGTCTTGTCTAAAACAAAATAAACCAGGAACTATATTAGCTACAGCACTAAAATGCTGCTTTTGGTTACGACTAACACAATATAATATATTTAATAATTTTTCCAGTAATAAATTAACTTCAGCACTAATTACTCGTATAGCAACAGGAAAAGAATAAAATTATGCACTAACCACTGACCGATAACACATAATAAGTGTCTTATCATAATATTCCTAGAGGGTAATTTAGCAAATGGCATATATGAAAAAGTAATATAATAAGTACCCTCTTCTTTGTTACATCGAATACAAATTTGTAGGTACCACAAAATATATAATAAATAATTGTAAACAACATGCGTATCATATTATTTGAAATCGTTATCCTTCACAATTAAATATGCACATTTTTGTAAATTATCTAAAATTTGACCCACTTCCGGTCCTTAAGGAGGATTAGAAAGGTATCCGAATCGGTCAAGCCGTTTCGGAGATGTGCTTGTAACAGACTGGGCAGACGGACTACAGAGGATTAAAGAGGAAGTAATAAAGGGGAATACGTTAGTAGTTTTACTGAGGAGTGAAAATTGTTTTGACAGATACCTTGTTCAGGATGTTAGCGATCTTATCTGTCACTCCTTTGATGTAGGGTAAAAAGGCTGGCTGTCTTTCCACCTTATAGTTCCGGGGTTTATTTGTGGTGAGTCTTGGTGGTCTTATCCGTCCATTGTATCCATTCTTTTGTAGAACGCCGCTTATGTGCTTCAATTCTTCCTGTAAATGTTCCTCGTCACATAAACTATATGCGCGGTCAGTAAGCGACGTCACTACCGAATTCAGATGGCGCGGATGATGATGTGAGTCGGCATGCAGATAGCGGTCAGTGTGAGTGGGTTTCCTGTACACGGAGTGGCTACACGACCCATCCTCACGAACACCGATCCTCACGTCAAGGAAGGCAAGGGTTCTTTCCTTTTCCATTTCGTACGTAAAGCTCATTTTTCCATGGATGTTGTTGAACTGGGCCACGTATTGTTGTACAACATTCTCACTCCCCTCCAGTATACAGAAAATGTCATCAACATACCGTTTCCAGATTTTGATGCTTGGGGCGGTGGGTATGGCTATGGCTTCGAAATGTTCCATCCACAAGTTTGCCACAACTGGAGCCACCGGACTGCCCATCGCTACTCCATCTATCTGTAGGTAGTACTCATTTCTGTATACGAAGTAGTTTGTGGTCACACAATGTTGCACAAGGTCGGCATATTCTTTAGCGACTCCGTTCTCTGCGATCTTTCGTCTTATGATCTCCAAGCAGTCTGTGATGGGAACATTTGGGAATAGCGACTCCTCGTCGAAGCTCACCATCACTTCTTGATCATTGACCGAAGTTTGACGCTCAATCTGAACGAAGTGTCTCGAGTCCTTCACGTACGACATGGTCCTACCCACCAATGGCTGCAAGATATTCGCCACATGTTTGGCTAGTTCATAGGTCGGCGAGTCAATCTGACTCACTATGGGCCGCAAGGGAGTGTTTGGCTTGTGTATCTTAGGCAGACCATATAGTTTGGGGGGCTGGTGGTTCCTGGGTCGCAGCAGGTGTGCCACTACCTCTTCACCGATTACCTGTTGATGTTCCTTGATCATTCGAACCGTGCTTCGGTTGGTCCGTGCAGTCGGGTTGTAGTTGACCTTCTTATACGTTTTTTCGTCACTCAACAAGTGCCGCATTTTGTCGTCGTATTCCGTGACGTTCATAACTACCGTGGCGTTTCCCTTGTCGGCCCTCAAGACTAGTATCCTGTCATCGTCTCGTAGGTCGCGAAGTGCACAACGTTCATCGGCAGTCATGTTGGATTGTGGGATCTTTGCTCGACGCAGAGTGAGAGAAACCTCTTGTCTAAGTACCTCAGCGTCATCAGCTGGTATTCTATTCCGTCGAACAACCTCCTCAATCGTACCTATAACTTTTTCGTACGGAATACGCTTAGGTGTAGGGGCAAAGTTCAACCCTTTCTCCAACGAGCTGAGTGCTGCTTCGGTCAGTACTTTCTCAGAGAGATTGACAACCGTCCGTGACCTATCGTGGTAGGGGACACTAGGTTTCTGTTTGCGTAAAAGTGATTCAAACTTACGTAACTGTTTCAAAACGCTAATTTCCCTCGTACGTTGTGCCTGTAGATAGGTAATCCGGTCACACTTATCAAAATCCTCACGCGACAACACAGCACTGCACTCCAGATGAATATTGTACAGCTCACACTGAACCTTGTCAAGTTCGTATCTAGTGTTACCAATCATTTTGCGAAGCAGTTTTACACTCGCGTAGCGTAAGATATTTTCGGAACCGTGTATATCCTTGCGAGGTACACACACGGGAATAATGTCCGCATCCCGACACTTCACCAAAAAGGATACGACGGACGACTCAGTTAAACTTATACTCTTTTTCCGCGCGCGTTCTAGATGTTTTATAAGTTTTATACTATCCGGCCCGTACCGGTGCACAATATAAGTATTTAAACTATCATGGTCACTGACATCAGTATCAGAATAAACGGGATATTTACCATGTTTCATTATTTTGAGTTTCCGATATTTCGGCGCTGTTGCAAGCACCATGGTTACACGGTTACATGCCGAATCAAGGAACACGTCAGGGCAGTCAAAAACAATGAACCGCAAAATACTGCAATCGCTCAACATTTATTGGAGTCCGGTACGAACCACTGGATCGAGCTACATAACCCTCAGATGCTTTCGACAGAACGCCACTATATACCAAACCTGGTTAGGGAAGCAATTGAAATAAAAAAGTATAAAAATTTCAATCGTGAGGATGGGTTTCAAAAAAAAAAAAAAAAACAGCATATGGAAAAAGTCTAATAGATAAAGCGGGGAATGACACCAAGGCTTTGTGGAAAGCTATAAAAACGATAACTGATTCTCAAAATACCAAAAGTAGCCCCGACGAGCTCCTACAAATAAACACCTCAACAAAGTCTAGGGAACAAGATGACCCCAATTATTTTTTTTCGTGTAAATCTTGTTTTGCAAATAACTGGCAGCAAATAAATAAAAATAGAATAAAGTAGATTACAGAGTTGTTCGAAACTTAAAAATAAATTTAAATAAGTAATGATTTTCGAATATGGAGGGAAAACTTTTAAAAGTGTTTGATTGTGCAGTTTCTCTGAGGCAATTTTTTTTTTTTTTTTTATTGTAAATAACGTTTATTATCAATAATACGTCTTTTACGTATGGTTTGTGCATTTTTGTGATTGTAGTCATCATGTCACGTCGTCATTTAAGTCGCGAAGAGATGTTAAGGGCTGTTGGTATGCTGCAAGCTGGACGAACTCAACGCGACGTAGCGGATGCTGTCAACACCCAACCAAGCGTAATTTGCAGATTATGAGCACGCTACAGGTCTACAGGGGATGTTGCCGAACGTCACAGGGGACGAAATAGGGTTACTACCCCGCGACAAGATCGTTTCTTGCAAAATTCCGCAAGGCGGCAACCCACGATTACTGCTCGTCAGTTGGTCGCAGGCCTCCAGTCTCAGCATCAAGTGGTTATTAGCGATCAAACTGTCAGGAGAAGACTACACGAAGCCAATCTTCATGCTCGCAGACCGCTTACGGTTCCAGCTCTTCGACGTGGAAATCGAGGTCGTCGCTTATTGTGGGCTAACGCACATTTACAGTGGACCGACCATCGATGGGCACGGATTCTGTTTTCCGACGAATCTCGCTTCGGTTTTCATCCTGATTCGAGAAGAGTGCGTGTATGGCGAGTTCCTGGACGTCGGAGTCGTCTCCAGAATCCGCAAGAAGTTCATCCTTACCAAGGTGGAACAATCATGGTATGGGCTGGAATTCGCCTTGGTGGAAGGACCGACCTCGTTTGGATACGGGGCAATTTGAATGCAAACCAATACATTCAGGAGGTTAAACACCCCATGGTAATCCCTCATCGACAGCAGTTCGGTCAAGATTTTATGTTCATTCAAGATAATGCACGGTCACACACCGCGAGGGTAGTGGTCAATGCGTTAAGCGAGCACAATATGACGACGTTGGAATGGCCTGCTCAGTCTGCCGACCTCAATCCCATAGAGCATGCCTGGGATTTGCTTGGGAGAAGAGCTTTCAGTGATTCTTTGGAAAATCTGAACACTGAAGAACAACTTTTTTTACACCTTCGCAGTGTATGGAGCCATATTCCACAGACGATGATTGACAATCTCATACTAAGTATGCCACGCCGTTGTCGAGCTGTTGCTAATGCTTTAGGAGGTCCTACAGATTATTAAAAACGTTTAAAGTACGGTTAATTACTGTATTTCTTACTACCTCGTTATTTTTGTGCCTAATCATAGAAGGTTGTAATACTCAATATTGGCACTATTCAATACTTTCTTAAAAAAAAAAAATTTTGGTATGAAAATGTATTTATTAAAATTAAAATTAAAAACGGTATAAAAATACCCTTCTATTGATATAAAACACTCACTATTACAAGAAAGGGTTTTTAAATAAAAACTAGAAATGTCCTTGTTCCCTAGACTTTGTTGATGTGTGTATGTACAAACCCGCAAGACTCCACAAACAACGTTTGTAACTACTTCGCAAAGGTTGGAGAAAGCCTCGCTGATGCAATAATTGCATTAAATCCCTGCCCAATACCTCCCGCAAACAACTCAATAAACATACTCAGCCCATCAACTCAGCTCAGCACATGTTTCCGCAAATAAAATTATCTTTATCTTTATCTTATCTTTATCTTATCTTATCAAACTCAATGGCCCTCTTGGAAGTATCCGAATCCGAGATAAAAACTATTATGCTACTGCTCCGTCCAGAGTGCGCTGTGGGATGGGACGCCATCTCTATGCAAACACTCAGAGAATCTCAACAAGTATTAATTCCCGCCATCACGCACATCTGTAACCGAGCAATAAATACCGAAGTATTCCCAACCTCCTTCAAAAAGGCTATCGTACACCCTATCTATAAGAATGGGGATAGGAACTGTGTCACCAACTATCGGCCTATTGCGGTACTAACTGCACTTTCTAAAATTCTGCAGAAAGTACTTAATAATGCACTGACGAAATACCTGAACAAATATAATATTTTGGCCAAAAACAAATATGGCTTCCGGGCAGGTGTTTCGACAGATGTTGCCGTCCACGACCTAACCAGCGCTATAGTCGAAAACCTGGACACAAGAGTAAAGTCTCTATGTGTTTTTCTAGATCTCTCCAAAGCATTCGACAGTCTCTGTCCCCATCCTCTTAAATAAGTTAAACAGGAAGGGATACGAGGTTTACCCTTAGAGCTTTTTAAGGATTACCTCTCCTCTAGAAAACAGGTTGTTAAAATAGGAAGCTATTTAAGTGACGAGGAAATTGTATGGCGTCCCGCAAGGAAGTATAATAAGCCCGACCCTCTTCCAAATATACATTAATGATCTTTGCGCGATGTACACACGAAAATTTTCATCTACGCAGACGATAGAGCAATCCTAGTATCAGGCGCCAACTGGCAGTTAGTAAAAGAAAGAGCTGAATACTCAATGACTAGAATCATGGACTGGTTAAATGACAACTTGCTAACCTTAAATCTATCCAAAACAACGTATGTTCCATTTGCCATCTCAAACCTAAGCGATCCTCCGCAAGACTTCTGTATCAAAGCTCACACCCGTACTTGCACTACGCAAAACAGCAGACAGAGTGTCAGACGTCAGAGTTTCGCAAATACACGTAAAAACTGCAACTGCTATGAACTTACACAAAGCAAAAGTACGAAATACCTAGGCGTGCTGATAGACAGTGCATTGAGGTGGGACAAGCACATAAATCTCATGATCACTAGAACACGGCGTCTGGTGTATGTTTTCAAAACACTGAGAGACACCGCACCCCCCGACAAACTAAAACATGTATACATGGCCTTATGCCAGTCTATAATCCAGTATTGCATCACTGTGTGGGGAGGAGCCGGGAAAACACTCCACGTTGGCTTAGAAAGAGCACAGAGATCAATACTTAAGGTCATGACAAGAAAACCCTACCGATACCCATCACAACAACTATACCGCGATACCGAGCTGTTAACTGTGCGTCAGCTCTTTGTGCTCAGAGCCCTGTTAAAAAAGCACCCAAAAGTTCCCCCACCTGACCCAAAAAAAACGCAGCCTTAAACCAGCGTGTCCCACGGTAGCCTGCAAAACGTTTTTCGCCCAAACACAATACAGCTGCTTAAGCTCCAAAATTTACAACATAGCTCATAAAAACATAGGAATAGCAGGTACAAACCAAATTGAAGCTAAAAGCAAAATCACAAAATGGTTACAACAACTCGACTATGTCAACACAGAGAACCTAGTCACATACCTTGCATAAAACTCTCACAACACCTCCACCAATAACATTTCCTCTCTCTTACATCCACCTCACAACATATTATATTCCAACCTATACGCACGCACCTACTAACGCTCTCTCTCACACATACACACACACACGCACACACCACACACACACACACCACACAACACACACACACACACGCACACGCTCGCACATGCACACATACTCACACATCAGTAACATATTAATAAACAATAAAATTATAATTGATTAATACTTACATCGAAGCAACTGTATGCCCGCCGCTCAGTAACAGGGTCATATTCAAAAAAAAATTAAGTAACGGATATGAAACAGATAGGATGTTATTTTTATTGTAACAGAAAAGTAACAGAAAGGAATTATAAGGGCAATTCTATATAGGTGCCTTAAAATAACGAGTTCATTAAAATATACTCGTACCTATTGGGTTCACAGAAAAAATATTGGGTTATATTATCATCATCACATCAGCCCACGGTCGTCCACTAATGGACATAGGCGTCTCCTTATGTTGAATCTGTAACTGGATTATTATAAATAAATAAAAAACGGTGATACTAATAATTAATTTTAATTGTAATCAATCCTACCACAGAGTTATTAGTAATTTAAACTGTTTCTGCTTAGGTTATAAAAGTTCTTAAACAGATATGTTTGAACGATAATAATATTAATAATAGGTACACTCAACGGCATAAAATTTGACAAACAAAAATATAAGTGAAAATTCTCTTAATAGACAACAATGTTGTAAGAACACAAAACAAACTTCTAACTTATCTTCTCATTCGATATTATGAACGATAAACAGAAAAAAGTAAGAAATTAATTCCGAAAAAAATATTTAAATATCGAATTAATGGCATCCAATATTTATACAACTTAGCGCAGATAAATTATTATAGTTAACACTGCAACTTATCGTAAAATATATAATCAATGTGTTTTTGGTTAGAGTCGAACTCTTACGTTACAGTTATTGTTATTGCAGTTAAATGAAATTAAAAACTTTCGTAGATATTAATTATACGACAAAAACATCAACAAATGTTATTATTTATATAACAAAAAAATAAACTAATTAAGAACTGTCATCATCAGTGTCACTTGAGTCTAAAAAGAAGTTACGCACTTTTTTCTGTATGTTGCCAGAAGTACATGGCTCTTGTGTATTGTTCTCTCGATCTGTATTGCTTGTAGTGACTAAATCTTTATAATCTTTCGTAAAATTGCACGAAGAAATGTTATATTTTTTTGAACCGCGCATTAGGCATCTTAGTTGTTTCTCATTAAAATTAACCCGAACATCTGAGAGAATGGTTACTGCTGTATTTTCAGACTCAGTAGATTTTAGAGTGGAATGAATGCGTTTACTAGGTATAAGACATTCGTCATCAGGATCAGATGATGAATAGGATAAAATTCTTTTAACCCGCGGCTTAGGTGCAATTTCTTGAACCAAATTGTGTTTTGTAGGAAAATAGCAACAGCATAACCCTTCTTGGTTCGTATTCGCACAGAAACAGCTCAAAATTCGTGAAAAAATTATGTGTGTGGGAAACATTATAATTGGATTAAGTAAACATAATAATCAACATTATAAATAACCTGTTGATATACGTAATTGATTACATTAAATAAAATATGCTATTATAATATACAATTACTTACAAATTAAAAACTAAAAACTATGCTAACTATACAATATATACAAAAATGGGATAGAGAAAAAGAGGGAGACTGTAATTTCAGGCATCAAAAAATTCCTCCCCATCGATCTCTACTGGTACCGTGCCCAAGAGGCTGGCGGCATTACCACGCTGAATGGCGATGGCAATTCTTTGAGCGAGGTAAAGGCCAGCCTTATGGTCACGGGAAGCGTCGATTAGTCGCTTCGCTATTTCTTTGAATAGCGCGCGCGCGCTTGGACCCCACGGACCCAACGTTTCGACTCCAAACGGCTCAAAATTATAATTACCAGTTAAATTGGTATATTTGCGCCGTTTGAGAGTCTCCGCTGATGCAGCAGCAGCGCATGCGCAGTCCATCGTACTTGGAAGATGGGAAGGCGCCAGGGTGTCGACGCAGGTTGCATCCCACACCAAAGGCCTACCCATCTTCCAAGGCAACAACGACATACCGTCCGGTCTCTTACCATCGTCGCGAGCCAAGCCAACAGGTTCAAGTATAGCTGGCACGCCGGCGGTGACAAGAGCTCGACGGATAATGTCGTTAATGTTTGCATGTCGGGACATGCGGCCTGCGCTCCTGCTACAAGACAATCCGTGATGTCCAAGGCTATCGACAGCTTCTCCACAGAGACACCGATGCGGAGAAACACACGGGGCACCCAAACGTAGGCAAGTCGCAATGCGGAAGGTCGTGTCGTCCAACATTGTTCCAATGTTGGGCGAAGGAAGTGCCTGGAGCCATACACCAGATTCCCATTCACCCACAGCCAATAGGCGAGCGCGCTCAGCAGCGCTGGTAGCTGTACTGATTAAATGTTTTTTAACACCAATAGTGAGCGGCTCATCCCATTGCCTTTGGGAAGATGGGTTGGCGGGCATGGCAGCAGTTGGACAAGTCATTTTCCAAGAATTTACAGCTTCGGCCTTACCTGGCACATCCGAATTAATCAGTGAAGGAGCTAGAATTTTCCTGACTAATTCTTCAGTGCCATAGACCGACGACAAAAATGCTGGCATACTTACATCTGCAATTTTGCGAACGCCGAGGCCCCCGAGACGAACTGGAAGGGACGCCTGAAGCCACACTCGATCGTTCAAATTTATATTTAAAATTTTGCATAGAGTGTCTTGCAGCACTCTATCCACTTGACCTAAAAGTTCCAAAAATTTAAAAAGTTGAGTTGAACGCAGGGCATGTGTAAATTTTGGTACGAAAAGACAATGCCGAATAATGGTGAAAGCTGAATGTATATTAATTTGGTACAATCGCTCCGAAACATCACAAAAGAAATTTATTTTCTCTTCCACAAAAGACTCGTAAGCATCTTCAAGAATTGGGGACCCAAGGAGGCGGAGAGAACTTTTTTGTAAAACTTTTAAATTTGGAGCCAAAGCATTGAATTTTGAGAGTACCGAAAGATTGTCAATTTGATCACTGAGAAAAATTTCACATTTGGTGGGATTTAGTTCTAGGCCGATTGAACTAAATTCTTTTTTTAGAAACGCCAAATCTTTTAACACCGTTTCTACGTCGCCTCCGAGAGTTCCATCATCTAGATACCAAACGTTAAATTTGGAATTTAGTCGCTGAATTATAGGGTGAATAGCCAGGCTGAAAATGACTGGTCCAAGAGGATCACCTTGTTGACACCCTACTGCTGAATTTAAAATATTTTCCTTATAAAGCAATTTAGAAGGATGCCTATAGCACTGCCAGAGAAATTTAAAAATTTTGGGGGTTTCCAATTTGGCCTGTGTCAACAGAGTGTCTCTATTAACAGAGTTAAAGGCATTCCTCAAGTCAACTTTGAGGATAACCTCACCTCCACTGCAGCCAAGGAACGTAGATAAGGCATGTACAGCAGCCTCACAGCCCCCTTTGGAGCCGAAGCCGAGTTGGAGGGGCTGGAATTTATCTGTGAGAGAGTCTCTATATGCTCTACAACACAACTTAGCTGCTATTCGCCTGTATGTACAGCCTACGGCAATGGGACGAATGCCACCATCTTTTTTACGCAAGGCGCAGAGATTAGCGCCGTACAGTAAATCAATGATGCCCTCGTCCACATTGCCGGACAACATAAGGTTAATTAAGGCCGTTAGTTCTTTCAAGAGTGCGTCGCCAGCTTCTCCGACGCTTACGCCGGTAAGGTCCTTGAGGTGCTGTGGAGTAAGGCCATCGAGGCCGCCGGCAGACCCACTCCGGAAAGAGCCAACGGCTGCTATCACGTCCTTGGCTGAAACACTGAGACAATCAGCGTCTGACTCCAGAGGCTCAGGAAAGGAAAGGTTATCAGCAGGTGATGGGTGCTTGCTTTGCAAATCTGCCAGAGTATCTGGCGAGCATGGCGCTATCACATCACTGCTGAATAAAAGCCTTGCAGCTCCTCTAATGTCACCTTCTCTTAACTTGGACTCTACATAGTGGTAAATTGAATTTTTATGGAAGGTGGTGAATTTTGGATCAAAATTATGAGCTAGAGAGCAATTTTCTTTTATTTGTGTTGTTAGTGATTTTTTGGTGGCCTGGTCTTTCGCAACATGTAAAATCCTATAAGGGAAGGTGAGTAATTGTTCCCAAGCGCTTTGAGAGTTCTCCCGGACGACCACGGCTATACACCGGGTAAGGTTCAGTGCAACGGATGGCCTTGCACCACGAGGAACTCTCTTTAAAATTGGAACCGAATTTTTAAATTTGGATAATGTTTGCCAAAAGGGAATTTGGGTGACAAAGGTAGGGGTTGTTTGGATTGAAGGTGCATTTTGGGATTTGTGTACTTTCCCAAAATGCACTTTTAAACCTCGCTTACCTTTAAAAAAACGGGCTTGAGAACAATCTGGGCATTGTACAAGTTGACTTGCACATATTTCCGCTTCGCTGTTACCACTGTTACAGTCTCTTTGCATTTAAATACACACAATAACACTTAAAAACTACACAATGTACACGATAAAATTATAAAAACTGAAAAATTTACTAAAAACAAAATTGACAGTTGCATCTTCGCATCCTAGCAACGCGAGGGACCGAAGCGGCGCCCCCGCGTTGCACTAGTACTGTTGCTATGACTTATTCTGTTTCTTGGTTCCCCGCGGTGCCCGACTATCTGTGGCACAAAATCTGGCTTCTTGCATTTCAAAAGTAGTCCGGGAGAACTCTCAAAGAGCTTGGGAACAGCTTCTCACTTTTCCTTACAGGTATTGTGATTTGATTATTTGAATAGACTCAAGATACATGAATGTATAACGGTATTCTATGGAAAGTTGCAGTATTACATTCTTATTGTGTGTGGGTGTATGTATGTGTAAATTATGTGTGTTTGTAGTTTGAATTTGGTGGATGGCCAGTGTATGAGGAACAGGTTTAAGTGAGGACAAATATTGTCCAAACTTTTCGTTAATGGAATTAATGTTTTCTTCGTCCACAAGGTAAAGTTTCACTTTTTTCACATTCGTTTCATTTTGTAAAAGTGTATATGCCGATTGTGCGTCCAGAATATCGGCTCCATAAGCTACTTTTCTATCCAAAAGTCTTTTGATAATGCCGCCTACGCCGTCAGCTGCCCCTTTCCCGTGAGACGCTTCAAAAAAGTTCTATGTACCAGTAAAACCAAACTCTTTAATAATCGCGTTGAACAAAAAGAAATTCTTTTTTTGTCTGTACTGCGTTACAGGTCCATCAGAAAATACATGAATCGTGTCAATATCTCCACAGTCCCGGTCTATTTGCTTTAAAATTGGGCCTAAGTGTGCCCAAATAGCTTCAGGTGAATGTTCCGTAGAATCAGATAAAGTGCAGAAGCACTGTGGTTTTTTGTCTTTCTGATATAAGACACTGGTATGTAGCGAAATCTGGTACTGAGACGCTCCAAAATGGACTGCTTGTATTTCTTGATGCATTTTGCATGTATAATTTTCCGAAAAATCACAATGTATTAATACTTCGTTCGCCTGAAGATTATCTTTTTTAAATTTATACATATTGTATTGATGATGTATGTTAAATATATGAATTTTGTAGTCTTGTAGTTCTGCTTCAAATTTTAGGATTAAATCTTTTAAATTCGCCGTTTTTGTTTGTTTTGTCATCCTTTTACACACTTTAGTAAAATCATTTTTCTTGTATTCTATGTTAACAGCAGACCACTCGAGCCATGACACATTCTCTTCATTTTTTATTGTAGAAAAATTGTAACGAATACAATTACTTTTACATGCCGCACATTTTGAATACATGCACTGTTGAGACTTTACGTTACATACCAATGATTCAACGACATCATTATGTTTGATATATTCGCTTAAAACTTGGAGCTTTTTGAGGGATATAAATTTAAATTCTATATTTGCATGTTTCTTGCAAACACATGTGTCACGATCCGAAATATGAGGGCGCAGAATATAAAAAGGCTTATATCTTACAAATGTTGTATATGATATATTTATTCCAGTTTCTTGTTTGAATTTTTTGAAAATATCTGTTAAATTTGCGAGTAAATATCTTTTCTGGACTTTTTCTTTTTTGAATATTTTGGTCTCCTTTTTACCGGCAGTTGCTCTTGACACATCATCTTGTAAATAAAACTTTGTAATTATTGAAGCCAAATCATTTTTTTTCTTATTATGAGCTCTTTTAGACCTTAATGCTCCTTTTAACCCAACATAGGGACTTAATCGTGTTTGCATTTTATACTGCCGGACCACAGTACTGTTTACGACTCTTTTCAGAACATTCCGTTCTGCATTAGATGTAGAAGACTTGTATGTATTTTCAAGTGAGTCAACCAATACGTTTTTCTCTAATAGAACTCTTTTAACTTTATTTTTATCTGGTGTGGTCATTTTTAGATTTTGAATAAAAGATTCTGTTTTTGACAGTGGAGATTGTGACAACGTGAAGCATGGGTTAACATTTTCTTTTTCGGACTCATTACTGTAATGCTGGCAGTTTAATAATAATTTGTATCTGTATACCTTTTTCTTTAATGCAGTGATTTAAGGAGTGATCCTCTAGGTGCCGCATGAGCTGTTTGTTAATTATGTGCTCGAAGACCTTGCACAGCACTGAGGTAACGGCTATGGGTCGATAGTTGGTTGGCTCCGAGCGATACTCCTTCTTGGGAATCGGCTGAACATTCGCCTCTTTCCAAGGCAAAGGCACTGTACCCGAACTGTAGGACAGCCTGTACAGGCGCGTAAGCATTGGAGACAACTCCGCTGCACATTTTTGCAAAACTACCACTGGAATACCATCCAGACCACTGGCTTTCCGGACATCGAGTGATTGTAGCACTGCACGGACATCGCGTTGCCTGATATGGATATCAGGCATCGCGTGGTCACTGTCGGGTAGTGTCGGTGGCTGCGTACGACAATCATCGATTCGGGAGTTGGCCGCAAAGAGATTAGCCAGCAGATTTGCCTTCTCTTGCGGCTCATGGGCCAGGGATCCATCAGGGTTACGCAGCGGAGGCAGCGAAGGCTGATAGAAGTTGGCTTGCACAGCTTTAGCCAGTCGCCAGTAGCCACGGCTTCCCGTGGGATGCATCACTAGCTCTTGACCAAGCCGCGCTATGCGCAGGGCATCCGCTCTGACGTAAGCCCTTCTACAGACCTTTGTGACTCTGTTGTACGCCGCCTTGAAGTGGCCCAGATTGGGATGGCGCGTGGTTCGCGCCCTTACCCAAGCGCGGTACGCAGACTGTTTTTGTTCAACAGCTTCCGCGCACTCGCACCCGAGTCACCGGTGATATCGGTATATGAGATATAGTATTCCATACCCAGACCGATCTCACCGGCGACAGCAGTAGCACAATCCGATGGGTTCTTACCTTCAAAGCAGCGCTTAACCCACGGGATGGACGCAAAATAGTCACGAAGTCCATCCCAGTCCGCTGACGAGTAGTGCCAGATACGCCGCTTCTCCTGCACGGGTCGTGGGGGCGCTATAATAGGCACCGTGGGACAGACCAGGCAGTGGTCGGAGTCGCCTAAAGCGGCTCGCACCGACACACTGTACCGGTCCGGATTACTCGTCAGCAGAAGGTCTAGCAGAGAAGGTGCTAGGCCCGACCTTCTTGGTATCCTAGGATTGGTTGATACCATCCAAAATGGGCGATGGCAGAGACGTTAAGGCGCGGCCGATGATGAAGTGACCTGGAGTTAAAGGTTGGAAATCGTTAGAGGACGAAGAGATAGGGCATAAAGGACGACTGTTGAGGATGGCTTCTACTTGATTGAACAATGTTGCCAACTCTTCGTAAGTTAAGTGACAGTTGCCTAAAATTCTTTTAAGATGATGTTTCGCTGACTTAACGCCCGACTCAAACAAACCACCAAAATGTGGTGCATAAGCCGGCTGAAAATTAAATTTTATTCCTTCATCTGACGCGAAAGAGGATATAGAAGAGGAATTTGATTATAGAAAATCACCTATTTTTTAGCGGCAGCGACAAAAATTTCACCGTTATCGGAGAAAAATTCTCGTGGCTTCCCACGTCTCGAGAAAAAACAGCGTAGTGATAAAATAAATGATTTTTTCGATAGTTGACTCACGACCTCTCGGGCAATCTGTACCACCTGTCGCTCGGCGATCATGGCTCGCCTCGCTCCAATCGGTGGTACTGAATGCCCAATAATATACAATCGAATGTAAAGCGTGATAAAGTTTTGATACATGAAGTAGAAATCATTTACCTAAGCCAACGTTCCACGTTTTATTGTCGTTCAATACACTACCGTTCCGTGGGCTCTCTGCGATCTCCTGCGTCGTAATTATGTTGAAAGATGCTCTGTTAGTTAGCGATAAAGTTATTTCTTAAAAACGACGAAAAAAGACTGTATTGTCTTACGTTTACCTATTTCGTTGTCTGTAAGCAGTTTGGTTTAACTATCTACGGTTATAAATACATAATGTCATAATTACATCTGTTCATAACTAGTCCGCCAGCATTGCATTGAACATGAAATTCATTAAACAATCAAAATCGTTACAGATTAGTATAATCTGTAATGATTTACCAAAAATCAAGTTACGCCTTGGAGAATTATTGCCGAATACAGTACGTTGCATCATTTGCGGACCATCAAATTGTGGAAAAACCAATTTATTAATTGGTCTCCTTTTACACGAAAATGGATTGACATTTCAAAATGTTTATGTATATTCTAAAACTCTATATCAACCAAAGTACATTTTCTTAGAAAAGGTTTTACGGAGGTTTTACGTTTTTTTTAGGAGTACCAGGAATCACTTTTAAGAAATATCAGGCAAATGATGACGTTATGAAAGTGTCAGATGCAAAACCTAATTCAGTGATTATTTTTGACGATGTAGCATGTGAAAATCAAAGTAATATGCGTGATTATTTTGCCATGGGGAGGCATAAATTGATAGACAGTTTTTATTTAAATCAAACGTATAGCAAAATACCTAAACAACTAATAAGAGATAACGCTAACTTAATAATTGTGCTTTTTAAGCAAGACGAAATTAATTTGAAACATGTTTATGAAGAACATGTTAACACTGACATGATGTGGTTGGAATTTCGTACCATGTGTTCTCAAATATGGAAAGAGCCTTATGACTATGTTGTGATTAATAAAGACTGTCCTAAAAACAACGGCTGCTATAGAAAAAAGTTTGACACTTTTGTAGAATTAGATAAAATTTGAATATTTAAATTGACCGCTTTCATTTTCTTATTATTCTTTAATCAACTCTTATCCGATTACCATCTATTTTACAATGATGGAAAAATCATTGAAAAAATAAATTGTAGATGCATAGTTAGTAGCATAGTTTTTAAGCCTGTTACCGAATCTCTTAATTTAATACCCCACACCAATAACCAACTAGCTCTAACAAAAAAGGAAGAAGAAGGAGAATTTCATGATCCTTTTTTCCAACCACAACTCACAGAAAGATCAAGATATAAAAGAAACAAATGATACCAGTGACGAATCAGAAACCGATATTGACTCTTCATTTCAGTCATTCTTGGTCATTATCTTCAGAAATATTAGCGGATGTGCCATTTGGTGTAAGAAATGAACGTGGAAAGTTAATGTTAGGTTCCTCTAGAATAACGATTGTAGATAACGTTATTACTGTAGCTGGACACGAATACAAATGTACACCTGGCTTGCGACAGTTGCTCTTAAAAAAAGACGTTGATCTGAGCTTTGTTACAGACCATGACATGCACAATTATAAGTCGATGTTACTTCTAACAAATGCACATCGTCGAGATTTTGATTCAACAAAACCAATTAAAAGTAATAAAGGACAAAAATATATGCAAGTTATTAAACCTCTTTTCGATCAACAAAGTAAAAGTTCAAACTGCGAACCAAAAGTAGGAAAAGGATTACCTTTAACAAAAATGTGGAAAAAAAAACACAGATTTTGTATATTGGGATGATCCAAATGAATTGGTTGATCGATTAAAGTTATTAATTGCTTCTCGAGATGCTGGCAACACAGGATTAGATAATGAAATAATATCTATCGTTGAAGAGCTACGCGAAAGTAAAATCATTAAATAGATTTACTAATAAAATCTATATCATTGTATTGTAAACCGTTCAACACAATACATCTTAAATATGAATGTAGACAAATTTGGTCATTATATTCATAAGCGATTACGTATATCAGAATTGCTTGGATTTTATGATAATGCATTGCTAAAATCTGAAAATGGTGATTACGATTTGAAGACATCGAAGCTAACGGGGGTCAAACCTCCTCAAGATGTAGATGATGCAGTAAACAAAGCATATGTAGATAATTTGAAAAGTTAACTAATATCTGACTTACAAAAATTGCAAAACACTATTTTAAACGATGTTCAGAGCCATCTGGAGGAAGCTTTAAAATCAATAGTATCTGAAGCAGTGGTTCACTTGGAAAGCAAATTTTATAGTCGAAAAGCAGTTGATGAGATAGTTGAAAACGCAGTCAAATTTGTATTAGATCAAAAGTATAAGCTTGAAAGTTCATCAAAATAACAAAACAACAAATTGTTAACGAAATACATAAAGCTGCACGAAAAAATTTTCCTCGTTGATCTGAAATTTTAGAAGGCATTGATGATTTGTGGCAAGCTGATTTAATCGATATGCAAAACTTGAAAAGATTTAATAAAGGTTATAACTATATTTTAATAGTTATTGATTGCTTCTCAAAGTATGTTTGGATAGAACCACTAAAAACTAAAAATAAGCATGATGTTTCTAACGCATTCGAGAAATTGAAATCAACTAACCATCGGATACCAGCTCATCTCCAAACTGATTTGAGTACCGAGTTCTATAATTCATCATTTCAAAAGCTTATAAAGAACTATAACATTAATCACTACTCAACGTTTTCAACGAAAAAGGCTTCAATCGTAGAACGTGTTATCAAAACTATTAAAAATAAATTGTACAAGTACTTTAGTCTCAGCGGACACTATAAATGGATAGATTTTGGTTTGGAGAGTGTTGTAAAGACATATAACAACACGAAACATAGCACTATTAAATTAGCACCCGTTCATGTTAATAAATTGACTGAAGCAGATGTTAAAAATAATATTAAGAACTCTATGAAAACGGTATCCTATAGACATAAACGCAAGTTTATGATTGGTGATAGAGTTAGAATTAGTAAATAAAACAACTATTTGAGAAAGGTTATACACCTAATTGGTCAACGGAACTATTTACCATAAAAAATATTAATAACACAGTACCAGAAACATATCACATAGAAGATCAACACAAACAAGTTATATTAGGAACCTTTTACAAACACGAACTTCAAAAATCATCTTGTCCAGGTGTCTATTTGATAGAAAAAGTTTTACGAAAGAAAGGAAATAAACTGTTCGTAAAATGGTTAGGCTTAAGTAATAAAGAAAATAGTTGGATTGATAAGACTGCAATAGTGGAATAAATATACATAATAGTTTTTTATTATAATATTTTGTTCATTATACTTTGAGCTATGCAAGGTGGTGGACTACTCAATAGTGTTATTAATCATTTGCCATTTGAACTGCACTTACCCGGCTATAATTATTGCGGACCTGGAACAAAACTTTCAAAACGTTTACTGCGTGGTGACAAAGGTGTAAATAAGCTAGACGAAGCTTGTATGTATCACGATATTGCATACGAAAACTATACGGATTTGTCTAATCGTCACAAAGCCGATTTACAACTTTTAAATATGGCCAAACAAAGAATGAAAGTAAAAGATGCTAGTAAAGGGGAAAAGCTTAGTTCGTGGCTAGTGCGAAAAGTTATGAAAGCTAAACTCAAATCTGGTGCTGGTGTTAAGACATTTCATAATTTTGTTACAAAAATTAAAAGAAAAATCAAGAAACGCTCACCCAAAGATAGTAAATCTTTAATACATGCAGCTTATATGGCTGCTAAAAAAATTGTTCCGTACGTTCCAAAACTTCGAGTACCACGAGTCATACCTTTACCAAAAACCAGAGGCATTCTGCCTTTAATCCCGATTTTTGCTGGTTTATCAGCTTTAGGAGCTTTGGTTGGCGGTGCAGAGGGTATTGCAAAAACAGTGAATGATTATAGAGAAGGTCAAAAAAAATTACTAGAATCGGAACGTCATAATAAAACTATGGAAGCTATAGCATTAGGTAAGGGTCTATACATAAAACCACATAAAAAAGGCAAAGGATTGTTTATAAAATCGTCAAAAAACTAAATATTAAGCTACCTAATCGTGCCTTAACTAATATCGATATTCAAAATTATGCATATGATATTCCTTATTTTCGAGGAGTTTACATGAAGGATCAGTTACCAAAAATCCCTAAACGAATTTAATGTGGTATAGTTAACCTAGATAATTCAGAAAACGATGGAACGCATTGGGTAGCTTATGTTAAGGTAAATAATTATTGTGAATATTTTGATAGTTTTGGTGATTTAAGTCCACCAATCGAATTGATACGATATTTTAAGAACTGCAATATTAATTATAACTATACAAGATATCAAAAATTTGACACACTAATTTGTGGACATTTGTGTTTAGAATATTTACAATCTTTTTGGAAAATACTATAAATTTTATACTGTTCTTTCATTTCAATCATTAGCAAGATGGCACTCACCTTGTCTATAACTGGAAACTCATCGGTATTAACTACCATCTATCCAAATACGTTACAATTAATCGGGGAGTATGAATGTGCATTATTACATTTATCCACATATAATTCTATTCCAAATATTGATAAAACAAATAATAAGTTATACTATGGTTCAAAGAATGTTATTGAAATACCTGAAGGTACTTATGAGTTGCAAGATATCAGTGATTATTTAAAATCAGAAGTAAAGGATGCATCCATAAAACTCCATTGCAATAACAACACCTTAAAAACTATGTTATTTTGTACATCAACTATAGATTTTACTAAAGATTGTACGTTGGGAGGTTTGTTGGGATTTAAACGACAAGTCTTGGAAGCCAATAAATATCATGTATCAGAGTTTCCAGTCAACATTTTGCCTACAACCGTGATAAGAGTTGAATGTGATATAGTTAGCGGTTCCTATATAAACGGACAATCCAGTCACATTCTACATGAATTCGCACTTAATGTCCCACCCGGATACAGAATTATAGAAATACCAAAAAACGCAATTTACTTTCCAATCAACCAAACCAACATCAGCTGCATACAGATCAGACTTTTGGATATAAATAATAACTTAATAAATTTACGAGGTGAAGAAGTACAGTTGTATCTACACCTCAAAAGAAAAAATGATTGACTATAATAAATATAATATGTTTCTTCCAATTCAAAATAACAGTTCTACTCACTTCCTCAATCAAGTAAGAGCTCGACCTAAAAGGAGAATTTATTCTCCTTTTTAGTTAAAGAAAAACAATAAAGCATTTCTTAAGGCGATTGGCTTGTTAAAATGAATATCCTAGATGTTTTATCCGCTCCAGCCTACGACAACTCTGTAGAAGGAATTGAATTTCACTCTTACAAGCCTTATGTAACAAGTTTTAATAGAAGCGATGAAATCAGGATACCTATTAATCAGCAAGACTTGTATATATTACCATCAGAAAGCACTTTGTTTTTGGAAGGAACTGTTATTGTAAACAAGGCTGAAAATTCGAAAGAGAGAGTCAGCAGTGTTCATTTCACCAACAATAGTTTACTTTACTTGTTTCAAGATATAAGGTATGAGATAAATGGAGTGGAGATAGATAAAATAAAAAATGCTGGTATAACTAGCACGATGAAATCATTTATATCAATGAATGAGAGCGAAGCTAAAACATCTTATGCTTGGGGTTGGCATTTCGACGGAATAAAAAGTACTAATGGAGGTAACTTTTCTGCTTCTATACCACTTTGCAACATTCTCGGTTTTGCAGAAGATTTTAAGAAAGTAGTAATATACAGTAAACATGAATTAATCTTATTACGAAGTAATACCAATCTGAACGCACTAAAACTTAACCCTGGTGAAATTGTAGAAGATATTATTATAAACAAAATAATATGGCGTGTACCGCATGTTAAAGTATCTGATAGAGAAAAAATAAACATTCTAAAATAGTTAGAAAAAGATCGACCACTTCAGATGATATTCAGGAATTGGCATTTGTATGAATATCCAATGTTGCCTAAAACCACCAAACATACTTGGTCAATAAAAACATCTTCGCAAATAGAGAAACCAAGATTTGTCGTTATTGGTTTACAGACAAATAGAAAAAATAATGCTACATCTGATATGTCTCATTTTGATCATTGTGAGATTCGTGATGTTAAGGTATACCTTAATTCCACCTACTTCCCATATGAAAATATAAATACAAGTTTCTCGAATAATCGAATTGCTTTAATATATGAACAATATACTAGATTTCAACAGTCTTATTATGGGCGTTGCGCTGAGCCTTTATTAAGTGAGAAACAATTTAAAAACGTTGCTCCGTTATTCATCGTAGACTGCTCTAGACAGCCAGATAATCTTAAGTCAGGTCCTGTTGTGGACGTAAGAGTGGAAATTGAAAGTGATTTTGATATCCCAGATCAAACTTCGGCATATTGTCTTATATTGAACGACTGTATAATTGAGTATAAACCATTAAGCAACACTGTGAGAAAATTATCATGAACCCGAATACAATTATAGTGCATGTCCAGGGGTTTAAAGACACTTGTAATAACTTTATAGTCAAGGAATTAGCTCTGGCCACTCGTGTTTATACCCAAACGTTCTTAATAAAGCCTCCATACTTATTTAAATACTTAACTACGAATAAAAAAAACAAGTTATGTGGTTGGAGAGAAACCGAGGGATTTACTGGAATGAAGGTTATATCGACTATAGAGAATTTCGACGTATAATTGTTCCTTATCTAGAAAATAAAGAAATTATTGTGAAGGGCTTAGAAAAAGTCAAGTGGATTCAAGATCTTTGTATGAATTGTATTTGTATAGATCTTGGTGAAGACAAGTGTTCAAATTTATAACTGTTGCATAACAAAAATTCAAATAATGAAACTAGTTTTAATTGTATTAATCATATTAAACAATGTGCACTTAAAAATGTTTTATGTATAAAGAACTATTTAATAGAACAAGAACGTTAATATGTCTTCGCATACGCAGTTTTAATAAATAAAACAAATTTTTAAAGTAAATAGATTGTAATTTTCAATAGATTAAAAGTTATAAAATACCTACCATGTTGTTAGATATGCTCGTCTCAACTGTTTAATAAATTATGTATTAAAAACTATTTAGAGAAACAGGAGAACATTGTATCTAATGGGTGAAAATAAACAAGTTTATATAATACATTTATTTTATTGAACATACCTAGCAGAAAATAGTAAATAATATCTGTAAATATAGCACTTACAAATTATTAATCAGTGTCCAATAATGACTTAGAAATTTTTTTCACAAGGTATACAGTTTCATCCATAATACTATCCATCAAATCTTTCACCACGTACTGAGCATTAATTATAACGTTTTCACTGTCACTGTCACTATCTGGGTTCTCGACACCGAGATCTATTACTGATATTTTTATCAATTTTATTCCACGTCGAGGTATTCGACTCATTACAAAAGATTTCGTTGGGTTCAATTTTTTCGTTCTTTCTTTCCGTCGTGGTTTCGATTTCTTGGGATCTTTATTAATTAGGTTACTGCTACATGAAGCATTGTTCTTCAACATCTCGTAGTACTCCTCATAAGGATCCTGAGCGTATTGAGAAAGAACTAGCTCCGTGTCTGATACCTGAAATAGATAAAAATATAACATTTTATCATCGATGCAAATGGTGATTATACCTATGTACTTTATTAAATTATTAATTCTTCCGTGAGATTGCGAAGCGAATGGTCGACGCTTCTCGTGACCAGAAGGCTGGCCTCTTTTTAGGACAGAGAATAAGCATTGCCATACAACGTGGCAATGCTGCCAGTCTTCTGGGAACGCTACCACAAGAGGCATGCGATGCGGAGGAATTCTACGACGCATTTTAATTGTTCTTAGCTATAAGTTGTATAATAGTTATTTTATTTTTATTGTATTTAATATTTATAAATTATTTCTTGATTTGTTTATTAAACTTAGTACATTATATTCACAAATAAAACTTTGTACAACTCAAAAAAAAAAAAAAAAAAAGTACCAACAATTATTATTTATATCCAATTTACATTAATTAATTTTAATACATATTACTCGTACTATGGTACGTATTTAATTATATTAATAAAAAAGAAAAAAAATTACAAAACTTACCGTTGATATTATACAATGTTATGTTGTCTTTAACTTTGACGTTCAAACTTGACTGTTTTAATATCCGACTTGTTACTAGCTTAGATATGTCGCATTTAAGTCGCAATTTAATCGTGGTGTTCTTATACAAAGACGTACTGATTGCTACTAAGATCTGAAATTAATATTTACGATCGCTCGGGACCGAACATGCACTACAGGGTCAATGCCCTACAATATTGTTGATGTAACACTTTCAAATATATTAATAATATAGTTAAGGAATGATGATTCACATCCTCTGATTAGTAAACATATCGCAATCTGATTTAATATTTCGTAATTTTCTAGACAAGCCTAAGCTCGTGACTTTGTTCCATTCAATTACTAAATTGTTATTTCAATATAATTATTATGAATTATAAAAGATCTTGACTTGTTCTATTTGTCAATTGTTTAGTCGACGTTTTATGTGAAATAGGTTACATTACATTTATAAAAGCATCAACAGGTTTTTTAAAAACAACAGGTTGGCAGAGGTGAATAAACACTTGCATAATAATATATACTTACTTATTTATTTTCAGTTGGACTGAGTTTTATATATCTATATTCTAACACATACTTTAATATGAAATGAAACAAACAAACATTAATATTCATAGTATATTTCACCAAACATATAATATTTTGTTACAATTTCCGTAAGTTTATTATTCTTAGACTATTGTTTATTTATGGCTATGTAAATATGAACGTATATAAACTTATAAAATAGGTATTATGGTTATAAACTTAGTTTACACTACTTATATTAATTCATAAATAGATATGAGTGACCCCAGGATAACGTCGATATTTTATTTCTTGAAATCATTCGCTTGTCATCATTACTAGACAATGCTATTTTATTCACATTTTGAGTAAAAATTTCGTGTTTTATTGATTTAAATATGGTATTTTTCCTACGGAGTGTTCCTCCATTTAGTAAAATATTCTCATAATCTCTAATATCTAAATCACGAATCACACATGATTGAATGCCCTTCGCTTTTTTAATCACATGATTAAAAGATTTTATGGAATAAAGTTTTGATCTTAAACCTACAAATTGCGAAATATATTTATCCCCCATTTCGTCTTTAAAATAGCCTGGAACTTTTTTATTTTTAAAAGGTAAATTGTGATTACTATAATTACTAGTGTCGAAGTATTGCAAGAACTGGGGCCTTACCACAACCTCTTAAAGCAGTATTACTTCAGTCTTATTTCGTGTTTTGGTACCACGACGTCTTAAAACAGTATTACAATAATGTCGTTTAAACCTAGCAGTTTTGTGACGTCATCCATACGTTTTGTTCATTTTGTTCATTCAGCGTCAAATATGACATTCTTTAAAAAGTCACCCGTTATACATATACACAATAACATTGAATAAATAATATTATACTTAATACTTAACGCCAATTCACGTAATCGGCATCGTATGGAGTTACGAGAGGAATGCGACTCCTTCCATTTCACGATACTGGTCCATTAAGCAAAACAGGCTCCCACAGAGTGATGAATAGAGGCCACTCTGCTGAAAATCCCTAGAAAATCTACAGAGTTCTTCGTAAAGACTAAGGTAAGCCCATATTTACCTTGAATTAAGGTACCTACACACTTAAGCATTGCAATGTGAGATTAACCACTATTGTTATTGTAAATATATAATGTACCTACTCATACTTATACATGGTTATTTTTTCTAGGTGTTGATTATATTACCATTTTATTTACCATTTTGATTCGAAGATAACAATATGATTAGCGAATAATAATCGAATATACGGATATAATTAGTGAAGTCGGATACATTCAGAGTCACAGGACAAACCGAGGGAACAACCACGGAACAAGAACAATAACAAGAGTTCAGCGGTTGGTGAAAAGGCTGTATTATGATCCAGATACTAATTTAAATATTTTACAAATATAATTGTTTTTTATTGTATTTAAAATAACAAGTTCTTTTAAACTAATAACGTAAGTACAAACTGTGTATGATTTGAAACTATGAGGACATTATCATTATCTAACGACCGCTGTGGTTCGGCCGCGGTTTCGATTACCGCTCATGGCAAATATCTATTAGGCTTATTTAATTAGTATTCGAGCTATTATATCGATGATCTATAAGAGGACGCACCAGTTCATAAAATCCCTAAGTCCAGTTTTTACGTTACGAGCTACAGTCGCATAAAGATTAAAAATAAATCCTGAAACTTTCCCTTTTAGTTTTAGAAATAAAAAGTCACTGTTATAATTTGAAAAAAAATACAAGCATTTATTGGACCAAATCAACAGAACTGTAAACTTTACGTAAAAATAATAAAAAATCAATAAAGTTTTTGGACTTAACTCAAATTCTTGGACTAAGAGGTTTTTTGGCAATTTTAAAAGGACTTAGTTTTTACTGTGACTATGACAAACTAACATTGTTATGAATCATCAAACATGTTTCTAAAGTAGGTATTTATCTTGTTTATAATGACCATTGGAAGGTATTGAGATTTGTAATGATAAGCACATTTGCCAGCATAATATAGTTTTTAATAAGCTACTAACTACTTAGTAATAATAGGTATAAAAAGACTCTTAAAAATCAACTTTCCTATCAGTAATCTCTAAAAAATCAACATATTGTTAAGCTTTTAAGATAACCTAGGTGAGATCATACAATCACAATGAGAATACAATATTTTTACAGCATAAATGAAATATTTCGACGAATAGAGAAAATTAAATATTACGAATAGAGAATAAGGTATGTATAAGAAATCGTAATTTAATGTGGCTGCTTCTTGCATGTTTTTTTTATTCAATATCATCGCAGGAATCATCCGGGTTATTAACATTATCTAGCAGAGCCATTTCTTGGAAAATTTCTTCGTAAAAAGCCCTTTCGTTCTCTGGAATGTACTGCATCAACTTTTTGATGTCGTTTATTTTTGCCTCTTTTACACTCACCATTGATAAATAACAATCATCAGGTGTTTCTCTAATATTCCTCTGTATACCCTGGCGATACAAGCGAATAGGCTTAAAATTATCTCCACTCATAGTAGCAGACATTTGAGGAGTTGAAAATCTTGAGAATGTTATTCGCCGATTTGTAGAAATGCCTGGTATAGATGCTTTGATGTATTCCTGGTACATTTTCTTATAATCTTTCACCTTTATAACTCTTTCACCATCAGATGACTTCCCTAAATGTTTTTCAATGAAAACTACTTCAAACTTCTTTGAAAGTTTGCTATCTTTTGCAAACTTTACTTAAGTCTCTGGTGAATAGATCTTCTCGTGTTTTAATTTTTGTCTTTCAATAAGAGCAAAATCTCTATCGATTGGCATCATTGAGTGACCTGGGATTGGATAGAATACCGAAATTCGTTCAAACTTGCCTGTTGCACATAGCTGTTCCAAGAACGTAAATAAAAATCTGTTTTTATTTTGACTAAAACAGTTGTCACAGAATATTTCCAAATGTTTATGATTTGGTTTCGCGTTGTTTGAAATGTAATCGTTCAAAGCACTTATAACCTCATTTGGCCCTTTTTTTGCAAAATTTTCTGTATACATGTACATGGTGGCGGTTTTATCTTTCAAATTATGAATGCCAAAATTGTGCAACCACAACTGCCTGAGATAATACTCATCCGCCACGTTTGTTACTGGCAGAGGAAGATTTTTCTGATAGTCAAAGCATATCGATAATTTTGTATCATCTTCATTTTTTTCAGCGCTACTATAACTCTTTAAAAACACTTCAGCCCTTCTCAAATGTATCTCCTGTTGTAATTTCAATTTTTTCGCTTCTTCCCTGTCTTTTTTTATCTCTGCAGATTGTATGTCCATAACAAATTTTTCACATGTACTGCATATGTCCTTACGAGGTACTGCGAATGAAATATTGTAGTCTGTATTGAATATTTCTCGGAATTTTTCGTAAGTGACGGTGCAGTTTAAATCAGCATTCTTATCTAAAAAATTACGATGTAGTGCTGTAATCGAGAGGTGGGAATCAAGGTATTTCCTGTTGGTGCTCGAAGATCTACAATAGTGCGAAGTTCGTGCTGGCACATTTTCTATAAATTTATGGATTCGTCTTATTACGTCTTCTGTGTAAACTACTCTGCTTGGATGACGACCACGGCCATCAGTTATGTCTCAGTCATGTTGAATTTTACATTGTAAGCGGTCTCTTTTAATCCCGTGGACTGCCAGAAAAGCTTGCTGACATACCTCTATGGTTTTATTTTTAAGAGTTAAGTTATACTTGAATAAGCGCCTGCTCCGGACTTTATCTTTTTTTCGAGGTCGATAACGTTTTGGTATTTCCTCATTAAGGCAACCTTGTAAATAAATATTTTGCTCAGTATGGCTTCCCAGGTTTATAAACTTCTGAAATATCGTATTTATTTCTCTTTCAGAAAGTTTTTCTTTGCAGTGACACCGACAATCCTTAATGTCACGAATAGAATGATCTTTTAATTTGCCCTTTACTTTGACATTTTTCTTCCAATTTTCTGGTCTTCGAATTTTCTTCTTCCCTTTTTTTCTGTTTTGTTCTTCAACATAGCTACTTGACACATCTGAATCTGTATCAAAATTTCCGGTCTCATGATTTAGTTTAGTTTTTTTAATACTACTAGCAGAGACAGTAATAATTTGAGTATCTTCGTTTTCCGAATCAATCTCAAAAAGTCCAGTTACCGGGTTCAGTTTTCGTTTGAGTGGTACCGATGCTTCATTATTTAGTGGTGACCCGCAAATAGGCACGTTGGACATATCTGGAATTATTGCATTTACTACGGCCGAAACTTCGTCTTGTGTACGTTCCTCTTCCGAGTCAAACGATTCATTTAATAATCCGGACTCCTCGATAAGCCTAAAAAATGTAATATAATTCGTTTGTGAACCTTTACTCACTAAAACAAATATTAGGTACTCACGAAATATGTAATAAAAACTATTTAGTTTGTACATATTTCGTACGAATAAAAAATACCTACTTACCTCCTTAATTTATCATCCATGACTATTTTTTTTTGATAGAATATTAAAACTGCACTCTTACACTCGAAAGGAAGGTAGTTGAAACTAAAATTCAAAACTTTAAACTCATACAAAACAAAAACGAGCAAAAAATACAAAAATGTAACCGTATAATTTGACGTAAACAAAACAAACATGGCCGGACTAAGTTATTTTTCAGTATTTTTTGTGGACTTAGAGATTTTAAGGACTTAGCGATTTTACGAACTAAAATTGAAATATATATTTTTTTTTAATGGTTCAAAATATGGGTTAAGAGACTTTTAAAACAAAACTCCCAAAGACAAAATTATAGACAAAAATGAGCTCTTTTCAATGGTATTGCTAGTTGAAAAAATCCCTAAGTGTGACTTAGGGATTTTACGAACTGGTGCGTCCAATTGAGCTCTACCTCATTAAGATACCATGGCGACGTCGCCAGCTACGTATCATGCACCGGCACTTGGCGACGTTGGGACGGTAACGCCGCCGCCGCAAGGTTGGAAGCGTGGCAACGTACTACAGCTCTCTACGTGACTTCTGGATACTCTGGTGGCCTGGTGAGGTTGCCAGTGTTACCATTATAATGTACACGTGTGAACTGCACCTCGCTCACTCAGTCGCCAGTCAGCTACCATTACTCAACGACGTACATAACGAAGAAGTATCTCGATGCCTAAGATCAAGTAAACGAACTAAATGTCCAGACACCATGATCACCAAATTGACGGCCTTCGGAGGCTGGGCATTGTACAGGGAGTAACTAGGCCTGCGCCTGGAGACGACACCATGGTGCCTTAATGAGGTAGGGCTAAGCCAATTCAAACAATGACAAATGACAAAGTCAATGAAGTCTCAAGCATGCATGGTCTCAAAGTGGGTAGGTGATGTGACAGAGACGTAGTGCGCATGTCTATTTTAACGTCATCGACATGCCTTCGGTTCCCATAGCAACAATCTTTTTAAAATAACAATTTACCAAACTAAAGTCTAACTTTTTATTAGCTGCAGTAAAATGACGTTTCTAAATGTCATTCCGTAAAATAATGTTGACAGCTTAATCTCAATAGTGATGTGATTCAGTTCACAAAAGTTTACGGAATATCTAATCGTTCCATAATTTGCCTCATAATGATCATGCTAAATTCTTCAAACATTGAATTACCAAAAACAAGTGAATGCGTTGACAAGGTGGCTGAAATCTTGGGAATATCCGTCCGCACTGTTTATTCTGTTTTAAAGGAGCACAAGGAGAACGACAGCGAATCACCAAAACCTCCCGAAAAAACTGGGCCAAAACTTACCTTTAAAGATAAACTTGATAATTTCACATTCACTGCAATTAGACGAATTGTACATCAGTTCTTTCATAGAAATGAAATACCCACCATCGCAAAGGTTAGTTTACATGTCGTCACTCATCTTTTTATTATACGTTATGTATGTTTTCTCCTATCCCATGTGTAATATTAACTAATTAGGTAATAACTATATTATTTTTTAGGTGCTGCAAGTTGTAAATGATGAACCAGGATTGCCCAACTTCTCGAAAGAGACACTGAGAAAAATTATGAAACATCTCAATTTCGAATTCGTTACTCGATCACGCAAGAGTGTGCTTATTGATAGACAAGATATCATATCATGGCGCCAGCGCTACCTGCGTTTAATTGAACTACATCGCAGGGAGGGAAAAATTTATATTATCAAGACGAGACCTGGGTCAATGCTGGTACGTGATTTTTTATTTTTTTTATTTATTTATTTACAAATAATGGTTACATAATAATATTACAAATAAAATCTCGCCAAACTAAAAAGTTTAAGTGTCAACTCTTAGTTTCTTATATTTGTACCATTTTTGTTTTGCTATCGAAACTTATGATTTTTCTTGTTCTTTTCAGCACATAAAGGCATCACAGTTTTAAGATTGCCCCCTTATCACTGTGAGCTGAACCCTATTGAGTTGGTATGGGCGCAGGTAAAGGGTCACTTTGCAAATAATAATAAGACGTATAAAATGCAAGAAGTTAAAAATTAATTTCAAGAAGGTATAAACAAAGTGACACCGGCTAAGCGGAGTGACTGTGTGTCTCACACTATAAAAGTGGAAGACAAAATGTGCCACCTCGATCATATTATAGATGAAGTGACAGATAGATTTATTATTAGTGTTACCGAAAGCGACAGTGACAGTAATTCCGAAAAAGATTGATTAAAGTACATTATTATGGCATTTTTGTTTCATTTTAAATGTACCTCCCTATACTTCCAATAAAAAAGATCAATCCTCTAGTATAGTAACAATAATAGAATAAAAAAATACATTACAACTTAATATTAAATCTCAAACACAAAACCAAACTGTTCATTCATTTATGATTCACTCATTTAGCTACATCCCTATTTATTTTTCTTCAAAAACCGGCAACCCACAAAACGTCATTTTACTGCAGCTAATAAAAAGTTAGACTATAGCTGCGCGCCCTGGCTTCACTCTGCTGCAAATATAGACATCCTATATAGAAATCCTGTGGATGGTTTTATGTTGGACGTGCGTCGGTGTGATGTGATTATAAATGCCCAGACCATTAAAAACATTTCATTAGTAATGGCGTTATATTTTGTAAGGTTTAGTTAATAAAGTATAAGAAAAAAAAATACAGTGGAAAATAAAATGTTACATATACACAGAGGTTCAACACAACACTCCTCCTCGCAATGATAAGCCTAAGCGTTTACTTAGTTCCAGATGTGGAGGTCCTGGCACTCCTTTCGTTAACACATCGGCCAACATATTAGACGTGTCTTTGTACGCACACTAATAATTCCACTTTGTACATGCTCTTTCAAACAATGAATTTAAGGGCGATGTTTCGTTTGATACTTTATTATAGCATTTTCCCATAACTTCAATACTGCTTGGTTGTCATTGAATATCATTATTTTATCTTGCTTCACTGCTGTTATGTTTTTCAACAGTAGCCTTAGATGGAGAGCTTCATTCACAACTTCTGATGGCGATATACCTATATATTCTGCTTCAGTAGTTGAAATGGCAGTTACTCCTTGCTTCTTGGATTGCCAACTTACAACCATTCTCTGCTACCATTTGTTATAATATTTGCGTGACATGCTCATAAATGCCCACAACATAAACATAGTAAATTACCTACTAACTAATGGCTTTATTTTTGCGGTGGAAAATAAAATGTTACATAGATTTTTATAGGTCCATGAGTTAAAATTGTCAGATGACAGCTATTTTTACTTTTTTTAATACCTTGGTTTTTAAATAAATATTCTGCCAGTTATTTAAAAAAGGTAAGTATTTCCTTAGAACGTTTAACAAATTACTTAAAAGTTGATCCATTTAGTGTCAAAAAGAGATGGTGCTATACAGTACGTATAGCGGTGTCTCTTTTTCTTGTTTACAGGCTCAATAATAATCTTACTCAAATTGGTACCATGAGCGTATAACAAAGTTTTGTTTGATTCCTGCCTATTGACAGAAATGAATGACCTATTTATAATATTTGTCTATTCCCTGCTTCACATCAGAGCTGTACTGCGGAGACAAAAAAGTCGGAGTTCCTCCGTAAGTTTTTGCGAAAACTCGGTTTTTATTTTTCAAATCTTCCGGGGATTCAAGTCAAGTATTTTTCTTTCTTTCATACAATGCAATCATATTTTTTTGTTTATAAATACACTATTAATAAGTAGGTACATTAAAATGTACATTAATACATTTTAATCGCCTAAATCCTCGGAGTGTTAGGCAGCGGAGGATCAATCATTATATTCGGTTTCACACAATAAGGGATGACTCTATTACCGTATTCCGGGCACTAAGTGGGTAATAAGTTGATTGTATTGGTGTTATAATCATTAAACAAGAATTAATTGAACATTTCAAATATAGTTTTGTTTGAATATTTGGACGTTTTACATATTTTAATAAGATTATTATGATAATAATAGTAGCACTGTGTCTCTATTGGTAGTTTTAATGTTCACGGATGCATATTTGAAAAAAATATTTTTTAGACTTTTAAATATAAGTTGGATATAACCGGAGTTTCCACGGAGCCTACCGAAGATAATTTAAAACCGGGGGAAAATCACCGGATACTGAAATCTTCTCTGTAGTCAATCCCTATACCTAATGTCAGTAATTTCTTTTTAAAAGACCATGGAGTTTTTTTTAAAAAAGGATTTTAGATAATAAGTTTTTACTTTGAAGTAAAATACTCGTTTTTTCTAGGTACTTTATTTTTAAATTTCTTTGTTAAATATTGAATAAATTTCTATGAGCTCTACTATGAAATTTATACTTGGATTTATCGACGTATCTCGAGGTGCGAGTACCTAATCTCACTGGACGACAAGCCCGCAGTTACCGTGGGTAATGTAAGCGCGTAGGTTGTCGCTACGAGCAAGTAATGCTCGAGAAGATGGTGGAGGAGGTCCGTTTCCGAATTCCGTTTATCGAGCCCGCTAAATGTGTGTCCGGCGGAGGCGACTCATGCGTTGGAGGTGACCTCCGTCCTCTGTGAGTGCGGACTTGAGGTAGACGCTACCCTAAAAGAAGCAGGGAGAAGACGTGGATACCATGGTTCCCACATCGAGGGGTGTAGCTAAAGCCTAGAGATGACCCAGCATGGGTGACGAAATTGCCTTATTGATCCACTTTAATAAGATCGTGTGCGGTTTTAGTCGGTTTGAGTTCGATATAACGGCCTCGCTGACCACATAGTGGGGAGTCGTGGAACACGAAAAAAAGGTACTTAAATTATATTAAAAAAACATTCACTTATAGAAAATTCTATAAGTTAATGTGTATAAATACGGTTTACTTGCTTTTTGGGTTATGAAAATGATTTCTTGAACAGTATTTTGCATAACAATAATATATCCGTTGGGTACCTAGCAACTTCTTTGAAATCGCTCAATTTGACATAAAAACAATATTGCTAAAAACAATACTACTCCAAAATCACGTCATGGTACGAATTGAATGAACTAAAATTGAAGTGACGTCACAAAAGCACTAAGCAGGAATACATTGTATGCATTATGTACGGTTGTGGTACGGATATAAGCAAGATTGCTTTAAGCTTGAAACAAAACACTCCTGCAATAAGACTGTTTTGTACACGGTTGTAGTAGGCCCCCTGGTACTTTAGATCCTTACAATAAAAGTCATTGGTAAATATTTCATAAACAAAAGAATCAGTATCGGTATAACATAATCGTACTCTGTCATTATAAAAAGGTTTAATAATATTATAGTGAAAATTATACATATGCGACTTAGACAGATCCAAAACCGTAAACCCTATATATATAGGTTTATCTAAAATTATCTGATCAGGGTTCATTTGTATAGCAACTAAATTCTCAGATAAAATGGATGCGCTATGAAAATAGGCGCTAGCTATAAGACTCTCTGCTGATAATGACTTTTTAGTTCGGTTCGTTTCGTCACTCCATTTATTTACTAAGTGTACAGTAACCCTTTTTTCAGTATATTCTAGTGTTTTACCAAAAATACTGTTGTTCAATAACTTAAAAAAGTCCTGCTCGAAACAACTTTTTGCTTTTTGACGTAATTTAGTGTTTAACTCTATATACTCTTTTAAATACGGACTTTGTTTGTAAGTAATGGCTCTATGAATTTTACGCAATATTAATCCATGTTCTAAACATTTTTTCAAATGTACATAATATATAACATAATGGTATTATTATACAAGTTTGCTATTAATTTCTTGTTTTTCCCGCCTGGCGGAATGCATTTTTCTGGACAAAAAGGTAAGTCATTGTGGTAATTGTGTAAACTAGAAGGATATAAGAGATCTACTTCCAATATATAACCCCACTCAGCGTTGTCATCAATACTTTCTATTTGTAAATAAGTTAATTCATGTTCACTAAGAAAACGAAAACTAGAATATGGTAAGTACTGACACATGCTAAAACCATATTTATATGGTTTTAGCATGATTAGACTGTAATAATTTATAAATTATTACAGTCTAGATATACTATATAACAATCGGGTTCTGAGGCATTGTAGTTAGACATATACTTATGATTTGCTTTTGCATATCTGTGCGAACACATACACAATCCTCATCTAATCCCTTCCTGAATCATTTAAATTATTGCTAAATCGGACAACAGTTCTAGTTGAACCCCTGTTTTAAGAAGCATTGCATCAAATGACAAACTAGGGGTAGTTATATAAAACGCAGGGTCCAATCCGTAATATCGCTTACAAGTTTTTCGAAAGTTTTGAAATATATCTGATAGTAATAATACATCTGTTTTTAAGAACAAATCAGTATATTCGCCTAAGTTATTTATGTCAAAATAATTCCAAACAGTTTGAGCATGATTATAATCCTTATCACTGACACCTTCATTGGTTAAAGAACTATGAAAGTGTTGTTTTAATGGCAACGTTTTATATTCATAACATTTCCAATTCGTGATAAAATCATAGGGATAGCGATAGATACCTTTCCGTGTCAATAAATTAAACTGTTTATCGTCAGGAAAATGGAATCGTAGATTAACAAAATCTTCAATCTCCATTGTTTTCGCAAGTTTGTCTAAACTAGTACTCAAAAAGTTAAAGGAATCTAAGAACCGTAACTGCACGTATTCATTGCTTGCCACAGGAATGAACTTAGAGAATGACATATATTTTTCTTTCGTTTTAGGTATAATTTTTATGAAACCTGGCATTTCTCCTAACTTTTTTATAAATAAATGGCAATCAAAACCTGATAAATTGTGAAAAAAATATAGGTATAAATTTAGGTACTTTATGCTGAAGATTGCAATGGCGATGGGCCGCACCGCTGTACCGACCAGTAATATGACAGTGATCTCTAACTTTGTTAGACCTTAACAAGTTTTCACAAATATGGCATTTAATAGCATCCTTGAAATGAACAGCATCTTTTTCTGTATATATCATAGGTTTACTTTTAGTTAGTATTTTATAAATCGCAATGACATCTTCAGTAAGGAAATGTACAAACTTAGAAACACAGTCACTACCGCGGTAACTTCTATACTGATTGTTAAGATCATTTCCTTCCCTTTGTTTCGCCGCAGTCGGATAAATTATCGAAAGACGATACAATGTTGTAACCAAACGCAGCCGGTACATGTTTTTGAGAATATGATGTGTTAGCAGAATCAATTTCATTGCGGGAAATGGGTACAAGTAATGTTTCAAAATCTGCATAGATTATGAACGGTACATTTTGTTTTCTTTCATAATTTTTAAACTTTAAAAACGAGCCTTTTTCAGGTAATACTGTACAACTCCTTAAATGAGTTTCGAGTTGAGTGAGGACAGGAAAAAACAATAAACAAGATTCACAGAAGTATAATTTACTGTGATGTTTGGTAATCTGACTGCGAATTACATAACATAACATAAACTCACACCTATATCTTGCTGCTTGCTTGCTGGTATACAACACCAAAAAGTCCGAATTCATGGTCTTTGGGGCCGTGGGCACCAAGCGTCCGGATATCATACCGGAGGTGACTATGTGTGGAGTACCACTTCGTCAGGTTGATACCTTCAAATATCTTGGACACTATGTTGCTCACGACCTCAGGGACGATGCAGATATTGAGCGGGAACGTAGGGCATTGGCAGTAAGGGCGAATATGCTGGCCCGCAGGTTCGCTCGGTGCACGGACAGTGTAAAAGTAATGCTTTTTAAGGCGTGCTGCACATCCCTGTACTCGAGTGCGATGTGGGTCAGCTATACCCAGCGCTCCCTTATGGCCCTACGTATACAATACAATAAAGCTTTCAGAGCGCTGTTGCGGCTGCCGCGCTTCTGTAGTGCATCGGCTATGTTCGCTCACGCACGTACCGATGGTTTCGCAGCGTTGTGGCGAAAAAAAATGACGTCGATGTTGTATGGAATGCGCGGCAGTGGCAACAGTATGCTCAGTGTACTTGTGGACAGGGGCTATGAGTGCCACATATTAAGGCACGTCTATAAAATGCACCAATCTTTTGTGAAATATAAATACTAACATAGATTTAAATACTTACTAACAAAAAAAATGGATTTTAATTATCTGGTAAATAAATGAATTTATTTATTATTTATATCCCCGAAGGGGTAGGCAGAGGTGCTAGCACCCACACTTCGCCAGTTTATGTTTAGGTCCCAATGTAATAGGTGGCGAGCCTATTGCCATTAACCGGGCACTTATTAACCTGCGATAAATACACACATAACTTCGAAAAGCATCGAAAAGTCATTGGTGTGTGCCATGGTAAAACCTGGGATCGAACCCGAGACCTCGTCTCAGCAGTCCATTACCCATACCACTAGGCTACGGCGAGGAAAATTTTTAATTAGACAATAATGAGAGTCATTATTGTTTTCTAAGTATAATAAATGTATACTCCTAGATTTTTTATTGACTGATTTATACAAAGGTCCGATTATGGTTTTATTATTTTTTAAACCATATACAAAAATATTTAAATTGTTATTATTTTTTTCAAAAATAGTTATATCCGTAAAAGTAATGGGAAACGACAAACCATTAATATTTAAAACATCTCGGAAGTGTGGATATGATGAAACTCTATCAGGATGGCTCGTGGTGGGGTACAAGGCTGCTACAATACTCCATAAAAAGCAATACGGATCTGGGTTTTTAATATTCACACAAGACTTTTTACTTTTTATAAATGCTGGTAAATCTATAAATTTAGAGCCATGAAGGGGTTGATAATTATTGATATTCACTTCTAAGTATGAATTATTTAAAAAGGTCCAACCGCTATCTCTTTCTTGAAACTCTTCAATTTTTTTAAGAAGAAATAAAATTATTGAACTAAAAATTTTGTTGAAATCATAATTTAAATGAATGTTATAATTTTTTGTAGCAAATGATTTTATTTCCTGATAGTCGTTTTTAAACAAATGAAATACTGAAAAAAGTTCAAAATTAATTTTGAGAGAGGCATATCTCTGTAGTGACTGATCTATCAGAGTCTTAACTTGCTCTCGAATTTTGTTAAGAAAAGTCTCTGGGAATTGAGGGATTACTTCATCAGTAGCTCTAATTCTATAACTTATAATACGCCTCTTGAAACATGATTTAATTATCTCTATATTGTCATAAAAAGGAGTTGCAATTTGAGTTTTATGTAAATTGCTACGCAAATGACCTGACCAGCGATGGCTATCTACAGAAACATGACAAACCCTACAGTAACGCATCATGACTATACGAAAACACTCAAATAGATAAATAACTTCAGTAACTAATCACAATGATCTCTATTAAGGAATATTTAAATAAATAATTCTGAAAATAACTATACACTACAATAACAAATGAACCTGAATATATAAAATACTTTTCTCATTTATACTCGTAGCTTTTGTTTTAGTTGTTGACTTCCGGAATAATATTTAATTTTCTGAAAAAAAAATACAAATATTACTATTAATACGTGGGGCGCACTATAAGTTTCCGGAATGAATATGAAAAAATACTATTAAAGGTACAAAATTAATTTATTGTTTTTCAAAATAATCTCCCTTGGCGTCTATGCACTTTTTCATTCGATCAAACCAGTTTTGAAAACTTTTGTGCCACTCCTCTGTGGTGACCTCTGAAACGTGTTTTTCATACGCCTCGACAGCCTCTTCTGGTGATGAAAATCGTTGGCCGCGTAATTGGTTCTTAATTTTTGGGAACAGATAAAAATCACAAGGTGCCAGGTCGGGACTGTATGCAGGATGACTCATGAGTTCTACATTTTTCGCCTTCAAAAAGTCGTTTGTCTGTCTGGCCGTGTGAGAACTAGCATTGTCGTGGTGCAGGATGATACGGCGTTTACGGTTATTTTTACGGAGTTCGTCAATAACTTCCGGCAAACAAATGGTCGTGTACCAGTCACTATTCACAGTACGACGATTTTCTAAAGCAACAGTAGCCACGTGTCCAGTTTTATTAAAAAAAGAAGCAATCATCCGCTTAGATGCACTTTTCACGCGCGCCACTTTGGTTGGTTTCGGCTCATCTTGAAAGACCCATACGCTCGATTGCTGCTTTGTTTTGGGATCGTAGCAATAAATCCATGTTTCGTCACCTGTTACTATGTCCCACACCAAATTTGACGCACCTTCGTTGAATCTGGTAAGCATGGCACTGCACCAAGTGACGCGGTCCGTTTTTTGATCCTCGGTCAAGATATGTGGGATCCACCGCGAACACAGCTTTCTCACACCCAAATGTTTGTGTAGGATTGATTGTATTTGACTCATGCCTATTTCTGAGGATGCGCGAATTTCATGGTAGGTCACATGTCTGTCTGTTTCAATCATACGGCGCACAGCATCGATGTTTTTGTTGATAACAGCGGTGGACGGCCGACCATCGCGAGATTCGTCACTGAGATTGATACGACCACGCTTGAATTCTGCAAACCAGCTATAAACAGTCGTCTTGCATGGAGCTTCATCGCCAAAAGCTGTTTCAAGCCGAGCGATGCTCTGTTGAGCCGTCAAATTACACTTAAAATCGTAGAAAATCATACTACGAAAATTTTCCCGAGTTAAATCCATGTTGATGCAGACACACAATTTTTTAAATGGCGCCACAAGGTAAAAACAAAAGACAGTCAGATGAAACAAACTGTATTCTACAGCCAAAGAGTTCTATTTTCAAATGTTGTAATACATTTTTAAATATTGTTTATGTAAGTGGCCAGTTCCGGAAACTTTTAGTGTAACCTATGTATGTTAAATAGATATCAAACCAGAATTAAGTTCAAACAACAGGCGCTTCCAACACTCCTGGCTCTATGCGAAGGACGAAGCGGGCAAATGCAAGAATGATGATGATGATGATACGTGCGCTCGTTAATGAGCGAGGCTCTAGCGCACGCACCCTTCTTGGGAAAGGAGCTCAGCTGGCAGTCGCTCTCACAATGAATTCTCATTAGTCTAAACAACCTTATCTACGAAAAAACCTGCACTATGAGCTCAACCGGGATTGATGTTCAGATAATGATTATAGTAAATTAGTATATTATGTAAAAGTAGTGTAAACGATCAACTTACCTGAGTAGTGACTAGTAATATAGTATTTCCAAATAGGTTCTATATTCAAAGTATTTAACTTAGGTAAAGTTTATTTTGCCTGTAAATAAGACACGACATCAATTGAGTACTATAAAATAAATACATTTAACTAAAATACCAATATAATATAATATGATTGATATAATTACCTGATAAAATATATGAATTGTAGGTAGATACCTACTTATATAGGTAGATACACAACTTTCACATCGAATGAAGCTTTAGGGATTCTTTAATCCTACTACTTTCAATAAACGATTTTTAATAATGAATTATTACAACCAAAGTTTGCGTCTGCCATGCAACAATTATTTGTTATTTGTAACAAAAAAATCATACCAGCTTCTGTTTTTCAATAAATCAATAAAATATTTAGTTTGAATATAATGCTTCATTTACACCGTAGCGGAATAGAAGCATCAAGTTCGCTTGGTAAAAAGCATAATGAACTTTCATTTCAAGTTTATAAGATACTAACTAAATGTGAAAAGAGAAGTAAAAAGTCGCGAGACTTCCGTTTTGAAAATTTCCTTAGCAAAGATTATTTTACAATTAACATAAATGTATATAATATGCATTGCATTAGACGAATTTGAGGCTCCCATTCCGCTCCGGTGTAAATACAGCCCAAAAATGCTTATTCTCAAATTTTAAGTAGGTTACACGAGCGCGGTGTATAATGTATGTAAGTCAAATGATATTATTATCGCATCACATTAAAATTGAGAATAAAATATTAAAACATTTTTATACCGCATAATTGGCAGCCGAGCACACGGCTCACAACACATTTATTGTAACAACCCTAATTCAATGCTTTGACATGTGCTAATAGTTTTTAATTACAAAGCAATATTCATTAATGCTTTGGTTGTATATGCAACCGTTAAAGTATTTAATTTGATATATTATAATAACTACATTATGTAGTTACTGTAAACGAAAACTGAGTTAAGGGAACCCGTAATGGTTAGTCTTAGCGTAAACCAGACTAACACGCTTCACAGAGGTATAGAAAAGTTATAGTATAAATAGTTTAGTTCGAATTAATACAAATAAAAAAAAGAAAAAATGTTATTAGATTAATTTAACCACTGATCTAACTAGACTTTGGATTTAACTATTTTTGATTTTGATGTACCTACTTACTTTTAAGCTCTAAGTATGACGTTGTTCGGACTTCTCTCAGACATCGGGTTTTCTGTACAATGTTGGAAACATGTATATTACTGTAAACATGTTGCAATATTAATCATCAATTCTATAAAACCTTTGTCATCGTTTTGAACATGTGTTTAATACGTATAAAGAAAAAAGTAGATTCTTCCTTAAATTGACAGTCAATTGAGATATTTTTAAATTAGCAAATTTATGTATGATTTTTGTTTATTAACAACAGTTTTGAATAGCCAAATCATTACCATAATCAAGAGGTTCAATATTCACCAAAGAAAATGTAAGTGCTATTAAATATTGTTTTGCTAATTATTATTCAGCTGAGTTGCCTGGTTAATTCCTGCCGGCTGATAATTATTAACGAATTATTATAAAATGTGGTTATATGTTATCCTGCAGAGTTGCTTGGCTATTTCCTGCCTGCTGGTATACATACATACATACAATCACGCCTTTATCCCAGAGGGTTAGGCAGAGGTGAATTAACACCCACATTTCACCGATCACTACCTAGTCTAGCCATAAATATTGTTACGAAGAAAAAACATTTTATTTTATTGCAAATAATATTTATTACTTTTACAGTGTGTTAGTTTAATACATAAATATAAAACAATTTAAAATATAAAAAGCTTATTCGAAGTGGTCTCCATTGGCTGCAACACAGTCCTTTAAACGTTGAGGCCAGTTATCAATAGAAGCACGCACTCTTTCCATGGGAAAATTCTTCACTGCCAATCGTATGGATTGTTTTAGGGACTCCAAATTATCATGGCGTTTAGAGCAAGCCATACTCTCTAAAACTGACCATAAATCATAATCCAGCGGATTAAGATCGGGACTAGACGACGGCCAGTCTTCAGCTCTGATGAAGTCCGAAACGTTCACTTTCAACCAAGACTGCGTGGACCGAGCTTTATGACCCGGCGCTGAGTCTTGTTGGAAGGACCATACGTGGTTATTGAACATGGTGTTGTTAAGGGGTTTAACTACCTTCTCAAGAATGGTATCTTGATACACTTGTGCCGATGTTTTGATACCGTTTTCACAAAAATATGGCTCAGTCACTCCTTCATAGTTAACACCCCACCAAACCATCACTGAAGTCGGATAATGCCTACGTTGCACTCTGTCGACTAATTGGGAAGCTTCCTTAGAGCTTTGAGCATAAATACGGTCATTTTGTTTGTTAAAATGTTGCTCAATTGTAAAGATTTTCTCATCCGTAAACAAAATTTTTCTGTGCCCTCCCTTTGCGTACCGCTTCAGTAGTTGCATCGTTTTTACCACCCTATTCTTTTTTAAATTATCAGTTAAAAAATGACTGTGTACAGAACTCCATATCAAAGTAACATAAATATTTTTTTTAATAATCTAAATGACATTCTGCAAAGTATCTGCTACAGAAATAACCAAAAACTGGTAATATGTGGCGATTTTAACATTTTTATTTATTTATTTATTTAGGTCTACCAACAATTGTTAACATAACAACTTACACCAAATACATTAAAAAATACAAAAAATAATGTTACAATTAATTATAGGTAAACACCGCATGTATCATATTATATGTTCTATATACAGTAAGTTACCCTTACACTACACTATATTACCTACTATAAATATTAATTGAACTAATTAAACAGAAAAAGAAATCTATGTTTTTTAAACAGCTGAATTCAATAATTCACTCAAAATCGGGTAAGCCCAAGAGGACAGATTTAACCTTTGCCACAGAGTCAAAGTGAAGATCAATTCGATCACTATTGTTGTTAATAACCTTACACATTCTCGAACATGGGGAATTGGCACCTAGCACAGTCCTTCTAAGTGGCGGTACAAGTGGTGTAATCGAGTAGCGCGGAAGCCTGGCCGGAACACGCAGCTTGATAAAACCAAGAAGCTGGGGACAATCTATTTTTGACCCGAAAATTTTGCATGCAAACAGTCCATCGTTTAAAAGTCTACGACTTGCCAGGGAATTCATGTGAAAGTACTTAAGACGACCTTTGTATGAACGTATCTTCTTAGCCAAGCCATTTGAGAATGCAAGATGCCAAACAAACCGTTTCTGTATGCGTTCTATGCGCAACGTGTGTGTAGCATAGTGTGGGCGCCAGACAGTACTACAGTATTCCAATATACTTCTAACAAGGCTGTTGAAAAGTATTGTTTTGATTTTATTATTTCTAAAAACTTTGCAGTTTCTTAATACAAAGCCCAACATTCTCGCAGATTTTTTTATTACATGATTCATATGAGGTATAAAAGTAATTTTTTTATCGTACAATACGCCTAAATCACGAATATGATCCACTTTGTTTATTTTTTCATGTTCAATGTAATAATCATATGTTGTTGAATTAATTTTTCGAGAAAATTTGATATGATAACATTTTATAGAATTGAGCTGCATTTTATTATTGGTGCACCACAGAAAAAGTCTATCAATGTCACTTTGCAAAAGTTTTGAGTCCTCCTCAGATCTAACTACCCTTACAAACTTTAGGTCATCTGCAAACATGAAAGTATCAGAGTGTTGGAAACAGGTCGAGATATCGTTGATGAAGTAGTTAAAAAGCACGGGTCCTAAATGCGAGCCTTGTGGGACACCTGAAGTAATCCTTTGTAATCCTGACTCAAAGCCATTATCCACGACAAAAAAGTACCTCTCATGAAGATATGAACTTAACCAAGTAAGCAGAGTCCCAGAAATACCATACGCGCGTAACTTGTATTTTAAAATGCTGTGGGAAACCTTATCGAATGCTTTGCTAAAGTCGGTATAAATCACGTCAGCTTCGTGGCCAGCATCTACAGCTCTAATTAATAATTCGGTAAAAGGAACTAAGTTGGACTCTGTTGACCTACCTTCAACAAACCCATGCTGATTTTCACTTAAGTATAATTTTAAATGGTTTTGAATATGAGGGTATATTAATGACTCAAATACTTTAGAAAAAGTAGATAAGATTGACATAGGTCTATAATTAGACACAGTTGCATTGCAATCAGATTTATGAATAGGTACCACCTTTGCCACTTTCCATTTCAAGGGAAATTCTCCGGAATCCAATGATTTACGGAAAATCTGTGAGAGCGGTTGTGCCAACTCACCAGAACAGGCAACAATAAATAATGGTGGTATGCCATCCGGACCAGCACCTTTTGTGATATCCAGACTCTTGAGCTTTTTAAGAACAATTTTACTATCCAGGTCTGGCTTATTTAAACATGTACTATAGTTTGTCAATGACTGCAAGTATTTAGAATTACAACTATGATGGGAATTATTGTCGACACCATAGACAGAGGAAAAGTAATCAGCAAAGAGATTACATACTTCTGTACCATTTGAGGTGGTTTTCGATCCATTAGTCATAGCAAATGGATATGAGCTCGATCCTCCTCTTTTAGCCTTAACATGAGTCCAAAAAAGTTTGGGATTGTTTCTAAGTTCTTCTTCAAGAAAGGTAATATATTTATTATAGCACTCTGTGGAGAAACTGTCACACTGTTTTGCAAGGTCTTTTAAGTATATTGCATCTCGTGGATTTTTGTACTTTTTATAACGGATCCTAATTTTGTTTTTTTCACGTAACATCTTAATTAATTTATTGTTAAACCACGGAGGAAATTTAGTATTATTATGGCTGCGCAACGGAATAAATTGTTTGATGACTGTATTCAGAGTTTCATAGAAAACATCTAACATCTCATTAACGTTATTCGTTCCCCTAAATAGGTTTCGGTCGGTGACAGTATAAGCGAGTGGACGCGTGTCGATCGCCTTTACAAATTGTCGTTATAAATTCTGTGATTGGTTGTAATTAGTGAAACACGATTCCTTGTCACTCTAATGACATTTTTACCTAGCTACTACGCCCACTAGGCGGTCCTAGAGCGGGATACAAATAATCTCGGTACTAACACTTTAAGTGAAACACGAAAAGTGATCCTGTGTGCGGCTGGGATTTGAACGCGAGGTCGGTGGTGGTGGTGGTAATAGACGTGACGCGGGTGCGTAACCAACGCGCCACCGCGCACATTGCAATTCGCTTCAAAACAGCTATCTGCTACGCTACGCATGGTAAATACGTATACGTCACGACTGCTGCAGTGCTACGGCGGGTTAACTGGACGCTACGGTAACGACGACTGGTATCTGCTACGACACTATTTATTCTGTGCAATCTATTTATAGAAGCACTAGCTAACTACGAGCTCTCGGATATAATAACAAATAAATACAACACTGCCGCACAACTTCTTTTGTTTGCATCAATTTATTCTTGACGCTGGAACATGTCTAACGTTCAGCGAACACCACCTAAGAAACAAAGTACTCCAAGAAGCACTACACAACAAACCCAAATCCAACCAATGTCCGAGACTAATGCCGCCTCGCTAAAGAGCGATAATGCCAATAATAAAAGGACTAAGCGCCGCCAAGATACCTCACCGCGGAGCGAACAATGCTTCGATATGCAAGAGCTACAGGACACCTTGGCGAACTTAGTCTCTGAAGTCAAGGAAATCAAGACGCAGAACACTCAAATTAAAAAAGCTAACGCAGAGATATGCAAATCAAATACCGAAATTGTGCAGTCTATATCCTTTATCAATAGCAACTTTGAAGACCTGCGAAGGGAAATAGAGGAGCTGAAGAGGGAACGCCAACGGCAAGGGAGGTATATTGAAAGTCTGGAAAGGAAAATAAATGACCTACAACTTAAATCACGTTCGTCGTGCATCGAGGTGAGAAATGTACCCTACGAGGAAGCCGAGACCAGCTCAAGTCTGCAACAGATAGTCCACAAAATTGGTGAGGTCGTGGGACTTAATATTTCTACATCAGATCTTAGAGACGTATACCGCCTGCCGGGTAAGACTGCTGATTCAGCCGCACCGCGGCCAGTGATAGCAGAACTTTCATCTGTACAAGTAAAACAAAATCTAGTCTCTGCTGTTCAATCCTTCAACAAAAGTAAAACAACAAACAACGATAAAATAAATACCGAAACTATTGGAATAGCTGGGCAACGACGGCCAATCTATATTAGTGAACAACTACCACCTAGTACTAAAAAGTTATTTTTCACATCGCGCGACTATGCAAAGAAAAATGAGTTTCGATTTTGCTGGATTGCTCATGGCAATATCTTTATCCGAAGGAGGGAAGGCGAGAAGCAAATTCTTATAAGAGATGAGGCGTGTCTACTAGATCTCAAAACAAACTTGTGACTAGTCATGGATCTTCATATAATCTTGGCTGACTGCATCTTTTCAACTACCAATGCTGTGTTAAATATAGGTTATAATTATATAGTTTTTGTTAAATCTACACACAAACAACAACCACGGAATCACCTAACCATACACGTACCACATATACATTATTTCACAATACATAAACACACTATCTTACATTGCACCATAATTACTACTATATACTGCAACAGCTACTATGTTCTTAGGTTGGAATACTCCCTTTTAATAATATCAATCAACAACCTAATAATAATAATTTAAAAAAAAAAAAACCAATACACCGACAACAATACAAGTTGGCAAGCTTCTATTTTTATCTAAATGGCGGCCATAAATAATATTAATTACGAACTTGACGAAAAGAACGCAGATAGGGCTATACTCTGCATCCCGGAAGAATGTCAAAATCATATTGCCTTAAATGCTAATAACATCAATATTTTCCATATAAATATTCGAAGCGTAAATAGGAATTTTAATAACTTGCAAACACTAATACATAGGACAAAAAATGAGTTTGACGTCATAGTGCTAACTGAGTGCTGGATGTCTAAAGTTCATAATATTCCCACTCTGGAAGGTTACCAATCACAGGCCACTGAGCGTAATTCAAACCAAAACGATGGAATCATAATATTTTATAAGATAGGGACACGAGTCACTATAAGAGAGCCGGACTTCACCGATGGGAGTTGTCTCATATGTGAGATGGAAAATAAGCTGGCGGTGGTATCGGTGTACCGATCCCCGTCATACAAAACGAAACAAAATTATGATAACTTTTTATCGAGCCTAAATAACATATATATAGAACTAACTGCTTTTCCAAATATAGTTCTTGTGGGCGATCTAAATATCAACCTAATACCGTCCAATAGGGATGAATATGGCCTAAAGTACCTTATTTTAAATGCATCACATGGACTAATGCCAACACACCTTTTGCCAACCAGGGGGGAAAAATGCTACGATCACACCCTGTTAAAGACAGTTCAAGCAAATACTACAATGGTTCTGGATGTGTCCATCACAGATCATAAAGCAGTAATATTAGCGATTTCCAAACTTAAAACTACACAGATAACTAAAAATACGATCTCGAAACTAAACTATGAAGCGATTAAACTAGAATTGGAAAAAACTGATTTTAGCGATATCTTTACAATCTCGGATGCCAACAAATCCACAAATCTATTTACATAAAAAATTTCCACAATAATAGCTGATAACACCAAAAACAAAAATATTGCAAATAGACGTAGAACAATTAAGCCGTGGATGACCCCAGGACTCTTAAGGTGTGTCAGGAATAGGGACAAAATGCACATCAAAGCCAGAAAGTCGCCTGATAATATCATACTAAAGATTACCTATACCCGCTACCGCAATTTCTGTAACAGCTTGCTACGGAGGCTTAAACGTGCTCATGAAAAGAGTCAACTAGAAAAGGCAAAACGCAATCCTAACGCACTTTGGAAAGTTATCAAAGAAATTACCAACACTAAAAAAACAATCACTAGTCCATCTGACTTATTAAGCATAGATGGAAATTACAAGACGTCCATAAATAGGGTATGCCACTATTTCAGTAATATAGGCCAAAATATGGCAGCACAAATAATATCTAAAACCGACATTCGTGCCACCAATAATACCACAGCAACTAACACTGTGCGGTCATCCCTCAACTCCCTAGTTTTATTGGCAGTTGACGAAGCAGAAGTGGAATCCTGCATTTTGCAATTGCGATCAAACTGTGCAATAGGTTGGGATGGAATACCCGCCTTAGTTCTAAAGCAAAACTGTAGCACACTAGTTCCACCACTTTGTCACATATTCAACAACTGCTTAGAAACTGGCGTATTTCCGGACAACTTTAAAAGGGCCATAGTCCATCCAATCTATAAGGGAGGGAGCAGAGATTGTGTCGGTAATTACAGACCTATATCAGTGCTACCCTGTCTTTCCAAACTCCTGGAAACTATACTAAACAGATGCCTGAGGTCATACTTAAATAATTTTAATATCATAGCTGACAACCAATATGGATTCAAGCCAGGTGTTTCCACAGAAGATGCCGTCTTGGAGCTGACACAATTTGTTGCACAAAATCTGGACCGCAATATTAAATGTATAGGAATATTTCTGGACCTCTCCAAGGCATTTGACACAGTTTCTGTTCCCTTACTAATAGATAAACTGGAGTGATTAGGTGTGCGGGGAGTGGCACTAAACATTTTCAAGGACTATCTTAAAAATCGCAAACAACTTGTAAAGATTGATACCTATCTCAGCGATGAAAATACAATATCGTGCGGCGTCCCACAAGGGGGCATACTATCTCCCACCCTATTTCAAATCTACATGAACGACCTTTGCAAACTGGTACTTGACAAATCAAAGCTATATGCATACGCTGACGATACTGCAATAGTGGTCCATGGCCCAACCTGGGAAGCCGTAAAAGCCAATGCTGAATCTGCCCTCACTAAAGTAATGGAATGGCTAACACGAAATCTGTTATCATTAAATATAAAGAAAACTGCATACATACCATTCTCAATACGACACATAAGTCAGCCTCCAAAAACATTTAACATTACAGCTCACTCATGCATCACAGCACCATCTTGTACATGTACCAAACTAACAAGAGTTGATACTGTGAAATATTTGGGTGTTCAGATTGATGATGGGCTAAGATGGAACAAGCATATAGATACCCTTACGAACAGAATCATGCGACTGACACATATTTTCAAATCCCTTAGGGGATCAGCAAACCTGGACACAATGAAAATGACCTACTTTGCGCTCTGTCAGTCAATTATAGGGTATTGCATAACCGTCTGGGGTGGTGCAAAGAAAACCGGTTTTCTTGGGGCTGAGAGGGCGCAAAGAGCAGTGCTCAAGGTAATGATGAAGAGACCATATAGATACCCAACCACACAACTATATGCCGACTGTAAGGTCCTCACAATCCGCCAACTCTATGTGCTCCGCACGTCATTAAGGAAACATATTAGTCTTGACCCATCAAACCCTAATAAACGCACAAACTTGCCGGCAAGTGTTACACATAGAACGACATTCGCAAAACATCAATTCTATGTTCTGGGTACGTACATATACAAAAATCTCCATAAAAACCTTAACATAAGGGATCTAAACAAATACACAGTGAAACAAAAAGTAAATGATTGGCTTCTAAAACAGGACTACGATAACACAGAGCTATTGCTGACATTCATCAACTAACACACACAAACAACATACACACACACACACACACACACACACACACACGCACCTAAACATACAAACACTTACACAACACTAACATATACACAACACACACAAGTGCACACACTCACCTTCACAATCATTACAGATAATCTTACTAGCACATACATGATTACAAGCACGCATCAAGTATCATACATAACGACTGATCACTGCTACCTATGTAACAGGTTCATCCTAGTGTAGGTAGCAGAGCCCATCATATTATAATTGTGAATATGACTAAATATACTGTGCTTAAATTGTATCACTATATAGCAATTATGTCAAAGATTTGTTTTGTTTGTGAAATAAATAAATAAATAATTCGTCCCAATTAGCTTCCTGTAGTGCAACTTTTGCCGATTGGTAATTTCCTCGGTGAAAACTAGGTCTAGCTTTGGTCGTACTATAAGGAAGACTTGCTTCAATATTCAGAGGAACGTGAATATCTAGAGGGGGTGTAGGTCACTAACTTTACTTATTGGATTCATCGATTCGCTTACACTAGTTAAGGCATTTGTGGAAAGTACAAGGTCTAAATTACGTCCAAATGAGTTGGTAATTTCACTACATTGATTCAGTCTGTTGACATTCATAAAATCTATAAATTTTTCACATTTGCTACATAATACAAGATCAGTAGATGAGGTTCTTACTAATTTCCAGTTAATACTACTTAAATTAAAATCTCCCACAATACACACAAGTGAATCTGTAAAATTTTCAAAGGCCGCGTTACAATGGTCCATATAACATTCAAGAACGTGGCTAGGTACAGGAGGAGGTAAGTATACTGCGCAAAAAACCACTTGACAAACAGAGCGCGATCCAGGAACATCTATCAGTACCCAGAGATCCTCACAAATACTTTCCCAGATTTTCAAGCGTTTTGATTTAAATTTACTCTTAATTGCAATAAGAACACCTCCCCCCTCCTTATCACGCTCTATGTAATTTGTTATTGTAGAGGTCTCCCTGTCCCTTCTATAAACTACATATCTATCATCAAATAGTTTATTACTATGTACAGAACTATTAAGCCATGTCTCTGAGATAATAACTACATCACAATTACGACACACTGTGTGGGTTTTGGTTCTTAAACCACCACAATTTTGATAGTAAACTTGTAAGTGGTTGAATTTTAAATAAAGAATGCAAGAAAAATACATGCAAAATTCATACAATAATTAATCTTTACACTAACTTATTCAAAGATTCCAAACTTTTAACTAAGATATGATCGGCATGTTCGTTTCTCCTTACGAAAATCCTCCCGCTCCTTATCCAAACAAATTTATAGCCTTTCTCCTTGGCTTTTAGCCTTGTAGCCGCATGAAGAGCTTTATTGGTAGGGGATAGATGCTCGATGACGTAAACTGGAGTTTTATTACTAGCGAGTCCTAAATCTGCACTATTCAGTTTACTTTTTGGGTTCTTTCTATTATATTCAATAACAGCGGCCAGCACTCGATCACGAGTTCTCGGGGATGAAAACTGTACCACGATGGACCTGGGACGGCCATTTGCATTGTTGAGTTTGGCTATTCGAGTGCAGTGCACTATATCACTGTCCTCTAACACACTCCCCACCACGTCACCCAATTGTTTGACCACCGTGAGTAAGTTTTCCATTTTATTTTCTGGTAGGCACTGTATCTCAAGGTTACTTGACCTAGCCTGCTGCTCCATATAATTCAGCCTTTGATGTAACTCAGAGACGGTGTTCTTTAATTGTGAATTCTCATTTTTTAAGTCTTTCAAACTGTTCATTCCAGATACGTGTTCAGACTGAAAATTCTCAAATTCACTAGTATGAAAATTTAACGACTCTTTTAACTCTTGAACATCATTTTTTATTGGTTCCAATTCCCTATTTATGATATTAACAATAGTTTTATTAATATTCTGTAGCATTACAGCAAACTCAGTCTTTATTACATCCTGCACTATGGATCGTACGTCTTCAGCAGTGACCGCAGCTAATTTAGGTGGAGAATTGAGAGCTGGTCGCTTACTTCCTCTTGTAGTAGAAGCATTTCGTAGTGAGGGGGAGTCCTTTCTCGCTGTTTTGGGAATGCACCCTGGACACTTCCATTTACCGTAAGCATCGGACTCACTGGGTATTTCTGGGATTGACAGACAAAGAAAGTGGTATGTTTTACTGCATCTAACTCAGTTAATAAACTGCTCCTGATCATCAGTTCCCTCTCTGGTACAACACCCCCAGGTTAAAGAATTCGATGCCATATTATTTCTGCTAAAGTAAGGTAGGTACTCACTTCAAATTGTCGGTAAAGTTGTGTATTTAAAATATTTAAATCGGTTGCGATTCCAAGTTAAAGCCGCCTCTGAAGTCAAGGACTATTATCTTCGTTGTAGCGAGCTCGCGAGAATAACGTCGCAAGCGCCAGGGAAATCGCGTCACTTACGTGTTTTTAAACTACACTTTGCTGGGGCACTTGATGTGGGTGACTGAATATTAAAATTATTTTTGAATTGAGAAATATTATGCAGTTTACACTTTAAATCAATTCACTTTGAACATAATTCCACGACAAATACTTCGATAATATGAGATATCGCAAAATTTGCAGTAAACACTGATTTTAAACACAGAAAATGATTAATCCTTTGTGAACAAAATGAAATAGATGTTAGCGCAAGGCAAGGTACTGTATGTATATATATATATATAGGTAATACATTGACTTACTAAGGAAAAATAAAAATTCGACTATGTTTGAACAAATGGCAACAGAATTTAACCTCAGATTTCAAATTAGAGACATAACCCGACCTAGTAGTGGAACATGTATAGACAATATTATAACCAATATTAGAAGGTGCAGAAGTAGCGTATTAGAGCTTGGTGTTTCAGATCACAGAGCACAGCTTATGAAGTGCCCTGTAAAACCGACATGTATATTAAAATATTGGTACATAAACAGACGTGAAATAAATAAAAATAATATTAATCTATTCAGGCAGACTATTCAAAACCTTACTTTTTCCGAGGTGTATGCAGCCAACAATGTTGATGAAAGTTATGATACTTTTTTAGGTTTATTCAAATGTTTTTATGACCTGTGCTTTCCAACGTTTAAACATAAAATAAACTCATTTACTAGACCCAAGTGGATCTCACGTGGCATAAAACGATGTAGCAGGACGAGACGCGACCTACTCTGGAGGTATAGGCTAACAAAGGATAAAGACGCGAAGATTGCCTTCAAAAATTATATACAAAGGTACAAGAAAATTACCAAACTCACCCAAAACTTTGCCTTCAGCTTACCATCAGGCAAGGCGAAGTCCAATTGACGTGTCCTATATAAAAAAAAAACCCAAAAAGCACAAAACAGTTACTATATTGAAACAAGCCAATACAAATCAAAAGCCATTTGGAAAGTTATAAATTCAATAAAACCCAACATACCTAAAGAAAGCATTACAGAGATCAATGTAGAGGGCAAACATATAACTGACCCCAGACTTATAGCGCAAAATTTTAATGACCACTATGTTGATCAGATAGTACCAACTAAAAAGACGCAAGACTCTGATAATATTAATAAAACCTGTACCTATAACTCGTTCAAATCTATCTTTATACAACCCTGTATTCCGGAAGATATTATCACAGTTATAAAAAATCTAAAAAACACAAACAGTACAGGAAATGACGAGATTCACACCAGTGTCATTAAAGCAGTGGCACACTTAATTGCTCCTATCTTATGCAATATTTTCAATAAATGCATACTTAATGGTGTTTTTCCAGAACAGTTAAAGATTTCAGTTATTAAACCCTTGTATAAAAAAGGCGATAAGAAAGACATGAATAATTATAGACCTTTATTATCGATATTCGCAAAAATTTTTGAAAAACTTATCTATAATAGTCTTAACAATTATTTAGAAAAGAACAATATCATATGTCAGGAACAAATGGGTTTCAGAAAAAATAAAACCATAAACATGGCTATATTTAATGCTCTCCAACCGATATACACTAACATAGATAACCGCAAACCGGTTGTATCGCTATACATGGATATGACTAAAGCCTTTGATTATGTAGATCACAAAACATTGCTGAATAAACTGTCAATATATGGTATCAGGGGTGGTGGCGCCAGTAGTAGTAAATCGAATCGTCTTAATTGGTTGGCGCTGAACACACGCTCCCTATACCCATCTCCCTCCCGCACTACCTCTAAGTGAAAGATAGCAATAGTTTTCGCCCGCCAATGGTCAGAGTAGCCGCATCGTCACTTCGCACTTTGAACTAATAAACAATGGCCGGCGGCGCTCGCGTCTCTCAGAAATTAATAATGTTTGTTGGATTTTAACCGCTTTCATAGACCTTTACCGATCGGATTGTGCCTCTCGTGTGTCCCTCAAGTGATTTAGTGATGTGGACGGCAACTCCTGAGCCAGGAAGAGAAGATCGGTGCACCGGCTGCGTCGGCACGTGGCCCCGTGAAGGTTAGTGCATCCTCTCCTAATTTCTCGGGTTGCATTCATTGCCTAAACCACATCCGCGGCAACCCGATCACCTGTCTTGTTTGTTGTGTAAAGCGTCAATGGAACAGTTAACTTCACCCCCCGCGAAATACAGTCCACTAGCTCAGGTGGCATGAGAACCGCGCCACCATTCTTTTTGGTCCTGATCGAACCGGATCCTTAGCCGTAGTTCGTAGTTTGTTATTATTCTATTGGGAATAAACGCACCGCACCTAAATACCTAGTTATTTTAGTAGAAAACCCCGCATCTAGGCATTTAGGTTTAGATCTTAGGTATCCTAGACACCCTAGTGCATAGGCACAGTGTAATACCTAACGCATTTGGCTATTTCAATTGCTAAGTTGTCCGTTCGCCGCTGGCTCGCATCGTATTTACCTAATACATACATAGGTTAGGTACGTGGCTATACCTCGCTCGCATTTCTCTTATCGTATCAATCCTTGGTCGTAGTTTCGCATTTGTTATTATTCTATTGAGAATAAACGCACCGCACCTAAATACCTAGTTATTTTAGTAGAAAACCCCGCATCTAGGCATTTAGGTTTAGATCTTAGGTATCCTAGACACCCTAGTGCATAGGCACAGTGTAATACCTAACGCATTTGGCTTTTGTTTTTATTTGTTTCAATCTCTAAGTTGTCCGTTCAGCGCTAGCTCGCATCGTATTTACCTAATACGGTAGGTACACAGTTGTACCTCGCTCGCATTTCATTCAAATTCATACGAAAGTATTTTAATTTGAATAGATATTACGCAATACTTAATCCCTGAAATAATAGTTGAACCTAGACAGCGACCATCGCGTAGGTACGATCTTGTTGCTATGCGCGTTTGTTCAAGCTTGCCCTCGCAGTTATAAGTACCTACCTACCTACGAAATATCGCTCGCGCCGCGTCGCTGTTCTATAGGTACCGCTAAGATTAAGTCATTTCATATTTTGTTGTTTACCGCACTTTAGTTTGATATTTAATTGTAAACATGCCCCCAAAAGTTGGTAGTACCGGTAGTGGGGTTCAATTGAAACTTTTATACGCTAAAAGAGAAATGATTTACTCTCGCGTACAATCGATTTGTGATAATGCACTTAAAACCTCTGATTTGGCCATTAGAGATTCGTTCTTGTGTTCTATAGAAAACTTAGATAGTTTACGCGCGGATTTCGAAACCTTGGTACATGACATCAACGTTTTAGAGTTAAATTTAAATCCCGATTACTCAGTGAGTTATCAGGCCTTGTCGTCGTTTGACGATTTGTATTGTCGTATCAAACGCGTCGCTAGGAGTTTGGAGAAACCGACTGACCTACCCAATCCCACTCGCGACCGACCTAAGTTGCCACCAATTCAAATACCCGAATTTGATGGTAACATTCGCAATTGGGGTTTATTTATAGATAGTTTTGAGAATACAATAGATAAGAACGTTTCGTTGACAGATCACGAAAAATTGCATTATCTCGTTGAAAAATTGACTGGTAAAGCTATAACCGTTTGCGCTGGAATTACGTTTAGTGCCGAAAATTATAATTTAATTTTAAATACTTTGAAAGCTAAGTATGAGGATAAAAGATCGGTAGCTAACGCATATTTGGATCAGATGTTTGACTTGAAATCTATTACGGCATGTAACGATCAAAACTTAGAGAAGTTTCTAGATACTTTCGCATCATCTGTTCGCGCCGTAAAGAACCTAAAGATCGATGACCTCTGCGACTTCTTATTTTTGTATATGGGTTTAAAGAAATTAGATTCCGAAACCATTCGTTTATTTGAGTCGGATCATCGCGGCAATAAAATTCCTAAGTTCGAAGACTTAGAAAGTTTTGTTCGCGAGCATATAAAAATATTGCAACGCTCTTCATCGAAACATGAAGGCGCGAAGAAAGTTGTTAGTTCGGAACTCAAAATAGATGCGTCATCGAGGTCACTGAGGTCAACTCATACTTATGTTAATACCGCACCAGCACATGTACAATCACCTGTTTGCTCTTTGTGTAATACTCATCATTCGCAATTGTACAAGTGTCCGGGTTTCCTAAAATTATCGCCTAATGATCGTTATAAATTTGTTCGCGCTAATAATTTTTGTTTTAATTGTCTCGGTACTAAACACCGCGTTGTTTTATGTAATAGTAGAAATAGTTGTCGCAAATGTTCAGCGAGACACCACACTTTGCTCCATTTTGAAAATAGTAACGCCGCATCCAATGTGAGCACAGTTGGTTCGTCGAGCGGTGGCACACCGTCGCATAGGTCGCCCGTGTCGGTGGCGCCTGCGCCACAGCCGCAGCCCGCGCTCGCGCGCGCTCCTGCCCGCGCGGGGACCGCTGCGAGTGGCGTCGCCTTGTGTTCGTTGTCCGCTGGTGCTGCGCTCACTACTGTGGTTCTCGCGACTGCTCGCGTCATTATGGTTGATGCATTAGGTAAACCGCACATTGTTCGAGCGCTATTAGATGGCGCTTCGCAAAGTAATTTTATTACTCAAGATTGTTGTCAACGTCTTGGTTTCAATGTTAATAAGCGTTCAACCCGCTCAGTGGTGAAGGGTTTTGGAGGTTTACAGTCAGCTGTTCATGGCACCGTTAAAACAAGGTTTGGATCTCGTTTTAATAATAATATTTGGTTTGACATGGATTCGCTCGTTATAGATAAAAATAACTGAACAGTTGCCTACCGTCCCGGTTGACACGTCTTTATTAACGAAATTTAAAGACTTGCCTTTAGCAGATGAGACTTACGCTGTACCTGGAGTCGTCGATATATTGATCGGCGCTTCGATTCTCCCGCACCTCCAGTTATCACGTAAGGTTCAAGGGGGACCGACGTACCCCGCTCCGCACGCACTGGAAACAGTTCTTGGTTTTGTTATAATTGGTTCCGCACCCGCTTCTATAGATAGTTTTAGTCACTCGACTGCTTCGTTCTGTTGCACCGTCGAGCCGCCACTGGAGTCTACCATCCGCAAGTTTTGGGAAATTGAAGAGGTCAATGTCCCACCTATCCTAAGCCCTGATGACAAGATGGCTGAGGAGATTTATTGTCGCACGACTACTCGTGATGAGCAGGGTCGTTGTGTTGTCGCGCTCCCTTTCAAGGGAGATATTTTTTCGCTCGGTGACTCCCGTGTATCCGCTGAAAGACGCTTTCTTTGTTTAGAACGAAAGATGCAGGCGTCTCCAAAGTTAAAGCAAGCCTATGATGAGGTTGTTAACGAATATTTAGATAAAGGTTACATCTCACCTGCGCCTGCGGACACTGGCGGGACCCAGCCTTCGTACATTATCCCGCACCACGGAGTTATTAGAGAAGATAAGCTTACTACTAAACTCCGCGTAGTTTTGGATGGCAGTGCTAAGACTAGCACTTCCGTGTCGCTTAATGACATTTTGTATTGTGGTCAAAATTTTTAAGGTAATTTATTTGACATAATTGTAAATTTTCGCATTAATATTAGTAGAATTTTAGCTTTTTCGGACTCAACAGTCGCTTTGCGTTGGGCCCACTCTTCGCCCCATCGTTGGGACACATTCGTCGCTAATAGTGGCAAAAATTCAATCTGAATTAGCGCCACAAAATCTCTTTCACGCTGCTGGCACCGACAACCCAGCCGATTGTCTCTCTCGTGGATTGCTTCCTTCGCAAATTTTAGATCACCCGTTATGGTTTAGTGGACCGTCCTGGATTCATGCCGCGTTAGATAAGTGGCCAGTTAGTCAATTCAATCCCACTACGGTTGCCGAACCACCCGAGGAGAAGAAGCACTCGCTTGTTGTATCGGTCCCGCGTGAAGAGTCCCTTATTTGTTGTTGGCTAATCGCGTCTCGTCTTGGTCGAGACTGTTGCGTTGTGTTGTTTATGTAGGCCGATTTTTGAGAATTTTAGCTACGCGCGGTCATATAACCGCCGCTGATTTAGATAAAGCTGAATTGGTCATACTTCGCGAGTTGCAGAAATGTTATTTTGCTTCTGAATTTAAAAATTTAGAATTTAACAAACCTTGTAGTCGTTCTTTCCGACACTTGAAACCATTTTTGGAAGATGGACTCATTCGAGTAGGTGGTCGTTTGAGAAATTCAAGTTTAGGATTTGAACAAAGGCATCCAGTAGTTCTCCCGCGTAAGGACCACGTATTAGATTTGTTAGTAGATTATCATCATAAAGTGAATTGTCACGCTGGTCCCGATTTGTTAATGTCTATTTTGAGACAGAAATACTGGATAATTTCCGCTCGTAATTTGATTCGCGCTAGAGTACGCAGATGTGTACCTTGTTTTAAACTCCGCCCGCGTTTTATCGCGCCTGACGCGCGTGTTGTACGGGTTAAAACTGCAACCGGATCGTATCTGCGCCCGGTTGTTCGCCTCTGCCCTCTGCCTAGCCAGCAGTAGGCACGAGTTCAAATCTAGGTTTATATTTTAGTTGTTATTTCCCAAACCTAGATTTAGATTAGACTTTAGATTTGTTCCGCATTTTTCGTTTTGAAGGTAACCCTTCAAGCCGGGGGGAATGGTGGCGCCAGTAGTAGTAAATCGAATCGTCTGAATTGGTTGGCGCTGAACACACGCTCCCTATACCCATCTCCCTCCCGCACTACCTCTAAGTGAAAGATAGCAATAGTTTTCGCCCGCCAATGGTCAGAGTAGCCGCATCGTCACTTCGCACTTTGAACTAATAAACAATGGCCGGCGGCGCTCGCGTCTCTCAGAAATTAATAATGTTTGTTGGATTTTAACCGCTTTCATAGACCTTTACTGATCGGATTGTGCCTCTCGTGTGTCCCTCAAGTGATTTAGTGATGTGGGCGGCAACTCCTGAGCCAGGAAGAGAAGATCGGTGCACCGGCTGCGTCGGCACGTGGCCCCGTGAAGGTTAGTGCATCCTCTCCTAATTTCTCGGGTTGCATTCATTGCCTAAACCACATCCGCGGCAACCCGATCACCTGTCTTGTTTGTTGTGTAAAGCGTCAATGGAACAGTTAACTTCACCCCCCGCGAAATACAGTCCACTAGCTCAGGTGGCATGAGAACCGCGCCACCAAGGGGTAATATTCATGCTTTATTAAAATCATATTTACAAAATAGACGTCAAATTACACAAATTGAAAGAATAAACACTGTTACTAAAACTAAGGTCAAATACTCCTCTGAAGCTAGAATTATAACGTATGGGGTGCCACAGGGAAGCGTTTTGGTTCCCTTGCTTTTTTTATGCTACATCAATGATCTTTCCAAAGTTACTGATCATCAGATGTCTCTATTTGCCGACGACAGCACTATAATTTTTGACTCGGGAGATTTAATTGACATCGAAAATAATATAAATAATAGCCTTGTTGACATTGCCGAATGGTTGAATTTTAATAATCTAGAAATTAACGTAACAAAAACCACATATATAAATTTTCAAATCAGAGAGAAATGGAAACATAACTTAAAAATTCAATATAATGGACAAGAAATCGATGAGACGAAAACGATAAAATTTTTAGGCTTGCATATAGACAGTAATATGTCCTGGAAAACACACATTGAACACGTGTGCACCAAAACCCACCAATTCTCCTACGCACTATACATGCTGCGTAAAGTTGCAAATGAAAAAGCACTCCTTGCAGCATATCATGGTTACGTAACATCCACACTGAGATTTGGTCTAATATTCTGGGGCAATGGTACAGATAACAATGATGTTTTTATAGCACAAAAGAAATGTCTCAGAGCAATCTGTGGATTAAAACAAACAGATAGTTGTGTGCCATATTTCAAAAGACTAAGACTTCTACCTTTGCCGTCTCTGTATATATATGAAGTTAATATGTTCGTAAAAACTAATATGCACTTGTTTAAAACTGTAGAGAGTCAACGTCGCTCCGATAAACTTCACTTACTGAGTAGTAGAACCACATTTCTCCACAAGAGTATTTATGCAATGGCGCCAAAATTATATAATAAACTACCTAAACAAATTCGGACATGCTCAGAGATCTGTGAATTCAAGTACAGCCTTTTTAACTTTCTTGCCGATAAAGCGTATTACTCAGTAAATGAATTCCTAAATGACAACCTGTAACTATGACATAACAATATCAATTAATTATATTTTTATATTTGTTTTATTTGACATTTAAATAAGTATTTATTGTTCACTGACATGTATAATTTTGTTTTATTAGTTATAATAATAATGTAATACGTAGGATTGACCATTTAGGTATGTAATAACCAATTTCGTATGCCCTGGAGGCGGAACATGGAAGAGCATAATTATTTAATGTTACACCTTTGTACACAAGACAAAAACGATAGCCTGTCTAGTGATATAAGTATTATACATATCTTTATATTGATTTTGGCAAGCAGAAAAGGTCACCAGTATGTTCTACATATATGTGTGTGTAACAATAATTCGTTTCCTCATTCACACACACTTACACACTTGCAAATTACAATTGATTCAAAACCATTCGTATTTATTTATCATCCATCAGTTAAACTTTCTTTAGTAATAAGAATAACTCATAAAATTCTTATTACTAGGATATGAACGTAATTTTTGATAGAATCTTAGTAAGTCTCCGTGACCTCGGGGTTTACAGTTTCGTTTTATAAGATTTAAAATATCGCAAAGTTTTGAGTTCGATTCACGGTCAAATTTTACTTTTTGAACTTTTAAATATTTGTATATCTTCATGTTAATTACTTACCTATTAAGGGAATGTTGAGGTAACATCACAAAAGTATCTTGATATTTTAGTTATAATTTTATAGCAACTTAAATCAGTAGTATTTTTATTATTACTGAGCGAGTATTGTTGCACACACATTGCATGAATGTTTCTCGTATTGGAATTTATGCTACCCTCATTCTCATGATTAAAATAAGATGATAATTTTATTTTTATCTGTCAACAATTGGATGCGTTGTGCTTTCCACACGGTTAATTAACAACTTTTTTATTTATTGTTTTTTATTTATAAAAATGAATCAACAACTTACAACTATTATGAGAGCGCATATTATTACTTTGCATGAGCAAAATATTTGAATACATGAAATATCTCGAAAATTGAACATATCGGTAAGTAGTGTTTTCTGCAATTTATTATTATGAAAGTTATTTGATCTTATAATCATCATCATCCTGGAGAATCTATATATCTCCCAATACTAATAATAAACAAAAATATATAAGTAGGCATATAAATTTTACAGAATTTTAACAAGGAATTTTATTACTTTTTTTCCATTACAGAGCAGCGGTGGGTGCGCCGATATGGCGATTCAGGCACCAGAGACCGTCTTCGGCCTGGCCCCAAAGCCTTTGCCTACACCGATGCGTGTTCTTTGCATAAAGAGGTGGTTGAAAAACATATTCAAAACCCCTTCCACCCGTGTTATGGCCACCAAACACCATGTTACATTGCAAACAGTAAGGAACCATCTTCGGGCAGCTGGGATCAGATGTCGCAGAACGGCAAGAAAAATTTTGACGTGGGATCTTCATCGTCGAAGTAGGTTTAGGTTTGCCAGGGGATATTTAAATTTTGACTGGTGCAACAATATAGTAATATTTAGTGATGAAAAATATTTTAAATCAGACAGGGATGGACGCAAAATTTTATGGAGAAAAACAGGTGAACGATATTGCCAAAAAAAATATTCTACCGTGCAGGTTTAGTGGTCATATTACTTGAATTATTTCTGTTTAATTATATTGCAAATCTGAATTTTAGTGGTTTCAATTATACTTGGTATATATACTTCGGTATAGGTAACTTGGAATAATTAAAACCACTATATACTATCTAATATATAGGCAAATTTAAGCAAATAAATGACTATTATTATCTATAAGTATTATTTTATAATTCATATTTATAATAAAAGTTGGAATTTGTTGCGCCATTTCTTCTCCACTAGTGCTTAGGAACTAAAAGATGTAGGTAATTATGTGGCATCATTTTGAGAAATAAAGAAATTGAATTGAAAATAAGTGAGTGATGTTATTGTTAACGAAATGAGAAGTTATTATATTTGCATATAGTATAATTTCTAAACGTTAACATGGTGATTCACTACACTTTAGTTACTGAAAGTTAATTAGTTTACCTGCGTCCATGCTTGTCTGATTTAAACATCCAGAGGGATAATATTGAATAACCTATTTATTATATAAAGAATGTGTGATGTATAAACCTAAACCTGTTGCACTCGGCTACGACCACATGGATTTCAATTATTCCGAACAATAGTATATGACTATTCTTAGGTCTACTAAATACTATTTAGCAAAAATGTTTATCAAAATCTGTCTAACTGTTTAGAAGGAGTTTAGTTACAAACATTGTGACATATATATATGTAGTTCTACGACACAACACAATAAAATTATTTATTTACTGAACAATCTTACTTTATTATTATATCGTTGAAACAATGATGTTGTTTTATTTTCCATATTATTTTTGAGACTACGGAACACTAAGTATAAAAGACAACTGTATGGTTCCTTAATATAACAAACAAAATAAAGAACAAAAACAAAACTATTTATTAAATCAAAACTACTACATCAATACAGTTGCGGTTCGAACTCGCTACCTTTATAATGCCATTACGCCTATAATACCACTCAACTGCGTGAGCCTGTGCTAGTTTAATGAAATTTACCTTCTCATTCGATGGCAGGCAAATCACTCACTAACACATATTCAATCGTTCACGATTCATGATCGTGCACACTGGCACACATAAACATAATACACTAATACGCCTGTAACGATGACGCACACATGTGACTTCAAAGCAATGGAGTTATTGTTTTTGACTATTCACACACATATGTAAAACATACGGGTGTTTCCACTTGACCCAGATGATAAATAGATTTTATTAGAAAGAAAGAAAGAAAGAAAGAAAGAAAGAAAGATCCGTTTATTATACACACACATACACACTTACACAACACATAAAAAAACCTGAAATAAAAAAAAAAATCCACAATCGGCACATAAAAAAAACAAACAAGTAAAAACATAAACAGTACGATACAAATAATTAGGTATATGAGGTAGGAATGCCGTGCCCGCACCAACCCGACCGCACCCCGCCATGGATAGGCTAACGTTTTTGTCTTGTGTACCACCTGTGTTAAACGAAATAAAATTATGATTATTATGATTATTATGATTAGTATATTATTGGGAACGATACCTCACAGAGTGAGACCTAGCCGTAGTATATTATTGGGAACGATACCTCACAGAGTTAGACCTAGCCGTAGTATATTATTGGGAACGATACCTCACAGAGTGAGACCTAGCCGTAGTATATTATCGGGAACGATACCTCATAGAGTGAGGTCTGGCTGGAGGCCTAAAAAGGCCGAACGATGTGGGGTAGAGTTGTATCACGAACTTCATGTATCAAAACTTATATCACGCTTCATATTCGATTGTATATTATTGGGCATTCAGTACCACCGATTGGAGCGAGGCGAGCCATGATCGCCGAGCGACAGGTGTCTAAATAACAGATATACTACTGATGGCTAAATAACATTTGGTTAATTTGCAACCTCTTCCCTTCCTATCAGTGATCAAAAACGGTCCAGCGAAGTCGACACCAACACTAATAAATGGGAAATCAGGAGTTATGCGCGCAGGGGGCAGTGCCCCCATAAGGGGGGTGATAGATCTGGCAGCGAAGCGCCGACACGTGACACACTGCTGAGCGACAGTGCGAGCTAGGTCGCGGCCGCCAATCGCCCAGACGTACTCCCTTATGGAGCCAAGAAGAAGCTGCGGCCCAGCATGAAGAAGGCGCAGATGCTCCTGCTGAAAAAGTAGTCTGGTAAGCCTATGTTTAGCGTGTAAAAGCATAGGGTGGCGCTTCTCATAAGGATAGAAGGGTGAATTCAAGCGTCCACTTACACGTAAAATGTGTTTACTATCTAAGAAGGGATTCAAAGATACTAGAGAAATTTTCGAATTAAAACTTTGTTTATTTTGAAGCATATTTAATTCCAAAGGGAAATTATCAAACTGCGACATTTTCACTAATTGTTTAAATGAGGATTCGAGTTCCTCAGGCTGCAAAACTCCGGTGAGTTTACTGTCACTATGGCGACAGTTATGCAAAAATGTAAGTAAATATGCAAAAGAACGTTGAATGGTTTTTAGTTTGGAATATTTATTGAAGTTAATTAATGATTCATTCATCTGATACTGACTCGTTAATGTTACGTTAACATTTAATTCGGGTATATCGCTATCGACAAGCTTATCAGTCAGGCTAACTGTGGCCAATTACATTCTAGTTCATACAGAAAAGGGGGTCCGTTCCACCACATATCTAGCTGATTTGTTGATGTGCATCAACACCACGCGAGGCATAATCAGCAGGATTGAATGCAGTGGGCACATGACGCCGAACAGAACTTTCAGTTAGCTCTAAAATAGTAGCCACTCTGTTCGAAACAAAAGGTTTTAATTTGTCATGACTAGTTCGTAACCACGCTAACACGATGGATGAGTCAGTCCAGTAGCAAATTCGCGTTATTTTGCAACGAAGCGTGCGCCCAACTGCACTAGCCAGCTGAGCGCCGAGCACTGACGCACAGAGCTCCAGTCGAGGAATGGTAGTGGGCGTGACAGGACTGACTCGAGCCTTAGCGCAAAGGAGACGGACAGTGATATCGCGTCGGTCATTTATAGACTTCAAATAAACACAAGCTGCGTACGCGTTGTTACTACTATCACAAAAATAATGCATTTCGACAGCCTCTGTGGCGTGGTGGTTGTGAACGCGACTGCTACGCAGGAGGCGCGGGCGGGGTCGATCCCCGCTCAGTGCAAATATTACTCCGATGTATTAGAAATCGGGATAGGCTTCAAACAAAATCAAAAAGCGCTCCTAATAATATGACCTTAAAAATAACATACACACGCTATAGGAACTTTTGTAATTCGCTACTTTCTAAATTATAACAGCATATGGAAAAAGTCTAATAGATAAAGCGGGGAATGACACCAAGGCTTTGTGGAAAGCTATAAAAACGAAAACTGATTCTCAAAATACCAAAAGTAGCCCCGACGAGCTCCTACAAATATGTAGAAACCCGCAAGACTCCACAAACAACGTTTGTAACTACTTCGCAAGGGTAGGAGAAAGCCCAATACCTCCCGCAAACAACTCAATAAACATACACAGCCCATCAAACTCAATGGCCCTCTTGGAAGTATCCGAATCCGAGATAAAAACTATTATGCTACTGCTCCGTCCAGAGTGCGCTGTGGGATGGGACGCCATCTCTATGCAAACACTCAGAGAATCTCAACAAGTATTAATTCCCGCCATCACGCACATCTGTAACCGAGCAATAAATACCGAAGTATTCCCAACCTCCTTCAAAAAGGCTATCGTACACCCTATCTATAAGAATGGGGATAGGAACTGTGTCACCAACTATCGGCCTATTGCGGTACTAACTGCACTTTCTAAAATTCTGGAGAAAGTACTTAATAATGCACTGACGAAATACCTGAACAAATATAATATTTTGGCTAAAAACCAATATGGCTTCCGGGCAGGTGTTTCGACAGAAGATGCCGTCCACGACCTAACCAGCGCTATAGTCGAAAACCTGGACACAAGAGTAAAGTCTCTATGTGTTTTTCTAGATCTCTCCAAAGCATTCGACAGTCTCTGTCCCCATCCTCTTAAATAAGTTAGACAGGAAGGGGATACGAGGTTTACCCTTAGAGCTTTTTAGGGATTACCTCTCCTCCAGAAAACCGATTGTTAAAATAGGAAGCTATTTAAGTGACGAGGAAACTGTATCCTATGGCGTCCCGCAAGGAAGTATAATAAGCCCGACCCTCTTCCAAATATACATTAATGATCTTTGCGCGATGTCCCTACCTCACACGAAAATTTTCACCTACGCAGACGATACAGCAATCCTAGTATCAGGCGCCAACTGGCAGTTAGTAAAAGAAAGAGCTGAATACTCAATGACTAGAATCATGGACTGGTTAAATGACAACTTGCTAACCTTAAATCTATCCAAAACAACGTATGTCCCATTTGCCATCTCAAACCTAAGCGATCCTCCGCAAGACTTCTGTATCAAAGCCCACACCCGTACTTGCACTACGCAAAACAGCAGACAGAGTGTCAGAAGTCAGAGTTTCACAAACACACGTAATAACTGCAACTGCTATGAACTTACACAAAGCAAAAGTACAAAGTACCTAGGCGTGCTGATAGACAGTGCATTGAGACGGGACAAGCACATAAATCTCATGATCACTAGAACACGGCGTCTGGTGTATGTTTTCAAAACACTGAGAGACACCGCACCCCCCGACAAACTAAAACATGTATACATGGCCTTATGCCAGTCTATAATCCAGTATTGCATCACTGTGTGGGGAGGAGCCGGGAAAACACTCCTCGTTGGCTTAGAAAGAGCACAGAGATCAATACTTAAGGTCATGACAAGAAAACCCTACCGATACCCATCACAACAACTATACCGCGATACCGAGCTGTTAACTGTGCGTCAGCTCTTTGTGCTCAGAGCCCCGTTAAAAAAGCACCCAAAAGTTCCCCCACCTGACCCAAAAAAAACGCAGCCTTAAACCAGCGTGTCCCACGGTAGCCTGCAAAACGTCTTTCGCCCAAACACAATACAGCTGCTTAAGCTCCAAAATTTACAACATAGCTCATAAAAACATAGGAATTGCAGGTACAAACCAAATTGAAGCTAAAAGCAAAATCACAAAATGGTTTGTAATGTTGGGGTTCCTAGCGAGATATTGAAGAAGACAACCTGTACGTACAAAAGTAGTTTATTCAGTCCATCACAATATAATGGACATTATAAGTAAATGGTATGATCAGCAAAATACAATACCATTGTAAAGGAGCATACTGAATAGGTAACTTAATCAGAAGGAACATACACACTTCACCTCCGGGGCAAAGGAAAAAAAAAAAATGAATAACATTTTTTTTTTTTTTGATAACAACAATTAAAACAATTCAGTTCATATCTGATCAACTCACAAAATCTTCCTTATATACTTATTGATAATAAGGCCTACTCCTATTTTTATGCACTAACTCTATCTTGTTATTTTTATCTATTCTAAAATTACAACCTAAATCTTCAACTACTCTATAGGGACCTTCAAACAACGCATCTAATTTTTTACCTGTCTCATTCTTTAATAATACCAAGTCATCTTTATCATATTTCACTGAGTTTACTGATTTATCATACATTTCCTTTCTTTTCTGTTTATTACATAACAATCTTTTTCTTACATCAGCATGGGCTAACTGTAATCGATACTTTAATTGCAAAGGATAATTATCAGTATTATACAAAGGTTCAATATTGTTAGCAATATTACTGGGTATGTTGCAAAGTTTACCAAAAACTAATTCATGTGGTGTGTAATTTGTTTCAGAATGTATTGTGGTGTTAAAACCAAAGCACCAAAATGGTAGCCAATAACTCCATGTATCCGTGTGATTTACACATTGAGTTCTCAAAAATGCACCCATGGTTTTATGAGTATTTTCGAGAGCCCCAATGGATTGGTGATGATATGCAGTCGAGGATAATTTATTAATATTAAAAATTTTACAAACCTCTTCCATAGTAGCAGATATGAATTCGGTGCCTCGATCTGTAGCTATTACTGCCGGGATTCCAAACCTTAAAATTAACTCTCTCACAAATGCATCTGCTATATTTCCTAGTTAGGTTTCCTTACTTTTAAGTGGTACAGCTTGAATAAATTTAGTCAGCTCACACTGCATAGTCAATATATAACGATTATCATCGATGTCTATATCTAAAGGACCCACTATATCTAAATAAACCTTATCAAATGCCGAGGAAGCCGTTGTCGTGATTTCCATCGGTTCTTTTATAAATCTATAATATTTAGATTTTTGACACTGCGTACACTTTTTTACAAAATTTTGCACGTCTTTATCAATGCCTGGCCAGTAGTATCTTCTCTTTATATTGTTAATCATTCTTCGCACTCCTGCATGTCCACTAGAGGGCAGTAAGTGGAAGTCATTCATAATAATAGTTTTTTCGTCTTTGTCTATAATTCTTTTCACTCCTTGTAATATGCATATTCGAGGCCCGGACCATTTTTTTAATGACGTTATTTCTTTACATATATTTTCAATGAAATCTATATTATCTTTGTTCTTTAATATACACACTTCTTCGATGTGTATCTTTTTACAAAAATAACTCAATTCTTGCACAAATTCGGCTCGCGAGAAATGCGCCTTGAAATCAAGATTTATATATAACGTCATCCTACTCTTCACAAAAGCAAAACATTTAAATTCTTCATTAATTAAATTATCTTTACGTAAAATTCTGAGCTCATTACCTTCTATGAATTTCATCTCTACTGAGTCACATGGTTTCTTTAATATATCCACGACTCGTGGTTGATCAGACCATTTATCGGTGCATTTATTAAGGATCACGTTCTCATAGTCTTTCTTTGCATTAATTTCAACCCCTATCTTCTTCTTTTGAGCTCTAGTCATTACAAACATACATTGTGCATGTATACTTTTAAGATCATTTGATGTTATAGATACTCTGGACAGAGCATCTGCTACGACATTCTCTTTGCCTTTGATATAAACAATTTTAAAATCATACTCTTCTATAACTAATCGGAATTTCAGTAACCTACTTGAAGGGTCTTTCATGCCGAACAAATATACTAATGGTTTATGGTCAGTCATTATTGTGAATTTTGTGCCGTATAAATAAGGCCTAAAATACTTTACGGCCCATACGATTGCAAGAAGCTCTTTTTGAATTGTCGGATAGTTCTTTTCCGCTTTATTTAAAGATCTACTTGCATAAGCTATCGGTCTTAAATCTTTATTGCACAATACTACTACAAAACCTGAAGCATCCGTCTGAAGTATGAATTCATTATTTTTAGAAAAATCGGGATATTGTAAAACTGGTGGTGAAGTTAAAGCATTTTTGAAATATTCAAACGATTTATTACATTCCTCTGTCCAATTAAACGGTTCGTTTTTCTTACATAATTTGTTTAATGGAGTTGCAATTTCTGAAAATAATTTTATAAATTTCCGATAGTAGTTACAAAATGCTACAAAACGTTTAACTTCGTCTGCATTTTTGGGCACAGGATACTTTTTTTAAATTTCGAGTTTTTCTGGATCAGGTAAAACACCTTTCTCTGAAACGACATGACCTAAGTAAAGAATTTCTTTCTTTAAAAATTCACATTTTTGCGCATTTAACTTCAAATTTACTTTTCTCAATCTCTCCATAACTGATATTAAATTTTGATTATGTGATAAGAGGTTTCTGCCGAAAATAACAAGATCATCTTGGTACAGTAGACACTTATCGAATGTTAATCCTGACATTGCGACAGACATCATGCGACTAAAAGCATGTGGACTGGTCTTAAGTCCCATTGGTAAACGTTTCATTTGAAAATGTCCCAAGTTTGTAGAAAAAGCTGTAAATTTTCGACTATTACGGTCCAAGATCACTTGAAAATAGCCTTGGTGAAGGTCAAGGTGTGTGAAATAAACAGCACCTGATAAAGAGTCCAAAATTTCGTTTATATTAGGTAAGGGAAACTTGTCATCACATACCAATTCGTTTAATTTTCTGTAATCTACGACTAATCGCCATTTTCTTGTACCATCTCCGCTTTTCTTAGGTACTAATAAAATTGGACTGGACCATTCACTGTTAGACGGTTCTATGATATCATCCTCTATCATCTTATTAATATGTTTTTCTATTTCTGGCTTCACAGCTTGCGGCAATCTATACGGTTTAGTGTAAATGGGATTGCTATTCGATTTTAATGCAATTGACTGATCATAAATATTAGTTGCAGTTAACTTATCTCCATTAATATAGAAAACGTCCGAATATTTGGCACAAATTGCTTCTATAGATGCCCTTTCTTCGGTGTTTAAATAATCTAATTTTAATTCATTTAATAAAGTCTTAACTCTTTCCACATTACTACCCGAGTTATTAAATTGGCAAATATTATAAATACATAAAGGCTCTAATTCTGGTTTAAATAATGATAATGTTATATCTTTGTCACTAACATTCAATATCCTAACAGGTATTCTATTATTACGAATTGTCGCTATACTGCTCGCTAAAAACACTTCGTTCTCTAACTGTTTTCCACATATAATTACCTCATTATTCCACAATGGGTCGACAAAGATATAATGTATTGACTCTGAACGCGCCGGAATATTCAATACATTTTTTAACCTATCATTCTCTTCAATTAAATTTAAACAATAATGTATTCTATTGGAAATTAATGTTAAATTATTTGCACCTAAATTAATATTTGCTTGATATTTATTTAAAAAATCTAAATCTAAAATTCCATCAGCCCTTAATGGCAAACATCCAAAAATTAAAAAGTTATGTGAAAAAAATTCATGTTCAGTTTCATGCTTTAATTTTAAATTAACTACACCTTCAGACTGACGTTGACCACCTATTCCATTTATTAACGTATCATCCCTTTGTATATTGATGTTTAAGGGCAACGCTTCTTTTTTTATAATTGATAAACTAGCTCCCGTGTCTACTAGAAAATAATATTTAACGTTATTAATTTTAAAAACAATATACTTCGCGTTACCTTCAAAAGAAAAAATAAAATTTTTAGGAACGAAAAAACTGGTCATATTTTACTGCTGTGTCCTTGTTAGTGTTTGGAACGTTTTGTGGAGTGGTATCTGTCTGTTCTACAGAATATATTCCTCTACCCTGATGCCTAAAATATCGACCTCGTTGAGACCCCCTATAATTCGGCGACACATAGTTGCGCCCCCTATGCATACTATTACCACGCGAAATCGGTCCTCGATTATAATTGTTATAATATTGACCACGATTATGCTGATAGCGATTGCCTCTCTGGTAAAAACGACCTTGAGAACGTCTGGCAAAAGATAAACCTCGACCATTGTTAGATGCATGCATGATATTACCTGATGGTGACTGTTGCGATGTTGTCTCCTCGTCCTTGGCGGCTTGGATGGCGTCAGTCAAACTGTTATAATTTCGGGCAGAAATTATTGTGCCTAGCCTTGAGCTGCGTAAACCCTCTGAAAAACGTTTTACTGCCACTTTTTCATTTAAACGTTTCAAACCATCAAACATAGTTGAGTTTCCATCTGCTTGTGCAATAGTTAGTTGAGTAAACAACTTCTCTATCTCGGTACCAAAACTATCAATTGATTTTGAACCTTGTTGTATATTCTGTAACTGTGTTTGTATGGCCATAAATGATTTTTTCGGAAAAAGATAATTTCTTAAATCATTAGTTAAAGCCTCAATAGTCATATAAGAACCTGAAATACGCAACTTGGCATTTTCCGACAATCTGCTTTTAAGAATAAATGTAATTAATAATGCCTTACCTTTGTCATTCAACATATTCGCATACATTTCGACTGAATCTATTAACCGTTTGGTAGTCTCATGGTTACCATCCATGACTGGAAGCAAACTACACGCCACCTTAAGGTCAAACTCCATCTTGTCTAAATCAATCTGAGGAAATATACACAAATTATTTATTTCGTTAAAAATATTTTTTATATCCTGAAAGATTTTTATCGCTGATGTAAGACAACTATCCTTGCTATTTTCTATTAATAATAATATTTCCTGACACTTATCAAAAACCTGTGTAGCTTCACCCAACTTATTCGCAATAACTTTACCCTTATATCTGTTTTGTCCCTTTTTAATCAAGTATTGTCGTATATCTACCAAGGTATTTAAATTTTGGGTTAAACTGTCTATCATAATTTATGTATATAAAAAAAAATAAAAGAAGTTAGCTTATAATTGTACGTAAAACTAAAACACATTATTATAATAAAATTATTCCCACACACTGCAGAATGTCTTACGCTGCAACTTTGCGCGCGCTCGGTATCATGTTCACAGAGTACTTGTGCACGATTATAGACGCTTCACGATATTAACGTAATGAAATACGATATTACTAATACGGAATTTTAGACACTTTTTGTACATAATATACGAATACGTTATCGGTTAATCACTCACGATCGCCGCCACCGTTTTCCACTCGTCCTCTCATAGAAGCTCGGATACGCTGCAGCGTGCTTAGGCCAATTTCCTCCTGGATCCATTGCCGATGGCAATTTCGGTACAATTTTACGGCGAAGTACGTTACCAAAATAGCTATAACGGCGAGGATAACTATTGTGATCGTGTTCAGCCGTTCCACGTGTCCACCAATGTCCTTCAGCGTAGCGTCGTTGTTCCCACCAGCAGCATTCTGGCTAAGGAATACCTCCTCTTTTTCCACTTTCGATTGACACATAGCTAACTACCAAAGTTGTTACTATATTCCACTAAAGCCCCTTGGCAGACCTTGATGGCAGGGTCGCCATGTAATGTTGGGGTTCCTAGCGAGATATTGAAGAAGACAACCAGTACGTACAAATGTAGTTTATTCAGTCCATCACAATATAATGCGCATTATAAGTAAATGGTATGATCAGCAAAATACAATACCATTGTAAAGGAGCATACTGAATAGGTAACTTAATCATAAGGAACATACACACTTCAGGTTACAAAAACTCGACTATGTCAACACAGAGAACCTAGTCACATACCTTGCATAAAACTCTCACAACACCTCCACCAATAACATTTCCTCTCTCTTACATCCACCTCACAACATATTATATTCCAACCTATACGCACGCACCTACTAACGCTCTCTCACACACACACACACACACACACACACACACACACACACACATACACACACACGCACACACGCACACATACTCACACATCAGTAACATATTAATAAACAATAAAATTATAATTGATTAATACTTACATCGAAGCAACTGTATGCCCGCCGCTCAGTAACATTCAATTGTTAATTACGCAACGTCTGTAGAACCCTGCCTCCCAAAATACAGGCATTAGCCTAGTTTGGGTATCAGTACCACATGAGTAGAAAGCCGTACAGAGACAAAGCTTCTTAAGAACGTGCAAAATTGATACCTATTTTGGTAGGGTTGTCACAATAGGCCAAGGTAAAAAAAAACCAAACACTTGTTAAATAGTTTTATTATTCAGTATGATAGGTTATGAATACTCGGCCTTACTAATAACACCCCTCATCCCCCCCCCCCCCTATACGTTATGCCCATGATTATAACATTCGAGATAAAACTCGTGTGCTAACACTCCACCAACAACAGCTTCACCTTGTCTTCTAAATGACTACGGTATTGGACGTCGCTGGAGATATTGATACCAAGGATCCTAATACTCGAGGAAATGGTAATAAGTATAAGGATCATCATGAAACGTGGTCCCTCACTATAGGTCTCCTGAAAAAGCTCAAAGTCGCTCAACGAGCTATGGAGAGGGCTATGCTCGGTATTTCCTTACGTGATCGTCATCATCAGATGATGTTAAGTATCATAAATGTATAAATGTAGGTAGGTACATAGCATCTGTAGATTTTTGGCTGGTTTTTTTTAGGTATTTATACTATTATATCTTGGTGTAGCAATGTATTGTATGTACTGTATTTTTTCTAGTATTATTCATACACACAGTACAATAAACAACCATTATTAAATATTGAAACTTGCAACTAACAAAACATAAAACTTCAAAACTGACAAAACCAACAACGTGTGTCGCACCATCCCTATGAATGTCAACTGGCTGTGCCAGCGCAAACCGGTTTTTTTCCAGTCTCACCGCGTACGCGACAAGCGGCCAGTGGACACGCACTCTATGCCCCGCGTGCTTGTATGAGTGCAACCGAATCGCGCGGTTCTATGAAGTTTTGTCTCTGTACGGCTTATCTACTCATGTGATCACCATTTCAGAAATTATAACCACCTCATTGATGTCAAAGTGATTGTAACTGTAAACTTTTTGTATGAATAAAATTTTTATTTATTTATTTATTTGTATGCATGAATATGGGTTTTTTCATTGGTCTGTTTGTTTCTATGTATATATATGTATATCCGTATTCTAGATTCCATAACACAAGCTAGTTAAACTATGCTTACCATGGGTCTAAATAGCGTTGTGTAGAATGTTAAAAAAAAACAAAATTCTATGTAGCTAGTGACATCGCATAACACGTGCCGAGGTATTCGCAGCGACCTCAATTGAGTCCACCCATTCACAAATTGTCGCAACGATGTCTCAATGAAATCAGGCACGAGTTCATCCCAATCAATTTTAACGAGCCACAATTTTTGAATTAATAATTTAGGCACTATAGTTAGTAGACATAGGAGACCTTTCGGAAACTGGGTGTCTAATGGGTCAAATATTTTACAAGTATCAGATAAAATAAACCTTTGGGACGGGCAATAATTTTTTGGATTGTATTGAGTGGGGAAATGTATTATATCAGTAGCAGAATCCCAGCCTACTCCAAGAGTGTGTGAGTGTGAGCTCAGTATCGGACTGCCTGGGGGGCTGAGATCTTGACAAGAATTTAAAATAAAGGATGAGTTAGTGCCGAAACTTGCATAAAATAAAACATCCGGCCGATAGGGAAACCTTAATGTCTAATAATTCATGCTCCGAGTCAGCCCCTGTAAACAGGGGGCCTACTACAACCGTGTACAAAACAGTCTTATTGCAGGAGTGTTTTGTTTCAAGCTTAAAGCAATCTTGCTTATATCAGTACCACAACCGTACATTATGCATACAATGTATTCCTGCTTAGTGCTTTTGTGACGTCACTTCAATTTTAGTTCATTCAATTCGTACCATGACGTGATTTTGGAGTAGTATTGTTTTTAACAATATTGTTTTTATGTCAAATTGAGCGATTTTAAAGAAGTTAATTACGAAGGTGACAGCCGGAGGACTTAAAAAAACCAATTTATAAAAAATAATTTAATTCAATTAAAGGTTTTACAATTAAAATATCTTATGTCTAGACTTGGACGATGCTAGTACCAAAGTGAAGTTTTAATTATTAGTAATTAGGTAAAACAGTTTTAAGCGTCAGCACTAAAAGTGCGTGATCGGCGACGACACGAGGCGCCGATTCTGCAATACCAAGGTTCGATCTTGCGCAACTGTGTGGCACGAGGCAAACTTGCGGGCTTGCGGAATTGGTGTAGGAAGAGCACGTAACACCTCCCCCCTCAGACCAGCAGCTATTTGAGAACTTTCAGCGAAAATGATGCTGGTGGTTACTCTTGGCTATTTGACATCTCTTCCTCTTCTGTGTGTCGGTTATCGGGCTGGTTCTCTCTCGATTTCCGATTCTCAAACAGCTTGCATGTAATACATCGTCTTCTTACAGCAATGGCCATAGCGAATTCAGTTGCACATATCGTAATGGTGTATACTGGTATGGTGGTGTGGAACAGCGAATAGCCAATCTTAGTCTGACTTGGGATCTGTATTGGATGCTGCGTTAATATTTTATCTTCAATCTCACGTAGGTTTTTCATATTGACTGACTTCAATTTCAGATGTGGGATAATTTTCTCGGTGGTATTTGGCTCTTTCGGAATCTTTTCTACTTTTCATTTTGAGCAGTAAAGAGGTCCATATGCACTATCTCAAATGGTTTTGAGGCTGGGGGGACGATATTAAACTGTGGTCTAATTGGGTTTCTATCGTATTTCGATTGGCCACAGATTGCACATTCATTAATATATTTAGTGATGTCATCTCTCATTTTTGGCCAATAGTACTTTCTAGAAGGGGCGAGGTAACATTCGTTTATTCCTCTGTGATTAGTCTTACCCTCGTAATAGTGTTTTATAATTTCTTGCTGGCGCAAATATCCCTTAACGTCTTCTAATTCGGATTTCGCTAAGACTAAATTCATGGCTAAGTTTTTAAAGTTACTTTGAAGGATAGGGATGACTGAGTACATGCCTAGAGGAGGAGTTATCTTTAGTGCAGTTTTAACTTTAGGATTGACGTACTCTTTGACGGCATTTACAACGTCTTGCTCTAAATTTGATTCAGAAACTTGATTGAAGGTCCTAGTATGTGTATCGAAAGGTTTAGTGGCTACGCAAATATCCCTTAACGTCTTCTAATTCGGATTTCGCTAAGACTAAATTCATGGCTGAGTTTTTAAAGTTACTTTGAATGATAGGGATGACTGAGTACATGCCTAGAGGAGGAGTTATCTTCAGTGCAGTTTTAACTTTAGGATTGACGTACTCTTTGACGGCATTTACAACGTCTTGCTCTAAATTTGATTCAGAAACTTGAATGAAGGTCCTAGTATGTGTATCGAAAGGTTTAGTGGCTACGGTTCTACACTTGATGTCGCCTACGATAGTCATACAAATCTGTCGATGGAATTCAATTCTTCTATTTTCTTTATGCTTCATTAGGTGCTTATTTCTATTACTTTACTGTTTACTATTTACTAGATGTGGTCTACTTTTGGATATTTGTTACAAATATTCATTAGTGACCACCTTATGAACTATTTCTTTTCTGCACTATCCTGAAAATTTCGGCCCAGTACTCTAGGAAGTACTGCCTGTAGTTTTTTGTCAGCAGTGTAGGTAAATTGCCAATATTCATCTTTAGGTCTATTCTCTGCTCTAAATCGTACCGTGCCCTTTGGTGTATGGGACAGTCCACCAGCAGGTGGACGACCGTCTCGTCCACCCCCGGCTCACAGGCGCATGATGGGTCCCCCTTACACTTGAAACGTTCCAAGTATTCGGAGAACCCACCATGCCCCGTCAGGAGTTGGGTAGTGGTGCCGGAAGGCGTCATCTTGCGGACAATGCTATATGCCTCCAGAGCGCAAGGGAAGAAAAGCTTGGTGACGGAAGCCGTGTGGCCCAGCCTGTACCTTTCGTTCCATTCGTGAAGCGAGGTCTGACGCAGACCCCGCTTCACGAACGAGACCGGGCACAGACTGTAATGCGGCGCAATTTTCGACCGCAGAGCCGCCTCTTTGGCGAGCTGGTCCGCTCGCTCGTTGCCCTCCAACCCTGCGTGGGCCTTGACCCAGAACAAGGATATTTCCTTGCCCTGGGTCAATCCCCGCTTGATGGACTCCTTGGCCTCAACAGCCAGTGGGTGGAGGGCGTGACGGTTAGTGACCGTCATGAGTGCGGCTCTGCTGTCGCTAAACACGCCGAATGTGGCCGCGCCTCGCTTGAGAGCCTCACTGGCCGCTTTGCATATGGCCAGGAGCTCTGCCTGGTAGACGGTACAGTACGGGGCGAGAGCAAGTTTGAGGGACTTAGTTTCGGCCCCGTTATCCCAAATGGATAACGCGGCGCCGACACGACCCTCAATCTTGCTCCCGTCCGTATAAATTTGTACTTGCGTCTGGGAACTGACGCGTTGCAAGTGTTCCTCGTCTACCAGACTTACGAACTCCAGGTTCATATGCTCCGCGGGGTGAGGTGTCTCAATAGCTGGAGCCATCCGCTCGATCTCCCTACCCCTCAACCATGACTGGGGTACTCCTCTCTTGGCCTCGTATGACGAGGCCACCTCGCGAACTCTGAGGTCCAGAGGGAGCATCCCAGCCAAGATTAACCCCGAGTGCAGAGAGACCGTGCGGTAGCTTTTACATAGCTTCTGAGCGAATCCGCGCTGCACCACATTCAGCTGCTTCCGAACGCCAAGCTTGTCCACCGCAGGATACCAGCTACTGGCGGCATACAGCACTGTCGGCTCCACAGCGGCGTTGTACATGGTCCGGATCACCTCAGGATGCAGTCCCCAACTGATCCGGGCCATACGCGCCAGCTTGATATAAATCCCGATTGCCTTCCTACATACATTTGGGACGTGTGTGTTAAAGGTGAGCTTGTGGTCGATGGTGAGCCCCAGGATTTTGATTTCTTTGGACAGTCCAATGTCTATCCCGCCCATGCTGAGGCGTGGGGCATCATACTTAAGCCTCCGCGTAATTACCATCGCACAAGTTTTGTGCGGTGCGAATTTCAGCTTATTTCTGATGCCCCACTCCCGCTCATGCTCGAGAGAGGCATTGGCCTGTCTCTCAATCTCCAAGGCGCTGCCCCCATCGAACACCAGCACCACATCGTCCGCGAACGCTTGCACGTGAACCGTCCCCCCATCAAGTTGGTGCAATAAGGGATCCAGCAATAGGTTCCACAGTAAGGGACCGCCGATAGACCCCTGGACGCACCCCTTCTCCGTGGAGCGTCTGCACTCCTCGCCCGCATGCCTAACCCTTACCTCCCTGTCGCTAAGGTAACTACTGATGACTCGTCTCAAGTTCGCCGGACACTTTTCCTCCGCCAGTCGCACCTTTATGGCCGGCCACCATGCGCTATCGAAGGCGCCCTCTATGTCCAGGGACACCATAAGGACTATTCTCTTCTCATCGAGCTTAGCCCTTATGTTGAATTAAATGAAACGAGTATGTACTTGAGCTTATTTATAATTAATACTTTTAGTAGGATACATACAGCAAGAGAAACGAGCGCGAACAGAGTACACGAGTACAGTGTTGCAACTCGACATTAGTAAGAAGGCGGGAAATTTAAATACATTTGACACACCCACCAAATTAAAGCCTTCTTATCTTATAACTAACATAGAAGTTTACAAATATGACAAATCATACAGATGAATTGGTGTACTGATATGTTATTCAACTATAATGATGAAAGAAACTATTTATTTACTTATTTAAGGTTATACCAATTTTATCTCTAAGATATTGAAATCTCACACGAGCAAGAGCTTTTGTAAACATATCAGCACACTGTTCTGTAGTACATAGGTACTTTACACATATTTCTTTTTCTTGACATTTTTCTTGAATAAACTTATATTTAACATCAATGTGCTTACACCTTTTATGAAAGTCCATATTTTTAATCACTGATATTGCACTTTGATTGTCTATATTTAAACTGATACTGTCTTGATTATATGCACTAATATCAAGTAGTAGTCTTTTGATCCACAATGCCTCTTTTGTAGCGGAACATGCAGCCATGAATTCTGCTTCTGTTGTAGACATAATGATAATGCACGGTCACACACCGCGAGGGTAGTGGTCAATGCGTTAAGCGAGCACAATATGACGACGTTGGAATGGCCTGCTCAGTCTGCCGACCTCAATCCCATAGAGCATGCCTGGGATTTGCTTGGGAGAAGAGCTTTCAGTGATTCTTTGGAAAATCTGAACTCTGAAGAACAACTTTTTTACACCTTCGCGGTGTATGGAGCCATATTCCACAGACGATGATTGACAATCTCATACTAAGTATGCCACGCCGTTGTCGAGCTGTTGCTAATGCTTTAGGAGGTCCTCTAGATTATTAAAAACGTTTAAAGTACGGTTAATTACTGTATTTCTTACTACCTCGTTATTTTTGTGCCTAATCATAGAAGGTTGTAATACTCAATATTGGCACTATTCAATTCTTTCTTAAAAAAAAAAAAAAAATGGTATGAAAATGTTTTTATTAAAATTAAAATTAAAAACGGTATAAAAATACCCTTCTATTGATATAAAACACTCACTATTACAAGAAAGGGTTTTTAAATAAAAACTAGAAATGTCCTTGTTCCCTAGACTTTGTTGATGTGTGTACTATTGCTGATGAATAAATATTATATTACCATTTGATCTTTCTATCTGTAATCCCACATAATTTGTAGGCTCCATGGTTTTTATTTCAAAGTATTGTTTAAGGTTATCTACAACTTTGTTAATAGCATCATCATCTTTACATATTATCAACCCATCATCCACATACAATAGGAGATATATTTTTATTTTGTTTATATGACCAGTAAACACACATTGATCAGAGTGGCTATTAACAAAACCAAATTTATGTAATACAGATTTGAATTTATCATTCCAACACCTTGGGGCTTGTTTTAAGCCATATAATGATCTGTTCAATTTACATACAAAGTTTGGTGGAGATTCTATTCCTTCAGGAGGATTCATATAAATATTTTCTTTAATATCTCCATAGAGAAAAGCTATTTTAACATCAAATTGTACAATTTTTAGATTATATTGACATGCTTCTGAGAGCAATATTCGCACTGAGTCATATCTCACTGTTGGAGAGAATGTTTCGGTGTAATCTATCTGATAATGCTGGGAACACCCTTTAGCACAAAGTCTGGATTTGTATATTATACCAGAAGGATCATTTTTAATACGGAACACCCACCTGCACCCAATTGTCTTTACTCCAGGGGGTTTTTCCACCAGGGTCCATGTTTCATTGTTCTCATGTGCTTTTAGTTCCTCCATTATAGATTGTTTTCACATTTTTCCGTTTGGTGATGATATGGCTTCACTGTAGGTCTGTGGCACATCTGTTTCTGAAATTCCTTTACATAGATAAGTATTATTATCTTGTTTCTTTGCCATAGATCTAGTTTTAATATTGCTGTCATGTTCTATGTTAATTTTAGTTTTAGGTACATACAGAGAGTCATCATTTGATTGATATGAGTCATCATTTGAATGAAATGAGTCATCATTGCTGGAGCTTTCAGAAACTTTTGATTCGGAACTGTCATTGGAATTTTCTTTTAATTCAGGACTAAGCATTATGTGTTTATTTTTATTAACCTCATTTTCATCTGTAGTTAGGGGCACAACTATATGGTTTTGGGTTAATGAGCTTTCCATAAAAACAACATCTCTACTTATTACTCCATTCTTTGTCTTTGGATCAATGAACTTATAGCCTTTTGTAGTATCACTATAGCCAATAAAAATCATTTTGCTTGCCTTAGAATCCAGTTTTCGAAGCTTCTCTTTTGGTATTTTGACCATGGCCTCACAGCCAAAGATTTTCAGGTGACTTACATCAGGTTTCTTCCCTGACCACATTTCCTCAGGTGTAGCATATGACAGTGCACGGGTAGGGCAGCGGTTGGTGATGTAAGCTGCTGTGGATACTGCTTCAGCCCAATAACTTTTCTGTAAATCTGAGTTAATTAGCATACAGCGTGCCCTTTCCATAAGTGTGCGATTCATACGCTCAGCTAATCCATTTTGTTGAGGCGTATATGAATTAGAAGTCTGATGGATAATGCCTGATTTCTTTAAGTAATTGGAGAACTCATTACTAAGGTACTCTCTACCATTATCAGAACGTAGACATTTTATTTTAAAATTTAGTTGATTCTCTACTAAGGCTTTGTATTCTTTGAATTTTAAAAATACTTCTGATTTATTATTATTCAAGAAATATACATATACTTTCCTTGTATAATCGTCGTTGAATGTGAGAAAATACCTGGCTCCTCCAAGTGATTTTACCTCCATGGGTCCACAGACATCATAATGTATCAACTCCAGAGGATTCAGTGCTCTGGAACCTTCAGAAGGAAATGGCAACCTGGATTGTTTTCCTTTTTGACATAGCTCACAAACCATTTGGTTTTTGTTTTGAATCAATTTCACTCCATCTGTACAATTACTTAATTTATTTAAATCATTAAAATTCAAATGTGCCATCCTCTTGTGCCACAGTAAGAAATCAGTCTCATTCATTTTACAACTGTATGCTGTGACAGTGTCAGTATTCAGCCTGTACATGTTATTGATGAGATTTGCCGCTGCTACTTCTGTATTCATCTTATTGAATATTTTACAGCCCTTGTTTGTGAACTGTATGGAGCATCCATTCTTCATAATTTGACTTACAGACAATAAATTGGTTGTCAATTCAGGTACATACAGTACATTTGTAATCTGGATAGTTTGTTTAACATTATTTGAACCAATTACATTCAAGTCTATCTTGCCACAACTTTTCACCGGAAGCATTTTACTATTTGCTATCTTTATACTTGTGATCGGAGGGGGTACTTCATCATAAAGCCAGTCTTGTCTCATGGTAAGATGCATTGAAGCACCTGAATCTATGTAGAACCCATCATCATACTTAGTTGCAGCAGAGAACACAGCTACATAGCTTGTATCTTTATTTTTGTTTTGTTTTGCTTTCTTTGACTTACAATTTTTGCTTATGTGTCCATATTTGTTACAAATAAAACATCTTGGACCTTTCTTTGGGTTGTTCTGAGGATCCTTTACATTATTGTGCTTTGTCTAAAGTACTGTAGTGTCTGAGTCAACTGATTTTACTTCTTGAAGTAATGTTGTTTTGATTAAGTCAGCACTAATCTTTACTCCAGAGCTCTCTATGCCCATAATCATTGGCTTGTAAGAATCCGGCAAACCGGCCAACATCAAAGTTCCCAGCCACTCATCATCAACATTGAAGTTGATGTTTCTCAATTTGTGAGCGGAAGACATTATTTTATTTACATAAGATTCTACACTTTCGCTCGTCTCTAATGTAGTATTAATTAAATCCTTTAATAAGCCAACTTTTCTAGTTAATCCACTATCTTCAAATGCTTTGGTAAGATTATCCCATAATTGTTTGGCATTTTCTGCTTGTTGGATGTGTACATACAGGATTGGATCAACCAATAATATTAATTTGGACTTAGCTTTAACGTCATTCTTCACTGCTTTTGGATCATTGGGGTTTGGTTCTGCCGATATGCAATTATGCAAGTCTTCGTGTTGTAGGTATGCTTTTACAGCAAAACTCCACGTAGACCAATTTTCCCGTCCCGTCAGTTTGGGAATTGACATAGTTACGTTATTCATTTTGCAAAGAAATCTGAAATAGTTGAAATACGGAAAGAACTCGCGAACCGGTAACTTTGAGGTTATGCACGCGGGAGCACTTTTTTTTTGAATTATTTTATTTTACGTTAATCACTTTATTGTGATACTGTTAACTTATACAAAACAACACGTTAGAGCTATCTGGGCCCATAACCTGTTGAATTAAATGAAACGAGTATGTACTTGAGCTTATTTATAATTAATACTTTTAGTAGGATACATACAGCAAGAGAAACGAGCGCGAACAGAGTACACGAGTACAGTGTTGCAACTCGACATTAGTAAGAAGGCGGGAACATTTGACACCTTATGTGACCCATAAGGTCATAGAGGGCGTCTTCGGTGCTTTTTTGTGGCATAAAGCCATACTGGCGGGGGCTAATCGTCGGTAGCAAGTAGAAGTTGAGACGAGCCACCAGCATCCTCTCGTACACCTTCCCCAGGACGGGCAATAAACCAATAGGTCTGTACGATCTGGGGACGGCGTACGAGTCCTTTCCCGGCTTCCTCAGTGCCACCACCACGGCTTCCTTCCATATCTTAGGAAAGTAGCCGTGGTGGAGGCACCGATTCAGCAGCTTCAGGAAGAGTAAGGGGTCGGCCCCAATGGCGTGGGTGCAGATATCGGCAGTGAAGCCATCCGCTCCCGGAGCTTTTTTGGGATTGAACTTTCGGAGGGCATCATAGAGTTCGCACAATGTAAAGGGGGGATCATCGTCATGATGATCCCTGTCCTCGTCCAGCCTTTTGGCCTTTTCTCTGATTTCATGATGCCCTCCATTGTCCTCTCCCACCCGGTCTTGTTGGTAGAAGGTTCGGGCGAGCAACTCGGCCGAACCTTTGGCGTCCAAGTTGGAACCATCGACGGTAAGGAGAATATCCTCCTCCCTCACTGTGGCCCTCCCGATCACACGGTAAATACCCTCCCATAGACCCTCCCTGTCCTGCTTTCCGCAGAAGTTCTTCCAACTTTCGACCTGTGCCATTCTTACCTCACTTTCATACATCTCCTTTTTCTCTAGGTACTGCGCTATCACCCATCCTCTTCGGACTGGCGCAGCGTTCCTGATGCGACGCTTGTAGGTGACCATTACCTTCCTAAGGTTGGCGAGTTTTTCCGACCACCACGGCGCAGCGATCAACCCCCCTGGCTTTTTAACTGGGATGCTCTCCCTGCACGCATCCTCGACTGCTCTCGTATAAGCTTCGGCCAAGACATCAAGCTCGTCGTTGTGTCTTGTGTCGCCTATCGCTATATCCGGGAGCAACCGAGTCATATTGGCTTTGAAGGCACCCCAGTTTGCCTTCCAGGTGTTATAGGCACGCGTGGTACGGCTGATGCTCGTACCTTTTGTTTTCACCAGGTTAAGGTTGAACACTATGCCGCTGTGGTCTGAGCTCGGCGTAAGGTTTGTGTCGACCTTCCAAGCGTCGATCCAGGCGATCGCGTTGGTGGTGCAGGCCGTAATGTCCACGAAGCTGCAGTACCTTTGTCCACCTCTCACAGTATCGAAAGTTGGAATACTTCCGCTATTCAGAACATGGAGGTCCATTTCAGCGAGTACCCCCCTCAATAACTCGCCCCTGTCGTCCTCGAATCTGTGACCCCACCAGGTGCTATGCGCATTCGAATCCCCCCCAAAAACAGCAAGCCGGGAACCTAGACCTCTTCTCACCTCTTTGAGCCGCTCTAGATAGGGCGCTAGTGGTACTGGCTCCGGTTCGAAGTAGAAGGACACCAGCGTGATCGTCCAGGCACTGGTCCGGATCCCCACCACTACGATGTTGTTAGTGGTGAGTTGCGGGTACTGTATGACATCCACGGTCGGATCGAAGACGGCAATAGCCGCCTTCACAGTCCCTCCTCCTTGCCCAGTGTTCTGGAAGACCCTGACGCCCTGGTATGACTTCATCTTCGCCAGGTTGCCAACGTAGGGCTCTTGAATGAGAGCGGCTGTGGCTTTGCGCCTCGAGGCCTCGAGTATGAGGTCGTCGGTTGCCAGCTTCCTCCTTTGGAGGTTCACCTGCAGCACTCTGTATGGGGTCACACCCCCGGGGACAACGTTAGCACCGGTATTGAGTGGTGGTCCTCGCTATAGTGTCCCACCTTTCTCTCACCGGGCACACCTCGCTAAAGACGTTGTGCCCCGTGCTGCCCAGCTTCTCCCTTTGGCAATTACAGCAGGTAGGCTCTGCACCAGTGGCGTAGTCGGGGCATTCGGCTCTTAAATGACTACACCTAAGCTCCCCCCCACTGTTGCAGAGCCTCCTGGTGTGTCCGTACCCTAGGCATGAGGAGCATTGCACCAGAGGTGACTGGTCCGCCACCCTTATGGGTTGGAGGTCAATGTGCAATCTCCCCACGTCCAAGGCACGGTTGTATACTTCCGGGGAGACCCTGAGCACCACATGGCAGGTGTGGGGATTCCTGGCCGTTTTCCTGTACAGCACCCCCATACGGATCTGCTCTGGGGTCAGGCCTCGGAACACATTATGGTTCCGAGCCCTTACGACCTTCAACAGGTTTTCGTCCGTATGGGTTTTAAGAACGCTGTACAGGATGATAAGCGGATCCTTATTCTTGATCTGCTCCACGGCCAGGTCCTTCTCCCTCGCCGCGATTCGCTCTTGAGCCCTATTCCTTTCATTCTCCGTTCTGTAACCCACTATTACCCTTCTATCCTTCGCCTTTCTTACCTTTTCGACCGTTATCCATCCTTCATCTTCATTCGCAGCCTTTCGTAATCTCTCCATTACTTGTTCACTCGTCTCCTTCTCATTCTTGGACGTGATTATTACGGAGTGCAGCGTCGCCCGCTCCGCGGGCTGTACGCCCGCGCGGCTCGACACTACACCCGCATACGTCACCGTCCCCTTTTTTACTCTGTCTTTCTCTCTTTCATCCTGTCTCTCCATTCTTTCCTTTAGTTCATTCATCATTCTTCCATTCTCTCTTATTAACCTTTCATTCTCCTCTAATTTTTTCAGAATTTCCCCCTCGTGTGAACTCGGGGCAGAGGCTGGGGCGGCGGGGGCCGGTAACCCCGTCGCCCCAGCACTCTGCTTTGTCTGGCCCTTTTGCACATTTGTAATTCCCCGGAACGCTTTAAGGTATTCCTCCAGCTCATACAACGCTTCTTCTATTTTAACTTTTATCTCTGTTTTAAGATTGCGAGAAGCGGCTAATTGCTCCCGTATTTTACGACAGCAGTTGTTGGCGAGGCGTGCGGTCGACGACTGTTCGGATTTAGGCGATGGAGGCGGGTGGACTGCCCCCTTTTTTGTGTTTTGTGAGAGGGGTCCAACCTTAGATTGGATCCTCTCGATGCTTTTCCGAACAGTCCCCGAACCACGCCTCGCCAACTCCGTCTCGGGGCTGCCTTCAAGTGTAAAAGTTGAATCCCTCTCTACAAGAGGGGTTCTCCTCTGTTCGACGGGTAAGCGGAAAGCGTTCATCTTAGGAGCAGGAGGTGCGCGTTGAAAAGTAAAATTAAAAATTAAAATAAAATTAAATAATTGTAAAATTTGATGTCACTACTAAAACTCCTGTCTGATTTTTTAAAAATAAAAGGAAAAATAAAAATTAAATGTAAAATTGTATAAGGTTATTGACTAAATTTCGTGCTCGACGTGCAAGCCCGCCATACGATGCAGCGGTGGCACCCGATGCGGACAGTTGCCCCGGAGTAAAGTGTACCTACGTGTGTGTGTATAGGTTGTGTGGTGTGGTGTGATGAGTCGTGTATGTCCCAATAGGGTGTGAAAGCTGTATGTGACCTAGGGCGTGTGAGTGTGTGTTTCGCGTGTGTAGGGTTGTGTGATGTGTGTATGTAGTCAGGCACTCGGGTGCGCGACGGTCGATTCAGAACAACACGAATAAACAACAGAATAACTCCCGGAGTACGTCCACTTAAACTATAAAAAATGAAAAAAAAATACTGTGCTACCTCGGCTGTAGCAGTCGTTGCAGTGTTAAGATAGTGCAGAAAAGTCAATAGTACTACTATTAAATGTATAAAATATACACAAATCAACTTAAAACTAGAACCAGTAAGTACAAAGGTCAACTTAGACTAACAAAACAGCGATACGAACAGCTTCGTACGTCTCTTACACACTATCAAAATGGCCTCGCGGCAAACAATCCGGTACAAACCGGTTTTAGGCGCTCCCGCGTCGGTCACCTCCCAACCGAGTCGATGTGCCTAAGGCAGTAAATTTGGGTGGGCGGGCGGGGCGCGCGTTTCTTAAAAATGCAATTTGCCAAAAAAGTACTGACTCCAGCGAGTCGCGAGAGGTACCTACGGAAAGGTCCCGTCAGCAGCCACACGGTGGTGCAATCGGTTAGGTAGGCGTTCCTGTGAAAATTTGGAAATATCGCCGAAAAACGGTTTGTTTACAATAAAAATTTGAATAAAAAGTTAATTTTCAGGCGAACTGTACCACCCAGAGAATCGGGAACGGTACCTACGGACAGATGACGTCCCAGTGGACACGTTCCAAACACTAGATGCACAGGTTTGTAAAGATGGATGACCAAAAACGAGGAGGTAAGTCTGAATGGGTAGGCACTGAACGGGTCAGTCACTCCCTCGGGATCCTCTCGGAGTATAGGTGTTTAAATGGTGCGGCGGTGAGGATGCCGTCTCCCTTGAACCTCCCAAGGTGCAAGAACCCCCCTGTACCTACGTGAAATTACAGAAGTAAATGTTTTTGTAAAATGTTATAAAAATTTTCAGGAATCGACCTGGATATGCACTATACAGATGACGATGTGCCCGTGTGGGTAGTCGGAGGACAGGTATTGTCCTCGCGCACCTGATGGTATGCGATTCGTACTATGAGTCAGTAGTAAAAAATTTAATAAAATACGATAAACTGATGGAAACCGACGAAAATCCCTATTCCGCAGACGAAATACGGTCCTGGGATGCACAGGATCCACCTGATGTACTCGTGTATGGTATCAGACGACGCGGAACGTCGTCGCACACAACTTGGTATAGCTAGCGTATCAGGGATCAGTGCAAAAAATTTCGATTGTCAAGCAATATGCTGTGCTAAATTGTCCAAAATTGGCACAAAGCGGTGAAGTCAATGAATTTTCGTGGAAATTTTCCAATTTTCCGGTCGCGCCGTGTAGCCGGCAGCGGTGCGAATTCAAAAATATATAGCACTATAGTATTTAATAGGTAATTTTGGTTCAAAAAATTAATATAATGTTTCTATCAGTACGTGCTGTAGCTGTTGAGGAGTCCGAATGTAGGTGCGGTCTTTCAGATGGGTTAGCTATCAATGATTCAGTCTCCTCGTTATTAAGTTCTACTCGGGATAAGGCGTCTGCATTTGTATTATATTTGCCCTTTTTGTAGATTATAGAGTAGTCGTATTCGCTTAGTTTAAGTTGCCATCTAGTCAGTCGAGAGTTAGGTTCTTTTAGGTTCATAATCCACTGTAGGGGTTTATGGTCTGTATAAATTTAAACTTACGTCCAAATAGGTATGGCCTAAAATACTTGGTTGCCCATACTATGGCTAAAAGTTCTTTCTCTATCTTACTATAGTTAGTCTCGCTGTCATTTAGTGTTCTAGACACATAACAAATAGGTTTGTCGGATCCTAAATTTCCTTGGGACAACACTGCTCCAAGGGCCACGTTCGATGCGTCTGTCGTTAAAATGAATTCCTTGTTAAAGTCCGGGTATTGTAAAATTGGGTCGTTCATTAAGAGCGTCTTACATTTGTTAAAACAGTAAATGTATCTCTGCATCACCCTAAAGTTGACTGTTAGATAATGCCTTTGGCATTAAGTCCGCCTTTGTACAAAATTACTGTGCATAAAGTTGAATAAATAAATAAATAAAAAATATAGTCAGCGTCAAGTGTGATTTTGTTATATTTTTTTAAGCACTTAGTCATGGGTTTGGTAATGCGAGCAAAGTCGGGTATAAATTTTCTGTAGTAACCTAGCAGTCCGAGAAATTGTTTAATCTGTTTAGGAGTTTTTGGCAAGGGGTAGTTTTCTATGGCTGAGATTTTGTCTGGGTTAGGTTTAACACCATCATTGCTAATTATGTGACCTAAAAATGCTGTCTCTAGTTTAAGAAATTCGGACTAGTCCATTTGTATTTTGAAATTGGAGTCCTGTAATCTTTTGAAGGCCTTTTCCAAGTTTATTAGGTGTTCTTGTAATGACGTACTAAATATGATGACGTCGTCTAGGCACACTAAGCAAATTTCGTTCTGTAACCCTTTAAGAACGTTATCCATTACCCTTTGGAAAGTAAAGGGCGAATTTTTTAGGCCCATAGGCATACGCATATACTCGAAATGTCCTTGCTCTACGTTAAAGGCGGTCTTAGGGATGTAGTCGGGGTGCATTTCGCATTGATAGAATCCAGAGGCTAAGTCTAGCGTCGTGAAATATTGTCAATTACCAAGTTTGTCGAGGATGTCAGTTATGTTCGGGATTGGGTACTTGTCGTCTATAGTCTTTTCATTTAACTTGCGGAAGTCAACTACTATTCGCCACTTTTTCTGTCCAGATGCGTCTCCTTTCTTAGGGACTACCCAAATAGGTGAGCTCCAAGCCGACTCAGAGGGCCTTATAATACCTTGGTCTAACATTTTGGTAATCTGGTCTCTAACTTCCTGTCTGTGAATAAATGGTAACGGTAGCTTTTGGTATATACGGGTAATTCGTCAGTTGTTCTAATTCGGTGTTTGATTTTATTTGTAAAACTTAACGCTTCTCCTTCGACATAAAATACGTCTGCGTAGCGAGAGCATAGCAATTCTAAGTTTGTTTTTTCCTTTAAGTTCAAATGATTAGTACGTAATCGCGATAAGACATGGTTAATGCGTTCTGCACTGGGCTTGGCTCGGTTACTCTCGGTATTGAATAGTTGTACTTGTAAAGGGAGTTCAAACTTAACGGGAATATCGTAATCGGTTGGGTTCTCTATCTCAATGATACTAGTACGATCAGTAACTGTAGTGATACATTCATGAATAGTACAATTACAGTATGATTGCTGCGGGACCACAATGTCTCCGTCGGATCTATAGATGGGTATACTAATTAATTTCGAAGAGTTAGCAGGAATTGTCTCCTGATACTTGGGTGTTTTACATTAGTAAAGGTGAATGGGTATTCTAGTATAGTCCGTAATTAAATAATTACCTTTAAGGTCTATTTGAGCTCCATCTAACAAGTCTAGTCCTATTAAGCCGTCGAAATGGTTATGGAATTTATAAATGAAAAACTTTACATTAGACTGGTCGTTGACCTCTACAAAATTTGGTATAGTGATCGAATACTAGTTACTCGCGCATTAGTTACTTCAAACGGATCGTAGTTCAGTGGGATTTGGGAGAAGTACTTTTGAACAGTCTCGGGACTCATAAAAGATTGATTAGCGCCAGTGTCTACAAGTAATTTTAATGGGGGATCTGAAATTTGGATATAGCGTAACTCTCTTTTAGTTTGTAAGTTCAATTCTATTTTGATTTGTGGGGATTCGGATCCTCGTAAAAATCCTTAACTTCCTTATCATCCTTATCATTCGGTGTACGAGATAGGGACGTCTGCGTGCTGTTATCGTCACTCGGGACCTCATATTGTATGTTACTCGGGTCATACGAATAAAAATCCGGCGTATAGTTCTCGGGGTTATGATAGTCTGAGTAATCATAGTAATACGGATAGTCAACTTGTTCGTATTGATAGTCATAGTCATAGGTGTCGTCGTATTGGGTCATTTGGTTAAAATTCATCTCACGAGTCTTGAAGTAATTATTGAGGGGTGGATTTCCAGATCTACGCCAATCGTATCCCGCGAACCCTAATGGTCTCAGTGTGAAGTGGCTAACACCACTCATAGGCTTCGGACCGGTATTCGTAACTTGGGGATTTCTGTTCGGTAATTTATATACATTGCTCTGGGGGTTGTAATTCGGTGGGGGAGCGCGAAACATTTGCTGGGTGCGATTGAACATATTGGGGGGACGATTAGGTACCTGCATAGGTTGGAAACCTGACCTCCACGGCTGCTGCTGCAGTGGTGACATAGGCATGGGCTTATGCCAGCTGGGCCCTGCGCTAGGAAAGCTAAAAGGTCTGGGTGCGGATGGATGGGCCATCAACGGCACCTTGTGGGCTGAAGACGTAGTAGCGTTACGCCGCTCGGGGATGCTCTCGTTACGTTGTTGTAAGTACAGTACATTCATTTCCTGTTGGACAAACTCTAGAGCCTTTTCGATAGTTTCGGGTCTCATACATCGTATGCGGGACCCGAAAGGTTCCTTAAGACCTCGAACATATGATTGTAACGTTAATTTTCGATAAAGATAGAAAGAAAGAAGAAAGAAAGAAAAAACATTTATTCACGAACACACAACGTACAGAGAGTCAGACAATATATATATATACACAACAAGAAGATATCACAAAAAGAACACTCTCACTGCACATCGTGCGCACCCAAATGGGCCACCATCTCAGCATCGCGCGTTTGACCTCAATTGTAGTAGGTATATGCTCGTGTAAAGAGACATAAGTCATGATGGTACTGAAAAGGGTCTGGCATTTGTCATAGTATTCTTGCGGAGTGCTACTTCCTTGGGTCAATAGGGACATGTCATTATAAAGGGCTGTCTCGTCTCGTTGGTCAGAGAAATTATTAATTAATGCATTCCGAATTCCTAATGCCATATGCATTTAGGATGCCATTTATTGTACATAAATTACTTAGTTCGTAACCAGGTTCGTTTTTCACATACTGTAATACGACTTGGTCGCATATCTTAATGAATCGCGTTAGAACATTCGGATTGCCGTCAAACTCGGGTACTGCGCGCAAGGCTTTGTATATAATGTCTGGGTTGAAATCCATTTCGGAATTGTTTAACTCGACACTAAATAATATATCTAAATCTAAGCTATCTGAGTCTAAAAACTTATTACTATCTAATTCTATACGTCTACGTGTCTGTCTAGAGGAGACAGATTTTGCACGGGCTTTCCGTGGGTGAAAAATCTTGATATATTAATTTAAACGGGTAAGGAAAAGACAAGGAAGCAACACTTTAGAAAAGTTTCAAGCACTAACATATACATTGGTTCTTCTTGCGTATCGATAGCTGGATACTGCCCTCGGCTGCGTCTTCTAAGTTCAGATATTCGATGAGGTATAGAGATACCGACAGCGACTATCGGAGTCAGCAGGTTAACGATTTTTGGAAACCTATACCGCGCCGCGCACTGCCTCGAATATCCTACCGACTGCGCCAATTGCGAAGGTGACAGCCGGAGGACTTAAAAAAAAACCAATTTATAAAAATTAATTTAATTCAATAAAAGGTTTTACAATTAAAATATCTTATGTCTAGACTTGGACGATGCTAGTACCAAAGTGAAGTTTTAATTATTAGTAATTAGGTAAAACAGTTTTAAGCGTCAGCACTTTTAATGTAGCGTGATCGGCGACGATACGAGGCGGCGATTCTGCAATACCAAGGTTCGATCTTGCGCAACTGTGTGGCACGAGGCAAACTTGTGGGCTTGCGGAATTGGTGTAGGCAGAGCACGTAACAAGTTGCTAGGTACCCAACGGATATATTATTGTTATGCAAAATACTGTTCAAGAAATCATTTTCATAACCCAAAAAGCAAGTAAACCGTATTTATACACATTAACTTATAGAATAAATGATGGAGCTAACAATTTAAGTACCTTTTTTCGTGTTCCACGGGAACCCCACTACGTGGTCAGCGAGGCCGTTATATCGAACTCAAACCGACTAAAACCGCATGCGATTTCATTAAAATGGATCAATCAGGCAATTTCCTTACCCACGCTGTATCATCTCCAGGCTTTAGCTAGACCCCTCGATGTGGGAACCACGGTATCCCCGTCTTCTCCCTGCTTCTTTTAGGGTAACGTCAACCTCAGGTCCGCACTCACAGAGGACGCTGAGCTATCTCCAACGCATGAGTCGCCTCCGCCGGACTACACTCATTTAGCGGGCTCGACAAACGGAATTGAAATTGTCTTAACTTTCTCCCGGACCTCCTCCACCATCTTCTTCTCGAGCATTACTTGCTCGTAGCGACAACCTACGCGCTTACATTACACACCGTAACTGCGGGCTTGTCGCCCTGTGAGATTAGGTACTCGCACCTCGAGATACGCCTATAAATGCAGGTATAAATTTCATAGGGCACGCCGTAGTAACGGCGGTAAGACCCATCATGGGGGAGTGGCTAGAGAGGCCACACGGCAGCCTCTCGTACCGTCTGACGCAGATGATCACCGAGCACGGATGCTTCGGAAAGTATCTGCGTCGGATGCAGAAAGAGCCAACGTCCGAGTGCCATCACTGCGACGCGAGCGAGGACTCAGGTCCGCACACGCTCACCGAGTGTCCGGCGTGGGAGACGCCGAGGCGGGAGCTTGTGGCGGCCCTGGGAGTGAGGGTTCTCACGCTCTCCACCTTGCTCGCGGCGATGGTTCGCTGCGCGGATGCGTGGGCGGCCGGCGCCTCCTTCTGCGAGCAAGTAATGCTCGTGAAGGAGGAGGCGGGGCGGGAGCGGCAGCGGGAGCGACGAAGGATCGCTAGACAAGCTGCCCGCGCACGAAGGCAACTCGGGCGTCGGAGGTCGATGAACGACCTCCGCCCCCCATGAGCGCCGGCCTGGGGGTGACAGGTGAAGCCGCCTGTCACCCTTGCAGAAGCAGGCCGCGGCGGTGGCGCGCGTGGCGCGCCTACCCGTTTCCGGGGACGAGTTGGGGACTCTGTGGTCCCCACACCCGAGAAGAGGGCCAGATCGTGAGAGATGGCCCTGGGTCGGCCGGGGTGCGAGGGATATGCCTGTCAACCTCACCTTCGGCAACCGAAACGACCCACAGGCGGCGTGCGTTTTAGTCGGTTCGAGTCCGACATAACCTCCTCCACCGGCTCCGGTGGGGAGGTATCCGTGGGGATTTTGCGCACGTAAAAAAAAAAAAAAAAAAAGGTATAAATTTCATAGTAGAACTCATAGAAATTTATTCAATATTTAACAAACAAATTTAAAAATAAAGTACCTAGAAAATACGAGTATTTTACTTCAAAGTAAGAACTTATTATCTAAAATCCTTTTTTGAAAAAAAAAAAACTCCATGGTCTTTTAAAAAGAAATTAGTGACATTAGGTATAAGGCTTGACTACAGAGAAGATTTCAGTTTCCGGTGATTTTCCTCCGGTTTTAAATTATCTTCGGTAGGCTCCGTGGATACTCCGGTAATGTTGAACTTAAATTTAAAAGTCAAAAAAACAATATTTTCAAATATTCATTCGTGAACATTAAAACTGCCAATAGAGACACGGTGCTAATATTATTATCATAATAATATTATTAAAATATGTAAAACGTCCAAATATTCATTAAAACTATACATTAAATGTTTAATTAATTCTTGTTTAATGATTATTATACTTTAATAGAGTCATCCCTTATTACGTGAAACCGAATATTGGTGCCATGTCGGTATTGATCCTCCGCTGCCTTACACTCCGAGGATTTAGGCGATTAAAATGTTTTATTATATTATATTGTACATTTTAATGTACCTACTTATTAATAGTGTAAAACAAAAAAATATAATTTCATTGTATGAAAGAAAGAAAAATACTTGACTTGAATCGCCGGAAGATTTGAAAAATAAAAACCGGGTTTTCGCAAAAACCTACGGAGGAGCTCTGACTTTTTTATCTCCGCAGCACAGCTCTAATGTGAAGCAGGAAATAGACAACAATTATAAATAGTTCATTAATTTCTGTCAATAGGCAGGAATCAAACAAAATTTTGTTATATGCTCATGGTACCAATTTGAGTAAGGTTATTATTGAGCCTGGAAACAAGGAAAAGAGACACCGCTATACGTACTGTATAGCACCATCTCTTTTTCACTGTAAATGGATCGACTTTTAAGTAATTTATTAAACGTTCTAAGGAAATACTTACCTTTTTTAAATAACTGGCAGAATAATTATATAAAAACTAAGGTATTAAAAAAAAGTAAAAATAGCTGTCATCTGACAAAATAATTTTAACTCGTGGACCTATAAAAATCTATGTAACATTTTATTTTCCAGCGCAAAAATAAAGCCATTAGTTAGTAGGTAATTTACTATGTTTATGTTGTGGGCATTTATGAGCATGTCACGCAAATATTATAACAAATGGTAGCAGAGAATGGTTATAAGCTGGGAATCCAAGAAGCAAGGAGCAACTGCCATTTCAACTGCTGAAGCAGAATATATAGGTATATCGCCATCAGAAATTGTGAATGAAGCTCTCCATCTAAGGCTACTGCTGAAAAACATAACAGCAGTGAAGCAAGATAAAATAATGATATTCAATGACAACCAAGCAGTATTGAAGCTATAGGAAAACGCTATCATAAAGTATCAAACGAAACATCGCCCTTAAATTCAGTTTTTGAAAGAGCATTTACAAAGTGGAAGTATTAGTGTACGTAAAAGACACATCAAATATGTTGGCCGATGTGTTAACGAAAGAGTACCAGGACCTCGACATCTGGAACTAAGTAAACGCTTAGGCTTATCATTGCGAGGAGAAGTGTTGTGTTGAACCTTCAATCAATCAATATCTTCTCTGACATTAAAACAATTGTGAATTTTAGGTGTATATGTAACATTTTATTTTCCACTGTAATTTTTTTTCTTATACTTTATTAACTAAACCTTACAAAATATAACGCCATTAGTAAAAGTTAGATGTTTTAATTGTCTGGGCATTTATAATCACATCACACCGACACACGTCCGACATAAAACCATCCACAGGATTTCTATATAGGATGTCTATATTTGCACCAGAGTGAAGCCAGGGCGCGCAGCTAGTTTGGTAAATTGTTATTTTAAAAAGATTGTTGCTATGGGAACCGAAATCATGTCGATGACGTTAAAATAGACATGCGCACTACGTCTCTGTCACATCACCTACTCACTTTGAGACCATGCATGCTTGAGACTTCATTGACTTTCTTTTGGATTGGCTTAGCCCTACCTCATTAAGACACCATGGTGACGTCACTAGGCGCAGGTCTAGTTACTCGCTGTACAATGCCCAGCCTCCGAAGGCCGTCAATTCGAGTGATCATGGCGTCTGAACATTTAGTTTTTTTACGTCTTGATCTTAGGCATCGAGATACTTCTTCGTTATGTACGTCGTTAAGTAATGGTAGCTGATTGGCGGCTGACAGAGGTAGGAGCAGTTCACACGTGTTACACATTATAGTGGTAACACTGGTAACGTCGCCAGGCCACCAGAGTATCCAGAAGTCACGTAGAGAGCTGTAGTACGTTACCGCGCTTCCAACTTTGCGGCGGCGGCGTTACCGTACCGTCTTCGCCAAGTGCCGGCGCATGAGACGTAGCTGGCGACATCGCCATGGTATCTTAATGAGGTAGAGCTCTTATAGATCATCGATATAATAGCTCGAATACTAATTAAATAAGCCTAATAGATATTTGCCATGAGCGGTAATCGAAACCGCGGCCGAACCACAGCGGTCGTTAGATAATGATAATGTCCCCATAGATTCAAATCATACACAGTTTGTACTTACGTTATTAATTTATAAGAACTTGTTATTTTAAATACAATTAAAAACAATTATATTTGTAAAATATTTAAATTAGTGTCTGGATCATAATGCATCCTTTTCACCAACCGCTGAACTCTTGTTATTGTTCTTTTTCCGTGGTTGTTCCCTCGGTTTGTCCTGTGACTCTGATTGTATCCGACTTCACTAATTATATCCGTATATCCGACTTCGCTAATCATATTGTTATCTTCGAATCAAAATGGTAAATAAAATGGTAATACAATCAACACCTAGAAAAAATAACCATGTATAAGTATGAGTAGGTACATTATATATTTACAATAACAATAGTGGTTAATCACACATTACAATGATTAAGTGTGTAGGTACTTAATTCAAGGTAAATATGGCCTTACCCACAGGGCTTACCTTAGTCTTTACGAAGAACTCTGTAGATTTTCTAGAGCTTTTCAGCAGAGTGGCCTCTGTTCATCACTCTGTGGGAGTCTGTTTTGCTTAATGAACCAGCATCGTGAAATGGAAGGAGTCGCATTCCTCTCGTAACTCCATACGATGCCGATTACGTGAATTGGCGTTAAGTATAATATTATTTATTCAATATTATTGTGTATATGTATAACGGGTGACTTTTTAAAGAATGTCATATTTGACGCTGAATGAACAAAACCTATGGATGACGTCACAAAACTGCTAGGTTTAAACGACATTATTGTAATACTGTTTTAAGACGTCGTGGTACCAAAACACGAAATAAGACTGAAATAATACTGCTTTAAGAGGTTGTGGTAAGGCCCCAGATCGTCAAATAGAAAGTCGTTTTGAATGACGGTTTTAATGTTCTCGTCTGCGGCTTCTTCTCCCAGTTGCCATAGGCAACGCGTGCTTAAAAAGCTGGCACTATAGAAAAGCCGTAGGTAACCGTTTCAAGTTTTAATGTTTTTAACGGTTTATTTTCGTTGTTTCTTCACAAAATTAATTGCAAATTACAATCACAGTCTTGTATCAAGATCTGGCGATACATTTTCTCCACATCACCTGTTAAAACATATTTATAAATTCTAAACCTAAGTAAAATATTGAATAACGAATCTTGTATACATGGCCCAACCATCTGGAGATCATTTACTGAATAGCCAGATGTGGTAGCGGCACTACCATTAAAAACAACGCGAATTTTAGTGGACTCACTAGATGGTTTGAGTACAGGATGATGTGGCACAAAAAAGGAATTATCAGGGAGCTTTGTCTTTGACTCAGAAAGATGGCCTAAATCAGCATACTCGGAGATGAATTGTTGATAGGAAGTTTTAAGTTCGGGATTTCTTTTGAAACGCCTTTCCAAGCCGATGAAACGTTTTCTAGCTAACCTGTACGAATCACCTAAACAATCGGGCTCAGTAATTAAAGGTAGTCGCACACAAAACCTACCATCTTTGGTGCGGTACGTGTCAGTGACAAAATGCTGTTCACATTCGGCTTCTACGTCCGTGTGAAGTGCGGTAGACTGGGGAATCTGCTCCAGCTGCCAAAATTTCGTCAACTCCTCGTTTAAAGTATCATTTGTAGTAATATGATTGCAATGCAGGAGTGAATGAAATGAAGACTGTTTTGAGGGAGTCTTGTTAAACATAGGGCCTGCTAATAACCAACCTAGCCTAGTCTTACGCATAATAGGAAAGCCCTTTCCTAAAGCAATCTGCTCGGATCCAATGAGGTACCAAAAGAGATCAGCGCCTATTAAAACATCTAGGGGTGCTGGTTGATTGAAGTTGGGATCTGCGAGTTTGATTTTAGGAGGAAGTTTAAATTACGTAATATCAAAATCAAAATATTTTATATCAAGACATGACGTATTCAATATTAGTTTTTGTCGTGTTTAGACTTAATGCATATGACGCAATGCTCGGGCATAGCAGACAGTGGAATGTTACCTACACCTACCACGCTTTTATTATTGAGCTGAGGAGTCAACTGTAAGTGTTGTTTAAGGTTAGAAGTGATTAAAGAAATTTGACTCCCGCTATCTAAAAGGCGTGACATGCTTTGGTTTTAGGGTTAATATATTAGACAGTAACACATTATTGTAAGACGTCGCCATGCCGGTCGTTACACGGTGGTCAGACGTCTGTGGCGTGTCTACCGGAGAATTGCAAGCCTGAGATACCTCTTTATGCAGTAAAGTGTTGTGGCGTCTTTTGCATTTCGAACAGGGGCCCAAACGACAACGATAAGATGTGTGACCCTTGCGCATACAATTAAGGCAAAATCTTATCTTTACCGCCTCGGACTTGGACTCCTCAATGGACTTGGAGAGAAACGAAGAGCAGTCATAGATGCGGTGCTCGCCGCCACAGAAGACGCACGTTGCTGATGTGGCAGAAGCGGCATCTGGAGCGCCGGAAGTGGCTGAAATTTGTAATGATTTCACCGGTAACTTACGTGAGTGCGTATGGGATGCGACACGCTCAGGCTTATTACGTTGGACCGACTCTAAAATATCAGCGCGAGCCTTTAGAAATTAATTGAATTCGGCAAGTGAAGCCATGTCCTTCAAGGAGTTCGTATACCTACTCCTCCCATTTTAAATGAGTGCTGCTGTCAAGCCTTTTAGAGACCATGTGGACTATTATTGAGTCCCAATTAGTGGGCTGACCCAGGGTGGTCAAAATTTTTGGAGATATGGTAAACTAAACTCCTTAAGCCCTTACTCGAGTCGCGACCTATCGGCGGGATATTAAGCAAAGAGTCGAGGTGGTTGCTTATTATTAGTTTTTTATTATCGTACCTCTCGCAAAGTAAGCTCCAGGCCTCCGCGTAATTAGCGGTCGTGACCTCTAAATTTTCAATTACTTGAGAAGCTTCTCCTTGTAAATAGGAATTCAGATAGTAAAACTTCAATCAATCAATCAGCCCACCGCAGTCCACTGCTGGACATAGGCCTCTCCCAAGGTGCGCCATTTTCTCCGATCCTCCGCCTTCCGCATCCAGTCAGTCCCAGCCACCTTTTTCAGGTCGTCCGTCCATCTGGCTAGGGGGCTATGTATGCCTATACATAGCCCCCTAGCCAGATGGACGGCTATGTATAGGCTTAATGCGTTCGTTTTCGTGAATCAACGAATTGAAAGTGTCTCGAAATTCTAACCATTTGAAATAAGTACCATCGAAATTAGAAATTTTAATAACCGGTAATCTAAAATTTAGGTCATCACGATGGCTGTAATGCGATTGCGACTGCGAGTCCTCAGATTTGAGGCTAGTGAAATCAGGCTTGTCGTTTGATGTATCAACAAGTTTCTGAGTCTGTGTCCTGTTCTATGTCCTCGCGCGCATCAAGCTCCGCCTCCTACGTGGTCGGAGATGAGGTTTCGATTTGTAAAGCGATCTAATTTTATTACAAACTCACCTATTTCGTCTGTAGAAACATTAGCATAACCGGTTACTTTGGCTAGATAATTTCTAAACTTGGTAATTCGGCCCTTTATCGAGCTCCTAGTAATAATGAGGGTAGGTAGGTCAGCCATCTTTTTACCAACGAAAAACCAAATTAAGCAAGCGACTGCAAAAATATAATTTAAACCAGAGATTCCCGAAAAACCAAATTAAGCGAGCGACTATAAAAATATAATTTAAACCAGAGGTTCCCAAACTCTTTTCTTTCATAGACCACTTTCAAAATTTTACTGGATCCGGTGGACCCCCTGCAGAGCTACATTACTACCAATTGTCAAATCTCGAAAAAAGGAGACGATTAGATCTATCTATTGAAACTTGCGTTGTGAACATCGCACAAAAAGGTTAGAATTGCTTGCTTGATAGGGTTTTATATTTTGATCTTGGCGTTCTCCGTCTTCTCAAAAGTGTAGGATAGTACCAGGCGTCAGGAATAATCTTCTCCCACACCAGGCTCCTAAGTCCAAAGCGGCGAACTGAATCCGTGACCTTTCGTCCTTCACAACTCAGCTTGCAGCGTGGCAAATAAGTGTCCAATCACGTCAGCCTCACCAAATGTTGAATACTGGGGTCTTGATTATAGTAATAAAAAAATGGGAGACACGTCCAATATTCAGAATGAATTTATATTGTATTTTAAATTATTACAAATATAGTGTATGTATAGTACGTGGTGCGAACACAAGTTGAATCGGTGGATTGAATATGGCGCGGCGGTCCGGCGAAGGTGGGGCGCGCGGACGGAGATCGTTCGGGAAATCGGTTTTGCTATAGTGCCCCTGTGTCATAGACACGGCGCGAACAGTATTCTATGAATTGTTACCATTATTAGTCTTTCTTTTAATTAAGTTTAAACTAAAAAAAATGTGATATTTCAAAGAGAAATAAAAGACCAGAAAAACATATTTTCCCGCTACTCATCTGCCGACCCTTACTCATCATCTGTAGCGTTCTTTTCTTTTTGGCATATAGTGGTTTAAGGCTGGATGCGATCAGCTGCCCACACGTTGGTATACTTCCCTCTGGTGATCTTAGACCCGGGTATTCTTGTTACCTAATAACGATCATTACCTAATATCTGTCTAATCTTAAATGGACCTGAGTATTTGGGTAACAGCTTTCGACTTTTCTCATCATTTGAAGGGTTGTTTTTTAGTATTTTAACTAGATCACCCAACGCATATATTGTTGGCTTTTTTCGAGTCTGATCATACCTCAATCGTTGTTCAGCTTGGTCTTTCATAATGTGTTCGTTAACTTCTTTGCTAATCAAATCTACCCCGTTGTCATTTCGCCGTATTTCTAAGGTTGTTTCGCCTAGAAATCCTTCACCTTTGCTCAGAGGTCGTTTAAAGAAAAGAGCTTCAGCTGGAGTTTTTCCAATACCTTTATTAAGGGTATTATTAAGACCCCATTGTATTTTACCTAGTTCTAAATTCCATTTGTTTTCTCCTAGACGGTCAGTATAAGCCTAGGCTAGCCTAAGACTGTCTAAAACTCTCCACCTGCCCGTTACCTTGTGGAGATGATACTACATGATTTTTTTTCAAATTTCCTGCAAAATTTACCAAACTCGACAGACGTAAAAAATGTTCCCCTATCTGATATAATTCGTGTTGGGTACCCGAACGTATATATTACATCCTTGAGAGCTTTAATAGCTGGCCCTGACTTAGTATATCGTACGGGTTTAATAACACAAAACTTTGTGTATCCATCAACGATGAGAAGAATGTATTGGTTTCCTAATCCACTTTCGACAAAGGGACCTAAATGATCGATATGTATTGTGTGGCATGGGATATCAGCCTTAGTTATGCTATGCAAATAACCATCCTTTGGCCCTGCAGATTCTTTGGAAAACGCACAGTGTAAGCAGGATTTCACATATTTTGTAACAAACTTTTTCATTTTTTGGAAACCAGAAATCCTATTAAATATTTTCCAACGTTTTCTCTACTGAAAAATAGTTTATTTCATCGTGGTTGCGTTGGCAAATTTGCCACCTAGCCCCTTTTGGAACCACCCATTTAAGACTTTCACCAACCTTACGATAGACACGGTTATTTTTTATTACGAGATTTTGCTTTATATCTGCTTTATATATTTACTTAGTCAGGCCATAAATACTGTTACAATTAAAATAAGAAAGATATTACATTTGAATTTGGAATCTGTCATTTTTATACGATTGTTCATTGTGTTTTCTAATTTTGGCGTCAATACATTGTACAATATTTTGCTATATTAAAATGGAGTGGGGTGATAAAGAAAACCGAATCGCTGTGATTGCATTACACAAAGTTGGTATGGAGCCGAATGTAATTTTTAAAACTCTCCATACGGGTATTAGTCAAGTGTTTGTATACCGGGCTATTAATAGGTACAATGAGACCTCCTCTGTTTGGGACAGAACAATATCTGGTCGTCCACGTAGTGTTCGTATGAAAAAGGTAGTCAAAGCTGTAAGGGAAAGAATTCGAAGAAATCCTGTCCGAAAGCAAAAGATTTTATCTCGGGAGATGAAGATAGCACCCAGAACCATGTCGCGCATTTTAAAAGATGACTTAGGACTTGCAGCCTATAAGAGACGCACTGGTCATTATATAACTGATAATTTAAAAAAGAATAGGATGGTAAAATCGAAGCAACTACTGAAGCGGTACGCAAAGTGAGGTCACAAAAAAATTTTTTTTACGGGTGAGAAAATCTTTACAACTGAGCAACATTTTAACAAACAAAATGACCGTATTTATGCTCAAAGCTCTAATGGAGCTCTAATGGAGGAAGCTTCCCAGTTAGTCGACAGAGTGCAACGTGGGCATTATCCGAGTTCAGTGATGGTTTGGTGGGGTGTTAGCTATGAAGGAGTGACTGAGCCATATTTTTGTGAAAAAGGTATCAAAACATCGGCATAAGTGTATCAAGATACCATTCTTGAGAAGGTAGTTAAACCCCTTAACAACACCATGTTCAATAACCAAGTATGGTCCTTTCAACTAGACTCAGCGCCGGGTCATAAAGCTTGGTCCACGCAGTCTTGGTAGGAAGTGAACGTTTCGGACTTCATCAGAGCTGAAGACTGGCCTTCGTCTAGTCCCGATCTTAATCCGCTGGATTATGATTTATGGTCAGTTTTAGAGAGTATGGCTTGCTCTAAACGCCATGATACAATCCATACGATTGGCAGTGAAGAATTTTCCCATGAAAAGAGTGCGTGCTTTTATTGATAACTGGCCTCAACGTTTAAAGGACTATGTTGTAGCCAATGGAGACCACTTCGAATAAGCTTTTTATATTTTATATTGTTTTATATTTACGTATTAAACTAACACACTGTAAAAGTAATAAATATTATTTGCAATAAAAAAACATGTTTTTTTTCGTAACAATATTTGTGGCTAGACTAGGTATACCAGATCCTTATATTGAGGATCCTCTAAAACAGCTCGAATACGAGTTATTTTCGGGTCTGTCATTTGCAGGCTAAGCAACCAATCTTCCTATGATATATGAAGTACGCGATTAATGTGCTCATTCACATCCGTGTCATCGGCGATGAATACTGGGTTTCTGCTACTTACATCGAGTACATCGTCAGTACTAGTGTTTGCGCCTGTCAAGACCTTTTCATTACTAGATTCTTCGATTTTGATAGTTTCTCCTGCATGTTGAAGAACTGCAAGTATGCATGGTGATGCTTGGTTTTCAAGTACGTAGCTAAATTTGTGGTGTTACCACATGTTTTATACTTATTCCGCATAAGTTCCAGGAAACAGGTCCGTTGTTTGAAACAGGTATGTATTTTAGTTGGCTTCTTAGTTTATTTAAATTACATTCTTGTAAGTACAGTCAACGCCAAAATTCAATGAATGTGTACAAACTTTCACATGTCGTAAATATAATGTATACATGTACACGAATTGTGAAAGTTACGTAAGTGAGACCTACTATATTATTTTTCAGATAAAGTCACAACCCCAACACTCGAGTTCGCGGCGTTGTATGCTCGGAACAAAGGGCGATACCTACGACATTTCGTAGGTTATTAAACGGCGACTTTCCTCAACAACAAAGGAGTGTACTTCTGTACGTAGTGCTCTTATTATCTATTGTGTGACAGGTGTATGAACACTAAAATTTCGCTTCGATTTTCCCTTCCCATAGAATTTTTAACAAATAAAATATTACCAATACTAAAGCTGAATTACAAATATGCTGCCTAAATGTCAAGGGTTTTGCACTCTAATATATTGGTAAAACAGATGGCACTCACGAAATAATACCTACTGTAACAGCTGTTCCACACTGCATTTAATTTATTTAATTTAAAAAAAATATATATACCACTTAGGTGGCAGACAAGCGCACGGCCCACCTGATGGAAAGTGGTTACCGTGGCCTATGAACGTGTGTAACACCAGAGAAGCCACACTCGCGTCGCCGACCCTGTAAGCACAGAGTCTCTGTGCCGTCAGTGTAGAGGACAAAGCAGGACAAGCCTTTAGTCATCCCACTGACAGCATAAATTCTCCAGTGAGCTCTGGCTACCCTACACACCGCTGGAAACACAACACGAAGTTATTATAACCGCGGTATTCTATAGGGCGGAGGTACTTCCCCAGTCGGACTGCTTAATTGGGCGGAAATACCACCGTGTCCTACCTCCTTTAATATATTTCAAGAAGAACAAAATTAAACATTTAGTAATTTTCTCAGCATATGCATTTATATTTTATGGTACATAATTATAATAACATACATATTATATATATATAATATAATAATAATAACACAGCTACACATAATCGCAATATATTGAGTATAAAAATATCATTTTGATCACATGATGTTACAATACATTTGAGCATAATTTATTTGATGAAGACCCTACACTAGAAATGCTAATAGATGCCTTACAATACTGAAGCAATGAAGTTTGAGTGATATTGGTAACAATAATGATTAAACAATACGCAATACTTTAGTACATGCTAAGGTATTTCAACTATTATGGTCATTAACTGTACGAGTTATCGGGGTATTTATCATGTATTTTATACTGTGCCACTTTTCCAAACGCCATAATAATTCTTCACATAAATCGAGATTTAGGACTGAGTGCGGTTGTCGTTCAGAGAACGGAGCATTGCGATTGGCCGGCTTCACACACAAACAGGTTTACAGCAGGCAGGCGGCCAATCGCAATACTCCATTCTCTCGATACGTTTAATATACGACTGCGATAGTTTTTCGTGATAGAGGTATATAACTACAACCGCACTCAGTTCTGAATTTCAATTTATCTGAATCAGATAAATCAAGATTCCGAACTGAGTACCATTCTAAAATACGGGCTTGACTGTACGCCTGTATTCGCGATTTGTTTTAACTTGTTCACGGTTATTTTGTGCTTTTTTTTTACGTGCTCAAAGTCCGCACCGGAGTTGGTGGAAGAGGTTATGTCGGACTCGAACCCATCAAAACGCACGCCGCCTGTGGGTCGTTTTTGGTTGCCGAAGGTGATGTTGATACGCATTTCCGTCGCACCCCGGCCGACTCAGGGCCATCTCTTACGATCTGGCTCTCTTCTCGGGTGTGGGAACTACAGAGTCCCCAACTCGTTCCCGGAAATGGGGAGGCGCGCCACCGCCGCGGCCTACTTCTGCCAGGGTGACAGGCGGCTCCATCAGTCACCCCTAGGCCTGCGCTCATGGGGGGCAGAGGTCGTTCATCGACCTCCGGCGCCCGAGTTGCCTTCGTACGCGGGCTGCTTGGCTTGCGATCCTTTGTCGCTCCCGCTGCCGTTCCCGCCGGTTATTTTTGTGCTGTTGACCGCCAGTACCTCAGTTCCTTCGTGAGAGTGGCGCTTGCAACAGCGTCTTCATCCTAGCGCTAATCCCAGTCGCATCGCAAGTTTTCAACTCGTAGTCTGATATCTGTTTTACCAGTCTAACTGCGGGTTTGGCTTTGACATTTTCTGTGAAGTGACTGCCATATGACCTCCACAACTTAAAGACGATCTCGAAACATTGCAGCTAGACCAGTTGCTGGACTTTTTGGGACTTGTAATACCTGTAACGACTGCCATAGATGTTTGTTAGTGCGTCGACTTAACGTACTCTCCGAGACACGATCAGACTAATGCAAAAACCTAAATTCATGCATACAAATATTTGCACTCTGCGGGGATCGAACCCGTGCCGCGGCCGCGTTCAATACCGCCATGTCACAGAGGCTGTCTAAAATATCGGACACTGAATACATGGTAAATATACCCGATATACTTGCTTTCCCTGACAGGCAAAAATTAGTTCATACATATTTGACATACGTCTTATAGTAGTTTGTACATAGATACTTGAATTTGTCTTACACGTAACAGACGCATGAAATAATCTCACCGTGGCACTTAGTTATAAGCAGTGTAATACCTAAATTGATTTCTATATCAATTTCACAGTGCTTCATTCTACATAACCTGTAAAATTGCCCGTAGTTCTGTTCCTTTCTAATAAATTAGACCTCATTTTAATTAGCAATGATACAGATTCTGATAGAACAACTTATTAGATTGCAATTTGCAAAAATTAATTTAATCTATTAAAAAGAAGTAGGAAAGCGAGTACAAGTACATTAAAATTTCGATACAATGTAATCTCGCGAGAAGGTAAACGAAAGGTAGGACGCCCCCTAGCCAGATGGATGGACGACCTGAAAAAGGTGGCTGGGACAGACTGGATGCGGAAGGTAGAGGATCGGAGAAAATGGCGCACATTGGGAGAGGCCTATGTCCAGCAGTGGACTGCGGTGGGCTGATTGATTGATTGTAATCTCCTTAAAGTCAAAATTAGATTTAGTGACGAAATGTATAAAGTTGCAAAATGTTTAAAATGAATAAAGTTACCATTATGAGATAGCTCAGTTGATTTAGTTTAGTGAAATAATCGTAACCACTATCGTAAAACGGGGGAAATAAGGATCAAAGGAAAAATAAAATGAACACATAAATTTTGCAGTCATTTTCTAATGAAACTAATAAATTATATTTAATTTAATTTTTTATCAACAAAATGATGAAATGTTTGGTTAGATACTAGAAATTTGTGTAAAATAAATTATTAAAAGACAACCCAACGACCATGTTATCTGTATTCACCCATTAATTCCTATTCACCCCATTTTTCACTCGATATTAGGAAAGAAACTGATTTAAATACACAAAAACGCACGCTTACTATTCGTAGATAGTAATATTTTGACTAGAAAACTAATCTGCTTCATGGAAAATTGATATAAAATACACGTGTATTAGATGACAACTGAAATACGATAAAAGAAAAAGTCAAATTGTTAGCCCTCCTACTAAACGTGAGGAAATGTTTATTTTTTTTCATTTTTTATACCTATAGACAAGCACACGGCCCACCTGATGGAAAGTGGTAACCATGGCTTATGGACGTGTGCAACACCGAGACAGTCACACTCGCGCTGTCGACCCTGTAAGCGCACAAGACAAAGTAGGACAAGCTTTTGATCCTCCCACTGACAGTACAACAACTCTCCAGTGAGCTCTGGCTACCCTACTCACCGCCAGGAACACAACACGAGGTTATTATGGCTGGGGTATTCTGTAGGCCGGAGGTACTGCCCCAGTCGGACTTGCTGGTACTACACTATAATTTATAATGCGGTTAGGCTATATTCACCCAAATATTAGACTTCGGGCTCCTTAGTGAACGCAACCGACAAATCGCTAGAATACTGATGGTGCGTATTTGCTATTCGCGCTTATGCGTTGTGTGTGCGAATAAAACAAATACAATGAATAAACCAATATAGACGAGTAAGTCCTCCAAAATTCTTCACATACGGCCGAATAAGGCAAATAACAAACTGCTCAAAATCTTGCGAAGTAGAGAAAGTAAAACAGGATAGCGAACCCTGAAAGGCTCGGCTATAATCGGCATACAACACTATGATGATGATGATGAAGGCGAGCAACAAACAACATATGATGAAGTGTGATCCCGCTTTTACAAAGAGAGAAATAGGAACTATTAGAAGTAAGGTTATGATCAACTGAAAAATTTAAAGCCCACATCCACAGGTTGCCTGTAAGAAATCGCGCCTAGCGATAAGACCGCCGTTTGTACTACCTCATAATTTGTAAAATGTTTTTGTATACATTGTTTATGGTGTACAATAAAGAATATTGTATTATTTAAACACACACAGTTCTGTAGCTCACATTGTTTGCTATCTCTTTCTTGCACAGTATTCTATATTATTATTCCTCTTAGCATACAGGACAGCTCCTCGGTCATCAAAAATAATTGTCCACCAGCTGCTATATAATGTTCTGTCCTGTTGGTCTCTATCTGAAGCACGAGGTATCGAAATCGAGAAACCTCACCGAACGGTATGCGTAGTGTCGGCGCTCATAGAGCAATAGCGAGTTCTTCGAAAGTACCTTGAAAGTTTAGAATATCACATTTAATGAACAAAAAAAGAAAAGTATAGTATAAATTTGCGAATACATATCTACAGGAGGTCTAGAAAATGTATATATGAGAATTAAAGAGGAGATGAGGTAAGCTACTTTTCCAACCCAGAATTGTTGGGTAGGGTATAGGACTCCTCCAAAATTGTTGAGGCCCATACCAACCTCATCTGATAACCGATGAACAGGTGTGGCTATGGCTCAGGTTTTCCTTGCGGGGTTAAGGGGTCAGCAACAGTCTCGTCTGTAAAAGCCGAGATAAGCTAAAACGACAGAAAGACTAAGGAGAACGGAGCGGGCTCCAAGGAATTAGCTTTGAATGCAATGCGACCAGAAGTAAATGCCGTAATGATGATGAATCAGGCGGGCTTGGAATGAAGGCTTATTTTATTATTAGCCTAACGTTACTAAAAACCTAATAAGCTTACCTTAGATTAACTACATTTTGAACTATGCAATATTCTAGCCGTCTGCTCCAGACTCTTCCTCTCTTACTTCAGCAAAACCGCACTGCAACTGGTAAAGTTTGGCGTAAATGCCTTTGAGGGCTATGAGTTGCTGGTGGGTGCCCTTCTCAGCCACCACGCCCTTGTTAATGACCACAATCATGTCCGCGTTCTGTATGGTGGACAGACGGTGGGCTATGATCAGGCATGTGCGACCTTCGCTGGCCCTGTCCAAGGCATCTTGTACTATCTGCAAGAAAATAAAGGATTAAAGTAATTCAATCAATAGATTTAGATGGAAAAATGTCAACATCCAGAAAACTTGAAACTAAGACCATTAAAAAGGGAATACTCTGACCTATTGAACTAGTTGGACACGACCTGGATATTCGATATTTACTTATACTTACGCCTACGGACAAACAAAGTTTTTAGAGCCAAGCTCTACTGGGCCTAACGCAGGTCAAGGGTTTGGTGCAAGCTTTCCTCAAATGAGTCTCATAGAAGCCATATAAGTTAAACCAAAAAAGAAGGTGTAATCGAACTTGAGCTCTGAAATAAAAAGTCTCGGGTGCGATAAGATAATGTGCTGATAAATAAAAATCAAAGTCAACAACGTTTATAGTAGACTTTACGTTTAGATCATTACGAGCCGGACCTAAGCCGATTGGCTTCTTAGCCAGTTAAACCTTAGTGAAACCTCATTTACAAGCCGGTATACCTCCATTGGTGACTCTGGTGCAGCTTTCCTCTTGAAAGTTAGGGAGGTCAGAGGATCTCTCATAAAATCAAAAATCTGTACTAATATACTAATACTAATATACTAATCAATCAATCTATCAATTAACCCACCGCAGTCCACTGCTGGACATAGGCCTCTACCAATGTGCGCCATTTTATCCGATCCTCTGCCTTCCGCATCCAGTCTGTCCCAGCCACCTTTTTATACTAATACTAATATATAGGTATTATAGTCATAGTCCGTTCGTCGTCGTTCCACCCGAATAGTCCGTTTCTTTTTGTCTCATGTACCGTGATTATACAAAAAGAACTGCACTTAGGGGAGTGCAGCAGTGATCAAAAATTTCAACAAATCCGGCAATATTTCATACATAATTTGAAGACTAAATAATACCGACTCAAAGAAGTGATATGAAGTTTCAAAATGTGCCACGGGCGAAGCGGGACGGGTCAGCATCATTCACATAAAGATGGACTCTGGGCTCATAAGGGTTTGGCGCTCGGATGAAGAGATGAAAAAGTTCTAATATTACGTTGCTTTTTATTTAGAAAGAATATTAGCAACCGAAATTACTAATATTCCCTCTAACCCCTCCCGCTAAGCTAAATTGCGGTAGTGTAGTGACCAGGATTCGAACCCGGGACCTTTCGATCGTAAGGCTGACTCCACTAAGCTACTGACGCTCGGCTGAAGGGATGAATAAGTTCTAATATTACGGTGTATGTTAAGAAGAACATCACTTGCATACCTTCTCGCTCTGCGTGTCCAGAGCAGATGTGGCCTCATCGAGCAGCAATACGCGTGGATTCCGCACGAGAGCGCGCGCGATGGCGATGCGTTGCTTCTGCCCACCGGATAGCTGAGACGCCCGGGCGCCGATACGCGTCTCGTACCCCTAGATATTTTAAGAATACCATTTGATGTACGTTGTATATTTATACGAGTATAACAATAATTAATGATAACCTCAACTCACTGATGGAAACAAGAGGAAATGTAAGGGAAAAGAAACCTATAACGAAAGTTAATGAGAAGGAAGAGAAAACAGAAGGAAATGGAATGGAGAAAAATATACAACGAGCAGAAAGTGTTGATGTTTTTCTACGTTAAGAAAGTATGAGAAAAGGGGCTCGACCTAAATTTAGTTGCCCAAGCCTTACTTATTACATCTGTTGACAGACGGACTAGGCTCTGGTGCAGGCTTTCCTCATGTGGTCACTACCGCACAGGTGAGGATAAGCTACGTCAAAAGGATGAGCAAGAGACCTACCTCGGGCTTCAAATTCAAGTTTTGGATATAACCGGGACTAACGGTGTTATGGCGATGATGAAAATGGAAACCGGTGTTCTGACTGCGGGGTTAAAGCTACGGATGCTACCGGGAAGCATAAAGTTTCCAATCCGGGCATTGAACACTTACATTAGGCAAAGCAGCAATGAACCCGTGGACATTCGCCTTTTTGGCTGCCGACACGATTTCTTCGATGTTGACGTCCCGGCTGTTGTCGCCGTACGCAATGTTCTCGCGGATGCTGCGGTCGAACAGCACGGGCTCTTGCGACACAATGCCGAGGTTGGAGCGGAGAGTGCAGACACGCATGTCGCCCTCGATGTTGTGATCGTCCAAGTACTGAAGAAACAAACTATGGTAAAAATGTTTGTAATTATTCCCAATTCCCTAATTATACCCGAATATTAAATTCCTTTTTTATATCTAAAATAATAAATATAAGTATAACAAATAGGTATAGTATAAAAATTAAATATCCCGAAGTATAGGATCCGATGTAACATTGACCTTCAACTATCTGCTGTTTACCGACTGAAAATATGTTTTAGCGAATAAAATGTGTTGTTGAACATATAGGGTTGTCCAAAAATGTGGTGAAAAAAAATCATGATTTTTTACCAATTTCTCTGACTTTCTGACAAAAAAATGGGCCATCAAAGAAAAATATACAATAAAAAACACATGCAAAGGTTAGATAGCCTACTTTTTCAGCTCCGTACTATCAGGTTGCCGTGTGCAAACAGGTAACTAGATTTCATTGCGAATGCAGTTTTGCATGTGAAAATCTATCATGAGTAATGGTAGCCCGTCTAAAATCCGAAAACACGTTCCAAAGTATTAAATAAATAATACATATTTCATTCTCTAAAATCTACAAGGTGTCTCAAAAGAAAGTTTAGATTAAGTGGATCGATAAAAAGAGAAGTAAGCAATGTATGGAACAAATGTTTATTAATTATTAAAATATACAATTTGGGAATTTATTTCTTAAAAATAATATCGTCCAAATATAGACCCTCGCGTTTGCGGCACTCATTTAAGCGAACAATAAAATTGTTCATGGCGACTCGGCAGGTGGACTCAGTTATGGCTGCCATTTCATGACGGATATTTTCTTTTAAATGTGCAAGGGAAGTCGGCTTGCTGGCGTAAACTTTAGATTTAAGATACCCCCATAGGAAAGTCCATAGGGGTTAAATCAGGACTGCGTGGAGGCCAGTTTATGTCACCTCTCCTGGAGATCAATTTGCCAGAGAAAATTTCTGCTTATTTACGTGCCCATTAAGATGAAAATAAGCTTCATCTGAGAACAAGATGTTGCTAAACGTTGAAAAGCGCTCAATTGCCTGATTTGCGAAGGCAAGCCTCTGACTGGCATCTTGGGGCTTTAATTCTTGCACCAATTGGATTTTATAGTGGTGCAGCTTTAGATCGTTGTGTAAAATGCGTTGCAATGATGATCTTTGCACATTTAAAGCACTTGCGCGCTTCCGAATTGATAGGTTCGGATCGTCACGAACAGATTGATTAACAACCTCCACGTTTTCTGCCGTTCTTGATGACCTTGGTCGTCCGGATTTGGGTTTTTTGAGTGTTGTACCGGTCTCTTCAAACTTTTTAACCCATATTCTAATAAGAGGAATGCTTTGCGCATCATTTAAGTGACGAAAACCTCGAATACTGCAGAATCTTCTACGCACTACAGTCGCTGAATCACTGTTTTTGTAAAATTCTCGCACGCACAACGCGCGGTCTGCTCCTGAGAAACGCTCCATAGCGACTGAATTCCCAAGAGCCACGCTACCGACTGCCATAACCCCCGCGCCCCTTCGATGCGTTGCGCTCACGCAGTAAGCTTAGTAAATATAAACTTTCTTTTGAGACACCTTGTATGTTTTATCCGGTAAACAGATGGTTGAAGGTCGATGTTAGGTCGGATCTTTGACCATAATGCCTAAGAAACAAAACTACGAAGAAGTCGAACAAGTACGACTGTTCAAAAACACGATATTGATTTACCCGAAAGTTATATAAGGTACAGGCGCCAATTAATGCCCACTTAATTTCAAAACCTCGTAAAATCCCTTTCGGACCATTAGGTTGAAAGTTCAAAATCTTGTCTATTAGATAAGTAAAGAAAAAAGATCATGAAAAAAACAAGCAACAATGACAAAAAATCGATTAAGATTTTGATTTTGAAGACCCGCGATTTTGTTGCTATTACATTAATGTTAATGTTACAAATAAGTTAAAAATGAATATAAATGAAACATTTTATCCATTAATATTTTAGCCTTTATCTTGGAGTTATGAAGGACTTTTGCACCCACCTGGCAATGGCTCCGACTAAATCACCTGGCTTATTTTTGTTTATATTCATTAAACATTAAAGTGCACTAGTATAAAAATTCATATTGCCTTAGACATTTATTTTTAATTCAGGGGTTAATTTATCCCTGTTACTCACGAGGCATGTCTGCAGCTTCGTGTTGGGGTATAATAGGAGAGGAGTGTGACAAGTTACCAACTAGCATGTATCTACTCAAAAATTGGGTTTCCATCTTCTTCAATTTACACATACAGCTACTTTTCAAATTTTTTCAGCTGTGCACTAAAGGAGTCAATGAGCTAAAAAATTCTCGTAAATTTTTGTATTAAGATTACCATATACAATTCTTTTTAAACGTTCGCTCTTAAGCCTCGCTGGAATTTGTCTATGTTGATTATCTGCACAAGAAACTCACCACAGTGCCTTCATCGGGGTCGTACAGCCTCTGCAGGAGCTGTATGAGCGTAGACTTGCCACAGCCGCTGGGCCCGACCAATGCCACGCGCTTGCCCGACTCCACCCCTAGCGATAGCCCCTGGAGGACCTTCACCTCGCGCCGCGTCGGGTAGCGGAACTTTATGTTCTCGTAGTCGATCTTTCCTTGAGCAATCTGCGGGTACATCGATACATGAATGAAAATTTGAAGCATGAATTCGAAAGTGAAAGCTTCGGATACGACCGAAATTACTAATTATTATACTTGTCTCTACTGTAAATCTATTGTTGCACATGTACAATAAAGAATTATCTATCGGTTTTTTTTTTATATAGGACACGTCAATTGGACTTCGCCTTGCCTGATGGTAAGCTGAAGGCAAAGACCCAGAAAGTTTTTATTTTATGCAAAGAGGATAATGATGATGTATACTAACTAGCTTTATGTATAAATTTAAAAAGGATGTGTGAAGGGGTAATGGAACAGCAGTTGAAACTGATAAAATAAGATTGAGCTCGTGAAGTGTATAAGGCCGGCCGCTGCGGTGAGCGTCACTCACGTGCGTCCACGCAGATCTGATTCGTGCAAATACATAGAGCAACGATGCGGTAGATGGCTTGAAAGTCCCACTGAAGAGACTCTGGTACTCTATTACAGTAGAATTGACCTTCAGATAACTCAATTGGCTGAGAATTCCTATAAAGACCTAACTACTAACATAATTCTTCTCCACACTGGGCGTGGCGGTGCTGACGACCTTGGGCGTCCGCGCGAGCAGCGTCATGACGCGGCCGGCCGCAGACACCGCGGCCCCGAAGTTGGGCGCGAAGGCCAGCGCCTGCCCCATCATCCACGAGCCGAAGATTAGGGCTTCGGATACTCTGCACACGTAGAGGAACAACGTAAGGTTTTTATAAAACGACAAGCTGGCTTCGCCCGTGGCATACTTTCAAACCTTAACAGTCAGCAATAGTGTTAGTCCTAAAACATATGTGCCCGCAATTTATTAATTTCTGCAGGATTTATAGACATTTTTGGTGAATGTTTCGCTTCCTTGATTAGCAATCATCAGGCTAATTTATCAATATAACCTAAAACCTTCCTCGACAAACTGATTTAATCAACACAATATGATTTTTTTTCATCGAACCAATAGTTCCTGAGGTAAGAAGCGGTTCAAACACTCACTTAATAACATCCTTGTAGGGTATCTCCTGGTTGGCGACTAGCGTGCCGCCGTACCAGAGCGAGATGGCGTACCCAGCGACGGGCGCCGTCTGCCCGAACGCGAACACGATGCCGCGGAAACGCAGACTGCGCCGCGCCGCTTGCCGTCCCCCAACGAACGCCTCACGGTAGCGTCGGAGCACTTCTTCTTCACCACCTACCCGCAGTTATGGTACAATAATCATACGATATTTTTTTAATAACCTTTAGATGGTATAGGCCGACCGCTTAACTCGCATATCGCCTGCGCGGTAAGAAAGGAGCGGGGGGAGATGTTAACGGGTGGGTGAAAAGGTTGCCCGGGGCAGAAAGCTCACGTCAAATGCGGTAGTGCGCTGGCGGTGCTCGTAGTGCGTGGTTGGTATTTTTCTTACGGACGCTTGGACATTAACGCACAACGTAACGGCTTGGTAAGATTAATCCCAAGAAGAATCGCTCTTCTTAATTTGCGAAAAAAATTAACAAGCAAGCTTAATGTTTATGTAAAATCTAGCATGGATTTAAATCGAAAAAAGTGCGCACATTGAGACTATAGTCCCGTTTTTATTATTTTTCCGTAGCGCGCTCAAAGGGACTGCAGTCCCAATGCGCGACATACTGTTATTAATATCATTCAATATACAGAAGAACATTCTAATTGCTTTAAAATTTCACACCAAAAGCGGTTCATCGTCATCCTCATAGCGATTTCCTAGTTGCGCTTACAATTAGAGAATCTCCTTCTTCTACTTCATCTGAGCGTTAATCCCAGTCGCATACGAAGCTTTTACCTTGGAGTTCGTCCGCTTTATCAGGGTAACTGGATTTGTCTGAACGTCAATATTTTCCGTAAAGCGACTGCTGCAAGCATGTCTAAGCATTTCAGTTAGACCAGTTGTGGGACTTTTTTAGGGCTCCAAATAACTGTAACGACTGCCAAAGATGTTCGTATGGCAACAGGGACCGGCGGCTTATCGTTTACTATGCACGACCACCAGACCAATCTAAATATTTGCACTGAGCGGCGGCGTTCACTGCCGCCACCCCAGAGAGGCTATCCGACAGATACACACAGATACCGTGTGGTTTTTTTATAACATGTTGGAGCATGGGTCTACTTATTGTTTTTAATTGGTATCAATATACCGTCTGCCGTCTGACCTCTCGAATCTAAGAAGAAAACCTGTGGCAGAACTTTCACCGTTTAGCAGATACACCCACCGGCACGTGAGTGAAATATTGATAGGACCTGCCACTCCGGACTGGGAAGCGGCTACTATGACCTAAGGACTTGTGGTACACGATGGATGTCACATTAGCGCTACCGACAGTTCCATTGACAGAAAGAATGAAACTTACAGAAAGCACACACAGTCTTGATATTAGCGATGGCCTCTGTAGCTATCGTTGTGGCGTTGTACGAGACTTCTCGGACGAGCTCAAGGCCTACGGACAGTACGCGACCCTCGAGGACCACTGCGCCGATGATCAAGGGCACTGATATCAGTGACATCAGCGTCATCTTCCAAGTGAAGTATAGCGAGAGTAGGATGCCGATGACTATCGTGGCTGATGCCTGCATTAGTGCTCCGATACGAGTCCCTGTCGCCTAGAGGATAACCAAAGTTAGAAGATAGTTAGAGGTAAAAGATGATCAATGTATGATTTGAGATTGACATGGTCATACATATTAATAGTGTAAAACTCGCCGAGATATTTACAATGTTTATTATTTTTCCGAGTAACAGATATTTCGGTGCTGTTACAAGCGCCATGATCACTACACCGTCATTGACATAAAGTTCGACAGAAAGAAAATATTTGAGATAGTTTGTGACTCCATGTATTTATCCATATTAATATTATAGATGCGAAAGTAACTTTGCCTGTCTGTCTGTATGTAACGCTTTCACGCCTAAACCGCTACACCCATATTGATGAAATTTTAAATAGTATATAATATTATTAGACCTTGAGGAAGAACATAGGCTATTTTGATAAATGACAACCACACGGGCGGAGCCAGAGCGTTAGTATCTGTATATATGTAAATATTTTAGGATATTCTATATTTTTGACTCCACGAATTTTAAGTCGTTTACCAAATAAATGTTGATATCATGTATTTCATTTATAACTATGTATTTAGTAATTTTTTGACGAAATGCTATTGAGTTGATCTAAGGAACTATTGAACTGTGTAGTGGTGTTGACATTTTATTTTATTTAATTAACTTTACACATTGACATTTAGTCTAGTTATACTAAAAATTTTAATGTTATAAATTCAAGCTATAATTGCTACAGGTGCGTTTAATAAGTTAAACAATCCTTACTCCTTGCACAGCCGCTGCGTCTGCCGCCAGTCGCGCGCACAAGGCGCCAACTCCGTTTCGCGGATGGTCGAACCAGCCGATCTCCTGAGTTAGCATGGCTTTGAAAGCTGCCACCCTATAATGTACAGAGGATTAGGTTATTTATACTGTTGATTGATGGCACTTGGTGGAACTTGTTGTTAATCAATTGTCAATTATCCGATTCATACAATTATAAAACAGTGCCTATTCGTCAATGCACCTGCTAAACAGACGAGGCTGACGCAGGCATTCACACCCGTTAAAGCCAAAACTAAACAAATTATACATACATACATAAATTCACACATAGGCGTGAGTTTATGTTACCCCGAAGGGCAGAGGTGCAAGCAACCATATTAAACAAATTAACAGAAGAATATTAAAATAATGCAATTCTCACCTAAGTCGAGCCGTCAGTCGAACGCCCGTCAGGTTGAATATAAAGATTTGGAAGAAGATGCCGACGCCGGTGATGACGCCGACGACCAAGAACAATATAGCGATCACGTTTGTTTCTCCGCGTACCCAATCCGAGTTGGGATTTTCTAATAACTGAAACAGTATAAAGATATATTATGCCCCGAGTAAGGATGTCTGGGCTTTCGGGGTCCTTTCGCGGGTACTGCCCCAGATCCTTAAAGTGGGCGCGAAAAAGAATCTAACTAGCCCGTCAAAGTAAGGGCCACATTTGTAAAATTTTGGATGTCTGCTATGGTAACACACCTTCCTGGAACTTTGATTTATTTATTTATTTATTGTACGCCAATTGCAATATTCATGTTACAGAAATTGAGAAGACAAGGGCAGTACAAAGGACGGCCTTATCATAAATCTTATACCTACGTAAAAATACTTATATTTACATAATGATAAAATACAATATACTGCCATATACATCAAGTCATATTAACGTGACCCATGTCCAGCAGTGGGCTACGATAGACTAAATTGATTGATTGATTAATACATAGATATAATCACGCCTTTATCCCCGGAGGGTTAGGCAAAGGTGAATTAATACCCACATTTCACTAGTAATTGTATTTGGTCCCACGTAATAGGGGGTGAGCCTATTGCCATATTCCGGACACTATTGTTGACTCGCGCCATGCATCTGATGCTGAGTCTGGACTGTATATATCTTTCTCTTGTTAAACAGCCCTATCCCTTAGTCGCCTTGTACGACACCACATGGGAAAAGATGGGGTGGCCCAAATTCAACTCCGCCGGGAACCACACGGCTGATTGATTAATTGACATATAATTTATCTCTCCAAAACCGCCGTCCACCTATTTTTTATCGCGGTTCATCTGGGTCTGAATGACTCAGTCTGCTGTATAATTTTATTAAGTAAGTCATTTTAGAAAAAAATATATTATAGTAATTATTTGGCCTGCGTCTTTGCATACCATTGCATATTTCTGGATAAATAACTCCAGTCCTTGAAATCTGTATGACTGTTAATTGTTGTGATAAATACAGACGTGGATCCAGGTTGTGGTCACAGATACCCGGTAATTGGCCAAGTGCGACCGGCTTACGAACACTCTCGTGAACAATCACGCATGACTCGTGCATGAATTTGATTATTTCCTTTTTTCCACGCATCAGGTCTTGAGAGCAGTAATCATTGGAAGAAACAGTTTTGATTATATACCAAACAATTTCAATCCATTTTTTTTCTAATACTCACATACGTGGACTGGGTAAATACAATACACATAATTATACAACTACTGCACCGATTTGGAATATTTGCCAAAAACATTTAATGTGCTGTTTGAAAATGTACCTTATTTTATTGTAGTATTGTAAAGTAATCAAAGCCTTGTAGGTACAGTGAGCATCAGATTAATATTGGCCTGAAAAGTGCTGAAAATGATCTGAATACCAAAATTCCTAATAGTTGTAGTTTTAGCAATCAGTTTTTTTTTTTTTTTTTTTTTTTTTTTATACCACTTAGTTGGCAGACAAGCACACGGCCCACCTGATGGGAAGCGGTTACCGTGGCCTATGGACGTATGCAACACCAGGGGTGTCACACTCGCGCTGCCGACCATGAAGAAACCTTCTGATGCCCCTCTTGAAGAACCCCATATTGTAGGCGCTTGGGAAAACCGCAGCAGGGAGGTCATTCCACAGCTTGAGTGTGCGTGGGATGAAGTTTCTTTCATACCGCACAGTGCGTACCGTCTCAGGTCGCAATGTGTGGGGATGAATTCCCTGCCTATGGCGAGAGGTGCGATGATAGAATGTAGCTACGGGCATCATGTCAAACAATTCATCTGAGCACAAACCATTGTATAGGCGGTAGAACACACACAGTGAGGCAAAATCCCTCCTAAGGCTAAGAGGTTCCACTCTACCTGTGAGTATGGGATTGTCAACCAGCCTCAATGCCCGTCTTTGCAACGAGTCGAAGGGGTCAAGCTGGTATGCAGGCGCTCCAGCAAAAAGGTGACAGCAGTACTCCATGTGAGGCCGGACCTGTGCTTTATAAAGAAGGAGTTGCTGCCCCGCAGTGAAATACCGCTTTGCCCTGTTGAGCACTCCGAGCTTTCTTGATGCCAACTTAACCTTGTCCTGCAAATGACTTCGGTATTGGACGTCACTGGAGATATCGACACCAAGGATCCCGATACTCGGGGAGATGGTAAGCGGTGTGCCCAGGAATTGCGGCGCTACAATGAATGGGGTTTTCTTAGCGGTGAATACACATACTTGTGTCTTAGTGGGGTTGAATTGGACCAGGTTTAGTCGACCCCAATCGGACACTCCAGAGAGAGTAGTCTCGATTTCAGACACAAGTTGTTCGCGACTCTTCTCCACCTCGGACTGAGGGATGTTTGCACGGCCCGTGTAACACGTGTCCCCGGTACTGTCGTCCGCATAACAATGAATGGAGCCATCAGACAGCATGTCATTGATATGCAGCAGAAATAGCGTCGGAGACAACACGGAGCCTTGTGGGACACCAGCGTTTATGTTCATGCGGTCCGAGCAGCTGCCGTCGACGACGGCTTGGATGCTTCTGTTGGACAAAAAGCTGGAGATCCATTCGCACAATCCCTCGGGGAGTCCATAATATGGCAACTTCGTAAGAAGACCTTTGTGCCAGACCCGATCGAAGGCCTTCGCTACATCGAGGCTGACCGCTAGTGCCTCACCGCGACTCTCGATGGCTTGCGCCCACCGGTTTGTGAGATACACAAGAAGGTCACCGGTAGAGCGACGGTGGCGAAAACCGTACTGTCGGTCGCTCAGTAGATCGTTTCCTTCAAGGTACCTCAGGAGCTGTGTATTAATAACACGCTCCATAACCTTCGAGAGAAGGGAGGTTATAGCGATAGGCCTGTAATTGGTCGGATCTGTCCTGTCACCTTTCTTAGGTACAGGGTGCACGAACGCAGTCTTCCACGAGGCCGGGACCTGCCTCGCGGAGTATGAGAGTGCGAAAAGGCGTGTAAGTACAGGGCACAGCTCGGGGGCACAGTGCTTAAGCACCATCGCCGGTATACCGTCCGGCCCACTCGACTTCCGAACATCTAGGGACTTAAGCTCGCGCCGGACCACCCGTTGTGTGATTTTAATTTCGGTCATCGAAGCACCACAGCTGGGGATGATGGGTGGTTCGGCGTTCCCGTCGTTCATAGTCGAGTTTGACGCAAAGAGATTACCCAAAAGATTGGCCTTCTCCTTAGCGCCATGGGCCAGACTACCGTCGGATTTTTGCAGCGGCGGAAGGCAAGACTGGCAGAAGTTTCCCTCAGCAGCTTTAGCAAGCGACCAAAATGCACGACTGCCAGATGGGTAGCGCGCAAGCCGCTCGCCAATTCTGCCGATGAACTCAAACTTCGCACTAGACGTTGCCTTTTTACTGGACCTTGAGGCAGCATTCAACTTCCGCTTCACTTCAGCGATGTTCGGATCCTTATTGGCAAGAGCCGTGGTCCAAGCCCTGTATGCAGATTGCTTGCGGTCTCTAGCTTCCCTGCAGGGCCTATTAAACCACGGGCGTTTGCTCGCTCCTGTCGCGACCCAGCGGTTGGGGATGTAACATTCCATACCCACTAGAATCGCGTCAGCGACTGCTGTTGCACAGGAGCTTGGATCATCAGAAGAGAAGCAAAGCTGCCTCCACGGGTACGACGCGAAGAATTCTCGCAGTCCATCCCAGTCTGCCGACTTGTAGTGCCACACATGCCGCCACTGAGGTGGCCGCGGTGGTTCAGGCCGCGCGAGTGTCACTTGCGCCCGGACGAGGCTGTGGTCCGAATTACCGAGAGGTGCTTCCACCCTTATGGAGTATTCATCCGGGCGCGTAGTCAGCAGAAGGTCCAGTATAGAGCTTCTGTGGGTCTCAATTTCTGGTGTTCTAGTGATAGAATGCACCAGTTGAGAGAGCCCATAAGTTAGAGCGAAGTCGTGAGCAGCCCTTCCCGCAAAATCAGTCCTAGGAGACCCCAGCCACTCCACGTGGTGGGCGTTGAAGTCCCCCAAGAATACTAATTCCGCAGTGGGGTACTGCTCAATTACGCTGTCCGCCGACCGCTGCAGATGCTGAAACAATTGAGCCGTGCCCAGGTCACCGCTATGGGACCTGTAAAGGCACGCATAGATACGGGTGTGGCCACCGTGATCTATGCGTACCCATAAAGTTGACAGGTCCCTATCCTCAAGACCATGGAGACGGCGGCAGCAAATATCATCCCGGACGTACAAGCATACCCCGGCGCGACTCATAAAGCTATGCTCGAGTTTGTACCCGGGGTACATTAGGTAGGCTGTATCGGCCGGGCATGATATTTGCGTCTCCGTCAGAAAAAGCAAGGTAGGCTGCGCGGTCTCCAAGTGGAGATGGACCGCGTTAAGGTTGGAGTGTAGGCCCCTGATGTTGCAGAAATCCACATTCACTGTGGATGATGGTGCCGCTGTGGTAACGGTTCTCTTGCCTTTTCCGGTTTTCATGTTTGAGATGGGGGGAGGGGGGGGAGAAGGTAAAAAGAGATTCTGTGCCTCCAGTGTAGAAGACAAAGCAAGGCGTCCTACCCCTATGTTTTCTATTATTATGTCAATTAGTAGAGCGTTTTTATTTTATATGCTAACACGCCGATGTGTTTAAATGACAATATTTTTTTTTATATCACTTAGGTGGCAGACAAGCACACGGCTCACCTGATGGAAAGTGGTTACCGTGGCCTATGGACGTTTGTAAAACCAGAGGGGTCACAGTCGCGCTGCCAACCCTGTAAGTACAGAGATTCTGTGCCGTCAGTAGAAGACAAAGCAGGACAAGCCTTTAGTCTTCCACTGACAGCATAAGTTCTCTAGTGAGCTCTGTACCCTTTTTTTTTTTTTTTTTTACGTGCGCAAAATCCCCACGGATACTTCCCCACCGGAGCCGGTGGAGGAGGTTATGTCGGACACGAACCGACTAAAACGCACGCCGCCTGTGGGTCGTTTTGGTTGCCGAAGGTGAGGTTGACAGGCATATCCCTCGCACCCCGGCCGACCCAGGGCCATCTCTCACGATCTGGCCCTCTTCTCGGGTGTGGGGACTACAGAGTCCCCAACTCGTCCCCGGAAACGGGGAGGCGCGCCACGCGCGCCACCGCCGCGGCCTGCTTCTGCCAGGGTGACAGGCGGCTTCACCTGTCACCCCCAGGCCGGCGCTCATGGGGGGCGGAGGTCGTTCATCGACCTCCGACGCCCGAGTTGCCTTCGTTCGCGGGCAGCTTGTCTTGCGATCCTTCGTCGCTCCCGCTGCCGCTCCCGCCCCGCCTCCTCCTTCACGAGCATTACTTGCTCGCAGAAGGAGGCGCCGGCCGCCCACGCATCCGCGCAGCGAACCATCGCCGCGAGCAAGGTGGAGAGCGTGAGAACCCTCACTCCCAGGGCCGCCACAAGCTCCCGCCTCGGCGTCTCCCACGCCGGACACTCGGTGAGCGTGTGCGGACCTGAGTCCTCGCTCGCGTCGCAGTGATGGCACTCGGACGTTGGCTCTTTGTGCATCCGACGCAGATACTTTCCGAAGCATCCGTGCTCGGTGATCATCTGCGTCAGACGGTACGAGAGGCTGCCGTGTGGCCTCTCTAGCCACTCTCCCATGATGGGTCTTACCGCCGTTACTACGGCGTGCCCTGCGCCTGGTTGCCCAAGTCGCATCTCCCATTCCGCCACCATTTCCCTGTGGAGCCGGGATCTCACGGCCCGAATTTCTTCGGGCTCGGGATCGTGACCCCGCTCCCGCGCCGCCCTTCGGAACCGGTATAGCGCCGAAAGGCATCTCGCTTCCAGGATCCATGGTGGCGATCCGGCGAGGAGACTCGCCGCGTTGAATGATATCGTGCGGTACCCCCTTATGATGCGGCACGCCAACTTCCGCTGCGGACGCTGCAGCAGAAGCATGTGCCGATCACTCAGGGTGTCCGCCCACACGGGACACCCGTACAGGGCCATGGACCGCACGACACCCGCGTAGAGTCTCCTGCAGGAGTCCTCCGGGCCCCTCAGGTTGGGCAGTAGCCGCGCCAGAGCGTTGGCTGTGCCCGCCAATTTGGGGCCCAGACTTCGGAAGTGCTTCCCGAAGTCCCACCGGCCGTCGAGCACGAGCCCCAGATATTTCATCTGGGGCTTGATGCCAATGAGAGTGCCTCCCACTGTGAGACTGGAACCAGGTGGTGGCGTGCGCCGAGGTCCATGAAAGAACATGGCCTCGGATTTATGCAAAGCCACCTCAAGGCCCAGCCGCCGAATCCGTTCCACGACTTGAGCAACCGCGGTCGTGGCCCTCAGGATAGCTTCGCGGTGTGTAGCCCCGCTCGCCGCCACTAGCGTGTCGTCCGCATAGCACGTGACGGCGGCGCCGTCCGCAAGCTCACCGCGAAGCACCCAGTCGTATCCAATGTTCCACAGTAGCGGCCCGAGAACCGATCCCTGTGGAACACCGCACGACATCTCACGCCGACCGACGCCGGTCGCACTTGGGTAGATGACGGCTCTCTCCGTCAGGTACGCCCCGACTATGCGGCGGAGGTAGAGAGGCACACCGTGGTACACGAGTGCCTCCCTGATGCAACTCAAGCAAGGTCAAGGTGTTGAACGCGTTGGAGATATCCAAGGACACCGCCAACGTCACCTCACCCCGGGCAACTGCCTCCTCCGCCAAAGTCCTCACGCGCATGATGGCATCCACGGTGGACCGCCACCGGCGGAAGCCATATTGGGCATCCGCCAGGTCCGGCCCCCTACCAGAGAGGTGCTCGACGAGGCGCTTCGCAATAACTCTTTCAAAGAGCTTGCCCACCTCGTCGAGCAACACAATGGGCCGGTAGCCGGACGGTTCGTCCGCCGGGCGACCCTCCTTTCGGATGAGGACCAGTTTCCCCGTCTTCCACATCTTCGGAAACTGGCCCCGCTCCAAGCATGCGCTGAGGAACCCTCTCAGCCGGGGTTCGAGACCGTCTTCTCCCAGAGCTAGAACCCACGCGCGGCCTGGAATGCCGTCGGGTCCCGGGGCGGTGCTCTTCTTGACTCTAAGCCTTCGCACCGCCAGCTCCAGTTCTACCCAAGTGACCTCGGGGACTTCGTCGTCAACTACCACACTGGGCGCCACAGGCGACCGAGGTGGCGGAGTCATCTGCGGCGGAACGTGTTCCGCTCGCGCCGGGAACAGGGACTCGACCACTCCACCGAGCAGAGCTGGCTGGAGAACCCGGGTCAACGGCGGGGCCCGGAGGCGCAGCTTTCCTCTTACCATAAGGTAAGGCCGCCCCCATGGGTCCCGCTCCAGCGTCTCCATGAGCTCCTTATAAGCCGCGGCTTTCGCCCGCTTAATCTCCGCTCGGAGGGCATCTCTGGCCTCCCTGTATCCCACATGAAGCTCCGCCACTCGGGGCTCCGTATCTGCGGTTCGGCTACGCCTCCTACGGAGTCTGGTCCACCGGCGGTGCGCGATCACGCAGGCTTGCCGTAGCCTCGCGATCTCCGCAGACCACCAGTAGACCCGACGCCTCGGACTATAGGGTGGTGCCCTAGGCATACCCGCATCGCAGACACGAGTCATGGCCTCCCGGAACCACACCGCCTCATCGTCGATATCGACAGGCCTGTCCGGCGCAATGGCCCAGGCCTGTACGATGGCGGCCTCCAGGAGGACCTCCCGATTCAGTCTCCCAAGCACCCAGCGTGGCTCGCGTGGGGCCGGTATGACCGGCGCATCACCCGCGGGGGGGGAGACATCAAACCGAACGTATCAGTGATCCGCCAGTGTCTCCACCCCCACAACAACACGCCAGTCCCGCACACGGTGCGACAGCGAAGCGCCTGCGAACGATAGGTCGATAATCGAACTGCGCTCCGCGGTCACGAACGTGGCTTCGGCCCCGCGATTCTGGAAAACTAGACCGTGATTAGCGGCCCAGCTCTCCAGAGCCCTACCTCGTGGGTTCGTGTGCCGGGACCCCCAGGTCACTGACCAGGCGTTGAAGTCCCCGAGCACAAGAACCGGATGAGGATGACAGGCGTTGACGACGTCAGCTCTGTACCCTAATCACCGCTGGGAACACAACACAAAGTTATTATAGCCGCGGTTTTCTGTAGGGCGGAGATACTTCCCTAGTCGGACTGCTCAATTGGACGGAAATACCGCCGTGTCCTACCTCCTTATCTATTTTATATATTTTGTTCTTATATTTCATTAGATACCATCTAATCTACTAGTATTTGGCACATATGAATATAAACACTGTACTAACTTACATATTAACTATCGGAAACCATCTTAGGTTGACTACCTCATTATTATTGTCAATAAAAAAAAACAAAAATTGATCTACATTTTGAGTAGTTTTGTGGAAAATATTTATCTTATGCTGACTGTACTGTAAAATACGTACCCCATAGGTCTCTCCGAAGAGAACCGCAAACATAGGGAAGGATGAGCCGACAAACAGTGCGGCAAACACGCCGGCGACCATGAGCCACTTCTCCGGCTTGCACAGCTGGAGGATCTGCCACGTGGTGGGGTGGAACTCCACCTCCTCTTTCTCCTCCTCGAGGCTAGTCTCGGACTCGTCGTCCGCACTCGCTGCGGACTCGACAGACTTCAGCCTCACCAATTTCTCTATTGATGAAAATTATAAATAAATAATAAATGAAGAAAATTAAGTCTGATTTTATTATTGGAGGTAGATAGAGACCACATATTAGATTTTTTTTTTGTTATCGATTAAGATCGTTTAAGATGTTATGGTTAAGATGTTCTAAATTGTAATTGTAAACTTTTGAAAATGCCGTAAGGCGAAATCGGTCAGGTGTAATAATAAAATATACTGTAGATAAAGTAACAAATTTCATCAAGTACCATCAACCAACAGTATAAATTGTCTTACTCGTCTTGTTAGTTTCGGGGGGTGCCACCTCAGTGTCCTCCAAGTTGGCCTCGTTCTCCCGGACGAGCTGGTAGTAGCGGCCCTTCTTTGCGAGGAGCTCCTTGTGTGTGCCCTCCTCTACCACCACGCCCTTGTCGATGAACACGATTCGGTTCGCATTCAACACTGTTGACAACCTACCGGAATATCAGATCCTACTACTGTATAACGTTATGTGTATATTAATTAGAGTTTAGCGATATTTTGCAATAGACGAATTATACAGAAAATGCGAGGTCAGGGTAAGGAGACGGGGTATGATGTGCCAGTACACAGGCTGGCTTTATAGCGATAGCAAGTGTCTTGCACGATTTTAGCTCGCCATTTCTGTACAATTGACACCTAATATAGCGTTATATGACCAAATCTCAAGCTGAACGCTATGTAAAAAAGGCCCCAGTGCTATTATTAAAGTTATCGGTTTAAAAAGTTATCTATATAAGTGCGAAGTGGAGAAGGAAATGGCGGCAGGTGAGGTCTGGACTCCGAAGTGAAGAATGCAATCGGGACACAAAGTCTACTTGATGATGACGGTGAGATATCCAGATAATTCAAATGTGAGTCGCAAGTCACAATTTGCTCCTGAACACTTTATCCTAAATAGACTCATCTCCGTGAGTCACGATGCTGTGAGTTATGTCATATGTACCTGTGGCTCACCATGACGGTAGTTCTGCCTGACGCCGCCTCATCAAGAGCCTTCTGTACCTTGGCCTCGCTCTGGGAGTCCAGGGCTGATGTGGCTTCGTCCAGGAGCAATAGTTTAGGCTTCCTCACCAGAGCTCTGGCGATAGCGATACGTTGTTTCTGCCCTCCAGATAATTGAGCACCTCTCTCACCTATCATGGTGTCATAGTCCTGTAAATAATAGCCAAGTTTCTATAGATAGTCATCATCGTCATTATCATCGTGTTAATCCCAGTCGTATATGAGGCCCTCACCTCAGACTCAGGAGTCCGCTTTGCTAGTTGATAATGTTAGTGAAAATGATAAATTTGATATTACTAGTCTATAATAATATATTTTGTACGTGTGTAATACACAGTGGTATAAAAAGGGAAAGTTAATAAGAATGACCCTATATTTAGCGGTAAATTTACCTCTGGTAATCTTTTAATAAATTCGTGGCAGTAGGCCTGTTTTGCCGCGCCCATTATTTCTTCGTCGTTACATTTTGGATTACTCATTCTGAAAAATAAATGAAATGAGTTTTAAAAAAGTTTGATATTTAGATGCCTAAATAAAATAACAAATCAACTCTCAAAAAATGAAACCGCATATAGAATCCTGTTAGCCAACATAAAATTCCACACAGGATACTCAGTGGGGTTCTTCAAGAATCCCCTTTAGAAGGTTTCCTCATGGTGTAAAGCCCTTGGTGTTGCATACGTCCATCGGCCATGGTAACTACTTCCCATCCCTTCCCAGGTGGGCCGTGCGCTTGTCTGTCACCTATGTGGTATAAAAAAAAACTTCAGGAGATACCTGTGTGCGAACAGTATGTAGATAACTCCTAAAGATTTCAAAGGTAGGGACATGAAATAAGGAACAATCTAAACTTCTAAATTATCCTACCTTATATTTTCCCTAATAGTCCCAGCAAAGAGAACAGGTTCTTGTCCGACGACAGCGATGTGGTCCCTAAGATGGTGCACGTTGATGTTCCGCAGGTCATTGCCAGACGCCAGCACGCTGCCGCTGTCGGGGTCGTACAACCTCTGGATCAGTTGCAGGACGGTAGACTTGCCGCAACCACTCGGGCCGACTAGAGCTACTGTTTCGTTTCGTGGAATCTTGAGAGTCAGACCATTCAGCACCTAATTAGGGAATTGCGTGAGAAAGAATAACCATAGTCAAATGATTTTTAGATTGACATGGTTGTTCAATTGGCTATGGTTATGAAAGGGGCTTTTAAGATTCGAATTAAAAATTTCGAAATATTGGTAATGTTACAAGCTCAATGTAATTGTATATATATTTACTGTGTATGTTTTGCTACAGTGTATGTCATTAATTTTGGTTTCACTTGAACATTAACTTTATACTTCTTTAGGGCCTGCATCGTTACAGCTCTGCACCACCCTATGGTTTGTTTGTTGGTAGAGAATGCCTACGGCATTAGTCCACCATTGTGTTTTGTGAATTAAGTTAAATAAAATAAATAAAAATGTGATCACAGATTCCGATGTATATTTGAAACTTGATAATAAATTAAATCAATGTGTAAACCATTAAAAAATTTAAAGTCTAATTAGAATGAAAGTTGACCAAAATGGCTAGTATGAAATATGAAGACAAATAAATTAGGACTAGGACATGAACTGTTCACTCTACTACGCCATTGAAATAAAATAAATATATTTTTTTATACCACTTAGGTGGCAGACAAGCATACGGCCCACCTTATGGAAAGTGGTTACCGTGGCCTATGGACGTTTGTAACACCAGATGAGTAACTCTCGCGCTGCCAGCCCTGTAAGTACAGAGTTTCTGTGCCGTCAGTGTAGAAGACAAAGCAGGACAAGCCATTAGTCTTCCCACTGACAGCACAAATTCTGCAGTGAGCTATGGCTACCCTACTTATATTACGTAAACATGTTTGTAAAAGAGTTTTCTCAGGATGGCGTTGTTACTCAGTGGTCGATTAGCTAAACATTAGATTTTTTCAACGTCTTGTCATTACTGTTTAATGGTAATGCCGTTTAATATAGGTTATGACACAGAATAATTGATATTGGAATTTGTCTTCTTCTTCCTCTTAGCATTTATTCCAGAAGCATCCAAAGCTTCCACCTCCCGTCTGGGGTCCACTTTACCAGTAACACTTTTCTTTCACTGCGGATTTGGCTATACTTCGATATTTTCCGTGAAGCCGTAACGACATGGCAGTCGTTATGGTAAGTTCGTAAGGTAACCGGGACCGACGGCTTAACATGCTCTCCGAGCCACGACTAGACCAATGCAAATACCTGTATCCGCGGGCATCGAACCCGCGCCTCCTGCGCAGCGGCCGCGTTCACTACCGCCACGACACGGAGGCTGTCGGAATTGGAATTGGTTTGTCAAGATGTAAGGACATATGAGAAAAGGATGGCGAAGAATAAAGAAGATAATGTATCAAACCTCCTTCCTTACCTGAACATCTGATCTCGCTGGGTATCGAAAATACACATTTTTAAGTTCAATGTCTCCATCGAGGGCCGGCTTTTCACCGTCGACAGCAAATACGTCTATGACCGGTACACGATCGATAACGTGGAAGATGGACGCTGCTGAAGCTCGTGCTATTGAAATAGCTTCCATGTGGGGGGCTGTCAGTCCCACGTTCTGAGCCCCCTGTAATATACTGAAGAAAATCTGAAAATATACAAAATAGAAATTAATGCAGTCTATCCTGCTAATGTTATAAACGTAAAGTTTAGATGTTTGTTACTAAATCACGTTCAAAAGGCTAAGCGGATTTCAAAATGGTTTATCGGTGGAACACCTAGTGGGATCATCTAGTTGTTCCACGGGAACGTTATCACATCCGTAGTTTACCAATTCATCATTTATTTATTTATTTACAACTTTATGCACAGTTTTGTCAAAGGCATTATCCGACAGTCTACCTTAGAGTGAAGCAAAGATGCATGTAGGTGCAGGCAAAATAATGAACTATTAACCATAAGGATAATACTCAAATTTGTACACAATAATGTACATTATATATATATACACTATAAAACATACGCATTTTCATACACTACTTCAACACTAAGTCATTATTGTTTATCATGACGAGCTATTTATATAGATAAATGAACAGTTTTATAAATTGAAGACTTAAGAGGACGAAGGGGCAATGTGACAAATTGAGATTTATTTATAGTGTCATATTACATATTGTAATTGTAATATTTATTATTAGGGGAGTATAAAAATAAGTAGATGAAAATTGATAAATTAAGAAAATTCACTGACAACGTAATTCGACATTACGAATATTAGTCATAGTCATAACGATAGTCCTGAATCTCGATTTATAACTAGAAACCCGGGCAATGTGAATACTTCAAGCTTTAAGCTTTATTTTAACTTTAGTTTTTGATTATTTTCGTTTAGTTATAACTGGGGAAATTAAAACAATTATTTATAATCAGTCTTTGTTTAATGAACTTACAGTACTGTATCACATTTGCTCTTAAAATTAATTAAATTACCATTATCCACTTTGCCCGAAACCCAGGGTAAAGTGGATATGGTACCAAGGTAAAGTGAATTACAGTATTATTTGGCATGAAATCAAACTAAAAAACAAAATAAACACACAATTAGAAAAACCTGTTTAAAACAACATCTTTCTGTCACACGACTAATTATTGCAGTTATCACAAACAAAATTATCACTGCCTTCGAAGGCCGAACACTTTTCATGACACCACTTTGCACATTGTATCCAGTTTTCTGTTGGCTGATCATTTGTAGTCTTTTTTGTTTTTTTAGCAGTGACTTTTGATTTAACAGTCTTTTGAGAAGCTTTGTTTGAAATATCATCTAGTACTTTCATAGTAGTATTTTTCGATTTGTCATATTTTTGTTTCTGCTCATCCTTTACTGGAGTATTTTTAAGTATTGAAGATCTTTGTAACTTTCGTTTACGTGTTGTTGTTTGCTTAGCAGGCTGAGGAATAACTGTAGGACTATATAGTGGGTCGTAGAACATCCAGGTTCAGGTGCAGTGGTAGTAATATCATTGTCTAGGGTTCCTTTGGTAGTTGCAGGTCACATAGGAGTGTAAGAAAGATCTTTCATAATAACATCGTCTTGAGACCTTAAAATAGAAGGACTTCCAGGTTCAGGTGTGGCGATAGGAACATCATTGCCTTGAGTTACAGGCCCAAAAGGAGGGAATGGACGGTCAAATTCAATAGGGACTTCGTCTTGACACTGAGGACCTAGAAAATCTGACAACGAAGCAGGTAAAAGATTAATGAATTCTAAAACCTGTGAATTTTCTTCTTGAATAACTGATTCAGGCAAATCATTTCCGTCCAGTGGGGGAAAAGTTTCGGTCTGAGTATTCAAATTAGATGTACTCGCAAGTACTTCAGCTGGTGCAAAATGCTCATCACCAAAAGCATACTTTTTACAGGCCAAATTCCAGGTTGTTCGAATCCATGCACTGCATGCTTGGATTCCACGGCAGCTTTGAGAAAAGTTGGTGCTAGTAATCTAGAAACATCGTACTGGTTAATGATGCAGTCAGGATGAGACTTTTGAAAAATATTGACCTGCCTTTCAAAATGCGTTTTCAGTGGGCCGTAAACAGCAACATCTAAAGGTTGCATTTTGTGAGTAGTATGTGGTGCTAAAGATAATATCATCACGTTATTTTTGGTAGGATACTCAAGTGCAGGATAGTATTTGTGACTTTCGTGGATGTCTAAAAGCAATAGAAACTTTTTGTCTACTGTTGGCCTAACTTGCTCTACGAAGAAATGCATCCAGTTCAAGAGGACTTAGCCTGATGTACAACCATTAGGAGTACACATTCCTTGAGTTCCTGGCGGACTTCCGTCAAGAAGACTTTGTTGCATTTTCTTTCTAGCAAAAATTAGAAAAGGTGGAAGAAAACTATCAGCTGCATTACTACACGCGATGACGGTGATTAATTATCCGCGTTCTGCACTCGCAATCATGCCTACTTGCTTTTTTTCCTTGACGGAGAGAACTTTTGGGGCCTTATTTGAGGTCGTTGATATCCCAGTCTCGTCCATATTGTATAGTCTGGAAGCTTCGATGTTATTTTTCTCATTGGCGAATTCAAGATTTTCATAAAGTCATTGTTATGAAAATCTTGCGGCGATTAAATCCCTTTACCCTAGCCACAGATGTTGATTCTGGAGTTCTTAGCGACAAGTTCGTATGACGTGATAAAAATCTTTGCCGTCTTTCTTCGCGAAAGAATCATTTTCCAATGATTTATTTTTAAATTATTTAATATCTTGATATTATTTCTTCACATATCCAATTGTAAAATTTTGACGTTCATATGTGCTCTTTGTGTGCCTAAACTGAATAAATGAAATTGATTCTTTGATTCTTCTCCAGCTTTTTTATTTTTGTTCCAGCTCTCAGGGTAATTCAAATTGTTGCGATTTGCATACTCAAATGCTAGATATCACCCCGCGTAAGGCCGAAAAACACTGCGTCCATATCTTTTAGGTAAGTCACCATATGAATTTCTTGATCCTCCGTGAAAGTGGGGTGGAATCGACCGAGCTGTGGAGAAGCTAATCCACTTTTAACTTGTCTATATAGGGTGGCATATGTAAGTCCGTATTTTTGGGCTGTCCCTTTGATGGATTCTCCCTCCCAACATAAGTTTATTGCAGTCTGCATAAGCTCTTTACTCCAACTACCTTGCGTTGTTCTTTTTGTATCTATTCACCATCTGCAACAAATAGATACATGAGAATTACATTATTCCACAAAGTTATATTACTCGTAATGCCAGTGCAAAGCGAATACAGTATCCACTTTGCCCGATACGCTTTGCCATTTGGGTACAATTTTGAGGTTATCCCAAATCATTAATCATCATTAAAAAACCAAAGCATCTATACTCGTTATCTACACAGAGCCGGAAGTAACATAACAGTAATAAACGAAATACTTACCTTTGTGAATTAATATTTTTCGCACCAAAACACCCCCTCACAATGAAAGTCTCAGGACTGAGTATCGTTATGGAATACGGGGCTTACAGTGCGGCCGTTAAGAGACTGCGTTTCTGACAGGTCGTGATCGAATGGGCGCTGTAGCTTTGAACTGAAGTACAATTTACGACAAAATTTTATATCACTCAGGTGGGAGAAAAACACACGGCCCACCTGATAGAAAATAGTTACTGTGCCTTATCGACGTGTGCAACACCAACGTAGTTATACTCGTGATGCCGACACTGTAAGAATCGCGAGTTTCTGTTCCGCATTGTTGAAGACAAAGCAGGACTAGCCTTTGGTCTTCCTACTGGTAGCACAAAAACCTTCTGATGCCACTCTTGACTCTCTTTCTTGACTTCCCTTCGTTACATTTAGGAATTACAATTCAATTCAATTCTTTTTAACCCCCGACGCAAAAACGACGGGGTGTTATAAGTTTAACGTGTCTCTGTGTGATTTGGATTTAGTTTTTTTTGGTTGAAAGGTATGGTAAGCTATGTTGGAAAAAATCGGCCCAAGATGGCCGCCGCCACAAAATGACGGAGTACATATTTTTTCTCAACATCCTCAATAAGGGTATCAAATGAAACGGCTTGACTAGTAGAATACCATACAATATGACAAATTTCAAATCCAAGATGGCCGCCACCACAAATTTTAAATCACAACTCCCTCAATATGGGTATCAAATCAAAGAGCTTGACGAGTAGATCAATTAAAAAAGTATAAAATAAAAATTAAATTAAAAATTAAAAAAAACCCCCGTCACAAAAAACAACCCCTAAAAAGCCCTGGCCCTATAACTTTGATATACCTTTTTTTTTTTTTTTTACGTGCGCAAAATCCCCACGGATACCTCCCCACCGGAGCCGGTGGAGGAGGTTATGTCGGACTCGAACCGACTAAAACGCACGCCGCCTGTGGGTCGTTTTGGTTGCCGAAGGTGATGTTGACAGGCATATCCCTCGCACCCCGGCCGACCCAGGGCCATCTCTCACGATCTGGCCCTCGTCTCGGGTGTGGGGACTACAGAGTCCCCAACTCGACCCCGAAAACGGGGAGGCGCGCTAGGCGCGCCACCGCCGCGGCCTGCTTCTGCCAGGGTAACCGGCGGCTCCACCTGTCACCCCCAGGCCGGCAACTTTGATATACCTAGTAATATATATTTTGATTCAACCGTTGTCATTGTCGGGGGGACCTGGGATCGACTATAAGTGAAAACTTGTTATTGGCTTTCTATGACCTAGTCCAACGCTATTCATGTTTTTATGCTGTAAGTTTTCCATGTACTAAATAAATAAATAAATAAAATAAATAAATAATATGACGTAGTGCTCTACCCGTTAGGGTCCCCTGACATGACAAGGCTTGAATCCAAATATGTATTACTAGGTATACCAAAATTATAGGGCTAACTAACACAACTTATTTTTGACTTTTAAGGGGTTGTTTGTTGCGACGGGAGTTTTTTAAATTTACAATGTTATTCACGTTGTGTTTGATATATAATTCCTAATAAAAATAACTAAATATACATAGTATATCAATAAACGCAATAAATAACGTTATTTATTGTACACAAGACAAAAACGTTAGCCTATCCATCTAATAAAATCTATTTATCATTTGGGTCAAGTGGAAACACCAGTATGTTTTACATATGTGTGTGAACAGTCAAAAACAATAACTCCATTGCTTTGAAGTCACATGTGTGCGTCATCGTTACAGGCGTATTAGTGTATTATGTTTATGTGTGCCAGTGTGCACGATCATGAATCGTGAACGATTGTATATGTGTTAGTGAGTGATTTGCCTGCCATCGAATGAGAAGGTAAATTTCGTTAAACTAGCACAGGCTCACGCAGTTGAGTGGTATTATAGGCGTAATGGCATTATAAAGGTAGCGAGTTCGAACCGCAACTGTATTGATGTAGTAGTTTTGATTAATAAATAGTTTTGTTTTTGTTCTTTATTTTGTTTGTTATATTAAGGAACCATACAGTTCTGTTGTCTTTTATACTTAGTATTCCGTAGTCTCAAAAATAATGTGGAAAATAAAACAACATCATTGTTTCAACGATATAATAATAAAGTAAGATTGTTCAGTAAATAAATAATTTAATTGTGTTGTGTCGTAGAACTACATATATATATATGTCACAATGTTTGTAACTAAACTCCTTCTAAACAGTTAGACAGATTTTGATAAAAATTTTTGCTAAATAGTATTTAGTAGACCTAAGAATAATCATATACTATTGTTCGGGATAATTGAAATCCATGTGGTCGTAGCCGAGTGCAACAGGTTTAGGTTTATACATTACACATTCTTTATATAATAAATAGGTTATTCAATATTATCCCTCTGGATGTTTAAATCAGACAAGCATGGACGCAGGTAAACTAATTAACTTTCAGTAACTAAAGTGTAGTGAATCACCATGTTAACGTTTAGAAATTATACTATATGCAAATATAATAACTTCTCATTTTGTTAACAATAACATCACTCACTTATTTTCAGTTCAATTTCTTTATTTCTCAAAATGATGCCACATAATTACTTACATCTTTTAGTTCCTAAGCACTAGTGGAGAAGAAATGGCGCAACAAATTCCAACTTTTATTATAAATATGAATTATAAAATAATACTTATAGATAATAATAGTCATTTATTTGCTTAAATTTGCCTATATATTAGATAGTGGTGGCGCTATTCTCATGCCACCTGAGCTAGTGGACTGTATTATGCGGGGGGTGAAGTTAACATGTTTCATTGACGCTTTACACAACAAACTAGACAGGTGATCGGGTTGCCGCGGATGTGGTTTAGGCAATGAATGCAACCCGAGAAATTAGGAGAGGATGCACTAACCTTCACGGGGCCACGTGCCGTCGCAGCCGGTGCACCGATCTTCTCTTCCTGGCTCAGGAGTTGCCGCCCACATCACTAAATCACTTGAGGGACACACGAGAGGCACAATCCGATCGGTAAAGGTCTATGAAAGCGGTTAAAATCCAACAAACATTATTAATTTCTGCGAGTCGCGTGCGCCGCCGGCCATTGTTTACTAGTTCAAAAGCGAAGTGAATATGCGGCCACTGTCCATTGGCGGGCGAAAACTATTGCTATCTTTCACTTAGAGGTAGTGCGGGAGGGAGATGGGTACAGGAAGCGTGTGTTTCCGCGTCAATGACTTGAATTACTACTATTGAGCAAAAAAAATACAAATTCTACCATCGGCGCAACCATTCCCCCCGGCTTGAAGGGTTACCTTCAAACGAAAAATGCGGAACAAATCTAAAGTCTAATCTAAATCTAGGTTTGGGAAATAACAACTAAAATATAAACCTAGGTTTGAACTCGTGCCTACTGCTGGTTAGGCAGAGGGCAGAGGCGAACAACCGGGCGCAGATACGATCCGGTTGCGGTTTTAACCCGTACAACACGAGTTATCCCGCGGGAATCGGGAAAAACTTCCTCTACTACTCCTAGAGGCCAATGCAAAGGAGGCGCATTCCCAGTCATAAGGACTACCACCGTACCTACAGTAATTGGGTTAGATGGAGTATTCCATTTTTCACGCGACTGCAGCGTGTGCAAATAATCGGTTCTCCAACGATTCCAAAACGATTGGACTAATTTATCTAAAAGAGCGTGACGAGTTAGAAGGTGCATTCTATCGTCATTAACATCTATTGCGGGCAAATATTTTGCGTACTTAAATCACCGGTCAACTCTATATGACCGCGCGTAGATAAAATTCTCAAAAATCGGCCTACATAAACAACACAACGCAACAGTCTCGACCAAGACGAGACGCGATTAGCCAACAACAAAATAAGGGACTCTTCACGCGGGACCGACACAACAAGCGAGTGCTTCTTCTCCTCGGGTGGTTCGGAAACCGTAGTGGGATTGTATTGACTAACTGGCCACTTATCTAACGCGGCATGAATCCAGGACGGTCCACTAAACCATAACGGGTGATCTAAAATTTGCGAAGGAAGCAATCCACGAGAGAGACAATCGGCTGGGTTGTCGGTGCCAGCAACGTGAAAGAGATTATGTGGCGCTAATTCAGATTGAATTTTTGCCACTCTATTAGCGACGAATGTGTCCCAACGATGGGGCGAAGAGTGGGCCCAACACAAAGCGACTGTTGAGTCCAAAAAGCTAAAATTCTACTAATATTAATGCGAAAATTTACAATTATGTCAAATAAATTACCTTAAAGATTTTGACCACAATACAAAATGTCATTAAGCGACACGGAAGTGCTAGTCTTAGCACTGCCATCCAAAACTACGCGGAGTTTAGTAGTAAGCTTATCTTCTCTAATAACTCCGTGGTGCGGGATAATGTACGAAGGCTGGGTCCCGCCAGTGTCCGCAGGCGCAGGTGAGATGCAACCTTTATCTAAATATTCGTTAACAACCTCATCACAGGCCCGCTTCAACTTTGGAGACGCCTGCATCTTTCGTTCTAAACAAAGAAAGCGTTTTTCAGCGGATACACGGGAGTCACCGAGCGAAAAAATATCTCCCTTGAAAGGGAGCGCGACAACATAACGACCCTGCTCATCACGAGTAGTCGTGCGACAACAAATCTCCTCAGCCATCTTGTCATCAGGGCTTAGGATAGGTGGGACATTGACCTCTTCAATTTCCCAAAACTTGCGGATGGTAGACTCCAGTGGCGGCTCGACGGTGCAACAGAACGAAGCAGTCGAGTGACTAAAACTATCTATAGAAGCGGGTGCGGAACCAATTATAACAAAACCTAGAACTGTTTCCAGTGCGTGCGGAGCGGGGTACGTCGGTCCCCCTTGAACCTTACGTGATAACTGGAGGTGCGGGAGAATCGAAGCGCCGATCAATATATCGACGACTCCAGGAACAGCGTAAGTCTCATCTGCTAAAGGCAAGTCTTTAAATTTCGTTAATAAAGACGTGTCAACCGGGACGGTAGGCAACTGTTCAGTTATTTTATCTATAACGAGCGAATCCATGTCAAACCAAATATTATTATTAAAACGAGATCCAAACCTTGTTTTAACGGTGCCATGAACAGCTGACTGTAAACCTCCAAAACCCTTCACCACTGAGCGGGTTGAACGCTTATTAACATTGAAACCAAGACGTTGACAACAATCTTGAGTAATAAAATTACTTTGCGAAGCGCCATCTAATAGCGCTCGAACAATGTGCGGTTTACCTAATGCATCGACAACAATAACGCGAGCAGTCGCGAGGACAACAGTAGTGAGCGCAGTACTAGCGGACAACGAACACAAGGTGACGTCATTCGCAGCGGTCACCGGGCGGGCCGGAGCGCGCGCGAGCGCGGGCTGCGGCTGTGGCGCAGGCCGCCGTGTGTCACCGCTCGACGAACCAACTGTGCTCACATTGGATGCGGCATTACTATTTTCAAAATGAAGTAAAGTATGGTGTCTCGCTTGACATTTGCGACAACTATTGCTACTATTACATAAAACAACGCGGTGTTTAGTACCGAGACAATTAAAACAAAAATTATTAGCGCGAACAAATTTATAACGATCATTAGGCGATAATTTTAGGAAACCCAGACACTTGTACAATTGCGAATGATGAGTATTACACAAAGAGCAAACAGGTGATTGTACATGTGCTGGTGCGGTATTAACATAAGTATGAGTTGACCTCAGTGACCTCGATGACGCATCTATCTTGCGTTCCGAACTAACAACTTTCTTCGCGCCTTCATGTTTCGATGAAGAGCGTTGCAATATTTTTATATGCTCGCGAACAAAACTTTCTAAGTCTTCGAACTTAGGAATTTTATTGCCGCGGTGATCCGACTCAAATAAACGAATGGTTTCGGGATCTAATTTCTTTAAACCCATATACAAAAATAAGAAGTCGCAGAGGTCATCGATCTTTAGGTTCTTTACGGCGCGAACAGATGATGCGAAAGTATCTAGAAACTTCTCTAAGTTTTGATCGTTACATGCCGTAATGGGTTTCAAGTCAAACATCTGATCCAAATATGCGTTAGCTACCGATCTTTTATCCTCATACTTAGCTTTCAAAGTATTTAAAATTAAATTATAATTTTCGGCACTAAACGTAATTCCAGCGCAAACGGTTATAGCTTTACCAGTTAATTTTTCAACGAGATAATGCAATTTTTCGTGATCTGTCAACGAATCGTTCTTATCTATTGTATTCTCAAAACTATCTATAAATAAACACCAATTGCGAATGTTACCATCAAATTCGGGTATTTGAATTGGTGGCAACTTAGGTCGGTCGCGAGTGGGATTGGGTCGGTCAGACGGTTTCTCCAAACTCCTAGCGACGCGTTTGATACGACAATACAAATCGTCAAACGACGACAAGGCCTGATAACTCACTGAGTAATCGGGATTTAAATTTAACTCTAAAACGTTGATGTCATGTACTAAAGACTCGAAATCCGCGCGCAAACTATCCAAGTTTTCTATAGAACACAAGAACGAATCTCTAATAGCCAAATCAGAGGTTTTAAGTGCATTATCACAAATCGATTGTACACGAGAGTAAATCATTTCTCTTTTAGCGTATAAAAGTTTCAGTTGAACTTTACTATCGGTACTACCAACCTTTGGGGGCATTTTTACAACTAATATCAAACTAAAGTGCGGTAAACAACAAATGAAATGACTTAATCTTAGCGGTACCTACAGTACAGCGACGCGGCGCGAACGATATCCGTAGGTAGGTAGGTACTTATAACTGCGAGTGCCGGCTTGAACAAAACGCGCATAGCAACAAGATCGTACCTACGCGAGCTAGATCGCTGTCTAGGTTCAACTATTATTTCAGGGATTAAGTATTGCGTAATATCTATTCAAATTAAAATACTTTCGTAAGAATTTGAATGAAATGCGAGCGAGGTATTGGTCACGTATCTACCCACGTAGGTAATAGGTAAATACGATGCGAGCTAGCGGCGAACGGACAACTTAATTGAAACAAATAAAAACAAAGCCAAATGCGTTAGGTATTACACTGTGCCTATGCACTAGGGTGTCAGGATACCTAAGATCTAAACCTAAATGCCTAGATGCGGGGTTTTCTACTAAAATAACTAGGTATTTAGGTGCGGTGCGTTTATTCCCTGTGGAATAAATAACAAAAGCGAGCTACGACTAAGGATCGATACGATAAGAGAAATGCGAGCGAGGTATAGCCACGTACATAACCTATGTAGGTATCAGGTAAACACGATGCGAGCCAGCGGCGAACGGACAACTTAGAAATTGAAACAAATAAACAAAAGCCAAATGCGTTAGGTATTACACTGTGCCTATGCACTAGGGTGTCTAGTATACCTAAGATCTAAACCTAAATGCCTAGATGCGGGGTTTTCTACTAAAATAACTAGGTATTTAGGTGCGGTGCGTTTATTCCCAATAGAATAATAACAAAATTGCGAACTACGACTAAGTATCCGGCTCGACCAGGACCAAAAGAATGGTGGCTCGATTCTCATGCCACCTGAGCTAGTGGACTGTATTATGCGGGGATTGAAGTTAACATGTTTCATTGACGCTTTACACAACAAACTAGACAGGTGATCGGGTTGCCGCGGATGTGGTTTAGGCAATGAATGCAACCCGAGAAATTAGGAGAGGATGCACTAACCTTCACGGGGCCACGTGCCGTCGCAGCCGGTGCACCGATCTTCTCTTCCTGGCTCAGGAGTTGCCGCCCACATCACTAAATCACTTGAGGGACACACGAGAGGCACAATCCGATCGGTAAAGGTCTATGAAAGCGGTTAAAATCCAACAAACATTATTAATTTCTGCGAGTCGCGTGCGCCGCCGGCCATTGTTTACTAGTTCAAAAGCGAAGTGAATATGCGGCCACTGTCCATTGGCGGGCGAAAACTATTGCTATCTTTCACTTAGAGGTAGTGCGGGAGGGAGATGGGTACAGGAAGCGTGTGTTTCCGCGTCAATGACTTGAATTACTACTATTGAGCAAAAAAAATACAAATTCTACCATCGGCGCAACCAGATAGTATATAGTGGTTTTAATTATTCCAAGTTACCTATACCGAAGTATATAGGTATACCAAGTATAATTGAAACCACTAAAATTCAGATTTGCAATATAATTAAACAGAAAAAATTCAAGTAATATGACCACTAGACCTGCACAGTAGAATATTTTTTTTGGCAATATCGCTCACCTGTTTTTCTCCATAAAATTTTGCGTCCATCCCTGTCTGATTTAAAATATTTTTCATCACTAAATATTACTATATTGTTGCACCAGTCAAAATTTAAATATCCCCTGGCAAACCTAAACCTACTTCGACGATGAAGATCCCACGTCAAAATTTTTCTTGCCGATCTGCGACATCTGATCCTAGCTGTCCGAAGATGGTTCCTTACTGTTTGCAATGTAACATGGTGTTTGGTGGCCATAACACGGGTGGAAGGGGTTTTGAATATGTTTTTCAACCACCTCTTTATGCAAAGAACACGCATCGGTGTAGGCAAAGGCTTTGGGGCCAGGCCGAAGACGGTCTCTGGTGCCTGAATCGCCATATCGGCGCACCCACCGCTGCTCTGTAATGGAAAAAAAGTAATAAAATTCCTTGTTAAAATTCTGTAAAATTTATATGCCTACTTATATATTTTTGTTTATTATTAGTATTGGGAGATATATAGATTCTCCAGGATGATGATGATTATAAGATCAAATAACTTTCATAATAATAAATTGCAGAAAACACTACTTACCGATATGTTCAATTTTCGAGATATTTCATGTATTCAAATATTTTGCTCATGCAAAGTAATAATATGCGCTCTCATAATAGTTGTAAGTTGTTGATTCATTTTTATAAATAAAAAACAATAAATAAGAAAGTTGTTAATTAACCGTGTGGAAAGCACAACGCATCCAATTGTTGACAGATAAAAATAAAATTATCATGTTATTTTAATCATGAGAATGAGGGTAGCATAAATTCCAATACGAGAAACATTCATGCAATGTGTGTGCAACAATACTCGCTCAGTAATAATAAAAATACTACTGATTTAAGTTGCTATAAAATTATAACTAAAATATCAAGATACTTTTGTGATGTTACCTCAACATTCCCTTAATAGGTAAGTAATTAACATGAAGATATACAAATATTTAAAAGTTCAAAAAGTAAAATTTGACCGTGAATCGAACTCAAAACTGCGATATTTTAAACCTTATAAAACGAAACTGTAAACCCCGAGGTCACGGAGACTTACTAAGATTCCATCAAAATTACGTTCATATCGTAGTAATAAGAATTTTATGAGTTATTCTTATTAATAAAGAAAGTTTAACTGATGGATGATAAATAAATACGAATGGTTTTGAATCAATTGTAATTTGCAAGTGTGTAAGTATGTGTGAGTGAGGAAACGAATTATTGTTACACACACATATATGTGGAACATACTGGTGACCTTTTCTACTTGCCAAAATCAATATAAAGATATGTATAATACTTATATCACTAGACAGGCTATCGTTTTTGTCTTGTGTACATCACTAGTCATGACGAATTGACATGTGTCAGAAACGCAATTTTATAACGGAAGGACGGATATAATACATCAATTTTCAATATAGAATCATACAATTACTTCTTTTTGAAACGTCACTTCTACTTAACCTAAGTTTACCATCGCTTCCTAACAACACAACAAACCAACAAGAATTCCAAAAAAAACTACTTTGATTCAGTCTTCAAGGTTTAAATAAAGACAATGCATACTAACAATCATGAGTACGGCGGCGGTGTACTCCGGGTTGGCATCGCCCCTGCAGTCCAGGATCAGGCCCACACCGTACCAGAATGACAGCGCGTACGTTGCGTATATTATAAACCACATGATACCGCTGCCAACTCCAGAATATATGCCTTTTTGTGTTCCTGTTTTTTTCGCTGGGTCTAAACGGTTCTGATATCTGTAAACAGACAGCATAAGAACATACTGTAGGTAATCAATAATAAAATACTAGGGCAAAAACATCATCACAGCGTTCCTCTGTCCTCCTAATCCAGGTTGAAAAGAGAGCCTGCACCAGACTCGGAGCCGGCTTGCACCTCTGGAGCAGGTGCACGAGATGACATTAGCTTGGACCGATCAATGATTGCCATCTGTCCTCCCAATCCGGCTTGAAAAGAGAGACACACGCTAAAGCTGTGGAATGAACTTCCTGCTGTGGTTTTCACAAGCGACTACAATATGGGATTCTTCAAGAAGGGCATTAGAAGGTTTTTTCAGGGTTGGCATCACGAGTGTAATGCCCCTGGTGTTAGTGGGTTGTGTGCTTGTCTGCCACCTAAGTAATATAAAAAAGAGCCTGCACCATAGTGTCTGCCGTTAATAAGCAGGTGCAGTCTGCAATAGATCAAATCCACTTATCACATTAAAAAGTGTATTGCTGAAAGGTTTCACAACACGATACAAGACTTGATATACTCTGACTGTTCAGCTAAGTACTATTACATTCATATCTGAACAATAGCACATATGGTAAGTCTGGCAAATGTTAAGGCGACCTAGCGACTCATTTCCTGGCGCATACTCTAACGTTCACAAGATTCCTCTACAGTCATGTAACCTTAGGTTAAACCCTTTATTGAAAAAGTAAGGTACCTCTCTATTTCTTTATGTTCGCCACCAAATGCGACTACTGTCCGTATTGATGAAAGAACTTCCTCCGCAATAACACCGGCGATACTGTAAGCTTTTAATTCCTTCGTGGTCAACGATGCTTGCACCTGTAAGGTATTTCAAATTGCTAAAATAACCACATATCTATACGAAATGACAGTATTTGGCATTGAATTCATGCGTTCAAAACGGCAAGAGAAAAGTGTAGTACCTAAAATTGACTAGCTTCCGTTTTATGGTACCTCCTCCAAAGCTCATATCTACGGCTAAGTTACATAGCTAAACAGTTTTAACTAGGTACTTTAAGAGGTCACGGTAATGAGATCTATCAGCATTGTGATTCGACCCTGTTCTTGAATCAATCACCCCAATGAGTTTCGTTCTAGTTTAGAAATTTTAAATATCATATAAAAATTTGAAATTCGTTGTAAATAAAATAATGGATTTAACGGCAAAATATTTTGGAGTCTCTAATTTAAAAGGGCAAATTTGAGATTGAAACATATTTGCGTCTCGACTGTAATCTATGAAAAGCTTCATAGGAGCAAAAGGGATATCTTTTACTTGGTTATAGTATTATATATATCCCAACATGTGTCTAAACACGTTTCAACTGGGCAGGCACTCCCATCTCCCAAGCCATCCTCATCATCAGAAGATGAGGAGCTACTTAGTGATGTCTTAACGTGCGCTCTTCCTCTGGATCTGAGCACCGTAGCTTTAGCGGTATTTATTAGGAAGGTAAAATACCTTTACCTGATTTGTTGTTTTGATTGACATCTCAAATATTCGCCCCATTTTTCTACATATTTCACGAAATCATCACTGGGTATTGTAAAAAAGTTTGTAAGTTATTCTTACTATAGTCCGGTACAATAAATACCAACCCACTCCACTGAATTGTGGCTTCTTTGATGGGGCTTCAAGTACAAATTCAAAGCCTGACAATTATCATGTTTTTTCAAACAAACCTAACTGGTAGCGTGTAGATATGAGTCGCGTTTCGACAATTTGTTTGAAAATAGACTACTGATAGAAATCATACAGGTGTCAAAAATATGCTACGACGTACTACAGAGAGAATGTCAACAAAACCGAAGCAAGCTGAGCTTAGTCCGGTTTTCACTTTTTCCCCGATATACCAAATCAAGCCTTGAGTGTTAGATACTAGAGTGAGAAAGAGTAAACTGGTAAAAAAGGACCTCAGATGCCGAGGTGGAAGCTTAGGATGCGACTGGGATTAACGCTAATATGATGAGAAGAGACTGAGAAAAAGGGGGAACCAGACGCGTCGTCGATTGCGGTCCCATTCTCGCTCTAGTAAATGACGGTTCTAAATGCTAGCAAAGGGTAGAAGTACAGGAAAGTACGATTTGATGCTGCCTGATTTAGTTCACCGCTTTAACATACCTTGGCAACAACAGCAGTGGTTGCTATGACGATCGGAGTACACGACAAAATGACCAGTGTAAGCTGCCAGCCATAGAACATAGAGATTATGACGGCCGTGACGAACGACATTACCAGGTAGATGAAGATTGGCACCTTCTCTGCGATCCCTTCGCGGTATTTTTCAATATCACTGTGAAATCAGACAAAGAATTTATTCAAAATGAACATGCACATATTTTATCAATTTTATATTTTAGGGATTAAATTATAACTTAATTATTGCTCAGTCGTAATTTGCTTTTTTTTATACCACTTAGGTGGCAGACAAGCGCACGGCCCACCTGATGGAAAGTGGTTACCGTGGCCTATAGACGTGTGTAACACCAGAGAAGCCACACTCGCGCTGCCGACCCTGTAAGCACAGAGTTTGTGTGCCGTCAGTGTAGAGGATAAAGCAGGACAAACCTTTAGTCATCCCACTGACAGCACAAATTCTCCAGTGAGCTCTGGCTACCCTACTCACCGCTGGGAACACAACACGAAGTTATTATAACCGCGGTATTCTGTAGGACGGAGTTACTTCCCCAGTCGGACTGCTCAATTGGGCGGAAATACCGCCGTGTCCTCCTATAAAACAAACCAAAAAAGAGAAGTGGGAGTAGAGGAGACCTAGGAGAGTTGTGGCAATTTTTAATTTTAGGGGAATATCTCGCTTCAGAAATATACCACAGTTACGACCTATGTGAATAAATGTAGCACCATTCCTTCCCTTTCCAAAACAATTATCAAAATTAAGGAAAGTATTACAATTTCCGAGATAATCAACAAAAAGAACGATTACTCCCTTCGTCACAACTCCCTTATCACCGAGGTAAGATGTGACAGGTACCGAGGAAAGTTGTGACTGCTATTTATTTATACTGTTTAATTATTAAAAAATACCATTACACATGTTATAAATAAATTAAACATGTTTTTTTTACATAAGTAGTTTAATCATTTTTTGCACATCAAGTACCAACAAATACAATGTATAATATTTCATTACAAGTAATTATATCTTATACTGATAGGTAATTATGGCAAACGTATTTCAGCTCGCCTCCAGTACAATCTGCGTGTGACCAAGTTTTACATTCTAGGCATTGCACCCACTCCTTATTTGATATGCTGTTTGAATAGACTTCGAGGCAAACCATGCAAAAACAATTATTTTCTGCCTCTTCCTCGTCATCACCTGTTCTCTTCTTCTTATTAGTCTTCTTGGCTTTGGTTTCGTCTTATCTTCGCTTAAGACACGTTTTTTCACATTCTTCGTCACACAAGTTATTTCGTCCTTAGTAGGTGTATCAGTAAGCATCGAAGATTTGATTTTGCGTCTGATTGGTTGACTGTTTTTTCTTGGCGGAGCTTTTGGCAACGGCCTAATTGATTCTGGCGAGAACACATTAGAAACAGTGGCAAGAGGACTATGGACTGTAGAAATGGAGGCAACAGGTTCATTGGAATTATGGTTCACAGCGAATAAATTTCTAGATGGCATGGCATGTTCTATAGATGAGCTTGAAGTAATGGCTTTTGCTTCAATGTTATCAACTGTGCCGGTGTTGAGATTTGGAGCTCGTCGTTGCATGAATAGCTTGAGCCACACTTCTCCTGCCTGTTCATTTTCCTCCCATGACTTTTATTATATTTATTGACTAACTTATATGCAATGACCCTCGTTTCTTTTTTTGTTAGATGATGCACATGTTAACAAATAATCACTTAATATTTTCTCCTCCTCTTCTGTAAATATCGTTGGACGTGCATAACCCATAAATGGAGCCTCGCCTACTGGGTTTGCTTGATAAGCCACTTTCTTCTTAATATATCTCGACAAAAACATATATACTTTTGCCTCTCAATCTTACCTCTTCAAAGGCCAGGTCATATATTTCAACACTAGCAGTGCCTTTATCGGGTTTTCGTTTGTTGTTATTAGGCATTCTGAAACAAAAAAGTAGTCATCCAGCAATCATAATTTGCACCACCACACCACAACCAACGCATTATTTCTTATCGGAAATTACTTTTTTGACACATGCTTTTATTGTGGATTGTACTTGCATTATTTTGCCTTAATATTCTAATGTACAAACATACATACAGACACAAATGAATAAAAAAGTGTCGAAATAACCCAGCAGAAAAATTAAGTCAAATAGGAGAGTTGTGACACGATACTGCCTGTCACAACTCTCCTAGGTGCTCAAAATTACGCCTTGCACCGAATAATAATTTAAATTTTCTAAACAAGGTGCAAACAAAAAAAAATGATGAAACCTTTTGAGACCTAAATAACTTAAGTAAAAATAACACAACAACGCACATGTCATATGATATGGTATAAATTCAATCAAAATTTTGACGAAAAACTTACTTTTCGACTTTTTTTGCACGCCGATGTTATAACTACGAAACCTCTTCGCGTGCGCCGCCGGCGGGTACTAAGTCAACTAGTGTGTCTCTTAAACGTCAATCGACTGTTGTTGCCAGCTTGTTCACCTTCGTAGGTAAGGAGAAATAGCGTCTGTCACAACTCACCTCTGTCACTAATCTCCTAGCTAAATTCTCCTAACTAAATCCTGTCGACCCCCCCTTTTTCCCTACGGTCGACAGGATTTACAATACTATTATCACTTTTATTAGTCAACGTACAGTACGAGTATGCGGGTCGTCCTCCAAGTAGAATTTTGTGTCATATTCGCTACATGAGTGTGGGGACGAGCACTCCCTTATGCCTTTTTGCATATGTTCTCTGCAGTGCCCCATTGAGTTGATTACCTGCCAAAACTCTTCGATTGCAGTCATACTTTGGACACAAAAACTGAACAATTCCCAAAGATGATGAACCACCATGGAACGGCCAACATATAGTATAGTATACTGCCACCAATAGGACGCGCTGCAACGTTAATAGGAGGGAGATATTTACATTATTTTTCAGTATTCTTTTTTTCCAGAGCCTGCTTCTCCTGTGATAAAAACACGTAATGAATCAAAATTGAAGTGGTTCAACATCTATTTTACAATTGTTTTACTTTAATTGTTACATTGAGAAACTTAAGCACTACCACGTATTCTTGATCTGTCATTTCAGTTTCACTGGGCTCTTCGCATCAAAATTAAGATGATCGTCTATGATGGCGTATCCTTTATCAGCTAGACTGTTTACGACTAGTTCAGTAATTTTTCAGCAAAGATTGGGTATAAAGCTTGCTAAATTGCAGCCTTCTATTATCTCCACGTCAATACTTTGAACTCGTTTTATCCAAAATGTTGCACTCTCCAATCCTAAAAGGAAGCTGATTCACAAGCAACAAGTCTTGTTTGCCATCATCAAGATCCTGCGGTCTGATAATATAATGTAAATTCTCCAAGGGTAATGTCTGCCAATGAAGGCGCGAGGCATATTTGTCGACGGTATTCTAGAGAATATTGAGTTTATGTATGAATAAAGTGGCAGCGAAGAAAGCGTTACTTCTGTTCGGTAAAGCAGGTATTTATAAAATTACTTAAAGAGCTTTTTCTAACGCTAAGATGACAAACACGAAATACCTAATATTCACATACTGAGAATTCTCTTTGTGTAAGAGTAGCAATATGAATAGCACATTATTTTCTTTTTTGTATTTATGTTTTATTTTGTTTCTGTTGTATGATTCTCATGGTATACAATTTGTTAGAAAGGCAACAGGGAAAATAGCGGAGGATGTGCTATGTATATGATGTGCTATTTACATTGTGATGTGACTATGTACTTGCTTGTTTGTTTTTGATTTATATTATTTTGTTTTTGTTTGTATAATACTCGGGGCTTATAAATGAATTAAAGGAGGGCGTGTGCGCATAATGTGTGTATTGTGTATACCTAGTACATGTAGTGTGTATGTACAGTACGGGTACGTGTATAATGTACTTTGTTTTTTGTTTTTTTTTTTTAATAGGAATAATGGCAAACATACAGTAAGCTACCTGGTTTGGTTAGGCTACAGTTGAAAACCAGCGCTGCAGATTGTGCCTAATCTGTAGCATCAGCTGAACTGCGGCCTTTTAAACACACACTCCACCCTGACACCTGTTTTAATGGCATTAATTTTTTTTTTGTGTGTGTTTAATAAACGTATTTTATTTCTTTCTTTCTTTCACATATTTGTGACGTTAACCTCCTCGCTTCTCCTCCTTCCCTCCCGGAAATTAGTGCCAGTTTTGTCTGTATTTCTACCAGCTACCACTATTTCTTTCTATTAGATTCATCATCATCCAAAATGATTGTAAAGTCAAAGTTTCAAAGATAAGTGTTGGAAATGAAAAGTTGTTTTTTTTTTTTTTTTTTTTTTTTTTTTTTTTTTTATATACGACACGCCAACTTGACCTCACCTCGCCTGATGGTAAGCTAAAGGCAAAGTCTCAGGAAAGAGGGTCACCATTACAGACACTAAGTGCTACAATGGTGGCACTCAGCTTGGCGGCCTCATCAGATGCTTTTTCACGCCCCGCTTAAAGGCCCCGGGACTGTAGGAAGAAGGAAACACGTGTGCTGGTAATGAATTCCAGGTCTTGGTGGTGCGGCAAAGAAAAGAGTCTCCGAACCGCTTGGTTCTTGCTCGTATATTCTGCACAGTGTGAGGGTGACATCTAAGGCCTGCACGTGTTGTCCTATGTAGGAAAGGAGATGGTGGGATTAGTTGGAAGAGCTCGTCAGAACACTCACCGTGGTAGAGACGGTAAAATACAGCCAAGGAAGCAATATCTCTACGCATCTGCAAAGGCTCGAGGGTGTTCGTGACCTCAGGGTTCCCAATAATTCGGACCGCGCGTCGCTGCAACCTGTCGAGAGCATCTAGTAGGTATTTCGCGGAGCCATCCCAGAGATGCGAGCAGTATTCCACGCAGGAGCGAATTTGTGTCTTATAGAGAAGACACCGCTGCTCCGGCGTGAAAAAACGTCTCACTTTGTTTAGGAGTCCGAGTTTCCGCGAGGCTGTTTTGATGATGCTCTCGATGTAATTTCTGTTATTCAGTTTGCAGCGAATATCCATGCCTAGGATATAGAGATTGTCCTGCAGTGGAAGTGGCGTGCTCTGAAGAGTGGGAAGGGGAAGGAAAGAAGATACCTTTGCTGTGAACGCACAAGCCTGCGTCTTCTTGGCATTGAACTCGACCATGTTCTCGGAGCCCCATTGAGAAATGTGATTCAAGATCCGGTCCAGTTCAGTGACAAGAAGCTGTCTTTTTTCCACGATATCAGACTGTTTGGCCGCAGGTTGTCCGTGATAACTCCCGTGTACGGTGCTATCGTCTGCATAGCAATGTATGCTGCCGGTGGACAGCATGTCGTTGATATGCAGAAGAAAGAGAGTGGGAGATAATACAGACCCCTGCGGTACGCCAGCATTTATTTGCAAGAACTCCGAAGCCCGTCCATCACAGAGGACGCGGATACGGCGCTCCTGCAGGAAACTAGCAATCCAGTTGCACAGTCTAGGAGGCAGACCAAAGGCTGGTAGCTTGGAGAGAAGCGATTTGTGCCAGACTCTATCGAAAGCTTTGGCGATATCAAGACTAATTGCCAGTGACTCGCCGTGCTTGTCCATAGCCTCACCCCAAAGATGGGTAACGTATGCTAGAAGATCACCCGTTGACCGTTTCGGCCTGAAGCCATATTGCCGGTCATTAATTAAGGAGTGATCCTCTAGGTGACGCATGAGCTGTTTGTTAATGATGTGCTCGAAGACCTTGCACAGCACTGAGGTGACGGCTATGGGTCGATAGTTGGCTGGCTCTGAGCGATCCCCCTTCTTGGGGATCGGCTGTACATTCGCCTCTTTCCAAGCCGAAGGCACTGTACCCGAGCTGTAGGACAGTCGGTACAGCCGCGTAAGCATCGGAGACAACTCCGCTGCACATTTTTGTAAGACCACCGCTGGAATACCATCCGGGCCACTGGCTTTCCGGACATCGAGTGATTGAAGCACCGCACGAACATCGCATTGCCTGATACGTATTTCAGGCATTACGTGGTCACCATTGGGTAGTGTCGGCGGCTGTATACCGCAATCATCGACTCGGGAATTGGCCGCAAAGAGATTTACTAGCATATTGGCTTTCTCTTGCGGTCCATGGGCCAGGGATCCATCAGGGTAGCGCAGCGGTGGCAGCGAAGGCTGACAGAAGTTGGCCTGCACGGCTTTGGCCAGTCGCCAGTATCCACGGCTGCCCGTGGGATGTGCCACTAGCTCTTGACCAAGCCGCGCAATGCGCAGGGCATCCGCTTTGACGTAAGCCCTCTTGCAGACCTTTGTGGCTCTGTTGTACGCCGCCTTGAAGTGGCTCACATTGGGATCGTGCGTGGCACGCGCCCTTACCCAAGCGCGATACGCGGACTGCTTTTGATCAACAGCCCCCGCACACTCGCGCCCGAACCAAGGGCGCACTCCTCGGGCACCGGTGACATCAGTGTACGGAATATAGTATTCCATACCCAGACCGATCTCACCGGCAACAGCAGTAGCACAATCCGAGGGTTTCTTACCTTCAAAGCAGCGTTCAACCCACGGGATGGACGCAAAATAGTTGCGCAGCCCATCCCAATCTGCTGACGAGTAGTGCCAGAGACGCCGCTTCCCCTGCACGGGTCGTGAAGGCGCTATAATTGGCACCTTGGAGCAGACCAGACAGTGGTCGGAATTGCCTAAAGCGGCTTGTACCGAAACACTGTACAGGTCTGGGTGACTCGTCAGCAGAAGGTCTAGCAGAGAGGGTGCTAGGCCCGACCTTCTTGGTATTCTAGTGACCTCGTGTACCAATTGGGTCAGGCCATGCGCCAGAGCAAATGCATGGGCGGCTCTTCCCGCATGGTCTGTTTTGGAGGAGCCCAACCAGGTTTCGTGGTGGGCGTTAAAGTCCCCCAAAAATACCACTTCGGCGTTCGGAAACCGTTCCTGCGCATCATCTGCCGCCTGACTCAGATATTCAAAGAGTCGAGTTGTCTCAGCATCTCCTGTATGGGAACGGTAGAGGCACACATAGATCTGACTCGTAGAGCCATGGTCTACGTGTACCCATAGGGTTGAAAAGGATGGGTCCTCAAGGCAGCGCAAACGGCGACAACAAACATCCGCCCTAACAAACACGCACACCCCGGCTTTTGCACGGAAATTTTCCTCGATAACATAGCCGGGGTAAAGCAAGTAGGTCGTGTCATCAGGGCGGCCTATTTGTGTCTCCGTGAGAAAGAGCATATCTGGTTTCGCCGTCTCAAGGTGTTGGTGGACGGCGTTGAGGTTCGCATGGAGTCCACAGATGTTAGTGGACTCCACCTCAAATAGCGAGCTTGTGGGAGTCTGTAGAGCCGCTGTGTTGCCCAATACTCTTAAATGCGCTGCCATGATGAAAAGGAGAAAAGGGCGTGAAAAAAAGAGGTGATTGTCGTCGCAGCACCGCGTGACATAGTGCGGGATATTGGTTTTGTCTATGATTATGAGGCATGGCGTGAGCCGACACGCCGTACGGAAGGGCCCCCGTACCCCCCCGAATATGGTCGCTTGGCCCCCACTTCCGGTCACCAACCGGCACGACGAGCCATACCGGGATTATGCGCGGTCTGGTGAGGCAGCCTTCCAGGGTGGTTAGTCCCAGTTGGGCCTCTGTACTATACCGCGGGCGGCCAGCGGCACCACCGTTTCTACGGGTCTCCCTGACCGGCGCGTCGCCCCGCACCATCCTCACTAGACTACGCCAAGACCCACTGGTCCCACTAGTGCTGCGACCACCAGCACCCCTACCCGGCTATGCATTTGCTGATCCCTGAACGCAATCCAACCGAAATTGAATTACTATGAAGGGTTTTTCGCAATATTGCACGGTGGTACCAACCCGGTCGAAATTTGTGACAAATTTGTGCCGTCAAATCTCTACCACCAGTAAAACTTTGTTGTTTTACAAACCAATTTGTTCACCACGTGAACAAGGGAGGAAATAAAAGCAGATAATTGGTTTGAGGTCTACTTATTTCCAGAATAACTGTTGGTACAATATTTCTTAAGATTATAAATAATTGATGGAAACAAGTGCCCAGGAAGGTGGCTAGCGGCAAAGTTGTTGTCGTTACTATTATTATTAAAAGAAATATTGTGTATGTTTATGTACTTGTGGGCAATTTTCAAGGTCTTATATTTTTGGTCGTCAGTTTCATCGGGAAGCATTGCCAAATGGTGGCATATTTTCGCACCAAATTACCATATTATTACGAATATGAGGGCTATTTCTTAGTTGAAATTCAATCCTCCACCTGTTATCTATAATCGATCTTGATGAAATCCGAAAATATCCATAATAATACAATATAAACTAAATATATACTATCTTGGGTATAATATATTTTGAAACTATTACTGAATATGTCTCTACCAAATTCACTTCGTCAGCGAAAGCAAATCATCAGGTTATCCATCTGTTACCAGTGGCGCTCTTAGCATATCGGCTCTCATTAGTAGATGCACGATAAAGTTAAGTAACAATGTTGTGGACCTAAATTATTGACCAAAGCCTGTAAATATGTGTGAGGTTTCGACCAAGACGTGGTGATTTTGCACATTACAGAGTATGCATTATATCACATCCGGTTCTGCGTTATCTTGACGTAAACGTCCGCATAGTTATAATTTTTGCAGGGTTTTAAAATCTTCCAGCTGAAAGTTATTTTTAGATAAAATGTAATAAAAAAGTATCACCTATTTCTAGTTCAAATTCTTTGCAAACTCTTAAATAAAATTACATAATATATACAAGCAAAAGTAGAAAACACAGTCACTTAAAGCACAAAGATGTGGGGTTTTATTTACAGTCACTATACGGTTAAGTTTACATCACTTTGCCAGCTAGTAGTCCACTAGCTGTGTGGGGCTTATATGTGGTTGTGTGTGTATATATATGATTAAGGTGCGTGTTCGGTCTAGAGGTTAGGCACGTGGAATATACGTCCCGAGTGGAAGCTCTTCTAGCTTCTCGTAGTGCACGGTAATCAGAAGGTGAAGAGAGATAAATGAAACTTAACGACTTGAGATACTGTAACTGTATTTTGGTTATAGAATTACAAGGTTTACACTTCTTATTAATAACCAATAATTCGCAAAAGGGATGAGGCAGGGTACAAGTAAACGGCTGTACGTTATGGTAGAGACTCCGGGACAGAATGATATATAATTCATAATGACTACTTCACAAAACGTCCACATATCATGTTATTAGATTGACCATTTTCCAAAAAGACAACGTTTCAAAATGACCACATATCAAAATGACCACTTCTCAAAAATTACTACATTCTATAAAAATACAAGGGTTGGTATAAAGGTGCTCCATCACCGCGAGCATTCACGTGTAATGTAACATTAAATTGTTCGTGTTCATCAAAACTGGTTATTATTGGTTATTATGTTTACAATATTAGTAAATATACAGAGTTAAGTACTTTCCGATTTATAAAATTAGATTTATGGGTATAGCATGCATTTTGCTAGGGTAGTCTGAGTCTGCTATAGTAGGTACTCTATGAACTCTAATAGTATATTATGGCACGAGTGTGTAAAGTGACCGCCGCTGAGGTGCCAATGAGGTTCTTAAGAGACACGAGAACGGTAATCAGTAACACACCGGTGTATCATACGATGTTTTTCAACACACTTGCTAATAAAATAGATATTTAGATCCTTGTAGTTTTCAGGTAGTAAACTTTCCATAACGTTCACATCTTATATGGGGCGGTGAACAACTTAAATCATTTTCTTCATAACTAGTACTTGTACACAATTCAATTAATAATTAGCTATTATTTCAACAGTGAAAACGAGTTGAGAATTATTTTCAGAATAGCAGTAAAAAATTATTTTAATTTTTTTTTCTATGCGCACAACTACTATTTTAGGAACGTAGAAAAAGGGAAATACGAAGTTTTTACTTAAGTACAGAGATAACATAAATAAATAAATACACAACGCTATCTAGACCCAAGGTAAATATAGCTTAAGTAGCTTGTGTTATAGAATCTAGAATGCGGATAAACATACTTAGTTACTTTGTAAACACATATACACTTGTGGACACATCTATTGGCCCATCTTAGAGTTTAGGTTTCGAAGCCCCCTACCTAAATATGATTGCTAGATTGAACAAAAACTATTAATGCACTTTTAAACCTGATACATTTTACCATCTATTTCGATTGTATTGTTTAAATTTGAATTCGAAATACCACACGACATGGAGCTATGTCTAATAAGTCGGGTATGAGCCTTGATGAAGGCAGTGGATTTTTGAATAAAAAACATGTTTTATCAAATAAAGGTTTAATTTAATAACGCGTGTTGCCTCCATGGGCATCTACGACAGCTCTTATACGATTAGACATAGAGTTTATCAACCGTTTAATAATACGCTTTAATGTACGTTTGAATTATTTATTAATCATACAATAATCATTATTTTACAACACAAAATTGACTAGCGATCATGTCGCGACGAACATCCCACTCCGTATCGTTTCCGGCACAAAGGTGCCCATGATGCTGGCCGCGTTGCCTCGCTGAATCGCAATGGCCATCTTTTGCCCCAATAACGAGTCGGAGCGGGAGTATGTACGTTTTAAAAAATATATATTATATAAGTAGCATCGCTCCAAGGTAAAATGTGCAAATGCAAAATGAATACCACACGCAAGAATGTATAAATAGAATCTAAGGTCTCATTCACAGCGAACTAGAGTCTAATAACCTCCTGCAAACCTCTGCAATCCTAGTATTTACCAGAGGTATTTTCATTATTTCTTTCTGTTCAACGTATTTCTTGAAAAATGTATTCTACTTACTGGCTTTGATCCACTTTGATTTGATATCAATCAAGGAGTCTCATAAATTTTAAAGGACTTCTTTTATATCTACAGCACTTGAGATTGTCTGTTAAACAACGTTTAGTGAGTGAGAAGTACCTACCAATTTGATTTTAGTTAGGTTTCATTTTAGTTAGGTAAGAGGCAATAAATAGACATATAGCGTTGTGTAGAATGTTGTAGAAATATTTATTATTTATTATTATTATTAAATGTTTAAGTAAAAAAACCAAGATACACATAACATCTTCATAATATTTCACATTTATAATATTATAGTAGGAAGTAGGATTAGTGGGTTCACTTGCCTTCCATACAAAGTTAACCAGCAGATGTAATTTTGAGAAGTGGTCATTTTGAGAGAAGTGGTATTTTTGAGAAGTGGTCATTTTGATATGTGGTCATTTTGAAATGTGGTTATTTTATTATGTGGTCATATTGAGATGTCTGTGGTCATTTTGAGAAGTGATCAATTATGAAATGTGTTCATTCTGCGCCGGAGCGATGGGAGTAACTGGCGATCGGTCGTTCCATGCCGTGATATCGGAATGTGCTGCGTCTCCACAAGCTATATAAGCCGTTGCACTGAATAACCATCTAGCGTATCCCAGTCAAAGACAAATTTTCCATCATCGATAAATAATAAGTAATTCAAATATCACGCATACAGGAAAATTAAAAAAAATTGCAAATAAATGAGAAGCATGAAGTGACATGATAACAGTTATTATAAAGGCACAATAACCTACGTTTCATTTCTGATTGAGGTTCTTTGGTACTTATTCATTTACTATCTTTACAGTTCAAACTTAGTAAGGCGCTCTCTATACCTTAATGTGTACTCTAAGGTGACAACATAACTAAAATCGCGATACTTTTTTGGTTTTCTACTAAAGCCTGTTTTGTAGTAATTCAATTTTATAGGGGAGTTCACTCAAATATTTAGTGGGTATCACTTACTCAGATACTTTAGTAGCGAAGTTCATGGTAGTGTTCAGGTCGTACCAAGTGACATCTTGGCGGAGGACACTTCGGAGAAAGAGTTGCTTGACTCTATCAATCTGTAATCGAAAGAAAATAAAATATTTGTACAGGATAAAGGTGACTGTTTTGATGACGACGAATGAGATTATATAGCACACCTAAATCTGAACTGATACAACTCAAAAAAAGTGTATTCTTCAGAAGACGAAAAAACGTTTTGCTGATTTTTTTGTTAGGAACGTTATTAAACCGATATTTATTTGGGTATTATTTATATAATACATAAAACTCAGCCAAAAATCAATCATAAATATCGAAATCCTCTATTTTTTGAGTTGTTACACTTTAGATTGGTAATTTTGTATGAATAATAAACCGCATTTAGACTTCAACATTATTATTTCATTATTTAATCAATTTGAATAAAGTGTATATTATCAAAAATTATATAAACATACATACATATTATCACGCCTTTATCTCTGGGCTAGGCAGAGGTGAGTTAACACCCACATTTCACCAATAATTGTATTCGGTCCAACGTAATAGGGGGTGATACTATTGCCGTCTTCCGGGCATCATTGTTGACTCGAGCCATGCATCGAGGCGGAGTCTAATGTCTAACAGCCCTATCCCTTAGTCGCCTTATTTATTTGTTTATTTATTTTACACTTTATTGTACACCAAGTAAGGCAACCTTTGGATGGTGACTATAGCTGCAGGTTTGAGTGCCTTGTACGACACCGCATGGGAAGAGATGGGGTGGCCCTAATAATGCCGGAAACCACGCGGCAAAATCATATAAAATCTATATATAACATAAATTTCTAGTAAACTGTTCTACAAAAACTCAAGTGAATGTCAAATTTGTTTGATTTTACTATTTACGGATCCAAAAAATCTCGAAAATCAATTAGAAAATCAAAAATAGTTTTTCACTTATTACTTGACAAGAACGGCTTAGTCATAAACATAAAATACTTGAACAAATTTCGAATCTAATGAGACTTGTCATGCACAACAGTCTCGAAATATTAAAATATACAATAATAAAGTAAACATTTCCAAATTGAAAAGGTTACTTTTTCAAATTATAAACGTATTCGAAACTATTCTTGAGTAAACTCCTCACAACAATTAGGTGTAACTTGGTGTACTGTCCCTTTTGTTATACTTACAGTAAATCAAAAAAGTTAAATTGAGGGAAATTGTATTTTTGTTTTAAAATCTTGAAATAGATATATATTAATGATTACAACAGATAACTTAGATATTAAAACTGATAACAAAAGATATATTTGCGTAGATTCTGGGGTTGTTTTGTTTTAAATCTAACGAATGCTCATTACAATTACTATATCTGTCATGCAAACTAAAACTTTTATAAACATAATAGGTAGGGCAAAAAGATTCTTCGCAGTTTTTAAGAAAATCCAAATCATTTTTTAATACAGTTTATTTACATTTAACTAAAGTATGTAGGTACCATTTTGTTCGATAACTTTTTGCCATCTTGTAGGTAGGGGCATGATCCCACTGCTATAGAAATTTTGGGACTTCTGATCAAAATACCGCTACAAGTGGTTTTGGCAGTCCTCTCGTGATGTTAACCTGACATTGCCTAAAGAATTCTGAAGAGACCGAAACAGGTGGAAATCTGAAGGTGCAAGGTCAGGACTATACGGCGCATGCATTTAACACCTCCCAGCCAAACTCTCTTAATTTTTGCTGAGTGGCTAAAGATGTGTGAGGTCTAGCGTTATCATGATGAAAAATCACATCCCTTCTGTTGATTAATTTCGGCCGCTTTCTCTCAATTTCTTGCTTTAATCTCATCAGTTACTCGCAGTAGAGTTCAGAATCGATGGTCCTGCTTGGTGGTAACAGCTCATAATGAATAATGCCCTTCCAATTCCACCATACACACAGCATCACCTTGTTGCGAGTTAACCCGGGTTTCGCCACAGTCTGTGAAGCCTGACCGGCCTTTGACCACGACCTTTTTCGCAAGTTCTTGTCGTACGTGATCCACTTTTCATCACCAGTTATCAGCTTCTTCAAAAATGGTTCGGTTTCATTACGTCGTAATAAAGAATCACAAATGAGCACACGGTTCATTAGGTTTCTTTCAGTGAGGTCGTGAGGTACCCAAATATCGAGCTTTTTTGTGTATCCAGTTTTTTTCAAATGCGCCAAAACTGTTTTGTGTTCAATTCCTAGTTCTTCAGCTACGTCATAACTACTGATATGCCGATCTTGCTCCACTTTTTCAAAAATGGCAGCCATTTTATTCGTAAAAATTTCTTTTTAATGACCTTATTTTGTAAAAAGTCTAAATTTTGAAAGATTTCATAATTTTACTCTACTTTAACGTGCGTGATGTCTTTTAAGTAAATATGAGGTGATTGGTATAAAATTTTGTGTAAAATCAGCTAAGTTCATATGCTTAACGACACTTTTTACACGTGAAACATAATAAACTAAATCGATCGATCAACAAAATACGCAACTTTTTCTTAAGTTGATGACGGAATTGATCCGCGGACTTAAAAGTATGACCAGGTTTAAAATACTTAATCTCGATGGTGTTGGTGGCAATTTGATTACTGTTTATTAATATTTACTAAAAATGAAAATAAAGCCCAGTTCTTATTTTGTGAAGAGCAGTTATTCACCCTATAACACATAAAATAATTATTAATTCATACTTTTCTGGCTTTATGTGGTTCTGACTTTTTGCGTATATGACATTCTGCGTACAGTCCGATTTTAACAGTATCTCGATTTTGTAAAAACTTGTTTAGTTTTTCTTGCAGAGCTCGGCTTGTAGGTTTCAAAAATAAAAATAAGTCATAACACCAGTAATACGACTTACTGTAAGTATAATACTGCTCATATAGCGCTTAAGAGTTCTACAGTTAAAATTATCATAGGAATATTACTTTACTAAAACACAACACTCAGTCTTTTATTATAAGTCTTTATTATAAGTAAATAACAACAAAATAAAATATTTCAAATAAACAAAGCTCTTAGAGAGAAAGCACATTCGGTTTATAACTCACAAACAACCTTCAACTGTAACAATTCAGATATTATTTGATACCAAGTATATTTTTATAATATGAATTCACATAAAACGGTGGAGTAGCATATCTTTTATAAAATCTTTAAGGTCTTCTAAAATTTGCCTCAGAGTTCGATTTTTTTGTGTGAAGGCTTATTATATAAGCCCTGTAAATACTATCTGATCATCTTTGGTTTGGCGTTTACGCAAAAACACCTTTTTATAATCTTCTTCTGAAAATGACGTTTTTTAAAAGAAAGCTCCCAGGTTCTCTGTTTCCACTCGTAAGACTTTAATGTCATGCCATTGCACTTGATTTCGATCCTCATCGATATTGAAATTTGTTTCCCCATTCTTCTTGGCAAAATTTTTGTGTTCTAAACTTAAAACTTTTCAAATGTCATCTCTGGCAATTAATACCTAATGAGTTGAGCGTACCGGAAAAGTCCTCAGCTAACTTCTTCTGATATTATGCCACCACTTTGCGGCATCTGAAAGGGCATAAAATGCCAGCGTATGGTGATCTCCATCTAGCAAGTAACATGCCTGGCAAACATCTTAGTAGGTAGAGTATACAACGTTATCAGCTCTTCTAAGCTCAATAAAGAAAGCAGGCCTCCGAACAACAAGCAGAAGCAAGCGCAGATAAAAGCTATCAAAATTATTGGGATGCACATCATAGACTCTAGCAATAACATGCTTTTCAAAAATACCTGGTTGGCTTATTAAAGCTTTACCACTTCTCCCGAGAATAAAACACCCAGTTGTTTGTTGAAACCTCATTGTATAAAAATGATGTAGTTTAAGCATCTGTTGCGAAAATTGCGAGCAGGGTGGTTTATCTCAGGTTTCCTGTACGCTCCATTACATTATCTGGGTTAATTTAGACCCTACTTCAAGAGGGACGTCAAATGAATAATCAATGGATTGTCTTTCTTGTATTGGGAAACTTTATATATGCCAATCTGTCTCAATAAAGCTAATATATCGGGTAGATTGAAAATTCGTAACTTCATCATTGTTTTTATTGTTCGTGATCCCCAATGTTACTTGATCGCTATATTTATATGATGGATTTGAAGCTGTTGCATATTTCTAAATTGATATGTGTTTGAAATGTTCTAGATTAAAAATGTGAATATAGTACCACGCATCTATTTTCTAAAACTATTTCTTGTCCATGTAACTTTATTTTAGCTATAAAACCACTTGCGGTATACTTCTACGATACAGTGAATATACATTTCTCTCCGACATAGTATGCTCTGTAAATGCTAGAGGGTTTAATTTCGAGCAATGTCCATGTAGCATATAGGGCGAACTTCTGTTTGAATAGCCAGACAATCTGTTAACCATTTGAGTCTTTACAATTTCAAACATACGTATATATATGTATATACGTACAAGCGATCATGTATATAGTATATATATATATATATATATAGTGACCTGTAACATTCCTGATCAACTAAGTGTACCTACTGTAACTTCATCTGCAACGCGGGCATTATACATACCTCTCAAGATGTGCTGATGCGGGCCGTCTAGCAGATTTAATCATAACTTGGTAATCGTTATTTTGTTCTCGTGATTGAAATTCCAATGCGGCTTTGAAACTTTCGACATACACAAAGATTTTGTTGGTTGATATTGAGCTGAGGAAAGTTCTGATCATATTGGCTTGATCATTGCAATTTGATACGTAATTAATTTGTAGAAATTTTGGCTTATTTTGTGGTAACTGGAAACAATGACCTTGGCGTCAATAGTACTTCTATAATTGGTTTGCGTGCTTCGCGTTTTGTACGTGTTGTCTCGTGTTTTACAGGTGTCTTCTTAGACAGAACACTTGCTGTTCGAACTCTTTGAGAACTCAGTCTCCCTGTCCATAAAGCTCTCAGACTCAAATAATATTGCATGGGTATTTATACTGTTGATTGATGGCACAAATTCCTGTACTTACTGTACTTTTTCCATAATATTTTTTATTAGACGTCATGTATGTCACAAATGAAATATGACTGAGTATCGTAATTTTTAAGAAGTAGGTTCTTAACTGTAATTGCAAACTTTTGAGGATGCCGTAAGGCGAAACCGATCAGGTCTAATAAAAATTCGGTTGAAAGTGTTTTTCCAATATGTGTAATAATGCATGGGCCTCACGATCGGCTATTAGGCGTGTTACACGTTCTATTAGTGTCTTCTGAGACCGAGCACTAGCTGTTCGAACTCTCTAAAACTGAGATTTCAGAGAGTTAGTGAGACAGCTAGTACTCGGTCACTTGAGAAGGGAGTCTCCCTCTCCGTAACTCAGACTCACACGATTGTATATGAGCTTCATAAACGGCGGATAAATGTGCTTCACGCTGGTCATTATTCTCTTGTATTCTCGAGATCATACTTGCCTGCAACTATGTGTGATAAATAAAGATTCTCTCTGAGTCGAGGATGCAGAATGCTGTCTTTTAAGAGATAAAGACGATCTAATAGATTATTACCATTCATTGTTTGTGAAGAATTCTCCGCCATATTGAATGCATTTTTCCATGCGTTTGAACCAGTTTTTAAAACAATCAATCCACTCCGAAGTGAGGGTAGGGGAGACCGAGAGAGAAGGAGAAAATAAGGTTACAGTCACCTATAAAATGTACGGAACCCAAATGTTTGTGCTTTAATTTTGGCTTCTATTACGTTAGTAAAGCCCTTAATAAAAGTTTTTCTCGTATCCTTTCCATGAACAGATAGCGAAAAAGACATTTTTATTTTATTAATAGATTTAGATACATTGGAAAAAGGGCTTAGGTATATAAAGTCAACTTTATCAAAAAAAGTGAATGCTCAAGACGGGTTTGAACCTACGACCAGTCCGTTACAGAGGGAATACTTTGACCAACTGAGCTACATGAACTCTTTGCTTTACTACTAACAACATACTAATAGCTTCAAAATCTCCTTGAATAGGTATATAGCTATTTAGGTAAGATATAGAATATTGTATAAAAGTAGTTACAGTCCGTCAAATCTAAGAAGTACCGTTTGACAGTTCTGACAATTGAATGATAGGGATGGGATGAAAAAATCGATTACTATAATATCCGAACTTTAAGAGATCGATTACTATAATATCCGAATTTTAAGAAATCAATTGTTATAATTAAATAAAAGAAATGTTTAGGATATTTTTTTATTCACTACTAGTACTAGTATCGTCGTCTTCGTCATCATCGTCATTTAAATTAATGACCAGTTGATTGTCCATTACATTATCAAAGTGTACGTCTCTTTCGAAGTCGTCCATTATTATTTTCTTTGTTTTTTGTACTACTTTACTCCAATCTTCCTGTGTAACTTGGGCACATGCTTCCTTTAATAAACCTTCCATTTTCTTGACACTGAAGGGTGGTTTTGTGTTGTGTCTTGCTGCATAACCTGTAAAACAATAATGTAACTATTTGATAGCAGACGAAAACCATTGTTTAAATTATAAATGTTAGAAGTACTCGTGTTATTATTATAATATTATAAAATATTACCTTTAACTTGGGCCCAAATCAGTTCAATGGCATTATATTGGCAATGGTACGGAGGAAGTCGTATGACTTTGTGCCCGTGCTCTTCGGCCAATTGGTCAATTACATATGTCGGTTTTGGTGGTTTATGCAATTTCACTAACTGTAATAATTCAGCTTTTAATAGTGACATGTCGGCATCCACTCCTTTTCTTTGCAGCCATGCCACCAAATCTGCTTTCTTATTGGCTGACGTAGGTGCTTTATCAATTTGCACAGAGTGGTATGGGGCATTATCCATTATAATTGTGCTGTTAGGAGGGATATTCTGTAATAAATTTAAGAACCACTCTCGGAACCTTACTGCGTCCATTTCTTCATGATACTCTTTAGTGCTTTTGGATTGGAAAGCTAATAAAGAGTTTTCCACGAAGCCTGTAGACGCTGACCCAGCATGGCATATTATGAGGCGTCCACCTTTTCCTATCGGCACCTTCGAGCACGAAGCTTCAGAATCATCAGTCCATGTTTTCGGCACAGAATGGTTGGAATTTAGCCAAGTTTCGTCCAAAAATATTACATTATCCCAGTTTATAATTTGTTTAACTTCGCGCAGGAATGTTAGTCGCTGCATAATTATGTCATGTCGCTCCATAACAATTTTTCGTTTGTCAACTTTTTTGTATCTGAAGCCAATTCCTGTTATTACCGTTCTCAACGACTCTATGCTTCCCTTATACAGCCCGGCATCTTTTAAAGTTGCACATAACTTTGCCAATGTTGGAAATTCGCCTCTTGTAAAATACCCGTATATATGGTTTCTAATAGCATGACTATCGAATTCATCGATGCCTGTCACAGGTTTATTTCTTTTTCATTTTTTCGGTGTGTGAAGTACGTTACTGTCACTCCCCGAAGGCCCATATTTTTCACTTAATATTTTGCCAACGGTGCGGCTACCAATACCGAGAGCTTCACCGACGCGATCCCGAACTTGTGTAACTGGCAGTAGAAGTCCACCATTTTGAGATTCACGCTCAAAATACTCGTGTAATTTCACCACCAATTCACGAGCCTGGCTGTTCAAAGTACGTCCTCTTTTCGACATTATTAATAAACACTTGCTTAGTTCGGAGTCCAGTATAAATATTGCCAAGGTAAACGGATAAAGAATGATCAGTCCAGAAAAGTAATAGCCAAGTCACAAATTGTAAAACACAAACGAGAAAGCAAGTACGCGCACAGTCAGCTTCCAAGATGGCGAGAGACTGCTGACGCCGAACCGACCGAGCGGACCGCGCGCGCTTGTAGTTGGCAGTGTTGCCAGAAAAAAAAAATTGTAGAGACTTGGACACCTGCGATTTTGCCTATTGACCTAAAAATAATTAAATTAATTTATTTTAGGGTATCTGTGTATTCAGTGCATTATGCGGTCGCGCAGTAACGTCGTTAATTTATAACATCAGGCAACAACATTTTTGTGAATGGGTTCTACATACCTTATTTTTATTAGTTTTAGACGTAGAAATAAGACTTAGAAGAAAAAATTGTAATTGTAAAATCAATGGATGTGCTTGTTAAAAATTTGTTTATTTCTCTGTAATATGCAAACCCATACTATCATACACAAAAATAAATGTAAAAAACACTATCCCTGACTCCATTTACTATTTCGACAGCGTTAGCGCGAGAAATCCCGACTTATTTGGGCGCGAAAATCAAAAATCGACAAATCGCTTTCGACAACTTTTTAAAGAAGCAAATATATTTGATTTATACTCGTAAATACGTATTTTTGGTGAATGGGTTTTATCTCATATTTTACGATTACATAACTATTTAGTTATGTAATCGTAATATGTGAGATAAATCCCATTCACATGAAAAAATATTTGTTTGGTTGTCAAGTGTAATTTGTAAATAATACATTCGATTTTTCGTATATGTAAACGATTTTTTTGCATACAAGTGTATCCGAAGAGTCGCAACACTACGTGCAGTGACCTAACTACGTAACTTTGTAATGCGGTCAAGAATATAACTATTAGAAATTATTTACTGTGTAAATATGTGTTATTTTGCTTTGTTTGAAAGTTTTCAATTACATTTAGATATTAAGAATTGTACATTTTTAGAAACAATAATGAAATCTTTCTAAATTCATGGTTTTATGAAAAAGGTTATCGAAACTGAATAATGTACGTATGAACAAAGTTGTTTCGGTTTGAAAAATATGAAACGTCAAACGGTACCTCTTAGATTTGATGGACTGTAACTAACTTTTAGTTGTACATAATATTCTGTTGTCTCCAGCGTACAAATATTGAAATGTTGCACATAAATTTAAATTATGTCAGCATACAGTTCATAATGATTCCTTGTTTAAATGATACAGTCATAATAGAAGTCATGGACCTATAGACACGACAAACTATAAATGTTAATAAAAACTACTTTTGGGAAGTTTCATACCTGTTTGAGAGCCGTGTAATTAAAAATGTCGACACTGATAGCCGCGACAATGCACTGCCCGAGGGAGAAGACCAAGCATCCGATACCAAACGCCTGCGAGTCCTCAATCAGCGCTAGCCTGTTCTCTTCTCTCGATGCGTTTGTACTACGAGAAAAATAGATTTTGTATTAAAAGATATACAATAACTTAAAGTTAGGTTAGTTGGGAGTATATGTTCTACTAATAACTACGGGGCCAATACAATCTCACCTGAAGTCGGTGCACCTGCAGTTTACCATAAGAGGATTTAGGGTAACTTTCCAATGAATCCCATATGACTCATGACGAATTTTGGAAAAGTTGTTGAGTCACAGGTGATTGAAATTTAGACAAGCATTTGGGATATATTTTTGTTATGAGCGTGACATAAAGAAGTAATAAAAATCACGTGAACGTATGGCAAAAACCCCAACCTCAAATGAAATAAATTTTCCCAAAAGTTTGTATATATTTGTAGATGTTATGAAAAGTAAAAGCATGAATTTCTAGGATTAGGCTTAGTATTTGTATAAAATAACACAAAAAGTTGAAAAATTATACGTTTTATTGCTGAAAACATTTTATGTTTTTCATTGTAGCATTCCAAATAAAATGGTTTGTTACAAGCTTTGTACTTTGTGTGCACTTGTTTGGCTATATAAGCCAACTGTCCTAGAAATTTTAGTTTGGTATAGCACCCGCTGCATCTGTTTTTAACTAATTTATTATTCGTGATGTTACGCAGCATTTCTTGAAGACTGTGATTAGAAGTAGAGGAAATAGAGAGAAAGAAGGTCTTTAAGGTACCTTAGATTCGGTAGTTGTCGCTGCTGGCCCAAAAAAAATTACGAACCAATTGATCTTGAACTTGTAAAACGTCAATTGGCCTTCGCTGATAAGTTGAAGGCAAAGTCTCAGAAAAGAGGTTCACCATTACTTATATATACCATTAAGGAACGCTGGTGTAGAAGTCGTCTCCCTTCAAAACGACCAGAGACCAATCCCACCTTTTCTAATTTGATAATAGGCAACTGGGCCCACATTATTTTAAGTACTGGGACGCATGCACTACTGAATATTCTCTAGGGGTTTATTGGTCCTAATAAAGTGATACTGGCTGTAGCAAAGGGAAATAAAACATAACTCAAGGTTAGATGATATCATTCATTTTATGTAGATATTCATACTTCTCATGACATTTTTTTCAATTGTTTAAAATATCGTTCTAAACAAACAAATCAAATGTAGGAACATATTTCTTTTCTTGAAATCAAAATAAAAAAATCATAAAACAAAAGGCATGATAAACCATTCTAGTACAAATTCGTGGTTAATTAATTTCTCAATACAATGTCCTAAACTAATTTCATTGTCGGTCAGTTCTCGAACTATTTTTTTCAGTCGTTTTTGTGATTTAATGGTCACTGAGGTTTTATTTGAAATATTTCCGTCATTTTTTAATTTACCAAAGTAGTAACTAGAACCCGCATCATAAGGGGGTACCGCACGATATCATTCAACGCGGCGAGTCTTCTCGCCGGATCGCCACCATGGATCCTGGAAGCGAGATGCCTTTCGGCGCTATACCGGTTCCGAAAGGCGGCGCGGGAGCGGGGTCACGATCCTGAGCCCGAAGAAATTCGGGCCGTGAGATCCCGGCTCCACATGGAAATGGTGGCGGAATGGGAGATACGACTTGGGCGACCAGGCGCAGGGCACGCCGTAGTAGCAGCGGTAAGACCCATCATGGGGGAGTGGCTAGAGAGGCCACACGGCAGCCTCTCGTACCGTCTGACGCAGATGATCACCGAGCACGGATGCTTCGGAAAATATCTGTGTCGGATGCAGAAAGAGCCAACGTCCGAGTGCCAGCACTGCGACGTGAGCGAGGACTCAGGTCCGCACACGCTCACCGAGTGTCTGGCGTGGGAGACGCCGAGGCGGGAGCTTGTGGCGGCCCTGGGAGTGAGGGTTCTCACGCTCTCCACCTTGCTCGCGGCGATAGTTCGCTGCGCGGATGCGTGGGCGGCCGGCGCCTCCTTCTGCGAGCAAGTAATGCTCGTGAAGGAGGAGGCGGGGCGGGAGCGGCAGCGGGAGCGACGAAGGATCGCAAGACAAGCTGCCCGCGTACGAAGGCAACTCGGGCGTCGGAGGTCGATGAACGACCTCCACCCCCCATGAGCGCCGGCCTGGGGGTGACAGGTGGAGCCGCCTGTCACCCTGGCAGAAGCAGGCCGCGGCGGTGGCGCGCGTGGCGCGCCTCCCCGTTTCCGGGGACGAGTTGGGGACTCTGTAGTCCCCACACCCGAGAAGAGGGCCAGATCGTGAAAGATGGCCCTGGGTCGGCCGAGGTGCCAGGGATATGCCTGTCAACCTCACCTTCGGCAACCAAAGCGACCCACAGGCGGCGTGCGTTTTAGTCGGTTCGAGTCCGACATAACCTCCTCCACCGGCTCCGGTGGGGAGGTATCCGTGGGGATTTTGCGCACGTAAAAAAAAAAAAAAGTAGTAACTAGAACCTTTTTGTAGCGCCTTAATAAGAACTACTAAGTTGGGCTTGGGTTTTATCATTTTATTGAGACGTGCATTCCACGCCTCAACTGCATTATTTGTATTATGTAACTGAATGTAAACAGACACCATTGTATGTATTATTAAAAATTGTATCTTTTCTTAGCCACGTTTTTTCAAGATAGGTATTAAATGAATCAATTTGGGGGTCCTTTTCACTCTCCCCTAAATTATATAACCACCCATCTTCCACAAAATCTTGAGTGAGATGGGCAAGCGCTATGCATCTTTTAACGTGACTTCTTAAAGATTGATTTGTTTTTATTTCTGATTTCTTGGCATTTCTCTACAATGCCCTTGCAAAATGGAACAAACACCCTTGTATTTTCGTTACAGGAAAAACATCTGAGATCCGTTCAAGGTTCCGGTAACGGCTCTTTATAAGCCAAAGCATGATCTTGTAAGTAACCTTTTTTTATCTGAAAGCAGGCAATATAAGACAGGCACAATGCTGTTGGTTTTATCTGAACTCCCAACATCAACGTGTAGTGTATACAGTTGTGTAGAGGGCGGTGTAGTACTTTTAAATGTGTCGTCGCCAAACACATGTTTGGCACTTTTCAGAACTTCTCTTGCATCAGGACTCGCCAAGAGAAGTAATCTACATCCATTGTCGGAATAATCTGCTAAGAAAAAATTTACAAACTTCTGCGGAACTGAGACTTCGGTAACGTTTTATTAACGCCTAAAGATTGATTTCTGTGCTGGTATAATCGTTTTTTATGTTATCGTATTTTGGTATTTTGTTTATGAAATTGTATTGGTCATCATTTAGTTCTTCAATGACTTCCGACTACAAGTAAGGTATCGGGGTTGTTTCATTCTCTGCTTATTTTAAAACAACGTGTATAATTTTTTTACTCGATTTTCTGCAAAATTAGGTTGACATTGGTGAGTTCCCTCCTTTATTATCACAGAATGTCCGGTGATCAAATTGGCGTTACACACTTTTCTTTTAACGCATCTCTATACAATATGCCCGTTGGGACTCAAACGCTTCATTGCGTACCGATATCCATTACGAATCAATAAATCGCCTCCCCTTTAAGATTTTATAAGTTCATAAAGTTTATTATCAGGCGCCACTTCATTCGACACACTGCAAAAAGGAGACAGTAGTTTGTCCATCGTGGGAAGTAGTCTCTATATTTTGTACCCCATAATTTCATGTAAATGTTTCCCTACTTATAGGTAAAACATCAGATTTCCATTCCGAACCAGAGAGGACACGTGAAGATGAACTTCCTGGAGTCGCCGTTTGTGATGATATTGGTAGTCGAAATCTTGAACTAATTGCTATAAAATTGCAACTACCTCAGTATCTTCGCTGTTTTCTCGTCATCGTCGGGCTGATAATCATTACCGTTGAATGGTTCTGCATCGGAGTCAGTTTTCTAAAAATCTCTACAATTCTTCCGCACTGTAATTTCATCTAGCCATTTTAGCTAATATGAATTTATCAATAGTATGTACGATCCCAAGTTTTACCATGGTACACACCAATGACTTTTCGGTGCTTTACGAAGTTATGTGTGTATTTATCGCAGGTTTATAAGTGTCCGGTTAATGGCAATAGGCTCGCCACCTATTATTTAGGGACCTATACATAAACTGGCGAAATGTGGGTGCTAGCACCTCTGCCTTTCCGTCCTTCGGGGATATAGGCGTGAGTTTACTCTTTTTTTGTTTTGAGTAAACATAAAAAAATAAAATTTTACGCACGCTTACGAAAATAAAATATGGAAAATCAATACAACATATTAATAAAGGAGATGGATTCGCTTTCAGTTGAGAGTGGCCTCAAGTGAGAGCTTATACTTAGTCTGGCCATAAATACTGTTACAATTAAAATAAGAAAGATATTACATTTGAATTTGGAATCTGTCATTTTTATACGATTGTTTATTGTGTTTTCTAATTTTGGCGCCAATACATTGTACAATATTTTGCTATATTAAATTGGAGTGGGGTGATAAAGAAAACCGAATCGCTGTGATTGCATTACACGAAGTTGGTATGGAGCCGAATGTAATTTTTAAAACTCTCCATACGCTTGGTATTAGTCAAATGTTTGTGTACCGGGCTATTAATAGGTACAATGAGACCTCCTCTGTTTGTGACAGAAAAAGATCTGGCCGTCCACGTAGTGTTCGTACGAAAAAGGTGGGCAAAGCAGTAAGGGAAAGAATTCGAAGAAATCCTGTCCGAAAGCAAAAGATTTTATCTCGGGAGATGAAGATACGTGGGGCGCACTATAAATTTCCGGAATGAATATGAAAAAATACTATTAAAGGTACAAAATTAATTTATTGTTTTTCAAAATAATCTCCCTTGGCGTCTATGCACTTTTTCATTCGATCAAACCAGTTTTGAAAACTTTTGTGCCACTCCTCTGTGGTGACCTCTGAAACGTGTTTTTCATACTCCTCGACAGCCTCTTCTGGTGATGAAAATCGTTAGCCGCGTAATTGGTTCTTAATTTTTGGGAACAGATAAATATCACAAGGTGCAGGGTCGCGACTGTATGCAGGATGACTCATGAGTTCTACATTTTTCGCCTTCAAAAAGTCGTTTGTCTGTCTGGCCGTGTGAGAACTAGCATTGTCGTGGTGCAGGATGATACGGCGTTTACGGTTATTTTTACGGAGTTCGTCAATAACTTCCGGCAAACAAATGGTCGTGTACCAGTCACTATTCACAGTACGACGATTTTCTAAAGCAACAGTAGCCACGTGTCCAGTTTTATTAAAAAAAGAAGCAATCATCCGCTTAGATGAACTTTTCACGCGCGCCACTTTGGTTGGTTTCGGCTCATCTTGAAAGACCCATACGCTCGATTGCTGCTTTGTTTTGGGATCGTAGCAATAAATCCATGTTTCGTCACCTGTTACTATGTCCCACACCAAATTTGACGCACCTTCGTTGAATCTGGTAAGCATGGCACTGCACCAAGTGACGCGGTCCGTTTTTTGATCCTCGGTCAAGTTATGTGGGATCCACCGCGAGCACAGCTTTCTCACACCCAAATGTTTGTGTAGGATTGATTGTATTTGACTCATGCCTATTTCTAAGGATGCGCGAATTTCATGGTAGGTCACATGCCTGTCTGTTTCAATCATACGGCGCACAGCATCGATGTTTTTGTTGGTCACAGCGGTGGACGGCCGACCATCGCGAGATTCGTCACTGAGATTGATACGACCACGCTTGAATTCTGCAAACCAGCTATAAACGGTCGTCTTGCATGGAGCTTCATCGCCAAAAGCTGTTTCAAGCCGAGCGATGCTCTGTTAAGCCGTCAAATTACACTTAAAATCGTAGAAAATCATACTACGAAAATTTTCCCGAGTTAAATCCATGTTGATGCAGACACGTAATTTTTTAAATGGCGCCACAAGGTAAAAACAAAAGACAGTCAGATGAAACAAACTGTATTCTACAGCCAAAGAGTTCTATTTTCAAATGTTGTAATAAATTTTTAAATATTGTTTATGTAAGTGGCCAGTTCCGGAAACTTTTAGTGTAACCTATGTAGCACCCAGAACTATGTCGCGCATTTTAAAAGATGACTTAGGACTTGCAGCCTATAAGAGACGCACTGGTCATTTTTTCACTGATAATTTAAAAAAGAATAGGGTGGTAAAATCGAAGCAACTACTGAAGCGGTACGCAAAGGGAGGTCACAGAAAAATTATGTTTACGGATGAGAAAATCTTTACAATTGAGCAATATTTTAACAAACAAAATGACCGTATTTATGCTCAAAGCTCTAAGGAAGCTTCCCAATTAGTCGACAGAGTGCAACGTGGGCATTATCCGACTTCAGTGATGGTTTGGTGGGGTGTTAGCTATGAAGGAGTGACTGAGCCATATTTTTGTGAAAAAGGTATAAAAACATCGGCACAAGTGTATCAAGATACCACTCTTGAGAAGGTAGTTAAACCCCTTAACAACACCATGTTCAATAACCAAGTATGGTCCTTCCAACAAGACTCAGCGCCGGGTCATAAAGCTCGGTCCACGCAGTCTTGGTTGGAAGTGAACGTTTCGGACTTCATCAGAGCTGAAGACTGGCCGTCGTCTAGTCCCGATCTTAATCCGCTGGATTATGATTTATGGTCAGTTTTAGAGAGTATGACTTGCTTTAAACGCCATGATAATTTGGAGTCCCTAAAACAATCCATACGATTGGCAGTGAAGAATTTTCCCATGGAAAGAGTGCGTGCTTCTATTGATAACTGGCCTCAACGTTTAAAAGGACTGTGTTGCAGCCAATGGAGACCACTTCGAATAAGCTTTTTATATTTTAAATTGTTTTATATTTACGTATTAAACTAACACACTGTAAAAGTAATAAATATTATTTGCAAAAAAAAAAATGTTTTTTCTTCGTAACAATATTTATGGCTAGACTAGGTGTATTAATAAACCATCCCTGAAAAATCTGCAGATTTTGAACATCAGAGAGTAGAGTTATAAGAGATTTAGTAAGTGAGGTTATGCAAGAAATTAACTTTTTTGAACTATCATTTCTATGTTTTTTTTATAGAAAGTAGTTATTTTTATTGTAAAAGATTTATATTGTACTCAGGGATAATGTAACAAAACTTACAAATAGATTTTAATATAAAAAAAAATTGATAATTCTGTTCATTTATCACAATTCTTTTTTGTTATACCACTTAGGTGGCAGACAAGCACACGGCCCACCTGATGGAAAGTGGTTACCGTGGTCTGTGGACGTTTGTAACACCAGAGGAGTCACAGTCGCGCTGCCAACCCTGTAAATATAGAGTTTCTGTGCCGTCAGTGTAGAAGACAAAGCAAGTCCGAAGTTCCAAGTGGTGCTTCCACAGTTTCAGAGTATTCTTCTGGGCGCGTAGTCAGCAGAAGGTCCAGTATAGAGCTTCTGTGGGTCTCTATTTCTAGTGTTCTAGTAATAGAATGCACCAGTTGAGAGAACCCGTAGGCCAGTGCGAAGTCATGAGCAGCCCTTCCCGCAAAATCAGTTCTAAGAGACCCCAACCACTCTACGTGGTGAGCGTTAAAGTCTCCCAAAAATACTAAGTCTGCGGTGGGGTACTGCTCAATTACCCTGTCCGCCGACCGCTGCAGGTGCTCAAACAGTTGAGCCGTGCCCAAGTCACAGCTATGAGACCTGTAGAGGCATGCATAGACACGGAAAGAAAGAAAGAAAATGATCCATACGTGCCCAAAGAGTGGACAGGTCCCTGTCTTCCAGGCCATTAAGACGGCGACAGCAAATATCATCCCGGACGTACAAGCACACCCCAGCGCGACTCAAGAAGTTGTGCTCGAGTTTGTACCCGGGGTACATTAGGTAGGCTGTATTAGCCGGGCATGATATTTGCGTCTCCGTCAAAAAGAATAACGTAGGCTGCGCGGTTTCTAGATGGCGGTGGACCTCGTTAAGGTTTAGAGTGGAGGCCCCTGATATTGCACATATCCACTTGCAATGTGGATGATGATGCCGCTGTGGTTACACATATTCTTTTATTCCGGGCCATAAATAGGTTGAGGGGGGGGGGGGGGGGGAAGGCAAAGAAAGTTTCTGAGCTGTCAGTGCAGAAGACAAAGCAAGGCTTCGTACCACCACATACAAGCGGTGTCAGCTTAAGCCTTTGGTCTTCCCACTGACAACACAAAACCTCCCCAGTGAGCTCTGGCTACCCTACTCACCGTCGGAAACACAACTAGAGGTTATTATGGTCGCGGTATTTTGTAGGGCGAGTTACCCCAGTCAGACTGCTCAATTGGGATGGGAATGGCTCTACAATTTTTTTTTTTATTATAATTACAAATTATATGTTATAAAATTACTTTTATTTGAAATCTCTTTAACTGTTACCTGCTAGAAAACAGCAAATTATTAGTGTACGTATTTAATAAAACGGATTGATTCAGTAAACCGCGGTAGCCTAGTGGTATGGGTAATGGACTGCTGAGACGAGGTCTCGGGTTCGATCCCAGGTTTTACCATGGCACACACCAATGACTTTTCGATGCTTTTCGAAGTTATGTGTGTATTTATCGTAGGTTTATAAGTGTCCGGTTAATGGCAATAGGCTCGCCACCTATTACATTGGGACTTAAACATAAACTGGCGAAATGTGGGTGCTAGCACCCTTGCCTACTCTTTCGGGGATATAGGCGTGAGTTTATGAGTTTATGTTATGCCCTTTACGACTTACTTATAATGCACCTAACAAGTTTCTTAGACTAATCTTGTTTACTTTATATTATGTAGATATAGACGCCAACATTATGCAGCGTTACTCGTTGGGACGAAAAGTGTTCCGTCGAGTAACACCTGTGACATGTTGGGATTATTTTCCCCACCCAGTATTTTGCACTGTTACTCGTTGTTGGCACAAACATAGTTAGCACAAAAAGTGTGGCATCCAGCAATACTTGTGACACGTTGGGATTTTTTTTCCATTAAGTAACACCAATATTTTGCACTGTTACTTGTTGCGACAAAAAATATTGCATCCAGTAACACGTGTGACACTGGGAATTTTTATCCCAACTAGTAACAGTATTACACGATTGAGTGTTACTACGTGGGCACTCAACTAGTTAGTATTAGGTGACTCTTGTCTCTATCAACGCATGAGGGAGAATAGTATAAGAAGGAATGAGGTAAGTATGGGTAAGAATGGGGTAAGTATACTTAGTCTGGCCATAAATACTGTTACAATTAAAATAAGAAAGATATTACATTTGAATTTGGAATCTGTCATTTTTATACGATTGTTCATTGTGTTTTCTAATTTTGGCGCCAATACATTGTACAATATTTTGCTATATTAAAATGGAGTGGGGTGATAAAGAAAACCGAATCGCTGTGATTGCATTACACAAAGTTGGAATGGAGCCGAATGTAATTTTTATAACTCTCCATACGCTTGGTATTAACCAAATGTTTGTGTACCGGGCTATTAGTAGGTACAATGAGACCTCCTCTGTTTGTGACAGAAAAAGATCTGGACGTCCACGTAGTGTTCGTACGAAAAAGGTGGTCAAAGCAGTAAGGGAAAGAATTCGAAGAAATCCTGTCCGAAAGCAAAAGATTTTATCTCGGGAGATGAAGATAGCACCCAGAACCATGTCGCGCATTTTAAAAGATGACTTAGGACTTGCAGCCTATAAGAGACGCACTGGTCATTTTTTAACTGATAATTTAAAAAAGAATAGGGTGGTAAAATCGAAGCAACTACTGAAGCGGTACGCAAAGGGAGGTCACAGAAAAATTTTGTTTACGGATGAGAAAATCTTTACAACTGAGCAACATTTTAACAAACAAAATGACCGTATTTATGCTCAAAGCTCTAAGGAAGCTTCCCAATTAGTCGACAGAGTGCAACGTGGGCATTATCCGACTTCGGTGATGGTTTGGTGGGGTGTTAGCTATGAAGGAGTGACTGAGCCATATTTTTCTGAAAAAGGTATCAAAACATCGGCACAAGTGTATCAAGATACCATTCTTGAGAAGGTAGTTAAAGCCCTTAACAACACCATGTTCAATAACCAAGTATGGTCATTCCAACAAGACTCAGCGCCGGGTCATAAAGCTCGGTCCACGCAGTCTTGGTTGGAAGTGAACATTTCGGACTTCATCAGAGCTGAAGACTTGCCGTCGTCTAGTCCCGATCTTAATCCGCTGGATTATGATTTATGGTCAGTTTTAAAGAGTATGGCTTGCTCTAAACGCCATGATAATTTGGAGTCCCTAAAACAGTCCATACAATTGGCAGTGAAGAATTTTCCCATGGAAAGAGTGCGTGCTTCTATTGATAACTGGCCTCAACGTTTAAAGGACTGTGTTGCAGCCGATGGAGACCACTTCGAATAAGCTTTTCATATTTTAAATTGTTTTGTATTTATTTATTAAACTAACACACTGTAAAAGTAATAAATATTATTTGCAATAAAAAAAATGTTTTTTCTTCGTAACAATATTTATGGCTAGACTAGGTAGATAGAAATGGTGTTAATATAGGAAAAAATGGGAGTAATAATCTATGTGGATTAATTTAAAAAATACAACTTACAGTACTTTGCCTCCGCCGAAAAGCGATATGGTTATAGTTGACGAGGATGTGCCCGTCATGACCGTGCGGTCGATGAGTAGAGCGGTGAACTCGCCGTATATGATGACCCCCACCGGCACAAACAGCCCATTGATGCAGGCGTTGATTATAGCGAAAAACAGCATGATAATCTCGCATGGTTTCGCGTATCTATACTGTGAACATAGCAAATATTGCTGTTAGCATACCTATAGGTAGTAAAATCAACCAATTCTGTGAACAAAAGGAGGCTGCCACTTTCCTTTCACTAGTGTGAAATCGTGCCAGCAATAAAATAGTACGCATTTTACAGTCATAACTTACTGTAGTTCCAATTTTGCGACTACCCGGAATAGTTGATTTTAATATGCAATGTGTAGTACTCCTTAAGTAGTAGTGTATCAAGATCAAGTGCGTCAAGATCAGCAGTAGTGACCCACAAGCAATGGCACTCGGGAAGCACCAGTGAAACTCAGTGGCTAAGGGAAAGAGAACTAACGCAGTAAATAATCAAGAGGAACGCCACGCAGCTATTTCGTTTGTACGGGCCACAATGCGATAGATTATTTCGATTATGATAAAAAAGAAATTGAATTGGTCTAGGCGGAATTCGAACCCTCTTTCACTTACAGGGTGAACGTTCTGACAACAGAGCCATCGAACCTTCGGCTGAAACCATCCAAATTGTGCTACTGGTATACATATATTCGTCTTATTATTATAAAATTATATAATTCAATCACCGCGGTAGCCTAGTGGTATGGGTAATGGACTACTGAGACGAGGTCTCGGATTCGATCCCAGGTTTTACCATGGCACACACCAATGACTTTTCGATGCTTTTCGAAGTAATGTGTGTATTTATCGCAGGTTCATAAGTGCCCGGTTAATGGCAATAGGCTCGCCACCTATTACATTGGGACCTAAACATAAACTGGCGAAATGTGGGTGCTAGCACCTCTGTCTATTCCTTCGGGATATAGGCGCGAGTTTGTGTTACATATGTTATGTTTACTCCAATCAATCAATTAGTCTATCGCAGGCCACTGCTGAGTATATGCCCCTTCCAATGGTGGAAGGCTTTGGTCTACTGAATCCTCGATGGCCAAACTGGTTGGTCAAATGATATACTTAATACTTACTAATTGGAATAAAGAAACTGGCTCTGCAAACTGCTTGTCTTCTTCACTAGACAGAAACATAAGATATTATTAGGCTTTTGTTAAGTTTTATTGATGAGAATAATAATTAGAAAATATATGTTTTTATATGAATATAATTTATATGCTGTAAATAACGAAATTGTAATACAGGGCGGGTATTACAATTTCTTTATTTATAACCTATACATTTATTGAAAATGTATCTTTTACAAGTTTTCTGTATCCTGTGTTATGCAAATAAATTATTTGATTTGATAAAGAGAAATGATAAGAATATCATTATTTGCAAGAAACATTTTGAATAGGTGGAAAGTGGTAACAAAGAATCAAATAATAAATTTCATTTATTCAGTTTAGACACATAAAGAGCACATATGAACGTCAAAATTTTACAATTAGGTATGTCAAGAAATAATATAAAAATATTAAATAATGGAAAATTAACCACTGGAAAATGATTCTTTCGCTGGTTTGGTAGGTTAGTTCTACTGAGGAGATACCTGCAAGAAACTCAGCGAACTATATTAGAACTAGATTATGTTTCTGTTTTAAATTTGTTGTAGTTTACAATTTATTTTCTGCGAGCAAGCAAGAGACTCATTTTGACGACGCATTTACATCATCAAGATACTCGTCTACTTTATAGTATATACCTTTACTCATTAAAGTTTTTTTCACTTCTATTTAAAATTTATTTAATGGCATGTTAATCAAATCCTGAGGAATTTTATTAAATATTTTTATACAGCTGCCTACAAATGAATCACTAACCTTGTGAAGCCTAAGTTTTGGTACAACTAGTTTATTTTTGTTTCTCCTATTAAAATTGTGTACTTATGATAGTTTTTCGAAAAGATTTAGGTTTTTTCGTACATATAAGATATTATCATAAATCTATTGAGAAGCAACTGTTAAAATAATAATTTCTTTGAAAAATTATTTCAGCGAGTCACGGGGTCTGCGGCTATAGATAACTCGTATCGCTCGTTTCTGTAGTACAAATATAGTCTCAATATCGGTAGCTGAGCCCCACAGCCGCAGACCGTATGACATAACGCTATTACCGTGGCCTATGGATGTGCGCACAGAACCCTGTAAGAAGAGAGTTTCTGTGCCGTCAGTGCAGAAGACACAACCAGAGCAAGCATTTGATCTTCCCACTGACATAAGTTGACTCACTGCACTGCGCGCGCGATTTAGGACAGACGTGTTAATCTACCTAACGATATTACTCAAACTGTCATTAAATCCTATTCAGTGCAAAAGATACCTTAAAGTAGTGAGTGGAAGGTTTATTGTTGCGTTTTTACAGTGTTGATTGGCCGGTGTATATCGTACAAAAAAGATACAAAAAAGCTTATAAAATCATGTCTGTGAAACGTTCTCCGAAGAAAACCAACTTAACTCCCGATTTGTCAGCTGCTGCTGAAACTAAGGAACCTAGTACTGCGATTCGAAGAAGGAAGCAACCGGATAGTTTTGTGCCTACCGTCGATCCGAGCCCATCTGTTATGAGCCGTGAAATCGTGAACGCGCTCAATGATTTGCGTTGTGAACTAGATGTTAAGCTAACGAAAATCAATGACAGCATAATTAAAACAATAAAGGCTGATCTTGATGTCCTCAGAGACACGTCACTCGAGATCAAACAAGATATTAATGCACTTCGCTTAGAACACTCCTCTTTCAAAATGCAAATAGCCCAATTTGAACACTCGCTTCAATTTCACGCCAGTGAGGTATTGGACCTTAAGAGTAAAGTTGAAGAAATTGGTACACGGACTTTATTAGTTTCCAATGTGAACGACCAACTCTCAAGTTTCGAACAAAAAATCGAATCGCTAGAACAGCAAGCCCGTCTCAATAATATTGAAATCTGTAATCTGCCGGAAAAGCGAGACGAAGACCTTCATGGGTTGGTGGAACGTATCGGTGCTGCCATTGGATGCCCTATACCTCGCCAGGATGTCTTAGCCATTCACCGCGTCCCCCATGCCCGTACTCAGGAGAACAACCAGCCCAAGAACATTATAGTGAAATTGGGCTCAAGGACCCTTCGTAATAATATATTAAGTGCTTATCGTTTATCTAAAAATGTGTCATCTGACGTAATTGGTATATCAGGTACTGCCCACAAAATTTACATTAACGAACACCTCACGTTATACAACAAAAAATTATTTCGTTTAGGTCGTGAGATGGCCAATAAACATAACGTTAAGTACGTATGGGTTAAAAATGCTACTATTCTTATTAAAGCAACTGATAGCTCAAAAACATTCGCTGTGCGATGTCTTAGCGATGTTGACAAAATTGCAAAGTATAAATAATAATCTACTGCATAATAGTCACTTTTGTTATTTGTGCTTAAGCTTGAGTTATAACCCTAAACACAACATGTCTACCCGTTACTCAATTAACCGTAATAGATACCACACTACTTTTGATATATATCACCTATATTATGCAATTATACTGATTACTGTTCAAATAGTTTTGCTAATTCTATATTCGTACATATTAATAGTGATTACCTCTCATAACTGTTATCGTTTTATTAGTGCTACCTTAAACTTTTACATTAAATATGCTACTTATTATGTATTATACCAGCTATCTTTCATGCCTATAATTAAATATGCTACCTGTTATATATTATACCAACTATCTTTCATGCTTGTAATAATAATCACTCCAATAATTCTGTGTACGAGTATATTAGTGGTTGTTTACTCTCATAACTCTTGTTGTTTTTTTAGTGCTACTTACTGTAAACTTATATATTTAAAATATGTTACCAACAGTCTTATGACGAACAGGGTCATTTCATACAATCCAACAAGTTTTATATTTAATCTTCACACAATTGTTGAGCTGTGTGTGGATAACTCTTATCATAACTCGATTTTACAACGTCACTGTTTGCGAACTGACTCCAAGTTACAGAATGTACTAACGAATGCCTGCTTTCATATTATAATTTACCTATTCTTTTGTAACCCTATAACACACAATGCCTAACAACAGTCTATCCTTCTACTATCAGAACTGTGGAGGAATCCGCACTAAATTACACACACTATATAACAACATTCTTTCTTCATCCTTTGACGTAATTATAATAACTGAAACCTGGCTTACGCCTCACTTGAGCGACAATGAGTTCATTGACGACCGCTATTTAGTTTTTAGAGACGACAGGGACCGTATTACTACAAATAAGCTGGACGGAGGGGGTGTTCTGATAGCTGTGTTACGCGAGCTCCGGCCTGTCAGAGTGTCCACATGTCCTCCCGTCACTGGCATCGAGCACGTTATGATCAAGCTCCTTGCGGCGCGTCCGAATAGGCACCACATAATTAGCGCTGCCTATATACCACCTCGCACAAAAGACGACGTATACCTATCTCATCTGTCTATATTAGAAAATATTATAACTGAGCCGTCCACTAAATCATTTTTTTTGTGGGAGATTATAATCGACCTGAGATCGAATGGCCTGACAAATGTAGTAACATCTTCTAGATTTTTTAGGAACACAGCACAAAGCATCTGTATTCCATTACATTTGTTATTTAACAAATGTCTAAGCGAGGGATTATTTCCGAGTATATGGAAGCGGGCCTTTATTACACCTATTTATAAAAGTGGGGATAAGGGCAATATTGCAAATTATAGGCCAATATCCATATTGTCCGCCTTGTCTAAGCTTTTTGAGAGTCTAGTTCACAGTCATTTGTTTCCACTTCTAAATGATATCATTATACCTGAACAGCACGGTTTTGTCAAATCCCGATCCACTGTCAGTAATCTCACAATTTTTACTCAATTTTTATTTGAGAACATGGATCGAGGCACCCAAGTTGATACTGTATATACTGACTTTCGGAAGGCTTTTGACAGGGTGGATCATAAAATACTTCTTGATAAAATAGCTTTTAACGGTATAAGAGGGAATTTGCTCAGGTGGTTTGCATCTTATATATTTCGCAGGTCACAGAAGGTTGTTGTCAATGGACATGAGTCCGATTATGTGGTCGTTGAGTCTGGTGTGCCCCAGGGATCAGTATTGGGCCCTTTGCTCTTTATTATTTACATAAACGATATAAAGTCTTGCTTCCTAAACTCTAAACTACTAATGTACGCAGACGACTTAAAAATTTATAAGACCTGTACGAACAACTATGACTGCATTCTTCTACAAGAGGATCTAGACAGGCTCTCAGAATACTGTTTGGTTAATAAGCTTAATCTAAGTCTGCCTAAATGTCATGTTATATCGTTTACGAAAAACATAAACACTACAAATTTTAAATACACTCTTAACGGCACAGTGCTAGATAAGACTGATAGCGTAAGAGATCTCGGCCTCCTACTGGACTCTAAATTACGTCTTGACACTCACATTGATTACATCATTAACAAAGCCGTTAGGATGTACGGATTCGTCATGCGGTCTTGTATTGACTTCAAGAAACTTTCTACTTTCCTCTACCTATAAAAACTTTAATTCGTTCCCAAATTGAATATGCGGTGCCTATTTGGACCCCTTTTTACCAAAAATATACGCATAGAATTGAAATGGTTCAAAAAAGATTCCTTCGTACCACCCATTATAAATGTTTTCATACTAGGATTCCTTACACGGAACTGTTAAAATATCACAAAATTTTGAGCTTGGAGCACAGACGTAAATTGCTGATGGTTATGATGCTGTACGGCATATGCAATAATAAATTCAATTGTATTGAACTTACTAATAAGTTGTGTTATGTGGTTCCTAGAACTGCTGTTCGCCGCGGGGTGTGCGTGCCCAGATTGTTTTACACAGAAAAGTGTAGAACAAACGCTGGGGAGCGAGCACCTCTGCGGCGATTATTGGCAACCTACAACTCACATTTTGCTGATCTCGATATTTTTGCGCTTTCTGAGAACCAATTCAAGAAAATGGTTTCTGAAACTCTCGCTAATGACTCCTATTCGGATGTCATTCTGCGGGGATTGAGTTTTTACTACGCGTTCGTTTTTTAAAATACAATTATAAATTCGTGGACAATAGTGTGGGTTGTGCGTTTTTATTTTGTATGCCTGGTTTTTTAAGATTTTATTGTAACGCATAACTGTTTTTGTCTCTAATAAATAAAATAAAATAAAACTTATAACCATCGCGAGCCGGCCCTGCCGGGGATCGATGGGGACAGTGTTTCCCACACCCGAGTGACCCATCTCATAATACTATATTCCATATTTGTGGGGATTTCAGCACAGAGAAGGTGCCCTCATCTTATAAATCTATTATGTCAATCTTCTTTAGTCTTTTCTCTCATCAAATCAATCTCTGCTCCAAAACTGTATTCACTACGAATTTATGTAGATCTTAAAAAGTACTTACGCTTGCTGTTCTAATCCCTTTTCAGTTAGATAAGCGGAAGTGTGAGCAAGTTGGGAGATAGTCAAGGAGTTTTGGCGCCAACCGCCGACGACCGACGACTGTCCAAGGCTGGATCGACGTATTCTTGTAAAGCTCCTTATCGATTCATCGCGTTTCATTCTCGATTTAGACCGCCTGTGAATGAAAGTTTGATTTAGATGGAGAATTTATGATTACACTAAATCGCCCAGCTTCGCTCGTGGCATGTTTTGAAACTTCCTATCACCTTATCAGCTTATGTATATCAGCTTATCCTGCTTTGTCTTTTACACTGACGGCACAGATACTTTTATGCTTACATGGTTGGCAGCGCGATTGTGACTCCCTTGGTGTTACACACGATCATAGGCCTCGTTAACCACTTTCCATCAGGTGGGTCGTGTGCTTGTCTGCCAACCATGTGGTATAAAAAAACCCCTTTGAACTCGTATTTTTTTAGTTTTTTAATAATGTATGGAAAATTGCCGGATTTGATGACATTTATAATATTCCGCCCCTTCAGATGTAGCGTGATGATATATGCTATATATATATATATAGCTTTAAACCTTCGTCGATAAACGGATTATTCAATAAAAAGAGTTTTTTTTCAATTCGAAGTAATAGTTCCTGAGATTCAACAACAACAAACTCTTCAGTTTTAAAATATTAGTATAGGTCAGTGGCGTGGGGTTTCTATAGCCCGTTTCTACTAGATCTAGATCTAGGTAAGGTATTTTATATAGGACATGCCAATTTAACTTCACCTCGCCAGATGGTAAGCTCAGCTCAAAGTCCCAGGAAAGAGTTTCACGATACAGACACGTAGAATGTTACGATGGTGGCATTCAGCTTAACAGACTCATAAGTTGCTTATCCACACCCCGCTTAAAGGACCCGGGACTGTAGGAAGAAGGAAACACGTGAGCTGGTAAGAAATTTCAGGTCTTAATGGTGCGGCAAAGGAAAGAGTCTCCGAACCGCTAGGTTCTTGACCGGATACTCTGAACCGTGTGCGGATGATATTTAAACCCTGCACGTGTTGTCCTGTGTAGGAAAGCAGAGGGTAGGACTAACTGGAAGAGCTCATCAGAACCCCAACTTTTTTCCACCGGTTTCCCTTCTGAAAATGTTCATCTTTCGCCACTTGACTACATTATACGACAATGGGTGTACAGTATACAGGGTTCGAATAAACTATAGAAATTGCCTAACTTAAGTACCTACTGTACCGCGACATTTTTTATACCACTTAGGCGGCAGACAAGCACACGGACCACCAGATGAAAAGTAATTACCGTGATCTATGGACATGTGCAACACCAGGGGAGTCATACTCGTGCTGCTGACACTGTAAGAACCTTGTAATATCTCTTCTTGAAGAAACCTATATTTAACTGACAGGAAGTGAATGTTGAGATAACTGCAACTAGAGACGAATAGAAAAAGAACACTTGTTGCGCCGACCCTAAACAAACTTGGGATAAGGGCAGGAGAAGGATGATGATGATGATGATGAAGTTCAAAATAGTGTATATTGATGTATTTATATGTAATTAGTTATTAAGAAATACATTTATGTACATACAAATATATACAATCCTCTCGTATTCATTCTGTCTCTACCTCTAAACTCAACAAACAACAAAATAAAGGTAACATAAGAATTTGAAGCGCGCATACAGGAATGAGCCCATCTATATTAATTTAAAAAAGTTGAAGAGTTTGTTTGTTTGTTCGAACGTCTAATCTATAGAACTACTGGTTTGAATTGAAAACTTCTTTTTGTATTGAATAGTCCGTTTATCGACGAAGGTTTTAGGCTATTAATCATCACGCTGCTACTTAAGGAAGCGGAGCAGTAATCATAAATGTCAACAAATCCGGCAGACTTCCATCCATTATCTGAAGACTAACGGGCTTTACAGAGGTGATATGAAGTATGTAGCAAAAGAACTTGAAAGAGAGATTTACTCCTAAAAAACTTTTTCTCTGTTCACCGCCAATACTCCAGTTCCTCCGTGATCATGGTGCTTGCAACAGCGCCGAAATATCGGAAACTCGAAACAATGCAACATGGTAAATATCCCGATTATTTTGATACTGATGTGAGTGACCATGATAGTTTAAATACCTATAGTGATATGAGTAATCGCGGTAGCCTAGTGGTATGGGTAATGGTTCGATCCCAGGTTTTACCTTGGCACACACCAATGACTTTTTGATGCTTTTCGAAGTTATTTGTGTATTTATTCATCGCAGGTTTATAAGTGCCCGGCTACAGGCAATAGGCTCGCCACCTATTACATTGGAACCTAAACATAAACTGGCGAAATGTGGGTGCTAGCAACCTCTGCCTACCCCTTTGGGGATATAGGCGTGAGTTTATGTTTATGTTTTATGAGGATACAAAATATGCCACAGGTGAAGCTGGGGTGGGTTAGCTAGTGGACCAACATAAAGTAACTATAAGGGACAGTTGCTAGAGCGATGTAAACAGGTGCTGCGTGTCACCAAAATGTTTTTTTATACCACTTAGGTGGTATATAAGCATACAGGCTGATGCGATTTGTTTCATCAGGTGCGATGGAAAGTAGTTTCCGTGGCGTACGGACGTGAGCAACACCAGGAGCCAGTAGGAACCCTTTAGCACCCATTTTGAAGAACCCCAAGAATCCCAGAGAAAGAATACAAACATCACCACTCCATCTCATCCGACGGGTGGCGTAAGAGACGACTAACGCAAAATAATGTAGACGAAAATTACAGCGAGAGAAAAAAACTCGAAATAAAACCCTCTTTTTACGTAAGTAAAGACGAAATAAAACCCTGTACCTACCAACTCATCTGGACAGCGTAGAAACAGTAAGCCAAAATCTCCCAATGTTTAGAGAGGCATATGTTCAGCTGTGGACTGCGATGGGTTAATTGACTGATTAATCGATAGTCGTTAAGAAAAACCACAGCAGGGAGTTCAGTCCCCAGCTGAAGCGAAATTAAGTTCCTTTCCTTTCATACCGTAGTACGATGTTTCCGGTCGCAGTGTGTGAGGATGAATTCTCTACCTATGGAGCGGTTCAATGTTTATGATGGAAAGATCATGTGAGGAACTCCCACATTCGCGCCAGCCTTCATATTCGTATAAGAGGAGTATTACTATCAAGCCAAAAGACCACTCCATCTCTTCCTGTGGGTGTCGTAGAAAGCGACTAAGGGATAGTAATCCGACAGTAAACATATAGCATGACAAAGTACCCGTTTAACGACAATAAGCTCGCACCCTATGACCTGGGATCAATAATCATAGTTGGCGAAATGTGGGTGTTGATACACTACCCGTAAACACTTACCCCTTCGGGGATTTACAAGCGTGAATATATACCTCGGAACACATATCATGCACATAAGTCGCGAGACAAATGAGATCCTGGCGCGCGCGGACTGTTTTGTAGTTATCCATGTTTTGTGAATTTGATCTCGTCCACTGCCGTAGTACTCCGTGCTATCCTCGAAAAACACATTTTAGGTCCAAGATATATGACCCAAAGTAAATGTATGCGAAGCCCTTCCACTGGGATGATGACGAAAATGTACGATGAAATGACGAACAAGTAGTTTTCCAATTTGTTCAAATGTGACTCCTATGTGTTTATTATAGGTGAAGGTAAGAAATGTACGTAATTACCTATATTGCGCGATATAACCTTTATTACCATAATTTCGAAATAATTTAATATCATAGCTTGAGATATATTACACTGTTTAATTTTGAAAACATTTTTGTGCCAAAACTTGCAAGGTTATGAAAGGTTTGTTTATTTGTTTATCTTTAATTGAAACTGACAGATGCCATTTCAAGTTGTACAAAAACGGTATAAACTAAGAAGTATCTACTAATGTTGCTGTAATACAGTCTACTTGTTTATGGTCCTTTATCTGTACGTTTTCTACTAAGTTTTATTTGTTAGTACTTATCGTTTACACTTATATCAATCGACTAGCTGTGCTCGCGACTTCAAGCGCGCACTTAGATCTAAGTTGAATATTCCTAGCACATACATACACATAACCCTAATACGTTTTCTAATATTACAGTAGGCTAAATTACGCCTTATAACACCAGCTTAAAATCGGTAAAGCTACTTTAGAAGAGACATAAGGAGCAAACCGACAGAGCTTTTTCTTTTTTTCTTCTTCATGTGAATAACAACAATTTAAAAAGCTAAATGCGCCCATCCCAAAACTCGGCGACACTGTACATTCCGTCGCTTCATTCAGGTCAGCAATTGTGGAGGTGTAGAGGCACACTGTGCCTACCTTTTTTTTAAACCGTAGTAGTTGAAGGCTCTACGGTTCCGCCATAGAGGCAATACTGAAACAATTAATTGTGCAGCCGTCGATTTGTATAAGGAGCGTGAAGCGTCAACGGGAGCAGAATTCTACGCGGTCGTAGCCGTGAGCAACAACTAGTATTAAGTATAAACAAATATTCTTCTAGAGTCTCGTTATCGATTGGACGATAGAGTTTAAAATTGAACACATTTTTATTTTAGCGGATAATCCACGTCAAGCTGGATATGATGGTGGAATCGATTCGGACGCAGTTTATCTACCGCATTGCGGTGCCTTCATCAAGCGCTGCCTTACTTTTTTAGGCGAGGCTTACCCATTAATATTATTATATATTATGATTTACTTTAGCAACTTAAACATAAAAGACTAAGTCATTTTCAGACGATATTTCAGCTAGAAAATGTTCAGTACTATATTATACTCTTGTGTAGAGTAAGAAATACAGATTATATTTGGCCTACTGTTTCCACCCTGGCTAGACGGGCTGGTTCAGGGTTTTATATCGAGTTTTTCTTCTCTTGCAGAGATATCGTCTGCTTATTTTTCTTTCAACACCCTTCGGATGAGATGGGGGCATCTCCATCAGAGGTCAGAATGACAGTCGGTTCTTAAAAAGTCAACCAAACCAATCATAAGGAGTAGGAGAGTGGACATTGGGCTCCAAAATACAAACATAGATGGAACCTGGATTGTCGTCGGATGGAGAAGAGTACAATCAGCGTCAAAACAACCTTAACTGCAAAGTCCCAAAATGATCTTATTACCAAGGTATTACGAGCAAATCATACTGTTCTATTGATTTAAATTGTATGATTGGTGAAATGTGAGTGTTAATTCGCCTCTGCCTGACCCTCCGGGGATAAAGGCGTGATTATATGTGTGTATGTATTGTCGGAACTTGTGTACCGAAGTTGTGTACCAGATATCAGAACAATCAGTCAAGGAAGGGGGGAAACCAAAACATTAAGATACAGAACACCGCTGTTATAATAACTTCGTGTTGTGTTCCCAGCGGTGAGTAGCGTAGCCAGAGCTCACTGGAGAATTTGTGCTGTCAGTGGGCTGACTAAAGGCTTGTCCTGCTTTGTCCTCTACACTGACGGCACAGAAACTCTGTGCTTAAAGGGTCGGCAGCGCGAGTGTGGCTTATCTGGTGTTACACACTTCCATAGGCCACGGTAACCACTTTCCATCAGTTGGGCCGTGCGCTTCTCTGCCACCTAAGTGGTGTAAAAAAAATACATTATGAGTATTTTGTTCGTCAAGATCGATCTGACACTCATTGTGCATTTAGTACTATTAGAAGTTATCACGACGCTACGACGTATTATTTCGCTATCGGTCAATGGCTACTATTGTAAGAGGGCAAATATAAAGTAGGTACTAATCTTCAATTCCGCAGAATCAGAACTACCTACTATGAGACATTGTAACAAATAAACATTACATTACTAAATTTTAAACTTTTGTGTTTCATGAAATCCCTCAGAGTATCATGATCCTAGTGGATGAAAATTTCAAATAGGGGATCGAAGAAGGGGATCCTAGCGGACGAAGCGCTATCAAGAATTGTTTGCTAAGGATTGTGATATGACGGTAAGTGACAAAACAACAATATCCAGAATATACGAATGGACGAAGAAAGTTGTACCTCACGGACGTGATAACGGAGAGCTTGCACCAATCATTCTACGACGGGTTGTACTTCGATGGTACGACGACAAAATACGACCCGCGGGCCAGATTCGGCCCACGAAAGTATTTTATACGGCCTGCCGATGGTCCTTTGACTTGTATAGTATCTAAATGGGCCGCGAATGTAATTTTTAATGTATATATTTTTTTTTTATACCACTTAGTTGGCAGACAAGCACACGGCCCACCTGATGGGAAGCGGTTACCGTGGCCTATGGACGTATGCAACACCAGGGGTGTCACACTCGCGCTGCCGACCATGAAGAAACCTTCTGATGCCCCTCTTGAAGAACCCCATATTGTAGGCGCTTAGGAAAACCGCAGCAGGGAGGTCATTCCACAGCTTGAGTGTGCGTGGGATGAAGTTTCTTTCATACCGCACAGTGCGTACCGTCTCAGGTCGCAATGTGTGGGGATGAATTCCCTGCCTATGGCGAGAGGTGCGATGATAGAATGTAGCTACGGGCATCATGTCAAACAATTCATCTGAGCACAAACCATTGTTTCAGATGTATAATGTAGAGTCCCTACACCCAAAGGTGGCCAGTTCGAAAGAGATGGCCATGGGTCTACCGAGGTGTTAGATATTGGTTCCAATAATGAGATTTTTATAATCCAACCAATCACACCTCTGGCAACCTTAACCCATATATGTTCGAGTCCGACATAACTACTCCGAGGGGGCTCGGCGGGAGTAGTTATGGAACCAAAAAGTTTACATACCTATGGTAAAAAAGAAGAATAATTGACCAATATAATTTGCAGAATATGTAACATTAAACAAGTTGCTTAGACTTTTTTTATTACTTTTTTATCTTTTTTTTTTTCGAACCACACAGTATGGAGAATGGAACAGTGTGGTTCAATTCTGCTTAATATGGCCAATTGTACTATAGTAGGTAAAAGAAAACTACTAAAGAAAATATGATCATAAGATTATACAATTGTTCTATCATATGATCGTTGCACTCGTCAGTAATATTTTATAACCAGACGGTTTGCTACTAAAAACAGATTAGACACGCGATGAGCTAATTCGATTTAGATCAAGGGCCAGTCGGAACATTGTCACAAGCCAAATACACCTGGCAATAACACCACGCTATTATTATAATAACTCTTTTGTTACTGAAACATGAACCTTGCTCCGTCACAATAAGCGTGATGCGTACCACTCGTGGCCGATTAATAAAACTCATTCAGTCACAGTCTGGCGCATTGTATATTGCACACATGGGTGTTACGTAACGTCCCTTGACGTCATACTTACGTAACGTTTTAAATGTGACGTCACAAGTTTTGTACACGTCAGGCTTACTTAAATTATAGAGCTTTTCAATAAGGCTGTATTTCACCAGCGGAAATCGGTTCACAGAAAAGCGTCGGTTGCTCGGTTCAAAAATCCGCAAAAAAATCTAAAATCCCGGGGCCTTAAAGCGGGGCGTGCAAAAGCCTCTGATGAGGCCGCCAAGCTGAGTGCCACCATTGTAACACTTAGTGTCTGTAATGGTGACCCTCTTACCTGAGGCTTTGCCTTTAGCTTACCATCAGGTGAGGTGAGGTCAAATTGGCGTGTCTTATACAAAAAAAATAATTCAATAGTCTGCGATTTCTGAAACGATTTCTGATGGAATGGGCCTCGACTGTGTTAGTGCAGACGTGTTTGACATACTAAATACCTCCGTGTCCGCATTTGCGTTCCTGAAACCTCACACTGTAGAAACCCAGTGTAAGGAGAAGGCGATAGATCAAGAGGTCCACGGTCCGAATCCTGGTCATTACACTACCGACTTAAACACAATCCTAAAAAGCAATTTAACTTAGCTAGAGGTGTTAAGGGAAATACTCCTAAAATTTCAGCTGTAGGTAGGAACTATAATTCTTTAAAAGAAACTGGATTCTCAAGTTTTGCTCAATGAAATTCATTAAGTCTTCCAGGCACTATTGTTGACTCAAGCCATGTATCTATCGAAGAGACTGAGTGGTCCAAATTCTACTCTGCCGGGAACCACGCGGCCCGGAAGACGGCAATAGTCTCACCCCCTATTACGTGAGACCGAATTCAATGATTGGTGAAATGTGTTTATTCACCTCTGCCTAACCCTCCGGGGATAAAGGCGTGATTATATAAAGTAAATTCATTAAGTAAAACGTGATATCGCAGTTTAGTTGGAGTTGATCGCAATTCCTGTTATCATTGAAATCCGTTTGCTTTTTTGTACGTATGCACGCATGTAGGCGTCTATTATCGTACAAATCAATCACTTAGCCCACTGCAGTTCACTGCTGGACATAGGCCTCCCCCAATGTGCGCAATTTCATTCGATTCCTTCCGCATGGACCGATGGCCGTTGAAGCAAACGAGTCCTAAAGTGGAGATCGCGAGAAGGCAAACTGAAGGTAGGACAGGACACCCCTAACCATCTGGTTATTATAAAAACTCTTTTGTTACGACCTGAATAAGGTGGCTGGGGCAGAATGGATACAGAAGTCAGAGGATTGTATAAATGGAGCTAATTTCGTGCAAATAATCTGCACAAAGTTCTAGCAAAAATAAATACGATCCGCACGACGTGCGAGCGCCCTCATGTGTGATATGCATAAGGCAGCGGACAGCCTTAGTCGAGTGCGTGAGTAAGAGAAATTTCAAATTAATATTGAAGGTAAGTCAAACATGTTGAAAGGTTGTGTTAAGGAGTTTGTTAACATTTTATTTATTGTAACTTTGAATTCTTTGAATATAACTGTGTGACCTTCACCGGAAATCAATGTTTACACTACTTAGCCTAAATCGACATGCTATCTGCAGAAAGGAGAGTACATAATGCTATTAGATAGGTCCAACCAAAGTATGAAAGAGGGCTTTGGAATAAGAGTGATCGAAACCAAATAGGACAAGGGTAGGCCAATGAGCCCTAATGGCCCACCTACTGATAAGTGGTTAGTGTGACATTAACTTAAGAAATTGGAGGATATTCAATTTTCAGTACTAACATTTTTACACTTTTTTAGGAATGACATTTTTGCAATTTTTTAAGCTAACAAACACTTTGATTACATTTTTGAAAAGTGACAGCTGTAAAAAAGTAATACGAAATTTATCATCAAAATGGATAGCATTTAGGAAGTACTGTTTTTAAAGATCGAATTTAATTTATCAAGCGGCCAATAAAAACGAAATTTTAAAATCTTGAAATCAACTTTCAAACAAAATATAAATAATGGAAATAGCTATTAAATTACAAGAATAACGAACTAAAACTATTATTAGATAGCTACTAAAATACACTAAAATAAAATAAACATAAAAATTACATACACCTCACCTCACCGACCGGTAACGTACCCAGAAGGCTGGCAGCATTGCCACGTTGAATGGCAATGCTTATCCTCTGTGCAAGATAATAACCAGCCTTCTGGTCACGCGTAGCGTCGATCAGCTGCTTTGCCAAGTCTTTATATAGAGACCGAGCACTTGGACCCCATGTCCCTAGCGTTTCAACCCCAAACGGCTCAAAAACATAATCACCTGACAGGTTACAGTATTTGCGCCGTTTGAGGTTTTCCGCAGATGCAGCAGCAGCACCGGCACACCCTGCTGTGCTTGAAAGATGTGAAGGCGCAAGAGTGTCGACGCACGTAGCGTCCCACACCAAAGGTCTACCCATCTTCCAAGGTAGCAACGACATACCATCCGGTCTCTTGCCATCGCTACGCACCAGCCCTTTAGGTTCACGAATGGCTGGCACGCCAGCGGTAACTAGAGCACGGCGGATAATGTCGTTGATGCAGGCGTGTCGCGGTATACGCCCAGCGCTTCTGCTGCATGAAAGGCCATGGTGCCCAAGACTGTCGACAGCTTCACCGCAGTGGCAATGATGCGGAGAAATGCACGGCGCTCCTAAGCGAAGGCAAGTGGCAAGGCGGAAAGTAGTATCGTCCAACATAGTACCTATGTTGGGCGATGGAAGTGCCTGAATCCAGAGGCCTGACTCCCATTCCCCCACAGCCAGAAGGCGCGCACGTTCTGCAACATGGGAAGATGTGTGTATTAAGGTATCTCTTACCAGCCTGCAGAGCGGCGCATCCCATTGTCTCTGGGAGAAAGGGTTACCAGGCAACTCAGTGTTGGGACAAGCAGCCTTCCAAGCATTAATAGCATCGGACTTACATGACACCTCAGAGTTAACCTGTGTGTTTATGAGAATTTTCCTGGTTAACTCCTCAGTGCTGTGCACCGACGACAGAAATGCTGGAAGGCTAACGTCTGAAATTTTGCGAACGCCGAGACCACCCAAGCGAACTGGTAAGGACGCTTGGAGCCAGGCTCGGTCATTCAAGGCCACGAACTAATGAATTATAAGTAAGAAAATTTCGGCAATTTCATCGGTAAAGACCAGACCAAGACATTTGCAATTGCAAAAAACTACACAGAAGCAGTGGGAGAAACAAGAAAATAAGAAAGGAGAAAAAACTGCGTGACAAAGTACATATTATGGCCGTCAAGTGGTGCTTCAACCACCATTAGTGACATTAGACATCACGTATAGCTTACTACACACATCAACAAAGTCTAGGGAACAAGGGCATTTCTAGTTTTTATTTAAAAACCCTTTCTTGTAATAGTGAGTGTTTTATATCAATAGAAGGGTATTTTTATACCGTTTTTAATTTTAATTTTAATAAAAACATTTTCATACCAAAATTTTTTTTTTTTTAAGAAAGTATTGAATAGTGCCAATATTGAGTATTACAACCTTCTATGATTAGGCACAAAAATAACGAGGTAGTAAGAAATACAGTAATTAACCGTACTTTAAACGTTTTTAATAATCTGTAGGACCTCCTAAAGCATTAGCAACAGCTCGACAACGGCGTGGCATACTTAGTATGAGATTGTCAATCATCGTCTGTGGAATATGGCTCCATACACTGCGAAGGTGTAAAAAAAGTTGTTCTTCAGTGTTCAGATTTTCCAAAGAATCACTGAAAACTCTTCTCCCAAGCAAATCCCAGGCATGCTCTATGGGATTGAGGTCGGCAGACTGAGCAGGCCATTCCAACGTCGTCATATTGTGCTCGCTTAACGCATTGACCACTACCCTCGCGGTGTGTGACCGTGCATTATCTTGCATGAACATAAAATCTTGACCGAACTGCTGTCGATGAGGGATTACCATGGGGTGTTTAACCTCCTGAATGTATTGGTTTGCATTCAAATTGCCCCGTATCCAAACGAGGTCGGTCCTTCCACCAAGGCGAATTCCAGCCCATACCATGATTGTTCCACCTTGGTAAGGATGAACTTCTTGCGGATTCTGGAGACGACTCAGACGTCCAGGAACTCGCCATACACGCACTCTTCTCGAATCAGGATGAAAACCGAAGCGAGATTCGTCGGAAAACAGAATCCGTGCCCATCGATGGTCGGTCCACTGTAAATGTGCGTTAGCCCACAATAAGCGACGAGCTCGATTTCCACGTCGAAGAGCTGGAACCGTAAGCAGTCTGCGAGCATGAAGATTGGCTTCGTGTAGTCTTCTCCTGACAGTTTGATCGCTAATAACCACTTGATGCTGAGACTGGAGGCCTGCGACCAACTGACGAGCAGTAATCGTGGGTTGCCGCCTTGCGGAATTTTGCAAGAAACGATCTTGTCGCGGGGTAGTAACCCTATTTCGTCCCCTGTGACGTTCGGCAACATCCCCTGTAGACCTGTAGCGTGCCCATAATCTGCAAATTACGCTTGGTTGGGTGTTGACAGCATCCGCTACGTCGCGTTGAATTCGTCCAGCTTGCAGCATACCAACAACCCTTAACATCTCTTCGCGACTTAAATGACGACGTGACATGATGACTACAGTCACAAAAATGCACAAACCATACGTAAAAGACGTATTATTGATAATAAACGTTATTTACAATCAAAAAAAATTATTATTTTTTTGCCTCAGAGAAACTGCACAATCAAACACTTTTAAAAGTTTTCCCTCCATATTCGAAAATCATTAATTATTTAAATTTATTTTTAAGTTTCGAACAACTCTGTAATCTACTTTATTCTATTTTTATTTATTTGCTGCCAGTTATTTGCAAAACAAGATTTACACGAAAAAAAATAATTGGGGTCATCTTGTTCCCTAGACTTTGTTGAGGTGTTTATTTTTCCGTCCCCAACCTATGTGTTAAAGGAATAATAATTATTCCGTTCTCCAATAATAATTTTATCTGCCCACTATTTAGTAACTACATACATACATATAATCATGCCTTTATCCCCAGAGGGTTAGGCAGTGGTGAACTAACACCCACATTTCGTGTGAGTGTTAATTCACCTTCGAGTGAGTCGAATCTGTAATTCTATATGAGAAATAATACACATTCGTAAGTAAAAAACATACATATAATCACGCCTTTATTCTCGGAGGGTTAGGCAGAGGTAAATTAACAACCACATTTCACTAATCAGTGTATTCGGTCCCACGTAATAGGGAGTGAGCCTGTAGGCAAACAGTGTCTACAGGCTCACTCCCACATTAGATTAGATAAGTTAATATTTTTTAAACTATATATGTATATTCTCTATCTTTACTACTTATACTACCTAATAATTAAGACGTTATCTACCGACCTACCCCAATAGGCAAGAGGAGTGACTATTATGTATGTATGTATGCTAAAAACAAAGCTTTCCAAAATAAGCTCAACTGATGTCGAAAGGCGCAAACCAGCCCCTATAGGTACACCTAGAATTCTATTAATAAAAATAAATTTAAAAAAAAGCCTTTATTTCACATTACCTTTAATAATAGCCGTGTGCTTGTTTGCCAACCAATTGGTATAAAAAAATCATTTCTATTTGTGTGAATTTGAATTTAGTTCGTTTTTAAATAGTGAAACTTATTAATTTTGATTTTTGATTTTAAAATGTCTTGTTAAAAGTGAAACTTATTATTATTAGTTCAATTAATAAAAAGGCTACAATATATTATCCTAAGTTATAAGAAATGTTATTTTATGTTGTGATAATAATTTATAATCTAGGTTAGTATTTTACTAGGGTATGGGCCTCTCTTCGGGTGAAGGCCTCCCCCAGTTGCTTTCAATTTTCCCTATCATTTGCTATGGTTTGCCAGTCATCTCCTGCTGTATCTTTTAAGTCATCCGCCCATCTCCCCAGAATTTTATTACCTATTCAATATTCCTCGAATGAATTATGAATAAACAATATGAAGCGGCTATATAGATCAATGCTTATGGGGTTAAAGTTCTAGGACTTTAACCCCATAACCTCTATGGGGTTATAAGCGAAGGCGGACATTGGCGGCGACAGGCGTCGACGTGGCGAGACGCTGTGCAAGATTTACGGTGAAATTATACTGTTTTAAGATTATTATGACGTAGGAACCTTATATAAGTGATCACGTTAATGAACGATCGTGAAATTGAGTTTTATGATGTGGAACGCACAATTTTATTGTTGTCGGAGACGTGTATAAAATTGATATTTAGTGAAGCATTTAGCAAATATATTGAGTTAATCCAATGACTAATGTATGCTACCAGACTGCTTAACATAACACAAAATAAAACCCGACTGTTGGGGACTCTGTGGTCCCCCACACCCGAGGAGAGGGCCAGATCGAGAGAGATGGCCCTGGGTCGGCCGGGGTGCTAGGGATATGCCTGTTAACCTCACTTTCGGCAACCAAAAACGACCCACAGGGGGCGTGCGTTTTGGTCGGTTCGAGTCCGACATAACGTCTTCCACCTGCACCGGTGAAATTCTCACTGATACCCCCCATCAGTGAGAATTTCACGCACGTAAAAAAAACCCGACTGCTGAAAAATTACGCTCTTAAAAGTATTGAACAAGAAAAATCTAGGTTAGCCGTATGCCACTTTGTCTGACAAGAACATTACATATAATGAAGAACATTATACATTCCAGGGAAAAGTAGCATACGACGATCTTGTTATTTTTTTTGTTTAATACTTTTAAGAGAGGATATTTCATTAGTCTAGTTTTAAACTAAATTTTTTATTTAAATTAGTTTGGGACAAGCAATACGTATAATTTATACATATTTGAAATGAACTAATTAAGCCCTTTCAGTTGATCCTAAACACGATACTAACACGATGTTTACCGCAATTTTTTTTTTGCACAGTACTTCATGACCGCTAGAGGGCGCCACATTATAATCAGTGGCACGTTATATAGCCTATAACTAGAGGACGACTAAGATATCTAATGGTACCTCATACCTCGTTTGTCCAGTTCTAATTAGTGGTTGGGGAACAGATGAACCTACATACATACATACATACCTACATACCTACATAGCTTGTCAATATCATAACCATCCTTTTGCTTCGCCGTAGTCGGGTAAAAAATAATGGTACCTATCGCGAAAGACCACTAATGGACCACCAACACTGCGCAACTTTTTGTTGCTGTAATACAGTTGAGTCCTCTTCATGACAGCACATTACATTAAAAGTAAAAAAAACATGCATGCATGCTTGTCTGTGTCCGTGTATGTGCGTGCGCGTGCGTGCTTGCGAGCATATGTGTATGTGTGTGCGTGCGCGTGAGAGCCTATTATACAATGTTCAAAATATTCTCAGTATCATAATGAGACATGAGTTAGTGACAGCAGAGAGGCTACCACGCCTTTACTGGACTGTACACTATGTCAGGTAGGTTTCCATATTCTCATTTCATTCGTATAAATATATTATTAAAGATGACTTAGGTTTTATCTATAGTCAGAATTTTAATTCGATTCCAAATTTGACATTAGCTACTGTCATTTTGTGAAATAATGATACCACATATAATAGATAGATAGATAGATAGATAATTCTTTATTGTACACCAATAGATTACAGTAAAATTTGTAGTGAGCATGCATACAGTTTAATGTTATTTTCGTATTCCTCTTTTGTTAAAAATACATTAAAATGCAGTCTTTACACAAAGTTCCCTTCGATCCCTTCGACATGGCGCATTGAAAGTATTTTCTGAAGAGACATCTTCTAATAAAATCACATGCCAACTGCAATAGCTTTTGCCAGTTTTGTATAAAAATAACGCGTGATTGGCCATAATAATAATGAAACTTCTTATCTTCTTTAAATAGTGTGATAAAAAATAATAACTTTCCCGCTAAAATATAATATTATTATTTTTAAATTGACCATAGACAACATTACATTTTAATTAAAAAAGTTTTATGCTATTTATTTACTATAATATGATTAGGTACACTGACGGCCACAAATTGCGTCGAGCAAGGTTCAGTATTGCTTTCAAATTAATATTTTTGACGACCTCTGTAGCTTAGCAGTGGAGCCACGGGTTCGACTCCCAATCAGTGCAAATATTTTTAGGTGTGTAATAAGTTTAATATGTAGGTATGTATTTTTTAAATGTACCTATTTAAATAGGTAGATATATACGCATTCTAGAACCCATAACATGAGCTAGTTAAAATATCCTGACTTACTTTGGGTCTAGATAGATAGCATTGTGTAGAGCGTCGGTAGCTTAGTGTTAAGGAGTCGGACTTACGATCGATCCTGGTAATTTAGCTAATCGAAGGGGTTAGTGGGAATATTAGTAATTTCGGTTCAAATATTCTTTAAAATTTTTATTCTAGACCACTATTCTAGATACATACACTATAAGTACTATAAGTATTGAAAAAACACACGCGTACTCTGTGGGCTGACAGTAGAGGAAGCTCGTGAAGTATTAAAGAATAGAAGCAGATGTCAGGGTTTTGTCTGCCTATGCCGGAGGGAAATAGGAGCAAATGTATGCACATATGTTGTACCTACGAATTGTGGATTTAATTTATTGTTTTTTTCTATTTGTTGTTAGAAAAATATATGCAATTACTTATAAAATTTATACAAAACTATGCTAACTATACATAATATATACAAAAATGAAATATAGAAAAAGAGGGAGACTACAATTTTAGGCATGTTTCCTCCCCATCGATCTTGCGTCAACTTGCTGCTGCATCAGCGGAGACTCTCAAACGGCCCAAATACACCAATTTAACACATTCAGCGTGGTAATGCCACCAGCCTTTTGGGCACGGTACCAGTAGAGATCGATGGGGAGGAATTTTTTCCCTACAAATTTGGTTCTTTTTGGAAGGACCGTATCTATAAATCTCATCCTCCTGGCCTCATCCCAAGTTTATTTGAGGTCGGCGCAACGTGTGTTCTTTTTCCATTCATCTCTAGTTGCAGTCATCTCAACATGCACACCCTTCTTAACCATATCATCATTCACACACCTCATTTTAGGTCACCCTCTCCCCTTGTGGATATCCACTTCCATAGTTAGTACCTTCCTTGCGACATTACTTTCATCCCTACGCATTACTCTTCTCATCACTCATCCCTACACTTAAATCTATTGCTGTTGTCACACAAATCATTTTAATTCTACGACTCATTCATCTCTATGTTTCACTGACGAATAATTACACTCTGAAATACGTACGAGCGTATTGTCGAGACAATGCGCAAGAAATTGGCACCCTTTCAAATACTAAGTCTACCCTTACAGAGCCGCGCTACTGACCTACCTTTTTACCCGACTACGGCGTTGCAAAAGGAGGGTTATAAACATACATAGGTACTTATTTGTTAACCCGCTGACTTTGCACGCGTGGATCCGTTTTACCCCCTTAGTCCATCCGAGTTTCGTAAAATCCACTCATAACGGATGTCTATACCCTATAAGGAACCTACTTGCCAAATTTCAAGTTCGTAGGAGTTATAGTTCGGTGATTAATCAGAGTGGTATTTTGCTCTTAAATATACCTACCTATGTATAGACGATTGTAAAGCGGTCGTGATTGTAAATTGGAGATATTTAAAAAAATTGTAGGTATGTACTATGTTAAATTAAGTAAACTGAACATTGTTTTGAAAACAAACTGTTTTTGAAAACAAATTGTCTATTCCTGAGCAGGAGTAAACTAATACTGAACGAACTATGATGCGGTTTTTTTGTTAGAAATAGATCAATAGATCAGAATTAAAATCTTACATATTATGTTTGATAGCAATTGGGTATTTTCCTCTAGTTAAAATTATTTATTTAACTGTGGTTTTTAATTTAAAAATGTTTAAATGTAAGTTTATGTGTTTTTAATCATAATAGTAAATGATGTGACTATTTAATAGTATGACATCACAATAATTTATTTTACACAAATTTCATTACAACTTACCGTTTTGATTTTTAGTAAAAAGTAACTAATTTGACTAGAAGTCTAGATATACCGAATAGATATACCGAATTAATAATTAGAGATATGGCCAAAAGTCCCGATAAATGATTTTCATTCGGGTAAAGCCATGAACATAAATAGTCGAAACCGGAACCTTAAGCACAGTTATCACAATTGACTGCGTTTCAGACATCGTGCTGTTGAGAATTGCTCAACGCGAGAACCGAATCCAGAACCTAACAATCGTACATAAAAATAAACACAATGTGCAACGAATCTAAGAAAACAGTCGTGTTACTTATTAAGCCAAAAGACTTAAAGGAATAAAAAGAAGGTGCGCAGGCGGTGTGCGGTATGAAAGAAACTTCATCCCACGCACACATAAGATGTGGAATGACCTCCCTGCTGCGGTTTTCCCAAGCGCCTACAATATGGGGTTCTTCAAGAGGGGCATCAGAAGGTTTCTTCATGGTCGGCAGCGCGAGTGTAACGTCCCTGGTGTTGCATACGTCCATAGGCCACGGTAATCACTTTCCATCAGGTGGGCCGTGTGCTTGTCTGCCACCAACGTGGTGTAAAAAATAATATAAATAAAAAAGAACATTATACTTACTCCGTATTCTATAAAAATTATTATCTCCAGAACAAGCCAAAGTTGTTTGAAAATCCCGAAGAACACTCACGAGATTTCCTTTCTTCATAAGGGCACTTCGGTTTCGAACGGTCGGCCACAAAAGGCGCGGGAAAAATTCAAAATGGCGCTTTAGGTTCGCGCGCGTCGTCAACCCTCTGCGGCAGTTGGCATCACACTGGGTGGTTTTTGGCACTAGAGATTTATCAAGCCGTTTAGTGTTATACTTTTCATACATTAGTATTACAATAGTAATAATAGTTATTATAAATGAATTGTGATATTGTCGATAGAATTTCTTCATCAAGAGTATTGTGATACTGAAATTGGGAGAGGTGCAATTGTTAGTGTTTGTTCTACTCACTGATAAACTGTTTATATATCTGAATCTTTACGATAGAAAGCTAATATTGTTACCGATTATTATAAGTATCAGCGTTTTGATTTATTGTCGGATTATCTTTACTATGTTACCTATATTTTAAATTTACTTATAAATTCCCGGCAGAGTAAAATTTGGACCACCCCATGCGGTGTAGTACAAGACGACTAAGGGATACGGATGTTTAACATCAGACAGATGGACGTGAAAAAGGTGGCTGGGACAGACTGGATGCGGAAGGCAGAGGATCGGATAAAATGACACACATTGGGAGAGGCCTAGGTCCAGCAGTGGACTGCGGTGAACATCGGACAGATTAATACAGCCCAGACTCCGCCTCAGATGCGTGACTCGAGTCAACATAGTGCCCGGAAGACGTCAATAGACTCACTCCCTATTACGTTGGACTGAATACAAAGATTGGTGAAATGTAGGTATTAATTCACCTCTGCCTAACCGTCCGGGGTTAAAAGTATGTTAATATATTGATTGGTATTGCCATTCAACGTGGCAATGCCGCTAGCCTTCTGGCCCCTCCCGGTTGACATCGATGGGGATGAATTTTTTGATACCTGAACCTGCAGGATTATGCAGGTATATTCTGTATTGTTTTTATATTTTAATTTAGATGAATTCCATGTACATTATGTAAATAAATGTTAGTATCAGTAGTTTATTGCTGACAGTTTCTGTGGCGTAGCGGCGCTACAGTGATACGTTAGGGGTCGCGGGTTAGATTCCCGCTCTGTACCTTCTAATATTTATATGCATGAATATTTATATTTGCATTAGTCTGAGTGTTTCTATGTACACAAAAAGTATAGTTACTTACGTTTATCCGCATTCCAGATCTCATAATACAAGCTAATTAAGCTATGCTTAAGTAGATACTTTTGGTTTAGATAGCGCAGTGGAAAATGTCGTAGAAATATAATATTTACATACATATGGTCACGCCTATTTCCCTCCGTGGTAGGCAGAGACAACAGCCCCCCATCTTCTTCTATGCTTACAAATTCACGAGCTTCACTAAACCTATCAAGTCAGCAGGTAAGTATGCCGGCTTCCAGGCGAGATTAGCTTGACTCTTGGCCCCCAAGGCTCTATTTAGGGCCTCATACACCCAAGCTGTACTTCCCTACTAGTACATATTGACATTGCTAATATGCGTTAGCGAAACCAATTCCTTAACAATACACAATCGAACCTATTCGTCTCAGCAATCGAAGCATCACGGTTACAATTAAGTAGTACTTTATTTGGAAGCGTAATCATATCCATAAGTACTTCACTGCGACTGTAATGGTGATAAAAGTTGTGTAATGGTGATAATTTAGGTGATATTCTCGTGCGGATATCTCCACGGATATTTCCCCACGGGGAGTCCATCAATCAATCGATCAATTAGCCCATCGCAGTCCACTGCTGAGCATAGGCCTTTCCCAATGTTGGGAGGCTTTGGCCTACTGTTTCCACCCTGGCTAGACGGGTTGGTACAGGGTTTATTTCGAGCTGCGTATTTTTCCGTTAAGCGCCTCTTACAACACCCGTCGTATTAGATGGGATGGTCGTATGAGGAGGTAGGACACGGCAGTATTTCCGCTCAATTGAGTAGTCCGACTGGGGAAGTACCTCCGCCCTACAGAATATCGCGGCCATAATAACTTTGTGTTGTGTTCCCAGCGGTGAGTAGGGTTGCCAGAGCTCACTGGAGAGTTTGTTTGTTAGTTTGTGCTGTCAGTGGGAAGACTAAAGGCTTGCCCTGCTTTTGTCTTCTACACAGACGGCATAGAAAATCTGTCTTTACAGAGTCGGAAGCGCGATTGTAACTCCTCTGGTGTTACACACGTCCATAGGCCGCGGTAATCACTTTCCATCAGGTGGGCCGTGTGCTTGTCTGTCACCCAAGTAGTATAAAAAAACCTTATATTCTTTCTCCATCACCACACGGATTAAGAAGAAAGGTGGCCAAATCAGGCATTTCCCTCGCTCTACGGCTGACCCTGGGAGATTAATAAGGATGGCCTCCTCGGGTGTAGGAACCAGTGTACCCGTCTTGCTCCAACCTGCTTCTGTTTGGGTAACAGGTGGCCTCACATACGACTATTGAAGTAAGTCTACTGGGTGCTAATTTTTTTAAGGGCTTTGTCTTTTGGAAGCCCACACTTTTTTATAACTATATATGGGTAATTTTTAAATATTTTTTAAAATTTTAAATTTTTGCTAGGACCTGGAGGCCCAAGCAAACCTTACCTGTAAGCTAATACACCTACTAATTGACGATTGAGTCTTTGGTGCATACTTTCCTCGGAATTTAGAGCTCAGACGGCTTCGCTACTCTAATTTATTTATCGCATTTTATTTATTTGTAGGTATAGACTACACTGATCTGAAGTTAAACCAACACAATTTATTTTCAACCTCTTGGAGGTTGCTTCTTAGCCCTATTATTATTTAAGATTTTCGTTTAAAAAAACATACATACACTAGAGATATATCAATCCATTAGTATTGTATTCTCTTTGTATCAATCAATCAATGAGTGACCGTCAGTGTTAACCGGCCTCGTGACGTCATTTAGTAACTGTAGGCACTGGTACAATACGAAATTAGAGGGGGAAATTAGCTGTTTGAGAGTCACGAGCTGATCACTTTGACAAAGTGCTAAGCAGTATCAGGAAAGAGAGTCACCATAACAGAATGTTACAATGGTAGCACTCAGCTTGGCAGCTTTCAGCAGATGCTTATCCCGCTTAAAGAACCCGGGACTGTAGAAGGAAATGTGGTGCGGCAAAGGAAAGAGTTTCTGAACCGCTTGATTCTTGATCGGATATTCTGCGGGTGACATCTAAATTTAGTTTGAGTAGGTAGACTCAGCTTTCTTTCATTAGGAAGCTTGCCTAGACGCGCGCCGACCTGTTATTAGCAACTGGTTTTTTTATACAACATAAGTGGCAGACATGCACACGGCCAACATGATGGAAAGTGGTTACCGTGACCTATGAACGTATCTACCACCAGGAGAATCACACTCGTGCTGCCGACCCTGTAAGAACAGAGATTTTCTAATATTCCCCCTAACTCCTCCAGTTAAGCTTAATTGTTTGTGTTAGGAGTGGCGAGAAGTCCCTGTATCGTATATAAAAGTAGATATTGTTTGATAGCTAAGATCTTTTTTCTTCCACCGCAACTGATTACGAACCCAGTTTCGTACGAGACCGAAGCGCTGTAACCCGATTCCGCCGAATTCTGTTTACAGAAACTTCGGTAGGTAGGTTGTAGGTACAAACCATCGGATCGAATATTAACTACGAGACAAATTAGATACAGGGTTTTTCAGACATCGACCATCAATCAAAAGAAAAACACAAGAGATAATCATAACGTATTTATTTCCACTAGAAACTCTGAACTAGACATTATTGCACTAAACATTATATTAAAAAATAAAGTTATCTAATCACAAGACATTCATTGACATTGATTTATAGTGCGAAATAGAAACACTCGCCCACTGAGGGGGGCACACACCAAACACCAAAGTAGTATTTACTGCATACACAGCAAATTACCAAGAAAAATGCTTCTTGACAAGAGATGTCATGAAGCATTTCCTGCGTAAATGTAGGTAGTATTTTATTTACGCAGTCAGCCTATGTGACAGGGAGAAAAATGCTTCTTGATAAGAGATGTCAAGAAGCACTTACTGCGTAAATGTAGGTAGTGTCTTATTTACGCAGTCAGCCTATGTGACAGGGAGAAAAATGCTTCTTGATAAGAGATGTCAAGAAGCACTTACTGCGTAAATGTAGGTAGTGTCTAATTTACGCAGTCAGCTTATGTGACAGGGAGAAAAATGCTTCTTGATAAGAGATGTCAAGAAGCATTTACTGCCTGAATGTAGGTAGTGTCTTATTTACGCAATCAGCCTATGTGACAGGGAGAAAAATGCTTCTTGATAAGAGATGTCAAGAAGCACTTATCTAGTCTGGTCGTGCCTCGGAGAGCACGTTAAGCCGTTGGTCCCGGTTACCATACGAACATCTATGGCAGTTGTTGGTAGTTGGAGTTCTAAAAAAAGTCCAATAACTGATTAACAGCAATGCTTCGATATTGCCATTGAGATGTGAAGGTGACATGGCAGTCGCTTCGCGGAAAATTTCGAAGTTTAGACTAGTAAAGCGGACCCCACACTCCGAGGTGAATGCTTCGGATGCGACTGGGATTACCGATAAGATGAAGAAATGCCCTATTTACGTAGCATAAGTATGCTTCTCAAAATCTCTAGTCAAGAAGCATTTTTCTGGGCAATTAGCTGTGTGTGCACCAAATACTGCTTTGGTGTGTGGCCCCCTTACACAATACGTCATAATAATGTGAATTAAAAACAAACTTGTCTTATATTTACGTTTTGAGGATATCATTTATTGCTAAAATATAAAGCACTTTTATGTGATGACATTACTTAGCATATTATTTTAAAGAAATCTGTAATGTAAGCGCTAATGACTTGTATACATAGCGTCTTTTGTTATTGGGGCAGTATGGGAAGATCGACAAACATAGATCAATACTTGAAAAATCATTTTTGACATATCTACCGTACCTTTTTTGGCTAAGCGCAATTTCCATAAAAATATTTCTACATAACTTTCTTTTATATTTCGAGTGTCAAATTGACTACACCACGCCAGATGTTAAGCTGGGGTGCCGTTTTGACTATTAATAAAAATAATCTGATTAAACTCGACAGCCAAGTGCTCAATAATCGAGACAGTGGTCAAGGCATCGGACTTTCCCGCTCTTTACAAATATTTGTATGCATGTATATTTGCATTGATCTGGGTGTTTGTATGTATTATACGTATTTATTTTAAAAAAAAACTAAGTATGTTTATCAGCATTCTAGATTCCATATCACATATCACAAGCTAGTTATACTATGCTTACATGTGTCTAGATAGCGTTGTGTGGAATGTTGGGGAATATTTATTTACGTTTTATTATTTATTAGTATGTAACGATGGCGGGCTGTTCTCTCTGCCTACCCCGGAAGGGATATAGGCGTGAATATATGTGTTATAAAAGCGTGATAGCTTAGAATATTAAGTTCAAGAACGTTACATTACAGATAATCTTCATTATAATGACAAATTAAATATAGACTAGTAGTTTTAACATGTTCATCTCATACAGACCGTAGAAGTAATACATAAAATGGTGGTCGTTTTATCACTGACAAGTGAATTTTCAATATATCATAGCGTTATGTAGTGGCTTTATAACCCTTCTGTACTCAATTATACACTCGAGGAAAATGAATACTTAGCAGTTAACTGTCTTCGTAATTTGTTCGTACTATAATTACCAACTCGTCATGAAGCTTTATACTTAAAAATATTTCATGCCAGTTAGAGTATATACAGTTCAAACTCGTTAGAAGTTTGATAGTAAATAACATTTGGAAGATTGATATAAGATTGAGATTGATTTTTGATAATTAAAAAAGAAGAATATTAGTAAACGAAATCTATACTAATATTATAAAGCTGCAGAGTTTGTTTGTTTGAACGCGCTAATCTCTGGAACTACTGGTCCTATTTGAATGATTCTTTCTGTGTTGGGTAGTCCATTTATCGAGGAAGGGAGCGGAGCATTGATAATAAATGTTAACAAATCCGGCAATTTTTCATACATATTTTGGAGACTAAAACATACTGGCTCAAAGGGATATGAAGCTTCAAAATATACCCCGGGCGAAGCTGGGGTGGGTCAGCTAGTTACTAATATTCCTTCTTATACAGTTAAGTAAAATTGCTTGTGTTAGGAGTGGGTTCACGTCGGTAGTGTGATAGCCAGGATTTGAACCCGGGACCTCTGTGTCGTAATGCCGACTCCTTAACCACTAAGCTACCGATGCTTCCTTGTTTATTAAGAGGGCCACCTCAGGTAACATTGGCCGTGGTCACAGGCTTGACGGGCTGACTGTTTTCAAATGGACTCCTTGGGTTAATTATATTATACTAAAAATATTAAATCAAGATTTTGATGATGACATAATACTTTTTTTATACCACAGGTGGCGGGTCACCTGATGAGAAGTGGATACCGTGGCCTATGCTGCAACACTTGGGGCGTCACACTCGTGCTGCCGACTCTAAAAGAACATTTTATAGCCCTTCTTGAAGATCCAAATATTGTAGTGGCTTGGAAAAATGTCTAAACATCTCCAACCTGTCAATGATCAAACAGACCCTTAACCTATAAATGCTCAATCGTTGATCAAACTGACCAATCTACCATTTTATCTATCTCTTACTGCAGATAACACAATCTATCTTTCACTGTAGGTAACACATCATCGATAAGTAAATTGATACGGTCATTTTGATTAAAGATGCGCTTTAAAGTAGTTATAATAATAATTATAATCATTATGCCCTTATATAATGATAATTTATATAAACATGGAATGATTCCATACGACTAAACAATGATAATTCGATATTTATACCCTATTCGCCGGAGATTGGCACAAAATGTACACAAATGACAGAAAGGGTTAAAAATAATAAAACTTCAAATACTGTATGAACGGTTGAAATGCATTGAGGTGTAAGCGCCATCTAATACTTAAAAGAAAAAGATACCAAACACTTGACACTGAAAAGTGATTTTCTTGTCAATTGATATTGTCGCTTACACCGTTTTTACTTTTTTCAACCGTAGAATAGTCACTCATGTTATCCGATAAGGTTTATATGGAGATGAAAAACCATCTATTTCTTATCTTAAAATATAAGAACACAATAATAATATCGGATTTTTTGCCATAGAACAGACTATTACATCTTTGTACCATATTGTAATCACATTAATGCCTCAATTTCTAAAAATTCTAATTCATAATAAGATAAAGCTAGATAAACTAGCAAATACGTACAGGTATTTTCGTAGGATGTATACTCCATGGAAGTTTATCAATAAACTTATGAAATATACAGACAGATTTCACTCCGGAGAAATAATACTAGTATTATCACCCTATCTAATCCGAAGGGTGTCGTAAGAGGCGACTAACGGAACAATACGCAGACGATATCACTGCGAGAGAAGGAACACTCGAAATAAAACCCTGTACCAACCCGTCTGGCCGGCGTGGAAACAGTAGGTCAAAGCCTCCCAACATTGGGAGAGGTCTATGTCCAGCAGTGGACTGTGATGGGCTAGTAAATTGATTACTCTGTGCCACGCTTAGTCGAATAGGGTATATTTAACATTACACCATGAATGTCAAAATACAATATCCTATAACACCCATTAGAATGCGCTAAATTTATGTAATAAAAGACCATACACATTACATGGCCTGTTGAACGCCCAACATGCTGGCCAACTTGTGAAAAAGAGAGCGCGAAAAAACTATCAAAAGTTTTTATACCTCGAGACATATATCTTGGACCTAAAATGTACTTTATAGGCGTAGTACACGATTCTTGAGTGTCTTTTAAGGACAGCACGGGGTGCTACGGCGGTGGACGAGCTCCAATTTACCAAGCATAGTTATTACAATCTGCGCGCTCGTTTGTCGTTTGTTTGTCTCTCGATTTAGGTTCAAGATATGTGCCCCGATGTATATTCCATCCGCTAGGCGATATGTACGAACACTAGCATGTTTGACGGCGGACCCAACACTTAGATTCAGAAATTAGACCCAACAGATCAGGTACTGCAGACGGCACTTAAGTACCATATAATTATAAAAGATAAACTTCGTATTGATGCGTTCATATTCACTTTTGATCAATTGATCAAACTTGCCACATATAAAAATATCCGCTCAAATATAACACTAAAGCTGAGCTACTTATAATAAATTAAATTATAACGTGTTACTATTCAAGTACCCTCTATATTTTAGTATTGCTCAATGGTTAAGTTTATTTTTATGTAATGTGGATCCAGAAAAAATTTGAGGGTATTATTGGAAGTTAATGCGAATATCACACATTGAAATAAAAAAAATATTTAACATGTTATATGCGTGTATAAACATACTGTAAATAATGAAATAACTCCAAATAAAACGCCAAAACTTCAAAAAGAATTCATTTTATTAGAAATTGAGGGTAGTTTAGAATTTCGTCTAAATTCTAAACTACCCTCATTTTTTATTGCATTCGGTAGTCTTTATCATCAGTTTTTCTAAACCCACATTACATAAAAAGTGGTGAATGAGCGCACTTATATAGAAACATTTTATGTTTTCAATAAAATCTTGGTTTATCATGTCTTTGAATAACTCACTGATGCGTACGGGTATCGTACAGACGTCGTTGTTTTGGTTTAATGGTGTCACTTAACATGGTTATTTGTGTTCGCTATCGGACATTTATTGTATTCGTCAAAATAGTTGACATATAAACATGCAAACACATGGCAGCCAAATAACAAACACATACATTTGAGACCAGACGCCTTCTGTTCCGTTCTGCTATCCTAGTTTTGGACAGAATATTTGTCAAATAGTATGCCTATTTGACAAATATTCTGCCCAAGTAAGGTCAATTGTTTGTAAAATATTCTATCCATTCGTGGTAATTGTTTGCCAAATTTGTCAAATACACAAATACAAATAGCCATGTTAAGTGCTAATATACTGTCGCTTATTTGTGTGAATAACAAATAGAATTAAACATCTTGATTTTCTACGCCGGTCTTATGACCAGCTGAATGGATTTCTCAAATATTTATTATAAATACCAAAAGAATCTCCATATAGATTGTAGAACGAGGCAAAAGTATATTTATTCTGGCGTCATAAGAACGACCGCAACTATCTCGACGTTAAATCCGAGATTATTGCAGTTTTATCTAAGCTAGGGAACTGCTAAACAAATTTCTTCGAAAAAAAAACATGCATTAGACAGTCCATTTATTAAGGAAATCTGCTATGTATGATCATCACGCTATACCCATCATATACGCGGAGCAGTGACTATATATGTCAACAAATCAGACAGATTCCCGTATATTATTTAAAATACAGGCATATATGGGTTGAAGGGTTGCAAAGGGATTAAATCTCGAAATGTTATGGCTGAAGCCGGGGAGGGTCAGCTAATTCTAGATAAAACAACATCGAGGTAATTTCTTATGACGGCAGTATTGCAATTTATAAGTTTCATACTTTGTTATTTATTATTCAAATTACAAATAAGAGGTAAGTCATTAAGACTAAACTTTTGACAATATAAAGACGCCACCGAATCCCTAAACAAACACCAAGCACGACTTAAACAAGCCACAGACTGAATAAACATTACCCGCGTCTGTACAAACATATATATAACCTTCCTTGTCACACAACATACAGTTGCGAGGGAGCCAGAAAGCTGTTAGATATTTTAATAGAAGAACAGCAGTCGCTCCTGTGCCGTCCCGGAGAGAAGACGCCAGCCGCGTTTGATGTTCAGGTACTGGATAATTGCGCGGACGCAGATTAAAATACCTGGAAAGAGAGCAGACATTTTAAGCATAAAATTATAAACACATAGGTACTGTATACGTGTGCTGACGGAAAAGAATACAAGTATTACCACCCCATCTCATTAGAAGGGTGTCGTAAGAGGCGACTAACGGAAAAATACGCAGACGATATCACTACGAGAGAAGAAAAACTCGAAATAAAACCCTGTAGGTACCAACACGTCTGGCCGGTGTGGAAACAGTAGGCCAAAGCCTCCCAACATTGGGAGAGGCCATGTCCAGCAGTGGACTGCGGTAGGCTTATTGATTGATTGATTGAGGTGGCAGACAAGAACACGGCACGCCCCTTCTGATGGAAAGTGGTTACCGTGACCTAAGGACTTCCAAACGACGTCATCAAAATGTTTTCGTTATTGTCAGGACAATGTTTGTATGAAAGAAAAAAGCTGCAGGTGGAACGGGATTTCAATTCCACATAAGGCAAGGTCCGGTTTTCTTCTTCCCCCGGGTCCTTTAAAAAGCATATGATGAGGCCGTCAAGCTGAGTGTCACCATTGTCACATACTTTGCCTTCAGCTTACCATCAAGAAGGTGAAGTCTAATTGACGTGTCCTATATAAAATATATATATATATATAGCAGTACGAAGTTTGCCGGGTCAGCTAGTGTTTTAGAGTTCATTTTTATATTTGCAACTAGCTTTTGCCCGCAACTTCGTTCGCGTTACGTTCAGAATATATTAGGATATGTACACTTCTATAACTCAACCCTAATATATGTTATACCTAGTTTCAGATATTCATATTGTGGAGAAAGCTTTTTAAAGTGACTGACTAATACTTATTATTGATCACAGAAAAGCTACGAGGAAATCGTTTGTCCTGGTTCAGGCATGTAATGCGTAGGGATGAAAGTAATGTCGTAAGGAAGGCACCAACTATGGAAGTGGATGGCTACAAGGGGAGAGGGAGGCCTAAAATGAGGTGGATGGACTGTGTGAATGATGATATGGTTAAGAAAGGAGTGAATTGTGAAATGATTGCAACTAAAGATGAATGGAAAAAGAATACATGTTGCAACGACCCCAAATAATCTTGGGATAAAGGCAGGAGGATGGTGTTTGATTTCAGACAATTTATAATTGTCAAAGTTTTAACTTTACTTAACCATAGACAAAATTACGTTTCTGTCATTCCAAATTTTGTTATTCCGTGTCAGATGCGTATAACCTACTACGTTTTATAGTGACTTGTATTCTCTTTGAGGTTTTATATCACGTCATACGGGAACGCGGTCCAACAGGATGAAGGTCGAACGGGATGAAAATGAATCCTATGTCCGTCTCCTAGCCATAAGCTACATCCCCGAAGAGGCGAATGTTCAGCCGATTCCCAAGAAGGGGGATCGCTCGGAGCCAGCCAACTATCGACCCATAGCCGTCACCTCAGTGCTGTGCAAAGTGTTCGAGCACATAATTAACAAACAGATCATGCGGCACCTAGAGGATCACTCCTTAATTAATGACCGGCAATATGGCTTCAGACCGAAACGATCAACGGGTGATCTTCTAGCATACGTTACCCCTCTTTGGGGTGAGGCTATGGACAAGCACGGCGATTCACTGGCAATTAGTCTTGACATCGCCAAAGCTTTCGATGGAGTCTGGCACAAATCGCTTCTTTCCAAGCTACCTGCCTTTGGTCTGCCTTCTAGGCTGTGGAACTGGGTTGCTAGCTTCCTGCAGGGGCGCCGTATTCGCGTCTTTTGTGACGGACGAGCTTTGGAGTTTCTGCAGGTAAATGCTGGCGTGCCCCAGGGGTCCGTCTTATCACCCACTCTCTTTCTTCTGCATATCAACGACATGCTGTCTACCGGCAATGTTCATTGTTATGCAGACGACAGCACTTTACATGGGAGTTATCATGGACATCCTGCGGCCAAGCAGTCAGATATCGCAGAGAACAAGCAGCTTCTTGTCACTGAGCTAGAAGGGATCCTGAATCACATTTCTCAATGGGGCTCTGAGAACCTGGTTGAGTTCAATGCCAAGAAGACGCAGGCATGTGCGTTTACAGCAAAAGTATATTTTTTCCTTCCCCTCCCCACTCTTCAGAGCACGCCACTGCCACTGCAGGACAATCTCAATATCCTAGGTATGGATGTTCGCTGCAACCTGAATAACAAAAGTTACATCGAAAGTATCATCAAAACAGCCTAACGAAAACTCGGAGTCCTGAACAGAGTGAGACGATTTTTCACGCCGGAGCAGCGGTGTCTTCTATACAAGACACAAATTCGCTCCTGTGTGGAGTACTGCTCGCATCTCTGGGATGGTTCAGCAAAGTACTTACTAGATGTTCTCGACAGGTTGCAGCGACGTGCGGTCCGCATCATTGGGAATCCCGAGATCACGAACACCCTAGAACCTTTACAGCTGCGTAGAGATGTTGCGTCCATGGCTGTATTTTACCGTCTGTACCATGGGGAGTGTTCTGATGAGCTCTTCCAATTAGTCCCACCCTCCCCTTTCCCACACAGGACAACACGTGCAGGTCTTAGATGTCATCCGCACACGGTACAAAACATCCGATCAAGAACCAAGCGGTTCGGAGACTCTTTCCTCTGTCGCACCATAAAGGCCTGGAATTCATTACCAGCTCACGTGTTTCCTTCTTCCTACAGTCCCGGGTCCTTTAAGCGGGGCGTGAAAAAGCATATGATGAGGCCGTCAAGCTGAGTGTCACCATTGTCACACCGTATGTGTAAGTAATGGTGACCCTCTTTTCTGGGACTTTTCCTTCAGCTTACCATCAGGCAAGGCGAAGTCCAATTGACGTGTCCTATATAAAAAAAATATTCAACTGAATCGTCGCAGCCGTTCTTGAGTTATAAATAGTGTAACTAACACGACTTTCATTTATTTATATAGATTAGTAGCGTACAATGCTACTTTCTATATCATAAATATTATTGTACGTCAATTACGTATAACGAATTAACTTATAAACTGTGATTATCTAATCAAACAACACAAGTTCATGGTTCGTCATCTACGTCACTTTTAATAATGTGTGTTTAATACTGTGATTACAGATAAATAAACGACACGAGGATTGTGATTGTGACGCGTCTACGAAGAACTACCTCAGTCCGAGTTTAAAATGCAATGTAATAGATATTCAACAAATAAAGGAAATAGTGAACAATTAAGAGGGACTATTAAGGAATAGTGGAGTAGAAACATCTATATAACCTTCTTTTTTGAAGTTGGTTAAAAAGAGAAAACGCGGAAAAGTGGTATTACGAATAATAAAATTATGCTTTAACGGCAAAGATTAACATTGATAATCGAGTGAATAATATTCTCGAAGGTTATTTAAGTTAGCCTCTGTCGTGGCGGTAGAGAACGCGATTGCCATGGGGCGCGGATTCTATGCCCGCTCAGTGCTAATATTTGTATGCATTGGTCTTGGTGTTTCCATGTCTCAGAGAGCACGTTAAGCCGTCATTCCCGTTTGCCATACGAATATCTATGGTAGTCGTTACGGGTAGTTGGAACCCTTAAAGGTCCGACTAAGTCGTTGGAACCCTTAAAGGTCCGACTAAGTCGTTAGAACCCTTAAAGGTCCGACTAAGTCTAAGAATAGCACTTCGACCATCTGACCTTCATTACTAATTGGCGATACCAATTAGTTATGGAGGTCAGATGGCAGTCAGTAATATTTCACGGAAAATATCGAAATTCAGCTGCATTACAGTTAGATTGGAAAGCCGGCCCCAACTGAGTTGGAAAAAAGGTGCAGAGAATGATGATGACTAGTGTTGGCTATGAGATTGCGGTCCGGGCACATTCCATCTAGAAAGTTTACTTTCCTTATTGGTTTGTCATCTTCGCCAAACTGTGAAATATGTGGCGTGTTTGAAGACGTATAACATATTCTGATGGAATGTGTTCGGATTCAACAGCGGAGAGCAGACCTAATGCAAACTAATGTAATGGATATCGGAGGATGCAATAGCTTCCTTGCGAGACCTCTTTCGGATGCAGCTCAAGACATGTATCTGTTATATCAATCATGAATATGTGACAGCTGTATAATGTATTAATATATTTAAAATTACTGGTACTGTATACAAAATGGCTATGATGGAGCGATATAGTCATGTTGTGGCTAAGCTCCGTAAATAAAGATTTAAAAAATAAAATAAAAAGGCAGCCGTTCCATATATTAAACCACAAACGTGGATTATGGTCCAACATCTCTCACACTCAGAAAATGCCTCAGTAATGAAACAATTTATAGAAAAAACCAAATAACACAGTGCCGTTAAAAACTGACATAGTGAGTGTGGTGTGTAGCCAGCCTAACCGTTCATAATAAAAGTATTAGTGGGTAGGCGCACAAAAAATGTTCCCCGCATACCTCTCAACGCATCCAACACGTCGGCAGAAATAGTAAGTTCCATGATTGAATCGCGAGAAGTCCCGAACCGTTGTATAACTATAATAAATAGAATTATAACTCACGACTCGTTTGTGTCACAAAGAGTGCGAGCGAAATGGACTACTTTCGTATGACTTTAGGTGGTTTTACACGGTATCATGGACCTAAAATATGCTCAAAATGAGCCCTATACGCGAAATAACACGTACTTTGGGTGTCTTTTGAGGATAGCACAGGGTGCTACTGCGATGGACGAGCTCAAATTCACCAAACAAAGATTACTACAAAACAATCCAAGCGCAACATGGCTTCGTTTGTCTCGCGATTTAGGTCTAAGATACGTGTCCGGAATTATATTTCTATGCGTTCCTTCTCTTATTATTTTAGTTCATACATACATATAATCACGCCCTTATCCCTGGAGGTTTAGGCAGAGGTAAATTAACACCCACATTTCACCGATCACTGTATTCGGTCCCACGTAATAGGGGGTGAGCCTATTGCCGTCTTCCGGGCGCTATTATTGACTCGAGTCATGCATCTGAGACCGAGTTTGTGCTGTATATATTTGTCTGATGTTCAACAGCCCTATCCCATAGTCACCTTGTACGACACCACATGGGAAGAGATGGGGTGGTCAATTCTATTCTGCCGGGAACCACGCGGCATTATTTTAGTCTGAGAAGTATAATTAGATTTGAACGTTCAAAACATATTTACAAACTTTTTTGGTGTCATTTATCATATGTATTTGTCACGTAAAATTGAACGCGTGGTGTGGAACCTTGTAACAGCGTCATTTCAATGTTAATTTATTATCGTATATTTGATAATTGTTCATGTTGTAACATCGCTAAAGAAATGTAGCTATCGATGTAACTGTGTTTCAGCAAAAATATCACGAGGTATTATTGTCATCATCATTATCATCATATCAGCCACACACAGTCCACTGCTGAACATAGGCCTCTCCCATAGATTTCCAGAATGATCGGACTAAAGAAGCCCACATTCAGCGCTTCTCGGCGACCTTGATGAGGTCGTCCTTGCCGGTCCGGCCGTTGGGCGTCCTCAGTACGTTTGCGCGTATTGTATTGTATTCAAAAATCTCTTCTCGGAAAATATCAAAGTTCAGCCAAACCCGCAGTTAGACCGACCCCAGACAGACTCGCGAGGTGAAAACTTCGGATGTGACTGGGATAAAAGCTAGGATGAAGAACTATTGTTTTCTAGAACGATACTCAGTTTCCAGGGTCAACTTGAAACTGGTTTTAAGTACAATATAGGTATTTAAACTATCATGGTCACTTATATCACTGTCATGGTCACCAGTATCCTTCGTGATCATAAGTGCTTGCAACAGCGTAGAAATATCAGAAACTCGAAACAATGCAACATGGTAAATATCCCGATTATTTTGATACTGATAGTTTTAAGTACAACTTGTATTCTAGATCTAAACCCGTAAGGAGATTTTATGAACGTAAATCACCCGAGTGGAGTATTATTCTAGAACATCACACTATTGACTTGGACTCAAGTTGACTTTTTAAATTTAGACTAACAAAACTTAACATTGGGTCTAAATGGCTGCAGTCTTTGAGAGCATGGCAAAATGTATGCCTATAGGTTAGGAATTAGAATTCCACTCAGGCGGTGCCGAAGACAACAGTTAATAAATGTTCTGCTTTGTTTGCTTTTACCCAACAGGCTATTTGACAAGGTCAGGTGGAGATATCATAAAATTTGCTTAGCAAAATAAAATATTGCCTAACTAAACTGCAACTATGACTTTAAATTCCCAAAGTATGTCTAAATTTAAACAATAAAATTCAGTCCCAAATTATAACTTTTTAAATTCCTCATTTAATTACAAATTATTTTTATTATGAAACATATGTGTGTTAACGCAACGTAGACCGAGATAAATGCGAAATTCTCTTGCACTCCATATATTTACACTACTCGCGACAGGCGTGTAAGCTATTTCCGGCGGCGCGAAAAATTGAATCAAATATCTTTAAAACCATTTGTCGAAAGCATATTTCACTTTAGCAGTTCATTATAATACTATAGAGTGGTCGTCAGTACAAATACTGAGTTGAAGTTTAGAAAAGTCGTAGGCGAAATATCGATTTTTTTAAATTCTATGACATTGTATGTCGTGATGTGGTAATTATATGTACTGCTTTGTATATTGTTTCTCATAATAATCATTCTTTAATGCCAACTTTTTTATTGTTACTTAGTTACTTAGAAACAGCTGTGGACATAGTGGATATTAGTAACTAACAAGTGTGGTAAGTTTGCAGTAGACGTATTCGTCTAACATTTTCAAGACCCCACGGTGAGCTTCATATTACGTTACGCTATTCGCTATTAAGTTGTTATGATTTGAGGCTGACCACGTGACGTCACTACTGAACAATCGCGGAAAAGCAAGTACTCACAAACAAATGTGTCATAACATAACTCGCACCTTAACTAGGTGGGTATAATTAAACAAACATTTTATTTACATACATATAATATAATATAATCACGCCTTTATCCCCGGAGGGTGTTACAAACGTCCATAGGCCACGGTAACCACTTTCCATCAGGTGGGCCGTGTGCTTGTCTGCCAACTAAGTGGTATAAAAAGAAAAGAAAAGGGTTAGGCAGAGATGAATTATCACCCAAATTTCACCAATCATTAAATTCGGCCCCACGTACTGGGGGTTAGCTTATTGCCGTCTTCCACGGACTATTGTTGACTCAAGCCATGCATCTGAGGCTGAGTATGGGCTGTATATATGTCTGATGTTAAACAGACTTAACCTTTAGTCGCCTTGTACGATACCGCATGGGAAGAGATGGGGTGGTCCAAATTGAAAGTGTAGCGTGAGTCGGTTTGAAATCCAAAGATTTTTTGTTTGGAAAAAATAATCAAGATCCATTTATGTATGTTTAAAAGCCAAAAAATCATTTATTCCGTACTGTATAGATATACCATTAAAACGGAACTTACAAAACGTCACAATAAAAAATATGAAAGACTTATTTAGCAAATTGTCCTTGTGGTGACGGAGAAAGAATACAAGTATCACCACCCCATTTCATCCGACAGGTGTCGTAAGAGGCGACTAACGGAAAAATATATCACTGCGAGAGAAGGAAAACTTGAAATAAACCCTGTACCAACCCGTATGGCCAGCGTGGAAACAGTAGGCCAAAGCCTCCCAACATTGGGAGAAGCCTATGTCCAGCAGTGAACTGCAACGGGTTAATTGATTTAGCAAATAGACCACCACCGGTTCGAACACTTCGGATCGCAACCACGACCTGAGACGACTCCGGCAAGATACTCAGCGGGCTTTATTTGGTCTATTTATAAACATGTTTACTTGGTCTAAATACAATAATTCGTTTGAGTAGCATAGTTGAGCAAACAGCTCAGTTCCAAACTTGTTTTAATTTGTTTGAATTTTATGAGCTTTTTGAAAGTTTACTTATAATTAGGTTTATAAATTTATGCATAAGTATGTCCTTCATTTCATTAGGGAGTTGCGGAAAAAGCGTATACAGTTACCCTGGAGTGAATCACAATTCACACAATTTTTTTTATTCAATTTCACGAGCTGCCCGAAATCGCACCATACAAAATCAGTGGCACGTGGTGACGTCACAGCGCACTGGTGTGTAGTGAAAATGTATGGAGTGCAAGAGAATATCGCATTTATCTCAGTCTACGTTGCGTTTACGCGTATACAGTGCATAAAAAGAATGATTTGAAAATTCATAAGGAATTCAAATAGTTGTAAATTTTGCTTTATTTTGATTGTTTATATTTTGACCGATTTTCGGAATAAAAAATAATGAAAAGTCATAGTTTCAGTTGAGTTAGGTAATATCTTAGTTTACTACGCATATTTTTAGATAAAATACTAAGACATTAGGTAGTATTGGTAAGAATTCGATGACTAAGGAAACTACCCTACTATAGGGATGAAGATGTATATTTACTTTGGTCTGGGTGATTCTATGAGTGGGAGCGAGTGAGATACTCAACTAATATTCTTTTTTACTGAGTCACCCGCCCCTCCCCGCCAGCGCTTGCTGTCGGTCTATAATATGTACGAGTATGTGTTTAGAATAAAAAAATATATTCAACTCACCAAAAGCCATAATAAGCCACCATAGCCAGGAGTTCTCGTGCGACGCCAGCTCGGTGGAGTTTTTCACGATGAGGGTCCACTTCGCGAGGGACAGCCCGAAGCCTGCCAGCGCCCCGTAGCGGCTCGCCACCGTGTGGCAGAAACACATCAGCAGCAGGAAACCAATCCAGTTGAAGAGGAATGCCACTGGAATAGTTTAAGATTTCCATTAGTTCCCATTAGCAGACATATACTACTATTGTCTCTGCCTACCACGAAGGGAAAGAGGTGTGGGCATCTATGTATTGGTACTTGCTAGGTCACGGGTTAGATTGTCGCTACTTGCGTGCTTAGTTTGGGTCTAGCTAGATGGAGCGATGTATTGTCCTATAAAAATAACAATGTACTGAATCAAAAATAAGCAAATACTGTTAGTTAATATCCAAAAAAGCCGGTCAAGTGTGAGTCGGACTCACGTACTGAAGGTTACGTAACTTAAGCTACATAAACAAGACTGATCATTTTTTTATACAACTTAAAGTCTAACTTTTTATTAGCTGCAGTAAAATGACGTTTCTAAATGTCATTCCGTAAAATAATGTTGACAGCTTAATCTCAATAGTGATGTGATTCAGTTCACAAAAGTTTACGGAATATCTAATCGTTCCATAAATTTGCCTCATAATGATCATGCTAAATTCTATTTAATATTAATGTAAATAAAAGGCTGTATAAACGTTGATCCTTTTACGCATTAAGCAAGATAACACTCAAGCAACCGCTCTCTCAAGTTGGTAGTACTGATTTTTGGTTATGGTGCTACGATGACGCTTGGCCGCCATTTTGTTTCGGTTGTCATTCGCTCATTCGGCTTCTAACTTCTGTTTTGAGTACACGAATAATTTTGATTTGCCCACTGCGCGTTGTTTTTGTTATCATTATTGTTAAGTTTATGTTACGTTGTGTTTGTTTTTCATTGCCTGTTTTCGTTAAAAGTTTTAGTTTTTTTTGTTTGATACATCAAATACATGGATTGCTCTGCCGGGCACATCGCAAGATGGAGACACGTTTTTATCTCCTAAGAAAAAGAGGCCACGTGTAGCTCTAAGTGCAACAGAAAAACTTTGGGTCAGAAACGTTTACAAATATGTGTTTGAGGTGAAATGTTCAGAACCAAACATTGAATTACCAAAAACAAGTGAATGCGTTGACAAGGTGGCTGAAGTCTTGGGAATATCCGTCCGCACTGTTTATTCTGTTTTAAAGGAGCACAAGGAGAACGACAGCGAATCACCAAAACCTCCCGAAAAAACTGGCCCAAAACTTACCTTTAAAGATAAACTTGATAATTTCACATTCACTGCAATTAGACGAATTGTACATCAGTTCTTTCATAGAAATGAAATACCCACCATCGCAAAGGTTAGTTTACATGTCGTCACTCATCTTTTTATTATACGTTATGTATGTTTTCTCCTATCCCATGTGTAATATTAACTAATTAGGTAATAACTATATTATTTTTTAGGTGCTGCAAGTTGTAAATGATGAACCAGGATTGCCCAACTTCTCGAAAGAGACACTGAGAAAAATTATGAATCATCTCAATTTCGAATTCGTTACTCGATCACGCAAGAGTGTGCTTATTGATAGACAAGATATCATATCATGGCGCCAGTGCTACCTGCGTTTAATTAAACAATATCGCAGGGAGGGAAAATATATATACTATCAAGACGAGACCTGGGTCAATGCTGGTACGTGATTTTTTATTTTTTTTATTTATTTATTTACAAATAATGGTTACTGAATGAAACTTATGATTTTTCTTGTTCTTTTCAGGTCATACTACAAAAAAAGCCTGGATTGATGGAAGCATTACCTCTTCTCGACAGGCATTTTTAGACGGCCTGACTACGGGATTAAAAAATCCCACAGGAAAGGGAAAACGACTAATAATTAGTCACATAGGCGGAGAAGAAGGCTTCCTGGACGACGGACTTCTTATGTTTGAAGCAAAGAAAGGTACAGAAGACTACCATGACGAGATGAATGCAGAGTGTTTCGAGGATTGGTTCCGCGGTATTCTACCCAAACTCAAACCAAATGCAGTAGTCGTAATGGACAATGCGCCCTATCACTCTAGGAAGATCCAAACAATCCCGAAGATGTCGTGGACAAAACCACGAATTCAAGAGTGGCTGACTAATAAAAATATTGTATTGGAACCAAATATGGTAAAGGCCACTCTAATAGATTTTTTTTTTTTTTTATATAGGACACGTCAATTGGACTTCGCCTTGCCTGATGGTAAGCTGAAGGCAAAGTCCCAGAAACGAGGGTCACCATTACTTACACATACCGTGTGACAATGGTGACACTCAGCTTGACGGCCTCATCATATGCTTTTTCACGCCCCGCTTAAAGGACCCGGGACTGTAGGAAGAAGGAAACACGTGAGCTGGTAATGAATTCCAGGCCTTAATGGTGCGACAGAGGAAAGAGTCTCCGAACCGCTTGGTTCTTGATCGGATGTTTTGCACCGTGTGCGGATGACATCTAAGACCTGCACGCGTTGTCCTGTGTAGGAAAGGGGAGGGTGGGACTAATTGGAAGAGCTCATCAGAACACTCCCCATGGTACAAACGGTAAAATACAGCCATGGACGCAACATCTCTACGCAGCTGTAAAGGTTCTAGGGTGTTCGTGAGAAATATGCCGTAGACGAGATGGTTGCACATAAAGGCATCACAGTTTTAAGATTGCCCCCTTATCACTGTGAGCTGAACCCCATTGAGTTGGAATGGGCGCAGGTAAAGGGTCACGTTGCAAATAATAATAAGACGTATAAAATGCAAGAAGTTAAAAATGTATTTCAAGAAGGTATAAACAAAGTGACACCGGCTAAGTGGAGTGACTGTGTGTCTCAAGTAGTAGGTATTCCCGGAGACTAGACCAACTCTCCAAACCACCACCTCCCCCCTGTCATTCCCTCCCCCCGCCATGCCCTGTCTCTCGGCTTCAGGGTGGCCGTCACGGCTAAAAAAAAAAAAAAAAAAAAAAAGTTTGGTGTCTATTCGGGGGTTTTCGGCCATGCTGAGTCGATTGCGCTAATCCGTTTTCGCGTACGACGCACCGTTACAAAGTTACAGAAACGTAATCTGAGGTAATTGACGAACAATTGATAACGGCCGACCCTTGATAACGACCAGCCGTCGTCGCTCAATGTTATCTCGGGTCTGTTGTCTTTTTTGTCAATGTCTGCGTCATAGCCAATGATGACTAAACCTATGATGTAAACGGGTATGTATATGATTTAAAAAAAAGTCCTTTCGCAGTACTAATGTTCTTTATTATTTTCAAAACAATATTTGAATAACTTACTTAGTATGATATCGTTATACAGCGTATTGTTAGTGAACAGGTGCTGGAAATCGGCTAATGACATACCATAATGTTTATAGTATAAATACATTAAACAATATTCGCCACATACTGGAGTGTAATCGTTTTGGATTCGATTAGTGTTGTAATTCCATACTCTGCAATTTCGATCTAAAAACGTACGATGGAAACCTGTGGGTGCTCTACCATAGGAATCAAAGTACTGACCAACTCCATTCGCGTCTATGTGTATAGCAACCCAGTGAGAACCAGGCTTATTGTCGCTATCTAAGTTGCTTATGATATATGTAGGCATATCTACATGAATCGGCAAGCGATTTGCGGCATAAACATTACATTCACTTTTTGAATCCACTTGTCTCAAGTATCTCCGTATTTCTAATGTATTCATGATCGCGTTACGATGTTATCAGGCTCGTAGATTATAAGCAAATAATGAGATCAACAATAATTTAACATATTATAGGGTCTACAAAAACTTTTGTTTTAACTGTAACATGACGTACGAGCTCCCTTTGCTCGCTCCCGCGCATAATAATTTCACTCATAATGAACATTGACCAAATTGGTCTGGTCTATGACAGAGTATCTTAACATACACTGCATTTCGAACATTCACGGTAAGATAATATATACAAACACATTGTTAATAAAACAAAGAAATACTTTGTATGAATATATTTTATTGAAAGGATCAATATACAATAATGCAGACTTATTTCTAAAACATATTTAATTCTAATACGCGCTTAATTCTAATACACACTTAATTTTAAAACATTTAAGTTTACTTAACTACTATAGTCAACAGAAATGTTACGGTTTTTATCGATTTCTATAACATTATCAAATTCTGCATAGACAATACAATTAATAGTTTGTGTTAAAGCCGTATCAAAGCGAACTTCTATTCTTACGCTACCATGTTTTATAAGGTTCCAGTGATTAGAAGCATTCGCTGATAAGTCAGGTGTTAAATCGAACGCTAGCAGACAAAACCCTTTGGAATATTGATCTCTAGATATCCCGTTGCCTTCATTAAGGAAATGTATACCTGTACCTGAGAACAACGTATGATAACTAGAAGTAAAAATATTATTCCCAAATGATGGTTGTAAAGCTTTTGAAGGTATTTGTTGTCCGTCTATGTATAAACAAAATGTACTAATATCAAAATTTTCAAAGTTAAATGGGTTTTTAGAGAGATTTCCATTGAATGCTGCATTATTCACAAAACCAACTATACACCGTTTAGGTACTTGACCAAGGAATATGTTATCAAGAGTTTTACCCTGAACACCTGATGGTATCGTTAAAACTTTAACTTCAGCTCGTGTGATAGGATATTTAGCTGTCGTAGATGATAACACTTTTTGATGTGCAAGTAACACAGTTGGATTAATTCGTGCTCTACGAACAATCAGGGTTGCATCTGTAATAGTAACTTTAAATTTAAGGTCATGCGAAGAAGCCATTAGATTAAAATTTTCCCTAGAGCGAACTAATTTTACACACATATCAACACCATTAATCAAAAATTTTTCTTGATTAAATATATCACCATGAAGATGACCAATCATTTCTATTTCTCTACTTTCACTAGCCATTTGTTGTCTCTTTGTAAATCCCTCATTTTTATCATCCATCTCGTCCATTTTCCCAGCTACGTCTTCATACCAAAGACTGCATGATAGATGCGAGTTTTTAGCTGCAGGTGCATAGTTCAATAGTGTTTCTATGTAAGCTCGATAAGCATATGTATTATTTGGAGGTGATACAAGTTTTTGGTTTAAGTACACATCGAGTTGACTAAAAAGCGAATGTAACCAATTGTTAACTGGAGCAACTACTGCACTAGTAGCAAGTTTTGTATTATCCTGGGTTAATATTTTCGCTTTTAGTTGAAGTAAAGTATGAGATAAATCAACGTAGTCGTCGCCTGCTCCGGGTATTTGAAATTCAATAGGTCCATCGTCAGCAAGGGACGAAATGGGCTTATAGTGTATCCATATTCCACTTTCAATACTAGTTTGAGTTGTTGGTAATGCAAATAAATCTAGTTCAGACTTAACACATTCACAAGATTGACTATGTAAAAAAGACATAGTTAATTCGAAAATATATCTTTAATATGATCACTTTTCAATTTTTTTGCGGCTTTCACTCTCGCTGTTATCGAAGGAATGAATGTAGAAAGACGTTTCCGTTTCGTTATATATCCTGATCCAGACATGTTGATGCTATTTATTTTCTTATCAGCTCTGCGTTTTAAATTGGTACCGACCTCTTTGAGTCGGGATTTAATTGATTCCTCCATAGGACGTGCACTGACCATATCCGACAACAGACCAACGCCAGCATTTAAGGCTTCTTTACCAATTGCTTTAGCTCCACTAGATAGTAATGGAAAAACAGATCGAAATAATCCCCCAAGAAAACTTCCAATACCATGTCCTTTTTGATATGGTGCTCCCCTATAGATCACTCCTATACCTGATCCAGCTTGATGGGAATAATAGTGTTGGTAAGGACATGAGATATTATCATGTTGAGAATACATTATAATTTTTGAAAGTGAAGTTTAATGCACACTGTCCCAAATTGGAATGGTATCTTTTGACCAGTGGTTGATCTTATATCTATTTCAATGGTATCAAATTCTCTACGCATAACAGGCAAATAATGGGGTGGAGAAAAAACATGCATTTTATTAGCACCATAAATGTATTTCGAGGGATCTAATGGTATAATTCGCAGAAGTGGAGTCATCACATCCCCAACAATTTGTGGTTCAACTATATCACAATAAACAAATATTTGCGATGGTAAGCCTAAGTGTAAATTAGCCGGACATTTTCCTATATTTTTTTCTACTAAGTTTCTATTTGGTTCAAAACCTAATTGAAGGGCTAATCTGGATGATAATGTTATGGATTTTATATTTTCATCTGATACACTAACCACAACAAACTTTGATATCTCATCATAACGAAATCTTATTTTTTCTCGAATATTATTCATTGCCTTTAAAATGTGATTAATATTGTCATAATTCGTTGCTGGAATGTGTATTTTGTAATATATTAGAGATTCTTTTTTTTCATTAGGCATTTGTGCTAATTTTGCAATGTATATAACATTTTCATGTTCTTGAACCGTAAACATGGTGCATGGATACTGGAATTCCACAACACCAACCTTCCATTCTCCTTCTAGTATTATTGGTTTCGGTAATTTTGTGGAAAAAATTGATGTTTTGTTATCTGGAAAGTATTCCATGGAACTATTACTTAGTAAAGTTAGATAAAAGCTTTGTTTGTTCATATTTCTTTCAAATTAGTAGCCAAGACCCAGCTATTAAATTTGTCTGGATAACCTCTCCACTTGACTAACACTTCTTTTCTAACACCAGAATATCGAGAACGTATTATTTTATCTACTTTAAAATTGGCAGTGGGGTCAAAGATGATTTTCTGTAACTCTTTTTCATAGAAAGTTCCTATTATCTCTTCGCCCTCTAGGTCTTTAAGAGTGTATACTAACCATGGAGACCGGCGAATTACGGAAGATATTATGAATATTTCATCACTCCAGTTAGATTCATAACCTTTTTGAAAAATATGTTTATGTTTCGTTATTCTGACAAACTCACCAACGCAAAACTTCGATAAAGCGATGTTAGAAGGTTTGTCTTTTCCTTTCTTGTAATATAAATTTTCCCATACAGTAATGATATTATCACGATTAACTTCAGATGGACACATTTTGATACTAGAATGATAACTATGATTATACGAGTACAGCAAATCTTGTAAAACATCAATATATTTATGCGTGTTCTTATGTGTGAAATACCGCCACATTTTCATCTTTAGAGTTCTCTGGAATCTTTCTACAATGCTTGCTTTAATATCAGGATTATTAGTAGTATAATAATTAATATTTTTTGAAGTAAAGTATTTTCGTACGTCTTTGGATACGAATTCTGTCCCTTTGTCAGATTGTATATGTGTAGGTGTAACTTTAGCTTCCATGAATATACTCTCGAAACATGCTTTGATTGTTTCAGAGTTTTTCTTTTTCATTGGTCTCGCAAAGGCATATTTACTAAACACGTCAATAACACAAAGAATATAGTTGAACCCATCATTATAATTTGAGTAAGTTCTCATATCACTCAAGTCAGCCTGCCACAGTTCGTTAATATTAGATAAAATATATTTATTTCTAGAAAAGTTTCTTTGTACAGGTTTATGTAATGTATATGTTTCTTGTGACTTTAACCAGTTCTTCACATCATCTCTTTTCAATTTACCTTTCATTGCTTTGGTTAATTTGCTAAGGCTACTGTACCCTGCAGGATGTGAAGAATCATAATAAATCTTATTTAATTCTAATATGGGGTCCATTTTTCCCAATCAATTTTTCTTTTTATCTTTTTACGAAATTTACTTTCAGTTATTGGTGTAGAAAATAATTCATCTGCTGGGATTGAATCTTGATGCTCTTGTGATTGTAGCTTTTTAATATATTCAGATCTTTTTGTGTTACCAATATATATAAGCGGTACTTTGATTTCCTTTAAAGCTGTAGCGAATTTTTGCCATCCAGTAGGTTCACTATTTTTAAGTGTCCTCAATGAATCATTTACCAAATCAACAATATTACTTTCAGGAACTTTTTGACCATCTATAACCACAGTGCCTGTCTCATCCCAATTAATCTTATATTTATTCAAAGAGAGTAAGTTCAACAGTGATTCCCCCCTTTTTATATAGGATTTTGGTATAAGTTTTAAAATGTAATTAGATGTGTATGGTCCTTCATTAGTTTCTTGCAAACTTACTTCCTTTACTGATGTGTTAGAATGGACTGTAGATATATTATCTTCATCATCAGTAATATACTTCACCGATCTTTTCGAGTCTTGATTTATTATTGGTATTTCATAGGGCTGTCGCTCCTCTTTAGTGAAGTTTAAATATCTTTGTAGAGTTTGTAAATATAAAATACACTTCTTTCGATCATCCATATCGCTATTTAAAATGTTTTGCATATCTGTGTCTAAACGAGATAATGGAGTATCAACCGCGTTAGGTTGTTTTAACTTTTCTAATAGAGATGGATCGATGAGTAACATTTTTTTAGCATTATCCATTTTTCTTAGACAAGTGTACTAACCAAGGCACTTAGAACAGAACCCAATATTAGTGGTAGAAATGCACCACCTTTTTGTATTATTAAATGTTTTCTAATTTTGTGTGATCCCTTCCGTACTATTTTTCGTAGAATATTTTTGTATTTTTTCAATTTTGATCTTTCTTTTTCTTTCAATTCTATTTTTCCTTGTAAAACGTTATGAATACATTCACAAATACAATTTATTTCTTCTTCATCGCAGGCTTTTAAAAGAGCTTTTTGATATTTTGGTTTAAGTGTAATCAGAGCGCTTAATAGGCCTTTATGCGTCTTTGTGCTTCCATGCATTGTTAGTAACTAATGGATATCTGTTGATTTCTACTATATTTAAACCCTTTTGATGGTATGTAAACAGTGCAATATCCATCACATGGAAATATCTTTGTTTTAATACGACACATGTCATTTGTTTCTTGTTTTAAATCAATCATAAGATATCCATGTGCATTGTTAGTTGCGTCTTTGTAAGAATCTTCCAAGTATTTTGGATTTTCTGGAAATACTTGTCGTGCCAAGTATCGTATTTGAGTTTTATCTCTTGGATTTTTAAAATAAATTATATAACTTGAATTCAGAGATATGTCTCGTTGACCTTTTCCCTGATGAAATAAATTTTGTGATATGTAAAACACACTTAAATTTCTATGATGACTTCCTTTTGTGAATATATCAACAATACGTCCATCAGACTCTCTCATTAAGTCATCAATTATTAGGAGTTGAGGATCCTTTCCACTAAACATAGTTAGATCTGGTATGCCTTGGATGTAATTAACATTTCGTATATTGTATAAAGGTTGCATTTCATCAAAACACCATGTTATTTGATCAAAATTTGTGTTACAAACATCTTTAACAAATTTTATAAAATTTGTTACAAAGACTGACTTTCCACATCCACTTGGACCAGCAACTATCGCAGTAAATGGATGATTGAAGTGGATCATTTTGAAAAACGTCTAAGTAAGTTACGATTTAGACAAAGAATGAAACAATTTGTTAAGAAAATAAGCATTTATATATTTTATTTTAAAAAATTATTACTTAAACAGACTTATAATGATAAACATTTATAACACAATCATATAAACAAATTTACTATATTTTATACATTTATTATACAATCTTATAATAGACAGACTTATAATGATAAAAATTTATGGTACAATATTATAAACAAATTTGTTAAATTTTATTTTATATAATTATTACACAATCTTATAATAGAGAGACCTATAAGGACAAACATTTATAGCAATCTTAAAAACATATTTATATTACAATTAAAGCACGAAGCAAGCGTGTTGCGGCAGTAGATTGTAGAATATTTATTATTTATATTTACAACATACATAAAAAGTTAAATGTTCTTAATTTTATAGTGCCCCCAAGCTAGGGTATTGATAGCGTCTTCCAATATGTATCGTTTAGTGTCATTGTGCGAAAGAGATATTTTATTAACTTTTTGTGTGTATATAGTATGTTTTATTGACTTAAATCTTAACATTTCACTATAATGTATTTTTTCTTCTAACAAACAGCTTTTATAATCATTTAAAGTAAATTTTTTTGTAACACATTTATTAACACCCTTTGCTTTAGCTATAAATTTATTTTGTACGTCCATAGCATACATTTTTGCTCGAAGTCCTACAAACTCTTTAAAAATTTTTCCATTGTTTTCGTCTTTAAAAAACCCTAATCGCTTTTTATTTATTAGAGGTAAACCATATATATTGTCAGGAGGATAATCGGATGTATCAAAGTAATTTTCTAAATTTTCTTTAATATCATGATAAAAATTATTGGTAAATATCTGGTATACTAAACTATCAGTATCTGTATATAATAGTTTAATATTTTCCATATATTTTTCTTTCATAAAATCATAATGAAAGTCATACATTAAAGTTTTTGAAATATCTAAAATACAAAATCCAAGGTAAATCGGTTTGTTGTATAAAACTTGTGTTTTGTTTAATTGTACAGCGATTAAGTCTTCTGAAAATACAGATAAACTATGAAATTCAGGTCTTGCTATTAAAGTTTCAGCTCCCTGAGTTTTCCCACAATTTGTCCAACGGTTCACTAATTTTACATTTACTCGTTTTAAAACATTTTCCATTGTTTTACCAAAAACAGAGTTATTCATTAATTTAAAGAAATCTTTTTCAAAATCTGAAGTTGCCAATGAACGCATGCGAGTGTTCAAATCTATATAAACTTTTAACCACGCTGATTGATTGAACTTAAGAATTTTGTGAATTTTAAGCAAACGAAGTCCTCTTTTCAAACATTGTTTAAGATTCCTATAATGAATGACATAGTTCTTTTTATCATTTAAATTTGGAATCAATTTTTTGTCTTTACTACCACCATAACATATATTTTCAGGACATAACGGCAGATCCGAATGTAAGTCGTGTAAATGTTTTGGATATTCTAAGTCCACTTCCAAAATGAAACCATAATCAGCATCGTCAGGAACATGAAAGTTAGTATTAACATCAACCCATTCAAATTTTCCAGTAGGGAGACATTGAGACATAGCCCAACCGTAAAGGTTATTTGCATCCAGATACATTAGAAAAGAAGATGGTACAGAAGGATCATATTCTGACATATAAGAATTATTTGCTTTAGCATGTCTGTTACTACATTGAGATATACCACCGCGAATATTTTTTGCAATAAAAGTAATTTTGTTTATATCAGTTAACAACTCTAAATTTATTTTAGTATGTACTAACATGGCATCCCAACTCAAACCCGGTGCTGTATAATAATGGGCTGGGTCTAATTCATATGTTTTAAAACACACATCTCTAAAATTTTCAAATATATCGGCCAACAATAAAACATCTGTTTTTAAATATAAATCAGAGTATTCTTTCATATTTTTACAATGGAAATGATGCCATACATCTTGAGCATGCTGGTAATCATTTTCAGTAACATGCATATCAGTTAACGAACTATAAAATTTGTCAGGAGTAGGCAGACATGTTAAGTTTAAACATTCGAATGAAGTCATATATTCATAAGGATAAATACCTTTACGTATTAAGCGCCGAAAGTCTTCCTCACATGGAAAATTTAATTTGAGTTCTTTGAATTGTTCCAATAATAAATTTTGAGCCATTTTTTCTAGACTACTAGACATGAATTTAAAAGAATCAAGAAATCTTAATTTCATAACACGGTTATTAATATTTAATATTTTTGAAAAAGAAATGTACTTTTCTTTATTCTCAGGAATGATTTCTATATTACCATCTTCAAAATTGAGACCATGAACAATAAAATGCGAATCATAGTTACCCAAGTTATGTAGAAATATGGGTACGAAGTTTGGTACTCTATACTTTTTAGAACAATGTGTATGTCCAACTCCTTCATATAAACCAGTAAACCAATTATAACAAATCTCAAAATTTTCATTTAAACTATGATTACAAATATAACAGACTTTAGTTTGATTAGACATATTAATATTTTCTTCCGTTAATGGTAACGGACTTTTAACAAATGTATTTTTTTTACAGATATTAACTAAATCATCTTTTATCATTTTCATAAACATAAGTGCACAATCTTTACCAGTATGTGACCTATACTTTGAAAGCCTATCATCATATGAACATTTAATGTAATAGCCAAAGCTATACGTTTCATGTTTTTGAATGTTTTCGGTTGATGAATTATTTGGGTTATTAGAACATCCGTTAATAGGATTCAAAAAAGCTTCAAAGTCAGCGTATATTACGAAGGGTACTCTTAATTTTCGTTCATAATTGTTAAATGATATTTGGTTCGAAGGTGTTAACTCATTAAACCAATTACTTTTTTTATTAGATTCCGATGGTAGTTTTGTTGAAATGTGGAAACAATCTTTTTCTTGATGTTGTTTTAAATTATTATGCGATGTAAAGTTTAACAAACAACCATCACAAATATGAACTGCACATTTACTTGATGAAATTTGTTGAGCTACTAACCTTGAAATATTTTTTATATAACAATAATGACCTCTGTTAGCCTGAGTTATGTATAATAAGTTTAAATGGATGTTTTTTTTTTCTTTTGTAAAATATAACGGGCCAACCACAATATTTTTCTTTTTTCTAGAATCGTAATCTAAACCAAAAACATTTATACTAATATCATTAAGTTTTTCAAATTTATTAATGTCTTTCAATTTTACAGGAAATGAAATATTACCAAATTTTAATTTATTTTTATAAGGAATATAACATGTTACCCTGTCAACATGGGTTTTAGCTGGATATAATGCTGATAAAACTGCCCATCGAAAACATTCGTTATCCCTATTTTGTACATTTATTACTGCTTTTTTAACTTTTATGTCTAATGGTAGGTCTATGTAGAAGGAGCCCCGCAATGGGTTAAATTTATTAACATTCATATCCATGTAATTTATTTTTAGTAAACTCCAACCACTATCTTTTTTTTCAAAATTTGAAATTTTAGTACTTATTTCAGAAGTTATTAAAGAAAAAATCATATCTTTATCATCACCACGACTGAAAACGTAATTAGTTATTTGGAAGTCGAATGTGTTACGTAAGTTTTTAGTTAGCTGTATAAAGTCTGCATTGAGGATAAAATTTACTTTTACAATAAAAAGATCTATGATACATCGTTCAAGTAAAGTAAATACGACATCTTTGATTTCTTTTAAAAATAATTCAGGTGTTTGAAAAGGTTGTGGATTGTTGTGAATAATGATATCAGATTTAATTCTATACGTAATAACTCTATTTCCGAAAGCACTTGCAACTATTTTAACATTTCTTAACTCTGAATCATTCTTTAAAGAATTATTTTTATGTGTATTACTTTTCAAATGGTTACTCAAAAATTTTTTTTTTATCGACACATTGCACTGTGAACATTTAATTGTATCATAACTTTCTGTACTCACAGTTTGAAAAAACACTGATGATGTGGATGGTGCTTCAAGATGTATTCTTTTTGCAGTTGAGTCTTCTTCTGTTGTTGTCACAGATTCTGATTTTCTTTTTCCTTTTCCAGTTTGTGATATATGAAATTCCTGGTTGAATTCAGATGACATAAAATCTAACGACACTTCCTCAGCAAGCACCACGAGTTCCGAATTATATAAGTCACAGTTTAATGTATCCATGGTGTATCACTATTAATCTTTATATTTAACACAAGGATTCTTGAATACGCACTGTTTTACTAGATAGATTGTACTACACAATAGTTCATACACTATCAAAACTAAATTAAGGTAGAAGTCTCTGTGTATCTTCACTACTTCAATTATTCATGAAGTATTTAGCACAATCTTCGGTAGCAGCGAGCTGTTTAGTTATATCGTATATGATATCACGTACATTGTTTAGATTCTTGTCCCCATCGTTTGCTGTATAATATTTTACACGCAGCTCGGCATGTTTCCATAGCTCCGTCGGTGCAATTTCTTTAGTCTTCTTCAGATCGTAAATTTCAATTTTTATGAGGTGGGATGCATTATCTCCATCGTCATTGTTTGTAGAGATATATGCTGTACCCCCGTTTGATAAGCGTCCAACAGTAGATGACTTTTTGGAGGCCTTCTTCTTCTTCTTCGATTTCTCAAAGAATTCCTCTATGTCTTTCTTCCTTTTTAGTAGAATGGCGTTCTTTACTTTGTACTCCAGAGTACCTTCTTCGTCACTGCGCTCATCCTCTTCCCCTGGATAGTAAAACTGTTTATATGTATTATCTAGAAACTGAAACAATATAAAATATCTTTTTGAAAAATTTGACATGGACACACGAATAAAAAAGTATAAATGTAATTAAGAACACTATTTGAAATATGATAATACTTACAGCCATAGTAACCACAACGTATGAACAGCACACTGTAATGTATGAAGAATACTATGATATTCAGTTATCAAACTTGTACTTTGGTCTTTTTATTATAGTGTACTAACTTATCCACTGTTGACTACAACGTTTTAACTGAGTTTAGTGAGAGAGAGGGCTCTCTTTTATACACAGCGCATATCTCGTTGCTTTTAGAAACGTAGTAATGATATCCTCAGATAATTTACCTTCAGATAGCGAACCAATTTGTTTGAATTGTAAGCTAAATACCTCAGATAACTGAACTTTTTTGTTGTATTCGATAACCACAAATCCCTACCTACTTAGTCATATTCCCAGATAACAGAAATTTTGCTTATAACGAGTGGTCATTACTTTAGATGACACATACATTTTTGTTTTTTTTTGTTTTAGATAGCGACTGACTCGTTCTAGTTGTTTGCTGACGACCTTAAATTTAAAGTTACTATTACAGATGCAACCCTGATTGTTCGTAGAGCACGAATTAATCCAACTGTGTTACTTGCACATCAAAAAGTGTTATCATCTACGACAGCTAAATATCCTATCACACGAGCTGAAGTTAAAGTTTTAACGATACCATCAGGTGTTCAGGGTAAAACTCTTGATAACATATTCCTTGGTCAAGTACCTAAACGGTGTATAGTTGGTTTTGTGAATAATGCAGCATTCAATGGAAATCTCTCTAAAAACCCATTTAACTTTGAAAATTTTGATATTAGTACATTTTGTTTATACATAGACGGACAACAAATACCTTCAAAAGCTTTACAACCATCATTTGGGAATAATATTTTTACTTCTAGTTATCATACGTTGTTCTCGGGTACAGGTATACATTTCCTTAATGAAGGCAACGGGATATCTAGAGATCAATATTCCAAAGGGTTTTGTCTGCTAGCGTTCGATTTAACACCTGACTTATCAGCGAATGCTTCTAATCACTGGAACCTTATAAAACATGGTAGCGTAAGAATAGAAGTTCGCTTTGATACGGCTTTAACACAAACTATTAATTGTATTGTCTATGCAGAATTTGATAATGTTATAGAAATCGATAAAAACCGTAACATTTCTGTTGACTATAGTAGTTAAGTAAACTTAAATGTTTTAAAATTAAGTGTGTATTAGAATTAAGCGCGTATTAGAATTAAATATGTTTTAGAAATAAGTCTGCATTATTGTATATTGATCCTTTCAATAAAATATATTCATACAAAGTATTTCTTTGTTTTATTAACAATGTGTTTGTATATATTATCTTACCGTGAATGTTCGAAATGCAGTGTATGTTAAGATACTCTGTCATAGACCAGACCAATTTGGTCAATGTTCATTATGAGTGAAATTATTATGCGCGGGAGCGAGCAAAGGGAGCTCGTACGTCATGTTACAGTTAAAACAAAAGTTTTTGTAGACCCTATAATATGTTAAATTATTGTTGATCTCATTATTTGCTTATAATCTACGAGCCTGATAACATCGTAACGCGATCATGAATACATTAGAAATACGGAGATACTTGAGACAAGTGGATTCAAAAAGTGAATGTAATGTTTATGCCGCAAATCGCTTGCCGATTCATGTAGATATGCCTACATATATCATAAGCAACTTAGATAGCGACAATAAGCCTGGTTCTCACTGGGTTGCTATACACATAGACGCGAATGGAGTTGGTCAGTACTTTGATTCCTATGGTAGAGCACCCACAGGTTTCCATCGTACGTTTTTAGATCGAAATTGCAGAGTATGGAATTACAACACTAATCGAATCCAAAACGATTACACTCCAGTATGTGGCGAATATTGTTTAATGTATTTATACTATAAACATTATGGTATGTCATTAGCCGATTTCCAGCACCTGTTCACTAACAATACGCTGTATAACGATATCATACTAAGTAAGTTATTCAAATATTGTTTTGAAAATAATAAAGAACATTAGTACTGCGAAAGGACTTTTTTTTAAATCATATACATACCCGTTTACATCATAGGTTTAGTCATCATTGGCTATGACGCAGACATTGACAAAAAAGACAACAGACCCGAGATAACATTGAGCGACGACGGCTGGTCGTTATCAAGGGTCGGCCGTTATCAATTGTTCGTCAATTACCTCAGATTACGTTTCTGTAACTTTGTAACGGTGCGTCGTACGCGAAAACGGATTAGCGCAATCGACTCAGCATGGCCGAAAACCCCCGAATAGACACCAAACTTTTTTTTTTTTTTTTTTTTTTTAGCCGTGACGGCCACCCTGAAGCCGAGAGACAGGGCATGGCGGGGGGAGGGAATGACAGGGGGGAGGTGGTGGTTTGGAGAGTTGGTCTAGTCTCCGGGAATACCTACTACTGTCTCATACTATAAAAGTGGAAGACAAAATGTGCCACCTCGATCATATTATAGATGAAGTGACAGATAGATTTATTATTAGTGTTACCGAAAGCGACAGTGACAGTAATTCCGAAAAAGATTGATTAAAGTACATTATTATGGCATTTTTGTTTCATTTTAAATGTACCTCCCTATACTTCCAATAAAAAAGATCAATCCTCTAGTATAGTAACAATAATAGAATAAAAAAATACATTACAACTTAATATTAAATCTCAAACACAAAACCAAACTGTTTATTCATTTATGATTCACTCATTTAGCTACATCCCTATTTATTTTTCTTCAAAAACCGGCAACCCACAAAATGTCATTTTACTGCAGCTAATAAAAAGTTAGACTTTAGGTCGTACACATGTGGGCCGCACTTGATGGAAAATGGTTACCGTGACCTAGGAACGTGTGCAACACCAGAGGAGTCACACCCGTGCTGCCGACCCTGTAAGAACAGAGTTTCTGTGCCGTCAGTGCAGCAGACACAATCAGGACAAGCCTTAAGTCTTCCCACTGTGAGTTCTGCCTACCCTACTCATCGCCGGCAACTCAACATAAGGTACTTCCCCAGATGGACTGCTCAATTAGAACGGGAATACCTCCTGCAGAGACGCGTGATTGGTTTAACCTAATCTATCATTGACACGCACCGAGTTTTAGGTTTCTATGGTGGTAACACCATAGAAACCTAAAACTCGTTTTGGCGCAGCTAAAGTAGGTTTCTATGTAGGTATGTTATAAAGATGTTTGCCGGCCAAATTGATATACGAGCCGGCCTATTAAATTCGTAAGTTGGAACGCAATACAGATTAGATAGATTCTTCTAAATAAAAAATGTCAGATATAATAACCGCGATTTTGAAGTGTTGAACAATCATAATATTATTCTGTTTACCCAGATACTTTTGAATAACATCCAGTACCTACCTACCTACTACATACAGATAATTATATTCAAAGAAGTGAAATCTAATTTTTGTTGCAAATTCATAAACCGGTTGACACGTGTCGTTTTCACGCGAAAAATGTCATAACAATATTATAATTTGTAATCGTCAATTCTCGTAATAAAAATAGAGTCAAAATTCAGTTTCAATCTCACAAATGTCATACACTTTTACAATAGAAACATTTTTTTTTCTGCAACACGGACTGTAGTGTGATAATACAGTATTATAACCGAAAGTCAATTAATTAGTAGTCTGTAAACAAGTATGACGTCATAGTTCTTTATTTCGTACAAGTATTTATAGAATTAACCGTTTTGACGTTCAACAATACGACACTATATATCTGTCTGACAGTCAAGTGCTCAATTGTAATAAGTAAAATTAAGAAGCAGCGTAAATCTAAGCGAAAAATCGAGAACAAACGCAACAAAGTGAGCAATTCGTCATTCATTACCGCAAGCTGTGTTCCTCTTGACGTGTAGACCTGTGTGTCCCCAGCAATGGATATCAAATCTAACAAAAACATCTGTATAACGGTCATTGCACTCATCGTTAAGTAGATTAGGTGGATGTTTTCATTATGATAAGTAGTACATTAATTGATAATACAGTTTTAATCCGTAGTTATGACAAGAAGCTACTTATTCTTTACGTAGATCAGTATTTAATATGAGTTGCGTTTCTTTAGCCTTCACAGAGAGTTTAATATCTAACGGTTATAATACTATTTATTATTCATATTTATTATTGTATGCCTTTATTATACTAAGATTTGTTTCACCTGCAGATATTTACCTACGCATTATTGATAAGTAAAACAAGTAGTTCAATAGGTAATTATAAACCTAAATGTCCTGCGGAAATATGTTTTGAAACCAAAAAGAACATTCGTGCAATCAGTAGGACATGGAAACAAAACAAACAACGAGACGCTCTTACATATAAATAGTCAATAAATATAGCTATCCGATATCGTGATATTAGTATACTTAGTCTGGCCATAAATACTGTTACAATTAAAATAAGAAAGATATTACATTTGAATTTGGAATCTGTCATTTTTATACGATTGTTCATTGTGTTTTCTAATTTTGGCGTCAACACATTGTACAATATTTTGCTATATTAAAATGGAGTGGGGTGATAAAGAAAACCGAATCGCTGTGATTGCATTACACAAAGTTGGTATGGAGCCGAATGTAATTTTTAAAACTCTCCATACGCTTGGTATTAGTCAAATGTTTGTGTACCGGGCTATTAATAGGTACAATGAGACCTCCTCTGTTTGTGACAGAAAAAGATCTGGCGGTCCACGTAGTGTTCGTACGAAAAAGGTGGTCAAAGCAGTAAGGGAAAGAATTCGAAGAAATCCTGTCCGAAAGCAAAAGATTTTATCTCGGGAGATGAAGATAGCACCCAGAACCATGTCGCGCATTTTAAAAGATAACTTAGGACTTGCAGCCTATAAGAGACGCACTGGTCATTTTTTAACTGATAATTTAAAAAAGAATAGGGTGGTAAAATCGAAGCAACTACTGAAGCGGTACGCAAAGGGAGGTCACAGAAAAATTTTGTTTACGGATGAGAAAATCTTTACAATTGAGCAACATTTTAACAAACAAAATGACCGTATTTATGCTCAAAGCTCTAAGGAAGCTTCGCAATTAGTGGACAGAGTGCAACGTGGGCATTATCCGACTTCAGTGATTGTTTGGGGGGGGTGTTAGCTATGAAGGAGTGACTGAGCCATATTTTTGTGAAAAAGGTATCAAAACATCGGCACAAGTGTATCAAGATACCATTCTTGAGTAGGTAGTTAAACCCCTTAAGAACACCATGTTCAATAACCAAGTATGGTCCTTCCAACAAGACTCAGCGCCGAGTCATAAAGCTCAGTCCACGCAGTCTTGGTTGGAAGTGAACGTTTCGGACTTCATCAGAGCTGAAGACTGGCCGTCGTCTAGTCCCGATCTTAATCCGCTGGATTATGATTTATGGTCAGTTTTAGAGAGTATGGCTTGCTCTAAACGCCATGATAATTTGGAGTCCCTAAAACAATCCATACGATTGGCAGTGATGGCCCATGGAAAGAGTGCGTGCTTCTATTGATAACTGGCCTCAACGTTTAAAGGACTGTGTTGCAGCCAATGGAGACCACTTCGAATAAGCTTTTTATATTTTAAATTGTTTTATATTTATGTATTAAACTAACACGCTGTAAAAGTAATAAATATTATTTGCAATAAAAAAAATTTATTTTCTTCGTAACAATATTTATGGCTAGACTAGGTATATGCAACTAGAGATGAATGGAAAAGAACACATGTTGCGCCGACCCCAAATAATCTTGGGATAAGGGCAGGAGGATAAGTATATATGTAATAAATATTATTGATATTAGTGTCACTGATATTAGTGTACTGATATTAGTGTCTGTGTCAATATGGGAACGAAATTGCGGCTGCACATGAATAATATCAATACCCAATATCGTGGTTTCCGGCAGAGTAGAATTTGGACACCCCATCTCTTCCCATGCGGTGTCGTACAAGGCAACTAAGGGATAGGGTTGTTTAACATCAGACAGATATATATACAGCCCAGATTCCGCCTCAGATGCATGGCTCGATTCAACAATAGTACCTGGAAAACGGCAATTGACTCACCCCCTATTCCGTACAATGATTGGTGAAATGTCAGTGTTAATTCACATCTGCCTAACCCTCCGGGGATAAAAGCGTGACTATATGTCTGTATGTATGTAATATCAACACAATCGCGACAATCATGATATTTATTGACTGTTTAACCACTGCCATAGATTTTGAAACATGGCTGCGTAACGAGAAGGAAACTTTATGCTACGTAGCTCTGGATCGGTACTTTTGTAGGTACAGCGATAATATGCACAATGCACACCATGTTACACAGCCATATCACTCTCGCAGCCAGTGGGCGTGATAAGGTCACACAGGGTGAAGGTGATAGAGCTATATAGCTCTCTGATGTAACATTACACCAACTACGTTTGCGAGAACCATAATTAATATTGTTTCTTTGACTATATACTTAGTAGCTTAGACTACCTATATGTATATGATTTTTTTAGACGCCGCCGCACAGTGGATCCGTTTGTATGGAACTAGTGGTCAATATTAGATAAGTGCTCTTTTTAATTAATTTATGAATATCAAATGACTTACGTTATTATTTACTAACAAAATATGTACTATTAAAGTCGAAAACTATAATAAGACATAAAACATCCTTTTTTAGGGCAGATTTTTTAAATTTATTCAAAGATCTTGCATTTGAATCAAGATAATCAGAAACGGATCTGAAGATAGAAGTAATCTGTTTATTAAATCGAAAATTGTAGCTGTTCTAGATGTTTTTCTAGTGTTCCTAGACCTAAACGACTTAACGTCTTTGTTTTTAGCTTCAGCAGCTAGTTCTGTAAGCTGTCCAATTGACAATATAGCGTGTTTCATGACTTGAGCACCATGAATAAGCACCTGAAACTGGCATTGGGTACCAAGGATATTCTCTAACAATATTTCTTGCCGTTTGTAAAGCGTATTCTTCAAACGCTGGAATATTAATTGGATATCCACTTGAAATAATTCCACATCATTCTATAATGTTTTACACCTGTAATTGCAGCAGCCACAGAAGGATTAGCAAAAAAAAACAATAATTTTATTGGTCTTTCTGTCTGTTTCCTATATTTTTATTTTCAGGTAAATTGAAAGTTTCCTTAATGTCAAGCCAATTACCGTATTTTGAAAAAATCTGTCCTCCTTTCGTTCACAGTCATTTGTGCCAATTTGATGTAAACGCTTTACATAAGGAATATCTATATTTTACCCTTAAGTATATTAGATTCTATATTATAGACACTTTTAAGTGCTTTGTGCGTTTCTTTGAGCTTAGAAAAACTATTACAGTGTTTCAATCTATGCCAAATGTTGAAAATATCAAGACGACTGACTTCCAGTCTTAACCCTGTAAGCAACTCCTATTTGTCAATTTATCCTTTTATTTAAGTTGCGCAAGTTTGCGCAAACAAGTTGGTATTAAAGAGCAAGATTAGAGTTATTTAACTAGCTAAATTATATAAAATGAAACTACATGAGGCAAAACTTATGCGTCTTTGCAATTATGCAAGAATTATTGTATTTTATTTTACTTGAAGTAGGTGCGATAATTAGGGGGCTAAAATCTACCTACAAAGTAAATTGATATCGTAAAATAATCTACATACCTTGCTCTTCCAAATTCATATCTATAAACCTTTAAATAATTCTTTTAAAATTTTAAAAATATGTTTGAAATACAAGAGTAATTTACACAATTTAAATTACAAACAGCTACAAAACTACCAATTTATTGACTCAGTTTACCTATGATCCGTTTCTTTAAAGGTTGTGAGTACTTTAAAATTATGAAGAGCAGTTATCGAATAGTCAAATAGACGTCAAATAGCGAGAGAAGTTAAACTTATTTTTTTTTTCATTTTTGTCCTCTGGTGAATCCAGTGTGCGCCGGTAGCATGTCATGTCCTGCTTTGTCTTTTACGCTGACGGCACAGAAACTCTCTATGCTTACAGGGTTGGCAGCGCGAGTGTAACTCCCTCCTTTTTGCACACGTCCATAGGCCTTGGTAACCACTTTCCATCAGGTGGGCCGTGTGCTTGTCTGCCACTTAAGTGGTATAAAAAACCCCCCAAAGTTCCGAGAGTTAATTTTGTTACAATTTATATAGCTGAATTTAGATGTATCTGGCATATGCATAGATTGCCGCGTGGTTCCCGGCAGAGTAGAATAAGGCCACTCCATCTCGTCCCATGCGGTATCGTACAAGGCGACTAAGGGATAGGGCTGTTCAACATCAGACAGATATATACAGCCCAGACTCAGCCTCAGATGCATGGCTCGAGTCAATAATAGTGCCCGGAATACGGCAATAGGCTCACCCCCTATTACGTGGGACCGAATATAATTATTGGTGAAATTTGGGTGTTAATTCACGTCTGCCTAACCCTCCAGGGATAAAGGTGTGATTATATGTATCGTCTACATCTGCCCACTTCTTCCAGAATATCAAGCAAGTGTATTTAATATACATACAATGATAAAGAATGGATGAAGATACAGACCACGCGAATGGTGTTATGTAAATATACATCTTCGAGTTAGTAGTTAGTTACACGAGAACTCTGCAGGTCACCAAACAGGTATATATTACTCAACAAGGTTACAACTGACGTCAATATACAAACTGACATTTATACACACATCAACAAAGTCTAGGGAACAAGGACATTTCTAGTTTTTATTTAAAAACCCTTTCTTGTAATAGTGAGTGTTTTATATCAATAGAAGGGTATTTTTATACCGTTTTTAATTTGAATTTTAATAAAAACATTTTCATACCAATATTTTTTTTTTTAAGAAAGAATTGAATAGTGCCAATATTGAGTATTACAACCTTCTATGATTAGGCACAAAAATAACGAGGTAGTAAGAAATACAGTAATTAACCGTACTTTAAACGTTTTTAATAATCTGTAGGACCTCCTAAAGCATTAGCAACAGCTCGACAACGGCGTGGCATACTTAGTATGAGATTGTCAATCATCGTCTGTGGAATATGGCTCCATACACTGCGAAGGTGTAAAAAAAGTTGTTCTTCAGTGTTCAGATTTTCCAAAGAATCACTGAAAGCTCTTCTCCCAAGCAAATCCCAGGCATGCTCTATGGGATTGAGGTCGGCAGACTGAGCAGGTCATTCCAACGTCGTCATATTGTGCTCGCTTAACGCATTGACCACTACCCTCGCGCTGTGTGACCGTGCATTATCTTGCATGAACATAAAATCTTGACCGAACTGCTGTCGATGAGGGATTACCATGGGGCGTATAACCTCCTGAATGTATTGGTTTGCATCCAAATTGCCCCGTATCCAAACGAGGTCGGTCCTTCCACCAAGGCAAATTCCAGCCCATACCATGATTATTCCACCTTGGTAAGAATGAACTTCTTGCGGATTCTGGAGACGACTCCGACGTCCAGGAACTCGCCATATACGCACTATTCTCGAATCAGGATGAAAACCGAAGTAAGATTCGTCGGAAAACAGAACCCGTGCCCATTGATGGTCGGTCCACTGTAAATGTGCGTTAGCCCACAATAAGCGACGACCTCGATTTCCACGTCGAAGAGCTGGAACCCTAAGCGGTCTGCGAGCATAAAGATTGGCTTCGTGTAGTCTTCTTCTGACAGTTTGATCGCTAATAACCACTTGATGCTGGGACTGGAGGCCTGCTACCAACTGACGAGCAGTAATCGTGGGTTGCCGCCTTGCGGAATTTTGCAAGAAACGATCTTGTCGCGGGGTAGTAACCCTATTTCGTCCCCTGTGACGTTCGGCAACATCACCTGTAGACCTGTAGCGTGCCCATAATCTGCAAATTACGCTTGGTTGGGTGTTGACAGCATCCGCTACGTCGCGTTGAGTTCGTCCAGCTTGCAGCATACCAACAGCCCTTAACATCTCTTCGCGACTTAAATGACGACGTGACATGATGACTACAGTCACAAAAGTGCACAAACCATACGTAAAAGACGTATTATTGATAATAAACGTTATTTACAATCAAAAAAATATATTTTTATTTTGCCTCAGAGAAACTGCACAATAAACACTTTTAAAAGTTTTCCCTCCATATTCGAAAATCATTACTTATTTAAATTTATTTTTAAATTTTAAACAACTCTGTAATCTACTTTATTCTATTTTTATTTATTTGCTGCCAGTTATTTGCAAAACAAGATTTACACGAAAAAACCCACCTACTCACGTTTTCCGTATGAGGTGTTTATATAAACACCTCAACAAAGTCTAGGGAACAAGATGACCCCAATTTGTTTTTAAATTTTAAACAACTCTGTTATCTACTTTATTCTATTTTTATTTATTTGCTGCCAGTTATTTGCAAAACAAGATTTACACGAAAAAAAATAATTGGGGTCATCTTGTTCCCTAGACTTTGTTGAGGTGTTTATATAAACACCTCATACGGAAAACGTGAGTAGGTTAGCCAGAGCTCACTGGAGAGTTTTTGCGCTGTGAGTGGGAAGACCAAAAGCTTGTCTTGCTTTGTCTTCAGCGCTAACGGCACAGAAACTCTGTGCTTATAGGGTCGACAGCGCGAGTGTAACGCCCCTGATGTTGCAGTTGCATACATCCATAGGCCACGGTAATCACTAACCATCAGGTGGGCCGTGTGCTTATCTGCTACCTAAGTGGTATTAAAAACTCGTTATAATTATGTATTCTTATTTAACTAACATAGCTCGATAAATATTTTTTTTATCTGTAATATTTGTTATTCAAGTTTAATCGTCATGTCAGTTTACTAATTTGTGTGGCCTCTCTCCGCATAGGAAAATGTTGTTGGGTCCATTAACATATAGTATATGTAGTATGCCTATAACATCACGCCAGTGCAAGCAAACTGGACAGTTTTATCGCAATTCGAAGAACGGTACGTTATCGTACAAAAAATGTACAAATATTGATTCTTATTCTTAATACGTTCGATCATCAGCTTTTGAGCACAGAAAACGATTTTTGTGATGAACAAACAAAGTCCCGAACTTTATGGCCGCTCTATACGTTGGCGAACACAGTGCCGAACGCGTTGGTTAACATCTGTTAGCGAATGTGTAGAGCGGGGTTTGTGTCATTCTTTATATGAGGCGGGCCGTCGTGTATCGAGAGGAAGTGTTGACCAAAGCGATCGGCACTGTGTTCGCGAACGTGTAGAACGTATATTATAATAACACCACATATTATGCAATTATATTGACAAGAAAATCTTAAACCTTCAATAATATTGTGTGTAAGGCTCATATTATTGAGTCATATTTTTATACAGGACACGTCAATTAGACTTTGCCTCGCCTGATAGTAAGCTGAAGGCAAAGTCTCAGAAAAGAGGGTCACCATTATTTACATATACCATGTATAATGGTGACACTCAGCTTGACGGCATCATAATATGCTTTTTTTATACAATTTGGTTATCGTGACCTATGAACGTGTGTGACACCAGGGGAGTCACACCCGTGGTGCCGACTCTATAAGAACACATAACTTCTGTGCCGTCAGTGCAGAACACAAAATCAGGACAAGCCTTTAGTCTTCCCACTGACAGCTCAAAATCTCTCCTTAAAGGACGCCCCGCTTAAGGACCCGGGACCGTAGGAAGAAGGAAACACGTGAGCTGGTAATGAATTCCAGGCCTTAATATTGCAACAAAGGACTATGGGTCTAAGGGACTAAGGGTCATATATAGTTCCTAACATATATCTAGACCAGAAGTCGCGAGAAACGAGTCCCTGACGCGCGCGGATTAATTTGATACTAATCTATAATTGGTGGATTTGATCTCCTCCACTGCCATAGCACCCCGTTCTATAACACCCAAAAAATCGTCTAGGAGGTAGGACACGGCGGTATTTCCACCCAATTGAGCAGTACGACTGGGGAAGTACCTCCGCCCTACAGAATACCGCGGTCATAATAACTTTGTGTTGTGTTCCCAGCGGTGAGTAGGGTAGCCAGAGCTCACTGGAGAATTCGTTGTGTCAGTGGGAAGACTAAAGGCTTGTCATGCTTTGTCTTCTACACTGACGGCACAGAAACTGTGCTTACAGGGTATGCAGCGCGAGTGTGGCTCCTCTGGTGTTACACACGTCCATAGGCCACGGTAACCACTTTCCATCAGGTGTGCCGTGTGCTAGTCTGCCACCTAAGTGGTATTAAACAAAGTGTGATTCGCGTATAAGAGTACATTTTATGACGTCACTGATTCACACACAAGATATATACCAGTGAGCTACACACAGAACATTTTTAGACGGTACGTATTTTATTGACAATATTATTGAGCAATTTGCTGTTAGCATGCACACATACGCTCCCGCTGTGCCACCAAGTCAGTCAATCGAGAATAAATATTGATAAACCGCATACAATCTTATCGGTTCACTTCATAACATATTTACGTTTCGTCACCGCCTATATTTTTCTACACCGCTAGTGTAGTGAAATATTTATTAATAAATCATAACCGATCAGCAATACGTTACGTCATTCGATGAAAAACATGTGATTAACCGGTATTGTTCTCGACTTGTCATAAGAAACTTTATGCCCTTATTCATATTCATTGTTATTAATTTATTGAGCAGTTTGTTTATTGTCCTTGTATTAATATATTGAACAGGATACGAAGATTTCAAGTTATATGACGTCAAGGAAGTGACCCTATATGCTGTCGTTTATGTGCTACTATGCTGTGAAGATTATCAAATTAAACTTTCCAAAATATGTTGAATATTCAAAGACCTTTTACAAATTGTCTATGTGGTATTTATCATATGGTCCCTCCCGGCGATACAAAATAATAAATAATATCTACTCTTCATTGTAATAAACCGCGTGGTTCCCGGCAGAGTAGAATTTGGACCACCCCATCTCTTCCCATGCGGTGTCGTACAAGGCGACTAAGGGATAGGGCTGTTTAACATCAGACAGATATATACAGCCCAGACTCAGCCTCAGATGCATGGCTCGAGTCAACAATAGTGCCCGGAAGACGGCAATAGGTTCACCCCCATTACGAATTCAATGAGTGGTGAAATGTGGGTGTTAATTCACATCTGCCTAACCCTCCGGGGATAAAGGTGTGATTATATGTATGTATGTATTATAAGTGTCGGAGTGAGCGGATATTGCCAGATCGCCGCCTTACATTTTAGGTGAAGTCCCTTTTGACAGACAAACAAAAGTAAAGCCGTAGAAGTTAATCAAGAACGCGCGCAACAATAATTCACAACAAAACTCCAGACGTGAATAATCCCCACGGATATGGGCAGGGAGGTTATGTTGGACTCGAATAGACTAAAACGCAGACCGTCTTTAGGTCGTAGTTTGCCGGAGAAATTGGTGGAGACATATCTCTTGCACCCCGGCCGACCCAGGGCCATCTTTTTCGAGCTGGCCCTTTCCGGGTGTAGGGACTACGGTGTACCCATCTAGCCCCGGGTGTTGGGAGGCGTTTAATACGCCGCTGCCTCGTCCAGCTTTTGCTAGGGTGATTGGAGTTAGGAGACATTTGTCAAGCCTCAAGATAGTAACGATGATAAATTTGTCGTGTTCGCACAAGTTCCAAAACACAAATGTGGGAATTGTGGGAGTTTTAAATCAGATTTGAATAGCTAATAACTGCAAAGTCTAATTAACAACAATGCTTGAGATCACGTTGGTTAGAACAGGTTTGAAGTTTGTCGTGTGGAATTTGTTTTGTTATTGACGTCATAATACCAGTATAGGTGCATGTTCGTGACAGTGGCAAATTAGTGTCCTATAATGTTAGTTCTACGTGAAAATGCGTTTATCTAATATGTTAATTACGTGCCATTCTGGGGCATTATTCTGAGTGATATCGAGTTTCATAAATATGCTGTCGTAACGTGAGAAGACGGTGGATAACAATCGGTTAGCATAGGAGAAACAGTCACATTCAAAATACTAATACTTATAGAATGGATTCTGATGACTGATTTTCTGAAATATTCCTATAAAAAACCATTTTGTCTGTACACTAGACCTACTACCCGTATCGTACATGACATGACTGTCGCGACGGATATGCGACTCCACTACTAGATTGATAGCTTTGTTTACAAACCACTATAAAAGATAACAAAATGATATATATACTAGTTACTAGTTAAAGGATATCTTGTGCAATTGCCTACAAGACATACCTACAAATAGAAAAATTTCCCTCCGCGCTTTAAGTTTTAAATAAAATTGGTTTCAGAAGTATAATTCTCCTAACATCTATTCAATATTCAGTCTTAATTTAATCTTAAATCTTAAACTCACTAATGTCATAAATTATGACGATTTCAATGAAAATTTCCATAATTAAGACTCGATCTAATGGGAAAAACGATCACAACGTAGAAGTCCTTTCTTGAAAATTGTGTTACATAAGAATCGTTTTTGACATTTCATTTGATTTTAACAGATCGAGGGTCTTATTTTCTCTTTATTAAAAGGCTCAATCACATTATTTGAATACATTGTTATTAGAAAAATTTGCGAAAAGTCTAGACAAGTGGCAATTCGATGGCCGGCGTTCTGTATAATAGAATGATAAATGTATGAAAATTTCCGTATTTGACAGTCGTGAACGCATGTCATAAAAGTAAAATTCCATACATTCGTAATTCTATCTTACAATACGCCGGTTGACGAATTGCCACGTATCTAGCACGTATCTAGCGAGGCAGTACGGCCACCTAAGTGTCATAAAAAGAGGTATATAGCCTGTATTTTAGAACGACACCCAGTCTTGAATCTGAATCAATTTGTCTGAGGACAGATTCCTCAGATAAATCGAGATCTCGGACTGAGTTTCGATCTAGAATACGGGCCTACGACCGGCCTCATGCTGTGACACATGTCAGCACGTGTGGCTGCGTACGTGTTTCTGTTGCCATTAATTTTATCTAGCTATAGATTAGGGAGATATTCAGTCACTTTATGAATAATAAAGATAGGCCAGATTTATCGATTTCAAATCGACAAATGTATTATCGTCCCGCAACCATTGATAATACGTTCGATCAATTGATCAATTCAATAATGAGACCGCCAAGAGATGAATCAGCGGACTACGGCACAAAAAGATAGCTCGTTTCTTGGAGTTCCTGTTTCGTGCATTCTCATAAGTAAACTTACACGAAGAGACGCACGGCCCTCCTGATGGAATGTGGTTACCGTGGCCTATGGACGTGTGTAACACCAAAGAACGCCACACTCGCGCCGCCAACTCTGTAAGCACAGAGTTTCTGTGCCGTCAGTGTAGAGGACAAAGCAGAACAAGCCTTTAGTCATCCCACTGACAGCACAAATTCTCCAATGATCTCTGGCTACCCTACTCACCGCTGGGAACTCAACATGAAGTTATTATAACCACGGTGTTCTGTAGGGTGGAGGTACTTCCCCCATTCGGACTCCTCAATTGGGCGTAAATACCGCCGTGTCCTACCTCCTAATCCTCCTAAACCTAATCTATCCATGTCCAGGGCGGATAGAGAGCAGTGTCCACCAGCTCACTTTGCTTACTCGCACACGTTTATACGACTATATACCCTCCAATTATTTTGTAATGTATTTTCTGTTTCATTTTCCTAATCCATTTTAATCCAGAGAGCTTTAGCTAAACTTTAATTTACCTGTTAATGATAGGTGAAACTGACAGTACCCGTTTTCCGAACATAAACTTAAGATTAACCGAAGATAATGTTAAGACTTATCCACGGACCTAACATTTTCTGAGTTATTCGAAATGTTTTGTCCAGTTTTATGAATCATTAACTAAAAACATAATTACATATCTAGAAGTCATTGAGCGAGCTAGATAATGTTATCAGCTCGCTGTGTTTTATCCATGCACATGCATATCTGTCACAACATATGTTAGTTTGCGAAAGCAGTTATTTACGTATTTAAATGTCGCGTGGTACCCGGCAAAATATAATTTGGACCACCCCATCTCTTCTCATGCGGTGTCGTACAAGGCGACTAAGGGATATGGCTGTTAAACATCAGACAGATATATACAGCCCAGACTTTGCCTCGAGTCAACTATAATGCCCGAAAGACGGCAATATGCTCACCCCGTATTACGTGGGACCGAAAACAATGATTGGTGAAATGTGGGTGTTAATTTACCTCTGCCTAACTGTTCGGGGATAAAGGCGTAATTATATGTATTAAATGTCGTCCCGGAGTGAAACATTTGAATACCATCATTGATATGTCATATCAATGAATACCATACTTATGTCTGCTCTACATGTTGGCGAACACTGACGATTGCGTTGGCCAATACCTGTTGGCGAACATGTAGAGCAGGGGTTTATGCCATTCTAGAAGTGTGGCGGGGCGTCGGTGAGGGTGTGATGGCCACTGTTCACCAACGTGAAGAGCGGACATTATAATAATACACAGAGTATGTGATCTCATCAAGACCTTAAGAGCAAGCCAACCTCACCTGCTTGCCTACACCTGCTACAGACAGTCGAGGCTCTGGCGAAGGTTTCCTTCTAGGCGTTGGGAAGTTAGAGCGCAGTAACTTCTCCAAGGGTCGGTACATATCTGACGGAATATGCGTCGCGTATGATCGGTAACGCCAGAACTGACAAATATATACTAAAACATTCAATCGTATACATTTAACCGATAATGCGTTAGTGCGTTGAGTGTACAGCGTCTGTTCCGTTTCCGTCAACGCATTGTCGGTCGACGTAATTTAATTGGTTACTTGATATTCTTTTACTTTTTAAAGGATGCAACCAATGTCGTCGTTTCCTTTTTCTATCTTGTTCTAAAACCCTCCCAAATAGTTATCGTTTCGAAGCGCTTCATTTCAGAGTTAATTATCTGTGGGATAATTAACTCTGAAATGAAGCAACAACAGAAGACACAACGCTCCGTAAATTTGAACCCAGAACTGACGCATAATATGAAAGGTCTAATTTGACACAAAAGACGCGAATGATGACGCTCGACGCATGTTCCGTCAGTACTGCACCATCACAAGGAGAAAGCGATGGAGAGCGGAGTGCGGACCCCAGGCTACGAAAAGTGCAATTTTTGGATGCAACTGGGAACGACGGGAGACGTTAATAACATAAAAGCGCGATATATACCATTACCATTCGTTTTATTTCACATTCGCGGAAACTCTTAACGAAACAGTCATTGACAATGAATTGTTCCGAAAACAGGTTTTCGCACAATTGGTAGAACATTAATCTTAGAAGGTTACGTTAATGAAGGTTCAACCTTCGCTAGATACTGTAACTAGATTAAGTTGAGTATGTAGGCTATATTCAACACTTAGTGCCTGCACATACGAGATGATTTAACTTAAAATTAAACAAATTATTTCTGTACTAATCTGCTTATTGAACCTCAACGTCAGTTCACCTACGATTGTTTTATGATGCCATCTTTATACAGACAAAATTCGTAAAAGATAGGTGGTCGTATGATCTGGAGACTTTTATTTCCGTTGCCGTTGCCACAGAACGATGTCAAGGTATTTTTCAAGATCGCATCAAGTGCCTGTCGTGTCCGATTCTCTTTCATGCAAACCTTCTTATCCTGTCAAGTACGAACATAAAAAACTAAAATAAGTTAAATCTGTCGACTTCTCGATTTTTTATGGTATACTAAGAATTCCTTGCGAAAATTACTGAGTGTCAAAATTATAATCTAATGTTATAATTTTAAAAAGTCGTTGCGCATTTTAGATCATGCAAAAAGTGGCCGTGAATCTCTTTAGCTAGTTATTTTGGCAACTTACCAAAGAATGATGTTAAGAACATGATGTCTGTGCCAAGAAGACTGTTCTCTGGGTCAAGTTGCTCCACCGTGCCTTCCGGCGGCTCCATCGTCACGAACGCAGCGAAGGTGGACTGGTGCGGAGGAGGACCTTGCATCTATAGAAGCAAGTTTAGGTTGAGCTATTTCGTAACAGTAACAGCTTTGTGATGCGGTGGTATTCGATGGCGATGGTCTTTGGGTTTGTAATTAGGTGGTATAAGTATAAGCTTCCTTTTGACTTCGTATCATTTTGTATGCCAAAGTGTTTTAGGAAAATTTGCATGCCCAATTTAGACAGAACATGATGTACTTAGTCATAAGACATAATTTGTAACATCTATAACACAATGTTATAGCAAATAAAGATTTATGCTATTCTAATGGTTTTACGGTACGGTACTATTCGTCCAGCCAAACCAACACAGACAGGCAGTAGACAAGAGAGTTGATGCTTAGTGTGTCATTTACAAGTCATAAACGAATTTCTGTACGACGAGCATGTATACAAGGTGCCGTAGCAGGAATGCACACAGCCATTACTATGCTACACAGCTATGCGTCAGCGGTTTTCCCGCGGTTAGGGGAGGAAAAATATTTGTGTAAATTCATCAAGATAGTTAATAGGTAGTAAGTGGGTAGAACCCTCCTTCTATTGCGATTGTAGAGGTTACGGTGGGTTCATGTCTCATGCGCTTGTCGCTAGTGGGAAAAGGTCTTATTGCGTTACGCGGGTAATTGCCCGCCACTCGGCCTGAGTAGATGTCAATTATAGCGTCCTTTTCCAAGCTAGTCTATCTCTGTACCACATTTCATTAAAATAGGTTCATAGTTTAGGCGTCAAAGCATAACAGATAGTCAAACAAGAGTTACCTTCACATATAATAATATTAGTAAGTATGTATTTTATATGAAATTCAACATGACACTAGTAGAAACATGTAACTAGCATAAACCAGTTGGTAATTATAGCTGGAGTCATAATATAAACGGATTGTATTGTACTTATGACATGAGATTATGTAAATTGGCGTCATGGAATGTAATAGGTATTATGTTGATAGTTACCTGTGACAAATCTTCTCCTTCCATTTGTTTCTCTCTCTGCACTTCCTCATAAGTGGGGAGTTTGGAATTTGCAGCCACATCGTAAGGCGGTGGCGCTGAGAAGTCAGCTTGTGGAGGTGGTATGTCCTGAAGATTATCTAAAACATTACAACATTTTTAATCTCTATCATTTATACAGGATGTTTTTATAGTCGTTTATAGTAGTATCGGAATGGAAGCTTTTGAGAATAGTTACGATAGCAAAATCGTCTGGAGGTAATATATTGTCAGCCTCTGTGGCGTGGCGGTAGTGAACGCGACCATTACGCAGGAGACGCGGGTTCGATCCCCACTCAGTGCAAATATTTGTATGCATGAATATGGGTATTTGCATTGGTGTGGGTATTTCTATGTATAATATGTATGTAATTAAAAAAAAAGTATTTAAGCAGGTTTATTCGTATTCTAGATTCCATAACACAAACTAGTTAAACTATGCTTACCATGGGTCTAGATAGGGTTGTGTAGAATGTTGTGGAATATTTATTTATTACAATAAAATCAGAGTGTATTTTATTCTTTTAAAGTTCGCATAATTATTAGCTGAAGTAGCTGGCCACATCTGCGGAAGGATTATTGGTCAGTGAAGCAAACGAGTCATAGAGTGGAGACCGCGAATTGGTAAACGGAAGGTGGGACACAACCCCTAAGACGGACGGACGGACGGACGACCTGAAAAAAGGTCAAGTGTGAGTCGGACTCGCGTTCCTATGCTGCGAACTTATGCTACATAAACCGCAATATATTTTGATCGAGTTGACTTAGAAGTTTGATTTTAGCGCAGTTTCAAGACGTTATAGACCTGAGTATGTGGTATGAATTTCAGCTTGATACCCTCACGCATTCCTGAGAAAAAGGTCTTTACAGACAGAGGGACAACGGACAACGGACACCGAAGTGATCCTATAAGGGTTCCAATTTTTCTCTTGGGGTACGGAAACCTAAAAAGTAGCTGGGAAAGACTGGATGCGCAAGGTTGGATGCTATTGAGAGAGGCTTCTATCCAGCATTATCGCATTAGGCTAATTGATTAGTATTTCCTTGGAGTAATCCAAGTCAACGGAGACTGAATGCTGAAGGCCAAGTATCGATATTATCCTCGAAAATCTGTCTATAACATCTTCTTATTCCTAGCCAAGATCACAGAAAAATTGCGTCAGTAGTACAGCAATAGAGAATGCAACTGGTGCATAAAGTACATACATACATACATAAACTCACGCCTATATCCCCGAAGGGGTAGGCAGAGAGGTGCTAGGTATCCACATTTCGCCAGTTTATGTTTAGGTCCTATAGGTGGCGAGCCTATTTTTTTTTTATTTTTTTTATACCACTTAGTTGGCAGACAAGCACACGGCCCACCTGATGGAAAGTGGTTACCGTGACCTATGGACGTCTGTAACACCAGAGGAGTCACAATCGCGCTGCCAACCCTGTAAGTACAGAGTTTCTGTGCCGTCAGTAGAAGACAAAGCAGGACAAGCCTTTAGTCTTCCCACTGGCAGCACAAATTCTCCAGTGAGCTCTGGCTACCCTACTCACCGCTGGGAACACAACACGAAGTTATTAACCGGGCACTTATAAACCTGCGATAACCGGGCACTTATAATACACACATAAACTTGGAAAAGCATCGAAAAGTCATTGGTGTGTGCCATGGTAAAACCTGGGATCGAACCCAAGACCTCGTCACAGCAGTCCATTACCCATATCACTAGGCTACTGCGGCTCTAAATAAAGTTTCAGTATAATACCAGGGTTGTGTAGTTGAAGTGTTTGTTATAGATTTGGCCTATTTTTCATAAACATTGTGGTTCCTTTTTCTTGTGTATTAAATGTTGACTTGCAATAATCCTTGAAGAATAACGTCATCAATTGCTTGTGTACAGAGTACTCTCTAAGATAACTCTGATAAGATGATACTTTTGGTTCTAGGGCGACAGAAATCTAGGTTGCTAAGTTTGCTACACATGAAAATGATAGTAAGAAACCATAACACATAAAAATAATAGTTTTAATGTTCAACACTAATAGTGTTTCAGAGCTTGATCTAGTTAGTAATATGATTCAGTATAGTTTTGTAGTGTATGTAATTAGTGTAAGTGTGTAAGTATTGTTAAGAGTATGTCTATGTATGGGTAACTGTGCCTTTTTAGGATAATCCAACTTAGCATATCTTGAGATCTAAGGATGTTCGATTAATGTGAAAAATGAAAGCACAGCCGTCTTACAAGCGCTGGACCAGCAAATAACCAACAGCATACTAGTAGCGGAGTGCCAAACTGCCCTAAACAGGCTATCCACCTTTAATGCAGTAACACTGTAGTGGATAAAGGGGCATAGCGGGTCCTACGGCAATGATGTCGCGGACGAGCTTGTAAAGAGAGGCTCTGGTCGAGCGTTGATGGCCCGCTACCATTGCTACTAATCCCTTTCTCGCAACTCCACACCTGGACACGCGAGAGATCCGCGGTACTACATAACCATAACGGGTCATTGCCCCCTCCACAAGCACCTATACACTATTGGTGTCACGGACAGTCCCCTTTGCAGGGGATGTTTTGCTGCCGAGGATACGGCTGCCCACGTAATACTAGAATGCGAGGCAGTAGCCTATCAACGATCACAAATCCTCGGTACAGTGAGGTCGCTCCGCGAAGCCTGTGAAGCCCCCAGTAAGGTTCTTCGCTTCTGGGAGGAGCTAGGCTGGCTACTCTAGCCAGTACTCTGCACGCACAATGACCCAAAAGGGAGGCTAAGTGCCGGCAAGGGAGTCCCTTCCCATTTTATTCCATTCCATTCCATAATGTGAATAATAATCAAGTGAATGTTACTAAGTGGAGATGCGTTTCATTATTACGACATTCAGTTTATTAAAGAGGCAATCAAAAAGTGAATATTAGATTCTCAATCTTTAAATAAACTAGACAGACTTAAATAGTTTCCAGAGCTATTTATAACATTAGTATTTTGTCTCTGTTCCAACATAAAAACTGCGATATTACTGACAGAGCATCCACATCATAGCAACTCTATATAGCTCATTATCATCACCTTAACATAGATCTTAGTTGCATCCCACCACAAAAGCACAATGCTCTAAGCTGAAATCATGTCAGAAGGCAATAGAGAGAAGCATGTTAAGTTTGAGACAGAATAATACACACACAAATTAGAGCAAAAACTAAACTAGAATGTGTATCATTTAAAACTAAAAAATTGAAGTGGAGATGGACAGGTCACACAATTCGAGGAATAGATAAATGGAGCAAAGAGATTATGTACTGGTACCCAAGGGATGGAAAAAGGAATGGAGGCCACCAGTTCAAGAGGTAGGAGGATGAGGTGAAAGCCACGGCAGGCCCCACTTGGACCAGCCTGGCAAGAGATAGAGAGGGGTGGAAGGCGTTGGAGGAAGCCTTTGCCTACAGGCAAACAGATATCAATAACTTAATTATATATTTAGACTATGTTTGAAACAGTACATGTCGACATATCTGAGAATAAAGGCTTATTATTATATAGTTGCATCCAAGTCTCAACCCAGAGTCAAAGGACTTCTTATACAGCTTTTATTGAAATAACTACATGGAGGTAGGACACAACAGTATTTCCATCCAATTAAGCAGTCCAACTGGGGAAGTACCTCCGTCCTACAGAATACCCATAATAACCTTGTATTAAATTCCCGGCGTCGAGGTGGATAGCCAGAACTTACTAGAGTTTTTGTGCTGTCAGTGGGAAGACCAAAGCTTTTCTTGCTTTGTCATCTACACTGATGGCACATAAACTCTCTGTGCTAACAGGGTATGCAGCGTGAGTGTGAGTCCCCTAATGTTGCACAAGTCCACAGGCCACAGTAAACACCATCCATCAGCCACCTATGTGGTAAAAAAAACTAATGTCTGCTCTCTTTTAAGAGAAAAGTCTGTGCCAGTACGTGGTTCATCAATAATTTATTATTTATATGTATATTTATTACGTACTTATTTCAAGTTCAAGCAATTTCTAGCTGTTGTAAGATTAAACTTTTTTTTTTACATTGTCAAGTTCAAGAATGAACTACTTAACAGCTTTGTTTGTTTTTAATTATGCATTGTTGTGCAAGAGATCATGCATAATTTATTACAATATGTAATAAATTTATTTTCTATGAAATTGTTACGTATATAAAATATATACAATAATGAATTAAAATAGAACTAAATAGTATTCTTAATATTTTTTAAAATAAACCATTTTAGTATATAGTCTGTGAAGGTTAATTAAATAATAGATCAGCGTTATAGTCCATTGTTTTATTTTTATCATTGATGCCTACAATAATAAGAATAAATGCTTTTGTAACTTTTTTATAGAAAAAATGTTTACTATCTGATAAATAAAAAAAATAGCCAACAAGTTCCATAAATATTACAGGTTGCTTATTAATTAATTTTATCCAGCTATGACTTGTAAATGGGTACTATATCCTATCAATTTGTTTGTCTTTTTAGTTGACTTTTTTGCTGTCAGATGAGTTTTATTGTTTTAATTATTCATTTTATCCAATGTTTCATCTAATTTGCACTTAAATGAGTTCACTGACTTAGAGGCCACTACACACATACTTGATACATGAATAAATAAAATGAAAAATTATCCACAATATTCTACACAACACTATCTAGACCCTTAGCTATTTGTGTTATGGAATATAGAATGCTAATAAACATCCCTGAATACTTTTTTTGTAAATACATTTTTTTTTTATACCACTTAGTTGGTAGACAAGTACACGGCCCACCTGATGGAAAGTGGTTACCGTGGCCTATGGACGTTTGTAACACCAAAGGAGTCACAGTTGCGCTGCCAACCCTGTAAGTAGAGTCTCTGTGCCGTCAGTGTAGAAGACAAAGTAGGACAAGCCTTTAGTCTTCCAATGCCAGCACAAATTCTCCAGTGAGCTCTGGCTACCCTACTCACCGCTGGGAACACAACACGAAGTTATTATAGCCGCGGTATTCTGTAGGGTGGGGGTACTTCCCCAGTCGGACCGCTCAATTGAGCGGATATACCGCCGTGTCCTACCTCCTAGTAATACATATTATACATAGACACACAGACCAGTGCAAATACCCATAATCCAGTAAAAAAATAATTTGCACTGAGCGGGGATTGAACCTGTGCCTTCTGTTCACTACCGCCACACCACAGAGGTTGTCCAATATAAATATTATGGATTTATGACTTGCAGTAAATAACTAACAATAAAAGTGATATGTTCTAGACTGAAGTATACTCCAACACCATGAAGTGGACTTATCAGCATAATTTAAATAATAATAAGTACAATTTAGGGTGATAAAACTACAATTTGTAGTGGAGGTGAGCACTTGAGAATGAGACTGTTTCTACATGGTGAAGAGCTTTTTACTGTAACAAGAAGCTGTTTTGCAGGCAGGTTACACCTCAAGCTCAATATCTTATTGGTTTCAACATCATCACCTCTTTTGATATTATCGCATTGGTAAGACAGAAGGATAATCCTCAAGAAAAATATCTTGGACTTAAATTGCAAGACAAATAAAGCCCTGCCACTTATGGATTTTTGTAAAAATGTAGGTATGGTTGAGCTCGTCCACCAATGTAGCACCCACTTCTATTCTCAAAACACAAACAAGAAGGTTCAAGATATATGTCCTGAGCAATACAAATATAATATGAAGGAACAAGTGCCAACACTAGTTTTGAATTGAGAATACAAATCAATACTACACATCGGTGCAGGAATTGAGATCACAAATCAATATTACACAGGTGTCCCATTCCAACATTGTAATTCCCTGAATTTTTTTGTCATCACTTATGTGGCAGACAAACATACAACACATCTGAGAGAAAGTGGTTACCGTGGGATATGGGCAACAAAACACTTATAGAAAACCTAAGCATGACAGTCCTATTTGAGGTCAATTCAATGTAATGTCATAAAATATAGATGTTGTACACAATAATAAGAAAAAATCTATATCCATCTGTAAACTAAAAGAAATAAATTCCCTTTTCTCATAACTTGAATGAATGTGTATGATACAAGTAGATTATGAGTATGATAAAAAAACTTGCGAAGATTTAATTTACACAGAATTCTAATATAAGAAACACTGTTGAACACACAGCACCCGCTCAGTGCAAATATTTTTATGCATGAATATGGGTATTTGCATTGGTCTGGGTTTTTCTATTTCTTTTATGTATTTACAAAAAAAAGTATTCAAGTATATTTATCCGCATTCTAGATTCCATAACACAAGCTGGTTAAGCTATGTTTACCATCGGTCTAGATTGCGTTGTGTAGAATGTTGTAGAATATTTACTTTTTTAATTTTTATTGTATAGAAGCATTTGGATGGTTCTGTAGCTTACTGGTTACAGCGTTCCCCTGTAAGAGAAAGATCGTGGGTTCGAATCTCGCCTGAACCTATCCAAGTTTTTCTACATCTTAATCGATGTTTAGAATAAAGTAAAATAAGACTAAAAAAAAAAAAAAAAAAAAACACATTTTAAAGATATTAGATAAGATAGATTTGTACTATAAGCAAACTTAACTACTATCGATCAACCTAGATTGTTAAGTTCGCTTCGCTGTGTACTATGCAAACCAAAATAATATCAATAAGGCGACAAAAGTACTCACTTATGTCAATAAACGGAGGAGGCATACTGTGGTCCATGTTCGGCGTCGGCAGCATTACTCTTAAATGTGCCGACGGTATGTTATCACTACGAGGGTGGCTCTGTAACAACAATCATCCACTTTCACATATCACATATTCTACGAGAGGAAGTTACATAAATAAACAACTGGCTAAAACACTCCTGACAACGTACCATCATTTTTAACACTTTATTTTGAGATTATTTCACGATTACACTTTGCACTGTTATTACAAAGGGCCGCACTAGACACAATTTTATGATTCAGATAAAATTAAATAATGGTATTCGCATCGTTCAAGGATTTTCCAACAATTTATCAAACAAGCAGGCGCAACTCCTCACTCTTCTTTCAGATGAATGACGTTTCGTTTACCTAACATCAACGTTCGAATATTGAATAAATTATTAGGTATAATTCATTTTGCATTTTATTCAAGGATTTAAGATATAATAGTAATTTAATTACAGTGTTAGAATAATACATAAAGATATAAACTATTATTTACCTGATTATAATATAGGATACAAAAGTTTCAAGCATCGAAAAATTCCTTCCCATCGATGTCGAATGTATTTAGATTTCATCTACTTTATGCTAGTCTCATAAAATATAACTTAAATTTAATATGTCGTATCACCATTATAATAACTAAAAATTATAATAAAATTTAAAGCTTTAAATCGGTTCATAAAGTAGTTTATTGTTACTTCTGAACGCATTGTACGCAATGAAGGTCAATAACAATGTTGCTATTTTTTTAGGATAAAGTTATGTTTATCAAAATAACTTTACCGACACATATTATATCTTAACGATAGTTATTTATTTCAATGATATAAAGTTAGTTGGTAATTTATTTTGAATATATTTTAACATCATAATTTAGCATAGTATATCTCGGATCAAATATCTTGGACCAAGAACGTGTTCAAGTACTATACTTGCAGTACACGTTTCTTGTGTGTCTTTTGAAGGCAGTACGGGATGCTACGGCAGTGAACGAGAATAAATACACCAAGCGTAGATGAATACTCCACGCGCGCGCCACGGCCCACGGCCTCATTTGGCTCCGACTTAGGTCCAAGATATGTGTTCCGAAGTATAGCACTTTTATTGATTTGATCCGTCAAAGCTACGTCAAAAGTGTCAAAACAATATGGTTATGGTACTTATGGTTCGTTTATGGTTATACTTTCTCGTAAATTGTAGCTAATTTATTAATTTAATCTTGTGTTTATAAGAAGAAATCGTGACTTTATTTTAATGATTGTCGCTTAATTGCAAAATACAATATGAAAACGGCTTTAATGGTGGCTGAAAAGCCATCGTTAGCTCAAAATGTCGCCAATTTACTTAGCAATGCCAAATGTACCACCACGAAAGGTTTGTCAATCAACCAATTTTTTATTGACTCTCTCAAACATGATGTATTAAACCTACTCTGTTTTTCTAGCATCAAACTCGGCTTGTTCCGTACACGAATGGAATGGAACCTTTAAAAATGAACCTGTTCATTATAAAATGACCTCTGTTTGTGGTCACGTAATGAGTTTGGATTTCACCGGCAAATATAATAATTGGGATAAGGTGGACCCCGTGGAACTGTTCAGTTGCCCCACGGAAAAGAAGGAGGCAATGCCGAGGTTGAGGATACCGGCGCTCTTGTCTCAAGAGGCTAGAGGCTGTGATTACTTGATCTTATGGCTGGATTGTGATAAAGAAGGAGAAAACATTTGCTTTGAAGTGAGTTGAACACCTTACATGTCTGTCAGTTCAATTACATTATTATTACATCTCTGGCAAATAAAAGGGTTGACTTTAATATGCCTTTTTTCATGGCAAGTTGAAAACTGTAGTATCTGCCTACCCTACTGTGGACAAGGCGTGACTGTATGTATGTATATGTGCAAAACACTTACAAAATACTTTTAAAAAATTTCAAATATAACAAAATAGAATATATTTCATATTGTATATAATATGATAATTTTAGTGATATATCAAATGTAATGAGAGTGAATGAAGTGAGAGTAGAATGTCAGGATCGTAGCAAATGGAGATCTGTGATCTCTGCCTACCCCTATGGGAAACAGGTGTGATTTTATGTATGTCTGTATATAGAATTTATAATAATAATAGTTTTATTCATATATAGATTGTAGTACAAAGAACACATAATATATGAGTAGAAAGATATGTACAATATTTCTGGAACTTGTGGGTACAGTTCTGTTTTCCTAACTAGGCTATATAGTAGCCTGTATGAAGGAGTTACAGAAAAGAAATTGGTTTGTTTTGAATCAACCATTTATGATGAGTTATGAGCTACTTATTTTAAAATTGCAATCAGTACATAGTCTTAATTTTATTTGTTTCTTTTGGCATGTGAAAGTCTAAGAATACATTATTTAAATTTCTGTATAAATTATCATTTCTCCAACTCTCAACACTAGACTCAAATTTTTATACATAAATCATCTGAAATTTTTGATACATAAATGAAATTTTGTAAATTGAAATAAATATTATTGTCAGCATAGTTTATATTTTGTCAATAAATGTTAGTAGTCAAAATGGTAAATCTGTTGTCAAATATGGTAGTTTGGTAGCCAAATATATTCACTGTTGTTGATAGATAATGAATCCGCACATCCCAACACCTATAGATATAGGTTCTTTTTTTAATCTGGTTTTTTGGAGGTTCTTATCTACACAGATATATCAACCCCATCGTACCCTGACCAGTAACACATTCTTTGTTGTTTCCTTCCAATTGTTTCCAGTTCACGCCTAGCTTAACCTCACTCTTGGGAACTGTTGGCAGATATAGGTTAGAAGAGATTTTGGAGGTCTTGCAGAGACTCATTTTGGTTCCAGATCTACTATTTTGCTGACAAATCTTTTTATTCTGGCAACAAATAAATCACACCCTAATTTTTTTAGGTGATGAGTTGTGTCCAGCCTTACATGAAAGGAGATGTTTGTTCACCTCTAGTCACATACAGAGCGAAGTTCTCAGCCATCACTGAGAAGGATATCAAGGCAGCTATGTTGAACCTAGTCCGGCCTAATGAGAATGAATCTCGCAGTGTTGATGCACGGCAAGAACTTGATCTGCGTATTGGTTGTGCCTTTACTCGGTATCAGACTAAATATTTTCAAGGTTTGTTTTCCTTTTTTACTTTAATATACAGTAAATAAGTAGCATTTTTAGGGGAGGAATAAAATAATAATTTTCTACAAAATATATTAATAACTTTCTATGAAATTATTAAAGTAAGCATATAGCTTTAGTTAGCGAGCTTATTTTATTGGTTCTAGAATGTAAATACAAGGTGTCTTAAAAGAAAGTTTATATTTAGTGGATCAATGAAAAAAAGTAAGCAATGTATGGAACAAATGTTTATTAATTATTAAAATATACAATTTCTTAAAAATAATATCGTCCAAATGTAGACCCTCGCGTTTGCGGCACTTATTTAAGCGAGCAATAAAATTTTTCATGACGGCTCGGCAGGTGGACTCGGTTATGGCTGCCATTTCATGACGGATATTTTCTTTTAAATGTGCCAGGGAAGTCAGCTTACTGCCATAAACTTTTAGATTTAAGATACCCCCAGTAAAGATATGAAAAAAGTCCATAGGGTCCATCCATAGTTTATGTCACCTCTCCTGGAGATCAATTTCCCAGAGAAAATTTCACGTACTCATGGCAGAGACGTATTGGAGGTGTGTGACGTTGCTCTATCCTGCTGAAACCATGTTCTTTGGTTATAGCCACGAAAGTTTTGCAGTTCAGGCACCAAGAAGTCGTCTAACATCTCCACATAACGCTCTGAATTTACTGAAACGGCACGACCCCTTTCGTCTTCAAAAAAGTAAGAGCCAATAATTCCTCGCGCTGACATCGCAGCTCATACGGTCACTTTTGGCGAATGAAGGGGTTTCTGATGCTTGCGTTTCGAATTCGTTGCACTCCAGTAGCGGCAATTCTGCTTATTTACGTGCCCATTAAGATGAAAATAAGCTTTATCTGAGAACAAGATGTTGCTAAACGTTGAAAAGTGCTCAATTGTCTGATTGCCGAAGGCAAGGCTCTGACTGGCATGTTAGGGCTTTAATTCTTGCACCAATTGGATTTTGTAGGGGTGCAGCTTTAGATCGTTGTGTAAAATGCGTTGCAGTGATGATCTGTGCACGTTTAAAGCACTTGCGAGCTTCCGAATTGATAGGTTCGGATCGTAACGAACAGATTGATTAACAACCTCCACGTTTTCTGCCGTTCTTGATGACCTTGGTCGTCCGGATTTTGGTTTTTCGAGCCAACCGGTACCGGTCTCTTCAAACTTTTTAACCCATTTTCTTATAAGAGGAATGCTTGGCGCATCGTTTAAGTGACGAAAACCTCGAATACAGCAGAATCTTCTACGCGCTACGGTCGCTGAACCACTGTTTTTGTAAAATTCTCGCACGCACAACGCGCGGTCTGCTCCTGAGAAACGCTCCATAGCGACTGAATTCCCAAGAGCCACGCTACCGATTGCCATAATCCCCGCGCCCCTCGGATGCGTTGCGCTCACGCAGTAAGCTTAGTAAATATAAACTTTCTTTTGAGACACCTTGTACATACATACATTATCACTGTGTAATGTGCTCTAGAATATTTATTTATTTATTCAAATCATCGATTAAGAAAGGAAAATAATTTGAATCAGTTCAGGCGAGATTCGAACCCGCTTTCTCTCCCTTACAGGGGTATGCTCTGACCACTAAGCCACTGAACCTTGCCTGAAATCATCCAAATCCTCCTATATATATCCGTGTTATGGTGACGGGATCTATTTTTTATTTTTTGATATGTAATATTTGAAAAATTCAGAATTACACATAATTACAGGTAGATATGGAGACCTTGACGCGTCCCTAATATCGTATGGTCCATGTCAGACGCCAACACTAGGCTTCTGTGTGCAACGTCACGATGAGATACAAACATTCAAACCGGAAACTTTCTGGGTACTGAGAGTGACTGCAAGCACGTCTGAAGGCAGAGAGTTACCGTTAGAGTGGAAGAGAGTCAGATGTTTTGAGAAAGAAATTGCTAACATGTTCCTTGCTGGCATTAAAGAAATAAAAGAAGCTACGTAAGTAAAAACTCATTTCAGATGGACCTTTGGCTAAAGCTGTTTTATCTATTTATTTATTTATATTTGTGGATATATCATTTGGTGGTCTCTGTGGCGTAGCGCTAGAACGATCGACTTCTATGCAAGGTGTCTGATTCCTGCTCAGTGCAAATATTTGTTTGCATGAATATGAATATTTGCATTGGTTTGGGTATTTTTAAACACAACAAAAAAAAGTATCTAAGTATGTTTACCTGCATTCTGGATTCCATAATTTATTTGATACCATAAAAGTACATTATATTATTTATTCGAACTTCAGCCCCATTATTACTCATGTGGCAAGTTAGTTTCCAAAAATGATTCAATTTTTTATTTTTAAAAGAAACACATCTGCATTCAGCAAATGATTGGAGTCAAACTAAAATACATTTATTTTGTGTAGATCATGAAAACGTTACGTACAAAACGTCATAATAAAAACAAATTACAGACTAGTTTAGAAAACTGACCACCGGTTCGAAAAGCGGCAAAATCTCCATTATTTAAGGAACCTTTCGGGTGGTGCTAAAAATTCCACTGTGTATTAATAGATATTATGTGCTTTTTGTAGGGTGATCAACGTCCAAGCTAAGGAAAAAGTGAAGGCTCGTCCTGCCGCCCTGAACACTGTGGAACTGATGCGAGTCGCCAGTGCGGGTCTCGGCATGGGGCCGCATCATGCTATGCAGGTAAGATAAATGTACAGTTCATAGATTGAGAGTAGGCAGGCAAGCACGTGCCAGATCTTCGTCAGTCAGTAGGTACTGGCTTGCAGGTTGAGGTTGGCTTGGGACTCGAATATCTTAGTAGGACCACTAACTTCCCTTTATTTTTATTATTTTTTTATATAGGACACGCCAACTTGACCTCACCTCGCCTGATGGTAAGCTAAAGGCAAAGTCTCAGGAAAGAGGGTCAGGGTGGCGGCCTCATCAGATGCTTTTTCACGCCCCGCTTAAAGGCCCCGGGACTGTAGGAAGGAGGAAACACGTGTGCTGGTAATGAATTCCAGGTCTTGGTGGTGCGGCAAAGAAAAGAGTCTCCGAACCGCTTGTAGGCTTATAGGGCAATTGGGTGAAATGGCTCACGTAAAATCTGACATCACCCGTCTGGTCCTCTGCTGGAAGTAATTACGAACTCCCCTTTATACTATGTAATGATGTTAGGGTAAGTGCGCATCACTAGAGGGGCCTCCTTGAAACCGGTGGAGGCCCTAGCCCAGCCGGGGTGGAAGAAAATACCTAATGGGTTACCTTACACGCTAGCATCTGAAGACCTGAATTGGCATGCGGTTTTGGTCGGTTGGAGTTTGACACAGGGTAGTGTGCGTCAATACTAGCTGGTCGTCGCGAACATCGCTTCGATCGGATTCCAAGACGCTACATTAATAGTGAGAATAATTTTAGTTCATAGTGCCTTCACTATGAACTATTCTGTTTTCACGACACTTACCTATGTAAGTTCCTACCGTGTGGCTCGACTCATAGTAGATTAGACAACCCCTCTACCGTAGCATGGGTGAGTGTCGGTAAAAATTACAACGAAGCGCGGCTCAGAGCATTTTTACATACATACATACAAACCAATACAAACAAAAAAAAAACCGCGATAGCCTAGTAGTATGGGTAATGGACAGCTGAGACGAGGTTTCGGGTTCGATCCCAGGATTTACCATGGCATTCACCAATGACTTTTCGATGCTTTTCGAAGTTATGTGTGTATTTATCGCAGGTTTATAAGTGCCCGGTTAATGGCAATAGGCTCGCCACCTATTACATTGGAACCTAAACATAAACTGGCGAAATGTGGGTGCTAGCACCTCTGCCTACTCCTTCGCGAAGTTATGCGAGTTTATGTTATGTTCTGGTTTATGTTACATACAAACACATACATAGAAACATACCTACATACATACAAACATATAATCACGCGTTTATCCCCGGAGAGTTAAACAGAAGTGAAATAACACCCACATTTCACCAATCATTGTATTTGATTCCACGTAATAGGGAGTGAGCCTATTTTCCGGGCATTATTAGTGACTTGAGCCATGCATCTGAGGCTGAGTCTGGGCTGTATATATCTATCTGATGTTAAACAGTCCTACCCTTAGTCGCCTTGTACGACACCGCATGGGAAGAATGGGGTGGTCCAAATTCTACTCTGCCGGGAACCACGCCCATTATAAGTTTTGGCATATTAAATGACTTGCGCCAAAGCCTAGACCTTCTATCACCTGCCAGCTATTTCACTTGCGCAATTGGGTATTTTCTGGTACTTCAAATAATTTTTTTAACTGAACTTATTTGAGAATGGTAAAAGAGTGGTAAAAGTTGCGTCTGTTCTTATTTTATCGTTTTAATTTATTTTTAATCATCCACCCAACCTATAATAGTAAATGATTTGACTATTGAATATTATGACGTCACAACTTTTATTTCAAACAAGTTTTCTTACAAGTTACTGTTTTAACGTTTAACGTAAAAAGTAACTATTTTGAATAGTCAGTCAAATACCCAATTGCTTGCAGGTGAGATGGCTTGGTCTTGAGTCTAGGTCTTGGTGGAGCCCCAAAAACCCCCTACAGAGTAAAATAATGTACAGACTGTATTGATTTTAGGTCGCAGAACGCTTGTACACGCAAGGTTATATTTCATATCCTCGTACTGAAACTACCAGCTATCCGGAGAACTACGACTTAATGTAAGTACAATATTTTGTACCTATGTAATTTTAATATCTTGAAAAAAATTTATGCGTAACGTCTGCCAGACGTATATCGATATGAACCCTTTTATTTAACGTGCGAAAAATACCCACGGATACCCCCCCCCTTGCCGGAGCCGGTAGGAGAGGTTATGTCGAACTCGAACCGACTAAAACGCACGACGTCTTTGTGTCGTTGTTGGTTGCCGGAGGTGAGGTTGACAGGCATATCCCTCGCATCATTATGAACACTTGCGACTGCCACCTGATCTTCATAACCCCATGATGATATAGAAATTCTACAGTTAGACAAGGTCTTTTTAGTACTCCGGCTGTCCGTAACGAATACCACAGGTTTTTCTTTTTACTATGGACTGAAGTCTTATCGTGCTCTCCGAAGCTCAGAGAGGTCTGCGTCAATACTAGCTGGCCGTCGCGCACATCGCTTCGATCGGATTCCAAGACGCTACATTAAAAGTGAAACTGATATTGGTTCATTGGTGCCTTCGCTGTAAACTATTTAAATTTCACGACACACCTATATTAATGCTGTAGCCAAACGAGTGTAATCTTTGACTTGTACGTTGCGTAATTTTGGTTTTGTAATTTCTGCTGCGTTCAGTTTCATAGACAATTTGTGACAGGTTTGATTCACGAAATGAAATCGATGTGGTGACCGCAATTTCGCGACTCTCAACTCAAAAAATGACTATCTTTACACTTCACCAAAATAGTACTCATATGTTATTTTTGTTATGATATTCGAGTCAATGGGTAGATCTGGCATATAATCGTCTGGTTTTTTAATTTTATTGGCCCAAAACTTGGCAACATTTTGAAGATGTTTCAATGTTCGTTAAGGTGGATTCAGACCAAACGAACATAGAGCTAGAACTAGAACACGATCATTCTTTCTTAATATTTTAGTGCAAACGAAAGCACGGTCTCGAACTCCGACTGAGAGGGTTCCTCAGCGCATGCTTGGAGCGGGGCCAGTTTCCGAAGATCTGGAAGACGGGGAAACTGGTCCTCATCCTAAAGGAGGGTCGCCCGGCCGACGAACCATCCTGCTACCGGCCCATTGTGTTACTCGACGAGGTGGGCAAGCTCTTTGAAAGAGTTATTGCGAGCCGCCTCCTCGGGCACCTCTCTGGTAGGGGGCCGGACCTGGCGGATGCCCAATATAGCTTCCGTCAGTGGTGGTCCACTGTGGATGCCATCATGCGCGTGAGGACTTTGGCGGAGGAGGCAGTCGCCCGGGGTGAGGTGACGTTGGCGGTGTCCTTGGACATCTCCAACGCGTTCAACACCTTGCCCTGGAGTTGCATCAGGGAGGCACTCGTGTACCACGGTGTGCCTCTCTACCTCCGCCGCATAGTCGGGGCGTACCTGACGGAGAGAGCCGTCATCTACCCAAGTGCGACCGGCGTCGGTCGGCGTGAGATGTCGTGCGGTGTTCCACAGGGATCGGTTCTTGGGCCGCTCCTGTGGAACATCGGATACAACTGGGTGCTTCGCGGTGAGCTCGCGGTCGGCGCCGCCGTCACGTGCTATGCGGACGACACGCTAGTGACGGCGAGCGGGGATACACACCGCAAAGCGACCCTAAGGGCCACGACCGCGGTTGCTCAAATCGTGGAACTGATCCGGCGGCTGGGCCTTGAGGTGGCTTTGCATAAATCCGAGGCCATGTTCTTTCATGGACCTCGGCGCACGCCACCACCTGGTTCCAGTCTCACAGTAGGAGGCACTCTCATCGGCATCAAGCCCAAAGGAAACACTTCCGAAGTCTGGGCCCCAAATTGGTGGGCACAGCCAACGCTCTGGCGCGGCTACTGCCCAACCTGAGGGTCCCGGAGGGCTCCTGCAGGAGACTCTACACGGGTGTCGTGCGGTCCATGGCCCTGTACATGTGTCCCGTGTTGGCGGACACCCTGAGTGATCGGCACATGCCCCTGGTGCAGCGTCCGCAGCAGAAGTTGGCGTGCCGCATCGTAAGGGGGTACCGCACGATATCTTTCAACGCGGCGAGTCTCCTCGCCGGATCGCCACCATGGATCCTGGAAGCGAGATCCCTTTCGGCGCTATACCGGTTCCGAAAGGCGGCGCGGGAGCGGGGTCACGATCCCGAGCCCGAAGAAATTCGGGGCGTGAGATCCCGGCTCTACAGGGAAATGGTGACGGAATGGGAGCTACGACTTGGGCGACCAGGCGCAGGGCGCGCCGTAGTAGCGGCGGTGAGACCCATCATGGGGGAGTGGCTAGAGAGGCCACACGGCAGCCTCTCGTACCGTCTGACGTAGATGATCACCGAGCGGATGCTTCGGAAAGTATCTGCATCGGATGGAGAAAAGCATCACTGCGACGCGAGCGAGGACTCAGGGCCGCACACGCTCACCGTGTGTCCGGCGTGGGAGACGCCTAGGCGGGAGCTTGTGGCGGCCCTCGGAGTGAGGGTTCTCACGCTCTCCACCTTGCTCGCGGCGATGGTCCGCTGCGCGGATGCGGCCGGCGCCTCCTTCTGCGAGCAAGTAATGCTCGTGAAGGAGGAGGCGGGGCGGGAGCGGCAGCGGGAGTGGCGAAGGATCGCAAACCAAGCTGCCCGCGTACGAAGGCAACTCGGGCGTCGGAGGTCGATGAACGACCTCCGCCCCCCATGAGCGCCGGCCTGGGGGTGACAGGTGGAGCCGCCTGTCACCCTGGCAGAAGCAGGCCGCGGCGGCGCCTGGCCCGACTCCCCGTTTCCGGGGACGAGTTGGGGACTCTGTAGTCCCCACACCCGAGAAGAGAGCCAGATCGTGAGAGATGGGCCTGGGTCGGCCGGGGTGCGAGGGATATGCCTGTCAACCTCACCTTCGGCAACCAAAACGACCCACAGGCGGCGTGCGTTTTAGTCGGTTCGAGTCCGACATAACCTCTCTTACCGGCTCCGGTGGAGAAGTATCCGTGGGTATTCAAAGAAAGAACAACGAAAGAATTTTCTATCACAGTTTATACAAATAATTTGACGGATAGGGGATAGAATAAGCATTCGCCCTTTGATGTAAATCAACCTTAACGCAAACATGCTCAAATGACTGAACCGATTTGGCCGAAATATCATTCAGAGATAGTCTGCAATAAGACACTTTTTATCGCTAGAACGTATTCCAATGGCTTGCAGAAACGAAATCAGGTTCGTATTCTATGTGGTTCCGGGTAACGGCTACTTATAAATAAACATGAAAGACGAAATTTTATTTTGATAAATAACGGGCAATGATGACACATTTTGAAAAACTACTTCACAATGGGATTATTACGTATCTACTTTATCCAAAATAAAACCTATTTCTGCAATTAAATAAAGTTTTCAAGGAAAAATTGAGAAAAGGGGTCTTTTTTAAAATAAAATTTATAAACATCAAAACGCCGAATAGTAATGGCATTTATTTTTGACGTCACGCTTTTGTAAATTGTCGTACATGTATGACAATTATCGTACAGTTGCTAACACTGGCTGAGGATGTTCAAAAATTATCAACCATATACAAAATATCAAAATAAAATTTACGAAAGCGTGACGTCACGCGCTCTGATTGGCATTTGACGGCAGATTGTTAAGTTTTATAATCTAATTTCTATTAAAATAAATAGAATAGCCTTTGTAATTTAAAAATAAGGGTTTTTTGGAAACTCTATCCTATATAATTATTTAAAATCATAATTTCAGTGATTCTTAGCGATTGTCATCATGCCTATTCTTAATCAACACAGGGGTACTCTCCGACAGCAACAGAACTCGAACAAGTGGGGCGCAGAAGTGCGCGCCATCATCGCCAACGGGATCAACCGGCCGAAGAAGGGGCACGACGCAGGTGACCATCCGCCCATCACGCCTATGAAGTCTGCTAGTAAGTTACACTTTATTTTTCTTCTTTTTTAAAAATATTAGTACCGAAATTACTAATATTCTCTTTACCCTCTACCACAAATACTCGGAGGATGCTGACCTTTTAAGAATTCTAGCTTTGTTCATCATCATTCGAGTCCAACTGTCTTGACTGACTGCTTATCGTGCACTCAGAGGCACAGAGGGGGCCAGAGTACCTAGATTATAAATAAATAATAGATATAAATTGTTTGTTGTCTCAGAAATTTATGTCACATTAAAATTTTTGCACTAGGCGTATCAATATAAATAATAATAATAAATAATAAATATTCCACGACATTCTACACAATGCTATCTAGACCCATGGTAAGCATAGCTTAACTAGCTTGTGTTATGGCATCTAGAAATCCATCTTTGTAAATACATACATATTATATATAGAAACACCCAGACCAATGCAAATATACATATTCATGCATACAAATATTTGCACTGAGCGGGAATCGAACCCGCGCTCCCTGCATAGCAGTCGAATGCTCTACCGCTACGCCACGGAGGTCGTCATATCCGTCAATAGGTATGGTAACTGGCTCCCAAACTTGGCCAAAGCCCGTACGTTGGGAGACAGTCTCCTGGAACGGGAAAGAATTCCACGTGGTTGGAACCTTTCTAAGTGTGAGGCGAGGGAAATGCCTTATGAGCCTTACACCCGAAGATCCGAGACAACGTGCGGTGTTAGTCGGTTCGGGTCTGACATAACCGTCACTCACCGGGTGGCGGGAAATATCCGCGGTATAATCCAGCGTAAAAAACTGACCCAAGTGTGAGTTGGACTCGAGTATCGGGGGTTTTGTACTAATAGCATTCAGAGACAAACCTATGCAGTATAGTTTGATTGCACCACAATCAAACTATATTGCATTATATATATAGTTCGCTTAGAAGTTTTAAATTTTTCACAGTAACAAATTTTAGGCATTTAACCGAAATTACCAATATTCTCTCTCCACCCCCACAGCCCCTCCAGCTAAGCTAAATTGCTTGTGTTAGGAGTGGGTTCACATCGTTAGTGTTAGTGTGCTAGCATTCTGAATATGTGGTATGAATTTCAACACGATACCTCATCGCATTCCTGAGAAAAAGGCCTTGACAGACAGACAAACAGACCAGGATAATTATAGAATCACTAAGGTTCCGCTTTTTTCCTTTTGATGTACGGATCCCTAAATACGGTGGAAGCTATATCCAACAGCTAGTAATGAATATCCCTTGTTCCTAACAGCGGAGTCGGAGCTGGAAGGCGACATGTGGCGAATCTACGACTATGTGACGCGACACTTCATCGCGACACTGTCTCGCGACTGCAAGTACCTGTCCACCACCATCACCTTCCAGATCGGCTCCGAGACCTTCTACTACACAGGGAACACGCTCGTCGACGCTGGGTATACTGAGATCATGCATTGGCAGGTGAGATAGATTTCTGTATTCAACGATTTTCCGATTGGTGAAGTTAATTTATACAATATAAATATATAAATATTCCACAACGTTCCACACAGCGCTATCTAGACCCATGGTAAGCATAGCTTAACTAGCTTGTGTTATGGGATCTAGAATGCGGATAAACATACTTAGATACTTCTTTTTTGGAAATACATAGAATACATATTATACATAGAAACACCCAGACCAATACAAATATACATATTCATGCATACAAATATTTGCACTGAGCGGGAATCGAACCCGCGCCCCCTGCATAGCAGTCGAATGCTCTACAGCTACGCCACGGAGGTCAAATATGATACACAATGAAGCGAATGTGCAGGCCGGTCGACCGGTGTTGAGTTGTGAGCCATCGAACCTCACCTGAAGCCATCCAAATCTTTCTATATATGTCCATCTTATTCCCCCTGTAAGGGTAAGATCGCGGGTTCGAATTCTGACTGATTCAAAATGTTTCCCATCTTAATTGATTTTAATAGTTAGCTTTTTTTATATATAGGACACGCCAACTTGACTTCACCTCGCCTGATGGCAAGCTAAAGGCCAAGTCTCAGGAAAGAGGGTCACCATTACAGACACTATGTGTTACAATGGTGGCACTCAGCTTGGCGGCCTCATCGGATGCTTTTTCACGCCCCGCTTAAAGGCCCCGGAATTGTAGGAAGAAGGAAACACGTGTACTGGTAATGAATTCCAGGTCTTGGTGGTGCGGCAAAGAAAAGAGGCTCCAAACCGCTTGGTTCTTGCTCGTATATTCTGCACAGTGTGAGGGTGACATCTAAGGCCTGCACATGTTGTCCTATGTAGGAAAGGAGATGGTGGAATTAGTTGGAAGAGCTCATCAGAACACATACTAAATGCTTTAAAATTTTATTCAATAGTGTGTTATTTTGTTTAACAGGCTTTCGGTAAAGACGAGTTCGTGCCGCTGTTGAGCGTGGACGAAGTGCTGAAGGCGCACGACCATAGACTAGTGGAGTGCCAGACCTCGCCGCCCGACTACCTCACCGAATCTGAAGTAAGTTCAAACACTGCTTTTCAACCCCTCGTTTACACCACGAAACAAGTTGTAAAACAAGTTGTACCTAAACTTGTTTATAAAAAACTTGCTGAAGATTTGTAGGAGACTAATCAAAACACAATACTTGTTTTATACATGTATCTCAGACACTTTACACAGACTACTTTCACATAGGATGTATAGCCAACAAGTTGTAAACAAGTAAAAACCACAATTGCGTTCACACTGTAGTCTGTGACATATTGCAACTTGTCAAATACATGTTCTATACTTAAGTGAAAATAAGGGTAAGAAAGCATTGTTGTTGCATTGCATAGTATGAGAATCTGGTAGAGTGAGTAAATACTATGTCAGAAACTATAACTCCGTCCCTTTTTTTATACCACTTAAGTGGCTGACAAGCACACGGCCCACCTGATGGAAAGTGGTTACCGTGGCCTATGGACGTTTGTAACACCAGAGGAGTCACACTCGCGCTGCCAACCCTGTAATTACAGAGTTTCTGTGCCGTCAGTGTAGAAGACAAAGCAGGACAAGCCTTTAGTCTTCCCGCTGACAGCACAAATTCGCCAGTGAGCTCTGGCTATCCTACTCACCGCTGTTTTTTTACGTTCTGTTATTCCTTCGCTCATCATTTTATAATGTCGTCGTATAAGGTTGGAAGAAGATATTCCTTTATTTTTAAAATACAACAAAACTGCGTACAAAGATTTTCTAAAACTCGCTTGCCACACTTGGTAATCGAACCGACTAAAGTTCGAAGAAAAACATATACACTGTATTTTTATATCATCAATCGATAGTGTAAATCATAAGTATCAAATCTCTGACAAACATGGTAAATTAAATGAAAGGCCTGAAACCAAAGTTAATAAATTTAATTGAACGAAATAAAGCTCTTTTACTTTTTTACTCAAAGTTCCATCAGATATCATACTACATACATACATACATACATATAATCACGCCTTTATCCCCGGAGGGTTAGGCAGAGGTGAATTATCATCCACATTACACCAATAATTGTATTCGGTCTCACGTAATAGGGGGTGAGCCTATTGCTGTATTTCGGGCACTATTGTTGACTCGAGCCACGCATCTGAGGCTGAGTCTGGGCTGTATATATCTGTACAATGTTAAACAGCCCTATCCCTCAGTCGCCTTGTACGACACCACATGGGAAGAGATGGGGTGGTCCAAATTCTACTCTGCCGGTAACCATGCGGCATATCATACTATAACAATGAAATTCCATATTTAAATTACTACTCACTTTTTTATGCAGATGTATATTGCATGTTACCCCTCGTTTATACTTAAGTATAAATTATGTATTTGACAAGTGTCACGGGCTACAGTGTGAACGTAATTGTGTTTTATACTTGTTTACAACTTGTCTATACATACTATGTCAACGAAAAGGGATCTGAGATGCATGTATAAAACAAGTATTGTGTTTTGATTAGTCTTCTACAAGTCTTCAACAAATTTTTTATAAACGAGTTTACAACTTGTTTTACAACTTGTTTCGTGGTGTAAACGAGGGGTTAAGGTAGGTCTGCGTCAATACTAGCTGGTTGTCGCGCACATCGCTTCTATCGGATTCCAAGACGCTACATTAACAGTGAAAGTGTTTTTCGTTCATCGGTGCATTCACTATGAATTATTCAATTTTCACGACACAGATAATATATGTATCGCGTATAGAGTGGTTCTTGACGAAGCTACTCCCATCTCTTTACATGGGAAAGCCTTTAGTCTTCCCACTGACAGCACAAATTCTCTAGTGAGCTCTGGCTACCCTACTCTCCGCTGGGAACACAACACGAAATTATTTTGACCGCGGTATTCTGTACGGCGGAGGTACTTCCCCAGTCGGACTGCTCAATTAGGCGGTGTTCAGGACAAGTGCCTGAAGGATTGTGACCGCAATACAAGCGACGCACTGGTTGCAACTATGTTTCTGTGCGGCGCCGTCATATACTCGTAGTAGGTAGACTAATGTAATAAATTGTGACCCTATTCACTTGTCGTCGACCTGGAGAAAGGATTACACAAGTACAGTTCCAATAGCTTCATCTTTATTTCACTATTTATTTATTGGTCCACCAACAGTTGTTTACATTGTACATGTTATAAACAAATATTATAAAGGTAACAATTCCTTATCTATCAACCACTTATAAGTAGACACATCACTCAAAAACAACATTTAAAAAAAAAAGAGCTTACATACTATCACAGCAACACAATGTGATTGTCCGAGTTACAAACTCAGTGGTAGTAACTTCTTTTATACTAAAAAAATTAAAACTATATGTAACAAAATAAAAAAATAATAATTAAGAAACTAAGTTAGTTCTGGCAGCGAGTCATAAATTGACTTCTGTTTGCGATGCGAATCGAAGTGGACGTCAATCAGATGGCTACAACAGTTCATTATTCCACTCAACCTTGCATAAGGAGAATTTGCACTTCGGAGTCCAATCCTAAACAGGCGGAAATACCGCCGTGTCTTACCTCCTATATAATTATTTTAAATAATATTATATGCCATAAGCTCTTCTATTCTAAATGTGTGTGTGTGTGCGTGCAGGTGATCACGCTGATGGAGAAGCACGGCATCGGCACGGACGCATCGATCCCCGTGCACATCAACAACATCTGCCAGCGCAACTACGTGACGGTGGGCAGCGGCCGCCGCCTCGTGCCCACCAACCTGGGCATCGTGCTCGTGCACGGCTACCAGAAGGTACGTACGTCATCATCATCATCTTCATATTTGCGCTAGGCCCGGTCGCATTTGAAGTCTTCACCTCGCAGTTCGGAGTACCCTTTTCTGGTATTGTCCATCCGCTTCGCATGGTCTTGAGCATCTATGATAATGAGACCATTGGCACAACGATTTTACGATGCTAGAACTACTTGAGACTACCCATCCTACCGTATCTCAGCAGAGGTGACTTGTTACCAACGTAGCCTGGCGTTCGTCGCAGTAGTAAGGAAGGCAAATGAGGGTGGAATAAAAAAAAATCACATATATAGACTTGGAAGTGAGACCATTGTCCGGCTTGTCATCTTTATCGATGCTGAGCTGCACTATTTGGGTCCAAGACTCCTAACCAGGGCTCGGTAGAGGTGGCATTGCCAAACTAGAATTGTTAGCAACGTAGCCTCACGGTTGTCATAGCACGTAGCCACACCTACGAAGGTCTACGTAGAAAGAAATTCACACACATAAACGAACCCTAGCAACAATATCAAAAGTCAAAAGTCAAAAGTCAAAAATCATTTATTCTGTATAGACCATTATATCGGCACTTACAAAACGTCAACAAAAAAGGAACATGAATATCAGTTTAGTAAATGGACCACCGGTTCGAAACGCGGCCCCGACCTGACAAGACTCCGGCAAGAAACTCAGCGGGCATTTCTTTTTTTGGTCTATTTACAAACATACACTCGTCTACTTAATCTAAATACAAAAATTTACTTGAGTAGCATAGTTGAGCGAACAGCTCATTTCCAAGCTTGTTTATCATCCAAGTATTCTTGGATTTTATAATAGCCTTTCTGGCACAATTTACTTTTAACAATATTTTTAAATTTCATAATTTTAGGCAGTCATATAAAAATACCTCTTTCCTGCCTACCCCAACAGGCATACATGTATGAGTATGCCTGTTGGGGTATTATATGTAACGTTTTTTAATTATCCACAGATTGATCCAGAACTAGTATTACCAACTATGCGTTCAGCCGTGGAGGAACAACTAAATCTCATCGCCGTCGGTCGAGCCGACTTCCACGCAGTACTGGGGCACACTACAGAGATATTCCGACGCAAGTTCCAATACTTCGTGCGGTCTATAGAGGCCATGGACCAGCTGTTTGAGGTCAACTTCTCCTCGCTCAAGAGTAGCGGCAAGGCGCTGTCCAGGTGCGGCAAGTGTAGGCGTTACATGAGGTACATTCAGGTATGTATCGTATTTTATATTAGAAATTCAACTATTGCTATTAAACATTAGGGAGAGGCTCCGCCGGTGGCGCGTCTCCCCGTTTCCGGTGACGAGTTGGGGACTCTGTAGTCCCCACACACCCGAGGAGAGGGCCAGATCGTGAGAGATGGCCCTGGGTCGATCGGGGTGCGAGGGATATGCCTGTCAACCTCACCTTCGGCAACCAAAACGACCCACAGGCGGAGTGCGTTTTAGCCGGTTCGAGTCCGACATAACCTCTTCCATCGGCTCCGGTGGGGAGGTATCCATGGGGATTTTGCGCACGTAAAAGAAAAGGAGGAGGCTTATCAACCAATTGGGTATTTACCTGTAGTTCAAATAAATTATTTAACTGAGCTTGTTGAATTAAGAATGGTAAAAGAGCAGTATATAACCGCTGTAGCCCAGTGGTATGGGTAATGGACTGCTGAGACGAGGTCTCGGGTTCGATCCCAGGTTTTACCATGGCACACACCAATGACTTTTCGATGCTTTATCGCAGGTTTATTAGTGCCCGGTAAATGGCAATAGGCTCGCCACCTATTACATTGGGACCTAAACATAAACTGGCGAAATGTAGGTGCTAGCACCTCTGCCTACCCCTTCGGGGATATAGGCGTGAGTTCTTCTTATTCTTCTTATTTATTTATTCAGTAACAATTTACACTGTGTTTGAACATACATAATATTATTACAATAATTCATTTCAAGTCTATCAAAAATTTACAATAATTAAACAATAAGGAACTAAAAAAATGACAAAATCAATTAACTTGGTAAGTAATTATAAAAATAAATTAGTACACAAAGTCAGATTTATACAGTAGGTACATATCAATTTTATTCATGTCAAATCATAAATTACTCATGTCAATAATATAATTTCAGAAGCCAAGTCCAAATACCAAATAATATACCAAAATTAAATCAAAATAAAATAAAACAAAATGTCAAATATAATAAAATTGTCTAAAATAATAAAATTACCTACAATTCCTCGATTGAATAGTAGCACCCTTTCAATAGGAACACTTTTAACTCCCTATGGAACTCTTTTTCATATAGAAGACCTTTCAACTCTAATGGTAGCTTATTAAACAACCTGGTAGAATTGTACATCGTGCTATGTTTGACGATGTTCAAATGAGGACGAACTATACTTTGGAAATCCATCCTGCGCGTGCTCTCTCTGATCTTTCTTTCTTCTTCGGTTTCATATTCATGTACGTGTTTTGCAAAATGTGTCATCAATACCAGAACATACAAGCTTGGAACGGTCAAGATACCCAGATCATTGAAGTGCTCTTTGCATGACTCATCCTGTCTTATACACACCATTGTTCGTATAGCTCTCTTCTGCAGGATGAAAGCTCCTGTTATATTGTAGTCATAGCTACCTCCCCAGAAAAGAATGCTGTATCTAAGCCTAGACTCTACTAGCGCATGGTAGACCATTTTTAAATGTTCCAATTCAACATCGTTGCGCAGGCTTCTTAGAACATAGCAGGCTGAACTTATTGCTTTCTCCAGGTTGGCAAGTTCATCTTTCCAATTTAGCAGCTCGTCAACATATACACCCAGAAACTTAACAGTACTTACTGGGCTTACCTTTGTACCATTTAAAGTGCAATCAATAGTACTTCCGTTTTGAGCAGTTGATCTAAATAAAATAACCTGAGTCTTATTAGGGTTTAGCTGAAGGCTGTTTGCTGAGAACCAATTATAAAATATTTCTAAAGCTTGATCTATTGCTGATTTGAGAGCATCTAGATTATCTGCAGATATCACAGCGTTTGTGTCATCAGCGAACATAACTAATTGGATTTCACCAGATGCTATTTGAGTTACGTAGTTTATAAGGTCGTTTATGAACGTAATGAAGAGAACAGGCCCCAAAATCGACCCTTGTGGAACACCTGTTCTAATTTGTATCATCTTTGACCTATATGACTCTTCGCACTTGTTTTTCCCATGGGTATCATCGGTATCAGTGGCTTTTAATTCTACGTACATCTTGCGATTCTGTAAATATGACTGAATGATGTTATTGGCCTTTCCTCTTATTCCATAATGTTCCAACTTTATTAACAGTAGCTCGTGGTTTATGGTATCAAAAGCGGCACTCAGATCAAGAAAAAGTCCCGCTACTTTTTTCTTTTCATTTAACCGACTGATGATATCTTTTATCAAGGTATCTATAGCGTCTTGGGTGCCAACATTCTTTTGATATCCATACTGTCTTAGGTTTAGTGCTTTATTCAAATTCAAATGTCGAACGAGTCTTATCTTCATCAACTTTTCTAAAACTTTTGATAATGTTGGCAGTAGTGAAATAGGTCTATACATAGCAGAGTCAGTTTTGGACCCTTTTTTGTGCACGGGAATAACCTTTGCTATTTTATACTGTTCGGGAAAAATACCCTCGTCAAAACACTTGTTATAAAAATTACATAGAGGTTCAGATAATATGTCAATATTTTCCTTAATTACTGTTATAGGCATATCATCATATCCACAAGATGATTTTAACTTCATGGTATTGATGATCCTAAACACTTCACTAGGTGTGACGGGGTCCCATTCTATTTCTTTTTCAATTTTATTTGTATGTTCCTCTAAAATTTTTAGTGCTAATGTTGAATAACTATGAACCTGACTGAAAACTTTACCAAATTCACTTGCAAATATGTTTGCCACTTCAGATGGATTTGCAATAACCCTGCCATTTGACTTTAGAACTAGTCTTTCTTTCTTATTCTGTCCCTTATTTCTGTGTCGATTAACTATTTTCCAGATGCCTCTCGAGACGTTTTTAAATCTTGCAATCTGATTCTGAATTGAGAGCCTTTTAGCATTTTTTATGACCCTGTTTAATACAGTAATATACCTCCGCCTATAGTCAATTACACTGCAGTCGTTGTTTATGCTTTTACCTACCACTAGGAATCGTTTCATTTTACTGGAAACCTTGATGCCTTTCGAGACCCAACGGAGACCGGTCATAGGATCAAGACGAACTTGACTTTTATGTTTTTTAAAGGTCTGTTTGAAAGTCATGTCAAATTTTTTTATAAAAGTATTTATACCCATACTGTTCCAATTCTGATTTACTAACCTATTTCTATAAATATTTCTGTTCTTATAATTAAAAATTCTTTTATTAATAAATGTCCTAGAATTATTGAATTTATTTGATATATTACTGTACGTCACACCGCATATTAATCCTGCATGGCCATCACCTAGTCCATTATGATCAACATCACAGTTCTGAATGCAATCGTCATGAACATTAGTTAGTACATTGTCAATGCATGATTCACGATCACCTCGAATGAAAGTTATGGAGTTTACCAGCGGTCTAAAATTATAGCATGTCAGTAAATTCATGAAATTTATTCCTTTTTGATACTCTGAGTGAGGATCAATATTGAAGTCGCCTACAATACAGCATTTCCCATTGAAAAAGTGCTCCAATAATTTCTCGAGTTTGTCCATGAATATATTTAAGTTAGAGTCATACGGAGTGCTATAACAGCAGCATACCATGAGTCCAGATAAAGCATCTTTGACTCCACATATTTCAAAACCGTCTCTGCTATACAATTTTTTCACAATAGGTAATTCCACACATTCTCTATCATTACGTGCCAAGATAATCGTGCCCCCTCTCACTTTATTTATTCTTACACTACTAGATACAACTTTATATTGAGTCAGACTTAGTAAGGATACTTGTTCCGAGTTTAAAAAGTGTTCGCTTATACATAAGTAATGAATTCTACACTGGAGGCTTTCAATATAAAGTTCTAATTCATTTAATTTATTGCTTATACCACATAAGTTTTGATGAAAGATATTTACTGATTCGGTGTTTACACTATTACATACAGATTGTTCATCAAATGCATTTTTAACGAAAAAAATTTGTTTGTGTAAGGGAGTCGCTTTCGTTATCTTTATCCAGAAAATCACAAGGTGGACACGGAACAACATCAGTTTGTGTACCAACGCTAACATGAGTAACGAGATTTTTACAATATGAAATATACAAGTTTTTATAATTTAGGTGTAGAATTTCTTTCAGTAGAATTCTACTCAAATGATTGCTATGTTGATGAGAGTTGTGCGGAACATAATTTAAGTTAGCAAAAGTCACGTGAGCGTAGCTATTACAAATGTACTTAAACTCGTAGTTTAATTTATGTTCATTGAGGTGCCTATTATAGGGAACTTCACATATTATAATGTTTGTGTTTGTCACAGAGGTGAGCCAAAAATTTAATGAGCATTGTAGTTCTCGGGGATTTTTGTCATTCATGCCCGTGAGCAGCACCAAGTAGTCACTTTTACATAGACTAAATATATCTTTTCTATTTCCACCTAATACTTCACTCGTTGTTGCTCCTGGCTTCCAGAAAGAGAACACTTCATAATCCGAGCCGAGTAATCTTTGTAGCTTCGCACGCATTCCTCTGCCCTGTTGATCGGCAAGCACTAAAACCCTCTTCTTTTTTTTAGGACTATTTATTAGTGTAGTTGTCTGCATGGCCAACGTATTTATACTGGCATCACTAGTGCCCAGTTTGCCAACCGGTTTGGGGATTGTATTTGGTTGTGTACCTGAGTCCTCGTGCAGATTGCTGCCTACCATAGATTGTACCTCTGGCTTTTGTGTCTGTCCGGTTCTTTCCAGTGTTAGAGGATTTTGAGTAAATGTATCCGTGAGTCGACGTTTGACACTAATTTTTTTTGCTGAGGCCAGATTTTTCCGGAAGGTAGATAAGGGACTATTACATATCTGTTTAAGAACCTCAATTTCTTGACTCAATTGCGATAATTGTTTTTTTAAGTCTATGTTTTCTAAAATGACATTCTCCAATTCATTCTGTGTGCTTTGTAAGGTACTTTTCATATTATTTAGTTCAGCTTTCATTTCTTCTTTGTACAGGGAGAAGCCATGGGTTGAGAGGTCAACCATACTCTTTCCAAGCAACTCATCAGAGCACGACGAGCGCAGTGAGATGCTCATATTTATATCATCTAGTGATGTGGATTTAGTATTTTGTTTGCGCATCGTGATGTTATTATGGTCTTCCATTTGATTTTAATTTTTGTCACTAGATATCGCTTATTAAGCTCTTTTAGATTGTTATCATAATCATGTGTTACGACTACTTGATACCGTACGATAAGTCGTGTCGTTCCAAACATAAAAGCGCCCAACAACAAATTATTTTTAGGTCTTTATTATTACCATGTAGAATTGATCGGATTCGGTCTTTATAGTTACCGCGAAAAAATATTTACGTTTGAATGTAACTGATTTTTAATAATATGATTTTCACTTCTCTCGTATTTTCACTTTCGTTTATCTACAGCAAGTGTAAATATTGTCACTAATTAAAGTTCTTTGCATATTTCATTTCACTTATTTACTTTAACATCACTTAACGGGGTAAAATAACTTCTATATCACAGTTCTATTTTGCACGTATTTTCTATCATTATGTTTTTATAACATTTTTGCCCGTATATCACACTTATTGGTAACTAATTTAATACTTTTTTATCGTGGTAAATGAAGATAACTATTTTTTTTATAATTTTATATACGGAGCTAATGTTTACATAACGGCAGCAGTGTTGCCACACGAAGTTCACACGAGTTTATGTATATGTTATGTTAAAAGAGCAGTACAAGTTGTGTCTGTTCTTTTTTTGTCGTTTTTATTTGTTTTTAATCATCTACCCATGATATTCAATAGTAAATTATTCGACTATTGAATATTACGACGTCACAATAAATTATTTCATACAAGTTTCCTTTATTACTTACCGTTTTGACGATTAGTAAAAAGTAACCGCGGTAGCCTAGTGGTATGGGTAATGGACTGCTGAGACGAGGTCTCGGGTTCGATCCCAGGTTTTACCATGGCACACACCAATGACTTTTCGACGCTTTTCAAAGTTATGTGTGTATTTATCGCGGGTTTATAAGTGCCCGGTTAATGGCAATAGGTACGCCACCTATTACATTGGGACCTAAACATAAAAACTGGCGAAATGTGGGTGCTAGCACCTCTGCCTACCCCTTCGGGGATATAGGCGTGAGTTTATGTTATGTTATGTTTAACTAATTTGACGAAGTCAGTTAAAAATGCCCAATTAGCCTACCGCAGTTCACTGCTGGAGTAGTGATTGATATTGCTAGTGTATAATTGAAATGTAATTTCATCAATAGTCCTACTGAATGCTCGTTCATACCAGAAAATATATTCAAAACTTAATTGAAGCGGTGAGTAGGGTAGCCAGAGCTCACTGGAGAATTTTTGCTGTCAGTGGGAAGACTAAAGGCTAGTCCTGCTTTGTCCTCTGTAATGACGGCACAGAGACTCTGTGCTTACAGGGTTGGCAGCGTGCGTGTGACTTCTCTGGTGTTACACACGTCCATAGGCCACGGTAACCACTTTCCATTAGGTGGCAGACAAGCCTGCCTCCTAAGTGGTATTAAAAAAGAAATATTTTGTGGTATGAACGAGTCCTAGAACCGACCCCTCTCGTGTTGTGCAGGCCAAGCCGGCGCGCCTGCACTGCTCGCACTGCGACGACACGTACGCGCTGCCGCAGAACGGCACCGTGCGCATCTACCGCGAGCTCAAGTGTCCGCTCGACGACTTCGAGCTGCTGTCCTGGTCCTCCGGGAACAAGGGCAAGAGCTTCCCGCTGTGCCCCTACTGCTACAACCACCCGCCCTTCAGGTATCCCTCACATCTACTACGAGCTGCTGTCGTGGTCCTCCGGGAACTAGGGCAAGAGCTTCCCGCTGTGCCCCTACTGCTACAACCACCCGCCCTTCAGGTACCCCTCACATCTACTACGAGCTGCTGTCGTGGTCCTCCGGGAACAAGGGCAAGAGCTTCCCGCTGTGCCCCTACTGCTACAACCACCCGCCCTTCAGGTACCCCTCACATCTACTACGAGCTGCTGTCGTGGTCCTCCGGGAACAAGGGCAAGAGCTTCCCGCTGTGCCCCTACTTCTACAACCACCCGCCCTTCAGGTACCCCTCACATCTACTACGAGCTGCTGTCGTGGTCCTCCGGGAACAAGGGCAAGAGCTTCCCGCTGAGCCCCTACTGCTACAACCACCCGCCCTTCAGGTATCCCTCACATCTACTACGAGCTGCTGTCGTGGTCCTCCGGGAACAAGGGCAAGAGCTTCCCGCTGTGCCCCTACTGCTACAACCACCCGCCCTTCAGGTACCCCTCACATCTACTACGAGCTGCTGTCGTGGTCCTCCGGGAACAAGGGCAAGAGCTTCCCGCTGTGCCGCTACTGCTACAACCACCCGCCCTTCAGGTACCCCTCACATCTACTACGAGCTGCTGTCGTGGTCCTCCGGGAACAAGGGCAAGAGCTTCCCGCTGAGCCCCTACTGCTACAACCACCCGCCCTTCAGGTATCCCTCACATCTACTACGAGCTGCTGTCGTGGTCCTCAGGAACCAGGGGCAACAGCTTCCCGCTGTGCCCCTACTGCTACAACCACCCGCCCTTCAGGTATCCCTCACATCTACTACGAGCTGCTGTCGTGGTCCTCAGGAACCAGGGGCAACAGCTTCTCGCTGTGCCCCTACTGCTACAACCACCCGCCCTTCAGGTATCCCTCACATCTACTACGAGCTGCTGTCGTGGTCCCCCGGGAACAAGGACAAGAGCTTCCCGCTGTGCCCCTACTGCTACAACCACCCGCCCTTCAGGTATCCCTCACATCTACTACGAGCTGCTGTCGAGGTCCTCCGGGAACAAGGGGCAACAGCATCTCGCTGTGCCCCTAATTTTACAACCAGCTACTCCTTACAGCTTCAGGTACTCCTTACAGCTAACATGTTCCTTTGGAGTACCAGCATCTGATGAAATCTGACTTCCTTGAGCTTCCTTGGACTAATACGATATCTTCTTCATCCCACTGTTAATACCAGCTTCGGAAGCTAACCGGTCTTTTCGAGTCCGACATAACCTCTCCCACCGTCTCCGGTGGTGGGGGTATTAGTGGGGATTTTTCGCATGTTAAAAAAAAAGTCTGTCAGAATCATAACTTTCCTTTTCCTTCGCCGTAGTCGGGTAATGAAATGAGACGTGCGTGTTGTCGTGTGTTCCAGGGATATGAAGAAAGGTTTCGGGTGCAACTCGTGCACGCACCCGACGTGTCCGTACGGCGTGAACTCGACGGGCGTGTCGGGCTGCGTGGAGTGCGAGGCGGGCGTGCTCGTGCTGGACCCCTCCGCGCCCAAGTGGAAGCTCGCCTGCAACCGGTACGTGTCTGGGAATGCTATTGGCCATTTCTATTTTTATTTATCTACTAGCTGACCCGGCGAAATTCGTACCGCCTTGGCGTAAATTTTTAAAACATGCAAAATTAAATGTATATTTTTCAATCTTTCTGATAGATTTTCTTAATATTTTTTTCCGTAAGAACCTTGTACAGAGTATTAGAAAAAATCAGCCAAGATCGGTCAAGCCGTTTTCATGCTATGTCGTGACAATGGAAAACGGGTTTCATTTATATATATATATATATAAATTATATTCTTTATTGTACGCCAATTACAATATTCATATTACAGAAATTGAGAAGACAAAAGCAGTACAAAGGGCGGCCTTATCGCTTTACACAATTTCTTCCAGGCAATCTTTGGATGGAAATGTATGTTGGTTGGAGTATTTGGGCGTTGTTGGCGTTCAATAACAAACAATGTAAATTTAATTTGCCTGTAAAAAAAAATCTAATATATGGCTTAATTAGTATAGTAAAACAGAAAGTTGGGTGAAGTAGTGTTCTTCTAGCTAGGTTGTAGAGCAACCTGTGATAAGGATGAACAGTGCCTACAGCCCAGGAAAGTTTCTAAGTTATATATAAACATGTATGCTGTATACTGTAGTTCAAAAGTAGTTCTCGGCAGAGTATAATTTGGACCACCCTATCTCTTCCCATGCGGTGTCGTACAAGGCAACTAAGGGATAGGGCTGTTTAACATCAGACAGATATATACAGCCCAGACCCAGCCTCAGATGCGTGGCGTGTGTCAACAATAGTGCCCGGAAGACGGTAATAGGCTCACCCACTATTACGTTGAACCGAATTCAATGATTGGTGAAATGTTGGTGTTAATTCACCTCTGCCTAACCCTCCGGGGATAAAAACTTGATTATATAAGTCTTGCCTTTGTTGTTGATGACGATGATGATGAGTTTATGATATTGATGATGATGATTATGACGACCGGTGAGATGATTCCTGCGTCAGTAAAGTCGTGGGGACTTTACTAGAAGCTCCTTAGGGAGATTTGAAACCTACACGAAAAGTCATTATTCACTGTAATATGCCACTTTCCTACACTTGAGTGCTTTGTCAAAGACGCTGTCTCAAAATTTGGATTTTTAGACCTTTTTTAATAATTCGTTTTTACGACGTTTTTAATAATTTCCAAAATTAGTGTGAATTCTAGTTTAGATTTTTTTAATTTTTATATATATAACACGTCAATTAGACTTCGCCTTGCCTGATGGTAAGCTGAAGGCAAAGTCTCAGAAAAGAGGGTCACCATTACCCCTACACATACCGTGTGACAATGGTGACACTCTTGACGGTCTTGACCCGGAACTGTATTCATACTTTCATACTAATGTATTAAAAACTCGAATTCACGTCAATTTCGGAAAATAAAAAAATACCGCGATGCGCTCTTCTTCGTATCGTCACCAAAACTCCAATATGACGTCAGTTACATAACATAACATAACATAAACTCACGCCTATATCCCCGAAGGGGTAGGCAGAGGTGCTAAGCACCCATATTTCGCCAGTTTATGTTTAGGTCCCAATGTAATAGGTGGCGAGCCTATTGCCATTAACTGGGCACTTATAAACGAAAAGCATCTAACGTCGTCGACGTCAGTTATCCTTCATTAATATAGCTGTTCAGTGTTCTCGCACACAGTGTGTAGTATCGTGTTCGTATGCCTCCAGGTGTGACGTGATCATCAACATATTCGAGGAGGCGAGCCGCGTGTCGGTGTGCGAGGCGGCGTGCGGCGCGTGCGGCGCGCAGCAGGTGGCGGTGGAGTACCGCGCCGAGCGCACGCGCCTGCCCGCCGCGCTCACCGAGATGACGGCCTGCCTCTACTGCGAGCCGGCCTTCAGCGCGCTCGTACGTATTACACACCAGTCTCGACTAGCCCATCGCACTCCACTGCTGGACTAGGCCTCTCCCAATGATGGGAGGCTTTGGCCTACTGTTTCCACACTGGCCAGACGGGTTGGTACAGGGTTTTATTTCGAGTTTTCCTTCTCTCGCAGTGATACGGTTTGCGTATGTTTCCATTAGTCGCCTCTTACGACACCCTTCGGATGAGATGGGGTGGTGATACTTGTATTCTTTCTCCGTCACCACCAAGTCTAATAACTACATTATCTCACTTTCTTTTTACGTGCGCAAAATCTCCACGGATACCTCCCCACCGGAGCCGGTGGAGGAAGTTATGTCGAATTCGAACCGACTAAAACGCACGCCGCCTGTGGGTCGTTTTGGTTGCCGAAGGTGAGGTTGACAGGCATATCCCTCGCACCCTGGCCGACACAGGGCCATTTCTCACGATCTGGCCCTCTTCTCGGGTGTGGGGACTACAGAGTCCCCAACTCGTCCCCGGAAACGGGGAGGCGCGCCGGGCGCACCACCGCCGCGGCTAGCTTCTGCCAGGGTGACAGGCCGCTACATTATCTCACTAGTGTGTAATGTACGTGATTACCGCTGAGGTGCCATTGAAACGAAGGATCGGTGGTTCAGTGGTTCTCCGTTCTCCCTTTAAGGGAAAGATGGCGGGTTCGAAGCCCGTTTGGACCGTGATCTTTTCGGTTGGAGTGCGAGGGATATGTCTCAGATAATCGCATCTCTGGCAACCTGCGGCCCACACCGACGGCGTGCGTTTTAGTCGGTTCAAGTCCGACATAACCTCCCCCACAGGCGTCGGTGGTAGGGGTATCCGTGGGGATTATACGCACATTAAAAAAAGGGGTCATTGAGACCCGAACCGACAGGCGAGGGGTCTTAAGAGAGGTCTTATCATCGATACACAGATGTATCATACGATGGTTTTCAACACACTTGCAAAGAAAATAATATTAAAATAAATATTTACTCTTGTAGTTTTCAGATAGTCAACTTGCCATAACGTTAACGACTTCACATCTTATATCGGGCGGTCATTCGGGCAATCATTTTCTTCATAACTGCTACTTGTACACAATTCAATTAATAATCTTATATATAAAATTCTCGTGTCACAATGTTCGGCTTGACCGATTCTCATGAAATTTTGTGAGCATATGGAGTAGGTCTGAGAATCGGCCAACATCTATTTTTCATACCCCTTAGTGGTAAAAAATAAGGGTTGTCCACCCTGGGAACCGACATCCACGCGGGCGGAGCCGCGGGCAAAAGCTAGTTAACTATAATTTCAACAGTGAAAACGATTTGAGAATTATTTTTGCAACAGCGGGAAAAATACATTAGTTTTACTATGCGCGTCCATCTAGCATACCACATACACTAAAATAATGACGTTTCTTTTTAACGAAACGTAGAAAATGGGGAATTTAAAGTTTTTACACAGAAAACAAATTTGAGTGAAAGTTTTGTTTATAAAACTGGTTTAATAAACAAACAAGTTGAAATTAGCTATTTAAATACTAAGCTGCATGAAATAAGCAATTTTTTTGTATCTATTTTGAACAGAAAGAAACTCAACCAATAAAATTAAAAAAAAATACCTATAGATAACTCACTCGTGAAATTATAGCAAGGAAAAGTCACGGTTTAATTATAGATGCCATTATGTGCCTAATTGCAGTGAAATTAGAGCGACTTCATGAGCATATTTTTTTTATACATACATTCCATATCATACTGCATTGCACACATATTGCGCGCATCCAAAATAAATATCAGATAAAAGCAGGAGGATGATGACGATGATTTGTATAGAGCGACAATCGAACCCGCGACCTCTGACTTCGCATCGAACGTTCTAACGCCATACCACAGAGGTCGCACCGCCGACCTCTGCCAGTGACGTGTACGGTGTAGCTGTACAGTGGTGATGCGCGTGCGCAGGTGGAGAAGCACCGCGCCGTGGCGGCGCGCGCGGCGGGCGTGCGCGGGCGCGGCGGGCGCGCGCGCAAGCCGGCGCACCGCAACAAGCAGCCCAAGGACAAGATGGCGCAGCTCGCCGCCTACTTCGTATAGCTGTCTACTGCACGAGGTGACCCGCTTTACTTCTCCTAAAGGACAACACTAGTGTCGTTTTGTTTCCAGCCCCCTACACAAGTGGCAATTCGTTGGCCGACGTATTGTACAATAGAATTATCAGTGTATAGAATTGACACTTAATTTGACGTTTATGACAGTTAATTTGACGTTTATGTCAGTTAATTTGACGTTTGTGACAGTTAATTTGACGTTTATGACAGTTAATTTGACGTTTATGACAGTTAATTTGACGTTTATGACAGTTAATTTGACGTTTATGACAGTTAATTTGACGTTAATGACAGTTGTCAACGTATGTCATTCTCATACATTGACAAAGTGTTCTATTCTGCAAACGTTTTGTCACTTGTCAGTGTAGTGTTCTTACCATAGCAGCAGTTAACGATTGGTTTCTAAATAGCGACAATATCAAATAGTGTTATAATACAGTGAGTGTTTTTATATTTTGAATTCAACGATTCAATCCCTGGCTAGGCACCTTGATTTATCAAAAATCTAGAGAGCTGATTGAGTTGTCAATGAAATCGTGCCTGAGACTAATTTCGGTTTTGGCCATTGAAAAACTCACCTGTATATGGTAAAGAGGAAGTATAATATAAGGTAAACTTAAAGTAAGACCTCGTGATTCGAATATATGCACCCAAACCCACATTAAAAATTCATCCTGTATAAGTTAAATATCAGTACTACAAGTCAAACTTATAGTATCCCTGCAGTTGATGCATTCGCGGCATTAATGTTTAAGTAATTTAATATTTATTTATGTAAGAAATATACACGTTTTAAAATCAGCAAAGAAAGTGTATTGCTACATATTTTCGAACGAATGTGTTCGTTCACTATTTTACGTACATAGGTAGAGGTGGATTAACACCCACATTTCACCAATAATTGTAATCAGCCCCACGTAGTAGAGGGTGAGCCTATTGCCGGGCAATATTGTTGACTCGAACTACGCATCTGTGCCTGAGTCAGGGCTGTATATATCTGTCTTATGTTAAACAGTCATAACGGACACACGTGACTTAACCGCTCGTTTCCACCAAGGTTTAATATATGTAAGTGACAAGTTGCCACAAGTTACAGAGTTCAGTGTGACCACAAATATATTTTAATCTTGTATACAAAAAAGAATGTTATACATACAGTGTGAACGAAAATATGTCTGAGACATTTATAAAACAAGTAATTATGTTTCGACAAGTCTTCAACAAGCTTTTTTATCAAAATGGTGAAAATGAGAGGTTACACTGGCAGTCCCTACTCCCTATTTAAGCATTATTCTTCGCATATCGCGGTTTATATGCGTTCTCTGCGATTATTAGGTTTTTTATAGTGCGACCGTGTGCGTACCGTTCGCACGATACGTGTGTCGTGGCAGGGTACGCTGTAATGAAAGAGAAAGAAAGAGCATGACACGAAAGAGATTTCTTTACAGCGTACCGCCTCGCCATGCGTATCATGGAGGCGGTACAGCGCTCGCGGTCACACTAAACCTATCTATCTATATTTGTATATCGAGTTTGTCGATAAACATTCTACGTTTTCATTTATGTATAACATAAGTAACACGATGTTGTAACACAATCCAATCGGAACGCTTTCTACAAACTTTAAACAAAATTTAATCTTGTATATAGTTTTTATATACATTTGGGGGGATACAAGAATTTTAGCTCTGAGGCCGTAGTCTGTACAGGAGATAGCTACTTACTGAATTCGGTCGTTAACTACGTAGCGATGCAAACTTACCGATATTCCCAATTCTCTACTCAAAGTTAACGATATTTAGTATCAAAGTTATCGGGTTATTTACCATATTGTATTGTTTTTAGTTCTTATATAGGACAAACAAAAAAGATCGGTTACATGTCGAATCAAGGAACACATCAGAGTAGTAAAAAACAATGAACCGCATAAATCTGCAATCACTCAACATTTATTGGAGTCCAGTACTGACCACTGGATCGAGTTACATAACCCTCAGATCCTCTCGACAGAACGCCACTATTATACCAAGATTGATTAGGGAAGCAATTGAAATGAAAATTTATAAAAATGTCAATCGTGAGGATGGGCTTCAACTGCCGAACGTCTGACATCCAGTGGGTTCGTCTTTGCAAAAACAACCGGGAACAAGCCAAAACACAATCGCGAGTGGATACAGTAAGCGTCGTGTGTCGTAAACGAGATCGGGTTCGAAAAAAAGTCATCGCAATTTTTTTTATGCATCTTAGGTGTACAAAGTACACTGTCCACCTGATGGAAAGTGGTTACTGTGACCTATGAACGTGTGTAACCCCAGGGGAGTCATACCCGTGCTACCGACCTTGTAAGCACAGAGTTTCTGTGCCGTCATCGCAAAAGATACAATCAGGACAAGCCTTTGGTCTTCCCACTAACAGAAAAATCGAATCGAAATTAACGTATTTTCGGTAGCACTTAACGAGTATTCTTGACAATTATTGCTCGCTATCTCAATTTGTGGAGACTTGGATTTGACGCAAGCATACCGATGTTTGTCGCTATCTTTGCTTACGATTTCGTATGATAAGTCGTAACCACTAATGTACAGACTATAGCCCCAGAAATAAGTATCAAACTTTGTTAAAGTACAAAGCCATTCTCACATAAAATCAATCGTGTAGCATCGAATACTATAGTTATGTCGGTCTTAAATCATGTGAGTGAAAACTGAGTCTAAATGAATTTATTTGGCTAAAAGTGTTTCTACTATTTAGATATAAGTAGTACTAAATTTACTTACCTTTAATACGTTTGTACTTTTTGTGTAGGCAATGGTTGTATAAGTAATTGATACTTTGTTTATATACTTGCCTTGATGCTTACTGAATCTCTACTTCTTATTTTCATTTAATAATCGTTGAGTTGATAAGAAGTTAAAAGCGATTTCTTATATTTAAAAATAATGAGTTTATCTTTAAGTTTTAATAAGGTATCAAAAAACTCTGAGACCACGTAGTCTTAACAATTTTAAAAGTTAGAATAGCGCAGTCTTCATTTTCTTTTTAATTTTAAGTACTCGATAGAAACGAAATATTAGAAATTATGAAAGAATAAGGACTCTCTAACGCTAACTTTTAAACTCTCGCATTCCGTGTTCCATGATCATAGTCAGACAATTAAAAGGAATCGTATTCCATGATCGCATTAATTCCCGTGAACATTATTGGACTCTCTTATTTCAATATTTTAGTTAAGAGGTGAGATGAACAGTCAGCTTATACAAATTTTTGGCCTAAAATCTAGTTTTATTTACTATTTAAATTGATATTACGGTAAATATAAAATCGATGTTTGTGGATATAAAGTCTAACTTATATGTATAGCAGAAATTTCGGACAATATTGTATACAGGTATCTGTGTAACACTGTATGAATTAGCTTTCATTATTTATTTTGTATAAAATCATAGTGATTGTATGTATATACATAGCTGATGTTTGGAAGCGTCTGATGAAATACTAAGGAGTTAATATAATATTTAATTACTACAGGCTGTTTTATTCATCCTCGTTACCACATTCAAGCATATACCGCATCCCCAAAGGGTTAGGCAGAGGTGAATTAACACCACCACCAATCATTGTTACCGGTCCCACGTAATAAGGGATGCCCTATTGCTGTCCTCCGGGCACTATTGTTGACTCGAGCTATCTATCTGAGGCTGAGTCTGAGTTGTGATTCTGTCTGATGTTAATCAGCCCTATACCTTAGTCGCCTTGTACGACACCGCATGGGAAGAACTGGGGTGAATACACAAGGCGACACAACACAAGGCGTCACAACACACTGTATATGAGTTTATATAAGACATGACATTACATTCGAGCTACGCAGCACTGTCGCTACAGCACTGCTGCATGCAAATTAATGAATAAACAACAGCACATCTCGAACAGAACTGCTGCTGTGTAGCACCGCCATGCAGCATTGTTGCGTGCTGCAGAGTTCGGAATCATACTTAAAAAGTAGTTCCTTTAATACGAGAATAAAATAGGACAGGAATAAAACAAAATATTTATTGAAGTCTTCATTTTATTGTGAAGGTTGTCACCTAGTACAATGTATAGATACAGTATGACATAAGCTTAAAACGTATTACTGTATTTCTCATTACATTAAATATTATACCTCTGTTCGTATTCGTAAGGTTGTGTGAACAGTACTCAATGACTCGTATTAAACTGGGACTTAGTTGGCTAGCTATTTATATAGTGTTGGAGTTTCGAAATAAATGAAAGTTTGATCTTGTAGAAGTAAGAATATATAGAATATACAGATCTTGAACAAAAGTCGGTGCATTAGAGAAGGGTCCCTATTGCATAAATTGTCCATATTTATGCAGAATGGAATCACACAGTTCCATTATTCATACTGGATGATTCCTTTCTGCATAAATATGTCAAAAGTATTTAAATGCTTTTGAAACGTATGCCAAACTATATTTAGACAGCAAAAATATACATTTCAAGGGGCTGCAATATCACGTGTTATAATAGTGTAGGCAGCAATTAAACATTTTTTTTTTAATTTTATAGTAGGTACCTGCTAAAAGTAATGCTTTCCCTTCTAAAGATAAAGACACTATAAAAATAACATTATTGTACAGATTGTACTTACACTAGATTTTTGTTTAAAAATAAGATTTTGTTCAATTTTACAATCGATGGACAGTCAGACTGGTGTTAGAAAGAAGACACTTTTCTTTTGTTTGACCTTAAGAATCAATTATAAATTAATATCTCATACACATTGTATAAGAGTTTATAACGTAGATAAAAAAATACGTTCACTTATTTCAGAGCTCCAACCGCACCTACCCAGTATGAGCGTTAAACTATGGTAAGTATTTACGAGTGCTGCAAATTTAGCGAGGGTATGACAGAAAACAATCTATGAACCACTGAACTGTTCTATGTGCTATCCATATACTCTGAACATTTACCTAACATATGCGTTGTCAATTTCATTTTACATAATCTTTTTGTATCTTCTCGCCTGTGACAAAAATATTTTTTTTCTACAGAATATCAAGCGGCATAAAAGTAATATCACATACGATAGTAATATGATGTTTTTTTTCAAAATTATATAGAGCAACACATTATTTTCTTAATAATTACGTGTACGTTTCATCATCTTGTAAATAATTTTTCAAATAACGCAGGTTTGTGCCAATTTTTTCTATTATATATCACAGATTAAGCCAATATGAAATACATTTTATATGAAGTATGTATTTACACAAGATATTAGAATTGGAATAGAAATAAAATTAGGATATACACTTGATTATTTCAACTATGCAATGGGGAATTATTCAAATCTGCATGAAAAATCAATAACGGCAATTCTGTTAAATATCTATAACATATTTATTCGGTGTCAGTTTGGTCACATGGAGAATAGTTTCTACATAATAATCTAATATATCCTTTCTACGTGCAACTGCGTTAAACAATAAGACAGATGAACTTCGTGACACCCTGCAGTTTTACCAAATCAATGTTATCAAGCAATTTTTTAATATACAAAAATAGGAAAACATACATTTCTTATACAATTAAATAGCATTGATATGCTTCAAAAACTTCACAACTTTCAGTAAAATTAATTAGGCCCGGCACCCATTATCGGCATCGGCATGGCTGAGGATTTTTATTTGTCGAATAAAAGTAGACTTAATCACTATCTTTATAAAATTGAAATTCTAATGATGATCATCGAAACCACAGAACCAAAAGCAGCTGTATTTATTTAAATTTTCAAGTATTTAAATTTCAATTTTATTGCGAATGTGATATGGTCTATTGTTATTTGACAAATAAAAATCGCGCCGGGCCTTAGTGTCCTTTGGACGTACTTAAAACTTGGAAATTATTTACTTTACATAATAGAAATAAATATTTTAAATTCGAATATGTTAAGTGGAATGTGCTTATATATTTTGTTGTGGACAGTTGCAATTTGGTGAACTGGAGCGGAAATTCAGACCTGAGTTATCGTGGTAGGATAGAAATTGCGATATAAATATAACATAACATAAAATCACGCCTATATCCCCGAAGGGGTAGGCAGAGGTGCTAGCACCCACATTTCGCTAGTTTTTGTTTAGGTCCGATTGCGATAGATTTACATAATTATTTCCTTTGCACACAAAATACAAAAATACTTTAATACAGAAATGTACTAGTTTGTGTAGACCTTTTTTTGTGTAGTGTGACATTAGTAATTTTTTCCTAAGATATTGGGGAAACATTTAATTGGCAGCTCTTAATTTATCTAATGAAGTTTTGAAATGTTCACCCAGTTCACCATATTGTAGGCGTCGCCAATGCCGACAGTTACTGACTTACAATGAAGACTTACGTACAGATATTAAATTAATATAGTAATGGTTGTGCATTTATATATAGGTATATAATCTCCTAACAGCTACGGTCCAGTAGTATTAAACTAATTGAATACATTCCTATTGACAATGCGAGAATCACGCATTTTCTGTACATTTAATATTTTCCCTAAAATTGTGAGATTCATTTTATTATTATAGAAAATATTAAATACTCAGCCGTGTCCAATGTTTTTATACTTACTATATATTAATTTTAATCTCACTGATTTTTGATAACATAATTAATTTCTAATAGCGTCATGTACTTATAGCGATTATTTACAATACAATACCGAACCGAATACTTTTCCATCTCTAACTAAGCAGTGTTGCCATAAACTTTGTTCTTTTTGCACATTTTACAAACTTTCTTTTATCGTAGCTGTCGTCAGTGTCCCATTTGATATTGATTCTAATAATGAACACACTTTGAAATTCATTATATATCAAATCTTCAATGATATAAATAAATAAGTTGGTGTTTACAAACATTAATTCTGGTAAGCAAATACTAATGCATTATAATAATTATAGCTCCCCAAACGCGTGAATACCTGTGACTAATTAATTAACTTATCTATGTAAATACTTATTAACTAATAATGTCGATGAAAATGAAATTTAAAATTCGTTATTTTCACTTATAATAATGTTATTATGAATATTTATTTAAAGGAAATAAGTTTTGGTTATAAAAGAACTTCGTTGCGAATGTTTACGAACGAAGTGTAACTAGAAATAAGTCTACACATGCAGTTTATTAACACAGCATACTTAGCATATGTTAGGTGCAGGCAATCCCGATTTAAACCTCTTACTTTTCCTACAAGAATAGCCGATACGTTATTGTATTTTTTAATATTTTGTTATGAAAACAAATGTTAAATGAAAGGACAGAAAAGTAATTTTCTCTCAAACGTTAAAAGTACAGAAAAAGGTCAGTTGTGACAACCAACACTTCTCAGCTAACTATTGTTATAGCGTTGAAAACGCGTGTAAATTCTTTGCAAGTTCTTGAAAATAAATAAATTTGAGTATGTACATATTTTTAATTTTTTTCCTATAATCTCTATCATGTTATTACATATGAAAGAGATATTTCTCTTTCATATACGTAGGTATGTACTTCAGGTGTGTGTTAATTTAATCTGTTTGTTATCTAACATGACACTAAATTATTGAATGTATTTTCTTTATAAATCACATAATTTAGATTCGCAATAACATTTAATGAAATCTATAAAACATGAATAGTAGCAATGAAAATGCAAAACATTATGCAAAAAGGGAACCAACCCAGTACTGTGGCAGTCGTGGCTTGGTCCCCGTTCGCATAGCTTTGTCCTGGTTAAAATATTATTGAACGATACAAAATCCTGGCGCTAGTGTCACCGTGTAACGTAAGCTATATATATTTTCGAGATATTCAATGTATTCTGACAAATTAAATAACAAATGTAAGGGATGTGGTTATCATCGTAAGGCTATACCAAAAATACTTACATAGTACACTGAGTATTAAACAAATTAGTTATGCATGTATCTATTTGTACTCTCAAGTATTATACAAGTAAGAAGGACTCTCTTTATGCCACTACCACGACTAAAACCTCTAAACTTACTAAATGGTCCAAATTTAGTACAAATGTATACATAACGCATTATTCTTTGTGGTAACGATAGTGTGATGGACCCATATCAGATGGTTATATATGCTATTTGCATGACAGGACAGCTTCCTTACGATTCGATAAACAGATTTGGTACATTATAACACCAGATTATAAGAAACGTTTAAATGAAACGTACCATATACCAAAACCGAAATATTAGTACTACTTAATTAAAAAGTGAATAGTGTTATGATACGGCAAACTAAAATTGTAAGATCAAATTGCTACATTCCTGTTATTGTCATAGAACGATTATATTATATTAATCAGTGATTATATATAGCTTGCCTAATAATTTTGGTCTTGGAATATGGTTTAGTCAATTACCTATAAGTATCTGTGAATAATATTACAAGTTTCTGTAGGTATACATGAACTGTAGAGTAAATAAGCTATGGATAGCTTATATAATATTGAGCCACTGAAGTATATAATATATTATATTTATATTTCACTATTTAAAGCTCTTAGTTTTCATTTTATGCGATTTCTATTATCGCACCGAATACTAATGCCCTTTTAACAGAATGTAGCGTCGACAGGGGGTCGTGGACGTGCGCGGGTTTGCTGTTCGCTGATATGAGCCTTTATCAGTAAACAGCGCTGCATAGCCAAGAGCCCTGGTGAGACTGCGTTCTGCGACGGGCATTCGTTTAGATTATTTTAGAGGTAACAACTAGTAAACGTTTATAGAGTGACTAGAATACATTATTAAAAAACAAAAGCTTTGCTTTTGGCAAATTCGCGTAGGGTAATTATATAAACACCTTTTATAAGATTCGTTTTCCACGAAATTATCCTTAACACTCACTTACCGAGTTCGTTAGGAAGGTCACTTGGATGTAGACACTGCACTTACATAGTGTTTAATGTCAGTTAATGTACATATTCATCACTAGGTATTTCATAAGATTATTATAAGTTGACTGAACTAAAAATTTGCAACACAAGCTTTCCATTTCCACAATTTTCCATTATATGGTCCATACTTGAACTTTTTCTGCTATCACACACCAGCTTGCCTGGTCGTAGTACGAGGACACGACGTGCAAGCTCTCTACGTACTTCTCGATCAACTGATCGAGTTCCCCTCGCTTGAAGACGTGATAGTATCGATGATACGTTACTGCACCTCCCTCTGAAGGTAGACTGTCTGAACCATCACTTAAAGAAGGTAACAGGGGGGCATGAGGCAAGCCTCGATTAACCGGCGCCAACGGAACAGGGGCGGTGTCTTCCGACGAAGATCGAGTTTCTAACAATTTTCTATCTTTGGAAGACTCACTACAGGATTGCAGCGACGCAAGACTTGCGCAGCCAAGAGACGCTGTGCTGCCGGTCTTGTCGCGCCGACTCCAGTCGCTACCAGCCGAAGTGTCGCTGGATTCGATAGAAAAGCCAGATTTTAAAGGAGCGGTACTGGTGCTCGAACGCGATGTGACAGATTCAGGACTTATCTCCATCTTATCCATATCGCTGGAATCTGTTGATTGACCAACTTTTAGTGAGGATCGTTTATCTGTACTCATGCATAAAGAATCCACACTCATTTCTGACTCCAATGAGTATCCAGTTTCTAGCGATTGACTCGTATCGTAAGCGCCGGAGTCGATAGTGATTTCGGGGTTTCCATTACTTGATGAAATTGCGCTGTCATCATCCGGATTTTTTGCGTCTATGTCTGGTATCTTGGTTTCGGTTACAACTGGCTTAGCCGCGTACTGGATGTTGGCACAATTGTTGAGGTACAGGTCTTCTTCACTAGTAACTTTCATGGATTTCTTCAGTTCCCTATATTTATTGATGATTGGATCTACATCCTTCGATCTTTTCTTACTCTTTGTTTTCGAAACACATTTTGGAAACAATTTACTTATATCGGTCTCTTGACCGTCGTTCATAGAAGCTATATATTTATTCCTTTCTTGGAGTTCAGCACTAAGTTTATTAAGGCCTTGCATTTCTGTGCTAATTTTATGAATATAAGGGTCTTCTAAATGCTGTAAGCTATCAGACAACTCATCTAATATTTTCTGTGTATTTCTGTCTTCTTCTTCTCGTTTTAATCGCAAAGATATACTCTTTTCACTACTACTACTGCTAGGTAAATCGAAGTCATCCTCATTGATTCTTTTTGAGTATTGATCGATTTCTTGAAGTAACTTTTCACTTAGTTTTTCTGCGAATTCAGTCAAATGTTGATGACGATCCTGTTCAGGCCATTCCTCTTCTGTGGGTATTATGTCCGACTTGCAAGTAACCAGTGGCTCGTTCTGTATTCTATTAAAGCTTTCTGATTTTGATATTGATTTTTCTGAATCAGTGCTGCATATTGAAATAGAGTCATACGGTAATTTAGTAGGACTTCTGTGACTTTTGCCTAAATTTTCATCGAGAGAACGCCCTTCAGGTCTATTAGGAGATAACCTATTTAGACTCCACGTAGAATTACTTGTGCTACCAAGTTTTGGTGATCGTTCTTTGGACCTTCTTCCTGGTGAAAGGCGTTCTAGACTTGAGGAACTACCACTAGAGCTAGTATGAGACTGAGATCTTGATCTGTCTTCTAATATCCTTAAATCTCCTGGTGAAAGTTTATTAAGACTCCAGTTACTACTGCTACTACTACTAGAAGTACCCTGCACAATAGCCATAGCATCCGCACTTTCCAGTTTTTCAAGGTATCTTCGCTTTGATCGGGGACTACTTTGTATGACGGTTTCACAGGTTTCATCCAGAGAATGTGCAACTTCAGCTGCAGCTTCAATAAGGTTTTTAGGACTTGAGGTAATTAAGGGTATTTTATCGGCAGCAGGTTCCTTCTTTGGTTCTGAAACTGATGAGTTTGAAGAATCTGGAACAATAATAAATGATTATTATTCATTGCATCATGAAATATCCCCTAAAAATCAAAGTGGTGAACTTAGAATTTTCATAATACCTTTTTCTGCTGCAGTTTTGCGAAGTTCGTCTGGAACGACACTAATGACGCTGTCTACTGAATCGGGTGAAGATACACCACTCGAATCGCTGTCCATGTCGTCAGTTGCAGGGTTGAACAGTTCTAGAGACACCAACGTGGGCTTACTTTTTGCTATCGGTTCTGTATTCCTCGTACCTCGCACTATGGGGAATGGTGGCCTTCTATTTATTTTTACAGATGGGATACCTTTGTTCAGCATCTCTTTAATTTGGCGTATTCTTTCTTTACGTTTTCTATCTGCAGACCCAGAATCTAAGGTGTCAACCGTAGATGATTTAATAGGTTCTTTAGGCTTGAAGAGTGGTATTTCTGGTAACTCTGCGACAGTTTGCAATGTAATTTTAGGGTACGGTTTCACGTCTTGTAATACGCGAGGTTTTAATTGATTTGTTTCAGCAGTTAATTTGTGTATTTCTTCTATGTCTTTATTTATTTCTGCAATCAACTCTCTCGTCACTTCTGTTTCTTCCTCTTTCTCTCTTTCTTCCTCTTCTTTAATAGGTGGTATGGGATCTATTTCTTCAAAAACTTCAATTGAAACATTTTTATTTAAAATTGGAAGAGGTTCGGGTCTAGGCATGGTATCATCGGATTCTGATTTGGGTGGTGAATTGGGCTGGCTCTTCGATTGAGGTTTTATTGGCGCTACAGAAGTGGTCGTCGAGTAGTTCTTTAAACTGTACTGAGCTACTAAGATTTTGTTTACTGATCCTGGAGTTTGAACGGCATTTGGTGATGATGGTGGGCGAATTAATGGGAATGCCTGTTTGATCCTAGGTGAGGGCAATCCAGGTGAACTTTTCATTCTAGGTGAAGTCGGTACAGAAGATACTTTTAACCTCGGTGAAGTAGGACCAGGAGATAAAGGCGTAGGTGATAGAGGATCACCCGAACCGTCGGCTTTTGGAACATATATCACAGATGCAAAACTGTCTTCAGAATCAACACTCGTATCGCTTTGTAGACTACTGTCTTTAGAAGAATCAGATCCATCCTCTTTCGAATGTCGTCTTTCAGGGTAACTTTTATCACTTCCGGTATTATTGTCGCTCGGCGTAGGAACTTCAGGTGCCGGTCCGTGACTTTTCCAGCCTTGGAACATTCTCACGAACACGGTTACTTTATCAATATTCGTTGTAGAGGTTTTGAACTTACTAGTGAGGCCGTTTTTCAATGATTGGAACTTTTTTGCAGTGGTAGCCGACGTTGAAAATATTGAGTCGCGAATTGAATCTAGAGCTCCCGGACGACGATATAGATATTCTTCATTCAAGGAGGCTTGTTTCTGAATATTTTTTCTCAGTCGTTCTTTCTCTCTTAACCGTTCTACAGACATTAATTCCTCGTTAAGCGACGTTTGTTTAAAAACGCCGGGCTTTTTAGATTGTAACCTATTATGTGTATGGATTTTGAAATTAGGCATTTCTTCTACAAGACTTTTCATATCAGTCGGTTTGTCAAGATCCTCTTCCGCGTCATCCTCGTTTATTGACTTTTTCTGCTTTACGAGTCGAGGCTTCTTTCGAGGTTCGACTATTTCAGGAGCTGGGGCTTCCGGCGGTGGTGGTTCATTTTCCTCACCGCCTAGACTAGGTAAACTGGATCGTGATCGAACAAGAGCGCGTCGTTCTATATCAGCTATATCTGTTAAACTTCTCGACTTTATCGTTGAGGCATCAGAAGTCTGTGTTAATAATCTTGGAGGTGGTGCTTCGTCTAGCCGTCTTAGTTCGATAGGAAGGTCAGCTGCAGGTGGTTCAGGTCGTAAGCAAGGTCTTTGTGGTACTCTCGCTCCGATGTTCCATGACGGGAGAAAGGACCTTCGGCCAGCTAACCGCTGCAAGGCCCTTCTCACGAACGAGTAGCACGTTTCGTTCGGCGACGACAAGGATGATGATCCTGGAGAACCGTCTCGACTTTTCCAATGTTCGGGATTACTGGAAGGAAAGGGAAATGTTCTTACAAATTCCAATGTTGTGATGATATACAAGAAATATGACTTAACGTTAACTTTTATGCTTAGATAACCACATCAATCAATCAATTAGCCTATATACATATCCCTAAAAGGTTTGGCAAACGTTTTACTGCACCCACATTTCGTCAGATATAATTTTGAACCTCACTTAGGACGGGTCTATTGCCGTCTACCCGGAATCGAACCTAGGGTTATAAGCCCAAACAAATACCATGGGATCTACGAGGTTGTCAATCATGTAAAAACAAAAAACATATTATTATGTGGTACCCTGCATATATATATATGTAAATAATAGCACTTACTGGTCATAGTCGACGGACAGGAATCTTGGTGCAGGTGTCGGTGGACACAGGGTTGCTGGTCGATGCCATGGAATCAGCACATCCTGAAACATTAAAAGACACATGTCATCTTGTATCGTGATTACTTTGTATCGTGATGCCACAATTTTCGAATAATTCTAATAAATACTGGTAATGAAAGGTAATGCTGTGGTTAAGAATAAAACAGTAGCGCTTCATATAATTATACGGAACTCACTTGCGAATGGAAGTTCCGTCCTTCGTGTTCCATGGCCCACACGGTGAGGAGCAGCCGGCCGCCGATTCTCGTGACCCTGGCGAGTTCGCGCAGGGCCATGGCGCGCCGCTCCACGGTTGCGAAGTGATGTACAACCGCTATCGACAGCACCGCGTCGAACGACTCGTCGCGGAACGGCAAGCACAGGTTGTCGCACACGACGACCTGCTTTTGAAGGAGAGGAAGTAAGAAGAAGTTAGTAAAAATAATTTATAAGTCAATGATCTCTTAGGCCCGCACTTCAGAACAACGTTTAGTTGTGATTTGACTCTCATATTAACAAAACAAACTTAGCAGAACTGTCGTCTTGTAAACAATCTGTCCTCAGATCTATTTATCAATCGAGATTCAGGGTAAGTATCGTGCTGGAACACGGGCCTTAGAATCAGTACAAGATAGAACAAGATATTAGTTCGTCCCTATTGATTTAGCATTTCTTTAAAGTATTTTCGATCTGATTGACGTCTTGATCGACCCCTCGATCGGATTGCCTCTGTCGCAATGGTCTATTTTGTCAATTTTCTTTCATACATCTTCTTCTTCTTGTCTTTCATACTAGCATTAATCTCAATCGCATCCGAAGCTTTCAGTCTCCTGTCACTCTGGGGTTCGCTTTACCAGTCTAACTTCTTTAGGATTTATCTGATCTTCGATATTTTTCGTGAAGTGACCCATCCTTTCATCCATCTCTTCTACGTATCTGAACCACCTTAGCATTCCTTTCTGTATTTTGGGCACTATATTGTTAACCCCTTAATTTATAACTTAGTCATTTACTTGCGTTAAAATTGGGTTCACATCGGTAGTGTAAGTCTGGGTTCGAAACCACGACCTCGCAATCGCAAGGGCGACACTTAAGCTAATGCTACCGCTGCCGCTTCAACTGACCTCATTGTTGTGATGCCTGGCCTGCGCCGCGAGCCTCGTGCAACGGTCGCCCCCCACTGTGTACACGGACGGATTCACGCTCAGGTATTTGCCGTTGCCGCAACCTGTAAATAATTAAGATATTCGAATAAATTTTCCTATAAAAGGGAGGATCCTCCGTAAGTGATCAGGTATGGTGGGCGGATGGCTGATCTGCGTCATTACGTTAATTGCGCGATGCAGGTTATGAGGTTTCGAAGTAATTCAGCTCATTGCGCATCTCTAATATATGGTATCGCCACAGGCCTAACTCTTTCTCCGGGTTTGTCGTACGTGCGTTTAGGAGACAGTTTACCTCTCCCTTCATAAATTACAGATACGGTACAGGACTTCATCAATCCTCCTTTTTCCTGCCATAATAGACACAAGTAAGTTTACTTACCAACATCACAGACCAGGCTGCCAGGCTCCAGTTCCGACAGGAACGCCCGTACGCCCGGCGCAGGCGCCCTGGAGCCCTCGTCGCCATCTTCGCCGGCCTGCTCGTACACGTCGTGGACGTACGCGCGCTCGAGCGCCGCGCCGCGCGCCGCGGACTCGCCCGCGCCCGCCTCCGCCTCGCTGAGCGCCTCAGGCGCCGAGACGCCCGCGTCGCTACCCGCGCCCGCGCCGCCATCCGCCATCACCGCACCGCCATTGCACTGCGCTGTAACACGAAAATTAAAGTCAAAAATAGACTAAGTTTGAACTCTTCACAGTATCTGTGGCGTGTCGGAAGTAAACGCGGCCGCTACGCAGGAGGTGCGGGTTCGATCCCCGCTCAGCGCAAATATTTGTATTTTTTTTATACCACTTGGGTGGCAGACAAGCACACGGCCCACCTGATGGAAAGTGGTTACCGTGGCCTATGGATGTGTGTTACACCAGAGAAGCCACACTCGCGCTGCCGACCCTGTAAGCACAGAGTCTCTGTGCCGTCAGTGTAGAGGACAAAGCAGGACAAGCCTTTAGTCATCCCACTGACAGTACAAATTCTCTAGTAAGCTCTGGCTACCCTACTCACCGCTGGGAACACAACACGTCCCAGTTGCCATACGAATCTATGGCAGTTACGGGTAATTGGAGCCCTAAAAAGTACAACAACTAGTCAAACTGCAATGCCTTGATATCGCCTTTGGGTTGTGGAGCTTCACGGAAATTATCGAAATTCAACTAAATCCGCAGTTAGACTGGTAAACTGGACCACAGACTCGGAGATGAAAGTTTCCGATACGACTGGGATTAACACTAAGATTTAAGATGAAGAAATAAATCTAGCAACATAGAATAGCACTTTTGTGTCACTTCCTACTCTATCAGTCAGAATCGTCATTTACTAGAGCGAGAAAGAAAGCTGGTGTGCGACCGCACGCGGTAGATTCGACAAGGCGCGTTCTACGATATACACCGCTAAACTGGTAAGCCACCAGTGTGACCACGGCCAGTGTTACCTTGTGGAAACGTCAGGCAAATTAAAGGTAAGTGTGTAACTATACCATGATCTCGTTAATTCCAGTTAACATTATCGCCCTTTGAACTTAAGAGGAAATTGGTGAAAGATACGAAGCTACTAGCAAATATCCTCCTTCAATATTGATGGAGGATACCTTTATGAGTTAACTAAGTACTCGTAATGCCAATATATACATATAAACATATAATCACACCTTTATCCTCGGAAGGTTAGGCAGAGATGAATAAACACCCACATTTCACCAATCATTGAAATTTCCCACGTAATAGGTGGTGAGTCTATTGCCGTCTTCGGGGCACGATAGTTGACTCAAGCCATGCATCTGAAGCTGAGTCTGGGCTGTATATATCTGTCTGATGTTAAACAGCCCTATCCCTTGTACGGCACCGCATGTGAAGAGATGGGGTGGTCCTAATTCTACTCTGTCGGGAACCACGCGGCCAGTAGGTACCAACTGTTCTTACAAGCTTGTTTAACTTTTTAATATGGTAGTTTCACAATTCTTTTTAATTTTTGTTGTAAAAGATATTTGACAAATATCTACCAATACCAGTTCACAGTACATTATGTATCTTATAACATGGAATTGATATGTTGGACGGCACGCGGCCCTAGAGTAAAAATGTGTACAGGTAGAAAGCGGCCATCGAAAACTTAAGATTGTCATATCCCAAAATAGTGGCAAATCCGAAAAAGGGTGTTAAACAATATAAAATAGGGTAGTTTTGCAGCAATGCTTAACTAGCTTTTTTTTTATACCACTTAGTTGGCAGACAAGCACACGGCCCACCTGATGTCAAGCGGTTACCGTGGCCTATGGACGTATGCAACATCAGGGGTGTCACACTCGCGCTGCCGACCATGAAGAAATCTTCTGATGCCCCTCTTAAAGAACCCCATATTGTAAGCGCTTGGGAAAACCGCAGCAGGGAGGTCATTCCACAGCTTAGTGTGCGTGGGATGAAGTTTCTTTCATACCGCACAGTGCGCACCGTCTCAGGTCGCAATGTGTGGGGATGAATTCCCTGCCTATGGCGAGAGGTGCGATGATAGAATGTAGCTACGGGCATCATGTCAAACAATTCATCTGAGCACAAACCATTGTATAGGCGGTAGAACACACACAGTGAGCTTCTAATAATTGCGGATAACATAACAGAAACTCACGCCTATATCCCCGAAGGCAGAGTTGCTAGCACCCACATTTCGCCAGTTGATGTTTAGGTCCCAATATAATAGGTGGCGAGCCTATTGCCATTATCCGGGCACTTATAAACCTGCGATAAAATACACACATAACTTCGAAAAGCATCGAAAAGTTATTGGTGTCTCAGCAATCCATTAGACATACCACTAGGCTACCGCGGTTTTTCAAGTTAATTTCGGCATGGGAGATACGTATACAACTTTAAATGTACATATATACCTACTCATACATATATATATATCATTGAGAATCCCGAGATCACGAACACCCTAGAACCTTTACAGCTGCGTAGAGATGTTGCGTCCATGGCTGTATTTTATCGTCTGTACCTTGGGGAGTGTTCTGATGAGCTCTTCCAATTAGTCTCACCCTCCCCTTTCCTACACAGGACAACACGTGCAGGTCTTAGATGTCATCCGCACACGGTGCAAAACATCCATTATGTTATGTAAGAATATTAAACTTCATAAACTATCCTTTTGTATAAACTTCATTCTTTTCGTTATAAAGTAACGTTAAAATTTTAAAAACAGATTCACCCGTTTTTAAACACTTTATAGTACCTAATACCGCTGTTTGTTGCAACTTCTCAAAGAGCCACTTAGAGAGCTGGCAACTCCGCACTACTCGGCGGTCCCGCCCAACACCTATCAGCTTTGAAAGCCATAAATCCTGAGAGTTCGCAGACGTGACGGCGTGCCTTCCGTGTTCCCCAAATTGAACTCCACGCTTTTTGCTTAAACAAAGTCCCCTCGTACCCCTCCCAAGAATTTTTCCAATGGCAATTCCGTGTGTTCGATGTTGTTTTCAAATTGCTACCGAGTGCAGATATATTAAGGTTTATTTTTAAAAAGTTGTTTATTGCCGCAATACATTTTCTTGGAAATTCAATGTGCGTCATTGAGTTCGCCGTTTATCGGAATTGCATTCTGCTATTATATTTTTTTTGCATTTGATTTTAGTGAGCGCAGTATTTTGAATTATAAAGCCTGCTATTATTTTAAATATATGTCTGATTTTTTTCTGTTACGGAGGTATTTCAAACAGAATGATTAATAAACTTATGCCCCAATTCACAATTGAACCAAGTATGTCTCTACATCAAGAGAACACACGAATTAAAAGAGGTAGCACACGGCGGTATTTCCGCCGAATTGAGCAGTCCGACTGGGGAAGTACCTCCGCCCTACAGAATACCGCGGTTATAATAACTTCGTGTTGTGTTCCCAGCGGTGAGTAGGGTAGCCAAAGCTCACTGGAGAATTTGTGCTGTCAGTGGGATGACTAAAGGCTTGTCCTGCTTTGTCCTGTACACTGACGGCACAGAAACTATGTGCTTACAGGGTCTGCAACGCAAGTGTGGCTTCTTAGGTGTTACACACGTCCATAGGCCACGGTAACCACTTTCCATTAAGTGGACCGTGCGCTTGTTTGCCACCTAAGTGGTATAAAAAAAATGGTAAGTTTCTTATTATAAATGCCCAGAAGATACATTTTTGTACTTAGTACATATTGTGAATGTTTTATTGACTCAAAAGTAACTCTAAACGATTAAGGCGCTGGTAAGTAACTCTAAACGATTAAGCGGTTTTCCGCTCGGAGTTCGGGAACCATACGGCAGTAGTCACTCTTGATAGTCAAAACATTAAATGAGAAGCAAACCCTGGACTTTCGAGGCGTAACCGGGATAGATTGGTTGTACGGAATAAAAAATGAGATCGTGAAATACCACTTAAGTACTTGACCATCAACTTTTTGTAACTGTCATAAATATTAGGTCTTTAACTGAAAATTGCCGAAATTTTCTTACAGATTCATGAGTTCGTTATTCCTGTAATTTAATAGCCATTTCTATTATTTATATTTTGTTTGAAAGTTGATTTCAAGATTTTACAACTATGTTAAATTTTGTTTATATTGGCCGCTTGATAAATTAAATTCGATCTTCAAAAACAGTACTTCCTTGCTACTTACTACTACTTATTTTGATGAAAAATTTCGTATTACTTTTTTACAGCTGTCACTTTTCAAAAATGTAATAAAATTGTTAGCTTAGTGTTGTCTCATTCATACACAAAATTTCAATTTGTATAAGTATGTCATAAAATTTTAATTTGTCATTCCTAAAAAAATGCTAAAATGTTAGTACTGAAAATTGGGTTTCCTCCAGTTTCTTCAAAAAAACGACAATTTTCAATGTAACGACCTATTATAATATGTATGTATTTACAAAAATAAAGTATCTAAGTATGTTTATCCGCATTCTAGATCCCATAACACAAGCTAGTTAAGCTATGCTTACTATGGGTCTAGACAACGTTGTGTAGAATGTCGTAGAATATTTATTTATTTATTATAAAGAAAAAGACGCGCCCTGTACACAATTTACACTGGAAACGTGGACCCGGGACTCCGAGGTGAACTCGGTAGCTCAGATATAACCAGGACAGTGCAAGGATGACACTACTACTATATATTATCTGTGCTTCTACACACCGACTAAACTCTTTTTATTATTAACAATATTCCAAATCAAGAATCACACATTTTAGAGGAGGTAGGACACGGCGGTATTTCCGCCCGATTGAGCAGTCCGACTGGAGAAGTACCTCCCCCCTACAGAATACCGCGGTTATAATAACTTCGTGTTGTGTTCCCAGCGGTGAGTAGGGTAGCCAGAGCTCACTGGAGAATTTGTGCCGTCAGTGGGAAGACTAAAGGCTTGTCCTGATTTGTCTTCTACTGACGGCACAGAAACTCTGTACTTACAGGGTTGGCAGCGTGACTGTGACTCCTCTGGTGTTACAGACGTCCATAGGCCACGGTAACTACTTTCCATCAGGTGGGCTGTGTGCTTGTCTGCCAACTAAATGGTATAAAAAAAAACACTATTTCCTTAGTGATGTAATATACGGCATGTATACATATTTTACTGGTCGTAACATCAGCTCTGGTCGTCAGTAAACAAGGAATCGAATAAAACATGACGCAAGTGTACCGCGGCCGCCGTCGCAGCATTTTATTAACAAACTTCTGGCTGGAGTCAGCTAAACGGCTCGTCCCTTGCGCCTTCCTTGTGGGCCCTTTGAGGCATAGCTATGTAATATAGCTTTTGTAGGTATACGACCAAAAACTTGTATGTGAAAGCTTTCTTTGATATTTGGGAGTGCGGTTGCTGTAGTTATGTGTGTGTAGCTTTCGTATCGTAAATAATTTAACACATCTAGGTATTTCGTGCTCATAATGTTGATTGATGCCATCTTGTGGAATATGCTTTTAACTTCATTATTACATAAAGTACAACTTTTATATTTGCCGCGTGGTTTCCGGCAGATTACAATTAGGGCCACCCCATTTCTTCTCGTGCGATGTCATACAAGGCAATTAAGGGATAGGTAGGTAGGTAGCAGACATATATACAGCCTAGACTCAGCCTCAGATGCATGACTCGAATCAACAATAATACCCGAAATACGGCAATAGGCTCACCCCCTATTACGTGGGACCGTGTTAATTCACCTCAGCCTAACCCTCCAGGGATAAAGGCGTGATTATAGGATTATAGGCGAGTCATGCATCTGAGGCTGAGTATAAGCTGTATATATCTGTTTGATGTTGAACAGCCCTATCCCGTAGTCGCCTTGTACGACACAGCAAGGGAAGAGATGGGGTGGCCCAAATTCTACTCTGCCGGTAACCACGCGAGAATATTTATAGATAATATAGCAAATTTACAAAACCTTGAAAACTTCACCCTCGTACCTATGAGCAGGCGTGTAATAATACAGTACAAAGCTTTTAAATGTACACCCTTATAGTGTATTTAATTCCTTTACACGGGGCTAAGTTACCGTAGTCGGTATTGTAATAAGATTAAACTTGGTGTGATCGAGCGGGCGCGTGCCCGTTGCCTAGCAACGCATCTGGGGCGAATCCAGGTCGCCGCGGGACCTTTACCCCGTGCCCCGGTACGGGGGACCCGGCCGGCTGCCTGCATGCACTGGAACGAGCTGTTGGATATCTATTGTATTTATAAATATTCTAATGCAAGAGGTACATCAATATTTTTTTAAAGATACGAGTGTTAAAGTAATTCCAAATTTTTAGAGTAAGTACTGATTCTACTGGTTACGTTATTTTTTATTTTGTTAGTTACAAAAACAGATAACAGATTACATAATACTATATAAGATCCTCAAGTATATTTTTTAAACCTGAAATCTTATTATATTTGTACACAACGTTCAAATGTTAAACAACTTCGTTAAGGCAGCGGTATACGTATGCAAACAAACACACAAACAAATTGTAGCCATTGACATAATAATGAATATATTAAAAGTTTATTGCATGAAGACCTATTCTAGAGTAGCAGAAATAAAAAAAAATGTCTATGGTTCATCTTACAAGTTTAGGATTACAATCTTAGCTAGATTTCAAAACTAAATAAATGCAGCTGCAAACTAACTTATTTTTTTCCTGCAAACCCGAATTCAATGTCGAAAACATCTCAAAATTTGGTATTATGTTTTAAAGATATTTATTGCTTTTTGCTGTCGATACCTGGTGGGTACTACTCTATTTTTTATATCAGATTACTTTTTCACAATACTCAACTTTTTTTTAAATTTCTATAAAATGATTAAGACAAGTTATTCCCAGCAAGCCAAGTTATGGGTACAAGTATATCTGACTTGTATTACTTCCCGGCAGTTCTGGGCGTTTTACAGCAGAGCCATGTGTGCTTGGTTGTTGCCTAGATGCTTGTATGATATCTTCATTATATCCGTCCAGTTTCAAGACCAAAAAATCCCATAACTACAGCGGTTGTGAGACAGGGGGATGTCATATCGCCCAAACTATTCACCAACGCATTAAAAGACGACGATATGACACTGAATTGTACTTGATATGGACGTGGTGATTTAGAATAGGTGCTATGGCTTATACTATAAGTGGCCTATGTTTAGCAGTGGACTACAGTAGGTTAATTGATTGATACGACGTGGAAGTAAGCGATTGCTTGCAAAACAATGCCGCGACTCTGTCTGTTCCAATGCTATTTTAATGAGTGATATCGATCGCAGCGTGAGCCAACATTCGTCATATTTGATTTGCATTGCGAGCGGGTATTGTACGTCAAATCTGATTGACTTATTAACTTCACTTTTCTCCTAAGTATATTTTCGTTGCACGCACGCCGTCTGATTCAATTTGTTAAGAATTTTCGTGTTTTACAATGCGTGCAAATGGATTTCTTTCATTTATAATCAATCCACTTTCGAATCGACTGTGCCTTTTTTCTTACATTACCACACATATATAAAACGTTTCTTCGATCCTTGGAATCATTATGGGATTGATTATTTGATTTAAATGTAGACAAAAATTGGACCTACTCCGCTGAGTTTCTTGCCGGGGTCTTAGGTCGGAGCCGCGTTTCGAACCGGTGGTCCATTTGATAAACTAGTCTTACATATTTGTATTTATATTGACGTTTTGTAAGTTCCGATTTAATGGTCTATGCAGAATAAATGATTTTTGACTTTGACTTCGTAGGAGTCAAGGATCCTCAGGTCGCACCAAGATACTCAGGGCCCTAAGTTACTAGTACACTTACCGATTGACAGAGCAGGCTCACTAAAGCAGGCTTTCCTCTCAGGGTTGGGGACCAGTAGGCAGTAGCCACCGTATGAGTCAACACTAAATTATGGGAAGGTAAGATGGCGGACTACAAAGAGAAAGATCATTAGCACAAAAACGCGTTTAAGATGGTTTTAAAAACCTCGCTCGCGCTAATTTTGGTATACCAGGAGTCCAAGCAAGAGCTGGAGATAGTAATAAATTGTAAATAGTTCTATATAGGTAGGTAGTTAGTGCACCGCTCGAGGTCAGGTCAACGGCCGCGCGACCCAGTTGCAGCGTTGCCGCGAGCCCTGGCTGCAGACGCCGCACCATGAAATATGAACGAATACCGATGATACTACGAATATATTTGGACTACGTAAAATTGTTAACTGTGAAATATATCGCTGCTTAACTTCTAACACCACGTATGTGAAAATATGTGCGACGTATTCGCGTCCATTTGTATAGAATGATTGCGAATGCGCTGCGAATGTTTTTTTACGTACGTGGTATTAGAACTTAGGCGACGAAATGTCTCCTATAATCACATTCTTCAGGCATACCCGTGGGGATTTTCGCATAAACTTATTATAACTTATTATGAATTTCATAAAACCTTCCAAATCTAACATACACTGATAAATGTTATGTACGTCTGCTATTGTTTTTGATTGCTATGTTGGTTCCGGGAGCGATTCTTATTAAAGAATATTAGCAACCAAAATTACTAATATTCTCTCTAACCCCTCCAACTAAGCTAAATTGCATGTCCTAGCAGTGGGTTCACGTCGGTAATATAATGGCCAGGATTCGACCTCAGGACCTCTCCATTGTTAGGCCGATTCCTTAACCACTAAGCTATTATTCCACCTAACTGCCCAATCAGGAGAGAATGTTTATTCTAGAGCCTTGTCTTTTATAACTACACCGACTACTACCAGCAGGTGAGGAATGCTTGGGCCCTAAAGACCAATGTATTAATAAAATTTGTAGTAAATTAAGATTTTTAAATGTGTTAAAGAATTCTAATACGAGACACTTAATGGACATTGAGTGGCAATGGTAACTAGGTCATCCCTAGTGATACCTTTATTACTTCTCATGATATCAGCAAGTATAGGTAATACTAGCCCGCAACTCCGTCCGCGTGGAACTTTGATTCCATTTCTGCAACCCATGGGAAAAAAATACCGAGATAAAAAGGCTGTGTCTCATTCCAGACAATCTATACCTGTACCTTTCAGTCGGAACCGCTCAGTCGTGAAAACGTAATTGAATTACAAACATCTCCACGAACGATAGAAACACATTTCACCAATTGCCGTTTTCCGGGCACTATTTTTGTCTCGAGCCATGCATTTGTGTCTGAATTTGAGCTGTATATATCTGTTTAATGTTAAACAGCTCTATCCTTCAGTCACATTGTATGACACCGCATGGAATAGATGCGGTGGTCCAAATTCTATTCTGTCGGGAACCACGCGCCTGTTATTATCTTTGCATGTATTATCTCCTTAGTGCCAGATAAATATTTTACTTCTTCCTATCTATCATAAACTGCTTCCGTTTCTCGTTTTAGTACACCCTAGAGGACTTAGTTCTCTCTTCTTCAATCGTGCTCAATCTCCACAAAGAACTGTCATCATAAATGTGGCATTAAATGAAAGTGACCACTTAGCTATAATAAAAGAATTACACGTTTGAATAAGGCACTTGTACTTTCATTTATTTAAAACTTGACTGGTTTCACCTTAGGGCATTCTCAAAGGCCTTGAGGTGAAACCGGCCAGCTTCTAAACAAATTAATTGTGGAAAAGTACAAGTGCCTAATTCAATATGTGTAACAAGTTCCACCAAGCACCACCAATCTCCAGTATATAAACAGAATTACACGTTATTTGTTGTTTTAATTTAAATATCTGGATAATTTACACAAAACTAATAGGTTGATAGTGTGGTATATAGAAAAATCTATGTTTGAAGTGGCGCCCACCGTGGGACTTTTCCCACGGTGGGCGCCACTTTTATACATAATTTATCTCGTTATACTAAACTAGTGATTCATTGAAAAGTGCTCCTCAGAAATAAGCATTTTGCTTTTCTTTAGTAAAAACCAGTTTTATTCCTGTTTTGAGTTAAAGACAACCGAGAAACAAAGAAGTACTTTGATACGGGCTGAGTGCTTCGAAGCTTTTACTCGATTCCAATACTTACGAGCAACTGTGTTGCGGAAACTAAACAATAAAATGATTTTTCTTGGCAACTCTTGCAGCGTTTTGCAGATTCAAAGTTGAATGAACTTTGTTAGTTTCACACCGACCAATAGGGTGCTTGCACGCGCAATGCGACGACCTCATTGGATAATGCCCGCCGGTGCATTCAAAATAGCGGGACATGCATATTTTACACAGGATAGTTACAACACCACAATGCTGTCTCAAGTGGTTTGTCTTACAAAATTTTGTATGTGTTTTTCTAATAATAAAGTTATGAATTATAAAAATCTGTGCTTCTTTTTGACATAGTATGCAGTACAAAAAATGAGGAAGAAAAGAGAGGAATTGTGAAGTGACCTGTATTATTTCCCGAACCAGGCCGGAGGTAGCGTAGTTAATTTTCAGTACATGTAAATCACTTGCCTTCGGGTATGTACTTGGAAGCGGCCCAGAAATCTAAATTGTTAAGTTTATGCAAGCCATACCTTACAATATTTGGCCCAATTTATGTTTGTATATTGTTACAGTGTATACACCAAATTTATCGCACTGCAAACAGAACTTGACTATTATTAAGTAGTTGTAGAAAATATTCTGTTTAGTTTATTTTAGGTTTATGGCAGTTAATGTAGTGATATGCTACTGTATTGGCCTAGTGGCCGAAATTCTAGTGTATATCTGTGTCTTTTTGTATCGAGATTTCGAGATAGTTCTTAGCTGTAATTTTTGAAATTCGGTTCAGGCGATTAAAGGTCGATTAAAGAAAAATTTGGTTACGAAGTCCCAAGGACTATTATTGTAGGAATTAGTGAACTTTGCCACACATTGGCTATCCTATAATTATCAGTACTTTAACAAACATATAATAGATATAATCACGCTTTTATCCCCGAAGGGTTAGGCAGAAGTGAATTAACACAAACATTTCACCAAATTTAGCCTATTACCATCTTCCGGGCACTATTGTTAACTCTCTGTATCTGGACCTGAGTCTCAGCTATATAGTGTGATGTTAAACAGCTCTATCCCTTAGTCGCCTTGTACGACACCGCATGGGAAGAGATAGGATGGTCTAAATTCTACTCAGCCGGGAACCACGCTAATCCAATACAAACATATACGTGAGTAGTTTCACACATCTTGCAGTGACGTGCAGCAATTCACCAAGGACAGTCGTGAGTGTAGTTACAAGACAGTGAATCCATTTACTGCCTGACAAGATTATCTCTCGCTACAACCGCCGGCCTCATGTATAAACTCAGTTATAACTTTATTCGTTTAAAAGTGCTGATAGCTCTGTGGTCAGGGATATCAGATAAAATCACTTTAGAGTAGATAATAAATTAAATTGTAGGTACTAGTTATTAATGTTCGATTGCGCCCAACAAAGAACTCTGCAAACGATTGCAAACGATCTTTACAGTGAAATAAATAATATAACTCGTTATTTTTGTTTTGTTCTATTTTTCTTTTTATTGAACAGTATATGTATAGATACTACTGTTTTTGTACTCCTCATAACGAACATTAAATCTAACACTGTCAACTGTCATCTGTAACATATGTTAACAAATGAATAAATGATTTGATTTGATTTGATTTGATTTGATTTGATTTGATTTGATTTGATTTGATTTGATTCGATTCGATTCGATTCGATTCGATTCGATTCGATTCGATTCGATTCGATTCGATTCGATTCAATTCGATTCGATTCGATTCGATTCGATTCTCGACGATTCAATTTGATTCGACTCGATGCGATTCGATTTGTTTTTTTTTATAAAGGACACGCCAACTTGACCTCACCTCGCCTGATGGTAAGCTAAAGGCAAAGTCACAGGAAAGAGGGTCACCATTACAGACACTAAGTGTTACAATGGTGGCACTCAGCTTGGCGGCCTCATCAGATGCTTTTTCACGCCCCGCTTAAAGGCCCCAGGACTGTAGGAAGAAGGAAACACGTGTGCTGGTAATGAATTCCAGGTCTTAGTGCGGCAAAGAAAAGAGTCTCCGAACCGCTTGGTTCTTGCTCGTATATTCTGCACAGTGTGAGGGTGATTTGACTATTTTAACGTTCTGCAAGTTTCTTTCATAATTTTATGCAAAGTCTTAGAGCTAAGGTGGTCAGTTCGGTAGCTACCTTGAAATGCATTAAGTCAATACCAATAACGAGTAGATATACGACGAGTTTGATACGTCCTGAGCTCAATGGATAGAAAAATCTACATGTCATAAAAAAGCCACACGGTATCTGTGTGTATTTCGTTCTTTCCACTCTTACTTAGGGCTTCTTTAGGAGTGCGTGTGTATTGTGTATTTGTTGCTAGTTAACAGGTTAATATTCATGCTATTAAAGTTTCACGCAAATATGTAGCAGAATGCATATAATTTTTCTTATTAATTGTAGCGTTATTTAAAACGACGAACTCCAAATATTTGTATTTATGTTTAATATCACGCGACCGACGACTGGCTGTTTCTATTTATAGTTTGATTTATAATCACCCAATAAAATAAAAATAAAAGTGTGGTACAAATTGCTTTGCTCTCAATTTTTACGCCACCCCTAAATACCCGTACATATCGATGGTTGAAAAGCAAAAGGGAGTAAGTACGGATGACTTTTCAAAGAGAAAAGGTTCTTAATGATATAATAGACTATACTTTACTATACGGAAATTTTCTTGTTAATTGTCGTTTTCGCTTGCGCTTGCAAGCGTTTAGCCTTTCAGTCGTCCCATTGAGCAGTCCGACTGAGGAAGTATCTTCACCCTATAGAATACCGCAGCCATAATAACCTTGTGTTTCTGCGGTGAGTAGTCAGAGTTCACTAGAGAGTTTTTCTGCTTTTTTTATATACCACTTAGGTGGCAAACAAGCGCACGGTTCACCTTATGGAAAGAGGTTACCGTGGCCTATGGACGTGTGCAAAACCAAGAGAGTCACATTCGCGCTGCCAATCCTGTAAGCACAGAGAGTTTCTGTGCCGTCAGTGTAAAAGACAAAGCAGGACAAGCTTTTGGTCTTCCCACTGACAGGTAGGACACGGCGGTATTTCCGCCCAATTGTCTGCCACGTATGTGTATATTGTATATATTTGTGTGTATTAATTGTATATTATTATATGTAAGTAAATTAAGTACCTAAATGTCAGGAAATTATCGTAGTTTATGTACAAACATGTCATCTTTAAACTACCCAATAATGCGTTGCTTTACTTATTTCGAGCAGCACCGCAATAGACAGTCTGTGTACGATCGAGGTAAGAAAACCTCTTCATATAATTCCTAAAAATTAGAAGAGGAATTTTTGTTGCACAAAATAAATGACATTTCGATTATTGAATCAGTGCTCAATGTTTCAAAATATCACCTATTGAATGTAGAAATTGTCATACAGTTTACTGCAATGAAAATGTTCAGGCTCAGAGATTATTGCATGAAAGGTAGAAGGATGTTACCTTCAAAGTAAAACGTCAAGATAAAAGCACGCCAAGAGCACCCTGTAAGCCTCCGCCGCATTTGACATTGAGCTTTTGAAATTTTGCACACTTCAAAGAGAAATTTTAAAAGCTTTTGTGCTGGTGCATCGGCTGCACTGCATAGCGGCATTTTTCCTAGCTGAATATAGCATGCTGTTTTATGAACCATCTTGTGTATTGCTAGGACTCTTTATAGCAGATTTTCTAAATGGAGGAGATTCTCAATCAAAAGTAACCTTTTTATTTCACCACTCTTTGAAATAGTTTAACGTTAGTAATATTTTTTTTAAACATCAAAAAATCGTCAAATTTCGGACTGATTTCAACCAGTCACCGGTCCCTTTCTGGAAGCAACTAAAGCGACTAATACCATACACAAAAACAATCTTGTAGTCTGTGGTAGTCGACTTGAAAAACTAGTCACTCATTCCAGGGCAACTTATACGCTTTTTTAACAAGCTCCCTAATGAAATTAAGGATTTACATACCTGTGTATAAATTTAAAAATTTAGTTAAAAGTAAATTGTGCCAGAAAGGCTATTATAAAACTCCAAGAATACTTGGATGATAAACAAGCTTGGAAATGAGCTGTTCGCTCAACTATGCTACTCAAGTAATTTTTTGTATTTAGATTAAGTAGACTAAGTGTATGTTTGTAAATAGACAAAAAAAAGAAATGCCCGCTGAGTTTCTTGCCGGAGTCTTTTTTTTTTTTTTTTTTTTTTTTTACGTGCGCAAAATCCCCACGGATACCTCCCCACCGGAGCCGGTGGAGGAGGTTATGTCAGACACGAACCGACTAAAACGCACGCCGCCTGTGGGTCGTTTTGGTTGCCGAAGGTGAGGTTGACAGGCATATCCCTCGCACCCCGGCCGACCCAGGGCCATCTCTCACGATCTGGCCTTCTTCTCGGGTGTGGGAACTACAGAGTCCCCAACTCGTCCCCGGAAACGGGGAGGCGCGCCACGCGCGCCACCGCCGCGGCCTGCTTCTGCCAGGGTGACAGGCGGCTTCACCTGTCACCCCCAGGCCGGCGCTCATGGGGGGCGGAGGTCGTTCATCGACCTCCGACGCCCGAGTTGCCTTCGTGCGCGGGCAGCTTGTCTTGCGATCCTTCGTCGCTCCCGCTGCCGCTCCCGCCCCGCCTCCTCCTTCACGAGCATTACTTGCTCGCAGAAGGAGGCGCCGGCCGCCCACGCATCCGCGCAGCGAACCATCGCCGCGAGCAAGGTGGAGAGCGTGAGAACCCTCACTCCCAGGGCCGCCACAAGCTCCCGCCTCGGCGTCTCCCACGCCGGACACTCGGTGAGCGTGTGCGGACCTGAGTCCTCGCTCGCGTCGCAGTGATGGCACTCGGACGTTGGCTCTTTGTGCATCCGACGCAGATACTTTCCGAAGCATCCGTGCTCGGTGATCATCTGCGTCAGACGGTACGAGAGGCTGCCGTGTGGCCTCTCTAGCCACTCCCCCATGATGGGTCTTACCGCCGTTACTACGGCGTGCCCCTCAGGTCGGGGCCGCGTTTCGAACCGGTGCTGGTGGTCCATTCACTAAACTGATATTCATGTTCCTTTTTTGTTGACGTTTTGTAAGTGCCGATATAATGGTCTAAACAGAATAAATGATTTTTGATTTTGACTTTTGACTTTGACTATATTTTTTCAGATGAAATTAAAAAGAAATAAAATCGATAGGAATATTTTTGTTCCATACGGCCATTTTAACGAAAAAAGTCGAATGATTAAAAAAAAAATATTACATCGGTCAAATGTACTTGAGAGTCAACAGTACCGTGCTAAAGGAATATGGACTGTTCCTTGCCAAAAAAAATTACAAAACAAACGAGCTCACAGTGATTCAATTTCATCGGTCATTGGGTGCTGGTGTGTTATGAGTGCCGAATGGCGATTGTCAAAGTTCCAAGTGTGGCCGAAACTGGGGCCCATTTGGCAACTACGCCGCGTAACTTTGTTGCGAAACCGAAATTATATCCCGTTTTTATACTTTGTATTTCATTATACCATGTTTTGTTGAAAGCTGGGGACTTTATGTACTTTGTTAAGTGTTAGCTTGCATATAGGAGTAGTGAATATGGTACTAAACGATATTTATTGGACAGTCCGCATCACTGGGAGTACTGCGTAAAGATGTTACCTCTTTGGCAGTATTTTACCGCCTCTATGGCTTACCATGGGTATGGGTAACCGCGGTAGTCTAGTAGTATGGGTAATGGACTGCTGAGACAAGGTCTCGAGTTCGATCCCAGGTTTAACCATGGCACACACCAATGACTTTTCAATGCTTTTCGAAGTTATGTCCCGGTTTAAGTGCCTGGTTAATGGCAATAGGCTCGCCACCTATTTATATTGGGACTTAAACATAAACTGGTGAAATGTGGGTGCTAGCACTTCTGCTTACCCCTTCGGGGATATAGGTGTAAGTTTATGCTATGGCTTAAGGGTGCACTGTGGTCTTTATAGTCCAAGCCAACTTAACTTACCAGTACATCTTCTAATTGAGAATTTTCCTGTAGTTCAAATAAATTATTTAACTAAGTTCATTAAATTTAGAATGGTATAAGTGGCGTCGGATATTATTGTTATTTTCAATCATCCACCCAACCTATTATAGTAAATGATTTAACTATTAAATATTATGACGTTACAATAAATTATTTCACGATAATTACGTCACAATATATATTTTTTTGAGTTCTAATAAAACGTCACTAATTTCAAAGGTAGTCAAATACCCAATTTTCTTTTTTTATACCACTTAGGTGGCAGACAAGCACACGGCCCACCTGATGGAAAGTGGTTACCGTGGCCTATGGACGTTTGTAACACCAGAGGAGTCACAGTCGCGCTGCCAACCCTGTAAGTACAGAGTTTCTGTGCCGTCAGTGTAGAGGACAAAGCAGGACAAGCCTTTAGTCTTCCCACTGACAGCACAAATTCTCCAGTGAGCTCTGGCTACCCTACTCACACTTACCCAATTGACGTACGTGGATCTGGTACAGACTTTCTACTATTTGGCAGTTCTGGCGGCAGTCGCTCCTATAAAGCCCTATAAGTCCAAACAAAAAGGAGAAGGAGTCGTCAGACTCCAGACTTGAAGTCGAAAGCCTCTGTTATAACCGGGGACAACGCGAAGATATTGATTATGATGATGTTTTAATAATATCATAAAAAGTTTTTTTTCTTTTTTAGAACACGTCAATTAGACATCGCCTTGCCTGATGGTAAGCTGAAGGCAAAGCCTCAAAAAAGAGGGTCACCATTACTTACACATACCGTGTGACAATGGTGACACTCAGCTTGACGGCCTCATCATATGCTTTTTCAAGCCCCGCTTAAAGGACCCGGGACTGTAGGAAGAAGGAAACACGTGAGTTGGTAATGAATTACAGGCCTTAATGGTGCGACAAAGGAAAGAGTCACCGAACCGCTTGGTTCTTGATCGGATGTTCTGCACCGTGTGCGGGTGACATCTAAGACCTGCACGTGTTGTCCTGTGTAGGAAAGGGGAGGGTGGGACTAATTGGAAGAGCTCATCAGAACACTCACTTTTCATCATCCAGAACAATCTTTGTACGATTGCCTCTGTGGCGTAGCGGTAGAACGTTCAACTGCTACGCAGGAGGCGCAGGTTCAATTCCCGCTCAGTGCAAATATTTGTATGCATGAATATGTATATTTGCATTGGTCTGGGTGTTCCTATGTATGATATGTATGTATTTACAAAAAATATAATATCTAAGTATTTTTATCCGCATTCTAGATTTCATTACACAAGCTAGTTAAGTTATGCTTACCATGGGTCTAGATTGCATTGTGTGGAATGTTGAGGAATATTTAAGTTAGTCGTTACTTGATGCTGTGTATCCAATACTCCATGTGGCACAGCTGGGTTGGCAGGCGGGTTGGCTGTTCGCCCAACGGTGGCCGCTTCAATTACTAACGAGTTACGAGCCCCTACTTACAAGCTGTACCTATTCATCTGATTACTTACTGCTTTCGAACCTTATTTTTTTACGCGTGAAATATCCTCTTCGGTACGCCCCGCCGGAGCCAGTGGAAGAGGTTATGTCAAACTCGAATCGACTAAAACGCACAACGCCTTTGATACGTTTTTGGTTGCCGAAGGTGAGGTTGACAGGCATATATCCCTCGCACCCCGGCCAACCCAGGGCCATTTCTCTCGATCTGGCCTTCCTCGGGTACTTACAATATATATTAAAGTATAGTTACTTACATGATTAGATATGAATGTATACGTATTAATAACAATAAAAAATCTAATAATAAAAAAATAATATATTCTAACGTTATTTGTTCATGTGAAACACCTAGAAGTTGATTGTTTAAAAAAATATTGATTCAGTGTAACAGCGACAGCGACTGTTCTTTACTGACACAGGGTACGTTCACAGTTCTAAAGAAGCTGCTCAAGTGATCAGAAACTTACAACATGGGCATTATTTCTGGGGCCTAATTATCTGTCCGCTGGAATACAGGTGTCAAACTTAGTTCAGTAGCAGATGTTTAATAATTGTTTAATGATGAAATTTTTATTATCTTTATACATATTATTTAAAACATTGTAATAACAGAACTGTATTTCTGAGCTAATGAATTATTATTATAAATTAAAATTATTATAAATTATTATTATACAGCCATCCTGCGTCAGTCTTGGAGCGTGTCTTAATCAAGGCGTCACAAAGCTACATTATTGTGAAAAAGGAGTGAAAACTACAGCCAAATGTATCAAGAGACTTTTTAATATGATTGGTGAATTAGAGCTCCTCCACTGCTGTATGTATGTTAAGCTATTCTCAAAAACCCCAATATCCGCCTGTGCATATTAAATATAGTATTTTTTTTATACCACTTGGTTGACAGACAAGGACACGGCCCACTTGATGGAAAGTGGTTAACGTGGCCTATGGACGTTCGCAACAACAAGGAAGTCGTACTCGCGCTGCTAACCCTGTAAGCTCAAAGTTTCTGTGCCGGCAGTGTAAAAGACAAAGCAGGACAAGCTTTTGCTTTTTTTTTTCTTCCCAATGACAGCACAAAAACTCCCCAGTGAGCTCTGGCTATCCTACTCACCGCCGGGACCACAACACGAGGTTGTTATGGCCGCGCGATATTCTGCAGGGCGGAGGTACTTCTCCAGTCGGACAGCTCAATTGGACATGTTGTGATGTAATTGGGTGCAAGATACATGCCAGGAACTATAATTCCCACTAGTAAATCATAAAAAAAATGTGCTGGCAACATTAAACCGTACTGTCATGGCCTAAACCAACACACAGTATGGCTGAATAAGGCGGCGATGTCATTTTTAGTTCCAAGTTTGACCGCGTGACTTATTTTTTGATGTTGACTCTACACTGGCTAACGAATTGTCACTTGTCTAGGTGTGCTGGTATCGAACTGAAATAGCTGTCAAACGCCCTTTCCAAACAGGTCATCCACGTATAGGGGTTGAGTAATATAATAGTTTAATGAAAATAGAAGGCAATCAGTTTATAGCTATTCTATTGATAGCAAGGGGGTCGTGTCGTCGTGGCTGGCCGGTGACGTCGCGTATCATACACTGAATAATAGAAGGAATTCTCCAAGGCCGACTAAATAAGGCTTTATAACTAAATTTACGCGACTATTTCCAATCTTGGATAGACAGTTTAGTTATGATGGGTAGATTAATGCTAGCACCGGCGATTAATGCTAGCTGTTTATAACAATTTCTTTAGATTTACTGTTTAAATATTTAATTTCCAAGGTGTTTGGTGGCCACACCATGATCAAAAGTACAAATTTAATATTTTTAAAACTTTTGTTATTTTTTTTTATACCACTTAGGTGACAAGCACACGGCCCACCTGATGGGAAGTGGTTACCGTGGCCTATGGACATATGCAACACCAGGGGTGTTACACTCGCGCTGCCGACCACGAAGAAACTTTCTGATGCTCTTGAAGAACTCCATATAGTAGGTGCTTGGGAAAACCGCAACAGGGAGGTCATTCCACAGCTTGAGTGTTCGTGGGATGAAGTGTTTAATTTTATGTAAAGTTTTATGCCCTCACTAATAAAAAAATACATAGAGTGTATACCTATAGCTGTTCCGTCAAAATTTCCATACATATACATACCCTTTGCAATTCGTAAAAAAATACAACAAATGTATATGACCTTGAAGTTTAGGTGGTCGGTAACTTGAAAAATTATAGCAACTAAATAAAGCAAGTATTTTGCCTGTTTCATTTTGTGTATGCAATACTTATTTAGATATCTGTTTAGACTTCATATGTAACCGTTTCCAAATGCTTCTGGTCATACAATAGCAATAATCTGCAAAAATACCTTTCAGAAATCAATAAAACAATTATCTACTTAACCGATTAAAATATAGAAAAAATTGAATCGGTTCAGGCGAGATTCGAACCCGCAATCTTTCTCTTACAGTGGATTTTTTTTTATATATAGGACACGCCAACTTGACCTCACCTCGCCTGATGGTAAGCTAAAGGCACAGTCTCAGGTAAGAGGGTCACCATTACAGACACGCTCTGACAGCTAAGCCACAGAACCTTCGCCTGAAACCATCCAAATTAAATACATATATCCGTCTTACGGCGATCACGGGTTCGAAATCCCGCCTGAACCTATTCAACATTTTCTATATCTTAATCGATTTGAATAGTTAGCATACTAAATGTTTTAAAATTTTATCAATACCTACTTAAGTTTTTTTTTATATAGAACACGTCAATTAGACTTCGCCTTGCCTGATGATAAGCTGAAGGCAAAGTCTCAGAAAAGAGGGTCACCATTACTTACACATACCGTGTGACAATGGTGACACTCAGCTTGACTTGATCATATGCTTTTTCACGCCCCGCTTAAAGGACCCGGGACTGTAGGAAGAAGGAAACACGTGTGCTGGTAATGAATTATAGGGCTTAATGGTGCGACAGAGGAAAGAGTCACCGAACCGCTTGGTTCTTGATCGGATGTTCTGCACCATGTGCGGATGACATCTAATAAAAATGTTATCGAATCCCGATCTGAACACTAAAAATAGCAAATGGATAACACTCTAAGACTCAGATTAAAAGTTAAGACAAAGATAAATAACTATTATGAGTACAAAGCAAAGTATAAACTAGACTACTAACTAAGTTATATTTTATGTGTAATAAATACCACTAAGTTAAACTCAATTATGAGTACGATTACGAGTCCTAAAAGTACATACATACATACATATAATCACGCCTTTATCCCTAAAGGGTTAGGAAGAGGTGAATTAACACTCACATTTCTCCTATCATTGTATACAGTCCCACGTAATAGGGGGTGAGCCTATTGCCGCTTTCCGGGTACCATTGTTGACTCGAGCCATGCACTTGAGGCAGACTCTGTATACTATATCTGTTTGATGTTAAACAGCCCTATCCTTTAGTCGCCTTGTATGACACCGCATGGGAAGAGATGGGGTGGTCCAAATTCTACCATGGTCACCAATAACCAAATTCGGTCCCACGTAATAGGGGGTGAGCCTATTGCCGTCTTCCGGGCACTATTGTTGACTCAAGCCATTCATCTGAGGCTGAGTTTGGGCTGTGTATATCTGTCTAATGTTAAACAGCCCTATCCCTTAGTCGCCTTGTACGACACCGCATGGGAAGAGATGAGGTGGTTCGAATTCTACTCTGCCGGAAACCATGCGGCTATGTAATAAATACTACAAAGTTAAACTCAATTATGAGTATTGTATAATGAGTCTTAATACTTTATAAGTCATAATTTATGACATAAAAACTTTTTTTTTTATACCACTTATGTGAATCGGAAAGATCCCAAGTGAGACACCCATGAGGCACCAGTAAAAATGATACATCGTTATTTTGTTGACATGACCTTAACTCAACGAGGTTTAATAATCCGTTCCACATCATTAATCATAGCACCAGTGAACAGATCCCTTCCCAAGTTATATTATGTGCAAGTTGGCACTCCTCTCGGGCTGGATGTTTGGCGTCCAAGTTGCCTCGTTCTCAACATAATAGAATAAATCATAAATGCTGGTATTTTGCCATCTTAGTTAAATTCAAGTTCATTTATTGAGGAAACATGGTTAAGTACATAGATTTTATAATTATTGTTTGTCCAGCATATTGCGCCATTTTTGACAGCAAAACATTTTTTTTTATACAACTTAGGTGGCAGACAAGCACACGGTCCATCTGATGGAAAGTGGTTACCGTGACCTATGAAAGTGTGTAACACCAGTGGAGTCAGATCCGTGCTGCCAACCCTGTAAGAATAGCGATTTTATGTGCCTTCAGTGCAGAACACAAAATCAGGACAAGCATTTGGTCTTCCCACTGACATCACAAAAACTCTTCATTTTTCGCTCTGGCTACCCTAATCACCACCGGGAACACAACACGAGGTTATTATAGCCGTGGTATTCTATAGGGTGGAGGTACTTCCCCAGTCGGACTCCTCAATTTGGACGGGAATACCGTCGTGTCCTCCCTCCTCTAATGTTTAAAACAAAGTTACGTAATTATGATACAAAAAATGAGATTGTTCATATTGAACAGTTTGAAGTTGGTTCATAGTCGCGCTAAACATGTTTTTAAATTGCCACTTACTTAATATGAAGCGTCAGTGGCTTAGTGGTTAAGGAGACCCGGGTTCGGATCCTGGCCACTACGGACGTGGACCCACTCGTAACACAAGCTATTTAACTAAGCTGGAGGGGTTAGAGAGGAATACCTATTAGTAATTTCGGTTAGAATATTCCTTGAAAAAAATTGTAATTTTATTTTATTTGCTGGTAAAACATCTTATTATTTCTTTAGAAAAATATAAAGATGAAAGTTTTCTTATAGTTAAGCGGTTCTTTCCCGGTCTACCTATCGTCGTAAAAGATGTTCTTGGTAGGAAATAAATGTTTTTATAAATAAGTTTTAACAAGTTTGTGAAATAAATATATGTTACTAGCTGAACCACCCCAGCTTCGCCCGGGGTATATTTTGAAGCTTCATATCCCTTTGAGCCCGTATGTTTTAGTCTTCAAAATATGTATGAAAAATTCCGCTCCGCTCCCTTAAGTAGTAGCGTAATGATATATAGCCTAAAACTTTCCTCAATAAATGGACTACCCAACACTGAAAGAATCATTCAAATCGGACCAGTAATTCCAGAGGTTAGCGCGTTCAAACAAACAAACAAACAAACAAACTCTGCAGCTTTATAATATTAGTATAAATTTAAAAGCTCTATTATATGTGTCAAGTTTTGAAGGTTTACGTTTAGAGTTATTTTAATAGTACATTTTTTCTATATCTTAGCGTTAATCCAAGTTACATCCGAAACTCGGAGTCTTCGTTATTTTCCGTGAAACGACTGCCATCTGACCTGCACAACCCAATGGCGATATCGAAGCATGACATACCAGTTGTTGGTCTTTTCTTAGGGCTTCGATTACCCGTAACGACTGTCATAGATGTTCGTATGACAACCAGGACTGATGGCTTGACGTGGTTTTTTCTTTTATACCACTTAGTTGGCAGACAAGCACACGGCTCACCTGATGGGAAGCGGTTACCGTGGCCTATGGACGTATGCAACACCAGGGGTGTCACACTCGCGCTGCCGACCATGAAGAAACATTCTGATGCCCCTCTTGAAGAACCCCATTTTGTAGGCGCTTGGGAAAACCGCAGCCAAAGTCATTCCACAGCTTGAGTGTGCGTGCTCTCCGAGGACCAAACCAATGCAAATACCTATAAACGTCACCTATCACGGTTATTACTTTCATCAGGTGGGCCGCGTGCTTGTCTGTCACCTGAGTGGTATAAAAAAACCTATGTTCATGCTTACAAATATTTGCATTGAGCGGGGATCCAGTTCGCGTAGAGGCCACGTTCACTACCACAACGCCATAGAGGCTATTAAAATTATTATAATAGTAAGTACATTATAAACAACACCACCACAACCAAGGACAACACGTGCAGGTCTTAGATGTTATCCGCACTCGGCAAAACATCCGATCAAGAACCAAGCGGTTCGGAGACTCTTTCCTCTGTCGCACTATTAAGGCCTGGAATTCATTACCAGCTTACGTGTTTCCTTCCTCCTACAGTCCAGGGTCCTTTAAGCGGGGCGTGAAAAAGCATATGATGAGGCCGTCAAGCTGAGTGTCACCATTGTCACACGGTATGTGTAAGTAATGGTGACCCTCTTTTCTGGGAGTTTGCCTTCAGCTTACCATCAGGCAAGGCGAAGTCCAATTGACGTGTCCTATATGTAAAAAAAAACTAATATTTGTGCTTGAATTTGACTTTTCAAATTTTTATTATTCGCTTCTATGGAAACCTAAATGTGATTCACAAGATACCAACTACAAATAAAAAAAAATCGAAGATAAATAAGCTACTTCTGCTACTGCCTGTACTACACTGGTCAAGCTTACGTACTGGAGTAGCTACGTAAACAGCTGCAGTACATTCGACAGTGTCCAATATAATCGCAGTGTAGTTGGTTCCTAGCAGAGAAGAATTAGACCACCCCATCTCTTCCCATGCGGTGTCGTACAAGGGGACTAAGGGATAGGGCTGTTTAACATTAGACAGATATATACAGCCCAGACTCAGCTTAAGATGAATGGCTTGAGTCAACAATAGTGCCCGGAAGACGGCAATAGCCTCACCCCCTATTACGTGGGACCGAACTTGGTTATTGGTGACCACAGTGTTAACTCACCTCTGCCTAATCCACCGGGGATAGGGGCGTGATTATATATATGTATGTATAGTTAATTCTAAACTGAGTTTAGATCATATTATCTGTCCCTATTGACCTAAATAGATACAAAACACACTATACTATCAGAGACACTTTAAATTGTAACATAATGGGGCCGATTCTGTGCTGACGTCCTCGTTCGACTGCTACGCAGGGCGCGGGGTTCGATATCTGCTTAGTGTAAATATTTGTATGCATGACTATGTGTATTTGCATTGGTCTGGGTGTTTCTAAGTAAAATATAATAGGTTACATTATTTACATTTTACATTATTATTACGTTACATATGAATTGCCGTTTTTTGAAGAAATTGGAGGAAGCCCAATTTTCAGTGCTAACATTTTTGCATTTTATTTAGGAATTACTAATCCAAATTTTATGTTTTTTTTTTGTGTATGAATGACATAATATTAGGCTAACAAACATTTTTATTACATTTTTGAAAAGTGACAGTTGTAAAAAAGTAATACTACATTTATCATCAATATGGATAGCATTTTTGAAGATCGAATTAAATTTATCAAGCGGCCAATAAAAACAAAATTTAGCACAGAGTTGTAAAATCTTGAAATCAACTTTCAAACAAAATATAAATAATGGAAATAGCTATTAAATTACAGGAATAACGAACTCATGAATCTGTAAGAAAATTTCACCAATTTCCAACCTAATATATATGTATTTCCAAAAAAAAATATCCGTACTTCATTCGATTAAGTACTTAACTAAAGACCAAGGTTAACAATCTTGTAGCGACTTTTTATAAAAACACGTACTAAAAAAATTAACTAGGCTAACTAACTGTCTAACTAGGGGTTTAATTTCGGTTAGTTTAGTTAGTCTTTAGAATGAGTTCCTAAACTGAAAAATATGGCGGCGGCGGCACGCCTCGCGCGCTTCCCCGTTTCCAGGGACGAGTTGGTCACTCTGTGGTGTGACACCCGAGGAGAGGGCCAGATCGAGAGAGATGGCCCTGGGTCGGCCGGGGTGCGAGGGATATGCAATCAAAAACGACCCACAGGCGGCGTGTATTTTGGTCGGTTCGAGTCCGACATAACCTCTTCCACCGGCTCCGGTAGGGGGTATCCGTGGGGTTTTGCGCACGTAAAAAAAAACAGAAAAATATGAATAAACCGATGTTTTAAAAGACACAACAAGATTGTTTACGTTAAGTACCTAACCGATGGAGTATTAGTATATTTATCCGCCTTCTAGAACCCATAATATAAGTTAGTTAAGCTATACTTATTTTGGGTCTAGATAGAGCTGGGTAGAATGTCCTACAACCCACTCCAAGCACAAGCAATTTAGCTTAGCTGGAGGGGTTAGAGGGAATATTAGTAATTGAGGTTGCTAATATTCTTTAAAAAAATATATTATACCTACTCGTGCATTTATGATACTCCTAGTAAGGTTCATGGAATATCTCGACTTTAGCCGGTCAATCTTAAATTTATCTAAGAGGAGTCTTAAATTGCGAATATCAGTCGTCAGCGAATATCAGTTTTAGCTATTCTTTAAACGGTTAACGTTGTATGATTCCGAAGCCGACCGCAGACCGCAGACCGCAGCCGCAGAAGTAGAGCGAAATAGACTTATGATAATGATAATTTTGTTTATTGTATTAATTCATTGAAACTTCTCAAAGGTGGTCGTTTATCCGTATAACAAGCTTTTTTTTTATATCACTTAGGTGGCAGACAAGTTCACGGTCCACCTTATGGGAAGTGGTTACTTATGGACGTGTGCGACACCAGGGGCGTTACACTCGCGCTGCCGACCCTGAGGAAACCTTTTAATTCCCCTCTTGAAGAACCCCATCTTGTAGATACTTGGGAAAACCGAAGCAACGATACGTCATCCGGCTTTATATAAATATATGGTTCATAGAAATAAAGATAATCATATCAAATCGCTCTTTTATCTATGGCTATACAAATTCGGAGCTCGTGAAAACCGGGCGCCCGCGACACGTATAAATGAGAATCCATGAAGGAATAAGAGCCCCGCAAATCCGGGCTCCGTCGACGTTGTATTGCTAGGGATGTTGACGAAATATTAAACAAAACATTGCCACGTGACTGGTCCGTTCGCGTGGCGCTCTCCCATTCCCTGGTCACTACCCTAATTATACCTAAAGACATGTATCTTGAACGTGGATTGTTTTGTAATAATCCAAAAAAAAAGATACCCAAGAAACGTCTTGACAGAGCACATTTTAGGTCCAAGATATATGTCCCGAGGTATAACAAAATTCTACTTTAACTCACCATTATCATATTGTGTTGACAGGCTGCAAGCTGTTGAAGAGTGCAGTCATAACTGGCTGCGCGTGCGTTGCGAAACCTCCGCCATTTGGAACAGCGATTCGACTTTCAAATTCGAAATTACGCGCACTTTTTTTTTCAACCAATCACGTGATGTTTTTATATAATATCCATTTTAATTGTGAGTTTTATAGACTCTCTGAGTTCACACTACCGCCCGTGGATTAGATGTCGCAAGTTGTTGACAACTGTAACAAGAGAAACATAAGTATGGGTCAGTTGTCTCAATGGGTGTGATTTCATCTAAGAATAGAACCGCCCGTCACTCCCTTGGGTGGTGGGAGGTCGGGATAGTTGCGTATTTGTGCTAGCTATGTGAGTCGTAGATACCTCCCTTCCGCCCTTGCGTGAGGTGTAGGTACGTAATTAGATAAATTATATTTAAATCGAGAAACATTCAGGATGAGATTTGAACTCTTGATTACCCTTCTATTTTAAATCAGTAGCCTAAAAATGAATGCTCTCACTGCTAGGGATGTTGAAGACCTTACGAAGCGAAGTAGAAAAAACTGGAAGAAGTAAGGTAAATAAACTAACAAACAACTAAACCGATTTTGATTATATTTCCACCATTGGAATGCTATATTATCTCCGAGTAACATAGGATACTTTTTATACCCGATATTCCTACGAATCAGGTATGATGATGATGCCGTGAGTTGATTCCGTCAAGCTGAGTGTCACATTGTCACATGGTATATGTAAGTAATGGAGACATTCTTTTCTGAGACTTTGCCTTCAGCTTACCATCAGGCGAGGCCAGTCTAATTGACATCTCCTATATAAAATAAAATCGCGAGTGAAACCGTAATGCAATGCTAGTATACTACGAACGCCAATAAGCCAGCGGGTTGTCAAACAATAAATTGTTCTAATTGTACCCATTAATTACATTTATATTCGTAATGTCTCCGTAAATAAATATTCATCAATCATTTATTCATACATTCATTCGTTCATTCATACATTGTTCAGTCATTCATTCTTACGACCGTTAACTCATTCAGAGAAATATCATTGGTGAACGAGTTAAAATTCTAAAATATATTATAATATATTACATAAGATAAAAATTACCGATCAAATTGAGGACCTCCTCCTTTTTTGAAGTCGGTTAAAAAGAAAGAAATGAGATCTTACAAATTGGCTTATCTTTTTTTAATGAAAATTTACAGCAATTACTATGGTAACTATTCAAAAACTATTAACATTGGAAAAAGGGAAACGACTCAGACAGGACTCGAACCCGCGACCAGTACCTTAGAGACTGGTCGCGGAAATACTAATTGAATTGGCTCTTCATCATTTTCTTAGCGTTGTTCCCACTTGGATCTCAGAACTAAGTCCTTAGAATACCTAAATTTAGCTGACAGATACGGCCCACCTGATGGAAAGTGGTTACCATGACCCATAGACCTGTGTAACACCAAGAGCGTCTCACTTCGTTCTTTCGTCGCTTGGAATAACCGCATGTTTATTTTTACCTATTTCTACTTTCAAAACTTTGAAGAAATTATTTTAAACTTAACCAAAATATTAAACAGCCATCAGGGCACGCCTGTTGTTATCAAGAAGGTGGAAAAAAGAAGAATTTAGTAGCAAAAAATCGTAATAACTTTTAACTAAACTTCATTAAATCCGTGACTGTACCTTAGTCAAGAGAGTACTCTACCAACTAAGCAACCTGGCGCCCTGTTAGAGTTTTGTTTTATCTAGGTATAGTCAACGATAAAAGCAGCTTAAAAATTCTAATTAATTCCTTATGCTTCTGATCCTAGCTCTAATAATTTCATTAAATAATAAATATGTCTTTTGGGTATTATAATAAGGATGTCATGATTATGATGATGATGATGATGATGATGATGATGATGATGATGATGATGATGATGATGATGATGATAATGATGATGATGATGATGATGATGATGATGATGAAATATTTATCAACTTTTATTGTTGACTGCTAAAGACGATATTATATTATGTTTATAAATAAAAAATCAATAGTAATATTATAAACGCGAAATTCAATCAATTAATTAACTAGCCCATCGCAGTCCACTGCTGAACAAGGCCTCTCCCAACGCAAATGTAAAGAGTCTTTCTGTATGTTACACTTTCACGTCTAAACCACTGAACTGATTTGGATGAAATTTGGTATAGGAGTAGATTAGACCTTAAGAAAGAACATAGATTTGGTCGCGATAACAGACATCCACGCGGGCGCAGTCGAGGGCAAAATCTAGTGTAAAATTCTTGAAAAAGGGTCAGGTCAGAAGTAATTGAAACCGGTGGACTTGCAGAAAAAGTTTGATGATAATAGATAACCTCGAGAAGTATGTGTAGGAGAATAATAATTAATAAACTATTATAACAATTAATATTCAATTATTCTCATTATTACTATTAAGACACTATTTATAATTTTTTATAAAATCTTCTGAAAACCTAATATTAAATTCCACATTGCAAAACGTTACATATAATTTCGCACAAGGTTGCAATATCGATTGAAGAATACCTTGTATACCTCAATAACAACCAACGATGACGCGACTCAACGTTTAAAATAGACCTACAAAACTCGCATTCCACAACAGACAAGTCACTAATATTGGATTCCACAAATGATGACAGAACATTTCATTCAATAATTTTCAATAATTACACACACACACAATATTGTTTATACTATATAAACATCAAAATAATAATAATTATAGCAATTGATACAATCGTTCGATCAGATCTAAAAATAATTGCCGAACAAGAAATGGGCCGGCTGTTATTAGATAGATTTTCGTGAGGAACGTTATCAAACAGGCTTTAGTCGCGGACCACCCACGTCATCGTCATTCATCCGCTTCGATCGGACGCACACACACACACACATACACTACCACGCGGTGACGCGGACACCACACCCGCGCACCACCAACTCGTCACTCACCACCAAACTCACCACTCACCACCACTATCCACCATCAACTTAAAAACGAAACCGCGAGGTCGCCCTACACTCTCACACAGCCGTCCACCATCTTAAATTCATTCACAAAAATCGCTATGGCACATCGCCTATTTGTTTACCATTTTACGCCTATTCGAACACATTAACACACTAAAATTGAACACATATACCTTCTCTGAATCAGGACGTTTCGTTTAACACTTGTTTTTTCGTTGTAATTGTCTTTTTAGTTCGTTTTTGTTGGTGATACGGTCGTTTGGATTTTCACGGGGTCATTACGTGGGTACGCCGCGGCGGGCTGTGTGCAACTGAAGAATGGTGGCAGGACTGCGGACGGCCGCGGATCGCGCATGCGCGCTGACTACCCGCCAAAATACACCTACGCGCATGTATGAGTTATGTAGGCTGTGCCCTCTTTCAAAACATGCACAGATAACACAAGTCTTTGTTATTTTTTATTTATTTTCTTAAACATTCTAGAAGATCCTTTATTAAATGTTGGTAGTCTTTTTTTTTAAGTAAAGTGTAGGTCTACGGTTTGTAAGTGTCGCTGAATACGTAGCATATTCCGTAGCATCTTGGCTACGTAGTGCTACGACGTAGATACGTTAATTCAACTGTTTATAAATACGTTTTAATTGTATCTGACAGCTTCCAAATATAGCCGTGTCGTGTGTGAATTATTTTTATGAGATTTATTACGGGATTAAGATCTATTAAGAACTTTTACTTTTTTTAAACTATTAACAAGTATAGAACTGTTCCTAACTGAAGAAGTTGATACAGCTCTTTTAAATCTTTTGAAAAATAACTCCAATCGTATATTCCAAGATCCGACTTACTATCAGATATCATGTATTCTGACGACCGAAATGTGTACGATTGAGATGTACTATGATAGCATACCTACCTGCTAGTTTGACCAGGCGGACCATTTCAGGTATCAGGTAATCAAGGGTTATTAAAAAAATCCTGTACATTATAAAATTACATACGTTAGATTTCGTCGATTTTGGAATAGTAGGACATTCTAATAATAAAATTTTGTGACATATACACAATGCTATTTAGGTTCAAGTTGGGCACAGTTCGCGTACTATGTGTTCTATAACACTGAACCCAGAACTGAATAACTTCGTGTTGTGTTCCCAGTGGTGAGTAGGGTAGCCAGAGCTCACTGGAGAATTTGTGCTGTAAGTGGGAAGACTAAAGGCTTGTCCTGCTTTGTCTTCTACACTGACGGCACAGAAACTCTGTATTTACAGGGTTGACAGCGCGACTGTGACTCCTCTGGTGTTACAAACGTCCATAGGCTACGGTAACCACTTTCTATCAGGTGGGCCGTGGGCTTGTATGCCACTTAAGTGATATAAAAAAAAATGCTATATATCATTATCACTATGGCATTGTTTTCAGTTCAAATCAAATCAATAATCCTATCGCAGTCCACTGCTGGACAAAGACCTCTCCCAATGTTGGGAGGCCTTAGCCTGTTGTTCACAGTTACATCTGAGGTGTCCGATTTCTAAGCCCACTTATCCCTTATCCTCCTTTTGGTTTTACTTAAACAACTGTCCAGACGGCAGGCAGTCCTGGAAGGTAATTTAACTACGTAGAGGTGTCGAGAAGCGGGTGCAAGTTTTGGATGCAACTGGGGTTGGCTCTCTGATGAACTCACATGTTGTGTCCTGAGTCGGCGCACATTGTGTTAAATAAACTTTATCTCATGCACACTCAAGCTGTGGCATGAACTCCCTGCTGCGGTTTTCCCAATCGACTACAATATGGGTTTTTTTTAAACTATTGCTGTGTGAACTCATAACTATACAACGACCCGGGACTTTACGCGATGAAATCATGAAACATACTATTTCTGTCGACGTTTCGGATGCGTTGCAGCACCCATGGTCACATCGAAATAGTAGGTTCCATGATTTCTTCGCGAAACTTCCCAAACCATCATTGTATAATTACAATATGGGGTTTTAAAAACTGCAGAAAAATACAAACATCCACAAAATACAAACATGCACAAAATACAAACATCCACAAAATACAAACATCCACAAAATACAAACATCCACAAAATACAAACATCCACAAAATACACATAAACCTAAATGTTATGTCAAATTCGAGATATGAAAACACTTGTAAAATGTTGCGATATTAATAGAATATAGAATATGGGGTTCTTCAATAGGAATATGAGAAGGTTTATTATGACTGCGACAGCGTGTGTGTAACCCCCTGGTGTTGTATACGTACATAGGTCACGGTAACAACTTCCCATCAGATTTACTGTGTGCTTGTATTGTATACAAAAAGAATTTTGTATATAATTTAGATGACAAACAAGCACACTGTTCTCCTGAAGTGGTTACCGTTTACATAGAATTATGGTAGGCAAACATATTATTACACAATAAGGTTTACGGGAATTAACGCGATCATGGTGTAGGTTGACAATCCCATACTCACAGGTAGTGTGGAACCTCTTAGCCTTAGGAGGGATTTTGCCTCACTGTGTGTGTTCTACCGCCTATACAATGGTTTGTGCTCAGATGAATTGTTTGACATGATGCCCGTAGCTACATTCTATCATCGCACCTCTCGCCATAGGCAGGGAATTCATCCTCACACATTGCGACCTGAGATGGTGCGCACTGTGCGGTATGAAAGAAACTTCATCCCACGCATACTCAAGCTGTGGAATGACCTCCCTGCTACGGTTTTCCCAAGCGCATACGGGGTTCTTCAAGAGGGGCATCAGAAGGTTCCTTCATGGTCGGCAGCGCGAGTGTGACACCCCTGGTGTTGCATACGTCCATAGGCCACGGTAACCACTTCCCATCAGGTGGGCCGGGTGCTTGTCTGCCACCTAAGTGGTATAAAAAAAAGGTAGGTACATACCTTTAATTTGCCTGACGTTTGGACCAGGTTACACCGACCTTATGTATTTTTTTTATACCACTTAGTTGGCAGACAAGCACACGGCCCACCTGATGGAAAGTGGTTACCGTGACCTATGGACGTCTGTAACACCAGAGGAGTCACAGTCACGCTGCCAACCTTGTAAGTGCAGAGTTTCTGTGCCGTCAGTAGAAGACAAAGCAGGACAAGCCTTTAGTCTTCCCACTGACAGCACGAATTCTCCAGTGAGCTCTGGCTACCCTACTCAATATTATTAATTTGATTGTGTATCATAGAACGAGAAAGTTTAAAAGTTAGTTAAACATACTTTTTTTTACGTGCGTGAAATACCCACGGATACCCCAGGAGTCGGTGGAACAGGTTATGTCAGAGTCGAACTGACTAAAACGCACGTCGTCTGTGGGTCGTTTTTGGTTGCCGAAGGTGACGTTGACAGGCATATCCCTCGCAGACAAACACACTAATGTTAACATAAGTAAACAAATCATTAACGTTCAAAAATAGACTAAAGAAAATTGCGAGGGCCAAATTGTTGTTTGATTGGCGGTTTTATTTTTGTCTTATTAGACCTAAATGTCGTTTCACTGTTTCGACCTGAAGATATTTTTAAACGGTGCGCAATTTTCAGACACAGAATTAGTATTTTAGCGTGACCTTTAGCGCTATTTCGGGTACTTAAAATTTGGAGATTTTTTTCAAGTAGGTTTTTTATATATACATACATATATTGTGAAGATAAATAATAAGATAGGTACCAGAGTATGGTTATCTATTTATTAGCCGACGCTTGATTGATTATCTTAATCTAATGACTGTAGCTTATATACTAAGATCTACAATACTTTTTGTAGTGGGGCTGGCAACATGTGTCACGTTTGTGGATACTGCAAATTTGCAGATTTGTTGTTGTGTGAACGTGATTTCCTAATCTGTTCGTTACTTTGTTTATACAATATTATTTCCTTGTAGAAATCACGTCTCGCCTATCCATGACTGCCATACATACATACATATAATCATGCCTTTATCGCCGGAGGGTTAGGCAGAGGTGAATTAACACCCACATTTCTCCATCATAGTATTCGATCCCACGTAATAGGGGGTGAACCTATTACCGTTTTCCGGGCACTATTGTTGCCTCGTGCCATAGATCTAAAGCGGAGTCTGGGCTGATAGTCTGATACTAAACAGCCCTATCCCTTAGTCGCATTGTACGACACCGCATGGGAAGAGATGGGGTGGCCCTAATTCTACTCTGCCGGAAACCACGTCAGTTAGACTTGGCTGATAGTTAGCTGAAGGTAAAGTCTCAGAAAAGAGGGTCACCATTATTTACATATACCATGTGACAATGGTGACACTCAGCTTGACGGCCTCATCATATGCTTTTTCACGGCGCACGTAAAGGACCCGGGACTGTAGGAAGAAGGAAACACGTGAGCTGGTACTGAATTCCAGGCCTTAATGGTATATATTTTTCTAGTTCTCACCTGTATTTCTCCTCACATGGACCCTTTTTTACCTACGATGGAACGGAGACGGTATTTGTGTTATCCTTGTTGGCATTTTTCTGTGAAACTTGAAAACTTCCGAAGGTTCAGTTTTGATGGTGTATGTTCTAAGAAAAATATTACGGTCATAAAGCACTAGAGGGCGTTGCAGCAAGCAATATTTATGCAAATCTTTGTTGGCATTTTAGTGTCAGCGGTTTTTTTTTACATTGTAATTTATTTTCTTGTTTATACCACCTAGTTGACAAACAAGCTAACGGCCTACCTGAGCCATTTTTTAAATGATATTGAGTTTCAAATCATAACATGAGAAGTCAGCAGATATCAACTACAGAATATCGCGGCTATAATAACCTCGTGTTGTGTGGCGGTGAGTAGGGTAGCCAGAGCTCACTGGATAGTTTTTATGCTGTCAGTGGGAAGACCAAAGGCTTGTCCTGATTTTGTGTTCTGCACTGAGGGCACATAAAATCTCTGTTCTTACAGGGTCGGCAGCACGGATGTGACTCCACTGGTGTTACACACGTTCATAGGTCACGGTAACCACTTTCCATCAGGTGGGCCGTGTGCTTGTCTGCCACCTAAGTTGTATAATCTATACTAATATTATAAAGAGGAAAGATTTGTATTTTTGTATGTAACGAATAAACTCAAAAAGTACTAGACCGATTTTAATAATTCTTTTTTCATTAGAAAGCTACATCCTTCGTGAGTAACATAGGCTACCTTTTATCCCGATATTCCCATGGGATCAGGATTTACGCGAATGAAACCGCGGCGCGGTGCTAGTAAAAAATAAAAAAGTGTAATGTAACTCTTTAATTTCAGACTCTAAAATTATAGAAATAAATTCTAAAATTTAATGGCATTTTTGCGTTGTCTGTGGTATGACAGTGATTTTACTTTAGTAGAATTGAGGGCCAGTTGTTAGATTGTTTAGGGCTCCAACTACCCATAACAATTGCCATAGATTTTCGTATGGCAACCGGGACCAACGGGGTAACGTGCTCTCCAAGGCACGACCAGACCAATCCAAATATCAATACTCATGCATACAAATATTTGCACTGAGCGGGGATCGAACCCGCACCTCCTCGTTCAACACAGCCACGAGAGACTATCGTGATACGATAGTTTGTCCAATTTGTCCGTACGTCAATGATAATGACTATGTGCACAAACACTGGTCGAATGCGTCACGTCGCCCACGCGGACAGACCAACCATTTTTTCTATACTTATTATTACTGAGTGATTAATCACTTACTTCTGTGACACAATTATGTCTATCAGGGAGTTTCTGTGCTGTCAGTGGGAGGACTAAAGGCTTGTCCTGATTGTGTCTTCTGCACAGAAATCCTATGTTCTTACAGGGTTGGCAGCACATGTGTGACTCCTCTGGTGTTGCATACGTTCTAGGTCACGGTAACCACTTTCCATCAGGTGGACCGTGTGTTTGTTTACCACCTAAGTTGTATAAACAATCTATGTAGGTTTGGTTCCATTTTTCTTTACCGCACCATAAACAAGTCTCGGGTCCTTATCCAGGACTGTAGGAAGAAGGATACACGTGAGCTGGTAATGAATTCCAGGCCTTAATGGTGCGACAAAGGGAAGAGTCTCGGAACCGCTTGTTTTTTGATTGCATGTTCTGCACCCTGTGTTTTAAAACTAAAACCCGACTACTGAAAAGTATTAAACAAGATAATATTAAGGACAACGGTGGTCGTATTTTTGGCCACTTTTCCCAACAATTATTCCACTTTTACCCACAACAATTCCTATAAGAATTATATTATATTTTATCTATGCTATAACGTATCGTTTTGTTAAAGTAAGTTAATTATTTACACAGTCGTGTACCACACATCATCACTTTCCTCCACACGCACGAATCTGAAACTGTCCCATTCATACATCTGCAAAGTGTGTGACGTCAGTTTGACGCACAGGCTAGGCGCAGACCAGGCCTAGACACTCCGGCGCCGGTGTGCCAGACCGAGGGCAGACGCCCAGCCAAACTAAATAGTCTCTAGTCATTTATCTCCCTTTCAATAACACTGCGTACTTGTAAACTGTTGCCAAATATTATGAGTCGAGCTGTCATGATGGGATTTGAATAAATATATTGAATAACAATATTTTAGGATGAATTACGCAACGTTATCTAGATGGATATTAAACATTGGTTGTAATATGGGATCTAGAATTCAGCATGGTAATGCCGCCAGCCTTTTGGGCACGGTACCATTAGAGAGAGGGAGGAATTTTTCGATGCCTAAAGTTGCAGTCTCCCTCTTTTTCTTCATTTCATTTTTGTATTACTTATACAATTTATACAAAACTATGCTAACTATACAATATATATATTGTATAGTTAGCATAGTTTTGTATAAATTGTATAAGTAATTGCATATATTTTTCTGTATATTATAATAGTTTTTCTACATACATTAGATTACTTACAGGTTTATATATGATTGATAGACATTCAAGTATCTATATAAATCTTAAAATTGGATTCAAACGTGCGACCTCCGAACAGTGTTGGTCAAATTTCAATTGCAATTTAAAAATATGAATAATTTAAAATCCCGACTTGCAGTCTAAAAGATCTAAACAAGTAAACCTGACTGCTGATAGCAGGCTGTATGCTATCAAACTTGTTTTGATCTTTTAGACAGCAGACGGGTTAATTACAAATTAAATTGCAATTAAAATGTGCCTAACACTGTCTCCGAACAACAGTTGCACGAGCTTCAATCTAAGTTGTAATATAATGTGTTTTTTTATATTAACGTTGGAAAAACTTACAATTGTTTACGTTTAGTTATCTAACCGAATGGATCCATCGTTTTAATTGTCTCTAAGCATATTTTTCCGTATTCTAGAACCTATATTACAAGATTATTACGCATTGTGTAATACGTCCTAGAGACCTAGAATATTATTTAATGCTCACAATCAATGATATCCTAATAAACCTTAGTTTAACCATACCGTCGGATTCCACAGTAGTCTCTAATATAAAACTGCAGTAAGGTCTATTCGCTTGTGGAATGCACCACCGACCAAAATTACGACATGTGGTGAAATTGATAGTGTTTCAATGACGTAGCCGTTATGATGCAATAATAAGCAATAATCATGACGTAAGGACGGCTGTACCAACAGTTCTGCCATATCTGGTTTCTTCTCCACACTTCTGCTTGAAGGGTGGTCAAGGTTTATGGGGAAGAGGCTATTCAGATTTTTTTTCAACTTATTTAAACAGATTCATTATACATGCATACATATAATCACGTCTTTATCCTCGGAGGGCTAAAAGGTGTAAATTAACACCCACTTTTCACCAATCATTGTATACGGTTCCACGTAACTTATTAGTTGCGAGTGAGCTATTGGGAGTGAGCCTATTGCCGTCTTACGGGCACTATTTTTGACTCGAGCCATGCATCTGAGGCTGAATCTGTGTATATATCTGTGTAATGGTTAACAACCCTATCCCTTAGTCGCCTTGTACGACACCGCATGGGAAGAAATGGGGTGGTTAAAATTTTACTCTGCCGGGAACCAAACCGTGTATAGTTAAGGAAAAGCCAGAAGACAGAGTCTGGACTCCGTTATGAGAGTTTCGAATGCGACCGGGTCTAATGCGAGTATGATGATAATGATATATTAAAAAATAGTACATATATATGAGTCCCCACCATGAGTTCGCAAACTACGTAACGATCATAGCAAAATTGATTGATACGAAAAACATCTTTATTTTCATTGGAACAAAGCCTTACTTTGTTTACACTTATATGTGAATCAAGAAATGCAGAGAGTTAGACCCATACCAGAAAGATTTTTATTTATATTATCCCGAAGGATGCTTTTTGCATAAACTGAACTTATGGAATAAATTTTCGACGATAGCGTAAGTTGAGAACTTGTGTCTACTTGCATGGTACTTCGGTATACAACTTAGGTGGCAGTCAGGCATGGCCCACCTGATAGAAAGTGGTTACCGTGGCCTATGGAAGTCTGCAACATCAGGGGAGTCACACTTGTGCTGCCAAATTGTAGCTGTCATACAAATCGTAGTTGTCTTCTGACTTCCCAATCCTTAGAGGAAAGTCTCCCATGTATATATCCCGTATATAGATATTCTATGTATTGTATGTAGGTATTGTGTGTATTGTATGTAGTGTAGTATGTATATAGGTATTGAATGTAGTGTATATGTATTTTCATTTCATTTGAGTAATTTTATTAAGTAGTCTATGAATTGATTGCATTTCTACACCATAAGTCCACGTTTTATTTCTGAACACTCCTGTCCATCCAAAGGTTGCCTGGTAGAGATTGTTGTTGTATATGTATCCAAGTTCATTTGTATATTTTGGTGTATAATAAAGAATATTTATTATTATTCTCTTTATTAATTAAGTTACATACAAATTATATTTTTAAATACATTCAGTTAAAAGATTAAATATATTTAAATATATAAAAAACAGTGCCCCACCGGCATCGGGTACATGGACCAAGCAACCGGTGGTTAGTGGTTAGCTCCAGAGAGAGGAACTTCCTCACTATGCGTGCCGTGTCTAGCAGAACTGCCTTCTGCATCAAGCCCTTGAGCTAACTGTCCAACGAGAGCCTCATAAGATGTTGATCGAGGCTCTTGGCGATAAGTCGACAATTTTATAGGCTAAGTCCTGATATTTATTTTCTTTTTCTGCATTCACGAAATTCTCGTCATGTGGAATAGTAATATCAACTATTACTGCACGGCACTCTAATAGGTCTATATTATTACTATATCAGGCTATAACTTTTTTTTTTTTTTTTTTTTTTTATATAGGACACGTCAATTGGACTTCGCCTTGCCTGATGGTAAGCTGAAGGTAAAATCCCAGAAAAGAGGGTCACCATTACTTACACATACCGTGTGACAATGGTGACACTCAGCTTGACGGCCTTATCATATGCTTTTTCACGCCCCGCTTAAAGGACCCGGGACTGTAGGAAGAAGGAAACACGTGAGCTGGTAATGAATTCCAGGCCTTAATGGTGCGACAGAGGAAAGAGTCTCCGAACCGCTTGGTTCTTGATCGGATGTTTTGCACCGTGTGCGAATGACATCTAAGACCTGCACGCGTTGTCCTGTGTAGGAAAGGGGAGGGTGGGACTAATTGGAAGAGCTCATCAGAACACTCCCCATGGTACAGACGGTAAAATACAGCCATGGACGCAACATCTCTACGCAGCTGTAAAGGTACTAGGGTGTTCGTGATCTCGAGATTCCCAATGATGCGGATCGCACGTCGCTGCAACCTGTCGAGAGCATCTAGTAAGTACTTTGCTGAACCATCCCAGAGATGCGAGCAGTACTCCACACAGGAGCGAATTTGTGTCTTGTATAGAAGACACCGCTGCTCCGGCGTAAAAAATCGTCTCACTCTGTTCAGGACTCCGAGTTTTCGTGAGGCTGTTTTGATGATGCTTTCGATGTAGTTTTTGTTATTCAGGTTGCAGCGAACAGCGAACATCCATACCTTACTTAGGAGTTTATAGGCCTAAATAGGTATATGATCCTGTGTAGTTACCTCTTTTAGGTTATAAGCTATCACTATGGATATTTTTAATAAAATCGTTTCATCAGTATAGACTGGCGTCAGTCTATTCGACGCCAAATTACATTGATTCAGAGTTTTTGAACTATTCGTCTTCCCGAGCATCAGAGAACTATACCTACTTACCTAAATTTAAAAATATATTTTATTTATGAACAATTACATTTTAAATAAAAGATAACAATAGAATACTTCAAAATGGATTTAACATTTAAACAATAAATCTGCAGAATTGACGGTAAAGCGTATAATATTCGTATTTCGAAGTTATATAATAAGTACCAACAGTTTCAAACTAGACAGACATGACACTATGACGTCAGACCATGAGCCTCGATACTTAGACGTTATTCATAAATCTTTCGCTTTCACAGACATAAAATGTCTATAAATAGTTATAACATTAACTGGTATTAGACGCTTAACCTAGAACTAAGTTATATATGCTGAACTTATTTATCATAATATATAAGTATGAGTTTCGTCAGCAAAGTTATTTACTAACAAGACAAAACTCTAAAATGGCAGATATCGTAAATATTCGTCGCACTACCTCGGCACAGCGGCCGGCTACGCACGATCCGCCTACGATTTTAAATTTCGAAGCATTCATACATGCGAGAAAAGAACAACAATATACAGACGCTTACGATAATTCATAGGAGCGAGCGAGACTGGTATAGTCATCGATCGGCTTGCGTCACAGAGAAAACGTGGGCGCGATGACGTCACAGCGCGCCGCCAATCAGCTAGTAAAGAAAAGGCGCCACGTTGAGTTAGCGAAAATATTGAAAGAAAAAATATTGATATTGTTATTATAACTTGAGTTATTACTGAAAATAATGTTTTCCGTTTTGTTGATAGCTAGTTCTAGTTCATATTTGATAATTATAGTTCTGTTATGTTATGAATTAATGCATATAAGAGAAAATATTGGCTTCACAAGATACTCAAATTCTATTTATGCTCAAATATACATAAAGCAGTTCCTCCTGGTTTCGTACGGGGAATATTTCGTATTTTGTTCCTATTCCTCTTATAAGGAATAAGGGGAAAGGAGATAAAATATGAAAATTTGGTGAAATGTCCAAAAATCCTTGTTTAGTGACATTAGCAATTGGCAATATTTCAAATTTATAGCCCTATTCCCGAACGATTATTGGCTGTGTGTTTGTGTTGATGAATCATTCACGACAAGTACTTATATTGTACCTACCTACCTATCAATCATAGCTAACTTGATGGACATAGGCCTCTCAATATTGGGATGCTTTGGACTACTGTTTCCATGCTGACCAGACAGGTTGGCATTTGTTTAGAATTTTCCTTCTCTCGCAGTGATATCGTCTGCGTATTTTTCCGTTAGTCGCCTCTCACGACACGCGTCCGATGAGATGGGTGGCGATACTGTGTTCTTCCTCCATCACCAAACGGATCATTTCATTATACCTATTATTATTAAACATATACCTATTACTATTTCTATTCCCCGAAATGAATCTCCATCATTATCATCTCCTTGTCCAATTAATTGTGGTCGGTGCAATGTCCAATTAATTGTGGTCGGTGCAAAAAAAATGTCATAGGAATGTATGGAGCGAATGACATCATTCGCTCCATACATTCCTGTGACATTTTTTTTTATACCACTTTGGTGGCAGACTAGCACTCGGCCCACCTGTTGGAAAGTGGTTACCTTGGCCTATGGATGTGTGCAATACCAAGAGAGTCACACTCGCGCTGCTAACCCTGTAAGCACAGACGGCTTCTGTGCCGTCAGTGTAAAAGACAAAGCAGGACAAGCTTTTAGTCTTCCCACTGACAGCACAAAAACTCTCCAGTGAGCTCTGGCTACTCTACTCACCGCCGGGAACACAATACGAGGTTATTATGGCCGCGGTATTCGACAAAGCCTGACAAGTTTTTAGTCTTCCCACTGACAGCACAAATACTCTCCAGTGAGCTCTGGGTATCCTACTTACCGCCGAAAACACAACACGAGGTTATTATGGCCACGGTATTCTGTAGGGCGGAGATACTTCTCCAGTCAGACTGCTCAATTGGACGGAAATACCGTCGTGTCCTACCTCCTCGTGGAGATGACATCTGTTCTGTCACTCCTTTCTTTGCCATGTCCTCTTTCACATAATCCAGTCATATTTCTGGGGCAGACCTACCCTTAAAGCCCTCTATATTCATAATTTTGTCTTTACAACATTACGTTATGTTTTGTTTCCTTCAAATCATTGGTTCAACTGTACTTTAGTTAATTTTCAGCCGGGAGAAAATGACTATCGAGTATTTTGCTCGTACCTACATCGCACTCGGCCGAAAGCACTGTCTCGCCAATCCACTCGGTGCGTGTAATCAAGACATTACGTACATACAATCACGTCTTTATCCCTGGAGGGTTAGGCAGAGGTGAATTAACACCCACATTTCATCAATAATTGTATTCGGTTCCACGTAATTGGGGATGAGCCTATTGCCGTATTCCGGGCACTATTGTTGACTCGAGCCATGCATGTGAGGCTGATATATCTGTCTGATGTTAAACAGCCCCACCCCTTAGTCGCCTTGTACGACATCGCATGGGAAGAGACGGGGTGGCCCTAATTCTACTTTGCTGGAAACCACGCGACATTAGCGCAGGATAATTCACGAAGTAGATGGGCCAATTATGACTGGATTGTCACAAGCAGCAGGCACGTGCTGAACGGATTTGACAGATGAATTCAACTGTCAAACGTGTGCAAACGTTCGAAATGTTCTTACAGCATGTGTCTGCAGATCGCTGATGTTATAAGACATAACTTAGACTGCAGGCCTGGGGGTGACTGGTGAAGCCGCCTGTCACCCTGGCAGAAGCAGGCCGCAGCGGCGCGCCTCGCGCGCCTCCCCGTTTCCGGGGACGAGTTGGCGACTCTACAGTCCCCACAACCGAGAAGAGGGCCAGATCGTTAGAGATGGCCCTGGGTCGGCCGGGGTGCGAGGGATATGCCTGTCAACCTCACCTTCGGCAACCAAAGCGACCCACAGGCGGTGTGCGTTTTAGTCGGTTCGAGTCCGACATAACCTCTTCTACCGGCTCCGGTAGAAGAGGGGGAGGGGGGATCCGCAGGGATTTTGCGCACGTAAAAAAAAGACTATTTCTAATATGAAAAGGTTTTTGGGATTCTGCGTAAAAAATAAAACCCAGATCTCAAGATCTAATACCACACGAACGAAGTCGCAGACACTGCTAGTTAAAATATTAAGTTGGGTTCTAGTGAGATATATCTAATGATTAGGTAAGTTACAAAAAACGACATTAAAAGAAAGACAAGAGTATTTCGGTTCTCTGTTTCTCTCACTAAGGTTCACAATACAAAAATAACTTCTATACAGTCTGTAGTTAATAATGAATCATAATTCCCTTTTCTTTTCGCTCTAGGTATCATCTATTGCATGCTCCGCGTCACGCTGCGGGGCGCGGGGAACCGTGGTGTCACGTCGCCTCCACGGAGCTCTTTTTGTATAAAAAACACGCGGGGTCCCATACACTGAAAACGCGTGTGCACGCATAAAAACCGCGAAGTACATAGGTTACACTAAAAGTTTCCGGAACTGGCCACTTACATAAACAATATTTAAAAATTTATTACAACATTTGAAAATAGAACTCTTTGGCTGTAGAATACAGTTTGTTTCATCTGACTGTCTTTTGTTTTTACCTTGTGGCGTCATTTAAAAAATTGTGTGTCTGCATCAACATGGATTTAACTCGGGAAAATTTTCGTAGTATGATTTTCTACGATTTTAAGTGTAATTTGACGGCTCAACAGAGCATCGCTCGGCTTGAAACAGCTTTTGGCGATGAAGCTCCATGCAAGACGACTGTTTATAGCTGGTTTGCAGAATTCAAGCGTGGTCGTATCAATCTCAGTGACGAATCTCGCGATGGTCGGCCGTCCACCGCTGTGACCAACAAAAACATCGATGCTGTGCGCCGTATGATTGAAACAGACAGGCATGTGACCTACCATGAAATTCGCGCATCCTTAGAAATAGGCATGAGTCAAATACAATCAATCCTACACAAACATTTGGGTGTGAGAAAGCTGTGCTCGCGGTGGATCCCACATAACTTGACCGAGGATCAAAAAACGGACCGCGTCACTTGGTGCAGTGCCATGCTTACCAGATTCAACGAAGGTGCGTCAAATTTGGTGTGGGACATAGTAACAGGTGACGAAACATGGATTTATTGCTACGATCCCAAAACAAAGCAGCAATCGAGCGTATGGGTCTTTCAAGATGAGCCGAAACCAACCAAAGTGGCGCGCGTGAAAAGTGCATCTAAGCGGATGATTGCTTCTTTTTTTAATAAAACTGGACACGTGGCTACTGTTGCTTTAGAAAATCGTCGTACTGTGAATAGTGACTGGTACACGACCATTTGTTTGCCGGAAGTTATTGACGAACTCCGTAAAAATAACCGTAAACGCCGTATCATCCTGCACCACGACAATGCTAGTTCTCACACGGCCAGACAGACAAACGACTTTTTGAAGGCGAAAAATGTAGAACTCATGAGTCATCCTGTATACAGTCCCGACCTGGCACCTTGTGACTTTTATCTGTTCCCAAAAATTAAGAACCAATTACGCGGCCAACGATTTTCATCACCAGAAGAGGCTGTCGAGGAGTATGAAAAACACGTTTCAGAGGTCACCACAGAGGAGTGGCACAAAAGTTTTCAAAACTGGTTTGATCGAATGAAAAAGTGCATAGACGCCAAGGGAGATTATTTTGAAAAACAATAAATTAATTTTGTACCTTTAATAGTAGGTATGTTTTCATATTCATTCCGGAAACTTATAGTGCGCCCCACGTATAGTCACACTGGGGCAGTACGGCAAGGCTCCTAACACAGGCATTTCTTGCTTAAAAGGAGTCTTCAAATACTAGCTCTGTAAACCATGTTTTTTGACACAAAAAAATTTTTCATTTCATTTTTATTTTCACACTAGGGCAAGGCGCAGAAAACCGCGGCACCGCTTGTGGTCACGGGGAAGCAGAACTACCACCGCGCGCAGATTTGTCTGCTATCACGCACGTGGCGGCGGTATTAGTACGAGTACCTATAGGCCGAGAGTTGTGACAGTAATCTAATACGGGACATAACGTGACAAAAAAGAGCACCAAAAATAAAAATAAACAAAATAATAAAATTAAATATCGGATAATAAAGAAAATAAAAAGTCATACTATTTACGAGGGATTTTTAAACCTCGGGTATGCTAAACTATATACATAGCTAGCGGCCCTGTACGTGCTTCGCTACGTATAAAGTTTAAATTTGACAGCAAAATCCCGATTAACAAAATTATCCGCTATTTATTGAATTCATTAGTTACAAAAAAAACCGCTCGACCGACTTTGTGCAAACTTCACAAGCCTAAACATTTGGTTTGGATAGTTGAGACCGTTCTTGAGTTATAAAATTACAACGAAAAATGGCATTGATTTTTATACACTTTAACGGACAGTGCCCAGTTTCATCGGCATTCTGGAGTAACTCATCAGATTTCCATAAAAATAAATTTTGTGTTTATAGATATACGTTAATATATACGTTGTATTGCATTATAACTGATTTTCAGTTAGCTTAAAACATTTACACAGCAATGTCTAACAGCTAACTAAAATCATGCGTGTGATGGCAGATTTCAGTACGCCATACCCCGCGTTTTCCGCGCCATTATGTTTTCTGCTTGTACGCGCGTGATCTGCCATACCGCGCGTATTGCGTTTTCAGTGTGTGGGACCCCGCGTGTTTTCTATACAAAAAGACATCCGTAGAGACGACGCGTAGTCCATAGTCTGAATTTTTTTTATATACCACTTAGGTGGCACTCAAGCGCACGGCCCACCTGATGGAAACTGGTTACCGTGGCCAATGGACGTTTGTAACACCAGAGGAGTCACAGTCGCGCTGCCAACCCTGTAAATACAGAGTTTCTGTGCCGTCAGTGTAGAAGATAAAGCAGGACAAGCCTTTAGTCTTCCCGCTGACAGTACAAATTCTCCAGTGAGCTCTGGCTACCCTACTCACCGCTGGGAACACAACATGAAGTTATTATAGCCGCGGTATTCTCTAGGATGGAGGTACATCCCCAGTCGGACTGCTCAATTGGGCGGAAATACCTATTGGAAACACGAAAGAATCATTTTCCAATGGTTTATTTACATTATATAATATTATTATAATATTTCTTGACATAATTGTATGATTTTGACGTTCATTTGTGCTCTTTATATGCCTAAACTGAATAAATGCAATTAATTCTTTGATTACCATGGGGGAGGGGGGTTAATATATACAAATTTTTATTCCATCAAAATTATTATTCTATGGAGTGACCTCTATCGCTGGGTTATGAAAACAAAGTAAAGCGACATCTATTAATTAAGAGTGAATCAAAAACATTGTAAGTAGCTTACGTAAGTTGTTACTACAAGATGTTGAAACTAGATGGCGTTATAATATGTAAAATCGCCAACGAGTAGGTAACTAAAATATCCATTGTCATATGCTTAGTCTTTACCTACACATATTATGCCATTGTTGATATTTTGTGCCAATTTAATCTCGTTAACTGGTGTATTGATATAATAACGTCAATATATCAAGTTCCTTCTTTATTGTGCCATTGCCATTTGTATTATCCCTACTTATGGAATTAGCACAATATTTGCTTTCTACCTACACTATAGCCACTCTAGCTCATGCCCACGGTTTTACCCGAACCTGTTTAATAAATCTAATAGGTTGTGCCTAGGTAAGGCCGTGGCCTAAAACTTCTGAAGCGCTTGGATTCCCTTCAGTTTTTATGTCATTGACCGACTCTATGGAGGTGATAACGATCTTCAATACACTTTTTGTTTAGCAACCAAGTTTTTCGTAGGTATTCAGAGATAAAAACTATAGTTCGGAAACTGAAAAAAAATATATTTGCATGTACTTATTTGTTTTTACATAATTATGTTTTGTTATCTATCATAAAAACATCGTTACGTAAGAAATAAACAAAGGTTAAAAATGGCGGGATGTAGGCGGTATTAAATGGATTTGTTATGCAAATTTTATATGAATGACAAAATAAAATGATTGATTAGCGAGGTGTCTGAAAATACAAGGCAATATTTTTTTTATAGTAGGCAGGTCTTGTCGCTCGTTTTGTATTGAACCCACGGGAAAAGTGGGTGGCATGTGACATCCGTGGCGGAGCGGTAAAGCGTTCGACTGCTACTTCGGAGGTTTGATTCCCGTTCAGTGCAATTTTTTTTTATACCACTTAGTTGGCAGATAAGCGCACGGCCTACCTGATGGAAAGTGGTTAGCGTGGCCTATGGACGTTTATAACACCAGAGGAGTTACAGTCGCGCTGCCAACCCCGTAAGTACAGAGTTTCTGTGCCGTTAGTGTAGAGGACAAAGCAGGACAATCCTTTATTTAGTCTTCCCACTGACAGCACAAATTCTACAGTGAGCTCTGGCTACTCTACTCACCGCTGCCCTCACCGTTCCCCAGTCGGACTGCTCAATTGGGCGGAAATACCGCCGTGTCCTACCTCCTAGATAATTTGTCATTCCAGAATAGGTATTTGCATTGGTCTGAGTGTTTCTATGTAGGTTAATATGTATGTATTTACAAATAAAATTATGAGGTATTATCCATTGACACAGATAACATAATACTAACATTGCACAGACTAGTTAAGCTGGACTAAGATGGGTCTAGATAGCTATAATCTAGTAGGTCTAGATAGGCATAATATGTATATATTTACAGCGTTATCCTAGATCACATAATGTTTATCCTAGATCCCATAACGCAAGCTGGTCAAACTATGCTTAGTATAGGTCTTGATAGCGTTGTGTAGAATTTTGTAGAAAGTAGAAAAAAAAGCTTCGCAGGAAACGAAGAGAGTAGGTATGGTATGAGTATTCATAGAAATTCTGGTTAGTATTTGCCTATTTGCAATATGTGATTCAGTAAAGAAAAGGTGAGAGAACCTAATCACGAACGAATGCTAATTCAATTAGTATTTTTGAACGTTTCGCAACTAGGTTTTTTTTTAAGAATATTATTGGAACATATATGTACATACATACATATAATCACGCCTTTATCCCCGGAGGGTTAGGCAGAGGTGATTTAACACCCACATTTCACCAATCATTGAATTCAGTCCCACGTAATAGGGGGTGCGTCAATTGCCGTCTTCCGGGCACTATTGTTGACTCAAGCCATGCATTGAGGCTGAGTCTGGGCTGTATATATCTGTCTGATGTTAAACAGCCCGATCCCTTAGTCGCCTTGTACGACACCACATTGGAAAGGATGGGGTGGTCCAAATTCTACTCTGCCGGTAATGACGAAGAAGTTATACGTTAGAAGTTGAACCCAAATTTCTAATATTCCCTCTAACCCCACCAGCTAAGTTAAATTGCTGGTGTTAGGAGTGGGTTCAAATCGGTAGAGATTCGAACCCGAGACCGCTCGATCGTAAGGCCGATTCCTTAACCACTCCACTAAGGTACTTTTTTTTCTTTTATTCATACCACTTAGGTGGCAGACAAGCGCACGGCCCACCTGATGGAAAGTGATTGCCGTAGCCTATGGACGTGTGTAACATCAGAGAAGCCACACTCGCGCTGCCGACTCTAAGCTAGAGTTAGTAAGTACTTTTGAAAAAGCCTTAGTGGCGATGGCGTGGCGGTAGTGAATGCGGCCGCTATGCAGGTGGCGTGGGTTCGATTCCAGCGCATTGTTTTTTCATTTGCATTGGTTTGCTCATGTCTCGGAGAGAACGTCAAGCCGTCGGTCCCGGTTGCCACCACACCAGAGGCTGTCATTGATAGGAAACACCTATTAGGTATTTATGTTAAAACAAGTCTTATGCATAAGAATTGGTCACAAAATCTCGACTATGACGTACTTATATATAAGCGATAGCGGCGTGGGAGACACCGAGGCGGGAGCTTGTGGCGGTCCTGGGAGTGAGGGTTCTCACGCTCTCCACCTTGCTTGCGGCGATGGTTCGCTGCGTGGATGCGTGGGCGGCTGGCGCCTCCTTCTGCGAGCAAGTAATGCTCGTGAAGGAGGAGGCGGGGCGGGAGCGGCAGCGGGAGCGACGAAGGATCGCAAGACAAGCTGCCCGCGTACGAAGGCAACTCGAGCGTCGGAGGTCGATGAACGACCTCCGCCCCCATGAGCGCCGGCCTGGGGGTAACAGGTGGAGCCGCCTGTCACCCTGGCAGAAGCAGGCTGCGGCGGTGACGCGCGTGGCGCGCCTCCCCGTTTCCGGGGACGAGTTGGGGACTCTGTAGTCCCCACACCCGAGAAGAGGGCCAGATCGTCAGAGATGGCCCTGGGTCGGCCCGGGTACGAGGGATATGCCTGTCAACCTCACCTTCGGCAACCAAAGCGACCCACAGGCGGCGTGCGTTTTAGTCGGTTCGAGTCCGACATAACCTCCTCCACCGGCTCCGGTCGGGAGGTATCCGTGGGGATTTTGCGCACGTAAAAAAAATACTTATAAGCGATCGTGTAGGCAGTGATCGAGAGGGAATGGGATGGCGCTATTTAGATCATATAACACTATCTCTCTTCCTCTGAATCGCGGCCACACTACAGAGTTCTTATAATAGATCATGGTAAGCCCACTACATTGAAATATTATGGCACGCAATATTAATATTAGCAATACATCAACACTATTGTTTCATAGCGCGGTAGCCTAGTGGTATGGGCAATGGACTGCTGAGACGAGGTCTCGGGTTAGATCCTGGGTTTTACCATGGCACACACCAATGACTTATCGATGCTTTTCGAAGTTATGTGTATATTTATCGCAGGTGTATAAGTACCCGGTTAATGGCAATAGGCTCGCCACCTATTACATTGGGACCTAAACATAAAGTGGCGAAATTTGGGTGCTAGCACCTCTGCCTACCCCTTCGGGGATATAGGCGTGAGTTTATGTTTTGTTATGTGTTATTATTTCATACTTTTACACGTGCCTGTATATTATCTGTAGTCCCCACACCCGAGAAGAGGGCCAGATCGTAAGAGATGGCCCTGGGTCGGCCAGGGTGCGAGGGATATGCCTGTCAACCTCACCTTCGGCAACCACAGCGACCCACAGGCGGCGTGCGTTTTAGTCGGTTCGAGTCCGACATAACCTTTTCCACCGGCTCCGGTGCGGGGCTCCTTTTAAGTCCCTAATTTATTGGTTTTCAAATAATGTATGGAAAATTGCCAGATTTTTTGATATTTATGATCACTGCCTCGCTCCCTTAAGTAATAGCTTGATGATATTTTTTTAAAGAATATTAGCAACCGTATTTACAAATTTTCCCTCTAACCCCTCCAACTAAGCTAAATTGCTTGTACGCAGGTAGCATTACGGGTTCACGTCGGTAGATGTCGGATATCACGACTTCTGGTCATATCTTCGGTTCTACTTAACCAATTGCGATCAAAACCGCATCGAAATTCGTTCAGTAGTTTTGCGTTCATCGCGGACAAACAGAAAACAGTACAAGTTGAAATATTTTTTCGATAACATTATGGTGTAACAATAGATTGCTAAACTATTTCTTTCAATAACCTATGGGAACTGTTATTAGCCGGTGGTCTATTGTGTGTATAGCCCAATCATGTAGGTAATGACTGTGAATAACAAGGCATGTCGCAAGCCTGTCTCGCCTCTTCATCTTGTTGCAGTCATATACCTACTCATTTCCTTTGGGCGTTTCTTTTTAAATTGTAATGTCATTAAGGGGAGAAGTTGAACTTTCTGTTCGTGACGTAAAAGATTATTAAGAAAACTATATAAATAAAAAATCATAGTCATCATTTAGTTTTGGTCAGGTAAAAATGAAACAATTCAAATGTGATGAGACCGTCAAGCTGAATGTAACCATTGTCACACGGTATGTGTACGTAATAGTGACCCTCTTTTCTGAGAATTTGCCTTCAGCTTACCATCAGGCAAGGCGAAGTCTAATTTACGTGTTCTAAATAAAAAAAATGTATAATTCTTTTTTGTCGTGTTCCTTAACGTCAGGATAAGGTTTGTATAGAAGAAAAACAACAGAAGGTGCAGCGGGAACAGGAGCTGAATTCCACGCAAGCGGGGCCGCAGGCAAATCCAAAAGAAAATATAACGGTACGAAGTATACGTTTATTAAATCTAGCTAGCTAGATTCAATGGATGAAAGCTGTGTCAGAGCCTCGTCCGGCTGCCAGCAGATGGGACACAACCGGACGTAACCATCGCTGACCATTCACCTAATATTAACATCTAGTGGTCCAGTTTGAGGGTCTGATCTTTTTCAAATTAAAAGGATCTGGGACTTTTTTTTATACCACTTAGTTGGCAGACAAGCACACGGCCCACCTGATGGGAAGCGGTTACCGTGGACTATAGACGTATACAACACCAGGGGTGTCACACTCGCGCTGCTTTCGATAAACCCAGGTCCTAAGATTGCTGGTTAAGAATTCCAAGGTTTTATGGTATGGCTAAAAAGGTGGAAAGAAAAACCTCAGCCGTGCACCTGCGTGTCTTAGGAAATGAGACGGTGTGGTATGATTGGAAGCGTCAATAGCTTAGTGGTTAAGGAGTCGGCCTTAAGATCGAAAGGTCCCGGGTTCGAATCCCGACCATACGCTACCGACATGAACCCACTGCTAACATAAGCAATTTAGCTTAGCAGGAGGAGTTAGAGGGAATATTAGTATTTTCTGTTCATCGGAACACTCGTTATGGCAGAGGCGGTAAAATATTACCAAAGAGGCAACATCTTTACGCAACTGCAATGTACCTACTAATAATATACTGGTAATAAATAATATACTCGTATATCGGATCCACATATCATTAGTGCCTAATGGGAAATAGATCCTATACTTACCAGCCAGTTATGTAACTACGCAGGGCTCGTAATAGGTACTACCACAGATAATATATTATAATTCTTATAGTACTACTATAATAAATCAGTCACAGAGATTCAGGGAGTACTTATAACTATACCTTCTATGTATAAGTAGGTACTTCTTGGGGCTCCCAGTGTTATAATCTCTGGAGTATTATTCTGCTTGACAATGAGTTTTACCAGTAGCAGCAGTCTTAATGTTATAATAATAATAATATTAATAAATAATAAATATTTTATTTCGGATATTTATTTATTTTTATAATCCATAGTTTTGTTAGTAATGCTTAATCTATGTTAACAAGTACAAGATTTTTGTTAGGTTATTTTTTGTGTAAGATTATTGGACCAAAGTTCACGTGTATCTCACGTGTACTCCGACCCAATGCCTCACCATCAGACAGTCTACCCTATCCGCTAGCACACTTAGAATGCCGTTGGCGCTGCTTTGGACACGTTGCAGCAGAGAGGCGACTCTTTTTCTCATGATGGCGTGGAAGCCATCAGTGTGCATTTCTGGAAATATGCCCGATGCACTGCAGCACCGACTGGGGTAGTACCTCCGCCCTACAGAATACCGCGGCTATAATAACTTCGTGTTGTGTTCCCAGCGGTGAGTAGGGTAGCCAGAGCTCACTGGAGAATTTGTGCTGTCAGTGGGAAGACTAAAGGCTTGTCCTTCTTTGTCTTCTACTGACGGCACAGAAACTCTGTACTTACAGGGTTGGCAGCGCGACTGTGACTCCTCTGGTGTTACAGACGTCCATAGGTCACGGTAACCACTTTCCATCAGGTGGGCCGTGTGCTTGTCTGCCAACTAAGTGGTATAAAAAAAAAATCTCACGTGTACTCCGACCCAATGCCTCACCATCAGACAGTCTACCCTATCCGCTAGCACACTTAGAATGCCGTTGGCGCTGCTTTGGACACGTTGCAGCAGAGAGGCGACTCTTTTTCTCATGATGGCGTGGAAGCCATCAGTGTGCATTTCTGGAAACATGCCCGATGCACTGCAGCACCTCGGCAGCCCCAACAGCATCCTAAATATGTTGTTGTATTGCACACGAAGTGCGCTGAGTGCCCGCTGGGTATAGCTGACCCATAGATTGCAGGTATAAAAAGATTGGCAGAACGCCTTGAATAGTGACACCTTTACTTCTGCGGTGCATTTTGCAAATCTACGGACCAACATATTCCCCCGGACAGCCAGCGCCCTTCGTTCCCTCTCAATGTCGGTGTCATCAGAGAGGTTATCCGAGATCCAGTGACCCAGGTATTTGACTTTAATAAACACTTGCTCTAGTGGAGAACCCCTCAGAAACACAAGTGGTATGGTGTTTACTTCATGTTCGCGGGGTTGGAAAACGAGTAGCACACTTTTCGTCGAATTGTACCTGAGTCCATGAGCCTCGGCATACTCTTCACATATTTTAAGGAGCTTCCTGAGACCACTAATATTAGACAGTGGATTTCTGATTAATATACGAGAAACGTATAACGAGTAGCGTATAAAACTGATCCAAATTAAATGGCTGGTTGAGGTTAAGTTACTTTTTAAAATATAGGACACGTCAATTAGACTTCGCTTCGCCTGATAGTAAGACGAAGGCAAAGTCTTAGAAGAGAGGGTCACTATTACTTACCTATTACCATGTTACAATGGTGACACTCACCATTTACGTTTCGTACGTTACATTAATACACATACATACATACATACATACATATAATCACGCCTTTATCCCCGGAGAGTTAGGCAGAGGTGAATTAATTCCCACATTTCACTATCATTGTATTCGGTGCCACGTAATAGGGAGTAAGCCTATTACCGTTTTCCGGGTGCTATTGTTTACTCGAGCCATGCATCTAAGGCTGAGTCTGGGCTGTGTAATTTCTGATTTTAAACAGCCCTATTCCTTAGTCGCCTTGTACGACACCACATGAGAAGAGATGGGTTGGTCCAAATTCTGCTCTGCCGGCAACCACGCGATTACATTAATAAAAATAAAATAAAAGTTACGGTTTATCAAACAGGAAAAGGGACCCTATTGAAACTAATCACGAGTTCACAACCACGAGAAGAAATCCTGAACCAGTCTCAAAGCCTGAGCCTCGTACTTTGATCAGCCAGTGAATTGGTTTGTAAGTGAAGTTGGCGTTGCCCTGAAACAAGCTACGGGAAGGAACCTTTTGTAAAGAGGTAGGACACGGCGGTATTTCCGCCCAATTGAGCAGTCCGACTGGGGAAGTACCTCCGCCCTACAGAATACCGCGGCTAGTGTGCTAGTGAGTAGGATAGCCAGAGCTCACTGAAGAATTTGTGCTGTCAGTGGGAAGACTAAAGGCTTGTCCTTGACCCACAGAAACTCTGTACTTACAGGGTTGGCAGCGCGACTGTGACTCCTCTGGTGTTACAAACGTCCATAGGCCACGGTAACCACTTTCCATCAAGTGGGCCGTGTGCTTGTCTGTCACCTAAGTAGTATAAAAAAAAACCTTCGGTGTCAAGCGAACCAAGGTGGAATGTCAAAAATTGGGGGTATAAAGATTACATACGTTTGATTAGCCTGATGTTTCGACCAGGTTACACCGGCCGTGGTCACAGGCTGTACCTATACCATGACAGCATTAATTCCCATAAACATTACTGTATAACATGAGAGTCAGTCCACTTGAACACGACACTATATAATGTTCGCCTGCAGTTGGCGCCTTTTTTATTTTTATATTGCGCAAAATCCCCACGGATCCGCCCACCATCGGGGCCGGTGAGGGAGGTTATGTCGGACTTGAACCGACTAAAACGCACGCCGACACGTGTGGGCCGCAGGTTGCCGGATGTGAGATTATCTGAGACAAATCCCTCACACCCCGGCTGGCCCAGGACCGTCTATTATGAGACGGCCCTCTTCGGGTGTGGGAACCACAAAGTTCCCACCCCATCCCCGGATATGACAGTTGGCGACTGACAATACGTTTTTTAGGAAGGTGGCCTTGTCTCCTAAAAAAAAAAACAATACAAAACAATTTGTTAAGTATTCAATAGAATAAAATTATCGTCTGCCAATTACTGACTCTTCTGTGCTCAACATTTCATCAATGTAAATAAGCCTGAGCCAATCAGCTCCAATTTGAGCGCAGATCATAACAAAACACACAATATCCTTCACAATATTATTTGTTATAATATACCTCGAGACACATATAACTTGGACCTAAATAAATAAATGCTCTACAACATTCTATACAACGCTATCTAGATCCATGGTAAGTATAGTTTACGTAGCTTGTGTTATGGAATCTAGAATACTTTTTTTTTATAAATACATACAAACACCTACAGAATACCGCGGTTATAATAACTTCGTGTTGTGTTCCCAGCGGTGAGTAGGGTAGCCAGAGCTCACTGGAGAATTTGTGCTGTCAGTGGGACGACTAATGGCTTGTCCTGCTTTGTCCTCTACACTGACGGCACAGAAACTCTATGTTTACAGGGTCGGTAGCGCGAGTGTGGCTCCTCTGGTGTTACTCACGTCCATAGGCCACGGTAACCACTTTCCATCAGGTGGCCCGTGCGCTTGTCTGCCACCTAAGTGGTATAAAAAAAGTCCATATTCATGCATACAAATATTTGCACTGAGCGGGGATCGAACCCGCGCCTCCTGCGTAGCAGTCGCGTTCCCTACCGACACGCCACCTAAGATGCTAGACATACGAGACCCTGGCGCATACGAATTGCTTTGTAATAATACTAAATGCGTGGGGAGTTTGAGCTCCCCACCGTATGTCGATTTACCGGTAATGTCGATTTATACCGTTCCCCAGCGTTGCACGCCGTGACATTTTTATATAGGACACGTCAATTAGACTTCGGCTCGCCTGATGGTCAGTTGAATACAAAGTCTCAGAAAAGAGGGTCACCATTATTTACACATAACATGTTACAATGGTGACACTGAGCTTGACGACATTTTTTTTATATCACTTAAGTGGCAGACGAGCACACGGCCCACCTGATGGAAAGCAGTTACCGTGGGCTACGGACGTTTGTAACACCAGAGGAGTCACAGTCGCGCTGCCAACCCTGTAAGTACAGAGTTTCTGTGCCGTCAGTGTGAAAGAAAAAGCAGGACAAGCCTTTAGTCTTTCCACTGACAGCACAAATTCTCCAGTGAGCTCTGGCTACCCTACTCACCGCTGGGAACACAACACGAAGTTATTATAGCCGCAGTATTCTGTAGAGCGGAGGTACTTCCGCAGTCAGACTGCTCAATTGGTCGGAAATACCGTCGTGTCCTACCTCCTAAAACCTTATGATATGCTATTTCACGCTTCGCTTAAAATACACGGGAGAAACGTATACTGCGCGCATAGAGTACATTTTAAATGCAAGATATATGTACCGAAGCTTACCCACAACTTGAATGACATTGAGAAACTTTATCCTTCGCAACTAATGGTCCAACGGTTGCAAGTGTTGCCACACTCCAATCGCGATACTGGACTCGATATAGGAAGTGAACGGGCAACATTATACCGATATTCATAGAGTATAATTGGTTTGTGCGTCCCAGTTTCGCATGCCCTGCTTAAAGGTTAAGGTAGTTTATAAAGGTTATGTCGATTTATACCAAATAACCTTTGTTATGTAGCTTTATCGGTTAAAAAAGGTGTGACTTCAAGTTAGTAGGTACAAGAAAAGAAGTGAAAGGTTAAATTATTGAGCATAGTTTGCCAATCTTTTCTTATTACCCGACTGCACCAGAGAGGATGTGTTACGTGTGTATGTATAGCTATATGTATTGTTGTCGTGTTTAAAAAATTCTTAACATCGTCTTTGCATTGTTTATTTTTGATGTCATGGGGTGGGGGTTTAGATAATGATTACGTAAGCATTAGTTATTTACTTTTCACACACACACACGCGCAGGTCTTAGATGTCACCCGCACACGGTGCAGAACATCCGATCAAGAACCAAGCGGTTCGGTGACTCTTTCCTCTGTCGCACCATTAAGGCCTGTAATTCATTACCAGCTCACGTGTTTCCTTCTTCCTACAGTCCCGGGTCCTTTAAGCGGGGCGTGAAATAGCATATGATAAGGCCGTCAAGCTGAGTGTCACTATTATCACATGGTATGTGTAAGTAATGGTGACCCTCTTTTCTGAGACTGCTTTCAACTTACCATCAGGCAAGGCGAAGTCTAATTGATGTGTTCTATATAAAAAAAACTAACACGCATTACCCATACATTACCCTTAAAACAAACTTATTAAAAAAAAAAAAAAACATTAAGGGGTAAGAGATTTGCTTACTTTTGCAAGTAATTGTAATATTTTTTTTAATTTTTTAATTAATAATATTGTATACTTAAGAACCATTATTAGTTTTGAAGCATGATGTATGAATGAAACTAAATAAATAAATAAAAAATTCTGCTTACATAATACTTGAATGGGCTCTGGAGGTCATATGGCAGTCGCTTTACGGAATATATCGAAGTTCGGCCGCATTTCAAACTGAAAAGCCGATTCCAACTTAGCTGGGGAAAAGCTCAGAGATCAATAACCTTGGAATGAAATCCAAATTTTATGATGACAGTGACAGCTGTAAAAAAGTAATACGAAATTCATCATCAAGCGGCCAATAAAAATAAAATTTTATACAGAGTTGTGTAATCTTAAAATCAACTTTCAAACAAAATATATAATTATGTAAATAGCTATTAAATTACAGGAATAACGTACTCATGAATTCTAATCTAAGACCTAATGTTAAGATCACTTTGAGACTTTGACTGTACAAAGCCAGCTTTGTGTTAGTAAAAAAACATTTTACGTTATCTAACTCTACAGTTAAACATGTTTTTAAACACAAATAGACAATAAAGACAACGTCTGTAGCGTGGCTGTAGTGAACGCGTCCGTTATGCAGGAGGCGCGGGTTCGATCCCCGCTCAGTGCTAATATTTATATGCATGAATATATATATTTGCATTGATCTGGTCGTGCCTCGGAGAGCACACTAACCCGTCGGTCCCAATTGCCATACCAACATCTATGGCAGTCGTTGGAGCCCTAAAAAGTTCAACAACTGGTCTGTCTAATTGCAATTCTTCGATATCGCCTTTATGTTGTAGAGGTCAGATAGCAGTCGCTTCACGGATAAAAAAAAAAATCTTACTTAGAAGGCAGACAAGCACACGGCCCACCTGATGGGAAGTGGTTACCGTGGCCTATGGACGTATTCAACACCAGGGGTGTAACACTCGCGCTGTCGACCATGAAGAAAACTTTTGATGTCGCTCTTGAAGAAAATATCGACGTTTAGCTAAATCTGTTACACTGGTAAAGCAGACCCTAGACTCCGAGGTGAAAGCCGAATGGACTGGAATTAACACTAAGATGAAGAAGAAGAAAAAAACAATAAAAGGACAATTGGTATATTGTTATCAAATAACTCTTGTATCAATACGTTTTAACAACTATCTTCGCATGACGTAACAATAAGAATTGGCAATGCATATAAAGTAACACCAGGCTGAAAAAAACATATATTACATAATTATTCATTAGACATTAGAAAAAGAACGCGGTAGCCTAGTGGTATGAGTAGTGGACTGCTGAGACGAGGTCTCGGGTTCGATCCCAGGTTTTACTATGGCACACACTGATGACTTTTCGATGGTTTTTCAGTTATGTGTGTATTTATCTCAGGTTTATAAGTGCCCGGTTAATGGCAATAGGCTCGCCACCTATTACATTGGGACTTAAACATAAACTGGCGAAATGTGGGTGCTAGCACCTCTGCCTACCCCTCCGGGGATATAGGCGTGAGTTTATGTTATGTTATGTCATTATTTGTACTGTTGATTGATGGCATTTGGAGGAGATTGTTGTTACACATATTGAAATACACTTGTACTTTTTCTACAGTATTTTGTATACACCTGACCGGTTTCGCCTTACGGCATCCTCAAAGGTTTATAATTGCAGTTAAGAACATACTTCTCAAACATTACGACACTATTATTGCCGCGTGGTTTCCGGCAGAGTAGAATTAGGGCCATCCCATCTCTTTCCATGCGGTGCCGTACAAGGCGACTAAGGGATAGGGCTGCTTAACATCAGACAGATATATACAGCTCAGACTCAGCCTCAGATGCATGACTCGAGTCAACAATAGTGCCTGGAATACGGCAATAGGCTCACCCCCTATTACGTGGGACCGAATATTGGTGAAATGTGGGTGTTAATTCACCTCTGCCTAACCCACCAGGGATAAAGGCGTGATTATATGTATCTATGATTCATATGTAGGTAGTTGTAAAATCAGGTATACCAGAACAAAATTTTTGGATATTAAATATAATTAAATAATACTAAACATTTTTAAATTTAAAATCTTTAGCACATCTGCTCAAGATTTTAAATTTAAAAATGATTAGTATTTAAATAACAAAATCAAAGAAATAATTATAGTATAGATCAAAATGTCAAATTAATAATATCAATTGAAATTTAAAAAATCAAACGCAATGACGAAATCGGCGAAATCGGTCAGGTGTAATAATGAAAAATACTGTAGAAAAAGTACAAGTGTATTTCAATATGTGTATTATTCATCAGTTTTTGGAATTTAGCAGTAGATTTACTATTTTGCTGAAAAACCCTTTTGGCGAAAGCTTAAATCAAACCCGTTTTTTAGGGATCCGTGCCTCAAGAGAAAATAGGCGGGACCCTTATAGGATCACTTCGTTGTTCTTCTGTCTGTCTGTCAAAACCTTTTTCTCAGGAATACGTGAAGGTATCAAGTTGAAATTCAAACCACATACTCAGGTCTGTAACCGTCTGTAACAACGTATTTTTAAGTGCGCTATATCTCCACGGATACCCCAAGCGGGAGAGGTTATGTCGGACTCGAACCGACCAAAACGCACGGTGCCTGTGGATTGTGGGAAGAAAAAAAAGGTATTGCAATCCAAAATAATATTATTGATGTGCAATAGAACAACCACAAAATTTGTTGACCGTCTATCTATACCTGCGCATTGTGGCTTTGTTCTTTGCCACCTTCTGCATTCGTAAAATTGAGAGGAAAACCTGCGCCTGAGTCCTGACCGTTGTTTAACTGGTACTCGACTTGCAGGAGACGCTTCAGGTCTTATTATTATATTCGTGCCAGAACATACTGTAAGAATTTCGTACGATTGAACCAACTCGACAGCTTTTTTTTACGTGCGCAAAACCCCCCGGATTCTCCCCCACCGGAGCCGGCGGAAGAGGTTATGTCGGACACGAACCGACCAAAACGCACGCCGCCTGTGGGTCGTTTTTGGCCGAAGGTGAGGTGACAGGCATATCTTTCGCACCCCGGCCAACCCAGGGCCATCTCTCACGATCTGGCCCTCTCCTCGGGTGTGGGGACTACAGAGTCCCTAACTCGTCCCCGGAAATGAGGAGTTGTGCGAGGCGCGCCGCCACCGCGGCCTGTTTCTACCAGGGCGACAGGCGGCTCCACCCGTCACCCCAAGGCCTGCGCTCACGGGGGGCGGAGGTCATTCATCGACCTCCGACGCCCGTACCAACTCGACAGCTGAATCCGCGGTGAGATTTCATTTCTCATGCTATGATGAAGTAACGTTATCGAGCACAAGTCGACTGTGATATTAGGTTATTGAGAGCTGTCGAGTTCATTATATCATTCGAACCATTTTACAGCATGTGCCTGCTGTTTTGTTCCCGACCACTGATGATTCAGAGACTTACCTATACCGTAAATAATGTGGGCAATAGCATCACTAGGGTTCTTACACTGGATGTCCTTTTGGAAAATGATTAGGAGTACGAGCACAGCGTGAGTTAACATACACATACCATTCAGGAAGCCGAAGAATACAAACAATTCTCCGAAATATAAAAAATCATTCTGAAATAAAAACCATAATAAAGGATTGAACTACATCTGACAGCAGTCAATTTACATGTACTCGTGCAAGAAATCAAATATCTCGTTCTAGCTGTCACCGAGGTAAGATAAGATAAGATAATCTTTATTGGACACCAACACATTACAGTACATGTACGGACAACATTATGTAAAATGTCAATGGGAAGACTAAAGGCTTGAACTGCTTCATCTTCTACACTGATGGCACAGAAACTGTACTTACAGGGTTGGCAGCGCAACTGTGACTCCTTTGGTGTTACAAACGTCCATAGGTCACGGTAACCACTTTCCATCAGATGGGCCGTGTGCCTGTCTGCCACCTAAGTGGTATAAAAAAATGGCGTTATCGCTACAAGCGATCTCTTCCAGACAACCTTTGGATGGAAATATTTTAATTATCTTAACAATAATAATCCATGGGTAGTTATTAATGTTTATGATTACACATATATACATATATAATATAAACAAATTTATTATACATAATTTAATTATATCTTACATATAAGTATATGTAAGATATAATTAAATTATGTATAACACACAACATAATATAATATAATAATAAATATTATAGAAATTTAATGTACACACATACATTAAATTTCTATAATATTTACATAAACATACGTACACACATATTAGACATACACATATAAGTATTCAATATATTCCTACACAACAGAACACAGGCGGGTCGCCCTGGGCCCCGGAGTTCTGGGTAGGGACTGACATCTACGGGGCCCAAGTAGACCTTACCTGCTGATCGATAGTCGATACACCAGCGAAACAATGGACAAGGGGCTGGTTTTCCTTACGTGCCTGGGAGAGTCAGGTAACAGTTCAACAGGAGGTGGGTCACGACGGTATTTCCGTCCAATTGAGCAGTCCGACTGGGGAAGTACTTCCGCCCTACAGAATACCGCGGCCATAATAATCTCGTGTTGTGTTCCCGGCGGTGGTAGGGTAGCCAGAAGTCACAGGAGGGTTTTTGTGCTGTCAGTGGAAGACTATGGGCTTGTCCTGCTTTGTCTTCTACTGACAGCACAGAAACTCTGTACTTACAGGGTTGGCAGCGCGACTGTGACTTCTCTGGTGTTACAAACGTCCATAGGCCACGGTAACCACCTTCCATCAAGTGGGCCGTGTGCTTGTCGGCCACCTAAGTGGTATAAAAAAAAGTTAATTTTATACGTACTAAAAGCACCGCTAGTAAAAATCCAAAGCTGCACGTCGCTGTGATAATGTTCAGAGGAAACAAAGTCCACATGGTGATATTCAGTGGCATCTCATATTGGGCGGATCCATCGGTGCACTCTTTCGGGCATACTGGCCACAATAATATGGCGCCGCTGTGACATGTCGCTAGCTGAAAGAAGTTAAGAGCAAAAGGCGTGGAATTCTATTCCAGGGAACGTGTGTATATGTGTATGTGTATATTTGTGCCTATTGTCGGGGGTATACACATTTTATACCTTCTTATATTAATTTTACACTTGTGCACTAGACTTAGCCTCTCGTATTGCAATTCCTCTGTGCACTCCCGGGTTTGCTGGAAGAGAACTCAACTTTGAGTTAAGCTCGCCTTTGTACATTACATCTCATCTTTTTATGTATGTAATATATTTGTGTACAATAAAGTATAAATAAATAAATAAACGTTTACCAGGAGTAGCCTGTGTTATTGTAGTTCTTCTTGTCGTGTCCGTTATGTTAGCGTACACCATAGCTATATCGATTTGGTTACTATGTCATTAAACTCTGTGTAAATACTGCCTTATTAGTGTAAAAATTAAAAAAAAAACTCTTTCTCTTTAATCTAGGAAACAAACACTTTTTCACTGTGTACGCTAGCGACACGATAAAGCTAGCGTACACATAGTCGTACTGGAAAACAGCTAATTGTAAAGCAACAGAGTTTACACACAAAAATACTGCTCTAATACTTCGCCCGCTATGCAAAATTTCATAACGATTGCTTTTGTAGGAACAGAGATATTGAACAAGACTTTTCAATGACATTCGGTGCTGGCGTTATGGCAGCGTACACATAATAATAGTTCTTAAAGAAAGGGAACTTTTCTTTTAATAAATGCTATATGTATAAATAGTGCGCGAAATTCAGCCTCTGTTAGTGCAAATACTTTATGCGAGTTCGCAGTGGAATAATCAAAAAATCTATGTTGAGTTCTAGGCACAAATGTATTGAAGTACAGTCGCGAACAAAATGAATTATTAGTGAAATTATAATGTTATTTTTCTGATAAATGCCTATGCTCATGGGGGGCGGAGGTCATTCAGCGACCTCCGACACCCGAGTTGCCTTCGCACGCGGGCAGCTTGGCTTGCGATCCTTGCAATCTATCCCTGTACTAAATTTCAGTTCGTACGATTAGTTGTTTTAGCGGGATTGGTAGTATTATGTGGTATTAGTAAGAATAATAATTGAACAAGCGAGCGAAGGGAGCGAGCCTCTGTTTCAACAAGGTGGCCGATTTTGCTTTTATGTTTGGGGTTGGCCCGTTCGATCATTTGCACCAAGCTTGGCCTACGTGTTCTTTGCTTTATAAGACAACTTTTCTCGAGAGGTTTCTTTGATAAGATGGAAAAGGGGGATAGTTTGCTGTCACGTTATTTATGAACGTATCGTGATGATATTTGACCGAAATATCAAAAACATGATTTTGTAAGGAACCAGTCCTTCATGTTCCAGCCAAAAAAATGTTGTTGTGTGGTGCTCGCGATGTCTACTGTTAACAGAACAGAGGAGGCAGGACACGGCGGTGTTTCTGTTCAATTGAGCAGTCCGACTGAGGAAGTACCTCCGCCCTACAGTATACCGCGGCCATAATAACCTCGTGTTGTGTATCCGGCGATGAGTAGAGTAGCCAGAGCTCACTGGAGAGTTTTTGTGCTGTCAGTGGGAAGACCAAAAGCTTGTCCTTCTTTGTCTTTTACATTGACGGCACAGAAACTCTTGTTTACAGAGTTGGCAGCGCGAGTGTGACTCCCTTGGCGTTGCACACGTCCATAGGCCACGATAACCATTTTCCATCAGGTGGATTATGTGCCAACCAAGTGGTATAAAAAAAAAATACTACTTTAGTGGGAAAGTAGGATTTATCTATCAAAATACATACAAACGTTCCAGAAAGGATTATCAAGTCTTGAGTGGTCAATTTAAGAGGTAATTCGTTTAAAGACTCACCATACTCCACATAACGATTAACACACATGCCACTTGCAAATTTCTGGTACAACAACAGCATCTTCCAAACTTGGGTAGGCAAGGGAAAGGCATCAGGCTTGCTTCATTAAGACGGACTACCTAAGTTTGTTCTGATAGATTTACACTCTCTCTCTCTGAATGTAAATCTTGACACTGGAAAATTTACATTTTGTTCTATAAATTAATATGAATGAAGAAGTTAATATTCTTTGTTTAAGCGCTCTATGAGTAAAGGTATAATATTATTCTATTATTATTATATTATATGTCTTGGTTTTCTTCTGAATATCCTTTCATTGCTTAATTGTTCATTATTAACTATTATTAATAGCTTCAGCAGCGTGTGATGGTATATAAATAATACAAATACTGACAAATATTACACTGACAGGAAGTGACATCTTTTATTATTCTTAAAAGGACTCCGTAGTATGGATACCAAGGGTTTCTACCCTTAAGATGATTATTGTATAGGTATATTCACAGAACAGAAAAAGCTTCTACATACATATTCTAATAATGTTATTTTTAAACTTTCGCGGTGTGAATTCATACTTATACAAGATATCGGGATTTCTCGCGAATTATCGACGCTCGAAGACTAGTCAAGGGTGCTGCAACGCATCCGAAACGTCGGCAGAAATAGTAAGTTCCAAGATATAATTCGCGAGAAGTCCCGATATCTTGTATAATTATATATTCTATTAAAATGGTGTCAAGTAACACACGACGCATAACTATATTAGTAAAATATTTAAAAGTATGTGTATGAATTTCTTATGTGGGTATAATAGTGTGTATGTATAATGTTTGTATTATTATTGTGAACATAGATAATATATTACAAATTAGAACATCATCAATTTAGTAAATATACATTTATAAAATCACGCCTATATCCCCGAAGGGGTAGGTGCTAGCACCCTCATTTCGCCAGTTTATGTTTAGGTCCCAATGTAATAGGTGGCGAGCCTATTGCCATTAACCGGGCACTTATAAACCTGCGATAAATACACACATAACTTCGAAAAGCATCGAAAAATCATTGGTGTGTGCCATGGTATAACCTGGGATCGAACTCAAGACCTCGTCACAGCAGTCCATTACCCATACCACTAGGCTACCGCGGATTTAGTAAATGAATTGTTATTTTGCCTGCACCTACCTCAATGTATCTCTGCATCACCCTAAAGTGGTTTGCGAGATAATGCCTTTGGCATTAAGTCCGCCTTTGTACAAAGTTACCGTGCATAAAGTATAATAAATAAATAAATAAACTATCAATATAGGTGATGACAGTTACTACTGAAGGTCGAAATTGTCCGCTCTTGCAAATCTCCGCATAAGAATGACACGCGTGTCACGCCTACTTCGCAGTTCCACCTACTTCTCTGTTCCGTGGGCCCTCTAAAATCCAACCACACGTCCTGATCGACCACCTGAATCTCGTGGGGGGTGGACACACGGCAACAAATTTACTGGCGTGGCTAACGTGGCTCTGGTGAAATTTCTTGAAAAACTTGACATTGGCGTCTCGCCATTAATAATTTTATAAACATTTACAATTTACTTGACATTGGCAAAATTACAGCGCTTTGCTGAAGAGACCATTAATAAATGAACATTGAACTGTTCCGTGGGTACATTCTATTGTAAATTTCTACCACTGTCAATATTAAGGCTGAGCTGGGCAAATAAGGTTAAGGTTAACCTCGCAACAGCAACTTTTTTTTAATTAAGACACGCTAACTTGTCTTCACCTCGCCTGATGGTAAGCTGAAGGCAAAGTCTCAGGAAAGAGGGTCACCATTACAGACACTAAGTAATGTTACAATGGTGGCACTCAGCTTGGCGGCCTCATCAGATGCTTTTTCACGCCCCGCTTAAAGGACCCGGGACTGTAGGAAGAAGGAAACACGTGAGCTGGTAATTAATTCTATTGGTGCGGCAAAGAAAAGAGTCTCCGAACCGCTTGGTTCTGGCGCAAAATCCCCACGTATACCCCCCTTACCGGAGCCGGTGGGAGAGGTTATGTCGGATTCGAACTGACCAAAATGCACGACGCCTGTGGGTTATGGTTGCCGTAGATGAGGTTACCCCAGCCCGGCCGACCCAGGGCTATTTCTCTCGATCTAGCCCTCTCCTCGGGTGTGGGACCACAGCGTCCCCAACTCGTTCCCGGAAATGGGGAGCCGCGGCCTGCTTCTGCCAGGGTGACAGGCGGCTCCACCCGTCACCTCCAGGCCTGCGCTCATGGAGGGCGGAGGTCATTCATCGACCTCCGACGCCCCAGTTGCCTTCGTACGCGGGCAGCTTGGTTTGCGATCCTTCATCGCTCCCGCTGCCGCTCCCGCTCCGTCTCCTCCTTCAAGAGCATTACTTGCTCGCAGAAGAAGGCGCCGGCCGCCCACGCAATGTATCACCTACTTACTTACTTGTCTCGTATTTTAAGGTTATTTGCATTTGGCATTTGAAGACGCTCTTATAAACAAGTTCTGGTTGACGAAATATATTTGAATGTATTAATTTGTAATAAAATCAGAACTATAAATGCTATTATTTTCGGTCTAGTGATTCAAGAAGTCAAACTATAACAGGTTTATCTTAAAATTCACTGCATATGTTTAATAAATATTTATCTATAACGGCAATTCTATAAAATAGTGTTGCCGTAAATTGTTTGGTGTTGCCACTGTCAGATGTTTTTACCAAATATTGACCACTTTCAATACGACTTAAGTTGTTTATGAGTACCTATATTTTTTATTTATTTATCTGTAGAAAGTAGAAGTAGAAGAAGCGAAAGAGGTATGCTACGATCGTGACAAGTGGAAAACTGTAGACTCTGCCTACCCCACTGGGAACAAGGCGTGACTGTATGTGTGTATGTATTTATCTCTAAATTTTGATAACTAGGTTCACAATATTTTTTATTGGTAGGTACGATGCTTAAAAAGATGAGGTTTAGGAATATGCTATTTTTTTCGCTTTTCTAGTGATTCAAGAAGTCAAACTATAACAGGTTTGTCTTAAAATTCACTGCATATTATGTTTATAAAAAATGTATTCAAATGCCCTCTGCAAACAGTAGGGTAAAGCTGAGGCAGGAATGACTCGTAGCACATCTCCCAATAACAAGACAGATTAGAATAATGAAGCGGTAACATTGGCATTTTTGTGAACACCTTAAATGGCAAAATTAATTTACCTCTATCAGCAGTAGCAAATCAACATTTTATTGAGTTTATTGCCATTTGTGAGAAATTCCTCTAAATACTGCGACATTTATAAGAATTTAATTTGAAATATTCTTGTATTATATCAAAATGACTACCTATCTTTATTTTTTTCTTTTTGTTCTATGGCGATTCCAACGACTCTGTGGCATATTTTAAAATCTCATATCACCTATTTGCGCCCGTATTTCTTCAAATAATGTATGGGAATCTGCCGGATTTATTAATATTTATGATTAGGTACTGCACCGCTCTCTTAAGTAGTAGCGTGATAATATATAGCCTAAAACATTTGTCGATAAACGGACACAAAATAAATCAATTTGAGAAAAATCATAATTAAAGGAATTTATAAAAAATTAAAATAAATAAAAATCGCTATGGAATAATAGGGGTTGATCGTAGAGGGTTCAAAATTCAGGATTGTATATATTTTCTAATGCTATAATCATAAAAAAATATAAAATATAAATAAGAAATTTAAAAAAAAATGTTAGGGGAGGTTTACAACCCTTATCACTTAGGGGTGTGAAAAATAGTTAGTAACTGATTCTCAGACCTACTGAATATGCATATAAAATTTCATAAAAATCGGTCAAACCGTTTCGGAGGTGTATGGTAACTAACACTGTGACACCAGAATTTTATATATTAGAAGATTAATGCGAGACGCCAATGTCAAGTTTTTCAAGAAATTCTACCAGAGCCACGTTAACCACGCCAGTTAATTTGTTTCCGAGTGTCCTCCTTCCATAAGATTCAGATAATCGATCAGGACGCGTGGTTGGATTTTAGGGGGCAAAATGACGATGAAGATATTTTTTACCATTGACACTACTGAGGGACCACAATTCTTCAAAAACAGTGAATAAAACGCTCTCTGTTTCACTGTGTAAAAAAAAAGACAAATTGGTACATGCGCAATATTTATTCGAAATTATAATCTGCTCAGTAAAGGAATTGTTGTAGTTCTGCTCATATGACTGACCATTTATATAGGAACTAGCTATTGCCCGCGGCTCCGCCCGCGTGGATGTCGGTTATCACTTAGTGTTGAGTCAACAAGGTAGCTGATGTAATAAAGAATAACGAAGGCTACTTTTATTTAAGAAAAATGTTGTGCTCAATAGCGTTGACTCAACTCTAAGCGATAACCGACATCCACGTGGGCGAAGCTGCGGACAACAGCTAGTCTTACATAGTCTGCATCAATCAGCCGAATCTGCCGAAAATCAGGACTGCACACTGATAAATCTTGAGCAGCATTTTTTTAACATAATTGAATAACCTAGTGGTATATGGGTAATGGACTGCTGAGACGAGGTCTTGGGTTCGATCGCAGGTTTTACCATGGCACACACCAATGAATTTTCGATGATTTTCGAAGTTATGTGTGTATTTATCGCAAGTTTATAAGTGCCCGGTTAATGGCAATAGGCTCGCCACCTATTACATTGGGACCTAAACATAAACTGGCGAAATATGGGTGCTAGCACCTCTGCCTACCCCTTCGGGGATATAGTCGTGAGTTTATGTTATGTTAAGTTATGAATAATACAAATATATTAGTAATCGAAGTGTTCCCCTTAACTCATTTAGCTAAGCGGGTTCATGTCAGTAGTGTCCCAGGATTCGAACCCGGGACCTCTTAAATGTAAGGCCAACTACTTAACCACTGAGCTACCGTAAGATGATGGCCATGGATATTTTGGTATTATGTTATCTGTTTGTATAATAGGCGTAAGTATGTGCTGCAGGAAAGTCTCTCTTGCTGTCGCCGGATTGGCGGAGAATAAGGAAGTGGCGAGTTCAAACAATTATCTAATAAGGAAAATAAAAGAAAGTACCTACTGAGTTTTGAATATAGGTTGATTCGTGTAGTGACGAAGAAAGGATACAACTATCACCACTTTATCTTATCTGACGGGTGTCGTAAGAGGCGACTAACAGAAAAATACGCAAACGATATCATTGCGAGAGAAGTAAAACTCGAAATAAATTGCCCGAATCGGTCCTTGGTATGCCTGACAATAAATTTAAAAGTTTTGTGAAGACCTCCTTATGTAAAAATATAAAAAATGTCGGGCTTGAGCATGGCGCAGGCCCCTCCTTAAATGTTCTTATTTACGGCACAATAGGCACGCGTACTTTTATTTCCTTATTTTAGCTTTCTGCAATTATTTTAAATTTTAACTTAGGTTAAAAAAAAAAATATTTTATCCCTTTTATTATCTTGACACGAGAAAAAAATGTACATTCGACGATATTTAGTCTTAAGAAATACTAGCTATGCATCTTTATTTATAAGCTGACGTCTCGAAAATGCCGCAGTAGTGCACGGTGCAGAACATACGATCAAGAACCAAGCGGTTCGGTGACTCTTTCCTCTGTCGCACCATTAAGGTCTGGAGTTCATTACCAGCTCACGTGTTTCCCTCTTCCTACAGTCCCGGGTCCTATAAGCGGCTGAGTGTCACCATTGTCACACGGTATGTGTAGGTAATGGTGACCCTCTTTTCTGAGACTTTGCCTTCAGCTTACCATCAGGCAAGGCAAAGTCTAATTGACGTGTTCTATATATAAAAAAAAAAAGTGGAGTTTGTTGCGCTGCCGTTTCTTCTCCACTGGCGCGTAGTAAGCGGCGGTAAACTTTTAAGCAGAATGTGACGTCAAAAAGATGTAATTACGTTGCACTATTTTGAGAAATAAAGAATTTGAATTTGAGTAGACCAAAGCCTCCCAACATCGAGAGAGACTTATGTCCAGCAGTGGGCTGCGATAAGCTAATTTATTTATTGTATAGGTATAGATAGAACATTTTAGAAATACATGGGTAATTATTCTAATTTCTATAAAATCTGATACAAATTTGAAACTGTTAGAACACAAAATAGGCACGAAAGCAGCGAAAGTATGACGTATTTCCTATTTTTCTAGAGGCACTAAAATACATACATATTTAGTTGTTTCCTTTCTCTTTATATTACTAAAGTAACGAACAAGCAACTGCGGGTCTAAAATGATCATGTTGAGCGATTTTGCTGAAAACTAGTAATTTTTTTTATAGCACTTAGGTGGCAGACAAGCACACGGCCCACCTGATGGAAAGTGGTTACCGTGGCTTATGTACGTATGCAACATCAGGGGTGTTACACTCGCGCTGCCGACCACGAAGAAACCTTTTGATGCCCCTCTTGAAGAACCCCATATTGTAGGTGTTTGGGAAAACCGCAGCAGGGAGGTCATTCCACAGCTTGAGTGTGCGTGGGATAAAATTTCTTTCATACCACACAGTGCGCACCGTCTCAGTTCGCAATGTGTGAGTATGAATTCCCTGCCTATGGCGAGAGGTGCGATAATAACTTTGCGAACTTCCAGTACATCTCAATAGATTCCTATATGATTCGTAAAATAGTCACTCATATGAGCAGAATTACAACAATTCATTTACTAAGGAGACTCTAATTTTATGTACATATTGCTGCAAGACTATTATCCTAATACGATTCAAATAAAGTGGCCTTTTAGACCTCCTGGTCGACACGACGCGTCGTCTTCGCGTCGTGTCGTATAGATGCAGTTTTTGACCTCTGATTGCAACAAGGTGGCCCTAGGAAGAAGGAATAACCTGTGCTGGTACATAATTTCAATATTTATGTACATATAAGGATAACCTGAAAAAGGTCGCTGGGACAGACTGGATGCGGAAGGCGGAGGATCGGAGAAAATGGCGCACATTGGGAGAGAGAAAATGGCGCACATTGGGAGAGAGAAAATGGCGCACAGCAGTGAACTGCGGTGGGCTAATTGATTGATTGATTGAAGGATAACTTGATAAATTAATTGTAAATAGAATGATATTCACGTACTTACTTAGTTTTAGTTTTTTTATTTGTTATGTTGTAAAATTCTAATGTCGATGGGCAACAAAAAATGTTTAAAGTAAATTGAAATCGTATTTGGCAGGGCTACCATGCTTAGTGTGGGCCACAGGTGACAGTATAATAATACTCAACATTCTTACATATCTACTATTTGGCAATAAACTAACATTTTTTATTTATTTGCGCTATCAGTGGGAAGACCAAAGGCTTGTCCTGATTGTGTATTCTGCACTGACGACACAGAAACTCTACGTTCTTACAGGGTCGGTAGCACGGGTTTGACATTCTGGTGTTGAAAACGTTCATAGATCGCGGAAACCACTTTCCATCAGGTGGGCCTTGTTCTTGTTTGCCACCTAAGTTGTATAAAAAAAGGTGCCGTGCTAGAGTTTAATATAGGGATCCTACTTAATAAAATATTTTTTTAATATATATTTTTTTTAAATATTGTAAAAAATAATAATGTTATAATTACGGAGGAAAGGAATATTATAATTTACTTCAACTATAAAAACACACTACATATTCATTGGTCACTATGACATCATAATACACGAGGGAGAATTTAAATTGAGCTATGGCTGGCAATCAATAATTTCGAGCCTGTGTGCATCTGCCTCCGTGGCGCAATTGGCTAGCGCGTTCGGCTGTTAACCGAAAGGTTGGTGGTTCGAGCCCACCCGGGGGCGATTCTTTTTGTGATTTATTTTTGTGTAATTCTTATTTTGACTGCAAATTCACCTTATTTCATAACTTTTTCTACTTAATTTATTTTTCAATTTCAATATCATTTCAACAATAATCATGGAAGTATGTACTTTAAAATTAACCATTATTATTCATTAATTTACATAAATTAGACATCAATAGTTTATGCTATAATATGTAGCAGCTGATTTTACTATTTAAGAATAATAAATAATTAAATAAATTAGTATTAAATGTTTATATATACAACTGCACAAAGTTAAGCTAATTAAACTAATTATAATATCTTTATTTATCAAAATAGTGAACGCAGTACAACATAATTACTAATTCTAATATATTTTCAATTGCCCTAAAAAATATTAAAATTACATTTTCGTGACCAAAAATATTTTAATTTTTGATTACAAAAATGTAATTCTAATAATTAATTTTAACACAATAAAATATATTTAATAACCTATTGAAAACTAGATAATTCATTGTAAATTAATCTTGAGAATTGATTATGAAAACTAACAATAGAACATTAGAAAACTATTTCCTAAAAAACTAAAACACACTAAAATCTTACTAATCACTACTTTTGAACAACATTCTGCTATAAATAACTATAAATTTATCTACAGTTGACTAAATAACGTAAATAAAAATGCTCATATGAAGTATGCGTGTATTTCGAGTTGCAAGTCATGCCTTCGATAGCTCAGTTGGTAGAGCGGTGGACTGTAGTTGTGAAACAAAGTTGATATCCATAGGTCGCTGGTTCAAATCCGGCTCGAAGGAGTCTTTTTGTTATTTTTTTCAATATTTACTTTTGAGTTATTTGTATGGTTTACGATTTATTCTAGTTCAAATGTAAGTCATATTAAAGAATTTTACTATACTTAATAAAATATACATATCTATGTTTATATGTAATTATTTAAAAAAAACCTAACAATGAACTTATTTTCAACAACCGAACTGAATCATATTGTGTGACATGCGAATGAGATATTCCGAGCCGAGAGGAATTTAAGTTGTCGCCAAAATAATTAAGTTTATCAGTAAAAAAGTAAAAATATAGACTAAACTTGCATAGATAAGGCACGGCGGAACCCCTAGGGTACGATATCCACCTGTCTAATAATTGTGTATCTTTTCATAGTAGGATGTTCGGAACCGAAGCGTACTCTAAAATAGAGATATTAATTTATGATATAAGTACATAAAACAGGTTATTGTTTATTGTCTCACATCATTCACACCCATTCAGCATCATTATCCACCTCCACGCGAAGTGGGAGCATGTACGAGGCAACAATAAATGCAAGCATCGTACAGTTGTGTTTTGTTTTGATTTGTTTTTTTTTTTGTGTAATTTGAGATATTCTAATGAAAATGGAATGTATGTACTCCTTATGATTTTAATTATATAGATGACTTATTTTATGACATTTACTCATACTTTTTTTTTTTTTACGTGTGCAAAATCCCCACGGATACCTCCCCACCGGAGCCGGTGGAGGAGGTTATGTCGGACTCGAACCGACTAAAACGCACGCCGCCTGTGGGTCGTTTTGGTTGCCGAAGGTGAGGTTGACAGGCATATCCCTCGCACCCCGGCCGACCCAGGGCCATCTCTCACGATCTAGCTGCGATAGTCTCGAGCGACGTCAAGCGCCCCTCTCGCGGGCCTATTTTCGTGCATTGTCCCAAGTATAGACATGAAGAGAACAGTGGAAGTTTAGAACAGTGTTTGGCTAAAATTCGATAATGTCCGTGAAGCGACTGCGGTCTGACCTCCACAACCCGATATCGAAGTATTGCAGTTAGACCAATTGCTTCAAATACCCGTAACGACTGTCATAGATGTTGGTATGACAACCAGCACCAACGGCTTAATCAGCTCTCCGACGCACGACCAGACCAATGCAAATATTCACATACATACATATAATCACACCTTTATCCCCGGAAGGTTAGGCAGAGGTGAATTAACACCCACATTACATCAAACCTTGAACTCGGTCGCACGTAATAGGGGGTGAGTCTATTGCCGTCTTCCGGGCACTATTGTTGACTCAAGCCATGCATCTGAGGCTGAGTCTGGGCTGTACATATCTGTCTGATGTTGAACAACCCTATCCCTTAGTCGCCTTGTACGGCACCGCATGGGAAGAGATGGGGTGATTCAAATTCTACTCTACAGGGAACCACGCGGCATTCATGCGTACAAATATTTGCACTGAGCGGGAATCGAACCCGCGCCTCATGTGTAGCGGCCGCGGTAACTACCGCCAAACGACAGAGACTGTCTTAATCAAATATTAGATTGTTATATGTGAATATTTTTCTCACGCGTTGTAGGTTCGTACGTTGTATATGCAAAATTATTTTAGAAAGGTACGGATTGTATTCAAGGTGGCCTAGAATAGAAACCGTTACTATCGATATAATATTGTATATGGGTATATCTAGTTATGAAATAACAGACGTCCTGCGCCTCTATTCTGCTAAGGAGGAGGAAGGACACGACGGTATTTCCCTCCAATTGAGCAGTCCGACTGTGGAAGTACCTCCGCCCTATAAAATATCGCGGCTATAATAACCTTGTGTTGTGTACCCGGCGGTGAGTAGAGTAGCCAGAGCTCACTGGAGAGTTTTTGTGTTATCAGTGGGAAGGCTTCGTCTTTTACACTGACTGCACAGAAACTCTCTGTGCTTACAGGGTTGGCAGCGCGAGTCTGACTCCTTGGTTTTGCACACTTTCCATCAGGTGGGCTGTGTTCTTGTCTGCCTCCTAAGTGGTATAAAAAAAACGTCGGAAAGTGGTATATGACAGTGAATTGTTACTTTGCGTATGGGTTCCAAATCTCCAAATAGGAGTTTCTGTGCCGTTAGTGTAAAAGACAAAGCAGGACAAGCTTTGGTCTTTCCACCATTTTTATACATAAAAACTCGAATTCACACCAATTGCGGAAAATAATTAATACCGCGTTGCGCCCTTCTTCGAGTTCACACTTCACTTAAATCACTTAAGTCACTTCTAACTTAAATCGGAATGTAAATGACTCAGCATTCATAGTTAAGTCAAAATATTAAATAAATGTAGTACATTATTATTCTTGTATAATCTACACTAATATTATAAAGCTGCAGAGTTTGTTTATTTGTTAGAACGCGCTAATCTGTGGAACTACTGGTCCGATTTGAATGATTCTTTCAGTGTTGGGTAGTCCATTTATCGAGGAAGGTTTTAGGCTATATATCATCACGCCACTACTTAAGGGAGCGGAGCATTGATAATAAATGTTAACAAATCCGGCAATTTTTCATACATATTTTGAAAACTAAAACATACGGGCTTAAAGGGATATGAAGCTTCAAAATATACCCCGGGCGAAGCTGGGGTGGGTCAGCTAGTATTAAATAAATGTAGTACATTATTATTCTTGTATAATAATAATATATTAAGTAGTTATTGTTAATATAATCATATCAGAAATAATGCATCTCAATAAATCAGTTAACAATAAGGAAATGATATTCGATTTTTTAAGTTTTCTTTTTTTTTTTTTTTTATTAGGCATATCAACAGATTATGTATATTACATTTCAAACTTAAATAACAGGTTTTGTGGACTTATATCTAGTACATAACCCAATTACAGATATGCACAGCGTTCGTAAGCCTAAGTACATAGCACTATACATATAAGAAAAATTAACATACTACATAGTAATGAATTTAAAATTAAGCTAATCTTACATTATCACCCGTATCTTTATTAGATTTGAAATTTCTCATTATTCTCCATTTATACCCGGCAGCGCTGTTTCCGAAAACGTCAATATCGTACAGTTTCCAGAACTGGTTGTAGGTTCTTAGCATCCTAGATTTGTATATTTATTTATTTCACAAACAAAACAAATCTTTGACATAATTGCTATATAGTGATACAATTTAAGCACAGTATATTTAGTCATATTCACAATTATAATATGATGGGCTCTGCTACCTACACTAGGATGAACCTGTTACATAGGTAGCAGTGATCAGTCGTTATGTATGATACTTGATGCGTGCTTGTAATCATGTATGTGCTAGTAAGATTATCTGTAATGATTGTGAAGGTGAGTGTGTGCACTCGTGTGTGTTGTGTATATGTTAGTGTTGTGTAAGTGTTTGTATGTTTAGGTGCGTGTGTGTGTGTGTGTGTGTGTGTGTGTGTGTGTGTGTGTGTGTGTGTGTGTATGTGTATGTTGTTTGTGTGTGTTAGTTGATGAATGTCAGCAATAGCTCTGTGTTATCGTAGTCCTGTTTTAGAAGCCAATCATTTACTTTTTGTTTCACTGTGTATTTGTTTAGATCCCTTATGTTAAGGTTTTTATGGAGATTTTTGTATATGTACGTACCCAGAACATAGAATTGATGTTTTGCGAATGTCGTTCTATGTGTAACACTTGCCGGCAAGTTTGTGCGTTTATTAGGGTTTGATGTGTCAAGACTAATATGTTTCCTTAATGACGTGCGGAGCACATAGAGTTGGCGGATTGTGAGGACCTTACAGTCGGCATATAGTTGTGTGGTTGGGTATCTATATGGTCTCTTCATCATTACCTTGAGCACTGCTCTTTGCGCCCTCTCAGCCCCAAGAAAACCGGTTTTCTTTGCACCACCCCAGACGGTTATGCAATACCCTATAATTGACTGACAGAGCGCAAAGTAGGTCATTTTCATTGTGTCCAGGTTTGCTGATCCCCTAAGGGATTTGAAAATATGTGTCAGTCGCATGATTCTGTTCGTAAGGGTATCTATATGCTTGTTCCATCTTAGCCCATCATCAATCTGAACACCCAAATATTTCACAGTATCAACTCTTGTTAGTTTGGTACATGTACAAGATGGTGCTGTGATGCATGAGTGAGCTGTAATGTTGAATGTTTTTGGAGGCTGACTTATGTGTCGTATTGAGAATGGTATGTATGCAGTTTTCTTTATATTTAATGATAACAGATTTCGTGTTAGCCATTCCATTACTTTAGTGAGGGCAGATTCAGCATTGGCTTTTACGGCTTCCCAGGTTGGGCCATGGACCACTATTGCAGTATCGTCAGCGTATGCATATAGCTTTGATTTGTCAAGTACCAGTTTGCAAAGGTCGTTCATGTAGATTTGAAATAGGGTGGGAGATAGTATGCCCCCTTGTGGGACGCCGCACGATATTGTATTTTCATCGCTGAGATAGGTATCAATCTTTACAAGTTGTTTGCGATTTTTAAGATAGTCCTTGAAAATGTTTAGTGCCACTCCCCGCACACCTAATCGCTCCAGTTTATCTATTAGTAAGGGAACAGAAACTGTGTCAAATGCCTTGGAGAGGTCCAGAAATATTCCTATACATTTAATATTGCGGTCCAGATTTTGTGCAACAAATTGTGTCAGCTCCAAGACGGCATCTTCTGTGGAAACACCTGACTTGAATCCATATTGGTTGTCAGCTATGATATTAAAATTATTTAAGTATGACCTCAGGCGTCTGTTTAGTATAGTTTCCAGGAGTTTGGAAAGACAGGGTAGTACTGATATAGGTCTGTAATTACCGACACAATCTCTGCTCCCTCCCTTATAGATTGGATGGACTATGGCCCGTTTAAAGTTGTCCGGAAATACGCCAGTTTCTAAGCAGTTGTTGAATATGTGACAAAGTGGTGGAACTAGTGTGCTACAGTTTTGCTTTAGAACTAAGGCGGGTATTCCATCCCAACCTATTGCACAGTTTGATCGCAATTGCAGAATGCAGGATTCCACTTCTGCTTCGTCAACTGCCAATAAAACTAGGGAGTTGAGGGATGACTGCACAGTGTTAGTTGCTGTGGTATTGTTGATGGCACGAGTGTCGGTTTTAGATATTATTTGTGCTGCCATATTTTGGCCTATATTACTGAAATAGTGGCATACCCTATTTATGGACGTCTTGTAATTTCCATCTATGCTTAATAAGTCAGATGGACTAGTGATTGTTTTTTTAGTGTTGGTAATTTCTTTGATAACTTTCCAAAGTGCGTTAGGATTGCGTTTTGCCTTTTCTAGTTGACTCTTTTCATGAGCACGTTTAAGCCTCCGTAGCAAGCTGTTACAGAAATTGCGGTAGCGGGTATAGGTAATCTTTAGTATGATATTATCAGGCGACTTTCTGGCTTTGATGTGCATTTTGTCCCTATTCCTGACACACCTTAAGAGTCCTGGGGTCATCCACGGCTTAATTGTTCTACGTCTATTTGCAATATATTTGTTTTTGGTGTTATCAGCTATTATTGTGGAAATTTTTTGTGTAAATAGATTTGTGGATTTGTTGGCATCCGAGATTGTAAAGATATCGCTAAAATCAGTTTTTTCCAATTCTAGTTTAATCGCTTCATAGTTTAGTTTCGAGATCGTATTTTTAGTTATCTGTGTAGTTTTAAGTTTGGAAATCGCTAATATTACTGCTTTATGATCTGTGATGGACACATCCAGAACCATTGTAGTATTTGCTTGAACTGTCTTTAACAGGGTGTGATCGTAGCATTTTTCCCCCCTGGTTGGCAAAAAGTGTGTTGGCATTAGTCCATGTGATGCATTTAAAATAAGGTACTTTAGGCCATATTCATCCCTATTGGACGGTATTAGGTTGATATTTAGATCGCCCACAAGAACTATATTTGGAAAAGCCGTTAGTTCTATATATATGTTATTTAGGCTCGATAAAAAGTTATCATAATTTTGTTTCGTTTTGTATGACGGGGATCGGTACACCGATACCACCGCCAGCTTATTTTCCATCTCACATATGAGACAACTCCCATCGGTGAAGTCCGGCTCTCTTATAGTGACTCGTGTCCCTATCTTATAAAATATTATGATTCCATCGTTTTGGTTTGAATTACGCTCAGTGGCCTGTGATTGGTAACCTTCCAGAGTGGGAATATTATGAACTTTAGACATCCAGCACTCAGTTAGCACTATGACGTCAAACTCAATTTTTGTCCTATGTATTAGTGTTTGCAAGTTATTAAAATTCCTATTTACGCTTCGAATATTTATATGGAAAATATTGATGTTATTAGCATTTAAGGCAATATGATTTTGACATTCTTCCGGGATGCAGAGTATAGCCCTATCTGCGTTGTTTTCGTCAAGTTCGTAATTTATATTATTTATGGCCGCCATTTAGATAAAAATAGAAGCTTGCCAACTTGTATTGTTGTCGGTGTATTGGTTTTTTTTTTTTTTAATTATTATTATTAGGTTGCTGATTGATATTATTAAAAGGGAGTATTCCAACCTAAGAACATAGTATCTGTTGCAGTATATAGTAGTAATTATGGTGCAATGTAAGATAGTGTGTTTATGTATTGTGAAATAATGTATATGTGGTACGTGTATGGTTAGGTGATTCCGTGGTTGTTGTTTGTGTGTAGATTTAACAAAAACTATATAATTATAACCTATATTTAACACAGCATTGGTAGTTGAAAAGATGCAGTCAGCCAAGATTATATGGAGATCCATGACTAGTCACAAGTTTGTTTTGAGATCTAGTAGACACGCCTCATCTCTTATAAGAATTTGCTTCTCGCCTTCCCTCCTTCGGATAAAGATATTGCCATGAGCAATCCAGCAAAATCGAAAATCATTTTTCTTTGCATAGTCGCGCGATGTGAAAAATAACTTTTTAGTACTAGGTGGTAGTTGTTCACTAATATAGATTGGCCGTCGTTGCCCAGCTATTCCAATAGTTTCAGTATTTATTTTATCGTTGTTTGTTGTTTTACTTTTGTTGAAGGATTGAACAGCAGAGACTAGATTTTGTTTTACTTGTACAGATGAAAGTTCTGCTATCACTGGCCGCGGTGCGGCTGAATCAGCAGTCTTACCCGGCAGGCGGTATACGTCTCTAAGATCTGATGCAGAAATATTAAGTCCCACGACCTCACCAATTTTGTGGACTATCTGTTGCAGACTTGAGCTGGTCTCGGCTTCCTCGTAGGGTACATTTCTCACCTCGATGGACGACGAACGTGATTTAAGTTGTAGGTCATTTATTTTCCTTTCCAGACTTTCAATATACCTCCCTTGCCGTTGGCGTTCCCTCTTCAGCTCCTCTATTTCCCTTCGCAGGTCTTCAAAGTTGCTATTGATAAAGGATATAGACTGCACAATTTCGGTATTTGATTTGCATATCTCTGCGTTAGCTTTTTTAATTTGAGTGTTCTGCGTCTTGATTTCCTTGACTTCAGAGACTAAGTTCGCCAAGGTGTCCTGTAGCTCTTGCATATCGAAGCATTGTTCGCTCCGCGGTGAGGTATCTTGGCGGCGCTTAGTCCTTTTATTATTGGCATTATCGCTCTTTAGCGAGGCGGCATTAGTCTCGGACATTGGTTGGATTTGGGTTTGTTGTGTAGTGCTTCTTGGAGTACTTTGTTTCTTAGGTGGTGTTCGCTGAACGTTAGACATGTTCCAGCGTCAAGAATAAATTGATGCAAACAAAAGAAGTTGTGCGGCAGTGTTGTATTTATTTGTTATTATATCCGAGAGGTCGTAGTTAGCTAGTGCAGCGGTGCATACCGTTCTATAAATAGATTGCACAGAATAAATAGTGTCGTAGCAAATACCAGTCGTCGTTACCGTAGCCCCCAGTTAACCCGCCGTAGCACTGCAGCAGTCGTGACGTATACGTATTTACCATGCGTAGCGTAGCAGATAGTTGTTTTGAAGCGAATTGCAATGTGCGCGGTGGCGCGTTGGTTACGCACCCGCGTCACGTCTATTACCACCACCACCACCGACCTCGCGTTCAAATCCCAGCCGCACACAGGATCACTTTTCGTGTTTCACTTAAAGTGTTAGTACCGAGATTATTTGTATCCCGCTCTAGGACCGCCTAGTGGGCGTAGTAACTAGGTAAAAATGTCATTAGAGTGACAAGGAATCGTGTTTCACTAATTACAACCAATCACAGAATTTATAACGACAATTTGTAAAGGCGATCGACACGCGTCCACTCGCTTATACTGTCACCGACCGACTTCTTAGATATAGGTTCGTTGCGACCAGTGATCGTTCTGAGAAAGGGAATGTGGAAGATCTCGGTGTGAGGGAGTCGTGAGTTAGCTTTACGCGGAACATTGAGACTAACTGACGGTAGCAAGTCCTCACACACCATTGCGCCATTGATAATTTTGTGTAAACATGTTAGATCCAACATGCGTCTACGATGGCTAAGAGGACACATCTCAAAGAACTTCAGTCGAGCATTATAGGACTGGCGGTGGCTAATTCCGTGTGATCGGTATGCCACACGCCTCGTGAAAGATCTCTGAATCGATTCTATTCGGTTGGAGTGAATAGTGTAACAGGGATTCCATATTTGACTTCCGAACTCAAGTACACTACGAACAAGAGAGCAGAATAAAATAATTTTAGATTTGTGGGATTTGAAACTAGCGGTAGAGCGATTAATAAAGTTCGTCATTTTGGCAGCTCTATTGACGATGGAGTCATAATGTGGAATAAATGTGAGTTGTTGGTCCAAAATAATGCCTAAGTCGCGAATCTGATGAACCCGAGTGATCGGTTCACCATTGATTGTATAAGAGGCGATGTGAGGTTTTCTCTTTTTGGTGAAGGTGATATATTGACATTTCATTACATTGAGAGTCATTTTATTGTCCTTGCACCAATTTACGACTTCATTTATGTCATCCTGCAGTAGCTGCACCTCAGACTGAGACTTAATTTCTTTAAAAATTTTCATGTCATCTGCGTAAATGGAGCACGTGGAGTTTTTTATACATTTTGCCACATCATTTACGAAGAGTGCAAACAATATTGGGCCCAAATGTGACCCCTGGGGTACGCCTGAGGTTGATACATAGTGGTCCGACTCAAAGCCACTAATTACCACTGTTTGTGGACGATCCCGTAAGTAAGAATCAAACCAGTTGTGTAACTTGCCACAAATACCATACTGCGCTGCTAATTTAGCAAGTAAAATTTCGTGACTGACTTTATCGAAAGCAGCGCTGAAATCGGTATAGATAGAATCGATCTGTTTGCCACTGTCGATTGATTTTAGTAAGGTGGAGGTATAAGAGATCAGGTTGGTAACAACTGAATGTTTCTCTCTGAATCCGTGTTGTTTATCCGTTAGTAAATGGCTGGTGTGGTTATACAGTATAGGACAAAGAACGGCCTCGAATAATTTTGAAAACGCCTACAGAATCGAGATTGGTCGGTAATTTAAGTTGAAATACCTGAACACTTCCATGCACTTGAAATAAGAATAAAAATAGTGCATAAAATTAATGTGGCAACCTCGAATTGTTTTTAAATTTTTAATTGTATGAACTTGAAATATTACTTTGGCAACATTATGCAACTGAAGTGGAATTACTTCACATACTGAGGCCAATAAATGAGATAAAATTAAAGGATATCAGTCTGTGTCAAGATTAACTAGTAAAATTTTTAACTATAGGAACTTGAGCGCTGTCTAGGTTCGTATTGGCCTCGCTTCGAAATACTGTGCGGTTTCTTAATCCTTAGGCTAACTGCACACACTCATTCATTATAAATGGTTACTTAGCAGCGGCGGCCTTACCCCATAAGGGCGGTAGGTCTTTGCGGGGCACTTTGTCCTTCGTGAAAACCACTGAATTTCATATATTTATTACATGACATATATTTATTAGGAAAATCGATACGGGTTCACCAACTCTGGCATAACATAACATAACATTCTCATCAGGTGGACTGTGTGCTTATTTACCACCTAAGTGGTATAAAAAAAAGATAAAATGCAAGTTACCATCAGCTTCACCAATTATTTCTAAAGCAAATTAGTACCGAAATTACTACTTATTACTCCTTCTGACCCCTCCAGCTAAGTTATATTGTTTGTGTTAGGAGTGGGTTCTCGTCGGTAGTGTAATGGCCAGGATCCGAACCCGGGACCGTAAGCTTTAAACGCTTCAAATTTGAGTTTTGTGTGTAATTTTCAATCAACTGGTTTCATCGTCTTTTTAGTTTTACCGTGTGTCACGTAAATACATACACACGTGTACAGTCACGCCTCAGTGGGGTAGGCAGAGACAGCATATTACATACTTGCTACAATCCTAACAAACACACCACGTGGTTCCCGGCAGAGTAGAATTTGGGCCACCCAATCTCTTCCCATGCGGTGTTGTACGAGGTGACTAAGGTATAGAGCTGTTTATCATCAGACAGATATATACAGCTCAGACTCAGGCACAGATACATGGCTCAAGTCTCAAGTCAACAATAGGATCACCCCCTATTATGTAGGACCGAAAACAATGATTGGTGAAATTCGGTTGTTAATTCACCTCTGCCTAACCCTTCGGGGAGAAAGGCGGGATTATTTGTATGTTTGAACACCTAATTTAACATTAATAGGTAGATAATGTAAATATTAATTGTGTAAAACTCGCCGGGATATTTGCCATGTTATTTTTTTTTCCGAGTAACCGATATTTTGGCGCTGTTGTGTGTTATTGGGTAGACCATATTATGACAAATAGCCCGGCGGTCCTCAGTACACCATGATCATGGCGCTTGTAACAGCGCCGAAATATCGGTTACTCGGAAAAACAATAAAAATGGTAAATATCCCGGCGAGTTGTACACTATTAATGTGAATGACCATGTCCATCTCAAATCATATAATATAAATATTTTCTTAAAGTTGAACTATAAACAAAATTTAATTTAAATAAATATATTTAATTATTCATTAGTAAACCTTTTCCTGTTAAATTGCTATAATTTATAGATACTTTAGCTTCCCACGCTCAAATAATAGCCTAAAACGACTTCCAAATATTTCAAACCAATTTGTTCTGGTTTTAAGTATTTGGAAGGTGTCCACCATTGTTGTTATGCAAATTTATTTTAAACTAGTCCTATTTACATTAGTACAACAGTGGTAAATAAATTGTAATTTATTGAATATCTCATTAAACTGATTATAATAATTTACATACAAACATACATATAATCCCGCCTTTGTCTGTTGGCTTCTCTGGTGTTACACACGTCTATAGGCCACGGTAACCACTTTCCATCAGGTGGGCCGTGCTCTTGTCTGCCACCTAAGTGGTATAAAAAAATAAAAATCTGTGACCGCGTTAACTACTTTCAACAGTTGATGTAGGCTTTTGAGCCGAATTTTATTTTAAGGAGACGTTTGTGTAAAAGAAAATTTTAATAAAAGGGAAGAGGAAGCGATCCAAACAGTTAGCTACTGTTTAAATAAACCGATGCGCGGCATTCGAATAAATATCGTTAAAATATAATCGATAAATTATCAGAACTTTTCCGTTCAGTTTACAGTTGTTGCAGTCTAAATCCGTCCGCGTGTATGTTGAGCTATTTTCAGCTCAAAACATACGAAAAAATCTGGCTGTTGACCTTGTCCGTACGCTGTATATAGGTACAGTCAGCGTCAGAACGATCTTGATTAGTTACAAAGTCTTAAGATGAAATATTTTTTTTAACCCTCGACGCAAAAGCGTCGCAGCGTTATAATAAGTTTGACATGTGTGTGTGTGTGTGTGTGTGATTGTGTATATATCTGTGGCATAGACAACAGGAAGGGGGAAAGCCAAGGCATTAAGATCATTGTGAGTACTTTGTTGAAGATTTTGTTTGCGTTAAGATATATATCAGATGCTGACTGTACGTTACGTAATAAACGTTTTTGGATCGCAAATGAAATCGATTTCTGGAGTAATCGTTCAAGCTCGGTAGTAATTCGATTCAGTATTCATGCGATTACTTTATTTCGTTTGTTACGAGTAGATTTCAATACTGAAAAATGATATTTATGTAGTATTGATAACTGATGTAGGTACCATAAACAGACATATTTCTGATCAATTTTAGATATTTTTGTATAATTTTATTTATGGAGCCAATTTGAACACAGTGATAGCTGTCACTCGTCCCCATCCCCATACAAATAAATTAAGTTTCTATTTCGGACGGCAATTTAATACTAAACAACTTATAGTTAAAAAAATTCATGTAAAATTATATGACTAATTCAGTAAACAAAAAAACTATTTCAATTCAAGATGACGGAGAACGTAACGAAACGAATACCACGTAAACTAAATTTTGACTTCCGAACAAATTCCGAAAGAAAATTACTAGGATTTTTTTTCTTTGTGGAAGAGGTTATGTCCTATGTCGGCTCGAATCGACTAAAACGCACGGTGCCTGTGAGTCGTATTTGGTTGCCGAAGGTGAGGTTCACAGGCATATCCCTCGCACTCCGGCCGACCCAGGATCTTGGTAAAACTAATAATAATCTTTCAATGATGCATGTTTGAATTTTGAATCCTGCGGCTATAATAACGTCGTGTTGTGTTGTCGACAGTGACTAGGGTAGCCAGAGCTTACTGGAGAGTTTTTGTGCTGTCAATAGGAAGTCCAAAGGCTTTTCCTTCTTTGTCTTATGCCCTGACGGCACAAAAACTCTCTGTGCTTCAGGGTTGGTAGCACGAGAGTGACTCTGCTGGTGTTGCACACGTCCATAGGCCACAGTAACCACTTTCCATCAGACTGGCTGTGTGCTTGTCTGCCACCTAAGTTGTATAAAAAAATAATGTTGAGTAGAATTGGATATGCGCGTGGTGTCCGGCAGAGTAGAATTGGGTCCACCTCATCTCTTCCCATGCGGTGTCGTACAAGGCGACTAAAGGATAGGGCTGTTTAACATCAGACATATATATACAGCCAGCATGGCTCGAGTCAACAGTAGTGCCCGGAATACGGCAATAGGCTCGCCGATTACAATTATTGGTGAAATATGGGTGGCAATTCACCTCTGCCTCCGGGAATAAAGGCGTGATTACATGTATGTAGAATTGGAGAAATTATCAGAAGTCTCAATAATATACATGCGAGCGGAGTCACAGACATCAAGCTAGTAGCCTTATATATCTCTTAGATTCTAGCCTTGAACTACATTACATAACTAATGATACACCAAAAGTCAACAACACAACAACAGACACTTAATGTGTCTTAAAACAACGCCCACTTACAAGTTTTCTACTCGCGGATGTGTTTATATTAATATACCTTCTAAATATTGCCCGCGACTTCAGCGTTACGTTCGGAATATATTAAGATATGTTCACTGCTGTAACTCAAACCTATGTGTTATACCTACTTTCATGTACTTTAAAGGAGGTAGTACACGGCGGTATATCTGCCCGATTGAGCAGTCCGACTGGGGAAGTACCTCCGCCCTACAGAATACCGCGTTTATAATAACTTCGTGTTGTGTTCCCAGCGGTGAGTAGGGTAGCCAGAGCTCACTGGAGAATTTGTGCCGTCAGTGGGAAGACTAAAGGCTTGTCCTGATTTGTCTTCTACTGACGGCACAGAAACTCTGTACTTACAGGGTTGGCAGCGCGACTGTGACTCCTCTGGTGTTACAGACGTCCATAGGCCACGGTAACTACTTTCCATCAGGTGGGCCGTGTGCTTGTCTGTCAACTAAGTGGTATATAAAAAAAATCATATTGTGGAGAAACTGACTAATACTGATTACAATTTATTATTAATTTCTACCAAAATTTATAATTTTCCAATTTCTACTATTCATAACCATAGAGACGCGATGTTTAGCTGTCATTTGCGTTTTGTTATTCCAAGTCAGATTGCGTCAGATTGTATTCTCTTTGACGTGTCACGTTACACGGGAACGCGATTGAACGGGATGAAAAGTATCCTATGTCGAGATGGACGTTCAATCTGGTTCTAAGCTACCTCCTCACCAATTTTCAACCTAATCGGTAGAGCCGTTCTTGAGTTAGTGTAACAAACACGATTTTATAAATAGATCGGTTGTTGAAATCTAAAGCACATAAATTTTACTTCGCTTGAATATTGTTTTGGACATACAACTTTTGCCTTGTCGCCATCTTTTTATATCATATTTGGGCGAATAACTAAAAATATACTTTAAATTATAATCAACTTGAAAAAAAAATAGATAACACACACAGCATCATAGTGTTGGTTTTGGTTGTATCCAAAACTTGTGGAGTCCGCATTACTATTCTTTTATCTATCGTACTTTTACGTGAGTGACATTTTTATACAACTTAGGTGGCAGACAAGCACACGGCCCACCTGATGGAAAATGGTTACTGTGACCTATGAACGTGTGTAACACCAGGGAAATCACACCGGTGCTACCAACCCTGTAAAGACAGAGATTTTCTGTGCCGTCAGTGCAGAACACAAAATTAGTACAAGCCTTTAGTCTTCCCACTGACAGTACAAAATCTCTCCAGTGAGCTCTTCTCAATGCATTCTCTTGGGTGAAGGTTTAATCCAGTCAATTTGATGCAACTATGAAGAAATGTCACTATAATGACGACATGACGGCAACTAGGCTGCTAGTAAGCCACCATATTTAATTCATAAATAATTATAGTGAATATATATTTACAGTAATAAGAAAATTACTTGGAAATTGTTGGCAGGTATTTGCGATTTCATCTCTTGTTTCGATGTGTACATTGCATTTCTGTTTATTGGGCCATCATTTATTGAGAAATATTACATGACATAACATAACATAAACTCACGCCTATATCCCCGAAGGGGTAGGCAGAGGTGCTAGCACCCATATTTCGCCAGTTTATGTTTAGGTCCCAATGTAATAGGTGGCGAGCCTATTGCCATTAACCGGGCACTTATAAACCTGCGATAAATACACATAACTTCGAAAAGCATCGAAAAGTCATTGGTGTGTGTCATGGTAAAACCTGGGATCGAACCCGAGACCTCGTCTCAGCAATCCATTACCCATACCAATAGGCTACCGCGGTTATATTAAGAGAAGTAAGTAATATTAATAACAACATACTGTATCAAGCAAGTTTTGAAGTATTAAAATAAAATTACATACATATAATCTCGCCTGGAGAGTTAGACAGAGGTGAATTAACACCCACATTTCACCAATAATTGTATTCGGTCCCACGTAATATGCGAGTCTATTGCCGTATTCCGGGCACTATTGTTGACTCAAGGCATGCATGCGAGGCTGAGTCTGGGCTGTATATATCTGCCTGATGTTAAACAGCCCTATCCCTTTGTCGACTTGTAGGACACCGCATGGGAAGAGACGGGGTGGTCCTAATTCAACTCTGCCGGGATGTATTTTCCCAATGTCTAATCTACCCCTGTACCAAATTTCATCAAAATCGATTCAGCAGTTTAGGCGTGAAATCGTAACAGATAGACAGAGTTACTTTCACATTTATAATATTAGTATCTACAGATGATGATGCAAGAAACCTACCTAACCGTTACATTATAAGGATTATACAGAATGTAGTTGTTTGTAGAAATCTCCCTTTTTACTGTCGAATAAAAGATCAACCTGTATATCAGGATCTTCCAGGAGGAAGGACACGGCGGTATTTCCGCCCAATTGAGCAGTCCGACTGGGGAAGTACAGAATACCGCGGTTATAATAACTTCGTGTTGTGTTCCCGGCGGTGAGTAGGGTAGCCAGAGCTCACTGGAGAATTTGTGCTGTCAGTGGGATGACTAAAGGCTTATCCTGCTTTGTCCTCTACACTGACGGCACAGAAACTCTGTGCTAACAGGGTCGGCAGCGCGACTGTAGCTTCTCTGGTGTTACACACGTCCATAGGCCACGGTGACCATTTTTCATCAGGTGGGCCGTGCGCTTGTCTGCCACCATAGTAGTATAAAAAAATCAAGCGAATGTGAGATTTATTTCAATTACAATGTATTATCATTTACTCAAAAGTTACATTTTGTTCTTAAATCAGTATCGTGACTGATTGCGCACGATTCTGTTAGGCGCAGGCGCAGGCGTAGGCGCCGCCATTACACAATATTACCGTAAGTACTAGCTGCCCAGGCGCATTATATACATTGGGGCACATATCTTGGACTTAAGTAGCGAAACAAAGGAGGACCTGACGTGCGTGTACTGTATTGTAATAATCTATGCTTGGTGAATTTGATCTCGTCCACCGCCATAGCATGCCGTGTTATCCTCAAAAGACACCAAAGACTATACAGCACATTATAGGTCTAAGATATATGACGCAAGTTACATTTTAGTGCGGAGATTACGATAATTTTTGGTGATTTTATATAAATTGTGATAGAGAACGAAAGCACAAAAAAAGTAATACACAAAAGTTATATAATGTGGATAGTACCGAAATAAGACCCTCGGTGACTGTTACGTGAAATCGAAAAAGCTGGCGAAATTTAGGTATTAAATCACCTCTGCCTACCCCACCGAAATTTATAAAGAATGAGTAAGTATATTACTATGTAAGAAAAGAATTATGAAAGTAGAAGCGAAAGATATATACCTACCAAGATCGTAGCGGGTGGAAACATGTGATTTCTGCCTACCCCACAGGGAAATAGGCGTGACTGTATGTATGAGTATTATTTAAAATTAGTAAACTGTATCAAATAAAACATTTATATTACAAAAAAAAGTTTCGTGATAACTACTTATAAATAATACATTATTTAATTAATCAGAAATCGTGTACAATAATAAATACACATATTTGTACAATCCAGTATTAATCAAATGCCATAGCCTCACAGCGTAAGATTATCAATCTATTTGATATACTATATACATTAATCGTTAAGGCTGACGAGCTTTTTTCGAATAGAGAACAAAAGCAGCAATGAATGTCGTGGGACTGCATTCAGTCGGTGGACAGAACAGGCGCCGGGTGGTTCAATAGTGAGGTATCGTTGGCTTTACTGCGGGGGAACGAACGCGCGCTCTCAGTTCGCAGTCAACGTCTTGGAGCGAAACCATTCGCTCGCCCCCCATCCTATACGCAGCGGTTTTCAAATTTCGAATTCTACTTCGAAAATCGAACGCGCTGCACTTTTGCCCCCGAGAAAGTGACTCGTGATATTAAAAAAATAACCGGTGTTGCTATTAAAAAACAAGTTGAAAAGGATATTTTTGAATTGTCTTGTGATTCGCATGTCGTTGTTTATTCTACGGTAAGTTTTTTAAATTATTTATTAATATTAAAAAATATAATTATTTTACTGAATTAAGGTAAACTATATAGGTACTGTATATACTCCACAATATTTCTACATTAATCCTGACCTGCCTCACTGTTTTTTTTTTAATTTTATGACAGTTACAATTGACAGTATGACAGTTAAAATTTCAATGACAGATAAAAAATATATAATGACGTCACAGTACACGATAGCGTGATATAACAGCATTGTATTGGTTTCATTTTCTTTGCCCGACGAAGTAACAATGACATTTGAAATTATAAATGTTGCGCGAATAACTTTGTTCACGTGAGAATGATATCTGTGTGTAATTATCGATAATCACGTTAAATACGAAAATGGATTATTACGCTATGTATGTACAGTCACAAAGAAAATAACATTTTCATCTTTCATGGTACGCAACACGTACGCAACGAGTGCAACTATAGCGGATTTAAAAAAATAGAGCCATGCTTTTTGGGTTCCGTACCTCAAAAGGGAAAAAAACGGAACCTTCGTTGTCCGTCTGTCTGTCTTTCGAGACCTTTTTTACCACATACTCATGTCTATAATGTCTTAAAACTGAGCAAAAATCAAACTTCTAAGCAACGCATTCAAAATATATTACTGTTTATGTAGCTTAAGTAACGAAACCCTCGGTGCACGAGTCCGACTCGCACTTGACCGGCTTTTTTCAAATTCAAATTCATTATTTTTGTGGATTATACAATCCATACAAATTGTATAAATGCAAACGTAACTCTGTCAGTCTATATGTTTTCACGCCTAAACTGCTGAACCTATTTTGATGACATTTGGTATAGAGGTAGATTAAACCTTGAGAAAGGACATAGATTTTTTGTAATATAGTTGAAAAATTCGACTCTAAAAGCTTAATCTTAGGCTCACAAAAATATAATGTATTTATATATATTTTTTATATATCTTTTATTAAAAATTGAAACTTATTATAAATTTTTAAATAATATGAGAATTTTGAAAGAAATTCTAAAGCAATTAATATGCTAACTTTTTATTTAAATTTAAATCGGATTAATTAAACGCCTTGGATGTTTATTTTTCCGATATACATCTATGTGACAATGATCCTGATTATGACAACGTTTAATCAAGTTTTTTTAACCATAAATCAATCCGCTCGGTTTTTATTCATTTGTTGATGTGCAGTCGTTCATTTGCTGAGCCATAAATATAGATGAGGCAGTCATAAAGCTGTTCTTTATCACGCACTCCTGCGCACGTCGCGAGCGATCGCACAAAAGACATCAACGAACGCATATAAACATTACACAAGAAAATGATTGTTACACAAAACTGTCATTATCTACACAAACCGGTGTATGTCTGTCCGCTCGTGTTTAGAACGTTACGCCTACTATGAATGCTTGCAAACTGGATAGGTGCTGCGCAGGTGAACGTTACGTAAACGAGAACGAAATCTGATCGGAATTTTTGATATTAGATATTTGATTTTTTTTTCTTTTTGTACATTAGACATTACTATTTTATAATCAGGCTCACCATGATGTATTAAATCGATTTTTTGTGTTATGGATGAGATAGAAGGATGGAGATAAATAGAATATCTAAATAGGATAGGGCATTGGTACCCTGGAAGTACCTCTGCCCTATAGAATACCGCGGTCATAATAACCTCGTGTTGTGTTCCCGGCTGTGAGAATGTAGCCAGAGCTCGCTGGAGAGTTTTTGTGCTGTCAGTGGGAAGACTAAAAGCTTGTCCTGCTTTGTCTTATACACTGACGGCACAGAAACTCTCTGTGCTTACAGAGTTGGCAGCGTGAGTGTGACTCCCTTGGTATTGCACATGCCTATAGGCCGCCGAAAAACAACCTTCCATCAGGTGGACTGGGTGCCAAATAAAATGGTTAAAAATTTTGGTTATGCCCGATTCCTCCCGAATGTTTTTTTTTGTTTTATAATAGCGTTGTCAAACGCTATTTTGTAACCGAAAAATATTCACCACTATCCGATCGCTAATTCTGGTTGCATTGCACTTTGGGAGCCCTGAGAGAAGAACTTGCCTACGTCAATCAGCTAGTAATCCAGCTTGCAAACTGATACACTAGCTGATAACTGGAATACTAGCTGGTAACTGGTATAATAGCTGGTAACTGGTATACAACTGGGCCCCAAAGAACTCGACAGAGACCCACTCTGACCTACTTAGTAGTATAGAAAAAAGTTGATTCATACTCGTGAAGTAGGTAGTAACTTTCTGTTTAATTTAGCACTTCACTGAATCAGAACATTAAATAAAGTTATATAAAAATATATAAAAATGTTATTAATTTAAATGATTTAAAGGCGATTATATATTTTAATGTGAAATCTTTGGATCGCAATCAATAAAATTGTACGAAACTGCGTAACTTTCTCCGTTTAAGGTTCCGTATTTCAAGAGGAAAACATCGGTATCTTAGAGAATCACTGTTTTGTCCGTGTGTCTGTCTGAAGACCTTTTCCTCAGGAATACGTGCATTTATCTAGTTAAAATCATACCTCATACTCAGTTCTGTAATATAACGTCTTGAAACTGCGCAAAAATGTAACATGTAAGTGAACGCAATCAAAATATATTGGTGTTAATGTAACATTAGTTCGTTCCTGAATAAAATTTTGTACGGAATCCTTGGAGTGTGAGTCCGACTCACTCTTGACAGGCTCTTTTTAAGTATTTTTACGGCAATAATTTTAAATGATTTGACCGCATACGTGTTTTCCTCTACTTACAAAACCGGGTTCTTCAAGCGATGCGTGAAAACGCATCTGTCAAGCTCATCAAGAAAGAAAGAAAGAAGAAAGAAAAGAAAGAAAATACATTTTATTATTGGTGGAACACAAACATACTTAAAACTAAATAGTGTTATTTATTATATTATTTAGTGCTTGTATTGGGCACATTTAGTTTACGCCAAGAATGGGACCAGTTCAGCATAATGCTGAGCACGACGTGCCCAGCGCTGGTTTTCATCTGGTTAGGGATTACCATATTGGGATTGTCAGCATCTAGGCTGGTGGTCCATATTATCTAGAATCCACCCTAGTTCCTCGCCATTCAACAGATTGTCGTCACTTGATGAGCTGTATCTATTGTAAATTGTTTGTTTGTTTATACGTGCTAAACTTAGAACCCATATTTGTGATTGGAATATATATTTCTTCAGCTCCGTTCTTCAGGGAGCAGAAGCATAATAACCAAAAATAACTAGTATATCGAGTAAAACCGCGGGGTAAAGTTAATGTAGAATACAAGTTATTACTAAGTATTACTGAATAGGTATAATTCGACTTAATTAAAGCTGTTACAAAATGTAGAATACACACTTGCTCACTCATAATTTTTGCGCTTGCAACATTTTTTTAACAGGATGTTTGAAATTCTTTGTTGTATTTTTATTTGCTGGTAACCTTCTATATTTTATCCACAATAATCATTATTATAGTCTAAAAAAGAAAACAAAAAGCACGTAGATATAAAAGCACAAATCTAAACGAATATCATAAAGCTGATGAGTTTAGTTTGTTTGTTTGGTTGAACGTGCAATTTTTTTTATACCACTTAGTTGGCAGACAAGCACACGGCCCACCTGATGGGAAGCGGTTACCGTGGCCTATGGACGTATGCAACACCAGAGGTATCACACTCGCGCAGCCGACCTGATTAGAAATATAAATTCTTTTGTGTTGAATAATCCGTTAATAGAGAAAGCTTACAGGCTATATAGCATCAAGCTACTATCCAAAAAAGACTATCCGAGTTTCGTATGATGACAGAGAAAAAATACAAGTATCACCACACCATCACATCCGAGGGGTATTAAGAAGCGACTGACGGAAAATACGCAGGCGATATCACTTCGAGAGAGGGAAATCCCTGTACCAACCCATCTGGGCAGCGTGGAAACAGTGAGCCAAAGCCTCCCAACATTAAGAGAGTCTTATGTTCAGCAGTCGCACTTCGATAGGCTAATTGATTGAAACTTATCGAGCGTAGCCGGGACTCAGGCTGCTAGTATAAAAATAACAAAATATCTAGTGCTAAGTATAACATATCGTCGCTTAAACTCGTAACGCATTCTCGTCCATATGTGTTTATGCATATGGGTGAATATGCGTTGTGATTATTTTTACATATGTAGTGTTAATACTGAAACGTGTATTTTTATGCGTGCATGCTCCAATTTGCAGTGTTTACGTATTTATTTCTTTTTCAGTATGATGTAATGGAATAGTTACTTCATAACAATACAATCTAGCCTTGAGGCTAATAAGTAATTTAAATTTAACTTCACTTGCTTAAAATTTACAGAGTAAAGAATGCGTCCATTGCTGTGGCAAATCTTCAAAATCTATGTCGGTGTAATTTCCAATAAATTCTAATTTGTGATGGAATGGAATAGGTTTATAATAGGGACCCCTTTTTTGCACTTTTTATGATCTATTATAATGAAAAGACACTATTCTTGTATTTTTCAATGAAATGAAAAATTTAATGATATTTTAAAGCGTTTAATATGCTAACTATTCAAATCGATTATTATAGGAAAAATTGAATCAGTTCAGGTGGAATTCGAACCCGCTATCTTTCCCTTCCCCATTGTCGCCGTAAGACGGAGATATATAGGAAGACTAGCTGACCCACCCCAGCTTCGCCCGGGGTATATTTTGAAGCTTCATATCCCTTTAGGTTTTAGTCATCAAAATATGTATGAAAAATTGCCGGATTTGTTAACATTTATTATCAATGCTCCGCTCCCTTAAGTAGTAGCGTGATGATATAGCCTAAAACCTTCCTCGATAAATGGACTACCCAACAGTGAAAGAATCATTTAAATCCGACCAGTAGTTCCAGAGATTAGCGCGTTCAAACAAACAAACAAACTCTGCAGCTTTATAATATTAGTATAGATTTGGTCGATATCAGGCTTGGTTTAGTGGCTCTGTGGTCTGAGCATTCCTCATGTAAGGGAAAGATCGCAGGTTCTAATCCAGCCAGAATTGATTAAAAAAATTCCTATCTTAATCAAAAGAAAGAATTGTTTACAAGAATTCAACAAAGCCCAAAAAAAATTAAGTGCCGAGATTCCGTTACATACAAACCCGCAGATAAACATAGCAACCTAACAAAAGTTTGAAATGCTCCAAATTGTTCTAGCCGTTCTCAAGTTTGGCGCATTACAACAAAAACGATTCATTTTTATTTATATAAGAAGATTGTATCCGTATGTCTGTATTACCGATTACGTAATTGTGTGAATTACATAAAATTCACACAATTACGGGGTATGATAGAAAAACCGGTGAAAAAAACCGTTATGAATAATTATTATCGGTTTCTTTGAAAAACTTTAATTTGTCTGGCTTAATAAATAATTATATGACTATATGACAGGATAATTTATACACCCTGTTCGACAACCTGTGCGGTTTGTTAGTAGACTAGTTCGAGCTAGGTCAGAGATCGTGGGTTCGATTCCCGCTCAGTGCACATATGTGCATGCATATACAATGAATGAATATGTCTATTTGCAGTCACTTCCATGCAAGCTTTGGATAAAACTAAGATTGAGAGAGGATTGTAGATTATGATGACCTAATTTTGATGACATCGATTTGTTTATCAATTCAAAAACAAACTACAAACAGACAAACAAAATTAAATAACAAAGTTATGTCTAATTATATGTTATTTCCTGATAAAATAAGTTTATAAAAATATGTAGATGAAGCTATATATCTATTGTAAATAATGATTAATTCTTTTATTAACGTTTTTCATTAACATTAATGATGACATTAATATACTTTTCCGCATGATAACGTTGTGATCTCATTATTATTTTATTCTATGATTTAGTTCCGTTTCAAATTCAATGGAACTAGAACCAAATTTAATAAGTATCGTCTCATAGAGTTCTCACGCTCTCCACCTTGCTCGCGGCGATGGTCCGCTGCGCGGATGCGTGGGCGGCCGGCGCCTCCTTCTGCGAGCAAGTAATGCTCGTGAAGGAGGAGGCGGGGCGGGAGCGGCAGCGGAAGCGACGAAGGATCGCAAGCCAAGCTGCCCGCGTACGAAGGCAACTCGGGCGTCGGAGGTCGATGAACGACCTCCGCCCCCCATGAGCGCCGGCCTTTTGACAGGTGGAGCCGCCTGTCACCCTGGCAGAAGCAGGCCGCGGCGGTGGCGCGCGTGGCGCGCCTCCCCGTTTCCGGGGACGAGTTGGGGACTCTGTAGTCCCCACACCCGAGAAGAGGGCCAGATCGTGAGAGATGGCCCTGGGTCGGCCGGGGTGCGAGGGATATGCCTGTCAACTTCACCTTCGGCAACCAAAGCGACCCACAGGCGGCGTGCGTTATAGTCGGTTCGAGTCCGACATAACCTCCTTCGCCGGCTCCGGTGGGGAGGTATCCGTGGGGATTTTGCGCACGTAAAAAAAAAAAAAATATGTATCGTCTCATTAGTTCCGCGAGACAAGAGCAGTGGGACTCACCCAAGGAGGGCCACATCGAGAAAGATGGCTCTGGTTCGGAAGGGGTGCGAGGGATATGCCTGCCAACCTCAGCTTCGGCAACCAAAAACGACCCGACCTTGCGTTATAATCGGTTTGAGTACAACATAACCTCTCCCACAGGCGACGGCGGGAAGGGGAGGTTTCGTTATCCTTTTTTTTTATCCCACTAAGGTGACAGACAAGCACACGGCCCACCTGATGGAAAGTGGTTACCGTGGCCTATGGACGTTTGTAACACCAGAGGAGTCACAGTCGCGCTGCCAACCCTGTAAGTACAGAGTTTCTGTACCGTCAGTGTAGAAGAAAAAGCAGGACAAGCCTTTAGTCTTCCCACTGACAGCACAACTTCTCCAGTGAGCTTTGGCTACCCTACTCACCGCTGGGAACACAACACGAAGTTATTATAGCCGCGGTATTCTGTAGGGCGGAGGTACTTCCCCAGTCGGACTGCCTTGCAAATCTTTCACACGTAAAGAAAATAGTGGGACTAATAAGACAATTGGAACTCGTGAGTACCATTCTTACCATTGAATAAAAATTAGGCTTGGAACTGATTGGAAATAGTGAATATTTTTAACGTGTTATTAATAGTTACGTCATGCGTTTGGTGGTTTTCAAAAATGGCACTTTTTTAATGATAAATATACCAAGGCGGTTCTCAATTCGAATTATCTATGAATTTTAACAGAGTAGGGCATAATCTAATTTTTTTCTTCATAACCTTTCCAAATTTAAAAATGACAATAGTATGTTTTTATTTCAAAAATTCAAACTGTCAGTTACCAGCAACAAATATTTCTGTTTGGTGTTGACGTTAGATATGTGTATAATTTAGCAACGTCCCACGCCGTTTTAAATATGCATATTTCTGTACATTAATATGTATTAAACAAAATTCTTTAACGTACATGACAAGTTCGTATATTTTTTCGCAAATGGCATTGAATTTCCATAAACAAACAATCTGCATTGTTCATTTACAGCTTATAAATGTAAAATGGCCATTCACGTGCAAATTTAGATCAAATAAAACAACACGCGAACAGCTATTATAAAAAAAATACGAAAAATGTATTGGATATGATAACTTAAACGTAAAAAATAACTATACAAAACTGTAATTCACAAAAAGATGAATTTTAAAATATTTTATTTTTATAAAATAAAATTGAGCATTTTTATCTGTATTTCACATGAGGCATAACGCAAAAAACCTGTTGACGCTTCGCGTGACATAATTGGTTCTGGTAGATATTATTTAATGACGTCACGAACAAAAATGCACGTGACTGAACGTTTTTCGTCCACTTTTTGAGGTAATAAAGTGAAATTGTGTTTTTTCCTAATTAATAATGCTTTACGGAAAAATGAAGAATTGTAACGTGTATTAAATAAATTTCGATATATTTTAAGACAAGTTACCGAAATTTGACAAAATACTCAATTTCGTATAAGTAGTACTTAAATTCTTAGTAATGTTTATTATTCTACTGCGCATCTTACTCGTACTAAACTGAACAAAAATATTTTATTTATTTATTATATACTTTATTGTACACCACTAATAAATATCATTACAAAGTCCATAACAAGGAATCAGTACATTGGGTGACCTTATCGCTTTTAGCGATTTCTGCCAGGCAACCTTTGGATGATGGTGATTAAAGTTGTAGGAATGAGTGGTAGTTGTTTGGCGTACTTTTACAAAACAAATATGTACATCTTAAATGTTTTATTGAAGTGAAAAACTCTTTAGGCGCACTTGGCGGTCCAGCTGGAGAATGCGTTACGGGAATTCGCATCAGCTATCAAATAAAGAAACTGCATCAAAATCATTCCATCTTTGCGTACGCTTCCCTTTTACATTATTAATAACCATTGTGTTGGAATGCCATGGAATTCCTTTGTCCGCACTTAGCCTCCTTTTTTGGGCCATTGTGCGTGTAGAGTACTGGATAGAGCAGCCAGCCTAGCTCCGACCAAAAACGCAGAAGCTTACTGGGGACTTCACAGGTTTCACGGAGCAACCTTATTGTGCCGAGGATTTGTGATTGTTCAGGGGCTACTACCTTGCATTCCAGTATTACGTGGGCGGAAAATCAGTCCATAATACTGGGGATGATAGTATGTTGACGTTTGCACACCATTAATGGCTCAGTATAAAAGGTATTTGAACGCACTTCTAATTATGCAGCAACGTATACTGTTTAGACTTTTATCAACATTGTAGATTAAACTTTCTACAGCTATGTTTACGGAAATGGGCGGAAAATGGTGATTTATTAAATGAATAGTTCAGTATAAGTGATAGTTGCAGGTACTGGCAAAGCAGCCATGCTTGGCATAATAGACAAACTAGCTTGCAATCAGCTTACTTTATTGAGAATGAATCGTTTTACGTAATGTCTATAGTACTTCTTTTTATATATTGCTGTCGTGCTACTTTCGGGTATCTAGTTTAGATCTTATTCTACTGATTACTATATGTAATTATAAGGATACCGTGATTTAGGTGTCTTAAATTTTGGTACAATTCGGCATTTTTAGCAAAAAATATTGCCAAATAACATAAAGGTTACATTCATTGCCGGTGACTCCACTCTAGGCAAGTCTACTAGGCAGTAAACCTTAGACCAGTCGTGAGGATTATTGTGATATAATTTATGGTTTATGGTTTTGAGCTCCTCTACCGTGGGGATTTTCGCACATTAAAAAAAAAAAATAAGTTCCTGTTGGTCACGGTTACAGGAGCATTATGTTTCGCAGATTATGTACGAGTATAATATCGTTTTTACGTGTATCATAAAATAGAGGCATTTTTATATGATTATAAATAAGAATCCTGTAATTTGAGTTAATTCAAGGTTTCTGTACAACATCCTTATTATATTATAATGAGGTAAGCAAAAGTCAAGGTATTATGTCTGATCTGTTATAGCAGTTGAATCCAATTATTGAAAAAAAAAATCTATCTATCTCCGTGTTAGATACATTATGACCACGATTGGTAAATATTTTAGAATAAACGAAATCTATTCTTAAGTCGTTTCGTGCACAAAATAATGAGATATTGACACTTACAATACCAATTGATACAGATATCTCAGATTAACTTTGTAACTACTTTATAACCTTCGGCCTTGTAACGTCAGTTCTTGCTTTGTTCAACGGCCATCAGGAAACCAAGATCAAATCTATAGTTTTAATTTGGATTAGTTGATTATTAACACATTTTTTGTTTTTTTTTAAACCTTCTTTTAAAATTTACTTCTTTTGCACTGTAAAAGGAAATGTTCTGGATTCCAATTGCAATCGCTTGCAAATTAGATATTTGCCTGTTCAGTCAAATTAGTTAAGTACTTGTTACGGCAAAACGGTAGTTATAAAGCAAATTTTATGAAATAACTTATAGTGACGTCATAATATTTAATAGTCAAATCATTTACTTATTTATAGGTTGAATCGACGATTAAAAATAAATAAAAGCTATCAAATAAAAACAGACGCAACTTCTACCGTTCTTGGTTCAATAAGCTCAATAAAATAATTTATTTGAACAACAGAAAAATACCAAACTGTACAGAATTATTTAAAAAAATAATACAACTTGCCTGCTGAAAATTATAACCAAAAGGGCTGTTTAATCCGTTTTTATATTTCGTTGGCTGAGTGATCTTCACCCCAGCTGCTACTGGCTACCTACAAAAGAATAATAAAGAACTAGTATATGAATATACAAAAATGCCCACAGCAACAGTCTATCATCGCACCGCTCGCAGTAGGCAGGGAAATCTTCCCCACACATTGCTACATGAGACGGTGCGCACTGTCCGGTCTGAAAGAAACCATGCACACTCAAGCTATGCATGAACTCCTTGCTGTGGTTTTCCCATGCGCCTACAATATAGAGTTCTTCAAAAGGGGCATTAGATGTTGCACAAGGTCCATATGCCTTGTCTGCCACCTAAGTGGTATAAAAAAATGGGAAAGCAAGAAAAAGAAACAGAAAAGAACGGCATTAAAACAAACAGTGCGTGAAAGTTTATATAATTTATTATTCAAAATACGTAAACTTAATGTTCATGTCCACTGTGGGCAGTTTTTATTAAAATACGATCAATATTACAAATTATTACAAAGAAACGAATAAAAAATCAGTAATAAGGAAGTACTTACAACTTTGAGCGGTTTTTATGCGTAAATGAAAAATTTAATAACGTTCTTCTTTGACGGTGGAACAGTGGTACCTTGTTAGAAATTGCGGGTTCGATTACTTTTGGGGCCATTCAAGTATTACGTAAGTACTAAAGGGGGGAGGGGGGATCTATGCCTTGCTTATTTTTGATAACATGGGGGAGGGGGTAGATTGAGAATGAGAATGATTACTTAAGCAGTAGTTATTTACTTTTTCACACATAATATATAGCATGCATTGCCCATACATTACCTTAGAAAACAAATATGAAAAGATATATGGGTATAGGATAGAGGTACCAATGTTTACGTAAATTGAGGAGGTAGGACACGGCGGTATTTCCACCCAATTGAGCAGTCCGACTGGGGAAGTACCTCCGCCCTACAGAATACCGCGGTTATAATAACTTCGTGTTGTGTTCCCGGCGGTGAGTAGGGTAGCCAGAGCTCACTGGATAGTTTTTGTGCTGTCAGTGGGATGACCAAAGGCTTGTCCTGCTTTGTTCTCTACACTGACGCCACAAAATCTCTGTTCTTACAGGGTCGGCAGCACGAATGTGACTCCACTGGTGTTACACACGTTCATAGATCATGGTAACCACTTTCCATCAGGTGGGCCGTGTGCTTGTCTGCCACCTAAGTTGTATAAAAAAAAGCAAAGCATGGGGGGGGGGGAGCGTTGCGTACTTTTGTTCACAACAATTATTTAGCCCTTTCCCCCATAAATATATTTCTGTACCAAATTACATCAAAATCGGTCCTCTCGCATCCCCGCATGAGGCCTAAGTCTCGTCCTTCGAAACCAGCAGCATTCGCAACACTGTGACAATTGCACGTTTGCCCTAGTTAGAGTTTCGGAGTTATTTGTTACTTGATCCACGTGGGGACGGAGAAAGAATACAAGTATCACCACCCCATCTCATCCGAAGGGTGTCGTAAGAGGCGACTAACGGAATAATACGCAGACGACATCACTGCGAGAGAAGGACACCTCAAAATAAAACCCTGTACCAACCCGTCTGTCCAGCGTGGAAACAGTAGGCCAAAGTCTCCCAACATTGGAAAAGGCCTATATCCAGCAGTGGACTGTGATACATACATATAATCATGCCTCTATCCCCGAAGGGTTAGGCAGAGGTGAAATTAACACCCACATTTCATTGAATTCGGTCCCACGTAATAGGGGGTGAGCCTATTTCCGCCTTCCGGGCACTATTGCTGACTCAAGCCATGCATCTGAGGCTGAGTCTGGGCTGTATATATCTGTCTGATGATAAACAGCCCTATCCCTTAGTCGCCTTGTACGACACCGCATGGGAAGAGATGGGGTGGTCCAAATTCTACTATGTCGGGAACCACGAGGTGGACTGATATAGGCTCATTGATATTGATTGAGTTAGTTATTACCAGATTTTATTTGAGATTTGTTATTGTTACGTTTGGGAAGCCAGGTGCCATGTTAATGCGCACGACTTATATGTAATGTTTGTGCTGCATGCATTGACAGTTGTCGTATGCGGCCAGTTTCGAAACCAAACCTTTACGTTCATACATTCTCCAGTTGCTGGACATTTCGTTGTCAGTAAGATATTGAACGCTGATGGACGTCGATGGCACTAAATTACAAGACTCTCACTGCGGCCGCTGCTCCACCACTCCTATATAACCGGGTTGATGTAGGGTTGCTACTTCAACTTCAACATATAGTACAAGATGCCCCAGCTTCACCCGTGGCATGTTTTAAAACCTCACATCACCTTTTTGAGTTCGTATTTCTATAGCTTTTATGTGATGTATGGAAATCTGCCGGATTTGTGGACATTTAGATAGCCGCGTGGTTCCCGGTAGAGTATAATTTGGACCACCCGATCTCTTCCCATGCGGTGTTGTACAAGACGACTAAGGGATTGGGCTGTTTAACGTCAGACAGATATATACAGCCCAGACTCAGCCTCAGATGGATGGCTCGAGTCGACAATAGTGCCGTGGGTCTAAATACAATGATTGGTGAAATATGGATATTAATTCACTTCTGCCTAAACCTCCGGGGATAAAGGCGTGATTATATGTATGTATGTATGGTCACTGCTCCGCTCTCTTAGGTAGTAGCGTGATGATATGTAGTCTAAAACCTACGTCGATAAACGTAGTATTCTACACAAAAATATTTTTCAATTCTAACCAGTAGTTCTTGAGATTAGCGCATTCAAACAAATAAACAAATTCTTCAGCTTTATAAAATTAGTGTATATATAGATAAGATTGACAGTACGGAACAACAACATTGGTATTGTAAAAAACCCTCCATCGACAGTCAACGACACATATCTTTAGCTGGTACAATCAGCATCACATAGATCTTGCGACAAAGTCTCAAAATGATCTTAAAACCATGAGATTACGATCAAATCAAACTGTTTGATTGATTTAAATTGTATTATCTTCGAAACTAAAGCTGTGTACCAAATATCATAATAATCAGCCAACAGAAAGGGGGGAATATCAAAGCTTTAAGATAATTTTGAGTTCTTTGCTAGTCATATTGTAATTAATAGTACCAATAAATCTTTGAAGGGTACCGCCACCGTCCCTTCAATGTAATGTCAAATAAAACAGTAGAGGACCACACACCAAAGTCGCATTTGTGCTGTGTGCGTAGTAAACGCTGCCTGTCAAAAAACATTTCTTGACAAGAGATGTCATGAAGCATTTACCTCAACGAGGAATCGCTACCAAATCTTTGTTCTAAAAAGCTTGTCCAGTAAAATTTCCGAAGACATTGTGTGGTATTGAGGTTTTTGGTCAAAATCCGGCTCAGTAGTTTTTGATTAATGCTCAAACATAAACAGACATTTATCTGAGTCTCCTAATGTACGTACGCTTGTATGCGTTTAGCTTCCGAATGACTGCATCAAATTCGATAATTCTTCTTTTATTGTGTTCATTGTTTGGATAGGGTTCGTATAAACAGAATGTGAAGCGTGAACGGGAGCTGAAATCCATGCGAATGAGCCGCGGGCATGTCAAAAGAAATTAGGCGGTGGGAAGTCAACTAGTATGTCTAGTAGTTGCATAAACAGAAAACACAAGAGTGTATTTCATAAATCAGGGAAGCTAAGCCAAAAGTCTATAATAATAGTAATTATTCCTTGTCTATGCGGAACATTTATTTCTTCATTTGAAGACAGAGAGGCACAGACCGCAACCTTAATATGCCTGCGGTTTCATTTGTCAGACACTTGGATTAACTCAGAAGTACGTAGTAATATTAAAAAAAGTGTTTTCTTAAATTATACAGCCAGCTATCATTTTCACATTTAGATAATTTAATTACACTGGCTTTGAACGTCGGTCTTATCTTGAAAATACATTATTTTTGAACAAACAAATGCTCAACTTTAGGAAAATATAAAATTATTACTCTATCACAGATTACACAGCGCTTCCGAAACCAAATAACATAACTTAGGTTTGTTAAAAAAGAAAAACAAAAAACATTAGCGACTTTAAAATTTAAAATTGCGAGTTCCAAATTCAAAAATTAGTTTTTTTTTTTAAATTGATGACATGACTTTACCCAATGATATTCTGGTTTGTTACTGTTCATTATATATGGTAGCCCTGTAGCAGCTGGTGTTGCCAATGTCCGCACTACGCATCAATGCGCGGTGTAATGAAAGTCGCCGCGCCGGATTCCAGTGCACACATTCGTTTTGGACGCAATACAAACCAGTTAGTGTCTTTAATAACATTACTTTTGCTTATTGAAATAAAAGTACTTTTAACGGAGTCTACGGTGATTTATGTGGTGTTATTGCCCGTGACTATGGATGAATAGCAACCAAAATGTTAGGCTTCGTGCAAATAATCAATTTAATAAAAATGGACATCGTTAAGCATAACTCGAAGACGGCTCGACCGATTCGGCTATTTTTTTGCATGTTCCAAAAAGTCCACGGGAGGTTTTATGTTTTATTTTAATGACTGATATTCACGCCGTCCGTATCATTACTTACTACTTTACTTACGGACGTAAAGACCCACGTCTGTTTACCCGCTGATCAACGGGTAAGTCACAGGCTCTGGCGCATTTTTAATTCTCGGAATTAGGGGTTTAGACGGCGTTCTTCTTTCAGGACTAGGACATGTTCAAGCATGAGTATTGAAAAACAAATTCTATGATGAACGCTTGAAGTACCTTTGCCTCACATTACTTGAAAAGCGCAGACAGAGAGAAAGTCTCAAAACAACTTACAAAATTCTGACCCATCCAAGGCAAGTATAGCCTCATTGAAAACAATCCCCTAAGGGGTCAACCATTGATATTATTTTTAAATATTCGCGGTGTGAATTCATAATTATACAAGGTATCGGGACTTCTCGCGAATTATATCTTGGAACTTACTATTTCTGCCGACGTTTCGGATGCGTTGCAGCACCCGTGGTCACGACTTGACTAGTCTTAGATCATCGAGATGCATGCAGGGAATATTTTTTAAGCGCCTACATTACACTTATTATGAACGGTTAGGCTGGCGACAGAAGCTGAACCACCCACTGAAGCTATGTACAATACGATCCAGACTCGAACCCCGGAAGCGCTCTCTACCTAACCGTGTTGTCAGAGAGTGGAACAGAACAGACTACCAAAAGACGATGTGATTTCAAACAACGGTAACGCCTCAGGATGTATTGCACCGGAGATATTCGAATGTTCAGGGCGTGACTGATGACGGACGTGAAGCTATGGTGAGAGCATTCCCCCTATAAGGTCCTACTGGTCATGGGTTCAAGTCCTGTCTGAGCATTTTTCCTAATCTAGTAATTCCAAATTGTGCTTCCAACAAGGTTATAGGGACACCAATCAAAATATTTCGACCTCACCATTCGCGGTAGCCTAGTGGTATGGGTAATGGACTGCTGAGACGAGGTCTCGGGTTCGATCCCAGGTTTTACCATGGCACACACCAATGACTTTTCGATGCTTTTCGAAGTTATGTGTATTTATTGCAGGTTTATAAGTGCCCGGTTAATGGTAATAAGCTCGCCACCTATTACATTGGGTTGGATACACCTATTACATGTTTAGGTAAACATAAACTGGCGAAATGTGGGTGCTAGCTCCTGTGTATACCCCTTCGGGGATATAAGCGTGAGTTTATGTTATGTTTCCATTCGCGACGAGTTTCGTGGTCGTTCGATCAAAGCTCCAAAAACGATAATTCATTATTATACGGAAGTTTCACCTTGTACTTACTCCGGTGTCAAGATCGAGTTGCCGATTCGTATTCGGTGACAGTGTTGCCATATAAAGAGTTTTGTTTAATTATTTTTCCGGTTTTCAAGGTATCTAGAATTGTAATTTTGTATACTTTACACAGAACAAAAACTTTTTTTTAGCTATACGTACGTATACGTATAATCACGCCTTTATTCCCGGAGGGTTAGGCAGAGGTGAATTAACACATACAATTGTAGGTATTCGGTCCCAGGTAATAAGAAGTGAGACTATTGCCGTATTCCGGGCACTATTGTTGTCTCGAGCCATGCATCTGAAGCTGAGTCTGGGTTGTACATATCTGTCTGATGTTAAATTAGTCCCTATCTTTTAGTCGCCTTCTACGACACCGCATGAGAAGAGATGGGGTGGTCCAAATTCTACTCTGCCGGGAAGCACGCAGCTATAAGTACTTTTAACATACTTATTGTATTTCCAATTACTGCTTCGTTCTTTTCTCGTGCACCTATCATAGCCGTCAATAGGGCCACCATTGCAGCAATATTGGTACATTGGTAGCTGTAATGGTGACCATCTTTTTTATACCTGGTGCACCACAAGCACTGCAAAAAAAGACATTAAATTTTGGACTTTATTTCTATGAGTTTAAAATCCAATATTGAATTCACTCAGCAAAAATCCTTATTAATTTTAAACTTGGAACGGAAAGAGGACTCTTTTGTTCGCTCCTAGCTTCTTTACTTGGGCCGTTGTGCGTGAATTACGAACTTTAATTGTACTGTTCTAAACTCTAAAATTAAATGAATTTTTGAAATGACCTGCTGGCCTGATGGCCATTAGTTACCGTGGTCGATGGACGTGTGCAATACCAGGGGCGTCACACTCGCATCTCCACTCCTGAGACTCAAGTTTACTACCGAGCGCAGTGAAGTCATTGACAGGACCAATATAAAAAATCCAATATTTCTACTTTCTTTCCGCTTGATACTGTTTCCGGCCGTAAGAATTGCTGCTGGGTTCTTCCGCTAGATAGATAATTCTCAGTTGTAGACGTTGCAGTTTAATTTCCGGTTCGATATTCGTGAAACAACAATTAGAAAAACAACTAAACATACATACATATAATTACGCCTTTATCCCCGGAGGGTTAAGCAGAGGTGAATTAACACCCACATTGCACCAATCATTGAACTCGGTCGCGCGTAAAAGGGGGTGAGCCTATTGTTGACTCAAGCCATGCATCTGAGGCTGATCCTAACTAAAGAGATATTAATAGTTTTCAAAATACTGGCAAAAACTGAAAAGGGTTCTCCCCACCCGTACCCACTGCGAGCTCGTGTCTCACACTCGGGGACTATATGTTCGGGCACATTAGGGAATAACTGTGCCCATCAATTTTCAAAACTACACGAATAATTTGGTCTGATTTATTTTATTTTCCCGCGTAACGATATCCTTCTTTATACATATATAATTACCTAATTATTTATTTTGCTCTTTTGTAACCCAGGTGATTGTAATAATCACCTTTTCAAAATACTCAGCCTTCACTTCCAATGTACTTTATAACGAACATACTCAGATATGAGTATAAACAGAATTAACCTTGAAACATGAAACTGTCAGTAATTTAATAATGAGTGGTGCAGCTTGCAATATGATTACGACACGGATTGATAACAGTACAGAAATCCGTTGAATACAATGACGTGTTAATATATATAGTACAGTCATTTGGCCGAAAAAATAGAGGCTACCTGGAAAGTTTTCCGGGAGTTTTGAAAATTGGTAATTTTATAGATTTTGACGTGCTCTTTCCGAATTTTAACTTTGCCACCTCGTATCTTTGCCGCTCGCGCCGCCATATTGCAAAAATGGCGCCTAAAAGCAGTTTTTTGATAATAGCTCCTTTCCGACGCATTTTACAAGAAAAACTTATCTATACAAAATAATAGAAGAGAAAATTTCCTGCATACCTAGCCTATTAGTACAGTCGTTTGGTATTTTTACTTGGAAAGTTTTCCGGGAGTTTTGAAAATTGGTAATTTTATAGATTTTCAAAAATGGCGCAAACATAGCTATTTATTCGCGTGAAGAAACAATACGTCATTGTTATTAATGTACCTATATGAATGATGATTTAATATTATTTTTATAACATAACATAAACTCACACCTATATCCCCGTAGGGATAGGCAAAGGTGCCAGCACCCACATTTCGCCGGATTAAGTTTAGGTCCCAATATAATAGGTGGCGAGCCTATTGCCATTAACCGGTCACTTATAAACCTGCGATAAATACACACATAACTTCGAAAAGCATCGAAAAGTCATTGGTGTGTGCCATGGTAAAACCTGGGATCGAACCCGAGACCTCGTCTCAGCTGTGCATTACCCATACCATAGGCTACCGCGGTATATATATTTTTATTTTTATCAATAATATTATTATTACGAATTTACATATTTATAATTAATGAGGTTTTTTTTTTGCGTAGCGCAGTGTCGCGTTTCTGATTGGTGTGTAAAGTCAACAAAATATTCTCATTTTTGTTGCCATTTAAGAGTGCGGAAAACTCATCTATAATTTACAATATGTCATTGGTTTAATACTTACAAAGTAATTGTTGTCAACTTCGAGGCCAGAGATTAGTTATTCTCGGAGCCCGGGTTAATGCGCGTCAAGATCAATTAGCTGTTCGTGACATTGTGGTAGGTTGAATTAATATCTTGAGGAGAATATCACTTGAGAAGATAGCTAAGGTCAGTTCATATCAGCAACTTTAGGTTCCTGGTTTCTAATTGCGTTGACGATGTCTTTCCTGTAGGACATTGGAAGAATTATAACATTAGGAGCTAGTAAAATATCTGAAAATAGGAGTGTGTATAATGTAATTCATAAAGATTAAACCTCTCTTTTTTTTTTTTTTTTTTTACGTGCGCAAAATCCCCACCGATACCTCCCCACCGGAGCCGGTGGAGGAGGTTATGTCGGACTCGAACCGACTAAAACGCACGCCGCCTGTGGGTCGTTTCGGTTGCCGAAGGTGAGGTTGACAGGCATATCCCTCGCACCCCGGCCGACCCAGGGCCATCTCTCACGATCTGGCCCTCTTCTCGGGTGTGGGGACCACAGAGTCCCCAACTCGTCCCCGGAAACGGGGAGGCGCGCCACGCGCGCCGCCGCCGCGGCCTGCTTCTGCAAGGGTGACAGGCGGCTTCACCTGTCACCCCCAGGCCGGCGCTCATGGGGGGCGGAGGTCGTTCATCGACCTCCGACGCCCGAGTTGCCTTCGTGCGCGGGCAGCTTGTCTAGCGATCCTTCGTCGCTCCCGCTGCCGTTCCCGCCCCGCCTCCTCCTTCACGAGCATTACTTGCTCGCAGAAGGAGGCGCCGACCGCCCACGCATCCGCGCAGCGAACCATCGCTGCGAGCAAGGTGGAGAGCGTGAGAACCCTCACTCCCAGGGCTGCCACAAGCTCCCGCCTCGGCGTCTCCCACGCCGGACACTCGGTGAGCGTGTGCGGACCTGAGTCCTCGCTCGCGTCGCAGTGATGGCACTCGGACGTTGGCTCTTTCTGCATCCGACGCAGATACTTTCCGAAGCATCCGTGCTCGGTGATCATCTGCGTCAGACGGTACGAGAGGCTGCCGTGTGGCCTCTCTAGCCACTCCCCCATGATGGGTCTTACCGCCGTTACTACGGCGTGCCCTGCGCTTGGTTGCCCAAGTCGTCTCTCCCATTCCGCCACCATTTCCCTGTGGAGCCGGGATCTCACGGCCCGAATTTCTTCGGGCTCGGGATCGTGACCCCGCTCCCGCGCCGCCCTTCGGAACCTGTATAGCGCCGAAAGGCATCTCGCTTCCAGGATCCATGGTGGCGATCCGGCGAGGAGACTCGCCGCGTTGAATGATATCGTGCGGTACCCCCTTATGATGCGGCACGCCAACTTCCGCTGCGGACGCTGCAGCAGAAGCATGTGCCGATCACTCAGGGTGTCCGCCCACACGGGACACCCGTACAGGGCCATGGACCGCACGACACCCGCGTAGAGTCTCCTGCAGGAGTCATCCGGGCCCCTCAGGTTGGGCAGTAGCCGCGCCAGAGCGTTGGCTGTGCCCACCAATTTGGGGCCCAGACTTCGGAAGTGCTTCCCGAAGTCCCACCGGCCGTCGAGCACGAGCCCCAGATATTTCATCTGGGGCTTGATGCCGATGAGAGTGCCTCCCACTGTGAGACTGGAACCAGGTGGTGGCGTGCGCCGAGGTCCATGAAAGAACATGGCCTCGGATTTATGCAAAGCCACCTCAAGGCCCAGCCGCCGGATCCGTTCCACGACTTGAGCAACCGCGGTCGTGGCCCTCAGGATCGCTTCGCGGTGTGTAGCTCCGCTCGCCGTCACTAGCGTGTCGTCCGCATAGCACGTGACGGCGGCGCCGTCCGCAAGCTCACCGCGAAGCACCCAGTCGTATCCAATGTTCCACAGTAGCGGCCCGAGAACCGATCCCTGTGGAACACCGCACGACATCTCACGCCGACCGACGCCGATCGCACTTGGGTAGATGACGGCTCTCTCCGTCAGGTACGCCCCGACTATGCGGCGGAGGTAGAGAGGCACACCGTGGTACACGAGTGCCTCCCTGATGCAACTCCAGGGCAAGGTGTTGAACGCGTTGGAGATGTCCAAGGACACCGCCAACGTCACCTCACCCCGGGCAACTGCCTCCTCCGCCAAAGTCCTCACGCGCATGATGGCATCCACGGTGGACCGCCACCGGCGGAAGCCATATTGGGCATCCGCCAGGTCCGGCCCCCTACCAGAGAGGTGCCCGACGAGGCGCTTCGCAATAACTCTTTCAAAGAGCTTGCCCACCTCGTCGAGCAACACAATGGGCCGGTAGCCGGACGGTTCGTCCGCCGGGCGACCCTCCTTTCGGATGAGGACCAGTTTCCCCGTCTTCCACATCTTCGGAAACTGGCCCCGCTCCAAGCATGCGCTGAGGAACCCTCTCAGCCGGGGTTCGAGACCGTCTTCTCCCAGAGCTAGGACCCACGCGCGGCCTGGAATGCCGTCGGGTCCCGGGGCGGTGCTCTTCTTGGCTCTAAGCCTTCGCACCGCCAGCTCCAGTTCTACCCAAGTGACCTCGGGGACTTCGTCGTCAACTACCACACTGGGCGCCACAGGCGACCGAGGTGGCGGAGTCATCTGCGGCGGAACGTGTTCCGCTCGCGCCGGGAACAGGGACTCGACCACTCCACCGAGCAGAGCTGGCTGGAGAACCCGGGTCAACGGCGGGGCCCGGGGGCGCAGCTTTCCTCTTACCATAAGGTAAGGCCGCCCCCATGGGTCCCGCTCCAGCGTCTCCATGAGCTCCTTATAAGCCGCCGCTTTCGCCCGCTTAATCTCCGCTCGGAGGGCATCTCTGGCCTCCCTGTATCCCACATGAAGCTCCGCCACTCGGGGCTCCGTATCTGCGGTAGATTAAACCTCTCTAAGTTGTAATATATATTTAGATATACATTTTTTAATTATACCACTTAGGTGGCAGACGGCCTATCTGATGGAAAGTGGTTACCGTGGCCTATGCACGTGTACAAAACCAAGGTAGTTACACTCGCGCTGCCAATCCTGTAGGCACAGAGAGTTTCTGTGCCGTCAGTGCAAAAGACAAGGACAAGCTTTTGATCTTCCCACTGACAGTAACAAAACTCTACAGTGAGCTCTGGCTACCCTGCTCACCGCCGGGAACATATCACAAGGGCGGAGGTACTTCCCCAGTCGGACTGCTTAATTGGACGGAAATACCGTCGTGTCCTACTTCCTAAAATGTCTTGCTGTTTATGTGTACAAACAGTTCTAACCAAAATAAGGACTTCTAACGTAAAAATTATTAATAATTCTAACAGAATTCATGCCCTTTAATGCTTAGGTTTCACCATAACGGTCTAGAACTAGATTAGGTGTGTCGCCTAGGACATTGCTAGGGGCAAGGGCCGACCTTTCAAGCATAAAATGCGAGAACATTTACTAGGCACTAGGCAGCTACTTACGGTCCCCACCCAGTATACGCCCATTAGTCACAAAATATACATATTTATATAAAAGGCATACTGGTAAGACGTCCTTGGATGTTGGTCCCCGTCAATTTAATTAATGTAGCATAGAAAGAATACAAGTTAAGGTAGACCTTATTACTCATAGGTCTGAAGTTCGAATCGTGGTCAATACACTACCGCGTGAACCCACTTCTAACACAGGCAATTTATGAAAACTGTCGATAGTTTATGTGAATATATATTCATATAACGCATTATCCCCGGAGGGTTAGGTAGAGGTGAATTAACACCCACATTTTACCAATAATTGTATTCGGTCCTACGTAATAGGGGATGAGTCTATTGCCGTATTCTGGGCACTATTGTTTACTCGAGCCATGTATCTGAGGCTGAGTCTGGGCTGTATATATCTGTCTGATGTTAAACAGCCCTGAAAGTGGTTTTGCTAATGCAGAATCGAGGCCCAGGAATCTAACGCTGGTGGGGCCGTGGGCATCAGTGAAATAAAATAGTGTTCTTTTATGAGGCACTTTCGTTTCAATCTGTTAGAATGAAGGAATTCCATTCAAATCTTTGCGAGAACCTACATACTTAGTGGTGTTATGTAATAATTACATCTTCCGAGGTTATTAGGCTATGACGCATTTAAATGAATCTCATTATAACAGATTTAACTAAGTCCTCCTTACATTAATTTGAACAAAAAATAAAAATTATCTTTTACACACTAATTACACAGATTATTTCAATTTCATTTAAAAAATATTTTACGTATATACGGAGGCTTTTTTTTTTCACGTGCGCAAAATCCCCACGGTTATGTCGGACTCGAACCGACCAAAACGCACGCCGCCTGTGGGTCGTTTTGGTTACCGAAGGTGAGGTTGACAGGCATATCCCTCGCACCCCGGCCGACCCAGGGCCATCTCCCACGATCTGGCCCTCGTCTCGCGTGTGGGGACTAAAGAGTCCCCAACTCAACCCCGGAAACGGGGAGGCGCGCTGGGCGCGCCACTGCCGCGGCCTGCTTCTGCCAGGGTATACGGATATACGGAGGCTATTGCGAGTAAGTTGTACGGGTACTTAACTAAACGTAAACAATCTTGATATGTCTTTTTAATATGTTTCAATAAAAAACTCAGTTTATTTATACTTTTTTTAAAAAAATCATTTTAAAAACTAAAAATCGTAATTGAACCACTAGTGTTAGTCAATTAGTTAGCCTAGTTTATTTATTTAATGCCCATGTGTTTTTATAAAAAGTCCCTACAAGATTGTTATACCTTTAGCGACAGAATACCGTGCCTATAATAACTTCGTGTTGTGTTCCCAGCGGTGAGTAGGGTAGCCAGAGCTCACGGGAGAATTTGTGCTGTCAGTGGAAGACTACAGGCCTGTCCTGCTTTGTCTTCTACTGACGGCACAGAAACCCTGTACTTACGGGGTTGGCAGCGCGTCTGTAACTCCTCTGGTGTTACAAACGTCCATAGGCTACGGTAACCACTTTCCATCAGGTGGGCCGTGTGCTTGTCTGCCACCTAAGTGGTATAAAAATAAAAAAAACCTTTAGCGAATGGAGTATAGTTGAATGAAATTATAAAACATTTATTTATTTATTTATTTATTTATCTTCAGGTACCTCACAGCTTACAGTTCAGAAATAAATACATGAATATAAAAACATTAGGTACGCCAAAAATTAAGGTACACATTAAAATTAAAGTGTGGCGTAAGTAGACATGAGAAAATAATTAGGTAATAAATAAAGGAGTGATGAATGAGAAAGATAACAAAAGAAAAAGAAGCGCAATGCTTCGTGTGATGGTCTGAAGAGTGTGAATGTATATAGGTTTCACTTTTCACCAATAATTGTATTTGGGCCCACGTAATAGGGGGTGAGACTATTGCCGTATTCCGGGCACTATTATTGACGCAAGCTATGCATCTGAGGCTGAGTCTGGGCTGTATATATCTGTCTGATGTTGAACAGCCCTGTCCCTTTGTCGTCTTGTACGACATAGCATGGGAAAAGATGGGATGGTCCAAATTCTACTCTGCCTGGAACCACGCGGCTTCTAATTCTCAGTATAATATGATTTCATTAGAATTTTTTTTCATTACTCCCTTAATACATACATACATACAGTCACGACTCTTTTCCAGTGGGGTAGGCAGAGACACACATCTTAGTAAAGTTGACAAAATGTACCTATAGCTATTAAATCTACCCATACTAAACGAACGTCATCTATTTAATTATAATTACTCCGAGATTCTCATTAAATAAAGATAACTTAACAATATTACAGTAATTCTTTAGAAGTTTTGTAAGAAAACAAGGTCACGTGTTTATCGTAATAAATTTTTATACTTTAACAATAGATAAATTAAATAAATGTATGAGAAATAATCCCTTGTTATGTTTAAAGTCATGATTACATTAAGATGAGCGGAGCAGAGCGAGAGTGTTAAATTGTATCAATTCTATAAGTAAACACCTCAACAAAGTCTAGGGAACAAGATGACCCCAATTATTTTTTTTCGTGTAAATCTTGTTTTGCAAATAACTGGCAGCAAATAAATAAAAATAGAATAAAGTAGATTACAGAGTTGTTCGAAATTTAAAAATAAATTTAAATAAGTAATGATTTTCGAATATGGAGGGAAAACTTTTAAAAGTGTTTGATTGTGCAGTTTCTCTGAGGCAAAATAAAAATTATTTTTTTTTATTGTAAATAACGTTTATTATTAATAATACGTCTTTTACGTATGGTTTGTGCATTTTTGTGACTGTAGTCATCATGTCACGTCGTCATTTAAGTCGCGAAGAGATGTTAAGGATATCAGCTTGCAGCATACCAACAGGGTATGCTGCAAGCTGGACGAACTCAACGCGACGTAGCGGATGCTGTCAACACCCAACCAAGCGTAATTTGCAGATTATGGGCACGCTACAGGTCTACAGGGGATGTTGCCGAACGTCACAGGGGACGAAATATGGTTCTAAAGCTACCAGTTGGGGTTGGGGGATTAAACGGCAGCCGTTCCTAATAAAGCCAAAATTAATGCACAGGACTGAGTGTGACCATGTTGTTTTGTAATTCACATATCCATGCCAAACGATTGTGCGCAAAATCCCCGCGGATACCTTCACCATCGGAGTCGGTGGGGGAGGTTATGTCGGACTTGAACCGACTAAAACAAACGCCGACTGTGTGGGCTGCACTTTGCCGGAGGTGAGATTATCTGAGACAATCCCTCGCACCCCAGCCGGCCCAAGACCGTCTCTTAAGAGTTAGCCCTTTTCGAATGTGGGTACCACGGAGTCCCCATTTCGTCCCCGGGTATGGGGAGGCGCGCATCGCGCACCGCCGCCACGGCCTGCTTCTGCTAGAGTGACAGGTGGTTTCACTCATCACACCCAGGCCCGCTCTCAGAAGGAGCGGAGGTCATTTTGCGATCTCCTCCAGAGCAGCCTCCGCTCGCGGAATGCAAACGCACCCTAATGAATAAATCTACGATGGTTGTCTAAAATCTATTATTTTACTAATTCTGTCCGATGTGATTTTTTACAATTTATCGCGCATAAAAATGACATTGCCTCGATTTAAAAAAAAACTATATTCCAGTACATTCTTTTTACTACATTTTTCGAAATAATATATTTCGTTAGAACTCATTTGGTCATTTATGGTTCTAATTAGAAAATTGAGCAATAGATATTGCGATATGTCGAATTGCAATAGTGCTATCTTTTTCCATTCATCAGAATATTTATTAATGTTAGGCAACCGTTTTTTTTAAATATTACTAGTAACCGAAACTACTAATATTCGCGGCAACCCGTTCGTCTAAGATAAATTGCTTTCGTTAGAAGTGGGTTTATGTCGGTAATGTAACAACCAAGATTTTTTTTATCACATAGGTGGCAGACAAGCACATGGTTCACCTGATGGAAAGTGGTCACCGTGGCCTATGGACACGTGCAAAACCAAGAGATGAGAGAGCCAACCCTGCAAGTATTGAGAGTTTTTGTGCCGTCAGTGTAAAAGGCAAAGAAGGACAAGCTTTTGATCTTACCACTGACAGCACAAAACCCTCCAGTGAGCTCTGGTTTCCTACTCACCGCCGGGAACACAACACAAAGTAATTATGTCCGCGGTATTCTGTAGGGCGGAGGTTCTTCCACAGTCGGACTGCTCAATTGGACGGAATACCGTCGTGCCTCTACGCTTCAATTCAATCATTTTATTCAAGAAGGCGGGGCCACCTAAGCGATTGGTCTGCTTGTGTTATACCTCCTAAAAATAGAAGCCCGGACACCGATCCGAGGTGTGGGCCTCGGATGCGACCAGGACTAATGCAACGGTAATGATGACGATGACATATAATCCAATGAATGTCTCCCACAATAAATAATTGCTTTATATATTTATTTCTTCGTCTTTTACACTAACGGCACAGAAAATCTTTGTGCTTTGTGCTTTGTGGGTTGGCAGCGCGAGTGTGACTTCCTTGGTTTTGCACACGTCCATAGACCACGGTATCCACTTTTCATCAGGTGGGCCGTGTGCTTGTCTGCCACCTAAGCGGTATAATAGAGAATATAAGCATCACCACCCCATCTCATCCGAAGGGTGTCGTAAGAGGCGACTAACGGGAAAATACGCAGACGATATCACTGCGAGAGAAGGAACACTGGAAGTAAAACCCAGTACCTACCAGTTTGGCTAGTGTGGAAACCGTAGGCCAAAGTCTCCCGACGCTAGAAGAGGCCTGTGTCCATCAGTTGGCAGATAGGCTAATTGATTGATTAAGTAATGAAATAAGAAACTTGATTCAATTGAAACCTAACCTAACATACATTCACATTTTTTTTTGATATTCGATATGGATATCAAAATCTGATATTTGCAACAAGCGTTATTACAATACGCTTAGATTTAATTTACATTTTTATTTTTAATTAAATCTTCAGTATAAAACTTTCTATTCATTCAGCTACATAGTCCACTATTAACTAATTTGATAGATACTCAATTTAAAAGTATATTACTCAATATAGAGCATCTATCTTTCAAATGGTGAATATAAATCATTGGATATTAAAAATCTATCAAAATGATTGCCAAGATAATCAACATCATTGCAATATTATTGTGTAGTGATTGTTCATTGACTTCGTGATGAATGGGTTTAATTTATATTAATACCTATATAGTTACCGTTAAGCTGCTTGCGCAAGTTTTGGTATACAAAACAGATTGCGAAAGATTGGGTACTAGCAAACAAGAGAGCTTGGATAAAGGGGACTAGAATATCATAAACTCATAACATAAACTCACGGCTAAATCCCTGAAGGGGTAGGCAGAGCTGTTAGCACCCACATTTCGCCAGTTTATATTTAGGTCCCAATGTAATAGGTGGCGGGCCTATTGCCATTAATCGGGCACTTATAAACCTGCGATAAATACACACATAACTTCGAAAAGTATCGAAAAGTCATTGGTGTGTGCCATGGTAAAACCTGTGATCGAACCCGAGACCTCGTCTGCTCTCACTGCTGGACATAGGCCTCTCCCAATGTGCGCCATTTTCTCCGATCCTCCGCCTTCCGCATCCAGTCTGTCCCAGTCACCTTTTTCAGGTCGTCCGTCCATCTGGCTAGGGGGCGTCCTACCTTTCGTTTACATTCTCGCGGTCTCCACTCTAGGAGTCGTTTGCTCCAACGGCCATCGGTCCTTCGACAAAATATGACTCTAATAATATATATGATACACTATCCAGAATCAGAGTGCCCAAAGTAAATCAAATCAAATCAAAATTTATTTTATAATCGTTGTACAGTATTTTACATGGTTCTTAATCTATCGTGCGTTATTACATTGTGCATGGGTAGGTATATTAGGTATATATAGTACATATTTGTGCAGTTAATTGTCTTTACTTAGAGATATTTATCTAAGCTGTGCCTGAACTAGGTAGTATTGAATGAAATTTTAAAGCTTATAGTTCGTACGAGTATCAGTAAACGGCTCCCACCGTCGTCGCCGTTAGACGGATAGATATTTGGATGGCTTCAGGCGAGGTTCAGTGGCTTAGTGGTCAGAGCATTCTGTAAGGGAAAGATCGTGGGTTCGAATCAAGCATGAACCAATTAAATTTTTTCTTCCATTTGAATAGCTGAACTAGTTTGTAATGTTAGTTGGACAGCCTCTGTGGAGTGTCAGTAGTGAACGTGACTGCTACGAATAGACGCGGGTTCGATTCCCGTTCAGTGCAAATATTTGTACATACGAATATGGTTATTTGCATTGGTCTGGTCGTACCTCAGAAAGCATGTCGAGCTCTCGGCCCCGGTTGTCATAGAAATATTTTCTATGGCAGTCGTTTTACTATTTTACTACAACTACTGCTACTAGACTTTTACTACGCGAAAGAGGGTAGATGGAACTTCTAAAAAACTTTTTCACTGTTCACCGCCAATACTCCAGTTCCTCCGTGATCGTGGTGTTTGCAACAGGGCCGAAATATCGGTGACCTAGAACAATACAAATGGTAATTATCCCCATAACTTTAATACTAATGTGAGTGCCCATGATAGTTTAAATACTTATAATAAGAATAAGAATTACACTTATAATACTTTCGGAACATTTGTAAATTGAAGAAAACAGGGAAGTTAATAACAATGACTAAAGAGATGACTTCTGACAGGAATGTATCGAAGATGAGTATGATGAATAGGAATCTTGAGGAATTACCCTAGTTACACTCGGCTCTGTCCTCGAGATCATGGTAACTATGTAGTACCGCGCAGGTGCTGCCATTCAACCACTAAATTTGAAATAACAATATAAACAAAGAACAAATTAACGAGCCACTAGTAGCGCCCTCTCTCGGGAACTCATTCGCGTTTTAGTGCTCACGCTATCCGCCACGCATTCTCATTCCTCTTAAATATATTAATATTTAGATCCCTTCTTTAAGTGTTTTTTTGTGTAAAGTGGTTACATAGTGTAAACAAAACATAACGTTTTACTTCCACGATGCCGAAAAAACGACATAGTGATGAATATATTGAAGATTACGTTAATCAAAAAATACGGAAGATCGAGAAAAAGTTAAGAAAAAGGCGATTATACCGACAATGCTCATCTTCGCAGGATTCGTTAATAGAAATCGGTAAGTAGATCATAAAATAAATAACGAATCACAGTGGAATTATTATGGAATTATTATTTGGTCAATAATTCTGTTACTACCCACTTTATATTTTATTATTGGTCGTGAACATTTTAATGGAATGTATCCGCCAATTGACAGTATCTTAGCCGTGTTCAATCCATAGGGATTGATACCTGTGCTATGCAAATGGTTGTGAGCAACAAAGTTGAATGCTTCCGTCATGATTTCATTACATGTATTGACGTCGAAAATTGCCAAAGATTCATTTTGTTTCTTTCCTTTATAATACATGAAACTTTCAAAAGAAAATTGGTCTATCAGTTCAAATATACCTACAATATTACGCGTATTTATAGTAGGTAGCTAAAACTCACACATCGGCAAGAGTGTAGATAAACTACTATGTCACAATGACACGACTTTGTTTTATTTTGTGTAAAATGCACGTAATATACGTATAATATGAAAGATTCAACCAAAGATTGATATTGAAAATACAGTATTTTACTGAAAAATACTAAGGCGTTTGAAAGTTACATGTATTTAACTTGTCATTTTCAACGCTGTATGCCTACTATAGTTATACAATTTGTTGAGCTGTGACCATTTTAATGGAATGTGTCCGCTAATATTGATAACTAGAATGTTGCGAACAGTTTGTGAGCATTACAATGGAATGCGTCCTTACAAAATTATTATTTTTAATTATCTAAGTTTACACATATGTTGTGTCGTTGTTGTCTATACGTGTTGTCTCCGCTTAGGGTAAATACTGATATTTACCCTAAGCGGATGTGTCTGAACACATTATAATGTTTTTCAGACGAACCAATTCGAAGTAGTGTTTGCGAAAGACGCTCATCATCTTTCGAATTACCCCAACAACCCATCGAATGCATTGAAAATACAGATCTTCCCAGGGAGAGAGTGGCTCCGGTCAGCCACGTAGTTAACATATCGTTGGAACAACCAAATACTGCGGCTTCAGTAAATGTGTCATCTGAGCCTGTCATTATGGAAACTGCCTTTGCGGATGTGCAGATTGCCGAAAATAAGGAAGACGAAGACATTCTTCCAGGTGATATTTTAGAAATATTAGGAGAAGCTCCTACAAAAGATAAAAAATTCGGCCCAGCTCTGAACTGCAACCTAGCTATAAGGTGGGAGCATACAGCCACAAGTGGCCTTGCTAAGGATCTTAAAAAAGATATTTTCGAGAAACATGCCATTCCAGAAAATTGTAAAAATATTGACGCGGGAAAACTAGCCTGCGACTTGCAACACACCGAATCGATGATCCGAAGGAGTTTTGTTTGTTCTTCAATCAAAAAAGAAATAAAGGATCACCTATACACAACTCAAATAGATAGCCACCTCTTTGGCAACCAATTAGGTGACGTGATTAAAGCTGCAAAAGCAATAAACAAAACCGGCGCAGAAATGAAAACTGCAAACGTTACACCCGGACCTTCTAAACGAATAAAGCAGGCACAACATTTAAATGCGAAACGCCCACTCCCGTCCTCGGGCAGACAGACAGGAGCTGCGGCGAGACGACCTATTATGACTGCCCCGAACAATCGCCCGGAGTATCAGCGCCAGCAGCGCCGCGCTCTACCGCCGCAGACGCAGCCGCGCGCACCTTACAAGCGATCACAGACCCAAGCACCGCCCCGCCGATAGAACCGGTGAGTCATGCAGGACGTTTATCATATTTTATTGATAGATGGCGTCTTATCACCAAGGACAAAGTACTCTTATCTTGGATCGAAGGTTATAAATTACCTTTTAATACATGTGTTGTTCAGAGTGACATACCATTGCCTCAAGCCATAAGTAAGTCCGATGTGAAAGATTATGGCGAGATTATTATTGATATGTTAAAAGCAGGCACAATTTCGCCCTGCCAATCATCCTATGGTCAATATGTTTCAAGCACCTTTCTTGTACCCAAACCCGATGGAAGAAAGCGATTTATCCTTAATCTTAAGTCCTTGAATAAATTTATAGATAAAAATCATTTCAAATTAGAGGATCTTCGCACCACGATCAAATTAATATCAAAAAAAATACTATATGGCTACGCTCGACTTAAAAGACGCGTACTTTTTAATACCAATTAATAAGAATGACCGAAAATTTTTGCGTTTTCAAATATCTTCCATTCAGGGTTTAAAGAATAATCTTTACGAGTTCAACGTGCTTCCTTTTGATTTGTGAACAGCCCCATTTGTTTTTATGAAGCTTCTTAAGCCCGTAATGGCAACATTACGAAGTCTAGGATATTTGTCAACTATTTATTTAGATGACATATGCTGTATTGGAAGGACTTATGAACAATGTTTAGAGAACGTTCAGATGACGAAACTATTATTAGAGGCCTTGGGATTTATAATTAATAGTGAAAAAAGTTAATTGTGCCCTAAAACAAGTTGTAAATATTTAGATTTCATTATAGATACAGAGCTATTTGTTATTAAGTTAACTGACAAAAAGGAATTGCACATAATAAACGAGATAAAGCACTTTATGCTCCTCAAACGTTGCAAGGTTAGATGTCTAGCTCGCTTAGTGGGTCTATTAGTATCAGCTTGTCCAGCTATTCAGTACGGCTGGCTGTATACCAAAAAGTTAGAAAGGTTCGAATATCTAGCCTTATTAAAATCACATAATGATTATGAAAGTTTTATGAATATACCTTCACATATTCATCAAGATTTACTTTGGTGGTTGAATGCTGTTAAATATAACGGTAACCCTATTCGTGACGAGACATTTCAGCTCGAAATATTTTCTGACGCGAGCAAAACAGGGTGGGGGGTGGCATGCGGCACAGAGACTGCAAATGGACAGTGGAATGCTGCAGAAAAGGACCTGCATATCAACTTATTAGAATTGATGGCAGCATTTTTTGGCCTTAAGATATTCGCAAAACACCTTAAAAATTGTCAGGTCCTTTTGCGCATTGATAATACCACAGCTATATCATATATAAACCGAATGGGTGGCATTAGGTTTCCACATCTGAATAAAATTACAAAGGAACTCTGGCAGTGGTGTGAGGAAAGAAATATTTACGTATTTGCCTCTTACATTAGCTCAGAAAACAATGAAATAGCAGACACAGAATCTAGGGCTACGCACCCTGACATAGAATGGGAAATTAGCAATTATGCATTCAGTGAAATCATCCACACGTTTGGTAATCCAGTAATTGATTTATTCGCATCCCGAATCAATAAAAAATGCGACTTTTATGTGTCATGGAAGAAAGACCCTGACGCTTACGCAGTAAATGCATTTACGTTGAATTGGAACAGTATATTTTTTTTATGCATTTCCACCATTTTCTATTATATTAAAAATGTTAAGAAAAATAATTACCGATGAGGCTGATGGTATCGTTGACGTACCATACTGGCCAACTCAGCCGTGGTTCCCATTATTCAAGAGTCTGTTGGTGTCCGAAATAATTATATTTGAACCAAGTGAACAAGTTCTTTTCTCTTGTTCCCACAGGCCACCTCCACCTCATCTTACCCTGGCTGCAGGCAAGTTGTCCGGACTGCACTTTTAGCAAGAGGCGTTCCTCCCTCTTCTATCGATATTATGTATGCTTCGCTTTCCAATAATACTATGAAACAGTATGATACAGGTTTAAAAAAGTGGTTCTTGTTTTGTCAATCCCTTAACTTAGACCCGTTTAATGCTTCTATTCCAAATATCATATATTTTCTTACACGTCTTTTTAACGAAGGAGCCCAGTATGGAACGTTGAACAGTCATCGATCAGCTTTGTCATTAATAATCGGATCAAAAATCGGATCTGATGACAGAATTCTTCGTTTATTTAAGGGTTTTTACAAATTAAGACCACCGTTGCCAAAATATAATGAAACTTGGGATCCGTCTATTGTACTCAATTACTTGTCAAGACTATATCCTAATGATGAGTTGAACTTAGATTGTTTGACCAAGAAAACTGTAACACTAATTGCATTAGTTACGGCTCACAGGGTGCAAACAATCTCCAAAATTAATATTGAAAATATATGTATAAATTCAACCTATATTTCTATTAAGATCCCTGATTTAATTAAAACTTCGTCTATAGGTAAAACACAACCCTGTCTACACTTACCATTTTTTACTGATGAACCAAGAATTTGCCCTGCAGATGCACTTAGATCATATTTATCAAAAACTCAGTCAATTAGAGGCGAAGAAAAATATCTTTTCATAAGTTTTAAGAATCCTTATAGGGCTGTAAGTTCACAGACTTTAAGCCGTTGGATAAATAACGTTTTATGTGACAGTGGTATTGATACCAATAAATTTAAGGCCCACTCCACCTCCTCAGCAGCTCTCAGATTAGGCACAGTCTCCATAGACTTAATTAGAAAAACTGCTGGCTGGAGTGAGTCATCATCAGTATTTGCTAGGTTTTATCAAAGACCAGTATTAACTAACAATGCCAATGATTTCGCCGTATCCGTATTAAACTCCAAATAAGTATGTTATTTCTATAAATTGTTAAAAAAGAAAAATAATTTATGTTATTTACTTAGTAGTTATTATCAAACGAATTGAGTATACTTAATATATTGATTATTCAAATTAAGCGTTATTATTTTAAGTATCTTTTTCTACCTTCTCATCAATTAGATTGATACATCTATCAGTCCATTTATATATATACCTACTTGCATATAAAACGCATTTTTCTTTCAAATTCTACATAGTTACCATGATCTCGAGGACAGAGCCGAGTGTAATTGATGATTAAACGAACTTACCTGAAGTGAAGTTCTATCCCAATTACACGAAGGCTCTGTCCGAAGAGATCATGGTAACTCACCCCGTATTACGTGGGATCTTATACAATGATTGGTGAAATATGGGTGTTAATTCTTATATGCCTATTATACTTTTGTAATGTTGAACATTTTGGTTTTTTATTTAACTTTGTTGTTATCTTGAAGGCTTTCCAGGCTTTGAATCCCACGATAGTAATTTATGTCCTGACAGAAATTTATTAGTTGTTACTCAATGTTTTACCTTTAGAACGGAACAGAACGGCATCATAAGTGTTTATACTTTTAGGTGTGCATAATATCAGGAATATTAATTTTGGAACCAAACATAGATAACGCCTATTCACCGGGATATTTATTATGTTTATTATTTTTACTTAGCTAAAAGCACCATGATTTTTTTTTTTGATACCACTTAGTTGGCAGACAAGCACACGGCCCACCTGATGGAAAGTAGTTACCGTGGCCTATGGACGTCTGTAACACCAGAGAGTCACAGTCGCGCTGCCAACCCTGTAAGTACAGAGTTTCTGTGCCGTCAGTAGAAGACAAAGCAGGACAAGCCTTTAGTCTTCCCAGCACAAATTCTCCAGTGAGCTCTGGCTACCCTACTCACCGCTGGGAACACAACACGAAGTTATATAGTCGGACTGCTCAATCGGGCGGAAATACCGCCGTGTCCTACCTCCTTAAAGTCACGGTGTACTGACGAACGCCGAGCTAGTTGTTGATCACCGTGATCACGGCGATTGCAACAGCGACGAAACATCGGTTGCTCAGTAAAAATAATAAACATGGTAAATATCCAGGTGAGTTTTACACTATTAATGTGAATGACCATATCAATCTCAAATCATACTAAAACATCCATGTTTAAGGAATGCATGTTCAGTATATTTATTTCTGAACACAAAGACCGTGCGAATACGCATAATTTTGCAAGAATACCTAACTTTCACACATTACCAGCTACAATTGTGTTCACAAGGACTGTGGTGAATCACTTCACTACACAAATAAAGCAAAAACTCGTTAACAAAGCAAGCTATGTACAAAACTTGCTAATGTAGACACTAGTAAACTAATTAAGTATTTGCGGACTTTGCGGACAAGGCAATTCGGTGGCCCGCGTATTGTAGAATACAATGAAAAATGTATGAGATTTGACATATTTGACAGTCGTCAACGCATGTCATAAACGTCAATACAACAAACAACTACCCCATCTACAGAATACCGCGAAGTACCTCCGCCCTACAGAATACCGCGGTTATAATAACTTCGTGTTGTGTTCCCAGCGGTGAGTAGGGTAGCCAGAGCTCACTGGAGAATTTGTGCTGTCAGTGGGATTACTAAAGGCTTGTCCTGCTTTGTCCTCTACACTGACGGCACAGAGACTCTGTGCTTACAGGGTCGGCAGCGCGAGTGTGGCTTCTCTGGTGTTACACACGTCCATAGGCCTCCGTAACCATATTCCATCAGGTGGGCCGTGTGCTTGTCTGCCACCTAAATGGTATAAAAAAAACTGCAGGACTAAGCCTCTCCTAATGTCAAATCCATTCTAGTCTACAATACGAATTGTCTAAAGGGGCAGACTTATACATACATATAATCACGCCTCTATCCCCGGAGGGTTAGGCAGAGTTGAATTAACACCTACATTTCACCATAAATTGTATTCGATCCTACGTAATAGGGGGTGAGTCTATTGCCGTATTCCGGGCACTATTGTTGACTCAATCCATGCATCTGCGGCTGAGTCTGGGCTGTATAAATTTGTCTAATGTTAAACAACCCTATCCCTTAGTCGCCTTGTACTACACAGCATGGGAAGAGATGGGGTGGTCCAAATTCTACTCTGCCGGGAACCACGCGGTGGTATCAGCATAACAATTTAATGACATTATAAAGAAATTATTAGGTATGCCAATTTTTCCTACAGATTTAGATAGGAAGTTCTCAGGCCCAGAGCTTGACAAAGCCTTTCGAGAACTTGAAACTCGCTCGAGTATAAATATCTGTCTGATGCTAAACAACCATATCCCTTAGTCACCTTGTACGACTCCGCATGTGAAGAGATAGGGTGGCCCAAATTATGAATAGAAAAGGTGTACGCATTCCTGTCATACATCCTTTAGGTCTAAGGTGACCAAATTAGCAAGTCTGCCTGCTAAATAGCAGACAAGGCTTTGATATATATATCGTAAATATAACTGATAACTTTAATACTTATTCTTACTACCTGATTGTAACTCAATGAAGTTACAGAATAATTCTCACAGACACATGCCTACAATAAATTCTATTGTTCAGAATTACTCACCTTTAATTCTACTAAATTATCCAATAACTAGACAATTATTACATAACAAGTTCATTGTTTACATTATTAATTAAATTTGTAGTACGTTACATTAACTCTCATTAGGGTAGACAGAGACAATATATTTTCACTACTACCACGGCCACTACGATTCTGGCATACCTAATAAGTGCGCATTTCGCTTACCTACTTAAATAAATGTTTTCATACATGCTCGATCTGACCATATATATAAAGTTATACCAATTATAAAGCTTTGAAATGTATTATACAAAATTATTATTTGTGTACCAAACTGGGAAAAGCTCACCACAACACTTCGTACACCTACCTTTGATGTAAATATCTCTGCATCACCCTAAGGTTGATTGGTAAAAAATGCCTGAGGCATTAAATCCGCCTTTGTAAAACCTTTGTGTGTTTGTGCAAAAAGTTTAAATTAATAAAAACAAATAAAAAGAAATGAAGCTATCAGTAGGTGCACGGGTTTGCAGGTTTGGTTCGTTTGAAACCGAAGGTCTTCAAAAAGCTCTGTATATCCTCATTGCCCAAAACAGGCACGCACAATGGCCCAAAAAGGGAGGCTAGATGCGGATAAAGGAGTCCCAATCCAATAAATACCCTCATCCAATCAATCACCTAACCAATTAATAAAACAAATCATTCAGTGTTAATTGCTTTGGTTGAGAGCCCTATGCGCTCACCACACTGTTCGCGTAAGGTTGTAGAGTCCTGTCGGCCAACAACCCATACCCCACACACCAATTATATAGTATTAATTGGTTCATTAACACTTAATAAACCAGTGACTTCTTCCAGAGTCTTACGCAAAATATAGATCATACCAGCAGTTCATACTATCTTCCAATAACAATGACCTATGTATTACATGTTTAGCACGCGTTACAGAATAAAACAACTGGAGTAGAGCACTTACGTCACATGTTTTCTTTTCACTTTCGATTCTATTTGCGAGCGTGATTCTAGCGGGACCGTGCACGCGACTCGCTCGCTAGAACCAAATCGAAATAAACGCTCTGTTGATAGCTTGATACAGCATGTCACTGAACTAATACACAATGGATATAAATGGTGTTTTAATTAGAAAGTTTTCTAGATAGTGGACACGCGTAATTTTGATCGAAACCTGTTCTTAGATGGATCTTTTTGCTGTCGTAATTTTCGCAATGGTTGGCAACACAAGGCTTGGTTAAAATGATCATATTAGCACAAGCTATATATTGTATAACTAGATCGATCATGAATTTACTAGATTAGAATGTACACCGCGGCCGCGTACGGGCAAACGTAGCGTAGGACGCCCAACGGCCAGGTGGAAGGACGACCTCATGAAGGTCGCCGGGAAGCGCTGGATACGGGCTGCTTTAGATCGGTCATTCTGGAAGTCTGCGGGAGAGGCCTATGTTCAGCAGTTCACTATGTATGGCTCACATGATGATGATGATGAATATGATTATAAAGCTGAAGAGTTTGTTTGTTTATTGGTTCGAACGCGCTAATCTCAGAAACTACTGATTCGAATGGAAAAATTGTTTTTGTCTTCAATAGTCCATTTATCGACGAAGGTTTTAGGCTTTATATCATCACGCTATTACTTAAAGGAGCGTAGCAGTAATCACAAATGTCAACAAACTTGTCAGATTCCAGAGAACGGTTTTAAAAATCTTATATTTTTAATTTAAACACTCACCCATTGTTGTGGCTAGTAGGACATTACATTACATACATGTTCAATCAATGAATCAATTAGCCGACCGCAGTCCACTGCCGGACATAACAAAGACATAGCAAATTTGGTCCCACATAATAGGGAGTGACCCTATTGCCGCCTTTCGGGCACTATTGTTGACTCAAGCCATCCATCTGAGGACGAGTCTGGGATGTATATAGCTGTCTGATGTTAAACAGCCCTATCCCTTAGTCGCCTTGTACGACACCGCATGGGAAGAGATAGGGTGGCCCAAGTTCTACTCTGCAGGGTACCACGCGACTAACAACTAATGGAATAAGATTCCAAAGCCGTCCCTACTTCGATAGCAGTATTACAGTATGATTCCGAAGACGACCGCATACGAAAGCTGCAGAGTCGAAGCGTATCTTGAAATACCCTTGAATATGTTTTTTTTTATTGTTTTAATCTCGAATTCATTGCGGCTTCTAAATGGTGCTGCTGATCCGTATCAAAGTTTAAGAAGTAAGTAATATCGCTACGTTTCCAAGATATCATTATGCCGTTCAGCCTGACGAAGAAAAAAGACTAAAAAGCGACTACTAAAAAAATCATAATGCTGTGAGTGGGATGACTAATGGCTTGTCCTGCTTTGTCCTCTACACTGACGGCACAGAAACTCTGTGCTTACAGGGTCGGCAGCGCGAGTGTGGCTCCTCTGGTGTTACACACATCCATAGGCCACGTAACCACTTTCCATCAGGTGGGCCGTGCGCTTGTCTACCACCTAAGTGGTGTAATAGAAAAAAAATACGGTTTAATAAAAAGTATTAAACAAGAAAATATCAAGGATAGCCGTGGTCGTATGCCACTCTGTGTCTAAAAAACAATACATTCTAAGGAAAAGTGACATACGTCCACGGCTATCCTTGCTATTTTCTTATTTAATACTTTTTAAAGCGCGATTTTTTAGTAGTCGGGTTTTAGTTTGAGTCTTAATTTTTTATTTATATTATATTGGGTCAAGCAACAGCTATAATTTACACATATTTGTAATCTGCTAATTAAGCCCTTTCAGATGATACCAAACACGGCACAATTATCTCAAGTTTATTTTTAAACACAGTACTTTATGACCGCTAGGGGGTGCCTCATTAGTGAAACATATAGCCTACAACCAGCGGACGACTAAGACGCTTCTGATGATACTCCATTTGTCTAGTTTTAATTAGTAGTTGAGGAGCTATGAGGGAACAGATGAACCTACATACATACATAGCCTGTCAAAATCAAGGCCTGGGGGTGACTGGTGGAGCCACCTGTCACCCTGGCAGAAGCAGGCCGCGGTGGCGGCGCGCCTGGCGTGCCTCCCCGTTTTCCGGGGACGAGTCCCCACACACACGAGGAGAAGGCCAGATCGTGAGAGATGGCCCTGGGTCGACCGGGGTGCGAGGAATATGCCTGTCAACCTCACCTTCGGCAACTAAAACGACCCACAGGCGGCGTGCGTTTTAGTCGGTTCGAGTCCGACATAACCTCTTCCACCGGCTCCAGTGGGGAGGTATCTGTGGGGATTTTGCGCACGTGAAAAAAAAAGCCTATCAAAATCATAACCCTCCTAGTGACAAAATAAAAACGGAAGATACCAACTCGCTCGCGCTAGCGAGTTGATGTAGTACCCATGCAGCTTAAATTCTCACGTATACTTTCTCTGAAATGGCACAAAATTATCAAGTGCAGTGATCACTATGTGTTTATCTTTGGCTAGATCCTTAATTAGCAAGTTTATCCTAATGGTCGCGTGTTCAGATCTTATAACGGCGATATATTTGTGTGATAATGCACTAATCTCTACATAATAACCACGTTACAACAGACTGTCACTTAAAAAACATGTTAGTACATCAAGTACAGTCAGCATCAAGAGTTGATGATCACAAATGTGGCGACCGATACCTACCAGTTTACTAATGGGTTGCGTAGTGCTTGACAAACAAGATCGAGGTGAGGCCTCCCTTTTTAATTTTTTTACCCTTTACCATTGGGTTACATAAACTTTTTAGAGGACACGACGGTATTCCCATCCTAATTGAGCAGTCCTACTAAGTATCTCCGCGCTAAAGAATACCGCAAAATAATTTCTCAAAATGATCTCAATACCAAGGTTTGAAGAGCAAATCAAACTATTTAATTGATTTAAATTAAGTTATTGTTTAAACTAAAGGTGAGTAGCGTTGATCAGCTGCTTTGGCAAGTCTTTGTATAGAGAACGGGCACTTGGACCCCACGTCCCCAACGTTTCAACCCCAAACAGCTCAAAAACAAAATCACCTGTCAGATTACAGTATTTGCGCCGTTTGAGGTTTTTCGCAGATGCAGCAGCAAGCTATTTATAAAATAAATACAATACCCACAAAATAGCAACAAAAAATCGGCTAATTATCCTGATTTTACGAATCAATTAGAGACGCGACAGTACGTTGACGGACGAGAATATTTTGCAGGATTTCCTCTCGCGATTGAGGGAGAGGAGGAGGATTAGAAGGTAGTTGCTTCTAATAAAATCAAATTGTAGAAAGATATAGGCAATGATACCTCGGAATCCAAATAGCAACTGTGTTTTTTTATACCACTTAGGTGGCAGTCAAGCCCACCTGATGGAAAGTGGTTACCGTGGTCTATGTACCTACGTGTGCGAAACCAAGGAAGGCACACTCGCGCTGCCAACCCTGTAAGCACAGAGAGTTTCTATGCCGTCAGTGTAAAAGACGAAGCAGGGCAAGCTTTTGATGTGCCCACTGACAGCACAAAAACTCTCCAGCGAGGTCTGGCTACCCTACTCGCCGCCGGGAACACAACACGAGGTTATTATGGCCGTGGTATTCAATAGGGCGGAGGTACTTCCCCAATCAGACTGCTCATTTGGACGGAAATACCTCCTCCAAGATTACATTTCTTCTAACTTTCTACGCATAAACCACACCACGTCCAGTACTAATGTCTTATACTGGTCACATATTCTTACTCAATACTCTATTTGTCTTGAATAACTCAACATTTGTACATATTCAATTATGCAGATACGGAGACGGACAGTACATGTGCTGACTTCAATAAAGATATTGAAGTTCGAGTTCAAATACTGTTTTTATACCGTTCCGTACCGTGGTTCCCGACAGAGTAGAATTTAGAACACCCCATCTCTTCCCATGCGGTGTCGTACAAGGTGACTAAGGGATAGGGCTGTTTAACATCAGACAGATATATACAGCCCAGACTCAGCCTCAGATGCATGGTTCGAGTCAACAATAGTGCTCGGAAGACGTCAATATGCTCACCCCCTTTTACGTAGGACCGAATTTAATGATTGGTGAAATATGAGTGTTAATTCACCTCTGTCTAACCGTCCAGGGATAGAGGCGTGATTATATGTATGTATGTATGTACAAGCACTCAGCCTATTTCATAGGAAGCGGTTACCGTGATCTATGAACGTGTGCTAGACCAGATGGGCGTAACACTCTCGCTGCCGACCCTGTAAGAATCTTCTAATGTCCTTCTTATATTTTACTAGCTTTTGCCCGCGGCTCCGCCCGCGTGGATGTCGGTTCCCGGCAATTATTCGAATTTTTCTCACCTTTTAAACCTTTCCTAGATCTCTGCGAACATTTCAAGACCAAGGTAAGATAAATCCGTTCAGCCGTTCTCGAGTTTTATCGAAACTAACGAACAGTAATTGATTTTTGTCTATAAAGATTACTTTGCACTGAAAAGAAGAAAAGAAAAGAAAAAATGTTTATTGCGACACAGCATACTGGTACCTACAGTACAAAAAAAAACAAAATGCAAAAAGTGAAAATAAAATAAAAATACAATATAATTTTTATATACTGTGGCGGGTGAGGTGCCACGTCATTTTGATGCCAAATATGACATTTGACAAGTCAATGTCATATCTGTCAGCAGCAGGACGTGACGTGTCACACAGCACACCGCTACGTGGCAGATTCTTCCTTTTACACTACTAAATAAAAACACAGGAGGTACTTAACTCCACAGGAGGTACGAGTACACTGTGTCCACAAAGGATGGGCACTCAGCATACACTGCGATGGGTATCTGCCATCACAGCACTGGTTTTCAGTGCCACCCTTACAGTGCCACTGCTTGAATTGGTCTAAAAAAGGGTGATTAAAACGCTATTTTAGAATCAATTTTTTTTCGAGGGAAATGCGACTATACCTGCGACTGTAAACGTTTACAATATATCTTTTTCATCTATCCAACTTTGTTTTTTATTCAAGAATCTGTAATATCACTTTTTGATCATTGTAATCTTGTACGTACGTGTATAATTTGCGCTCTATAACGACGTCCATTGTACTAACCATATAATTATATCGATACTATTATTTTTCCCTATTAAAGATTCTGATGTAAGCACAATGTATAAAAATAGTTGTTTCAAATGATTGTACATACATTATTTAATTATTTGCATTAATTTTACAATCATGTCAAGAAATAATTTATAAATATTAAATACAATAAAACTAAAATAACTATTATACAACTTATAGCTAAGAACAATTAAAATGCGTCGCGGAATTCCTCCGCATCATCGCATGCATCTTGTGGTAGCGTTCCCAGAAGACTGGCAGCATTGCCACGTTGTATGGCAATGCTTATTCTCTGACCTAAAAAGAGGCCAGCCTTCTGGTCACGAGAAGCGTCAAATGATTAAGTTTAAAAAAAAAATCTAACTCTTTCCGCATAACCTAACTCTAACCGCCAACTGCTAGACAAGTGACAATATGTTTGTGGAAAAGAATAGAATAGATATACCTACAACTGTCATATATGACAAAATACGTTTCAATCCCACACATTCATGATACTACAAAATACTGCGGCCATGATAACCTCATGTTGTGTTCCCGGCAGTGAGTAGGGTAGCCAGAGCTCACTGGAGAGTTTTTGTACTGTCAATGAGAAGACCAAAAGCTTGTCCTGCTTTGTCTTGTACACTGACGGCATAGACACTCTTGTGCTTAGAGGTTTGGCAGCGCCAGTGTGACTCCCTTGGTGTTGCACACGTCCATAGGCCACGGTAACCACTTTCCATCAGGTGCCATATGCTTGTCTGCTAACCAAGTGGTATTAAAAAATCTATTCTACAATATATAGACAAACGAATTGCTAATTGTCTAATGGACAGTATTAATGAACAGTATTAATAAATACTGTCAGAGAGATGAGGGACGCTATAATGAAAGAGTATTAGCTAAGAGCTGGTGAGAAACCACCGTATGCGATGGCGGTGGTATGTATTTCACTCGCTCTCGTCCCATGATCCATCTTTTCAGCGTCTCTAGCCACGCCGTGAGTATAATGGAAGCGGTATAGCGCTCGCGGACACACTATAGTAAGATATATAAAAATACATACATACATAAAATCACGCCTTTATCCCCGAATTGTTAGGCAGAGGTGAATTTACACCTACATTTCACCAATCTTTGATTTTGTCCCACGTAATAGGGGGTGAGCCTATTGGCGTCTTCCGGGTCCGGGTACTATTGTTGACTAAAACCATACATTTGAGGCTATGTCTGATGTTAAACAGCCCTATACCTTAGTCTCCTTGTACGACACCGCATGGGAAGAGATGGGGTGGCTCAAATTCTACTCTGCCGGAAACCACGCGGCTACTATTTAATAAGATATATAAAATTAAATAATAACTAGTTCTCGTAATTATATAATAATAGTTCATTGGAATTTATATCCGCTTGCATCTGTCCTTGGCTTTTAATATATTGTCTTGGATAACTAATTCTTTACAAAATATAGGTAGTTTATTGGCGGAATTTTGACAAAAATATAGTTCTAGAGCATTATTGCAGCACACTGTAGAATTATCGTCATCCTCTGAATCTTTTCATTAAAATGAATTATGAAATATCAAAGTCTAGCCACGTCGCAGTTAGACTGGAAATAGCTTAAGCTTCCGAAGTTAGTTCGAGGGAAGCTATTTCCAATCCCCGGGCTTCGAACGCGAGCGGGTTTTACTTAAGGAGAATGATAATTACAATGAATTATAAATAACATGTGAAAACTGTGCTAAAATTCATTTTGCCGTATAGAAAGACTAAGCGTACAAACAGATAGACACGTAAAATTACATTATTCAATCTTTACTAACATTCTAAAGCTGAAGACTTTGTTTGTTTGTTTGAGCGCGCTAATCTCAGGAGCTATTGGTTCGACTTAAAAAAATCTTACTGTGTTGAATAGTTCGTTTATCAACGAAGGTTTTCGGCTATATATCATCACTCTACTACATAAGAGAGCGGAGCAGTGATCATAAATGTGAATAAATCCGGCAGATTTCCATACATTATTTGAACTAAAAATTACGGGCTCAAAGAAGTGATTTGGGGTTTAAAAAGATGCCACGGACTGGAAAACGAGGCAAGTCAGCTAGCACTACATAAATGTAGACTATAATACTAACACAACACAACACAGACAAACAACTATTGTATATCACTAAAAAGAAACTGCCATTGTTCAGTTAACTATATTATAATATGTCTTTCTAATGGTGGCTCAAACATTTTCCCATCGCATGTACTTACTGCTAAATTGTAGCGTAACGTAACCGACTGTCCGGTGGCCGGTGGTACAGTTTGGTCCGGTTTATTACATAAAAATTACGTAAAGCATGGACACACAAGTCGTAGTCGCCCGCGCACGTTTTTCATTCAACTTTGAATTCACGTGACGTGACTATTATTTGTCATAGAACTTTAGTTTGTCATTGTTTAGAACGAATCCCTTCAGTGATTGAAAATCATTGAAGGGATTCGTTCTACACGGATGGAAAATCATTAAAGGGATATTTCCAAATGCCTTTTTCGTAAACTAGTATAATTCGTAGATGTTTGTGGTTCCAAGACTACAAGGTCAGGTCACAAGCATTTTATAGAGCAAGTCTGAGATCGCTATTATTATATCCGGTTTTGCATTTAAAATATTATGATAGCCTTGCGATTAATGATGTCATTTAGATATCTGAACTTCAGGATATCAATTCTTACTGTTCCTGATCAAATCTAAACTAAGCATGGCTTGCGATATAGGTTCCAGATAGCTAATAAAATATACTAATATGCTTTCTTGTAAATAAATAGGATATTTATTTGCAGGATATTATTACTATCATATAATTGTACATTGTACGATGGACTGCGCATGCGCTGCTGCTGCATCAGAATTGGCATCGTCATTCAGCGTGGTAATCCCACCAGTCTTTTGGGCACGGTATCAGTAGAGATGTTAGGGAGGAATTTTTCGATGCCTAAAGTTGCAGTCTCTCTTTTTTATTTCATTTTTATATGTATTGTGTAGTTAGCATAGTTTTGTACATATTTTATAAGTATTTGCATATATTTTTTCTGTATATTATAGTAGCATAATTAAATAATAATTGTACATTGTAGATGTTTGTTCGTGATGGACGCAAAAACGAGTTAACGGATTTTGATGCTGTTTTTTTTGTTAGATAGGTCTTGAACAGACTTAAGATCTTACGACTGTTTGATTGCAGTTAGCTGAGTAGAACCGAAGATAAGAGACCCACGCGGGCGGAGCCGCGGGCGGAAAGCTAGTATTCAATATATTCATGCATAGGTACATCTATCGAGTTTAGAATTTACGCAATCTGCGAATCTGTCTAATTCCAAAATCTGTCGTATAGCGAACCGTCGAAAATTAGCATTGAGCGAGAATCGAATCAGCAACCCTTTACGTAGCAGTAGAATGCACTGACCGCATACCCACAGAGTCTATCATAATGAATAATACTTCTGAATTATTTTGCTTTAAAGAACCATTTGAAGCAGAATGCTGTATTAAATACCATTCATTGGATACGGTATGAGAAATTTTAATTATTACCTAGTTTGACCTAGAATGTAGAATAATCGCAAGAGTACACCTTATTGCTACGAAATCGCCATTGTGCCTCCATCAACGGCCATACATCCGTTATTAGTTATAATTTCAGTACATTTTGCATTATGAACGATAATTTGATATTGTGGCTTATGGAAATGATCTATGGTCACATAATGGTCATACATTTGCGTAATTACTGCTTTGAACAAACTGACAGAGAGGGCGGACTTGAATGATACATATAGTATAATCATAATATATACTATATTGAAAGTTGAACTAATCAGGCCTTTGATTCAGTCAATGAGCATCATAAACGGTTTGTTGTCAATCAACAATGAGTTTAGATGTGCTTTTTAAATCATTCAACTTATAATAAGCGTTCGATAACTTATAGTAAGTGAAATGGAAAGCGTTTGTCTCTTGTCACTTGTTTGGGAGATAGGGTGTACTGCAAGGAAGCATCCTGAGTCCAATGGTATTGTTCCTATTTTTCTTTGTAGTTACAATTGTAGAAATAATTATCGTGATTGGAAACTTTGCGTAGAACCAACTATTAAGCGTTAGGCAAGAAATTGCACTGCAATTCCAAGTACAATTAAAGAGTATTGCTATTTCGCGGTTCACATAGTGAAATAGACCAATTATTGACCCGATCGAACTTTTGCAACATTCATTAAAAATATTTATATCCTTTTACGCTCTAAAACTGATAACTATTACCTAAGTACAGATATCATAAATCTGTCAAATTGCATGTTATGATATGCACTAATAGAAATAGGTGATAAATCATAATGTTTAAAAATATATGCTATTTATGTATGGACTAGAAAACCAGCCGTAAACCGTAATTAGAAAAGCAGATCGGATTTAATCAATCAATTAACCTATTGCAGTCCGTTGCTGGACATCGGGCCTGAATTCATCAGGAATACGACGACAGACAAACTGTATATTTGTTAAATAAGCCTCCCAGTATTGGGAAAGCGAAAGCGATGGGCTTAATTGCTTGAAATAAACTATGTTTTATAAATTGCACAAAGTAACTTGCTTTCACGGTATACTTTTGCTTGTGTATCTTTATGAGGGTAAAGATGTATGTGAGTGTGTGTGTGTGTGTGTGTAAGAGGGTGTGCGTGAGTGTTAGTGTGTGTGTATGCGCGCGTGTGTGTCTTGTGATTTTAAGGTGGCATTTTATATTCACAAGACTATGACCTTGATTTGAAACTTGATTGAGCAACAGTCATCATCTGTAAACTTTACACAATGCTGATAAATGTAACGCGATGTACACTGTACAGTACAATAAAATTGTTTCTGACACGTGAACCGAGATAAACGTGTTTACTTGTTGATTAAGTGGATTAGAACAATTGATATGACATGAGAAAAAATTTACAAAGAATTGCGTACGTTAACAACACTCACTTTTGCATCGTTCGATGTATTTGTTTCTAATGACCATGAGTATGAAGGGATAGTTGTCCAGCTCGAAGGACCAGACTCAACCGGTCGATATTTATTATTTGGGGGTTACTAGACTACAGACTGGTATACGGTTTCTGTTTTTAGGAAAGTCTTGGGCTTGTATTCCAGAACAACGCTGAATACAATCTGTCCTCAGGTCTAGTTATAAATCGATATTTAGGACTGAGTATCGTCCTGGAATTCGGGTCTCAGATTTTGTCTTGCTTTTATATATGTTTTTATACCACTTTTATAAGCATACAGCCCTCCTGATGAAAAGTGGTTACTATATCTCATGGACGTGTGCAACACCAGGAGAGTCACGTTCGGGCTGCTGACCCTGTAAGAACAGCGCGTTTCTGTGCCGTCAGTGCAGAAGACAAAGCAGGTGTTCCCACTGACAGCACAAAACTCCCTAGTGAGTTTACAATATAATTTTTTTGTAAATTTTTGTTACGTTAAATCGCGTTACTAACTTCAATTAAAACTCGATAATCTATCAGAAGGTGTACCTATTAATACTTATTAATTACTTAGCGATTCAATACATGCAAAAAGAAAAAAGAAACAAACAAAGAGTTTTAATAGTGAAGTTGATTACAAAACTTTAAGAACCACTATCAGTAATCATATTTAAGTCCCACGACTACCCACAAAACAATAATTGGTTAAATATAATAATAGTTATAGTAATCACACAAACATAAAAGATAAAAATTTACGACTTGTTAATTTCAATATAACGATTTTGAGTTTAAGTTACAATTTTATTGTTACAATTTAACACTTCAAGGATATTTAAAAAATCTATATGACTAGCTGACCCACTCCAGCTTCGCCCGGGGTATATTTTGAAGCTTCATATCCCTTTGAGCCCGTATGTTTTAGTCTTCAAAATATGTATGAAAAATTGCCGGATTTGTTAACATTTATTATCAATGCTCCGCTCCCTTAAGTAGTAGCGTGATGATATATAGCCTAAAACCTTCCTCGATAAATGGACTACCCAACACTGAAAGAATCATTCAAATCGGACCAGTAGTTCCAGAGATTAGCGCGTTCAAACAAACAAACGAACTCTGCAGCTTTATAATATTAGTATAGATTTACAATAATGTTTACGGGAATTAACGAGATCATGGTATAGGTACATGCATACCTTTGATTTACCTGACGTTTCGACGGCTGCAATAACCTGGTCGAAACGTCAGGCAAGTTCCCAGTAGAGTAGAATTTGGGCCACCCCATCATTTTCCCATGCGGTATCGTACAATGCGACTTAGGGAATGGGCTGTTTAATATCAGACAGATATATACAGCCCAGACTCAGCCTCAGATGTACGGCTCGAGTCAACAATAGTGCCCGGAATATAGCAATAGGCTTACCTCCTTACGTGAAACCGAATACAATGATCGATGAAATGTGGATGTTAATTCACCTCTGTCTAACCCTCCGGGGATAAAGGCGTGATTATATTATGTCTATATATGTATCATAAAAGCAGTCAGATGACGTATTGTCTCTTCACATACATGACTTGTTAAACTTCGAAGCAGATAAACGACACTATTAAGAAGCCGCAATGAATTAAAACAGTTAACAATACATAATTAATCATATTCAAGTCTTAACCACATTACACTGTTTCTGCTGCTGCGGTCTGCGGTCTGCGGTCGGCTACGAAATCATACCTTAAGGACCAGGGCCCTGATTCTGCTAGAAGTAGAAAAAAATTTTTTACGTGCGAAAAATCCCTATGAATAACACACCCTCCCCATTAAATTAAAGTTAAATCGTTTATTTTTAACTACAGTAAAAAAAAGTATGGGTAATGGACTGCTGAGACGAGGTCTCGGGTTCAATCCCAGGTTTTACTATGGCACACACCAATGACTTTTCGAAGTTATGTGTGTATTTATCTCAGGTTTATAAATGCCCGGTTGATGACAATAGGCTCGCCACCTATTACATTGAGACCTAAACATAAACTGGCGAAATATCGGTGCTAGCACCTCTGCCTACCTCTTCGGGGATATAGGCGTGAGTTTATGTTATGTTATGTTACAAGAAAATCTCCAATTCTCTTGAGGAGGTAAAATTCTGTCTCCATCTGTCAAAATAAGCTTCAGTAGCTTAGTGGTTTCGTGCATTGCGATTCGCGTGTCTGTGATTCGAGAGAACATAACAATCATAGCTAATTTCTTCTGGTTATTCATTAATCGTAGTAATTCAAGTATTTGATTCATCTGAACATTTTTTACCCACCTGAACAAACGAGAGTAATGTATTACGCACGTATATATAGGTATATAATGTACAGTCAGCTTCAGATATATCTTGATGAACAAAGTTTGATTTCCCCCTACCTTTTAACTGATACTACACACTACACACTACACACATCTTACTGACGGTACACATCTTTAGTGCGGACAATAATATAATTTAAATCAATAAAACAATTTTGATTTGGTCTTAAAACCTTGGTTTTAAGATCATTTTGAAACTTTGCAGTCAAGATCTTTCTGACGCTGACTGTATATACCTGCCTGTATAGTTTTCGTAATTGATAATCATAAATCCAAGTAAAACCTGCTACGAAACTTATTTCGGCAACACGACGAAGTTTGATTTGATTTTAGATTTTTTCATCAAACGTTTATTTCTAATACTAAAGTGGCTGACAACTACACGATCCGCTTTACGACAATCTGTTACCATTTCTATTGTGTCAGCTTAAAAAATAACATTGGGTAAGAATACCCAAACATTTCATCATAATTTTGTCCTCTAACCTTCTTTTAATTTCATATTACTTAAATGCAATCAATAGTCTAGCAGAATAGCTACTTTTTGTGACTGCACACATGTAATAAAATATATTAAGAAATCATCAATTAAGGTAAATGAACACTATAATTTGACAGTAAATACATATAATAAGATAAAAAATACAATATAAAATCATATATACTTACTCAAGGTTTCATTACTCAAGTATTAGTGATTTGATTTCTCAGTAAATCGATAGCGTAATCAACCCTTCAAATGCCGAAAGATTTGTAGAGAAAACCGTTAAAGTGAATCAGACTCGTATACAATAGGTTCCGTATCATCATAGAAGATCAAGATAAGGTTAAGGTTCCTGCTCTTCTTGACAGCCTTTGTAGCGTGGCGATAGTGAACGCGACCACTACGCAGGGAGCGCGGGTTCGTTCCCCGCTCAGTGCAAATATTTGTATGCATAAATATGGATATTTGGATTGGTCTGATTGTGTCTCGGAGAGCACGTTATGCCAAGCACGCTAGGGGTACAATACAACAACTGACCTAACTGCAATGCTTCGATATCGCCTTCGGGTTGTGGAGGTCAGATGGCAATTGTTTCACGGAAAATGCCGAAGTTCTGCCAAATCCACAGTTAAACTGGAAAAGTGGACCCCAGACTCCGAGGTGGAAGCTTCGGATGGGGTTAACGCTAGAACGAAGAACAAGTAACGTTCCGACTTGAAAATATGCGACGAAAACTCCATCAAGTGTCTCTTTTTTTATACAACTTACGTGGCAGACAAGCACACTGCTTACCTGATGGGAAGTGGTTACCATGACCTATGAACGTGTGTAATACCAGGGGAGTCACACCACTGCTGCCGACCCTGTAGAACAGAGATTTTCTGTGCCGTCAGTGCAGAACACAAAATCAGCACAAGCTTTTGGTCTTCCCACTGACGGCATAAAAACTGTCCAGTGAGCTCTGGCTACCCTATTCACCGCCGGGAACACAACACGAGGTTATTATAGCCGTGGTATTCTGTAGAATGGAGGTACTTCCCCAGTCGGACTACTCAATTGTGACGGAAATACCGTCGTGTTCTACCTCCTATTGCGTAGCGTACGCCTGACTCTTCTGTCTGCTGACAGACGGACTGACTACATTTTTTTTTATTATACCACTTAGGTGGCAGACAAGCTCACGTCCCTCCTGATGAAAAGTGGTTACCATGGCCTATGGGCGTGTGTAACACCAGAGAAGCCACACTCGCGCTGCCGACCCTTTAAGCATAGAGTTTCTGTGCCGTCAGTATAGAGTACAAAGTACATAAATTTAGTAAGAAGTTTCGTTGATGATCCTTCGGCTTCGGAACCCTAAAAAGTGGAGATAATAAAACCAATATACAGCGTGTATTCGTAACTTCTATTCATCTTTGTTGCTGGAACTAAGCTGATGCAAGATAGATTATGTTGTAAGATACTTAATTATATCTGTTGCAGGCAACTGTTGTTAGTTAATGTTTTAATGATGATTAAGTTCTCAAATCTCTATGACTGAAGGCAAGCTTTACACTGTTTATATTACGAAAATTTATACTATATAGATATTTATTTATTTGTCTTTCAACATGGTAACATGGATCTTACAGTATATGTTAAAGTATAGTTACTTACAGTATTTTTGGTTTTATAATGACATTAACATAATAGGTACGAAGTATAAAGGTTGCCTGGAAGAGATTGCTTGTAGCAGTAAGGCCGCCATTTGTATATTATTCATAATGTTGTCCGTACATGTACTGTGTAATATGATGGTGTACAATAAAGATTATCTTATCTTATCTTAAGTAAATTACTTTATCTACACACATAGTCTTTCATTATTCATCTTAGTGTATAATCCCAGTTGAGTCCAAGGCTTTGCTAAGTCGTTGCAGCCCCGGGTATGATATACAAATTGCCATAATTTTCAGAATTCCTGTCAATAATACTATTGTAGTCCTCTGAGCCTTTTCTTAACACAATTGACGGCCTCTGTGGCGTAGCGGTTGAACATTCGACTGCTACGCAGGGAGCGCGGGTTGGATTCCCGCTCAGTGCAAATATTATTAGTCTAGGAGTTTACATAACATAAACTCACGCCTATATCCCCGAAGGGGTAGGCAGAGGTCCTAGCACCCACATTTCGCCAGTTTATGTTTAGGTCCCAATGTAAATAGGTGGTGAGCCTATTACCATTAACCGGGCACTTATAAACCTGCGATATCTTCTACATGCGGTCTAGGAGTTTCTATGTATAATATGTATGTATTTACAAAAAAAGTATGTTTATCTGCATTCTAGATCCCATAACACAAGCTAGTTAAGCTATGCTTACCATGGGTCTAGATAACGTTGTGTAGAATGTTGTTGAATATTTTTTTTTTTTATTTAATTGAGTATTTTCCATGAAGCGTCTATTCTCCACAAACCATTGGTGATATCGGAGGTTTGTATCGGATTAGTTAGACCATGTTATCGAACTTATAAATAAAAGTTTGAACTTTTATACCTACGTGTGACTATTTTATTTACCGACGAAGTTCAAAAACCTCTAATTCTAAAAAATGGTGTAAAAATACTTGATACTACAATAAACAGCGAACATAATATAACTTTTATTATAAAAGCAAACCAGTTATTCTCGACGAGACGCCATTGACCTCTGCGCGAAGTGATAACTTTAGAGCATCTGATATATCTGTCAGTGTACCTTCTGATTGTGGTGCGATAACATCGTGTTTTTAATTTTTATAAATTTAAAAAAACATTTCAAACTTTTTGTTGGGAAGTTTTCAAGTTACGAATGGTATGTTTCTTGTTACTATTTGATTGTTTTTAAGAAAATGCTGATATGAACCTGTAAAATTAATTTGTGGATTTAATAATATTTAGTTACTAGCACAGTTTTTTAAGTAGCTCAATTTCTTGATACTATTTGATGTCATTTTTGAATTATCGATTAAAAACAACTATAAACACATCATCGCCTCTTTTTATTTTCTGCAGCAGAAAGAATCAGGGGAATTTTACAAATATCAAAAACAAAACTTTCAATATATTTTTTTTTATAAAATTATTATTAAAAGCGAAATACCATAATAGCCGAAATAGCATTATAGTCTTCCATATTAGATACAGCGCAACAAATTAAATTGGATATTTTCTAAAAGAGCTGTAAAAGTTGCGTTGGTTCTTATTTAATCGTTTTTATTTATTTTAATCATTACCCAAACCTATAATAGTAAATTATTTGACTATTGAATATTTCATTACGTTTTCTTTTTGACGTTTAGTAAAAAGTAAAAAAAAAATCCCGCCACATTAAGTGTGTGTGGAGTTTTGTGCAAGACAGCAAAGCAATTCAAACGAGCATATTATGTCGGGATTGACGTAGGTAATTGCCAGCCGTCTATACCCATATTCTACCTTGGCACCGACTTCAAGAAAAGTCTCACACGCATCTTTTGAGGTATATCAGCAATTATATTTTACTTTTCGGTGCATTTTTTTCTAGAAATCGTTTCATTTTTTTTGTTAAATAATACTTGTTACGTTGAATGTCACGCGTAGGAAATATTACCATCGCCTATAATATTACCATTGTTATCATAATAGTATTCATTGGGAATAATTTTATATACTTATCAACTAAAACAAAGACCAATTTATTATTCAACAACAAGTTTTATTGGCTTTATATTATATCAGAGATAAATAATTATTATATTTGGGAAACTTAACAAAATGGTAGAAACTAAAAAAACTCACTAAAAATCCATTAAGTTTTTATGTATTTCTCAATGGAATTCACGATAGAATTAAATCAGATAAAATTAAAACCTAAGACGAGACTTGAATACGTGCGCGCGCAAATGTCTCAGGTAGCTCAGTTGTTCCAAGTATTCCACTGTTAGTAGAAAACTGATCGCGGGTTCAAATCTCGTCTTGGATGTTAATTTATGAAGATATAATGTTACCATTTTAGCCTGTTTTCCCACTAACCATGTTAATACGTTACGTTAACGATACAATGTGTTTAAATTTAATGAAAGGTAATTACAGAAAAAGGCATAAATAATGAATTATAGGAAGATTGTTAGGAAGGAAGTGTTGCCACGCTCGAGTCACGATAACGTTGTGGTAATTATCGTAAACCACATAACAAGAAGTCAGATTTAAGTGTATGGATATATTTTTTTTTTTACGTGCGCAAAATCCCCACGGGTACCTCCCCACCGGAGCCGGTGGAGGAGGTTATGTCGGACTCGAACCGACTAAAACGCACGCCGCCTGTGGGTCGTTTTGGTTGCCGAAGGTGAGGTTGACAGGCATATCCCTCGCACCCCGGCCGACCCAGGGCCATCTCTCACGATCTGGCCCTCGTCTCGGGTGTGGGGTCTACAGAGTCCGCAAGGTGTATGGATATTTAGTTCCCAGAGAAAATATAATTTAAATTATTGAGGTAACTTAGCAAATAATGCAGTTTTAGTTGGCCCTACAAACGCGTGGTTCCTGGCAGAATGCCGCATGGCTACCGGCAGAGTAGAATTTTGAACACCCCTTCTGTTCCCATGCGGTGTCGTACAAAGCGACTAAGGCATAGGGCTGTGGTTTTTTGTGTGTCAGTAACAAGGTAGTGGCTTTAACCTGACATAAAATTAGCGGAATAGAGACCCTGAACACGTGCGCACGCTCACCCGTCAATGATTTGTCTGTACTTTGTAGGTGTTTCGGTTGACCCCTATAGAGCACATAGGTATGCGAACTTCTGCCTTTTATTTACGTAGTTTACCGGCATCTGTTACATACATACATATAATCACGCCTTTATCCCCGGAGGGTAAGGCATAGGTGAATTAACACATTTCACTAAATATTGAATTCGGTTCCACGTAATAGGGGGTGAACTTATTGCCGTTTTCGCATCTGAAGTTGAGTCTGGTCTGTCTGATGTCAAACAGCCCAATTCCTTAGTCGCCTTGTATGACACCGCATGGAAAGAGACGGGGTGGTCACCGTCTGTAACATTATAGTAAATTGTTATGCTTATTGGTATACAATTCTGTGAGTGTAATATCTTTTGTAATGACATGTAGTTTTTCTAAGTTTTATATGTTTACGTACAACACAATGGTACCACAGATAACACACTTAAAATCGGAAAATTTTACAACAATTCAATAATATTTTTGTTCTATCTCTTTGTAATTAAACTATTTATGAGGTTATCTTAGTAGAATTGTTTTATTACGTTGTAAATACAATTACTTACCGATTACAAATTGTATACAATACATTTACAGTTCATACTAGGTTAAAGTTTGTATTGTAATTCAATTAAAAACACAAGAACTACATATTTTGAGAAAGGAGGTAGGACACGACGTCCAATTGAGCAGTCCGACTGAGGAAGTACCTCCTCCCTACAGAATATCGCGGCCATAATAACCTCGTGTTGTGTTCCCGGCGGTGAGCAGGGTAGCCAGAGCTCAGTGGAGGGATTTTGTGCTGTCAGTGGTAAGACCAAAAGCTTGTCCCGCTTTGTCTCTTACACTGGTGGCACAGAAGCTCTCAATGATTGCAGGCTTGGCAGCGCGAGTGTAACTCTCTTGGTTTTGTACCGTGTGCTTGTCTGCCACCTAATGGTATAAAAAAACTTAGGATTTTGAGTTATATAGTCCTGTTAAATAAAAAAGAAGATCGGCTGATTTTAGTTTTGTAGAGCCTTCTCTCTATCCAATAGCGTACATCTACAGCTTGATATTACAGACGAGATTGACTAGGGCCCAAAAGTGGTGGAAGGGCCAAGCATGTTTTTTCAATAGGATGCGCTAATTTGACTTCACCTCGCCTGATGGTAAGCTAAAGGCAAAGTTTCATGTTAAAATGATGGCGGCCGCATCAGATGCTTTATCACGCCCCGCTTAAAGACTGTAGGAGGAAGAAGGAAACACTTAAACTGATATATAAAACAAGGTCTTAGTGATCAAAGGAAAGAATCTCCGAACCGCTTGGTTCTTGATCGGATTCTCTGCACCGTGTGATGGTGACATCCAAGCCCTCCACGTTTTGTCCAGTGTAGGAAAGGATCTCCACTATAGAAGCAAATTAAAGTTATAAATACATACATACATATAATCATGCCTTTATCCCCGGACAGTTAGGCAGAGGTGAATTAACACCCACACTTCACCAATCATTGAATTCGATCCCACGTAATAGGGGATGCGCCTATTGCCGTCTTCCGAGCACTATTGTTGACTCAAACCATGCATCTAAGTCTGAGTCTGGGCTGTATATATCTGTCTGATGTTAAACAGCCCTATCCCTAAGTCGCCTTGTACGACACCGCATGGGAAGAAATGGGGTGGTCTAAATTCTACTCTACCGGGAACCACGGGGAACACACATTAAAGTTATATCACGTCAATAATATCTTTCAACTCACATACTATATAATTGCCCTTGACGTACAATCATCTTACCGCATAATTCTTTTTAATGATGCATTATGAAGGTCTCTAGATCTAAGATAGAGTAATTGTCATACATGATACATGTTGACGCTTGACTTTGATGCACATACTGATATCGGCTTACAGGCTTTGTATGCGTAATTTCATGGCCCCTAAATAGGCCAAGTCGCTTAATAAATTGTCTTCGTAATAAGGTCGTTTGATTATCTTATTAACGCCCGAGGTTGATTTATTATTAATGCGATTTGTGTTTCTTTTTATTAATATGATACATAATGATAATGATCTAACATAACATAACCTCACGTCTATATCCCTGAAGAGGTAGGCAGAGGTGCTTGCACCCACATTTCGCCAGTTTATGTTCAGTAATAGGTGGCGAGCCTATTGCCATTAATCGGGCACTTATAAACCTGCTATAAATACAACTTCGAAAAGCATCGAAAAGTCATTGGTGTGTGTCATGGTGAAACCTGGGATCGAACCCGAGACCTCGTCTCAGCAGTCCATTACCCATACCACTAGGCTACCGCGGTTCCAATAATAATCATGATAATGATCTAATTATATCCAAATGAGGTAGATATATGTTATCTATAGTTATCTCAATAATATCGCGATATTAATGTGAATCGCGATTTATAATCGAAGTTAGACGCGATTCAAGCGACTTGCGCTAAGAATATACCAACTTGATAAATGATTTTCGTAACCTGAGTTACTATACTATAAGATTTTTATAGTAAAAACAGCTTAAAAAAATGATTTCGCCATTTTAGAAATTATTCAGAACCATGGAGAAGGAAAAATTATATTCTCGTCTCCGTGTTCAAAACATACTGAACTTAGTGTCACCATTGTAACATGGTGTATGTATGTAATGGTGACTCCCCTTTCTGAGACTTTGCCTTCAGCTTGCCATCAGACGAGGCAAAGTCTAATTGACATATCCTATATAAAAAAACACCAATAAAAAAATTAAAAAAATAGATTTTTAGTCTGATATCAAATCTCAATTTACAAATTTTTTTAATCAATTAAATTTGTATCATATAAAATTATTATTTGTGTACCCATACTGGAAAAAACTCTCACCACAACACTTCGTGCACCCTTTCATATAAATATCTCTGCATCACCCTAAGGTTGACTGGTAGAAAATGCCTGTGGCATTAAGTCCGCCTTTGTACAATCTTTGTGTATTTGTGCAAAAAGAATAAATAAATAAATTGTTAAAAACTTTTTTAACGTCACAATCAGATACTAATCGTCACAATAATATTTTGATAGGTAAGCAAATCAATCAATTAATATTATGTTTGTATTGTTTCAGATAAGTCAAGAAAAGACCGCAGTACCTTCATACCCTGACCTCTTCGCATTGATAACCTAAGAATGTCAATATCTCATTGACATTGACACTTGTCTTATATTCCGTATTGTATAGTCCGTGCAAATCGAGCAGTGAAAAAAACTATGCATATAACTTCTGTAGTGAGATAAAATTCGTAAAATCCGTTTTTTTCTCTCGTGTAATGGCGTCTTGGAAATCCGTTGGTGTGTGGACTGTGTGTGTGGTGTTGTGTTTTTTGGGGAAAATTTCTGGGCGGGACAATGGGCTCGCACTAACGCCCCCCATGGGGTGGCTCGCGTGGGAGCGGTTTAGGTGCAACACCGACTGTATAAATGATCCTGATAATTGTATAAGGTTAGTATATTTTTGTTGTTTTTATTGTAAATGATATAATAAATGTTATCAAGAGACTGCAACAGCGACGAATTACGTTAGATTGCTCACCTTTTTGAGATATATTTGTTGTAATTTTGTTATATGTGATCTAGTGGTAATATAATATAACGGGTGGAGGCGCCTGTCACCCTGGCAGAAGCAGGCCGTGGCGGGGAAGCCCCTTGCACGCCTCCCCGATTCCGTTTCGTTTGTTAGATTGCAATCGGTTGAGTAGAATCGCAGATAAGGCACGGGCGGAAAGCTAGTATGCTATAAAACTTAAAAAAAAAGAGAATGAGGAGTAGGTCAATAAAAGTGTACTATAATCTTATATCTATATCTATATAAAAATGTTATGTTGGTTTGTGTACGCTTCAAAAACTCAAAGAGTTCTGCACCGATCGAGCTGAAATTTTAGCATAATATATAATCCGCATCAAGAATTGTTTTTATCTAATTTTTGCATCAGTCACATATCCGCAACCGCGAAAAATCAGTTTTTTTAACGATCAGCTGTGTACCACTTTGTTTTGTTTCTCATTTCGCTACCATTCAATCACAAAGTGCCACAGCGAAGTAGGCAGGGTACAGCTAGTATACCATAATGTAAAAACTATTTGTAGGTACATTTTGCACATCCATGTGAGGATGTACCGAAATCAATATGCTTGTCATTGAGCCTACGGAACCAATCGGAACAAATAACCCTGATCAGTCTCGCTACAGTGTCTATTGTTGACAAAGACATAATTTACGTAACGTAGACAGATCGCAAAGGTTTATGAAAGCAACAAGTTCTCTATTAACGATGTCGTAACTTTCATTAGATTTTACCCGACAACGGCGAAGCAAAAAGAGGGTTTTGATTTTGACAGGCTATGTTTGTATGTAGGTTCATCTGTTCCCTCATAGCTCCTCAACCACTTTTAAGAGCCGAACAAATGAGGTATCGTTAGAAGCGTCTTAGTCGTCCGCTGGTTATAGACTATTTAATGTGTCACAGAATCTATTGTGGCGCCCGCCAGCGATCATAAATCAATTTTATTTTTTAACACAGTACTGTGTTAAAAAATAAAATTGAGGTAAGTATGTCGTATTTAATTTCAAATGAAAGTGCTTAATTAGCATAATTTAAATATGTATATTTTTTTTATACCACTTAGGTGGCAGACAAGCACACGGCCCACCTGATGGAAAGTGGTTACCGTGGCCGTGGACGTTTGTAACACCAGAGGAGTCACAGTTGCGCTGCCAACCCTGCAAGTACAGAGTTTCTGTACCATCAGTGTAGAAGACAAAGCAGGTCAAGCCTTTAGTCTTCCCATTAACAACACAAATTCTCCACTTATTGTTTGCCACAAAAATAATATAAATAAATAAAATGTTTAAAACTAAAACCCGACTAATGAAAAATCATGCTCTAAAAGTGTCTAACAAGAAAATATCAGCCGTGATCGTATGCCACTTACTCCAACAAAACAATACTTTCTAGGGAAAAGTTTATCAGTATTGGGGTTTTAGTTTTATACTTTTTTTTAACTATCCATGTGTGAAATATGCTCAAAATTGGTTCAGTTCTTTGAGGTCCAGAGTGGTCTCAATTTGATAAGGATGGTCATCCATCCTAAAATCATAGTAGCTAGAATTGCGTAACCTTGACATTGACTGACCTGCGCTATTATCATTTAGCCACGAGCCCCAAAGAGCTAGAAGGTTAAGGCGTTAGAAGGTTTCTAAAGAATCTGCAGCACGTTTTCCATCTCGTGTCTCCTCTGATAGAGGGATCCCTAGGAGAGCCATCAGGATTTATTCAGTCCCATTGTCTCCCCTCGGCTGGGGAGACATCAGAACTTACTTTTAGAATTATATTTTTGGTGTTTATTCGTATATCCTTGTCACAGTTCTGTCATGTTTGTACGTACTGGCTACTTGACTTTTGCATAATATTATATTCTTTTACGGTTTTAATATAACGCTTGGGACACATTCACGACTTTTGAAATTATATTTTGGCTACTGGTATACCCATACCAGTAGCCAAAATATAATTTCAAAAGTAAGATCTGATGTCTCCCCAGCCTAGGAGAGAGAACAGGACTGAAGAAGTTCTGATGTCTCCCTAAGGGGATCAGAGGGGACACGAAACCGAAACCAGCAGCACGAGTGTGACTTCCTCAGTGTTGCACACTTCCGTAGGCCATGGTAACCATTTTCCATCAGGTGGGCCGTGTACTTGTCCGCCACCTAAGTAATATAACATAACATAACATAAACTCACGCCTATATCCCCGAAGGGGTAGGCAGTGGTGCTAGCACCCACATTTCGCCAGTTTATGTTTAGGTCCCAATGTAATTGGTGGCGAGCCAATTGCCATAAACCTGCGATAAATAACTACCACTAATATTAAAGTTCAAAATGAGTCTAACAATGGTATTTTTTGCACAGTGATCGGTTATTCCGCACAATGACCGACATCCTGGTGTCGGAGGGGTACGCGGCTGTGGGCTACGAATACATCAACGTGGACGACTGCTGGCTGGAGAGGGAGCGAGACGCCCGGGGAAGGCTGGTGCCAGACAGGGAGAGGTTCCCCTCAGGCATGAAGAGCTTGGCTGATTACGTAAGTTTTTTTTATTGTTTAACTTTGTACCACCATATCCAGTGGCGTGGAATCCAGATCCCGTTCCCTCTGCACCTTCTATTCTCCGCGTGAATTTTTGATCCCGTTCCCGCTGCACGTTCATATATTTTTATACAAACCTTGACCTCACATTAATGAACACAAAACAAAAAGAATCATCCAATTTGGTACAGTCGTTCGGAAATGATGCGCGTACAAACATTTGGGAGGTTTTCATTTTTATTTATTTAAAAATATGTTTTTTTATTTTTATTAGCTATTAATATAGCTATGTATAATGAACACAAGGCATTTTAAGAATGTGGTGCCTAACTGACGTGTCCTAAATAAAAATAAATAAATAAGAATACATATATAATAAGAGATACATTGTTGCAAAATATTACACTCTGCAAACTACAAAGTTTCAACGTTAACAATTTGTGCGAATTCACAAAATGTATCATACTTAAGTTAAAGATGTAAATGTACTTGTAAAATAACTAGAAAGCAATAAATAAAAACTTAAAACAAGAAATTACTATTCCTAATATAAATGAACCGCGTGGTTCCCAGCAGAGTAGAATTTGGACCACCCCATTTCTTCTCATGCGTTGTCGTACAAGGCGACTACAGGATAGGACTGTTTAACATTAGACAAATAAATAGCCCAAACTCAGCCTCAGATGCATGGCTCGAGTCAACAATAGTGACCGCAAGACGGCAATAGGCGTGAGCCTCGCGTAATAGGGGTTGACCCCTATTACGTGGAGCCGAAAACATTTGCTGAAATATGGGTATTAATTCACCTCTGCCTAAGCCTTCGGGAATAAAGGAGTGATTATATGTATGTATGTTAGTTACGGAACCCTCGGTGCGCGAGTCCGACTCGCATTTGACCGGATATTTTGCAATGCATTTAGTTAGAATACTGAATACTGTGTGGGATCCCGAAGACCTTGGCTAGTCCCCAGACTCCCAGTACTCATAGGCCGTATAAGTCCGGTATGTGTAAGTAATGGTGACCCTCTTTTCTGGGACTTTGCCTTCAGCTTACCATCAGGCAAGGCGAAGTCCAATTGACGTGTCCTATATAAAAAAAAAAAAAAAAAAAAAATATCGGTTACGTAGGGAGGACTTCCACACTAAAAAGAGGTTCTATCAACAATAACAATCTCAACACTAGTCGTATTAGTGAAACCACACCACCTTCCTCAGGATCCGTGACCCAATTCTTGATCTAAACAGCTTCTCTATAATAAGTCATTGTGTTACTATGTCAAGTTATATACAGTTGTATAATTAATTTGTATCTCATTATTATTTATATAACAATAATATGAATTATATCGTGCGGTAATCAGTGCGAGAACTTCAACAAATATACATTTTTTGTGCGTTATTATTATATTGTTGTATTATGTAAATTATTTCTGTAATGACTCTTTTACGGATCCAATTGAAAGTTACTCTATAATGCGAGCCAAACCACGGCATATTCATGCTACTTCTGAACTGCCACTGGGAGTAAAGCAAGAACGATGATGATGACCTAATTCACCTTGGTTTAATTTACCCTAATATTACAAACAGCTTTGATTAAAATCCGTTAATGTACCGGTACATTGGGAAAGTATTACAGTCCCGCAGTGGACTGTAATAGGCTGATTGATTGATTGATCGATCGATAGATTGATTGATTGATTAATTGATTAATTGCTTGATTGCTTGTTTGATGGATTGATTCATTGATTGATTTATTTATTGTTTTATTGATTGATTGATTGATTTGTAAATAAGGTTGACTAAGATCCCTAAGACATTGGCTAGTCCCCACTCAGCACTCACTTTGTTAACACTAACCCTGGGTTAGCCAGCGTGTGGTTTTAGTCAAGCCCGACATATGTCGGGTACGTTGGAAGGACTTCCACACTAAAAAGAGGTTCTATCAACAATAACAATCTCAACACTAGTCGTATTAGTGAAAGTTTGATTATATAAATGGTATATCAATCAGCAGGAGGTTACCGTTGCGAATAAATGGTGCTAATTTAATTCTATAATTACGATCATAGCGTAAGTTTGCAACTAGAATTCAAATTGTAAGTACACGTAATATGTATGTAAGAACATAATGAACTCGAGACTTACTTTTTGTTAAGGTGAGACTACACTTACTTATGTGTTGTTTTACGTCTTATTCGGCCGCATATGACGAAGTGAGGAAGGAATTTTTTTTATATTCGCACGCCTAACGCATAAGAATCTTATTCGGCCGCATATGACGAAGTGAGGAAGGAAAATTTGTTTATATTCGCACGCATAACGCATAAAAATGAATAGCTCCTTCACACAGGGCCCCAATGCTCCTAATTTTGTGTCATAAGCCATTGTCATAACACTGACACTACAAACAATGCTATTTCATTTTAGATTTTACTGTTATGAAGTTAGAGTCTAATATGACATCTTGCAGAGTGAATGAAAATAATGAACTCTTCTTTTGCATTTATTTTTGGTCTTATTGCTATAGCAATAAAGACTAAAATTTAATATCATTTTTGTACTGTCAACGGTACAGTAGTCACTTTGCTACATAAAATTAGCAAAATCGGAGGCCAGATCGTCAGCACAAGTGTAAAGCTCCCGATTCTGCTAATTGTCTACTACTGACACTGCTAAAATGTCATTAAATTTTGAACTTTAACAGCGTAACAGTAGTCTTAAATTAAATAGTATTTTGCAGTGACTGGTATGACCTATCCATAGTGACCACTTTCTATAAGGTTGACCGTGTGCTTGTTTATAAAATAACAAATAACCATCCCATTCCTATCCGTCAATTTGTCGGTTTATTGATACACATCAAATGACACAAATAAGTCGCTATTATATTTTATTATCTGTGCTATTACCAAGGCAACACCTAGTAACAATATATTTGACATGTGTAACATACTAGCACGAAGTGTAAATTTCATTATGTTATTCGCTCACATGACAAATATTTAGGCAAATATCAATCTAAGCTGTCACAGTCCACTGCTGGACTTAGACCTCTCCCAATATTCTGAGGCTGTTTCCACAGTGGCCATGCGGGTTTGTACAGGGTTTTATTTCAAGTTTACCTTCTCTCACAGTGACATCGTCTGCGTATTTTTCCATTACAACAACCTTCGGATGAGATGGGGTGGTGATACTTATATTATTTCTCCGTTACCACACAGATATAGCTTGGCGAATAATATCTGTATTATATATACGCAGTGTGGTGTCGCCTTTACATTTGCATAACAGCTGGTTTACCTAGTTTTCGTAACTAAGGCTGAATTGGATTAATGTTTTGCTAGCGAATACGTCGATGTCTAACAACATTAGATAGGTTAGATCATGCACAATCGCAGTATAAATTATGTTAACACTAGCTGTTGCCTGCGGCTCCATCCACGTGAAATACCTACTATCAATGCAATCAATCAATTAGTCCTTTGGAGTCCACTGCTGGACATGATCGAAGGCCTTTGCTATATCGAGGCTGACCGCTAGTGCCTCACCCCGATTCTCGATGGCTTGCGCCCACCGGTTTGTGAGATACACAAGGTCACCGGTAAAGCGACGGTGGCGAAAGCCGTAGGTACTCTCGGTCGCTCAGTAGATCGTTTCCTTCAAGATATCCGCCATTTTATCCGATACTCTGTCTTCCTTGTACTAAATACCTACTAATCCTTTTCCTAAAACCCAGAGGAATCTATTTTATCGGGATAGTAAGTACAATTTACTTGCGTCCTTCCTGGCACCAACTTGACAAACCTGAACCGCACAGTGCGGTACGAAAGACACTTCATCCCACGCACACTCAAGCTGTGGAGTTAAATCCCTGTTGCGGTTTTCCTATGTGCCTACAATATGGGGTTATTTAAGAGGGAGTATTAGAAGGTTTCTTTAGGGTCAGCAGCGCGAGTGTAACGCCTCTGGTGTCACACACGTCAATAGGCCACGGTTCCCACTTTCTTAAAATCTGTCGTATAGTTGAATGCATTTGATTGAATAGAACTGGAGATAATACATGACTTAAGTCTCAATAAGCGATATCCATGCGTTTGAAGTCGTGAACATCAACTAGTAAATATTAAAAATGTATAATCGCTGTACCGAGAACATCGTTTGAATAATGATACATAATTCTTCCCAGAACAAAGACATGAAGTCTTAGGCCCCTCATTTTGAGTGACAAACCGTTTCGTAACAACCGACACTTTTAAGTTGGTCTATTTCTCCACCAGTTCTATCTTTTATAGTAACCAATTGAAATCTACAGTCTTTTTACGTTACGAGTGCGTTTGAAATTGAATGCCATTCAGAATATTGCCCCTGATAGTATTTTTTTAAGACATCTGATTGTATTTTTTATTCAATTGCTATTGCACGAGATATCGTTGTATCTAATAATGAAGAGTAAATATCCAATGTGTTGTTTACTTCACGTGTTGAAACTTTTTTATGATTTAGTTAGACAATAAGATTGAATCACACAAATGTTTATTACGAGACACTTTTGATTGATGTTAGAATTGTATGTGTAGTGCTTGATATTTTTAGGCAGCAATGCACGCAATGGTTGATTTTTTTACCATATTAGGTAGTAAGTAAAAATCGATATATTGATTAAGTGACCTTTTCGGGAATAATGTTTTTTGAGAAGTGCTTAAACTGGGAAGTGATCGTATAGGCACAGATTAATAAACAGTTACTACGTAATGCTTAAACAGCAATGCTTTTTAAAGTCTAAAATTAATTGGATTTTCAGCATTGTTTGTGGCATGATAGATATTTTACTTTAGCAGAATCGAGGCTCTGAACAGATCTACCCAAACTTTTGTACAGTGAGAGATTATAATTTCATCTGTATCATCTTCATAGATTATTGTATATAGACTGGAAAATCATTCTATAACTGGAATAAGTTCCCAAGAATCAGGCACAGGATCACACAGCACAGGGCAATAACTAGTATTCTCATAAAAAAATGTACCTACATCATCATCCTCCTGCCCTTATCCCAAGATTATTTGGGGTCGGCGCAACATGTGTTCTTTTTCCATTCTAGTTGCAGTCATTTCAACATTCACTCCCTTCTTAACCATTTCATCATTCACACAGTCCCATCCACCTCATTTTAAGCCTCCCTCTCTCTTGTAGCCATCCACTTCCATAGTTAGTGCCTTTCTTACGACATTACTTTCATCCCTACGCATTACATGCCCGAACCAGGTCAAACGATTTCCTCGTAGCTTTTCTGTGATTTGTGCTACTCTTAAACTTCCTCTAATATATTCATTACTAATCTTATCCATTCTTGTCACACCACACATCCATCTCAACATTCGCATCTCGGTCTTTCATCTGTCACCTTTACAGGGCCAGCTTTCCGATCCATACAGGACGGCAGGCCGGATCATGCTCTTATAAATTGTACCTACAATTTAATTAATTTTTCGGTTCAGATATATATATTGTCTAAACCCACTGTGAAAACAACACCAGTACTTTGTTGCATATTATGACATTAACACAAAGAATTACTCAAATCGACTATTACTCAACTTCGCTGGAAGTTGGTGAGTTTTTGCTCGCGTAGACCGGCAGGCTATTGTTTACTATCACGACTCAGGGTTATTGTTCTAAATTCTCACTAGATATTAATCTCAGGCATTCAAAAATCACGACTGATTAACTACTGATATAAACTATAGTAACTTATTTCCGACCTCTGCTCTACTGCCCAGTGGAGTTTTTTTTTTTTTTTTTTGGTGATATTGAACTTCTGTAGTAGGGCACGACGGTATTTCCGTCAAATTGAGCAGTCCGACTGGGGAAGTACCTCCACCCTACAGAATACCGCGGCCATAATAGCCTCGTGTTGTGTTCCCGGCGGTGAGTACCAGAGCTCACTGGAGAGTTTTTGTGCTGTCAGTGGACCAAAAGCACCAAAAGCTAAGAAAATATCAAGGATAGCCGTGGTCGTATGCCACTGAGTCTAACAATACATTCTAGGAAAAAGTGGCATACGACCACGGCTATCCTTGATATTTTCTTGTTTAATACAACTTTTTTTAAAGCGTGATTTTTGCAGTAGTAAAATTTTAGATTTAATCTGTTTTTTTTTGTTATTAGGTATATATTATTATTTTAATAATAAAACCTACTAAAAAGCTCGATCATTGTTCACAAACCAGCTGTGCAAATATTCAAGAAGATTAATATCTATGATTATAATTTATAATCTGTAATGGTGGGCGTCACCTGTCTCGGTTCTCATGGGAACTTTAATAGATCCAAAGACCTTGATATACCTACACCTTCCTTTGCATTAGTTGGTCATGACACTCATGACAATACATTAAGTGACTCATGTTATAAAAAAACGTTGCAATATTTTAGTTTGTATTGTTCAATCTATAGTAAGGCGATAGACTTCGCCTTACGTGTTGGTATTGACGTGTACTATTTAAAAAAAAAATTAAAAATAAATATTCTGTTGCGGAAGAACGTTCGACTGCTACACAGGAGGCGCGGGTTCGATTCCTGCTCAGTGCAAATATTTGCATGCACGAATATGTATATTTGCATTGAGTGTGTAATATGTATGTATTTACAAAAAATAAGTATCTAAGTATGTTTATCCGCATTCTAGATTCCATAACACAAGCTAGTTAAGCTATGCTATGGTCTAGATAGCGTTGTGTAGAATGTTATAAAATATCTAGAATAGAATATTTATAACGCTGAAGAGTTTATTTGGTAGAAGGCGGTAATCTCAGAAACAACTGTTTCCATTTAAATAATTATTTTTGTGTTGAGTAGTTCGTTTATCGATGAAGATTATAGGCTATCACGCTGCTACTCATGGCAACGGATTATTAATCATAAATGTCAACAAATCGGGGAGATTCCCATACATTACTTGAAATTCCATACATTGATAGTATATAGCTGAAAGGGGTGATAATATGGAGTTTCGAAGCATACCCTCTTAAAAAAATCATTTCATTTTAGACTTTAAAGCAATACTGTTAAAGTCCAAAATAAAACAACTTTTTGCAAGTCAATGAAACTCTTTTCACTTAATTTTGGCCTTTAACTGCGTAGAAATAAAGACTAAAAATTTAATACCATTCTTTGCAGTGTCTGTTGTTATTATGACAGTGGTTTTTAGTAGAATCGAGGGCCTGATCTCAGATAAATTTATGAAGCGTCGGTAGCGTAGTGCTTACGATCGAAATGTCCCGTGTTCGAATCCTGACCATTACACTACTGACGTGAACCCACTCCTAACACAAGCAATTTAGCTTAGCTGGAGGGGTTAGAGGGAACATTAGTAATTTCTACATTCATACATACATATAATCACGCCTTTATCCCTGGAGAGTTAGGCAGAGTTGAATCAACACCCACATTTCATCAATAATTGTTTTCAGTCCCACGTAATATGGGTCAAGACTGAGTTTGACAGCTCTAGACAAAAATATTTATTCTCTTAATCACGCGTAAACCGTTGACCAGCTTTAAATGAAAATATCGCAAACAGATAGATAGATTTCCAGGATAATTTTCAACTGGTTCACCACGCAAGCTGAGCAGCAGTCATCTTTTTTTTTACGTACTTCCACCCCTACCACCGGAGCCGGTGGAAGACATTATGTCGTACTCAAACCGACTAAAACGCACAACGCCTGTGGATCGTTTTAGGATGCCGAAGGCGAGGTAACAGGCATACCCCTCGCACCCCGACCGCAGACAACATCTAATCAGGTGTGTTATATTCGTACTTCCAACAATAATGATTGCCGAAAAAGCTCGTACGGAAGTCTGCCATTGTCCATTACGTTTCGGGTGGCGATCATTATGTAGACTATAATTTCCTCGTGGCTAAAGGTACAGTGACCTTACACGACATTTAGAGTAGTGCAATGTTGTCGCTAAAAGGTTTAAAATCGTTGTCTTGAGACGCTATTGCGTAAGACACTTATTGTTTGACATTTTTAACAACGGCGATTTCGCTTTTAACGTAAGTTTTTTGCGAATCTTTTCATACGTGTTCAAATTTTATCTTTAAAACTTTCACAACGAACAATTGGGTGAAGAATCAGATAAAATTTCGTCTTTTAAAGTAATAAATTACAATACAATATTATTTTAACTATTGTCTGTACAAAATATTTATGGTACTGAATATCTTATAATGAAACGCAATGATTATTGAATATCTATGGTTTAGCAGCCGAGATTGAAGACTTAACAAAATCCGACTAGTCTAACTACAGATCTTTTTTTTTATTTAGAACACGTCAATTAGACTTCGCCTTGCCTGATGGTAAGCTGAAGGCAAAGTCTCAGAAAAAAGGGTCACCATTACTTACACATACCATGTGATAATGGTGACACTCAGCTTGACGGCCTCATCATATGCTTTTTCACGCCCCGCTTAAAGGACCCGGGACTGTAGGAAGTAGGAAACACGTGAGCCAGGTAATGAATTCCAAGCCTTAATGGTGCGACAGAGGAAAGAGTCTCCGAACCGCTTGGTTCTTGATCGGATGTTCTGCACCGTGTGCGGGTGACATCTAAGACCTGCACGTGTTGTCCTGTGTAGGAAAGGGGAGGGTGGGACTAATTGGAAGAGCTCATCAGAACACTCACCACGGTAAAATACAGTCATGGACGCAACATCTCTACGCATCTGTAATGTGGCTTCGATATTGTGGAGGTCAGATGGCAGACACTTCAATATTAATCTTGAAGTCCAGCCGCATCACAGTTATACTGGTAATCTGACCTGAACTGAGTTAGGAAATGATTACTAGAATGAAAATATGACACTGTCGAAAGTTTACCCGAATATCACGCGATAAAATAAATCTGTCCTGTTTTGTCTTCTACACTGACGGCACAGAAACTCTCAGTTCACACAGGGTCGACAGCGCGACTGTGACACCCCTGGTGTTACATACGTCCATAGGCCACGGTAATCACTTTCTATCTGGTGGGCTGTGTGCTTGTCTGCCACCTAAGCAATATAAAAAACTACCCCAAGCTTTAAAAAAAACACCAAATATATTGACGTTTGTGGGACTTGAATTCAAACATACATATTAATTACGCCTTTATGCCCGGAGGGTTAGGCAGAGTTAAATTAATACCCACATTTCACCAATCATTGTATTCGGTACCACGTAATAGGGGGTGAGCCTATTGCCGTATTTCAGGAACTATTGTTGACTCGAACCTCAAGTTCAAGTTCCACAAAACTTCAACAGTAATCACTAGTCTTTTATAGACATAATGTAAAATTACATACATAATAGTAGTGGCGTAGGCAGAGACTACAGTTTTTCACTTGCTACGATCCTGTCATACATTTTTTGCTTCTTCTACTTTCATAAAATTAAACACAATTACAATTATTTTCTATTGAATAATTTCCATTATGTGTGAATTATTAACGTCACACCATCATAAGTCTCTAACATTACAAGGAAACAATTATTTTAGAGATGTCTCGAGACATTTTCAACGATTATCTCACCGCAAATTATATTATCTGTGCATCAAGTAACGTTTTCGTGAATTAGTTGTCTGTGGTAAGATGTCATGGCGGTTGGCGGGAACGTCAGCACGTGCCGTGAAAGTAAGTAATCAATTACATAATATAAACAAACAGTATTTATTTTTGTATTGTCGTGCTGTAAACTGCTGTATAAGTAATTTACAAATGAATGTGTAAATGGTATAACGCAACAGCTGAGTTTGTGTACCATTATGTTTTATTGTGTTGTCTTATTCTATCATAAGTCATAACTCATAACTCCTATTATAATTTTGCTTATAAAGCTACGTGGTTCTTGGCAGAGCAGAATTTGGGCCACCCCATCTCTTCTCATGCTGTGTCGTACAAGGCGACTAAAGGATAGGGCTGTTTAACATCAGACAGATATATACAGCCCAGACTCAGCCTCAGATGCACGGCTCGAGTCAACAATAGTGCCCGGAATACGGCAATAGGCTCACCCCCTATTACGTGGGACCGAATTTAATCATTGGTGAAATGTGAGTGTTAAGTCACCTCTGCCTAACCCTCCGGGGATAAAGGCGTGATTATATGATGTTATAACTTTCGGAATTTACAAAAAGCCCCAATCTGGGTGCTTACAAGACTTACATTTTGGAGCCTCTTTGGTGTGTACTTTTCTTTGTTTGACTTATGATAGACTATGATCAGACCAGACCGTGGACTTAAAACATGAAAAAGATGGCATTAGACTTCAATAATGGCATTAGAAGGTTCTTACAAGTTCAGCAGGACACCACTGGTCTTGCACACGTCCACAGGCTACAGTAATCACTTTCCATCAGGTAGCCGTATGCTTATCTGCCACCTAAGTGGTATAAAATAATTATACAATAAAGACAAACTTATAAAGAACAAACCTTCTGTACATTTTACTTCATAGTTACAATGTTTAAAAGCAATTATGTGTTATTAAAAAAAATCCAATTATCATTCACAATGTGTTTAAAAACAAACGGAAGTTATTGCGTCGATGTTGCCAGCCTATCAATATTTATTGATTACGTCATTACACTTTCTTTTTAATTACACCTATTATACATGGTGGGTTCGTATTGAAATATCTAAAAATAAACTAAGTGAGACATTTATCATGTATTGAACTGTTAGCTCTAGGAAAATAAATTTGTGAAGTATTGTGTGGAATGATTGGCCACCAACATTTACTACTAGACAGTGGCGATTAGTTCCAATAACCCGATTCCCGCCGACTTTATCCCACGTGTAAGATATTGAGCAATACTACATCAAGACTAAGTACAGTGAAGATGGAAAAAGCAGCATCGGCAGTTATGTACTTCGAAAAGTATCGAAAAGTCATTGGTGTGTGAAATGGTAAAACCTGATATCGAACCCGAGACCTCGTCTCAGCAGCCCATTACCCATACCACTAGGCTACCGCGGTTGTTTTTTAAGGAATATTTAACTACCAAAAGTACAAATATTCCCTCTTTTTTATGGAATTGGAAATGCGCGGTCAACCTAAATCTATTGCTTGCTCGTATACATAAATTGTTAACAATAACATATAAAAAAAGATATGTTCTCTGAGTTTCTTGCTGGTATCTTCTCAGTAGAACTAACCTACCAAACCAGTGAACCAATCACTTCCCAATGGTTTATTTACTTTATTTAACATTTTTATAAATATTTCTGGACATAATTGTAAAATATTGACGTTCTCATGTGCTCATTATATGCGTAAACTCCATAAATAAAGTTGATGTGGTAGTACACGGCGGTATTTCCACCCAATAGAGCAGTCCGACTGGGGAAGTACCTCCGCCCTACAGAATACCGCGGTTATAATAACTTCGTGTTGTGTTCCCGGCGGTGAGTAGGGTAGCCAGAGCTCACTGGAGAGTTTTTGTGCTGTCAGTGGGATGACCAAAGGCTTGTCCTGCTTCGTCCTCTACACTGACAGCACAGATACTCTGTGCTTACAGGGTCGGCAGCGCGAGTGTGGCTCCTCTGGTGTTACACACGTCCATAGGCCACGGTAACCACTTTCCATCAGGTAGGCCGTGCGCTTGTCTGCCAACTAAGTGGTATAAAAAAAATTGCACTGAACGGGAATCAAACCTCTGAAGTAGCAGTCGAACGCTTTACCGCTCCGCCACGGATGTCACATGCCACCCATTTTTCCCGTGGGTTTAATACAAAACGAGCGACAAGACTTGCCAACTAGGTATAAAAAAAAATATTGCCTTGTATTTTCAGCCACATCGCTAATCAATCATTTTATTTTGTCATTCATATATAATTTGTTCATATAAAATAAAGGTGACCGCGGTAGCTTAGTGGTATGGGTAACACTGACGGCACAAAATCTCTGTTCTTACTGGGTCGGCAGCACGGATGTGACTCCACTGGTGTTACACACGTTCATAGGTCATGGTAACCACTTTTCATCAGGTGGGCCGTGTGCTTGTCTACCACCTAAATTGTATAAAAAAATAAATAATAATAATTATTTGATTCGCCAAACATAGTTTTCAAATAATTCGAACGCGCCATTGCCTCGTTTATCTCGCGATTTAGGACCAAGTCAGTCCAAGTCCCGGGTATATTAATAATTAACTGTGGCAAGTGTGACAGTAGTTTCTAATAACAACACAAAACTGTCAATTGTTAATCGAGTCGTAATTGACGAATCATCGATTTGAGAGAAAGTTGCTCTTAATAAGAGTAAAAAAAATAAATTGAAGTCGATGCAGTATGACCTCTATACTATTGAATGTCGCAAGGTAAGGAAAAAGTCAATCTTTAATACTTTCTTTATATTGTAACAACCATGATATAACCATAACTTTTAAGCAGAAGAGATTGTTATTTTCTTTATTTGATTGTTTTATTGTGTTTGGACACTAGATACACTAATTTTTTAGAAAAAAGAAAAGTACATACTAACCCAATTTTAAAAATACTTCTGTGTTATACATAATATTATCTTACATATGTGGGGTTAGTTATCGTATGTGTGTGTGCCTCTACGCCCCACACTAGAGATCACGTGTCTGACCTCTCAAATCTCTGAATCAGAAGGAGAGATAAATGAAAGTTGATTTGATTATACGGTAACTGTATTTCTGGTAATTAATAAGGTTACACTGTTTTAGTATTAATTATTCGCAAGAAGGTTGGGGCGGGGACGAACGAGTGGACCGTAAGAACTTCGGGAAGTAACTGCGGTGACTTTGCGTTCTATCCAATAGTACCGCGATGGAAATGTGTCACATCAGCGTAAACGATGCACTGTGTCCCTACACATAAAAACATCCAGAGTATCTAGACCAATCCAAATAGAGATGCACCAATATTTGGAAATTCTGACGTAGCGGTCGAACTCCATTTTGAAATTAGAACTGACATTCTAACTTCAAATAATATTATTCTTCCAATCTGTCAATTCTGTCAAATTAGAGAACGCCATTTTGGGATCAATAGCATCTGGAATGGTGGCTCGTATCTTCTGGATTGCAATCTCAGCATTATATAATCTTGCGGAGTGCAGGCAATTGACAGGATTAATACAACAAAAAATCATATTACTCTGTCTTACTGAATGCACACAGCAGAAGTACCTTGTTCTTTGTGTGATCTTGTTTTTTATACGGCTAGTTAATTCCCCTCAAGCGTAGCAACACCTTTTTTACACTTTTTTACGCAGATAGATAGATACCCGTGAAGGTGTCTGCGTAAAAACACACAACAATTTATCAAAACGACGATCAGATGACTGATATTATGGCCCTTATTGTACACCAAGGATATTACCAGCAACCTCAGCTTGATGACGTAGAGACATCTTTTTGTTTCTCCGATCAACGAAGTCGAAGAGATATGTTTACGTCTTAACATTTTTTGCCACGATCTCATTGGTCGAAGAGAAATAAACACAATTATAAAAGTAGACCCCGCAAGTTGCACCCTTTTTTCAGATCAACCTGCGAGGAATCATGTCCTTGATAATTCAGCCAAAAATCATTAAGATCCATTCATAAATATAGCGACAGCAAACATCCCCATTTCTATCGTCTAGTAAGCTATCGTCAAGTTTTTTTACGTGGTGGAATGCGTTTAAGCACTTCGCTCATCCCCCGCGGGGGTAAAGGTCTCGCTTCGTGTGAGCCTTTTTTTTTTTAAACCTAAGTGGTTTAAAAAAAAAAAAAGGCTGGCAGACAAACACACGACCCACCTGATGGGACCACCCTATGGAAACCGCAGCAGGGAGGTCATTCCACAGCTTGAGTGTGCGTGGGATGAAGTTTCTTTCATACCGCACAGCGCGCACCGTCTTAGGTCGCAATGTGTGGGGACAGAGGTCAGACTACCCACTAAAACACCACGGTGTTCCTCCTTCGCCTAATCCGAGCCGCGAGATAGCGAGCTCTGCAAATTTAAGCTGTGGTAAAGATATTGTACTCCAATAAATAAAGAAATAGGATTTTTACCACCGCATTGCTCTCGCGATACTGGCAATACCAATGTTTTTGTTCCGTACAGCGTACCTACTACCTAATAGTGTACCTTATGTCATTGACTTACCTACTTAAACTTACAGGTGAATCAACTTATTCTTGTCTAAATATTGACTTAATGCTCATCCTATTTATTTTATTGTTGTCTCTTGTGAATGTCAATGTGAATATCTTTACCACTTGTCTGCCAAAGTGCGTTGACTTGTCATGTGCTTAAAACATAATTTATTACATGTATTTTTTATTAACAGTGAAAAACAGGCTTCGTGAAACAAATAGAAATTAGAATTTCGACATTTACGATTTCTTGTTTTTTTTTTGCATAAAGATATCATTTTGAACAGGATACGAAATTCGATTTCGAATTTTGTATAATTTGAGTATTAGACCATAGACAAAGACGGTACTTAGACGCAGCAAGTGTTATATAGACGCGGCATAAAAAATGGCACCTATAAATAATACTACTACTACTTTTTTTCATACCACTTGATTGGCAGACAAGCACACGGCCCACCTGATGGAAAGTGGCTACCGTAGCCTATGGACGTGTGCAACTCCAAGGGAGTCACACTCGCGCTGCCAACTGTAGTAGTAAACACAAGATTTTTGGTGCCGTCAATGTAAAAGACAAAGCAGGACAAGCTTTTGGTCTTCCCACTAACAGTACAAAAACTCTACAGTGAGCTCTGGCTACCCTACTCACCGCCGGGAACACAACACGAGGTTATTATGGTCGCGGTGTTCTATAGGGCGGAGGTAATTCCCCAGTCGGACTGCTCATTTGGATGGAAATAGCGTCGTGTCCTACGCAGAAAAACGGGGACGGGAACAGAATTCCACCCGCGGGAATCAGCTAGTATGAAATAAAAACAATATGATTTTTATTTCGTCGTTCGAAAACTTCTTAAAGTGATGCCCTAAAAGCTATGTTTATGTTTTATTTTATTTGATAGGCTTTGATTTCGCTGCGATATTTTTTAATTGATCACCCGGAACTGAAGCCTCATTTATTTTTTCTCGATAACTTCTTTTGCCGAAATAAAAAGTAATTAACAGTAAGAAATGCGTTTGCATATTTGTGTTATTTTTAACCGACTTCAAAAAAGAAGAAGTTATACTTAAGTACGGTTAGCAGCAAAAAAATGAATCGACCATAAAACATTAAGTAGTCATTTTGATACAGTGACCATTCTGATACAGTGGACAATTTGATACAGTAGACATTTTGATACAGTGGTCTTTTTGATAATAGGACATCTTGAAGTGGTAATTATGATGCAGTGGACATTTTGATAGGGTGGACGAGATGGCCCTAAAGAACTTAAAGTGCAACGAATAGGTATACCCACATATTTAATTATAGAAAAATATTCAGTGTATGCTTCATTTCATCTGTGTATGCTTCAAAAACCCAAACGTTTTGTCTGCATCGATTGAGCTCAAATTTTGAAGCAATATACAATCCACTACTAATTTTTATTATTGATTGGAGTTATAGAACGGCACAAATTCCTTTTTAGTATCTTGTTGAATTAAGAAGTCGTTTCTTACTGCCTAAAAACGAAATCATAGACTGTTGCAAGGAAGCGCTCAATGGCGTTATTCCTCTGGCGGATTTCGTTGATCGAGAAAAGTGTTTGAGCTGCACTATTGCAGTGGTATGGTTCTCGATCAACGAAATCCGCCAGAGCAATAACGCCATTGTCGCTTAAGACTATTATCGAAGAGCTTTTGTAATTATAGAATTACAAAAGCTCTTCGACAATAGTCTTATTATTTGTGATTTAGGCTGTCAATATGGTGTAAAATAGTACTACACTACAATAAATATAGAAAACGGTCAATGCATTCACAGGCAAAGCTGGGACCTGGGTCGGCAATTTTTTTTCTTTATTCGTGTCGCCCGAACGGAACTGAACATAATAACGATGTGAAAAATCAATGTTATGTTATTGTCATGTTGGTGGTACTAAATCGTTATAAATGGTGTTCACAAAAACATGGGAACAGCAGCTAAAACCAATGTATGCGCTTGCGCACATATTTTAACATTAACTGTCACTATTGTCTAGCGCCGTATACAACGAGGAAATTTAATTTGGAAGCGATTGGTTTTTTTTTTTTTTTTACGTGCGCAAAATCCCCACGGATACCTCCCCACCGGAGCCGGTGGAGGAGGTTATGTCGGACTCGAACCGACTAAAACGCACGCCGCCTGAGGGTCTTTTGGTTGCCGAAGGTGAGGTTGACAGGCATATCCCTCGCACCCCGGCCGACCCAGGGCCATCTCTCACGATCTGGCCCTCTTCTCGGGTGTGGGGACTACAGAGTCCCCAACTCGTCCCCGGAAACGGGGAGGCGCGCCACGCGCGCCACCGCCGCGGCCTGCTTCTGCCAGGGTGACAGGCGGCTTCACCTGTCACCCCCAGGCCGGCGCTCATGGAAGCGATTGGTTTCTAAGCGCGGGAAACTAACGCTTTTTTTGCATTAAAATTGATTGGGCGTTGATGAAATGGGGGGGGGGGGGGGCACCAAGATCTTCAGTGGCCCTGCCAACTTCACCTGCAAGTCGGTACACGAAGGTCTATTCTTGTATTCAAAATTTTGTCTCGATTTAATCTCATTATTCCAAATGTCAATAATATTCTCGTAACACAATTTTCCTTTGTTTACATCACGATCATTTTTGACAATTAGAAAATGGAGATTAGATTTAGACTAAATTGTGAACTTTTTAACCGACTTCAAAAAAGGAGGAGGTTCTCTATTCTGCCTATTTAGTTTGCTGTGCCTATACTGCTATGATGCAATCAATTGAATTATATGAGATATGGGTTCAGGGTTAGGCACCGACTTCTAACAGATCAGTAAATCTGTAAATTCAGTTAATTTCCACTTTTCTTTCTCCACTTCTTGATGTCGGAAATCCATTTAATTTGTGACTTTAAAGCAATGCTACTAAAGTTCAGAATTAAAAGGCTCTTTGCAAAGCGAATGAAAAATGTATAGAAACTCTTTTCATTTAATTTTAGACCTTAAGGGTATAGAAATAAAGTCTAAAATAATTCAATTTTTTTTCATTAAAACACTTTATTATTTGTGTTATGATAGTGATTTTGAGGTAATAGAATCGAGGACCAATTATTTAAATTTACACAGGCCATTAAATCAAAAAAATCAAACCAACTAAATTTGCATAACAAAGAAATGTTTAAACTTAAATATTTAATGCATATATTATTCGGTTTCTCACAGATATTATCACAATATACAACTTATGCGGTGATATCAGAATGTAAGATCTTAACCTGTTAACCTGCTTTCTTCCCATCAAATCGTCCGTGATGGTACCGAATCGTTTTCTCGACGAGACCACCTGAGTTACGGATCGCGAAGTACAAATTGCATTGTGCGTACTTTCTTTTGAAGGCTTAAGTGGGTTAGGTCTAGAAATTTAACTTGGAAGATTGGGATGTTAGAGAAATAATACGTAGAAAATACAGGTATATTAGACTTGGCTGGAAATTCACCATTAGAAATCTGATTACGGCGAAATAAACTATTTAACTGAATGATATTTATGTAGTAACGTAAAAAATTAATTCTTTCTTTCTTTCCATCTTGAATCAAACATCATAAAGTCTAACCCCTCGTTTACACAGCGAAACAAGTTGTAAACTTGTTTATAAAAAACTTGTTGAAGACTTTTAGAAGACTAATCAAAACACAATACTTGTTTTGTGCATGTATCACAGATGCTTTTTCGTTCACATAGGATGTATGGCCAACAAGTCGTAAACAAGTATAAAACATGTTTGCGTTCACACTGTAGTAGCCTGTGACATATTGTAACTTGTCAAATACATGTTTTATACTTAGGTGTAAACGAGGGGTTAGAATTCTTTACCAGCAAACTTGTTTCGTTCTTCCTACAGTTCCGGGTCCTTAAAGCGGGGCGTGGAAAAACATCTGATGAGGCCGTCAAGCTGCGGACCACCTCAGATTGCTTTTTCACGTCATTGTAACATTTTTTGTATCTATAATGGTGACTCTCTTTCCTAAGATTTTACCTTCCACTTACAATCAGGCTAGATGAAGTCATTGGTGGAAAAAACAATTGGTGAAATCCAGCCTAAATTGTAAGTATGTATCTATGAGTATATTCCACCATATTACATAAAATTCTTAACGGATTCCTCTTTTCTACACAAGACAGCACGTAGAGGACTTAGATGTCACCCGCATACGGTACAGAATATCCAATCAAGAACCAAGCGGCTTGGATACTCTTTCCTTTGTCGCACCATTAAGGCCTGAAATTCATTACCAGCTCACATGTTTCCTTCTTCCTACAGTCCCGTGTCTTTTAAGCGAGGCGTGAAAAAGCATATGATGAGGCCGCAACTGAGTGTCACAATTGTAACATAGTACATATATGTAATGGTGACCTTTTTTTCTGAGACATTGTGTGTCCTATATAAAAAAAATACATTCCGTGTCAGAATCAACGGTTCTCAAGACACTCTGAATTGGCATTTTAAGAGTAAAAGTTGTTTAATCATAAAGTTCCGATTCAGAGTGTATCAAGGCCCAGCACCCTACTTTTGTTTACCTTAGATCGTTTCTATAACAAATAATTACCGAACGAAATAGCCTATTAACTTCAACAGGTGTTTTCACCGTGTAGTTGTTAATTTCTGCGGTCGTAAAGCTAACGATGCCTGGTGCCACTATGAATACGAATTTATTATACTTCCTACTTTCTTCTATGCAAGCAGACATTGAACTGTAATAGCTATTGTTATTTTCTTGTGGATTGGTAAATTTCGTACTGCAACGTTTCGTTTGAAAACGTTATTCTTTTGGTTTTACAAAGCACCTACAGTAGTTCTTCAAGAGGGGCATCAGAAGGTTTCTTCATGGGCGGCAACGCGAGTATAACACCCCTGGTGTTGCATAAGTTCATAGGCCACGGTAACCATTTCTCATTAGGTGGGCCGTATTCTTGTCTGCCACCTAAGTGGTATAAAATAAAAAAATAAAAACAATAGGTGCGCTATACCACTTTAGTATTATGTTATCTGTGGCTCTACTCTACTAGATATTCAAAAATAAAAAAAAAAATGCTCTCGACGGGGCCCCTCAACGTAGCTCGAGTCATTTCTAGTTTTATTTATTACTAACAGTGATGAGGGATCCCTATAACCTGATACCTGCTGGCCAGCATCAAACTAGATCGACGGACATATAACTAAGTTTTGTTTTATACAACTTAGGTTGCAGACAAGACCACGGCCCACCTGATAGAAAGTGGTTACCCTGACCTACGAACGTGTGCAACACCAGGGGAGTCTCACCCGTGCTGCCTACCGTGTAAGAACATAGAGCTTCTGTGCCGTCAGTGCAGAAGACACAATCTGGAGAAGCTTTTGGTCTTCTCACTGACAGCACAAAATCTCTACAGTGAGCTCTGGCTACCCTATTCACCACCAGGAACACAACACGAAGTTATTATAGCCGTGGTATTCTGTAGGGTGGAGGTATTTCCCTAGTCAGACTGCTCAATTCGGACGGGGAGCTTTTTGTACCGGCTTCCCTTTTGATTCCCTTTTATCTTCACCCTTCACCACTTATTACTAATCAATCAAGGCACTTTTATTTTATTTTGTGTTCAAGGTTAGATTTTGGTGGTAGATCTCCTATTTTGTTGACAAATCCTATTACTATGTATTTAAATCACACCCGATTAAAAAAAAGGCATTAGTTAATAAGAACTAGTGCCTAGTGGTATGGGTAATGGACTGCTGAGACGAGGTCTCGGGTTCGATTCCAGGTTTTACCATGGCAACACCAATGACTTTTCGATGCTTTTCGAAGTTATATGTGTATTTATCGCAGGTTTATAAGTGCCCGGTTAATGGTAAAAGGCTCGCCACCTATTACATTGGGACCCAAACATAAAACTGGTGAAATGTGGGTGCTAGCACCTCTGCCTACCCCTTAGGGGATATAGGCGAGAGTTTATTAATTTATTTTAATAAGAACTTAAGTTCTTTAATTATCCATTATGACCATCCGGTCCGGATAATTATCCTATCATAATTAGATAATTTGGTCTCAGTTTCGCCAACAGTTGGCACTTCAAGGCGTGTTGATTCTGTTTTGACCATGATCATGTCAAATTGGTGATCTGGAGCAAGGTCATGAGAATATATTGTGGTATTTATTTTGTTATCTGAACGCCAGTGACTGCTTTTGTTGCATCAGCTTAATTGACCTTTTTTTCTTAATAAGGATACTTTGTTTAATAAAAAGTTAAATTAAGTACCTTAATAAAATATAAATGGAGCAATATTTATTTATACAACTTGTGGCAGACAAGCACATGGATCACCTGATTGAATGTTGTTACCGTGACCTGTGGATATGTGTAATATGAGCGTCACACTCGTGCTGCTGACACTTTTTTTACGTGCCAAAGATTTCCAAGGATACCTCCCAGCCGGAGCGGGTGTGAGAGGTTATATCAGACTCGAACCGACTAAAACGACCGCCGCAGCCTGCATCGTGCTGCAGGTATGGGGAGTTTCTGTGCCGTTAGTGTAGAAGACACAATCGGATAGCCTTTAGTCTTCTCTCTGACAGCATAAAAATTCTCTTCAGCGAGCTCTAGCTACCCTACTCACCGCCGGGAACACAACACGAGGTTATTATAGCCGTAGTATTCTGTATGTATGAAAAAGTACTTAAGAAGACTTAAGAAGAGCCTTAGGTAGCCTTGTGGTATGGGTAATGGACTGCTGAGACGAGGTCTCGGGTTCGATCCCACGTTTTACCATGGCACACACCAATGACTTTTCGATGCTTTTCGAAGTTATGTGTGTATTTATCGCAGGTTTATAAGTGCCCGGTTAATGGCAATAGGCTCGCCACCTATTACATTGAGACCTAAACATAAACTGGCGAAATGTGGGTGCTAGCACCTCTGCCTACCCCTTCGAGGGATATAGGCGTGAGTTTATGAGTTTATGTTATGAAAAAGTAAGATGCATTTAATTTAACCTACCATTAAATTTAATATATTATGTGATAGTTTACTTTTGTAGGTCGTAGTACCTATGAGTACATAAATAACTACATTTAAATGCAAATGAATGTATAATTGTCATACATTTGCATACGCACTAATACGCTACATTGGGTTTTCATTCAAATGTAAAGACAGATTTCATTGTGCCAGTTCTCAGTTTGAAGTAACTTTTATTTAACTGACTTCGAAAAACGGGGGTTTCCCATTACAATAAATGACTGTTATCAATTAGCCCATTGCAGTCCACTGCTGGACATAGGCTTCTCCCAATGTTGCGAGGCTTTGGTCTTCTATTCCCACGGTGGCCAGACGGGTTGGTACAGGGTTTTATTTTGTGTTTACCTTCTCTCACAGTGAAAACGTGGCGTAGCAGTAGAGCATTCGACTGCTATGCAGGGGGCGCGGGTTCGATTCCCGCTCAGTGCAAATATTTGTATGCATGAATATGTATATTTGCATTGGTCTGGGTGTTTCTATGTATAATATGTATGTATTTACGAAAAAAAAAGTATCTAAGTATGTTTATCCGCATTCTAGATCCCATAACACAAGCTAGTTAAGCTATGCTTACCATGGATCTAGATAGCGTTGTGTAGAATGTCGTGAAATATTTTATTATTATTTTTTTTTATTTATTAACTTCAAAGTATTTTTCCGTTAGTCACCTCTTACGACACCCATCGTAAGAGATGGGGTGGTGATATTCATTCTCCGTCAGCAAACGGTAATCGAATACAAGTTTATTAATCGTGTAATAAAACTAATAAATGTCAAAACAGTAACTAGGAGTAATAACTAGTAACGAAGGTTTATTGGTTCTTACTAACGGACGGATCTTCATTATTTTTTACTATTCTTTGTTTAATGTGCTCTGTAGAGTTTTGAATAAGCTCAACAGCATTTGAATAAGCTCAACAGTATTTGGAATAAGCTTAACAGCATTTTGAATAAGCTCAACAGCATTTTGAGTAAGCTCAACAACGTTTTGAATAAGCTCAGTGGCATTTTGAATAATATTTTGTAATTGGGAAAAGACACAAGATGGTGAATACGATGACGGGCAGCTAGTATAAAATCAAATAAGCTCCCCTGACGGCCCTGTCTAGTAAAATATGTCCTAGAATGTCATTATTATACAATATTACCATTATCATAGTTAACAGGCAAAGCGTGGTAAAAAAACAACTCATAAAATAATATAATAAACTGAAACAATAAAAAAGAACATTAATATAGTTATTCAACAAAATTGCTCTAAATTCAGTTCAATGTCAATTGTCATCACATCATTCACCGTGAGAAACCGCAAGTCTACTCGTGGCCCGAAGGTCACAGTAAAAGTTAACAAAACAGCCGACGACCAACGCTCTAATACCGCGATACAGGATGTATAAAATTGAAGACGTGAATAAAATTCAAAGGATGAATAAAAAATCAAGGGATGAATAAAATTCAAAAGGTGAACTTTTAGGAGTGAAGGGTTTCTCGAAGAACGAACGAAAGAACGAACAGAAAAGACTGTTGAATAAGTTCATTGACAATACATAAATCATATAATTATTGTACTGAAGTACACTTATTAGGTACATACAGTACATATCCTTGATCGATTCGACGTCACTTTTATGTATATATTATAATATATATAATATGTATATAATTTTATTTTTATACGCTATAGCTTTCTCTCTGCGCATTAAATAATGTTCTCACTTAGGATTAATTTACGGATGTAATAAATATAAATAAATTATGTTACGTGTACAGATATAGAAGACTTATATAGTGACGTTTTAACACCAACATAAACTTATTAGAAAGCCAAAAGGCTCGTATCTAATTGTTTTATGTTTATATAAACGTATTTAATAACTTTTAAACTATCGCGTTCCATGATATTCAATAATGTTAGTGTGAATTAACGCGAGCATATTATAGGTGCTGGACTTTTGATTTGCCTGACGCTTCAACCAGGTTACACCGGCCATGGTCACAGACTGACTGGCTGAGCGGTGCACGCCCGCCATCTTCTAGCTTGTGATGTAGAAGGTTCTTCCTCTACCCGATTCTCGATATTTTTTATATTTTGTTTTCGCTATGTACCGTCACATACTACATTTGGCGGGTGTTAAATTATGTAAAAATGATGTAGGAACAAAAAAAAAAGGAAACCTACTCACTCGTGACGTGAAGATTTAAGACTTAACTTGATACAATTAGCTTTAGGTATCTACCGAAGTAAATGATACCAGTTAAAAAAAATAATACAAGTAGTCGTTAATGCACAGTTTTGGATCAAAAACGTCGTATTTTATGTGGGTAAGTAGGCCAAGTGCAACGCCAATCAACGGTCAATTGCGCTGCGCCGGCGCAGAACACGGAAACAGATTCAATTTTCATCGGCTTTTACCGCGGAATGTTCACGCTTTCGTTAAATCGGGAACCGCTTGAATTGTACGAGATATTTCTTTGATTGTATGAAAAATGAAAGAAAAATGTCTTATTTCTGTTGTATTTATTTTTATTGTTTATTATAATTTAGCTTGGTCACTCTTTTGTTTACTACCTGCGAACAATCCCCACGGATACCCCCCGCCGGAGGTGGTGGGAGAGGTTATATCGGACTCGAACCGACTAAAAACGTACGGCCCCACGGCACCTGAGGGTCGTTGTTGGTTGCCGAAGGTGAGGTTGACAGGCATATCCCTCGCACCCGGCCGACACAGGGCCATCTCTCTCGAACTGGCTCTCCTCGGGCGTGGAGACCACAGAGTTCCCCAGTTCGTCCCCGGAATCGGCTAGACGCGCAACGCGCTCCGCCGCCGCGGCCTGCTTCTGCTAGGATGACGGAGGCTCCACCCGTTACCCCCAGGCCTGCGTCTTTAATCTTTCACTTAGGTGGCAGACAAGCACACAGCCCACCTGATGGAAAGTGGTTACGTGGCCTATGGGCGTGTGCAATATCAGGGGAGTTAAACTCATGCTGCCAACCCTGTAAGAACAGGAAGTTTCTGTGCCGTCAGCGCAGAGGACGAACAAACAAGTTTTTGGTCTTCCCACTGACATCGCAAAAACTCTTCAGTGAGCTCTGGCTATCCTACTCACCGCCAGGAGATTATTATAACTGTGCTATTCTGTAGGGCGGAGTACTTCCCCAGTCGGACTGCTCTATTAGGACGGGAATACCGTTGTGTCCTGCCTCCACCCTATCTCTGTCTTTTATCTTTTGAGGTATACTTTCACTTTCACTTTTACAGACATCCATGCCCACGAACTTTCATTTTTATGATATTAGTAAGATTATTATGGATATACCCCCATAAGAGTCTTATCCCCTTATTTACTCGACTTAAAAAAGGTAACATAAATAAACTCATAAACTCACGCCTATATCCCCTAAGGGGTAGGCAAAGGTGCTAGTACCCACATTTCGCCACTTTATGTTTAGGTCCCAATGTAATAGGTGGCGAGCCTATTGCCATTAACCGGGCACTTATAAACCTGTGATAAATACACACATAACTTCGAACAGTATCGAAAAGTCATTGGTGTGTGTCATGGTAAAACCTGGGATCGATCCCGAGACCTCGTCTCAGCAGTCCATTACCCATACCACTAGGCTACCGCGGTCTAAGATAATATAATATTTCGATATAAAATCTCGTGCCGAACACTGTCCCCTTATAGTACAGGTTTTATACCTAGTTAAGGAACAGAGTTACTTTTTTCCAACGTTGTAAATAATTAATCTAACTGAATACCAATATTCTAGCTCACCTTTGTTCAGTAACTCTTGTAATGTGCCTATTCTACTGAATTATATTGTTATGTGCAATAAAAAAAATACTTTACACATGTATTATAATATTATATCCCAACCTATAGCTATATAGTTGAAAATACACTTGAAAGTGTGATAGGCTCAGATAGGCCTATTAGTTTTTTAAGATTATTGCCTATTAGTTATTAAGATTATATAATAAGATTATTGTCCTAGATGTAATATTAACATTATAATCTTGTAAGCCTTTACCAAACCAGTTGGGGTTTTCTTCGAAGCAGCTGAACTTCGATATTTTCCGTGAAACGACTGCTATCTGACCTCCATAACTAATACCTAACTTATCAACTTTGACGTCACTAATGAGTGATATCAAAATTTGCAGTTAGAGCACTTTTTGAAATTTTGAAACCGTAACGTACCCGTAACGACTGCCATAGATCTTCCAACGACAACTGGGACCGATGGCTTAGCGTACTCTCTGAGGCACGGATACCCAAGATGTAATAGGTATAATGTGACATTATGCCTCGCAGTGAACAGTCAGCTATAATCAGTTTTAGAACACATTCTTTTTTTTTTTAATTAAATTCATTCGCGACGCACTCATTTCATCGTACAATTCGTACACAATCGTGTCACAGATCGCTCACTCATTCGATCCGGCACGTTCGAAATAATGGTATATACGTGTGTGTTCAAGTTGCGCTTAATTTAATAATATGCCTGATTAACGATGTAAAGCAATGGAAGTATTTTTGACGCTAATTCATTTGACTGTCCTTCTGTGTTCCCTTCATATAGAATACCGCGGCCATAATAACCTCGTGTTGTGTTCCCGGTAATGAGTAGTCCCCAGCACACACTGGATAGTATTTGTGCTGTCAGTGAGAAGACCAAAAGTTTGTCCTGCTTTATCTTCTGCACTGACGGCACAGAAACTCTCTGTTCTTACAGGGTCGGCAGCACAAATGTGACTCCTCTGCTGTTGCACACGTCCATATGCCACGGTAACCCTTTCCATCATCATTGATTTTCTTTTAATCTACATAACTCTATCTAGATCCAAAGTAAGTATAACTTAACTAACTTGTGTTATGGGATCTAGAATGCTCAAAAAGAGAAAAAGGTCTGTAAAATATCTAATTATAGTCACTCTCTAAAGTAACCAAAGCTAAAGTATATTAGGCGCACATGTGCAATTCTGGACTATAATCTTTCTTTGTGTCAAATCTTTTCCAGATAGATTCAGCTGTTCTGAAGTAATAGAGTAACAAACCTACATTCATGTATTCAAACTTTCGCATTTACAATCGCAGTTAGATTCCCATGTAACATTCAGGTCAAAAGCTTTATCCTCGTTCTTACTCCGCTGATTTCAATGATAAAACGACGTAAGCATATCTACAATAGTATAAATTCATATGACATGCGACATTATTCTGTCACGTACGTTGAGATTTCGCCAACACACTTTACCTTGACAATGAACGAGCGTAAGTACAGTCGCCACCAGTGTTAGCTTAAACTTTACATTAAATAATAATCAAAAACAGAAAATGCTTTTATCCTTTGAAAATTCTAAAAATAATAATAATACATACATTACAATATACTCATGCCTGTAAATCCCCAAAGGGGTAGACAGAGGTGTATTAACACCCACAATTCGCCAATATAATTTATAATTGATAATTATGATAAAAATAATTTTTTTTTATACAACTTAGGTGGCAGACAAGCACACGGCCCACCTGATGGAAAGTGGTTACCATTACCTATGAATGTGTGTAACACCGGTGGAGTCACATCTGTGCTGCCGACCCTGTAAGAACAGAGATTTTGTGCCGTCAGTGTAGAGGACAAGCCTTTGGTCATCCCACTGACAGCACAAAAACTCTCCAGTGAGCTCTGGCTACCCTACTCACCGCCTACTACAATTATTAATAAACATCTCATGGAGCCGGTTGTCTGATGACGTTAGCTGGGACGTTGTATCACATATATCATCACCATTCTCTGAACCTTTTCCCAACTCAGGTAGGGTCGGCTTTCTAGTCTAAAATGCGGCTGAACATCGATATTTTCCGTGAAGCGACTGCTATCGGACCTCCACAACCAATTGACGTGAAGCTATGAGCAAATCACGTATTATAGTAACGTACCCATGAGGTAATAGTTCAGCACTTCACTTTTTAGTTCACGCCGAGGTCAGGGCAATTTTCTTGTCAAGAGTATTGAGCATAACTACCGACTATTAAACTACCAATAGAACAGTGCTGGTAAAGGTTAAGTGATGTTAAATAACAAAGGTTTCTTTTTTATATACACTATACTGCTCTATACCTGCGGCTTCACCCGCGTGGATGGTTTAAAGGAGATACGAGCACTTAGAAAAATCTTATCAAAGAAATTATGACGATTGTTAATTAGAACAAAAATTCTGAACAAAAAAATTGAATATCCACATCTTAGAACAAGACGGTATTCCCGTTTCAATTGAGTAGTCCGAGTGGGGAAGTACCTCCACCCTACAGAATACCACGGCTATAATAACCTCGTGTTGTATTCCCGTCGGTGAGTAGAGTAGCCAGAGCTCACTTGAGAGTTTTTGTGGTGTCAATAGGAAGACCAAAGGCTTGACTTGATTGTGTCTTCTGTACTAACGGCACAGAAACTCTGTTCTTACAGAGTCGGCAGCACGGGTATGACTCCCCTGGTGTTGCACACGTACATAGGTCACGGTAACCACTTTCCATTAGATGAGCCATTTGCTAGTCTGCCACCTAAGGAGCCTTATTTCAAAGAATTTCTAAAACCTAATATAGCCAAATAAATACCGCGGTTATAATAACTTCGTGTTGTGTTCCCAGTGGTGAGTAGGGTAGCCAGAGCTCACTGGAGAATTTGTGCTGTCAGCGGGATGACTAAAGGTTTGTCCTGCTTTTTCCTCTACACTGACGGCACAGAAACTCTGTGCTTACAGGATCGGTAGCGCGAGTGTGGTTTCTCTGGTGTTACACACGTCCATAGGCCACGATAACCACTTTCCATCAGGTGGGCCGTGCGCTTTTCTGCCATCTAAGTGGTATAAAAAAATTAACTTCTCCAATTTTGCGCAATAAGGAAACCTAAAAAATAACTATTTCTGATATCGCAATACGGGTATGGAGACACTACTTCACTCATAATTATGAGCGACAACGCGCATCCCATTTACCGTTATTACCATACACACCATAAACAGCTTCCCATTCATGGTAAAGTCTCTTCAAATATGTATAATTTCAACATTTGTCCACATCATATTTGGGCAACTGAAGTAATCAGAACACTTGCTAAAGAAATAAAAGGTCAAACAAAACAATAAAATATCTTAAATTCCGTCATATCTTTTTACGTTTCAAATACAATCTCGTTACAATAGTGTCGTAAGAAATAGCCCTTACGTTTATGAGAACAGTGTAACAATACGGGCAGTCGAATATAATAGATATGTTAGGTACACATGCGTGTATACCTACGGTCTTATCTTAAGACCTTCGTTTTAGGAGCAGATGGTTCTCACGCCTGCGCGAACGTTGGAACAAAAGACAAGTATTCACACAACAATGGCCTACCTTTTTAAATTGGATTAAAAGTTTATGAGACAGGTCGTTTAGGAATTAGTTCACGTTTATACGTAGTGTTGTAAAGGTAACCGGATGTTGCTAAACGTCGAGAAACATACTTAGATATACTTCCTTACAGTCAGGAAACTGGTTACTTAGCAGTTGATAGATCTACCGCTACGTTTACGGGTCGTCAGAATGAATTTTATTGACTAGAAAAAAAGAAATAAAAAAGAAAGTTGGACAAGGAATTACTCGAAACGCACGCCATCCCGGGTTTCAATTATTGGAATGTAAGATTACCCAACAAGGCATTTTCCTCGTACCCCGGTATGCTGGCCTTGGGTAGTATACGATTGGACCTCTCGGGTGTAGGAAGCACGGTGTCACGAAGAAATGGAGGGGGCATCACGCCGCTGCACGGTGGGGTCCTTAGGGTGAAAGGTGGACGCATCTGTTTCGGCTTACATTCGGAAAATCAATCCACCATTACTCCACTATACCCTATACTACTCATAGAAACGCCTCTGGGCAACAATCTTTCTTCTTCCAGGAAGAATCTTCTTCCAAGAATTTCTTCCAGACAACCAATTTATAATACGAGTATTAGTATGGATTCAAAGTTTCACTTTAATAGTTGAATTATCTAAGAAATGATCAGCAACAGGATATGTCGCAAGCTTAACAAGTTAGAAGGTATGTATTACACATAGAGGAAGCCATATGCAATAAAGTTGGCGAGATATACTGCGATACGTTCAATAACAATCTTTTATCTTAGTATACCAGTCGCTCGCACCCATATTATAACTTTGAACTACGAAATCTCGATTACGGACTGGTTGATTTTAATTATTAAAGTCAGAAGGTGAAGAGTGTTATACGTGTGGTGACGAAGAAAATACAAGTACCCCATCTCATCTGAAGGGTGTCGTAAGAGGCGACCAACGGAAAAAATACGATACTCGAGACAAAACACTGTACCAAACCGGCTGTCCAGCATGGAAACAGTAGGCCAAAGCCTCCCAACATTTGGAGAAGCCTAGTTCAGCAGTAGACTGCAATGGGCTAATTGATTGAGAAGGTGAAGAGTGAGTACAGACTGTCGATCGATTCTGTAATGAAAATTTATCACGACGTAAAACAGATATAAAAGCTTTGAATAGTTACCTTACTAATACTTTAAAATCTCATTCAAAAGATAAAAAATTACTAGACATTTTTAATGTATCATCACAAATAACTCAACCTTGAGTTGAGCTCGCCTTTTTACGTAACATTTCACTAATTTGTACAAATGCCTTGTAAGTGTACAATAAGGAATAAATAAAAATAAAAGATTTTTTCGTTAGCTTGCCGCACCAAAAAGACTTGAAATTCTTTACCAACTTACACGCATGTTTCCTTCTTCTTACAATGCCGAGTCCTTTAAGCGAAGCATAACTAAGGTTCCTGATTCGACTGGTTCCGTTAGTATAATTATTTCCAACGAGTATATAACGTCTGCCCTAGCATTAAGGATAACTAGCAAGAAAGCCCCTAATTTCTTGCGGAAACGAAAAATCCCCTCAGAAACGGTAATAAAGTCCCAATCCATGTGGGTAACAGTCGACCGCGGCGTTAAAGAAGACACCGATGAATTATTCGGGCAATATTGGACACAACCGCTTTCTGCATCTTGGCCATCACCGTACTAATCTCCAGGTTCGTGCGTTGAGCACAGAGTGTCGCTCTGGGTGACGTCACTGGATATTGAGCAATGATAACCTCTACCAAGGCTGTCGCAGCTCTGTGCCTGACACAATGTTCTTAGACAATTGCACTGTATGCACAGCTGCAAGTCTAAAAAGGTCATATTGAGCGATTCTGCTAAAAACTACCGAATACCGCGGCTATAATAACTTCGTGTTGTGTTCCCAGTGGTGAGTAGGGTAGCCAGAGCTCACTGAAGAATTTGTGCTGTCAGTGGGAAGACTAAAGGCTTGTCCTGCTTTGTCTTCTACACTGACGGCACAGAAACTCTATATTTACAGGGTTGGCAGCGCGACTGTGACTCCTCTGGTGTTACAAACGTCCATAGGCCACGGTAACCACTTTCCATCAGGTGAGCCGTGTGCTTGTCTGCCACCTAAGTGGTATAAAAAAAACTAGTAACTTTATGAATTTCCAGTACATCTCAATAGATTCCTATATAATTCGTAAAAAGGTCACTCATATGAGCAGAATAACAACATGAGGCGAGTGTGAATGGTACCGTCAGAAGGGGAAGATTTAGCCGCACATGCCTGGACCAAATCGGAGAAGTTTTAGAAAAGGGGCAGGTCAGAAGTACCTTAAACCGACGAGCATGCATGAAGAATGTAATGAGAGTGAATGAAGCGAGAGTAGTACTCGTATGTCAGGATCGTATCAAATGGAGATACGTGATCTCTGCCTACCCCTATGGGAAACAGACGTGATTTTATGTATGTATGTTTGTCATTTACTAAGCAGATTGTAATTTCATCTACATATCGCTGCAACACTAAATATTATCCTAATACGATTCCAAAAAAGTACCCTTTTAGACCTCCTGTTCCCAAAATCCGCATATTTATATTCGCCCATTGTAATCATTTACAAGACGCAATAATTATTCTGTTTAGTTACCTTGTAAGTTTTCTCAATTCAGGCTTTGTGACCTATGGTAGTAACTATACACGAAGCTAAGAGAGGGCAAGATAAAGGAAGCTATTACAGGTTTCTTTGCACTGGCACATCGTTTCGAAACGGAGCCACGGGAGGCTTTTTCCCACGATTTTACGCAATCACACCGCACTAGCGCGATTCAGCGCGACACAATCCTAAGTGCTACTATATGTCATCTTTGTAACAACGTATATTATACACTCGTTAAGAAGACATTGTATTGTTGCGAAGATTTTCTTTCAAAAGTGATAGTATATAACTGTCACTTTTGAAAGAAAATCTTCGCAACAATTTATGAATGGCAGGTATATTTTGTTAAATAATAGCAAAGATTATTATGTAAGTACAGGAAGAGATAGGGTCCTTAATCCCTAAAAAGTCCCTAGTCCCTAAAAGGCACCTCATGGACCTCCTTATACTCTGGCATCTGATACCCAAGACGGCTTGTCGTTTTAGTCGGTTCAAGTCGATATAGCCGCCCCCGCCGAGCGCCGGTTATCCGTGAGAAATTTACACATGGAAAAGTCCCTAATAGTAAATTTATACTTTTATACAAATATTATTCATCCAACAGTAAACATATAATCATGATTAAGCGCCCGCTTGACGGCAATAGGGTCGCCCCCTGGCACCGAACATATTAAGTAAGCGAAATTTGGGTTTTACTAATGCACCTCTGCCGACCCCTTCTAGGCACTAAAGTTGATAATGGGGTAGAATACGCCTAGCTAGACAACCAGATGACATTGGAAAACATGGCGAAAATAGTATTATACTGTTTTTTGGAAGTCATCAAAAAATTTTCATTAAATAAATCTTGTTTAATAGTTTCGTTTATGGTATACATTACCAAATATTGCGTATGTATACCATAAATGAAATGTCAGGTTGCGCCAACGCACCTGGTAAGAAGATACATTGTTGATGCCGACATTAATTGATGCCGAAATGTGATCTTTACATTTAAAGCACGGCAGATTGCTAAAGATGTCAAGTGTATCAAGACTTGACATCTTTAACAACACGAGGCATTATACCACTAAAATCACTGTGGTAGAAAGACACTCAGTATTTTTTTTTTCACCATTCTTCATCTTCATTCAAGCGTTAATCCCAGTCGGATTGCGAGGGATATGCCTGTCAACCTCACCTTCGGCAACCAAAACGACTCACAGGTGGCGTGCGTTTTAGTCGGTTCGTGTCCGACATAACCTCCTCCACCGGATCCGGTGGGGAGGTATCCGTGGGGATTTTGCGCACGTAAAAAAAACCCAGTCGGATTCGAACTTTCACCTCGGAGTCTGGGGTCCGCTTTACCAGTCTAACTGCGGATTAGACTGAACTTCAATATTTTGCGATATTGAAGCATTGCAGTTCGACCACTTGTTGAACTTTTTAGACCTCCAACTATCCATAACGAATGCCATAGATGTTCGTATAGCAACCGGGACCAAAGACTTAATGTGCTCTCCGAGGCACAACCAGACCAATGCAAATACACATATTCATGCATATAAATATTTGCACTGAGCGGGAATCGAACCCGCGCTTCCTTTGTAGCGGCCGCGTTCACTAGCAGCACGCTACAGAGGTTGTGTATAATATGACAATACATATACACATTGTATTTTTGAGATAGGACTGTAAGGGAAGGTACGTTAATCCACCGCGGCATGGCGCGCCTCTCCGTAGCCGGGGGCAAGATGGAGATTCCGTGGTCCCTCCACCCGAATAGGGCCAGCTTGAAAGAGATAGCCCTAGGTCGGGTGGGGATGCGAAGGATAATATGCCTTCGTCAATCTCACTTCCGGCAACCTATGGTCCACAGACGGCTAGCATTTTAGTCGGTTTAAGTCCGACATAACCTTCCCCATCTAGCCAGCTCCAGCAGGAGGAGAGGGAGTAACTGTTTTTGTCTACCCGTCTGTATAATAAAAGACCTGGGAACAAAACTGATAATCCAATGATCAACATTTGTATGTTACCATCTATCTATAACCAAATAAAGATATCTTATAATCAATTAAAGCAAGAATTTAGAAGAATTTTAATAATCATCATCATTAATTTGTTCTTTAAATCAATAAACATGTAATCAAATAACTTTATTGTTCAATCATTTAAAAATATGAATTAGTTTCTCAAGATCTTTATCAGAACTTATTCGATTACGTTCTTCATTTGAATTATTAATCTTTTATTTTAATTTCGTTGTAAATAAATAATGTTATTGTTAATGTATTCATTTCATTCATTCGTTCATCAATTAAAGCATTTTGTTTAATTGATATTGATGTTTAATCTACAATTTATTTTATTGAATAAAATTATTATTACATAGTTAAGTATTAGTTTTATGTAGTGGCCTTTATTGGAGTTTATTGGAGTGACGTCCTCAATTATAAGTTATTTCCCAATCCCGAAAGGTACAAAATACTGGTGTACCAGAAAGGGGGGATTGGCTTAGACCCTGAAGATCTTGGTGAGGCTCAATACACCTTTACATGAGAGGGTGTTTGTAAATGTATATACCTACATATTCCTTACCTTGGCCATTTGTAAATATTGCATATGCATAATGTGCGCAAAATCCCTAAGGTTACCTCTCTCCCCCCTCCCCTCCGTCGAAGCCGATGGGGGTGGTTATGTAGGACTCGAACCAACGAAACCGCTTGCCGTCTGTGGGTCGCAATTTCCCGGAATTGAGAATGCCAGATTACCAGACACTTACGTTTCCGTATTCTGAGATTTATTGTCTGTACTAGTATTTAATCTGTGCCAAGCCAAGGTAATGTCAAGTTTCTATAATGAAAGTTTTTGTTTTGTCACTCACTCAATGGGAAGTGCAGCGCTCAGTATAGGTAGTAAACACATCGGGAAAATGTTCATGACCCCTGATCTGCACTCATTACTGATAAACTTCCCTGTACGATATATGGGTACCTACTTGGTTATGTTTTATGACAGCGTACCTATTAGGTAGGTAGGTACAGTGACTTCTACGTACACTGGATAAGCGTTTTAAAAATAAACCCCTTTCGAACAAAAAAAAGAATTTGGCAAACCCCTTCACAAATGACGGAGCTATGCGCATAAAAAAAATATAAACATCCTAATTGAGAACCTCCTCCTTTCTAGAACTCAGTTAAAAAGAATGAGGCGGGATTGAATTTGGAATTTCGAATATGAAACGGGATGCCGAATTTTGAGAGTGAAAAACTTTGGATAAAAACTGAAACACTTAAATAAATGCGATAATGGTTTTTGACACCCTTCTGTTTACATATAGGTAGCAAAGGTTGTGGTAAATTCGCCTTAGAGAAAATTCGTCTCATTAAAATAGTAGAAAACTCGCCTAACCTTTTTGCAATGTTAACTGTATGACAGCTACAAAAAGTTAGTGAGCGACTATTACGGTACAGATCCACAATACACGCATAAATGTATTTTTGTATTTCAATGTGTATAGACATTAATGTATACACATAGATACTCAAAAATACATTGTCAACGCGTCTGTCACAGCGTGGTCAGGTTACGGTGTTAAATCTATATAAACTTTTGATTCCGTCTAGGTACTCGGTCTAACTAAGTCGTAAGTCTACTAGGAGTACCTAGATAAATATATCTATGTATAAAAAAGCTATGGCAATAGCCCATTATAATCATGCTTTTGAACTATTCTTAACATATTAAGGCCGTGTGCTGAGGCCTTTACATTAATATGTTTATTATACCCTTGAATTGCCGAAACTATACCATAAAATCTATCAATCACAGACAAAATACAATAAATATAAGTAGATAGAGAATTAATCAAAATTTATTATCATTCTCATAACCTTGCAGTCGTAGCTCGGAGTGAATGACTCGTTCATTACGTTCGTTCTTTGATGTGATAATCATCGTAGTTTTTGCAAGACGTGTTGTAACAATCACCTGCATTGTTTTACGATCGAATTATAGCTTTTTTATCATTTATCGTGGCACGTATTCAGAGATTTTCAAACTTTTGAACTATTCTTAACATATTAAGGCGCGTATTCTAGAATGACACTCGGTCGACACTCGATTATTTGACAGACTGTTTCTACAATCTGTCCTCAGATAAATCGAGATTCAAAATTAGGTACCATTCTAGAATATGGGTCTACGAGCATTGAAACCTCTCCGTGCCTCAGAGAGCACGTTAAGCTGTCGGTCCCGGTTGCCGTACAAACATCCAGGCAGTTGTGACGGGTAGTTGATGCATCGGTTCGTTAGCTTTTATTTTTCTTTGCTTTCTGAGTCGGCGTTATGATCACGAAATCTCGGGTTCTAATTCTGGTTATTTCACTCCATAGTGAAATAACCAGAATAAGAACCCGAGATTTGATGACGTGATTCCACTCTTAGCAAAATAAATTTTAGCTTATCTGTGGGGTTTAGGGGATTACTATTTTTTTTAAATTTAATTTAAAAGTGGACTAGTAGATAGATTAGAAAATCTATCAGTACAAAACATATTGAATAATTTACATTAAGAGGTGTGGTAATAATTTGAGAATCTTTTTAAATTTTTAAGAAAATTGACACAGATTTTTTTTTTTAATATGTAACATATAATTTACCTACTTAATAAAATTATGTTGGTTTATACCTTCTTATCTATGCATCTTGGTGGTTGAGATATGTATTAGCTTACGAGATGCGAAATTGAAATCTAAAAATGTCATCTAAATGTCACAGATAATATCACGTAAGCTGTATTTTTTATTTAATTTGAAAAAGGAATATATTTTTTTTATTTCTGTATGCCTATTGGATAAATTTATTTTTACTCCATTTCTTAAGAATTTGAATCGTATTGAAGAGATCTATTTAAAACCCGTCATGGAAATCTAAAGCAGTTTGTCATGGAAATAAAAAACACAGTTTGTGCCTGTAACTGGCATATTATAACATGCAATTGTTATACCGTAATTTAAATAATGAACATTTTCACAACTATCAAATTTATTTTTAATCTATGGTAGTCGTTAAACTTTTTTTTGACTGCAAACAGCTAAGGTAACGCAGACTTTTTGCTATCATTTGTTTCAAATCGTTCTGCGCGATGAGTCAAGCAGTGAAGTGGAAAGAGACAATAGCTGATAGAGAAGACAGTTTTGCTTATATTTCTTGTCCCTTAAAACGTATGAATGACTTGATAAATGTTGAAGAATTTATTCAATGAAAAGAAATAAAATTCAGTAATTCGACAGTTCACTGAACCGTATTGTCGCTCTTTGGCCTTTGTAGATTTTAATAATGACACCACTAAAATGTGACCAGCAAAAAATGTCTATTATTTAAGACTAGCTGTTGTGTTGCCTACAACTCCACTGCGTGGGACAGTTATTAACTTTTCTGGAATTTTCCAATTTCTTGTTCAGAATCATCTTAAAATTTGCTTTCCTCGAAAACTTTATATAACTATGATATTAGAAAAAAATAAAGAAGCTTGTTGTTTGTCGTTAAAGGTTCTAGATATTAATGATTATACTGTTGTTTGTCTACAGGTACATAGCAAGGGACTGAAGTTCGGTATCTACGAGGATTATGGCAACTTCACGTGCGCAGGGTACCCTGGAGTCGTTGGACATCTTGCTGGAGGTACGGCATCCTTGTCTTTAATTTATCAGAATCAACCAATTACAATACACGTTATTTTTTTATACCACTTAGGTGGCAGACAAGCACACGGTCCACCCGGTGGAAAGCGTGCAAAATCAATGGAGTCACACTTGCACTGCCAACTCTGTAAGCATAGAGAGTTTCTATGCCGTCATAGTAAAAGACAAAGCAGGACAAACATTTTGTTTTCCCACTGAGCGCACAAAAACTCTCCAGTGTGCTCTAGCTACCCTACTCACCGCCGGGAACACAACACGAGGGGAAGTATTCTGTAAGGCGGAGGTACTTCCCCCAGTTGGACTGCTCAATTAGACGCCCATAGATGGTTATGCCGTGTAGCAACGGTTTTGTCGCCTAAGATCTTAGGTTCAACTGTTAATTCACTATACAAGATGCCATTTAATTTAAGATTTTAAAAACACGAGGGTAAAGTCTATTATTTTTGCAGTCCCTGTGGCATGACAGTGGCTTAAACCTGCCATAAAATTAGCGGTCTCCTACAAGACGACTAAGGGATAGGGCTGATTAACATCAGACAGATATATACAGCCCAAACTCAGCCTTAGATGCATGGCTCGAGACAAAAACAGTGCCCGGAAAACTGCAATAGGCCTATTATGTGAGACCGAATACAATGTTGGTGAAATGTGGGTGTTAATTCACCTCTGCCTAACTCTCCGGGAATAATAACGTGATTACATATGTATGTATGTATGTATGTATGTAAAATTTGCGGAATCGAGACGCAACCGCGGTAGCCTGGTAGTATGGGTGCGTAGGTATGGGGTACTGTTGAGACGTGGTCTTGGGTTCGATCCCAGGTTTTACCATGGCAAACATCAATGATTTTTCGATGCTTTTCGAAATTATGTGTGTATTTATCGCAGGTTTATAAGTGCCCGGTTAATGGCAATAGGCTCGCCACCTTGGGACCTAAACTTAAACTGGCGAAATGTGGGTGCTAGTACCTCTGCCTACACCTTCGGCGATATAGGAGTGAGTTTATATTATGTTATGTTATGAGACCCAAGTCAGAAGCACTGGAAACTGGCGGGCTTACACGGAAGGTCTAATAATAGTACAGGAAGCTCGTGAATTATGTATTTAATTTATAGGAGCAGATGACGGGTTGTTGTCTCTATCAACCCCGGAGGGTAGTAGGTATTTTTACCTTTAAGTTTTATATAGAGAGATGGCCCTGGGTCGGCCGGGGTGCGAGGGATATGCCTGTTAACCTCACCTTCGGCAACCAGAAACGACACACAGGCGGCGTGCGTTTTGGTCGGTTCGAGTCCGACATAACCTCTTCCACCGGCTCCGGTGAGGAGGTATCCGTGGGGATTTTGCGCACGTAAAAAAACCTTTAAGTTTCGTCATTCCTCATAGATCAATCATTGTTTTTTTTTACGTTTTGGTATCACAGGTTTTAGGAACGTAATTTAACTGAATTTCATCAAGGGCATTTCCTCTTGATTTTATAGTCTCTGGTAACAAGCTTACGACACAATAGGTCATTACAGTCGCAGACCGAACGTAACCTAAATATGTATCGAATTTGACGATTCGATGCACCAATGGTAATTGAACATATGAGCAATAAAAATTCAATAGCGGTTATAAATGAATAAATTGATATACCTAATATCCTGTGTGCATACGAAGGGTTAAGTTGACATGATTTCCTTTTGTCATCAATTGAGTGATCTGTCATCATCATTTTTTTATGCCACTTAGGTGGCAGACAAGCACACAGTCCACCTGATGGAAAGTGGTCACCATGGTATATGGACGTGTGCAACACCAGAGGTGTCTCTGTCGACCCTTTAATCATAGAGTGTTTCTGTGCCGTCAGTGTAAAAGACAAAGCAGGACAAGCTTTTGGTCTTCCCACTGACAGCACAAATACTCTCCAGTGAGCTCTGGCTATCCTAACAAAATTGAATTGGTTCAGGTGAGATTCGAACCCGCGATCTTTCCCTTACCTTCCTTCCATTATCAGAGCATTCCTTCTGTAAGAGAAAGATCGCAGGTTCGAAAACCGCCCGAACCGATTAATTTTTCCTATTTAAATCGATTTTAATAGTTAGCCAGACGAAATGCTTTAAAATTTCATTCACAAACCTTTGTTTTTCTATTTAACGATTTTTTTGAGTTAGTCGCGATTTCCTTCGAACATTTTTGTTTCATAATAGCGTGATGAAATCTATTTTTAACTGTAAAAATGCATGTTGAACTATGAAAGTTGCGTAATTATCTCGTGGGCTTGCAACCATTCTCGCGACTTCCTGACCTGTTCTGTGTGCACCGGTTCTTAGCTACGGTCGCCATGTGTTACAATTTTGTTAGGAATCGTCCCGCTTTGATTGAAGCGCATAACAACTTGATTGCAACGGATTTACAATGAAAAGAAATTACAGTTTCGAATTCGTATATTTAGCAAATCTGAACTACCGATCGAAAAGTTGATTGAGTTGAATTTCCATCGAAAATTGAAATAATAGAACGGGCAGTTCTGTATTTAAGTTAGAATTCGATTGTTTACCATATTGTATACAATACAATCAATATAGCGTGACGTTAGCGTAGTAATTATAGTATATGTGGTAGCAGACACGAAGGCAACATCAAAGTCGCTCAATGCAAATATTTATATGCATGAAAATGGCAGTATGCATTTGTATATTTGTAAAATACAACACAATAATTATATAAATATCGTAAGATATTCTACATAGCGCTATCTAGATCCAAAGCAAGCATAGCTTAACCAGCTTATGTCATGGGTTCTAAAATGTGAATAAACATAGTACATTTTTTTTGTAAATTTTACCTACATGGAACGAACCAGACGAATGCAAATATTCATAAATAGATATGTAAACACTGAACAGGAATCGAAGCCGCGACTTCTAACTTAGAGCAGTTGAATCCTCTACCGCCACGCCACAGAGCTTGTTAAGTGCATACCGCCTTTATTACAACGAAATTACAATGTTAAAAAGTTGCAGGTTTGAATTACATTATACGAGCAATTAGCAAATCGACTGGTTGTAATCGAATAATCGTTCCCAATCGAATGGAAACAAGTTGATTCACATTGTTACATTGCCTTCGAATTTTGAAATAATAGCACTGGTATTTAAGTCACTTATTCGATTGTGCAGTGTACATTACATTACCTACTTCCTACCTACGACATTGTACACAATCCCATCCATATTGTGTGTCGGTAAAGCATATGTTAGGTGCTGTTGCAAGCTCCATGATCACGGAGGAACAACAAACAAACAGCGCCGAAATATCGGAAACTCAAAACAATGAAATATGGTAAATATCCCGTTTATTTTGATACTGATGTGAGTGACCATGATAGTTTAAATACCCATATAATGTATGCTTCTTTCGAGCCGTTCAATGCAAATCTATACCAATATTATAAATCTGAAGAGTTTTGTCCCCAAAGAGTTAGGCAAAGGTGAATTAACACCCACATTTCACTAATAATTGTATTCGGTCCCACGTAATAGAGGTGAGACTCGAGCCATGCATCTGAGGTTGCGTCTGGGCTGTATATATCTGTCTGATGTCTGATGGCTGTATATATCTACCTCTTAGTCGCCTTGTACGACACCGCATGGGAAGAGATGGGGTGGTCCAAATTCTACTCTGGCGGGAACCACGCGGCTTTTTTTGAACACGCTAATCTCAAGAACTACTGGTTCAAATTGAAAAATTCTTGTGGATATATATCATCACGCTACTACTTACAGGAGTGGAATAGTGATTAGCGCGTTGAACGAAACAAACAAACGCCTTATAATATCTACCATCCTTTTTTTTTTTTTAACATGCGCAAAATCCCCGCGTATACCTCCTCACCGGAGCCGGTGGAGGAGGTTATGTCGGACTCGAACCGACTAAAACGCACGCCGCCTGTGGGTCGTTATGGTTGCCGAAGGTGAGGTTGACAGGCATATCCCTCGCACCCCGGCCGACCCAGGATCATCTCTCACGATCTGGCCCTCTTCTCGGGTGTGGGGAATACAGAGTCCCCAACACGTCCCCGGAAGCGAGGAGGCGCGCCAGGTGCGGCCTGCTTCTGCCAGGATGACAGGCGACTCCACCTGTCACCCCCAGGCCTGCGCTCATGGGGGGCGGAGGTCGTTCATCGACCTCCGACGCCCAATATCTACCCTCCTAGACAATCGTCAACGTACATCATGAACATCAAAACATTACTTTCTTTCTACAATATACTGGCCAACGAATTGCCATTTGTATATATTGCCAATTGTCGGAAGTAGGACACGACAGTATTCCCGTCCGACTGGGGAAGTACCTCCACCCTACAGAATACCATGGCTATAATAACCTCGTGTTGTGTTCCCGATAGTGAGTAGGGTAACTAGAGCTCACTGGAGAGTTTTTATGCTGTCGTCAGTGGGAAGAGCAAAGGCTTGTCCTGATTTTGTGTTCTACACTGAATGCACGGATGTGACTCCACTGTTGTCACATACGTTCATAGGTCACGGTAACCACTTTCCATCAAGTGGGCCGTGTGTCTGCCACCAAGTTGTATAAAAAAAATTGTATAGAGCCGTTATATACATATCGACTGTTGAAAAACAAAAAGGTACAAGCGACATCGAAATTTCATACAAAAAAGTCTTAAAGCACATGAAACACTCTATACAACACAGTGTAATTTGCACATCAACTGTTCTTGTCGCTTACGGCCTTTAGCCTTTCAAACGTTGATATTCTGTACTATTCGCCAAATATCCCACGTTGTGATCAACGCGTGGAGCACCTAGGATTACACATCGGACTTCTATCGGCGCTGCACGTAGCATTTTAGTCGTATTCGAAATGGTTATTGATTGAGACGGTGCGTACTGTGCGGTATGAAAGAAACTTCATCCCACACACGCTCAAGCTGTGGAAGGAACTCCCTGCTGCGGTTTTCCTAAACGCCTACATGACGAAACCTTCAAGAGGCATTAGAAAGTTTCGTCATGGTCGGCAGCGGGAGTGTAACGTCCCTGATGTCGCACACGTCCATAAGCCGTGTAATAACAGGTGGGCCGTGTGCTTGTCTGCCACCTAAGTGGTATTAAAAAAAGCTATCCTTTAGGTAGGTATTTTCTGGGTGGACTCTTCCCCGAAGGCATAGGTGGAGGTGTAATAACATCCACATTTCGCGAGCCTATTGCCGTTAAGTAGACACTTTTTCGTGTCCTATTTGTATGTTGTCATATGAAGAACAGCCCTATACCTTAGTCGCCTTTTACACCCACGGGAAAAGATGGAGCAGCCATATACTACTCCACCGGTAGTAAAAATTTGGCGAGATATGATTAACATCATTTAAAATATCAACAGTATTAGAAAGTAATCGATTGCATTAGTATCAAGCATGTAAAAATATTCAAAAATACTGCAATATAATTTTCATAATAACTCGAATTGCCCAAATTGTGGAATTTATATTGTAACATAACATTAAAACGTATCCTTGGCAAATTAGTACATTATGATGTTATCACTGTGGCAACACTGTTCGATATTTGAATATTGGTTGCTTGTAAATTGGTTACTATTAAGAAATTGTCTGTTTGGGTCATTTTTTTTTTTATAAAATTAAAATAAATTCTAGACTATTCTACAGAACTCTAAAACTTGTATTTTTTCTGCCGTGTGCTTGTCTGCAAGCCGAGTAGTATTAAAGAATAGCTTAACTCTTTTTATATAATACACGTCAATTTGACTTCGCCTCACCTGATGGTAAACTGAAGGCAAAGTCTCAGGAAGGAGAGGTCACCATTACTTACAAAATAATATACCTAGTGACAATGGTGACACTCAGCTTGACGGCCTCATCATATGCTTTTTTACGCCCCGCTTAAAGGACCCGGAACTGTAGGAAAAAGGAAATACGTGAACTGGTAATGAACTAACTACATATCTACATGCCTCGTGTTATAGGTTCTAGAATGCGGATAAATATATTTATATATATATATATATATATATATATTTTAGTAAACAAGCAAGTTCGTATTAAGATACTTTACATTCAAGATACTGAATACATATGCTCACACCTATTTCCCTTCGAGGTAGACAGAGATGCCCTATATGTCAGTTTACTGCAATATGCTAATTGACATAACTTTATTGTCACCAGATGCCAACACGTTCGCTTCGTGGGGCGTGGACTACGTGAAACTGGATGGGTGCTATGCCCTGCCCGCCGACATGGACTACGGGTACCCAGAGTTTGGCAAGCATCTGAACAAGACTGGCAGGCCGATGGTCTACTCCTGCAGTTGGCCAGTCTATCAGATCTATGCTGGTATTCAGGTACGGTTCTATTAGTATTTTTAGTTTTTTTTTCTACTGGCTTTTGCTCGCGGTTCTGCCCGCATATAGGTCGGTTATCACGACTAAACATAACTTATGTCCTATCTCAAAGTCTAATCTAACCCTATACAAAGTTTTATCAAAATCGGTTCAGTGGTTTAAGCGTGAAAGTGTAACATACAGATAGAAAGAGTTACTTTTGCATTTATAATATTATCATGGAGTAAGGATGACCTACTATGTATGTGTAGATTTCAATAAACAAAAAAATATTGTGGATGAAGATCCACAATATTTTTTTGTTTATTGAAAGTGAGTGACGACAGAAACTGTCTGAAAATATATAAGTAAAAAGTATTTACTGCACAAACACAATGTACTTACTTAGAAGATTTCACTTCAAAGAGGTATCACATGTGAATCATTACAAATACCTATCACACTGGCCGAATAGAATATTTAAAAAAAAAACAAGTTAGTAAAAAAATAAGTTAGCAAAAGTAACTGCGTGCAGTATTTTTGCTCATTCAAAAAAAACTCAAAAAAAGAACTGTACACAAACCTATGATCCACAAATAAATAAATTGAATTGAATTGAATTGAAAATACTCTACGAACAATATTTTCTATAAAAATGGCCAACCCCTGAAGAAGTTTCGCACTTTCACCATAATAATATAATACCATTATTTGACTAACAACAATACGTGACTCATTTATCTAGTTTCTGGATCCCGTTCCAAATTCGATATTCAAAATTTCACTCCCGCTTCACCTTGAACCGTGACACATTTCTTTAAATAACTCATCTAGTAGTGTACAAGGTAGTCATTGATTTCTTTACGTTTTGGTGCTAACACAAAGAAGGACGCATCGCGGTATTATATTATTTTCCGAAATTGGTGTGAATTCAAGTTTTTATGTATAAAAATGGTGGATTTTTAGACATAACGTCTACGACAACGCACACGAGACACATTACAGAGAATTGTGATTTTTCGTGTTGGTTCCAAATCTTCCAAGGGAGCAAGTGGAAAGTCCTCACAACTTTATTGAGTAATCATCTCATTAATCATCATCATCATCAACTTATCGTCATCATCAACAATCATTCTAAAAGACCGCAACTTGAAAAACTTGACATTAATAATTTTAAAGACATTTACTTGACATTGGCAAAATTGCGGCAATTTGTTGCAGAAGCCATCAATAAAAAAAGAAAAAGAAGTCTTTTTTATGTAAAGCACCCTTCTCTTCCTGTAATAAAATTGTGATTGTTAACAAGAAAATGTATTATTATGACCAATTCGCGGTACTAAAATTTGTTACTAAGTGACTTAAAATCATTAACACTAATGTATAGTTTAGTTCCAGAACATAGATTTTAGTTTATTAGTCCCGGGTAACAATGGTGTCAATTCTGATGTTAAAAATACTCTCTAAAATAGATTAGATATCGTAAATTTACTATCTAAATGCTAAAACTCAACAGTGTGCTGAAGGTCGAATGTTCCGAAACTCAAAAACAAACATTTTAGATCTGATTTAGTTCAGTGAGATGACCAATAGAATAGCCTCCATTGTCTGAATAGATTCTGCATGTTACCTCATAAATAAATTACGAATTTTCTTCACCAAGAGCGCAAAATTGTTATTATCAAATAATGAGGCGCCCATGAGCGCCTGCTAAATGCTTCAAGGCAAAAGTCTTGATTATTGCTGATATGTTACACGACTGTTTAAAAAGAAGTGTTTTCTTTCAGGGTTCGTGTAGGTTTGTTATTGTCTAGAATTTTTACATTCTATAATTATTTTTAGCAGGACAGTTTTTATAATATGTTCCTTTTTTATTATTTTCCTTCTGATATTTATTTCTACTGCCTTACGTGTGTGCAATTATAAACAATTTTTTTTATTTATTATTATTATTACTTATATTTATTTTTAGTTTTTTTTTTATTGCAATTATAAACTAATAAACTAATTTTGGTATATTTTTGACGTAGGTAATATTTTCTGTTTTTTATTAATACTATTTCTCTGTACGGTTGAAATGATTCTATTTTGCACTTACTTTTGACCATATCCGCTTTTTGACATTAATATGCAACTATCCATAGTTAATAAGGGAAATTACTGACTCCCGTAACACAGTTTTTACAAAACTAGCTCGGGAGCCAGGGATTTTTTTCACACGTTTTTAAAATTTAAAATTGTTTATTGACCTAAATACATTTGTATTTCTGTCAATAAACAATTTAAAAAAAAAGAATTATAAACAATGATCAATATGAATAGAGTTCAATATGTTTTGTGGACTTCTCCATTATTTTATTTCTTTCCGTCCTTTCCACTCCATTGTTACGTACCTATTTTTTTTTAATTAGGTTCTAAATTCAAAACTTCCATACATGAGCACACACTCACTCACCTTGTCACACACACACACACACGCACACACACATAACGCATCATTACATAAACACTCACACGCTTTCATATACTAAATGTCCTATTGCAGCCCAACTTCTCATCGATCATCGAACACTGCAACCTGTGGCGAAACTTCGATTACATCCAAGACTCGTGGGCGTTTATAAAATTTAAAATTGTTTATTGACATAAATACATTTGTATTTCTGTCAATAAACAATTTAAAAAAAGAATTATAAACAATGATCAATATGAATAGAGTTCAATATGTTTTGTGGATTTCTCCATTATTTTGTTTCTCTCTGTCCTTTCCACTCCATTGTTACGTACTTATTTTTTTTAAATTAGATTCTAAATTCAAAACTTCCAAACATGAGCACACACTCACTCACCTTGTCACACACACACACACACACATAACGCATCATTGCATAAACACTCACACGCTTTCATATACTAAATGTCCTATTGCAGCCCAACTTCTCATCGATCATCGAACACTGCAACCTGTGGCGAAACTTCGATGACATCCAAGATTCGTGGGCGTCCGTCGAATCTATCATAGACTACTACGGAAACCACCAGGACATCATCGTGCCTAACGCAGGACCCGGCCACTGGAATGATCCCGACATGGTAAGCAGAGAACATAACATAAACTCACGCCTATATCCCCGAAGGGGTAGACACAGGTGCTAGCACCAACATTTCGCCAGTTTATGTCTTGGTCCCAATGTAATAGGTGGCGAGCCTATTGCCATTAACCGGGCACTTATAAACCTGCGATATAAGCAGAGAAACTATATTTTGAAATTGATCCATTAAGCCATTTCCATTCATAACTAAGAACTATCTGGCTATTACTGTTCACCCCACAAACCCTATGTGTCTACATATATACATACATATAATCACGCCTTTATCCCTGAAGGGTTAGGCAGAGGTGAATTAAAACCCACATTTCACCAATCATTGAATTCGGTCCCACGTAATAGGGGGTGAGCCTTTTGCCGTCCTCCGGGTACTGTTATTGACTCGAGCCATGCATCTGAGGCGGAGTCTGGACTATATATATCTATCTGATGTTTAACAGCCCTATCTCTAAGTCGCCTTGTACGACACCACATGGGAAGAGATGGGGTGGTCCAAATTCTACTCTGCCGGGAACCACGCGGTTAAACTACCTATGTGTCTGAGCATCGAAAAATCATTGTCATACAGCATATCAATATTTTGGTCAATTAAGTAAACCATTGTTACCATTTCCAGCTGATCGTCGGTAACTTTGGCCTCTCATACGAACAGAGTAAGACCCAATTCGCAATCTGGGCCATCCTCGCGGCGCCCCTGCTCATGAGCGTAGACCTAAGGACCATACGGCCGGAGTACAAGGCCATTCTGCAGAACAGGAAGATTATCGACGTTGACCAGGACCCCCTCGGTATTCAAGGCAGGAGAATATATAAGGTCAGTAAAGATGAAGGGGTTTTCTTGTTCTTTTTTTTTCATATCACTTAGGTAGCAGACAAGCACACGGCCCACCTGATGGAAAGTGGTTACCGTGGCCTATGGACGTATATCTATTATTCTTCTTAGAATTCTTGTACTGACCAAGGTTACTAATATTTCCTCGAACTCCTCCAGCTAAACTGAATTGCTTGTGTTTGAAATATTTTTCCGTCGGTAGTGTAATGACCTGGATTCGAATCCGGGTCCTCTCAGTCGTAAGGCCGACTCCGATCGCGCCATTACTTGTAATAGTAAAATTCACTGTAATGTTATGTTACGTGTAGAATAAAAGAAATATTTCTTTCTTTCCTTTAGAAATGTTTGACACGATGCCCACAGCTACATTCTATCATCGCACCTCTCGCCATAGGCAGGGAATTCATCCTCACACATTGCAAACTGAGACGGTGCGCACTGTGCGGAATGAAAGAAACTTCATCCCACGCACACTTAAGATGTGGAATGACCTCACTGCTGCGGTTTTCCCAAGCACCTACAATATGGGGTTCTTTAAGAGGGGCATCAAATTTCTTCACGGTCGGCAGCGCGAGTGTAACACCCCTGGTGTTGCATACGTCCATAGGCCACGGTAACCACTTTCCACCAGGGGGGCCGTGTCTGCCACGTAAGTGGTATGAAAAAAAAAGAAAGTCAGTTTTTTTATACAACATAATATGTGGCGGACAAGTACATGGCCAACCTGATGAAAAGTGGTTACCGTGGCCTATGATCGTGTGCAACACCAGGGGTGTTAAACTCGTGCTACCGACCCTGTAAGTACAGAGAGTTTCTGTGCCGTCAGTGAAGAAGACACAATCAAAACAGCACAAAAATTCTCCAGTGAGCTCTGGATACTGTACTCACCGCAGGGAACATAACACGAGGTTATTATGGCCTGGGTATTCTGTAGAATAAATGTACTTCCCTAGACGGACTGCTCAATTGGGACGGGAATACCGTCGCGTCCTACTTCCTTAAAGATAGCAAATCATTCGATTGCTAAATGCTAAATTTTATGTCGTCACGTTTTTCAGCATCGCGGCATTGAGATCTGGTCGCGTCCGATCCTGCCGATTCAGGGCGTGTACTACTCATATGCTGTGGCCTTCGTCAACCGCCGTACTGACGGCACGCCATCTGACGTGGCGGTCACCCTGAGGGAACTGGGGCTCAATAACCCTGCTGGATACAGGGTCGAGGTAAGAATTGTACAATATAATGACGTCATCAATCAATTAGCCCATCGCAGTTCACTCCTGGACATAGGACAGTATTGGGAGGTTTTGGCCTACTGTTTCCACCCTGGCCAGACACAGTTGGTACATGGTTTTATTTCGAGTGTTTCTTCTCCCGCAGTGATATCGTCTGCATATTGTTCAGTTAGTCGCCTCTTACGACACCCTCCGGATGAGATGGGGTGATGATATTTGTATTTTTTCCGTCATGATTAGAAATAAGTATATATACATTTTTTTGTTACGTTGTTATACAATTATGATAGCTAATAAATTTTTTAAACGCTTGCAACACCAAAGATATCATGTTGCGATTAAAACCTCTGTGGCTTGGTGGTACTTAACGCGGCCGTTACGCCAGAGGTGCGGGTTCAATCCCCGCTCTGTGCAAATATTTGTATGCATGAATATGGGTATTTGTATTGGTCTGGTCGTGCCTCGGAGAGTAAGTTAAGCCGTCAGTCCCGGTTGCCATACGAACATCTATGGTAGACGTAACGAGTAGTTGAAGCCCTCAAAAGTCCGACTAGCACTAGTCTAACTACAGAACTCCGATGGTCTAACTCGCCGATCCCGAGGTTCTCTAGGTCAGCAAATGAAAGTAGTGATATTGTGGATATTTATGCAGACTCGCTACTCAAGTTTCGATCCACATTATTAGAATATTATAATAATAAAGATTGTTAGATAGTTTTATGTACGTGACGCTCCATTTTACCTCTTTTAAAAATCTTCTGTGTGGTCTACATATCTTTGTGACAGAAAGGGAAAGGAAACAGTAATATATTATGTCAGTACCTAGTTTTATATAGCATGTAGTATTTACCTATAATTATTTGTCACACTCGATTCATATCTAACTTAATGTAATTTCTGTAGCTTGTAACAGTGTAAACAAATGTTGGTAAATCTAAATAAATAAATAAATCACCAATTGGTCGTGGAGGTCATATGGCAGTCGCTTCACGGAAAATATCGAAAATCAGGCGCCTCTAAGTTTAGACTACAAAGTCGACTCCAACTGAGTTTCGGAAGAGACTCAGAGAGAATGATGACTGGCAATTAAAGACAGTGACTGATTTTAATTTTTGCCAATTTATTTTCTAATAGGCTCATAGGCGCGTGTTCGATTTCCGCTCAGTGCTGACATATGTATGCACGAATATATATATTTGTATTGGTCTAAGTATGTTTATCCGCATTCTAGATTCCATAACACAAGCTAGTTAAGCTATGCTTACTATTGGTCTATCGATAGCGTTGTGTTGAACGTTGTAGAATATTTATTGTGTAGGTATACATGACATTGACAAAATTGCTACGATTAAGCTTCAGAAGCTGTTGAACAATAGAAATCAGAAGATAAATAATAATAAATAAATAAATATTTTACAACATTCTACACAACGCTATCTAGACCCGTGGTAAGCATAGCTTAACTAGCTTGTGTTATGGAATCTAGAATGCGGATAAATATACTTAGATACTTTTTTCTTGTAAATACATACATATTATACATAGAAACACCCAGACCAATGCAAATATATATATTCATGCATGCAAATATTTGCACTGAGCGGGAATCGAACACGCGCCCCCTCCGTAGCAGTCGAACGTTCTAGTGCTACGCCACAGAGGCCGTCAGATGAATGATTAAAACTGAATGTATTGTCCCCAGGACCTGTACGAGGACGTTGACTACGGCGTGCTGTCGCCGCAGACGAAGATCAAAGTGAAAGTGAACCCCTCAGGTAGAAAGTGTCTCATTCGTTCGCTTGCCAAGGGTTCGGTAGCTCGCTTACACCTACACGTAATAGAGGTCTAGAGACTACCTTACCAAGATAGCCTCTAGACGAGTGGCAATTGGTTGGCCTGTGTATTGTACAATAATATGATGAATGCATAGTTATTGAATAACACATATACATACATAAACTCACGCCTATATCCCCGAAGGGGTAGACAGAGGTGCTAAGTGCCCACATTTCGCTAGTTTATTTTTAGGTCCCAATGTAATAGGTGGCGAGCCTATTGCCATTAACCGGACACTTACAAACCTTTTTTTTTATACCACTAAGTTGGCAGACAAGCACACGGCCCACCTGATGGGAAGCGGTTACCGTGGCCTATGGACGTATGCAATACCAGGGGTGTCACACTTGTGCTGTCGACCATGAAGAAACCTTCTGATGCCCCTCTTGAAGAACCCCATATTGTAGGCGCTTGGGAAAACCGCAGCAGGGAGGTCATTCCACAGCTTGAGTGTGCGTGGGATGAAGTTTCTTTCATACCGCACAGTGCGCACCGTCTCAGGTCGCAATGTGTGGGGATGAATTCCCTGCCTATGGCGAGAGGTGCGATGATAGAATATAGCTACGGGCATCATGTCAAACAATTCATCTGAGCACAAACCATTGTATAGGCGGTAGAACACACACAGTGAGGCAAAATCCCTCCTAAGGCTAAGAGGTTCCACTCTACCTGTGAGTATGGGATTGTCAACCAGACTCAATGCCCGTCTTTGCAACGAGTCGAAGGGGTCAGCTGGTATGCAGGTGCTCCAGCATAAAGGTGACAGCAGTACTCCATGTGAGGCCGGACCTGTGCTTTATAAAGAAGGAGTTGCTGCCCCGCAGTGAAGTACTGCTTCGTCCTGTTGAGCACTCCGAGTTTTAACCTGCGATAAATACACACATAACTTCGCAAAGCATCGAAAAGTCATTGGTATGTGCCATGGTAAAACCTGGGATCGAACCCGAGACCTCGTCTCAGCAGTCCATTACCCATACCACTAGGCTACCGCACTTTGTACTTTTCCACTATATTTCATTTTTCATCTAATCGGTTTCGTCTCACGACATTCTCAAAGGTTTTGTACTCAAATACATTTTTTTTATATAAGACACGTCAATTATCCTTCGCCTCGCCTGATGGTAAGCTGAAGGCAAAGTCTCAGAAAAGAGGGTCATAATTACTTACATATACCGTGTGACAATGGTGACACTAAGCTTGACGGCATCATTAAATGCTTTTTCACGCCCCGCTTAAAGGACCCGGGACTGTAGGAAGAAGGAAACACGTGAGCTGGTCAGGAATTCCAGGCCTTAATGGTGCGACAAAGGAATGAGTCACCGAACCGCTTGGTTCTTGATAGGATATACATTTTATACTGATGGCACAGAAACTCTGTATTTACAGGGTTGGCAGCGCGACTGTGATTCCTCTGGTGTTACAAACGCCCATAGGCCACGGTAACCACTTTCCATCAGGTGGGCCGTGTGCTGAGCTGGGGACTCTGTAGTCCCCACACCCGAGAAGAGGGCCAGATCGTGAGAGATGGCCCTGGGTCGGCCGGGGTGCGAGGGATATGCCTGACAACCTCACCTTCGGCAACCAAAACGACCCACAGGCGGCGTTGGGCCGTCTGCCACTTAAGTGGTATAAAAAAAAATGAATGAATGAATGTATGGGATTGATTCTTTTGATATTCATACATACATACATACACACATATAATCACGCCTTTATCCCTGGAGGGTTAGGCAGAGGTGAATTAACACCCACATTTCACCAATAATTATATTCGGTCCCACGTAATGGGGGTGAGCCTATTGCTGTATTCCGGGCACTATTGTTGACTTGAGCCAAGCATCTGAAGCTGAGTCTGGGCTGTATATATCTGTCTGATGTTAAACAGCCCTGTACCTTAGTCGCCTTGTACGACACCACATGAGAAGAGATGGGGTGGTCCTAAATCTAATCTGCCGGAAACCAGGCGGCATTATGACAGTCTTCAATTATCGATTAAGATAGAAAAAATTAAACGCTTCAGGCGGGATTCGAACCCGCGATCTTTCCTTTACAGGGGGAACGCTCAGATCACTAAGCCACCGAACCTTCCGCCCCGCCTGGACCGTTTTAATTTTTTCTATCTTAATTGATTTTGAATAGTTAGCATACTAAATGCTTTAAATCTCATTCAATAGTCTTCAAATAATCTCATACATTAATCAATATATTCTTTTCTACAAACGTATGGTCACTAGTCTAGAGGTGGTGAGGGTCGGTTACATGATCCCCAATACCCATCCGCTTGTCAATGCTTCGGGTTATGGTGAAAAATCAACAAATATTGTTCGTAATAGCTGCGCCTGAGCTACCACGGTATTCAACGCTTAAATGAGACTCGCAGATTGGCGGATGAGGGTCACATGTTGTAATGATGGGGTTACATTAGCGGGCGAAGATTCGTGTCGCGTTGGCGCGCTAAAAAACATCGTATACGGTCATACGCAATGTTCTTGCCTACATATATCGCAAATATTCCTGTCGCGTTGATGCATATGCATGCATCATGTACCAAATGTTTTTTTTTGTGGTCGTGGTTTCTAGGTTCTTAAATAATACTCTCCATTTCATACAATTGTATGAACTCCAACACTTTTTCTTTACTCCACTCCACTTCAAAAAGACAAACACGTGCGTACCGCATAAATGTCTGGACGACATTGAAGTGACTTAGGTGTAACCACCCAAGCAAATATTGTCGCAACAAATCCTTTTGAAGCGGGGCAGTTTACGCCCGAATACTGATGCAACGATCTACACGCTCACACTCATCGTGTTAACACGAATATTCGCCATAGCCCGCTAATGTAGCCCCAGCATAAGAAAGTTTCAAACGATCGAACGAACTCTACAGCTCAATCCGCAGTGACATTTCAATTTCGCGTGCTCTAAATTTGGGTGACGTCACATTGTCGATCACAAGTCGACAGTGATGTATGTTTATGTGCTCGACAAAGTGACGTCACCAAATTAACAGCATACATACGTTTCACCAAACATTGTTTTCAGTCCCACGTAATAGGGGATGAGCCTATTGCCATCTTCCTGGTACTATTGTTGACTCGAGCCTTGTATCTGTACCTTAATCTGGGCTGTATATATCTGTCTGATATTAAACAGCCCTATCCCTTAGTCGCCTTGTACGACACCGCATGGGAAGAGATGGGGTGGTCCAAATTCTACGCTGCCTGGAACCACGTGGATAAAAATTTAAATTTCACGGCGGACTGTTGGATCTGTTCGATCGTTTGACAAGTTCTTATAGCATGTGCCTGCTGGTATATGCTTTCGTTTCAGGATTGAGGGTCAAACGACAATTGTTCTTGTAAAATTAGAGATAAACCAAATTTATGGACAAGAGGGTAAGACAAAGGACCCCGAACTCCACATAGTTACAGTGTTAAATGGATCTCGATATTTGTTTTACTGTCTTTAAGATAGGACGTCTATTTCTCCAAGTTTTTTCTAACAACGACTAGCAGAAGCTGACCGTCACGGAGGCATGCCTCTCCATACCCGGGGACTAAATGAGTAGATACCCACACCGGAAGAGGGCTACCTCGAAAGAGATGGTCTTAGGTCAGCCGAGGTGCGAGGAATACGCCTCCAGCAACTTACAACCCTCAGATGGCGTGCGTTTTAGTCGGTTCAATTCCAAATTAACCTCGTCCAACAGGTCGGAGCCGCATTTAGCATCGCTCTAAGGGACTGGTCGAAGATTCAAATCCCGGCTTGAACGTTAATTTTTTCCAATTTACATAACATAAACTCACGCCTATGTCCCCGAAGGTGTAGGCTAGCACCTACATTTCGCCAGTTGATGTTTAGGTCCCAATGTAATAGGTGGCGAGCCTATTGCCATTAACCGGGCACTTATAAACCTGCGATAAATACACACATAACTTCGAAAAGCATCGAGAAGTCATTGGTCATGTCCAATTGAAATAGATATAAGTAATTATTAAAATGAATGTTGTGTACAGGTGTGGTGATCCTCCGCGCCGACACGCAGCCGTCGTACGTGTACAACGCAATCCCGACGCGGACGCCGTACGCGCCACTCAACGACGTGTTCCGACTCACGAACAAGTAACGCCATCTACACGCCAGACGCGAAACGATCTACAAGTACAATAAATGATTTCTCCTTCTCTTTGTAACTCTTGTCGTTTACCCGTTACGGAGAGTGAGATGAGAGAAGATTAATGTACCTAATAATTATATTGTGAAATGATTGATATGAATGAATGAAGTGAAAGCATACGCTGGGATTAGACAGTCAATAAATATCGCGAACCAATATTACCTAATATTTACAGGATTGCGAAGATCACGATGATATTGAGAAGATCGTGGTAAATATTGACAGTTTAATCCCTGAGTTAGACCCAAGTTTATATTTTGATGTAAATATTTACATAAACCTACTGGTATAACATCAGTACCCCTAATACCTACATGCAAATCTTCTCAATAGTGTAAAAGTAAAATTTATTTATTATTATTATTTTTTATATAGGACTCGTCACTAAGACTTCGCCTTGCCCGATGATAAACTGAAGGCAAAGTTCGCCAGATTTTTTTCTTACCGGCTTTGCACTGTGTGTATAAGCGTAGAATAATCTTTTTTTTACCTACATATGATAACTTGTATGCATATAGTGACAAGCAAAAATAATGACATTGTACTCAGAGGCGTTTTTAGGTCTCTTTGGTGGAAAGCGCGGGGCGCAACGGCTGAGGAGCGCCGATCAACCAATCGTTGATTATATTAAACTAATCACAAGATCAAAGAGCTTGCGTCATTGGTTGGTTTTTGGGTTGCTCAATTTAGGTGCAAATGTGCGAATTTTTTTTTTTATATTCTTTTAGGGGTACTGATTTTATTTAGAATCGCTCAATTCAATGCGAACTTCTTGGGCGGGTTCCTTTCTTTTAATATATTTTGTATTGTGAATATAGAGCCCACGTTAAAACCAGTCTAAACCCGTTTAAGTGAGCTGAGTTTTCACGTTTTATTCAGTGACATTCATTGAGTAAAACGTTCTGAAGCAGTTTTAATTGAACGTGTTTATTCATCGGTGAAATTCAGCCTAACACTCGCTTTGGGTTATGACGTTTGAATGTATGTTTGTGTATGTCGGCTGTAAAGTCAAGATTAACACTAGATAATATTAATTGTTATAGAATCAAGAACTTAGCTTTAGATAAACAATGGCCAAATGAAACAATACCTGGAAAAAAAAACTCAACAAGTTTGGTACATCTTAATACATATCTTACATAATAATAACATATCTTAATCAACTTGAAGTTAGGTACAGTCAGCGTCATAACGATCTTGAGACTACAAAGTGTCAAAATGATCTTATTACCGAAGTGTTTAATAAGTTGATTTAATGTATTGACAGAATCGCGTAAATCGCGATATATCCAGATGATGGAATTGTTGTTTCGGATAAAAACTATAATGGGAACAATGTACAGGTTAAAAGAATAGTGTATGGGAGTTGTAATTCTTTTTTTCACCCAATTAATACTTCCCATGCTATCATAACTGTGTCCAAAATCGTTTTATCCGAAACGACTATAAAATAAAGATGTATATTATCTAATCTTTGCCTTTAAACAAATATCTATCGCAAATCCATTTCAATGATTTTTATAATCCTCCGTGATCGCACTTCTGGTGGGAGGGTTAAAAAAAACTATTTTAAATTTAAAGCCCCAGTTTCTGGGTAGGTTATAGGCTATAAAATCACGCTATAACCCTTAGGTACCGAGTAATAAACTAGATAGTAACGCGATACTTTAAATTAGAGGGACGAGTAACGAAGATTTGTTTGACATTGAATTAGCGCCACCTGGTCGCAAACATATGAAACATTTTTTACTCAGACTATCACCGTTTCTCGCACCGGTATATCTGAGTAAAAACTCGCACTAGACTCTCTGAATAATGAAACATAAGTGTGTTTATTATTATTTTACTAACAAACAGGTATTGTTTTATTGGGTCATCAGTTTGGTTGTGTGTTGTTTACACTTTAAGTTGGAAAATCCCCGTAACGTGTGAACTGTTCTTTATCAATATGTATGTGTAGGGTTGCCACATGCTTTTAATAAATATTTTTGTAGGAAATCACATACCTATACAAAATTAAAATGTTATTTTACGACTTCAGTGACGTAGCAATAATAACTGCTAAATCAGAGATCACGGGTTCCATACCCGCCTAGTGTAAATATTTTCATAAGTAATATTTGCATTGTTCGGGGTGTTTCTATGTACCTAAAGTAAATTTACAAAAAAAATGGATCTCTATAACATGACAACCTCAATTTACTTTAAATCTATATGACACTAAGTAATATTTATGTCCTAAAATATTTATTTATTTATAACATTTTCTGCAATAATATGACAACCCTACATATACACTAAGGGTTGTTTAAAATCAGGCCGAAAAATGGTCGAGCAGATTTTAAGTGGCAATATCAACTTTATTCCATTAATCTAAAGCTCAAAATAGTATACAACAACGCGCTACAGTCTACCATTTTTCTGCCTAATCTGAATTGGCCCTTACTACGCTGTGTATAATAGTTACCAAACGGTATAACCCTGTACCAACCCGTCTGGCCAGCGTGGAAACAGTAGGCCAACCCTCCCATCGTGGGGAAAGGCCTATGTCCACCAGTGGACTACAATGGGCTAGTTGATGATGTTAATGAGATTTCTCAGTCTTGCCTTAGATTACACTTTATTTATATATTTCGTTCTCGCTAGTGTGAATTGGAACGTTCGTTGGTGTGTTTATTAGTTTGTCACACGATGACGCGTGGAGAATATTTTTGCCATTACATTGTACTTAGGATAAGGATGTACATTTTAGGTGCCTTTAATGTAGATAATATTTTTTGTAGTGACCGTCAATAAATAAATATACTTATATTATGTACAGAGTTTTATTTCTGAAGAGAGAATATACTGTCCGACTGACGAAGCAGGACAAGCTTTTGGTCTTCCCACTGACAGCACAAAAACTCTCTAGTGAGCTCTGGCTACCCTACTCACCGCCGGGAACACAACACAAGGTTATTCTAGCCGCGGTTTTCTATAGGGCGGAGGTACTTCCCCAGTCGGACTGCTCAATTGGATGGAAATACCGTAGTGTCCTACCTCCTCGAAGTTATTTCTTCCAGGCAACCTTGGGATGGACAGTAATGTTATAAAAACAAAAGATATAGTGTAGTTATCGGCTAAACTAAATAGAAAGTGTATTAAAAACAAATCAAATAGTGAGATAGAGAGAGAGAGAAGTAAAAGGAAAATAAAATTAACATACGGCTTTACATAAAGTATTATCAACATATACTGATATACATATACTATAACACACAAATAGATAAATAAAGTAAATACTTCATACTTCTTCTTCGTGTCAATTGTAATAATAAAAACATTCGCCAGATGTAATAATAAAAAAATTTGATTTTATTTTCTCTGTATCTCCTATTTAAAAGAAATAGAAATAAAATTGGTTTATAAGTACATTACCATAAAAGTTCGGGCGCCTTGGAGATACACATGCCTAGGATAATCAGCGGAGATTGGAAACTTTTAATCTGCCGGAGGTGAGCTAAATGAAACCAAACGGTGAGGTTTAAGGTTTTATTGTCCACTCCAGTGTGCATTTAGAAATAGTTGCAAGGATACAATCCTAATGTATAACTAACCTTAAATTTAAAATTAGAGTTTTATAAGCTAGGTCAATCTGTTCCTATGTCAATATGATCTTATGTCACCAATGCATTTTTAGGTTATTTTGATGTTTAGATTTAAAATATAATTAAAGTAAGCTCACGGCATCCCTCGGCGAGTATATGTAAACACAGCAGCGAGAAAGCTCGTAGCAGGCGAAGTTTTCAGTTTAAGCCCATGCGGTACATCCAGGTTTGAGGCGAAAAGTCCAAACCCTCCATAAGGAAATGCAGATGACCGAAGACAAAGGTCCAAAGAAAAGATCCAAAGGCAAAAAGAAAATGAGAAAAAGGGCAAAGGCGGTTCCAATTTGGAAACCTGTAACAAAATTGCATGTCATTAGAACAAACTCCAATATGAACACGAGGTCCTAATTTTTTTATAAATTTGTGCGACTTACCGCCTTAATTTGCTGGAACAATGCCAATAGCAAAAGAAATCATAATATTCTCAGATTAAGAGCTGAAACAATAGAATTTTAACAATTATTTTTCAAATTAGGAACGTGGCAATTCCAACAAAGTGAATCTTATTAAAAAATGACAACTCACCAGAAATAAACTATAATTCCACAAGAGGATAGTTGTGAAGACACAAACTATTATCCTTTAGGCAAAAATACTCTCATTTTTATGAGATTTATTGAAATTAAGTTACGAAGCCATGAATATCGACCATCCAGCCTCAACGCTAGGAAGAAAGGTGCTTTGACAGCTATACGTCAAAATGTCATTCACTCCGCGTTCCGAAACTTTTCGTTCAAAAATAGAATTAAAACCGGTGTGACGACGTTTGCAGAGCGCGTCGTTACACAATAATAATTAAAAAAACGTAGTAGCTAAATGCGCCCAGCTCAAAATTCGGCGACATTGACCGCACCTTCCGTCGCTTCATTGAGGTCGGCAATTGTGCAGGTGTAGGAGCACATTGTGCACGACGGGAGATGAGATGGTCCATCGACTGCAGAGGTGCACCACATTCACAGCCACCCCCGAGTCTAGGTAGCCCCATTTTACGCGGTTGGCCCTACAGCAGCCAATTTGAGTCCTCAACCTATTCATACTAATCATCATCCTCCTGCCCTTATCCTAAGATTATTTGGGGTCGGCACAACATGTGTTCTTTTTCCATTCATCTCCAGTTGCAGTCATTTCAACATTCACTCCCTTCTTAGCCATGTCATCTTTCACACAGTCCATCACCTCATTTTGGTCTCCCTCTCCCCTTGTAGCCATCCACTTCCATAGTTAGTGCCTTCCTTACGACATTACTTTCATCCCTACGCATTACAGGACAAACAATTTCCTCGTAGTTTTTCTATGATTGGTGCTACTCTCAAACTTCCTCTAATATATTCATTAACCTATTCATACTGATATGAAAGGAAAACAGTGAGTGAGCACAAAATTATAATTTTCATTTTACGACATTTCTGAAGCCATATACATATGCAGAGGCGGCGTTAAGCGTGGGCGACGTGGGCCACCGCCTACGGCCTCGCGGTACAAGGGGCCTCGCGACTCAAAAATGTTTAAAGCGAGAATAAAACAAAAAAAATATAAATCAATTTTGTTGTGAAACATGTTTTCTTAGTCTGGCAACATTTGCCGCCGACCAGAGTGCGGGGAATCCCCGGTTTATTTGTTTACTTTCTTTACTAGGAAGTCAACCAATCAAATCAAAGTACGCAACGCAGTTTATTTTTATGACTGTACGTACCTATTTTGATAAGAATAGTGTGTTCAATGTTTTAATAATATTTAGTGAATAAATAGATAGTGTTTAGGTATATTGATTGCTCCTGTAAACTGACCCAAAATTTTAAAACAGTGACTTTTTTAATTGTTTTTTTGTTTTCTTTGTGATTTGTAACACACCGGTACCTGTACTCGTCTATTTTACATAAGGTAAGAAATATTTAATTGGTAATAAGTATATAACGCAGTAATTACTTGTATATAAAATACGCTTTATAATATCTCTTGAAGGAAACCAACAAAGCTTTAAGGTAAAAAACGTATCGACTTTTTAAGTTTTTAAAACTAGCAGGTAGTAAAAGCTATCTTAAAGATTTTTATTTGAAGACTAATTTAAATTTAGGTTTTACAATATTATGTAGATAAAACTGCAAAAAAATGTTAACTATTGCTTTCGTTTACAGTGTATAGATACGACGTTATCGACATGTCCGGCCGAGATAGAGATATTGGAAGAAAATGGGAGTCTGGATCAGCAAAAAGAAAAAGAAAAGCTGAAAGAACTGCAACCAACCAAGTTTTGAGTTTAAATTTGATGAAGTTCCTCAACCAAACTGCATCTGGTAGTACAGAACCTTCTAAATCGATAGCTTCGACTTCTACACAACAAACGTCCGAGATACCGTTGGAAAATGCTCTAGATGCACTGAATACCGAGAGCGAACGTCAGTTAGACGTAGAGCTTGGATCATCTTCTAGCCAATCAAAAATTGACGCTGAAACTCTTGTGCTGTCATCAAGCAATCAAGAAGAACAGATTGACATAGATTCTCCAATTCGCAGCGACGACGCCAGCGCCATAGTTCAGCAAGTACTTGTTAATTCGGATCCGGGATTGTGGACGTTTCCCATAACGGATACACAGCGTCGTGATATAGTTCGAAGCGGCCCCACACAGCAATTAAATGGCGGTGATGAATATTATCCCAAAGGTGATGATAACAGACACTTTTCCAATTTCTATTTCTCGAGAAAACTAAATAATGGTGAAACTCAACATCGTCGCTGGTTAGTGTATTCCAATTCCCAAAATAAAGTTTACTGTTTTCCATGCAGACTATTTAGCAATTCACAAACTCAGGTGGTGCAAGGAGGGTGTTGTGACTGGAAACATTTAAGTAGCATTTTACATAGACATGAGAATACCAAAGAACATATGGCACATATGTTCCAATGGTTAAATTTAGAGAAAGGAATAAATCAAGGCAAAACAATAGACCAAGAAAACGAAAGGCTAATACGTGAATCACAAAAACATTGGCACAACTTGTTAGAGAGAATAATTGACATAATAAACTTTTTGGCCTCTCATAATCTTGCATTTAGAGGTCACAGAGAATCTCTCAAGACAGGTGACGGTATTAAGAATTCCGGTAATTTCATAGATTTATTTAAACTGATACCATAATTTGATCCTACTTTACGTGAACACATGAAACGCATTAGTGACAAACAACTTTCACACCATTATTTAAGTCACGATATTCAAAATGAATTGATCATATTGATGTCAAAAACAGTTGTCAATGAAATTATTCGTAAGGTTAAAGAAGCAAAGTATTATTCTTTTTTGCTCGATTGCACTAGAGATTGTAATAGAGTTGAACAAATGTCGGTTATCTTAAGATTTTGTGATACGTCAACTGGTACAATAGTCGAACATTTTATGGGATTTCTAGCTGTTACTCAGACAACTGGAGAATATTTAGCCAATGCTATACTGGAACACCTAGAAAAATATGACTTAAATATTCAAGACTGCCGTGGCCAGGGATACGACAATGGTGCAAATATGGTAGGTGTAAATAGTGGAGTTAAAACTCGAATATTGAATATTAACCCTAGGGCATTTTTCACACCTTGTGGCTGTCATAGTTGGAATCTACTATTGGTAGATGCAGCGAACTCATGTATGGTAGCAAAAACTTTTTTTGGTTTCATACAAAAAAATTATTTGCTATTTTCAAGATCAAGCAACTACTTTCCTTTTATAAAATCCCAGTGGATTTTATAAAAGGAAAATTAAAACTTACTATAAAACCTTTATCAGACACAAGATGGGAAAGTAGAGTCGAAGCAGTAAAGGCCGTATTATTGCAATTTGATGAAGTGATTGAATGCATAAAAAACTTAAAAAATCAAACGGAGGAATCAGACACTCTCAGTGATTGCGATTCAATACTAAATGAAATGTTAAGTGGTTGCGCCGATGTAGAAGCTGTATTTCTTGACGCGGAAACACACTCTTTCTATACCCGTCTCCCCTCCCGCACTAACCATAGAATAGTACTAGATATAGCTTCCGTCCGCCATTTGTGATATATAGACACTCACTCCCGCTTTGAACTAGCCAGCGTAAAGACGGTCCGCGCGCGCGTCTCTCAGAAATGAATAATATTTGTTGCATTTTTACCGCTTCATAGACCTTTACCGATCGGATTGTGCCTCTCGTGTGTCCCTCAAGTGATTTAGTGATGCTGGCGGCAGCTCCTGAGCAAGGAAGAGAAGATCCGTGTACCGGCTGCGATGAAAAACACGTGGTGTCGTGAAGGTTAGTGCATCCTCTCCTAATTTCTCGGGTTGCATTCATTGCCTGGATCACGTCCGCGGCAACCCGATCACCTGTCTTTTTGTGTGTAAAGCGTCAATGGAACAGTTAGCTGCTTCCCCGCAATACAGTCCACTAGCGCACGTGGCCAAATCGCGCCACCATTCTTTGGTCCGGATCGAACCGGATTCTTAGCCGTAGTTCGTATTTTGTTATTATTCTAATGGGAATAAGCGCACCGCACCTAAATGCCTGGTTATTTTAGTAGAAAACCCCGCATCCAGACATTTAGGCTTAGAATTTGTTGTCCGTTCGCCGCTGGCTCGCATTGTACCTACCTAATACATAAATAGGTTAGGTAGCGTATCAACACTTAGTCGTAGTTCGCAATTTTCGCACCGCGCCTAAATACCTAATTATTTTAGTAGAAAACCCCGCATCTAGGCATTTAGGCTTAGATCTTAGGTATACTAGACACCCTAGTGCATAGGCACAGTGTAATACCTAACGCATTTGGCTTTGTTTTATTTTTTCAATTACGTTGTTCGCTCGCATCTCATTCCAATTCATACGAAAGTATTTTAATTTGAATAGATATTACGCAATACTTAATCTCTGAAATAATAGTTGAACCTAGACAGCGGTCTGGCTCGCGTAAGTACGACCTGCCTGTTGCTAGGCGCGTTTTGTTCAAGCGTGCATTCACAGTTGTAAATACCTACCTTACCTGCGGAGTATCGCTCGCGCCGCGCCGCTGCTCTGTACCGCTAAGATTAAGTCATTTCATATTTGTTGTTTACCGCACTTTAGTTTGAGATTTAATTGTAAACATGTCCCCAAAGGTTGATAAGACCGGTAAAGTTCAATTGAAACTTTTATACGCTAAAAGAGAAATGATTTACTCTCGCGTACAATCGATTTATGATAATGCACTTAAAACCTCTGATTTGGCCATCAGAGATTCGTTCTTGTGTTCTATAGAAAACTTAGATAGTCTACGCGCGGATTTCGAAACCTTAGTACATGACATCAACGTTTTAGAGTTGAATTTGGATCCCGATTACTCAGTGAGTTATCAAGCCTTGTCGTCGTTTGACGATTTGTATTGTCGTATCAAACGCGTCGCTAGGAGTTTGGAGAAACCGGCTGACCTACCCAACCCCACTCGCGACCGACCTAAGTTGCCACCAATTCAAATACCCGAATTTGATGGTAACATTCGCAATTGGTGTCTATTTATAGATAGTTTTGAGAATACAAATAGATAAGAACGATTCGTTGACAGATCACGAAAAATTGCATTATCTCGTTGAAAAATTGACTGGTAAAGCTATAACCGTTTGCGCTGGAATTACGTTTAGTGCCGAGAATTATAATTTAATTTTAAATACTTTGAAAGCTAGGTATGAGGATAAAAGATCGGTAGCTAACGCCTATTTAGATCAGATGTTTGATTTGAAATCTATTACGGCATGTAACGATCAAAACTTAGAGAAATTTCTAGATACTTTCGCGTCAGCGGTTCGCGCCGTAAAGAACCTAAAGATCGATGACCTCTGCGACTTCGTATTTTTGTATATGGGTTTAAGGAAATTAGATTCCGAAACCATTCGTTTGTTTGAGTCGGATCATCGCGGCAATAAAATTCCTAAGTTCGAAGACTTAGAAAGTTTTGTTCGCGAGCATATAAAAGTATTGCAACGCTCTTCATCGAAACATGAAGGCGCGAAGATAGTTGTTGATTCTGCACGCAAAGTAGATGCGTCATCGAAGTCACTGAGGTCAACTCATACTTATGTTAGTACCGCACCAGCACATGTACAATCACCTGTTTGCTCTTTGTGTAGTACTCATCATTCGCAACTGTACAGGTGTCCTGGTTTTCTAAAATTGTCGCCTAGTGATCGTTATAAATTTGTTCGCGCTAATAATTTTTGTTTTAATTGTCTCGGTACTAAACACCGCGTTGTTTTATGTAATAGTAGAAATAGTTGTCGCAAATGTCAAGCGAGACACCACACTTTGCTTCATTTTGAGAATAGTAATGCCGCATCCAATGTGAGCACGGTTGGCTCGTCGAGCGGTGACACACGGCAGCCTGCGCCGCAGCCGCAGCCCGCGCTCGCGCGCGCTCCGGCCCGCCCGGTGACCGCCGCGGATGACGTCACCTTGTGTTCGTTCTCCGCTAGTGCTGCACTCACTACTGTGTGTCTTGCGACCGCTCGCGTTGTTATTGTTGATGCATTAGGTAAGCCGCGCATTGTTCGAGCGCTGTTAGATGGCGCTTCGCAAAGTAATTTCATTACTCAAGATTGTTGTCGGCGTCTTGGTTTCAATGTTGATAAGCGTTCAACCCGCTCAGTGGTGAAGGGTTTTGGAAGCTTACAGTCAGCTGTTCGTGGCACCGTGAAAACAAGGTTTAGATCTCGTTTTAATAATAATATTTGGTTTGACATGGATTCGCTCGTTATAGATAGAATAGCTGAACAGTTGCCTACCGTCCCGGTTGACACGTCTTTATTAACGAAATTTAAAGACTTGCCTTTAGCAGATGAGACTTACGCTGTTCCTGGAGTCGTCGATATATTGATCGGCGCTTCGATTCTCCCGCACCTCCAGTTATCACGTAAGGTTCAAGGGGGACCGACGTACCCCGCTCCGCACGCACTGGAAACAGTTCTTGGTTTTGTTATAATTGGTTCCGCACCCGCTTCTATAGATAGTTTTAGTCACTCGACTGCTTCGTTCTGTTGCACCGTCGAGCCGCCACTGGAGTCTACCATCCGCAAGTTTTCGCTCGGTGGCTCCCGTGTATCCGCTGAAAAACGCTTTCTTTGTTTGGAACGAAAAATGCAGGCGTCCCCAAAGTCGAAGCGGGCCTATGAGGTTGTTAACGAATATTTAGATAAAGGTTACATCTCACCTGCGCCTGCGGACACTGGCGGGACCCAGCCTTCGTACATTATCCCGCACCGCGGAGTTATTAGAGAAGATAAGCTTACTACTAAAACTCCGCGTAGTTTTGGATGGCAGTGCTAAGACTAGCACTTCCGTGTCGCTTAATGACATTTTGTATTGTGGTCGGAATCTTTAAGGTAATTTATTTGACATAATTGTAAATTTTCGCATTAATATTAGTAGAATTTTAGCTTTTAGGACTCAACAGTCGCTTTGTGTTGGGCCCACTCTTCGCCCCATCGTTGGGACACATTCGTCGCTAATAGAGTGGCAAAAATTCAATCTGAATTGGCGCCACATAATCTCTTTCACGTTGCTGGCACCGACAACCCAGCCGATTGTCTCTCTCGTGGATTGCTTCCTTCGCAAATTTTGGATCACCCGTTGTGGTTTGGTGGACCGTCCTGGATTCATGCCGCGTTAGATGGGTGGCCAGTTAGTCAATTCAATCCCACTACGGTTTCCGAACCACCCGAGGAGAAGAAGCACTCGCTTGTTGTATCGGTCCCACGTGAAGAGACCCTTATTTTGTTGTTGGCTAATCGCGTCTCGTCTTGGTCGAGACTGTTGCGTTGTGTTGTTTGTTCGCCTCTGCCCTCTGCCTAGCCAGCGGTAGGCACGAGCTCCAATCTAGGTTTATATTTTAGTTGTTATTTCCCAAACCTAGATTTAGATTAGACTTTAGATTTGTTTCGCATTTGTCGTTTCGAAGGTAACCCTTCAAGCCGGGGGGAATGGTTGCGCCGATGTAGAAGCTGTATTTCTTGACGCGGAAACACACTCTTTCTATACCCGTCTCCCCTCCCGCACTAACCATAGAATAGTACTAGATATAGCTTCCGTCCGCCATTTGTGATATATAGACACTCACTCCCGCTTTGAACTAGCCAGCGTAAAGACGGTCCGCGCGCGCGTCTCTCAGAAATGAATAATATTTGTTGCATTTTTACCGCTTCATAGACCTTTACCGATCGGATTGTGCCTCTCGTGTGTCCCTCAAGTGATTTAGTGATGCTGGCGGCAGCTCCTGAGCAAGGAAGAGAAGATCCGTGTACCGGCTGCGATGAAAAACACGTGGTGTCGTGAAGGTTAGTGCATCCTCTCCTAATTTCTCGGGTTGCATTCATTGCCTGGATCACGTCCGCGGCAACCCGATCACCTGTCTTTTTGTGTGTAAAGCGTCAATGGAACAGTTAGCTGCTTCCCCGCAATACAGTCCACTAGCGCACGTGGCCAAATCGCGCCACCATTAAGTTTAGAATTTATCGTATCTTTACATGTGTGGTATGAGATATTATTGCGTGTTAATATAATAAGTAAATTATGGCAATCAGTACAAATTCATTTAAGCATTGCTCTTGAACATTTACACACATTTTGTGAATGGATAAAAGAGTATCGGGAAACTGGATTTGAGAAATCCCTGTCTGATGTTCGGAAATTTACTGAGAAAAGCTGTTATGACCTGCCAAAAGAGTTTAAGAATAAAAGAGTAGCCAAAAAGAAAAGGATGTTCGATTGTGAAAGCAGCGATGAACCTATACAGTACAGTCTCCCAAAATCCGGTATCAAACAGATTTTTTTTACGCCATGATTGATTCTATAATAACCAATATGGAATTAAGATTTACGTCTTTAAATCAACATTTTGAAGACTTTGGTTTTCTCTATGATTTAAGCGCGCTAAAAAATATGCCACAGGAGCAAATATTAAAACACTGTAACGATTTACATAACGTCCTGCGTGTGGGTGAGAGCAGTGACTTCCAACCATTTGAATTATATGAAGAATTAAATACAATGATCCCGAATTTACCCAACTTCATTAAAGACGTGAAACAGCTGCTGTCATACATAACAGAAAATAGCTTGAAAGAAATTTACCCAAATATTTACATTGTCATCCGAATTTTATTAACAATTCCGGTAAGTACAGCCTCTGCTGAAAGAAGTTTTTCAAAATTAAAATTAATAAAAAATTATTTGAGAAACACAATGAGCCAAGAAAGACTTTCAGCTTTGGTTGTTTTATCAATTGAATCAGATTTGGCATCTAGGCTGAATTACGATACCATAATTAAGGAATTTAGTAACGTTAAAAGCAGGAAATTTCTGTTCCTTTAATAAAGAAATCTAATGTTTTTTAAGATACACTTTAAGAAATGTATATCTCCACCTTTATATTAACGATTTGTAATTTTTCATTTAATACTTATTAATCTAATTTGTATTTTTATGAATAAAAACTTGGCAGTGTTAATTGTTTTGTTTGTTTTTATTATTTTATAAAATCCGTCTTCAGGTCGCCATAGAACAGGGCCTCACGAAATCTGTCTTGCCCACATCAAATTTAGTTGTTGCCCCGCCACTGTACATATGTATTCGGCAACATTTCGCGCCTAACGCGTGTTTTAATCAACAAATTCAGTTGCATAACACTGTTGTGCAATGTTCCCTCATATCTCCTCAACCACTAATTAGAACTGGACAAATGAGGTATCGTTAGAAGCATCTTAGTTGTCCGCTGTCCGGCTATATAACATGTCACTGAATCTAATGTGGTGCCCGCTAGCAGTCATAAAGTACTGCGTAATAAAATAAATTTGTCGTGTTTGGTATTAACTGAAAGGGTTTAATGACCACAATTCAAATATGTATAAATTTTAACCATTACTTGCCTTAAAATAATATATAAAATATTATGAATATTCTTTTTTATGAGCTGTACATTCGGTCCATTATATTCATAAATGAATATTATATGTTATACTGGACATTCTTGAAAACAGTATTGTCGATTAGTTTCGTGTCCCGCCGCGTGAATTTGTACCCATACGCTGTGGTGGCCATGCTCTCTTCTTCTATCACGTTACTACTCCTGAAAGGAATAAGGATTTTTTAATTTACACTCTTTCTTACTATGTGATGCCTATGGCTTTACCCGGGTGGAAGTCTGACGCTCTAGCTAGGGCTAAATACGAAACTTCAATTCCCTCGTTCGCGTGTTCCCGTATGGGAATTATTAGGCAGGTGCCCGTGGAATGGACCTTGGAGGAGGTGGTTCAGTCCATAGAGGTTCCACTGGGCTTTGGATCTGTTATGAAGGCCAGGAGGCTAAATAGGAGAGTCACAAGTGAAAATAACATCCCCACATAATGTGCCAACCCAGACCATAGTTGTCACTTTCTCTGGTCAAAAATTACCACCCCATGTTTATTGTTTCTATAATTCTTTACCCGTTGAAACATATGTCCTCCCCTCAATACAATGTTTCAAGTGCTGCAGATTCGGACACGTCACTTCTCAATGCAGATCCTCTCCTAGATGTTTTCTTTGTAGCCAAGCCCATGAGGGTACAACTTGCTCCACTCAATCCCCCACATGCCTGTTTTGCTCTGGTCCCCATTCTGCCAAAGACACTTCTTGCCCTGAACACTCACGTCAGAAGTCAATTAAAATAACCATGTCGCAGGAGAACATTTCTTACATGGAGGCTTCTGCTCGATTCCCCCATGTGAGAAAATCTTTTGCAGACACTACTCGTCCTACACATCCAAACAATGTCCAGCCTAGTTCTCATCAATTTTCCTCCCTCAGCTCCCAACAATTGTCTTCTCCCCTCTCTCAGGGCCCATCTCCAATCTCTTATAGAAAAACAATATACTCCCCCCATAGACAACATAACCCTGCCTCGAGTCCTGGCTATGACAGACAGGCTCATAACCATATTACCCAATCTCCCCCTTCTTCCATGCCTAATGGCTCGGCTCTCTTAGTTGAACAAGCAAAATCTTCATCAAATGATAACCTTCTTGACTTACTTCTCTCCACCCTCATTAATATGTTAACCAGATTCAGTGACACTGAGCTTCCTGACAAATTTAAAGTAAAACTTTCTCAGCTGTTAATTCTCTCCAGTCAAATTCCCTCCCCTTCTGCAATGGAACTGTAGGAGTATTCACAATAAAAAAAATGAATTAATATATTTAATTAATAAATACAAGCCGCTCATTGTTGCTATTCAGGAAGCGTGGCTTAGGCCCAATTCCCGTTTTAGGATGTCTGGGTTCGCCTGCTTTCGGGATGACAGGAATGACGGCCGTGCTGGAGCCACTATGTTGGTTTCCAGAAGTATTATATTCTCCCAAATTTCTATCCCCCTCACAGTGACCTATTTCATATTGTTGGCATTAGATCAATGAACATTTCTTTTCTTTCTGTGTACATTCCATACCCTGATTCTTCCATACTTGCTGACCTTTCTCACATCATATCTTCTATCTCTCCTCCTATCATCATCCTCGGTGATTTCAACTCTCACCATACCTCTTGGGGATCATATCAATGTGATAGCTTGTCTTCTTCATTTCTTGATTGGTTGGTTTCTCTGAACCTCTGCATTCTGAATAACGGCAGCGCAACTCGCAGACCGACTTTGTCGCATCCTGGCCCTTCTGCTGTTGACCTGTCGCTATGTTCTCCTTCTCTCTCTTCATGTCTTCTATGGCAGGTATTAAGTAACTCCCACGGAAGTGATCATTTTCCCATTTTCATATCATCACTTACCAGCCAAGTGCATAACCCTAAATTCAATCCCCTTCTTAAATACAACCTCTCAAGAGTTGACTGGGAGGTATATTCTAGTTGGCTGGATCGAGAGATAGAACTATTGCCAACTCCGAACTCCGATAATTATCATTCTGTATATTCCTGCTTCAAGAAAGCTCTCCTGATTGCTGCAGACAAGTCATTTCCAGTCAAGAAACCTCCTAGGAATAATCTCCCTTCCTTACCTTGGTGGGATCAATCGTGTACAGTTGCATGTAAAAAGAGGAAAGAGGCTGAAAAAGCATATATAAGAGATATGTCCCGATCAAATTACCTGAACTATCAAAGGGTGGCTGCTGAAACAGTCAGACTCCTCTCCCAAAAGAAACGTGATGGCTGGCACAGGTTTTGCGAGAATCTATCTCCACGTACACGCTCATCCTTGGTATGGAAAAATATTAGAAAGTTTAAATACTCCATATCATCTAACCACATAGCTTCAAATGATTCTTCTATCTGGATCCAAGAGTTCGCGGCGAAATTGGCTCCTCCATCAGTCCCTACTTCTTCTGAGTGTTCTGTTCACCTCTCCTCTTCCCATCCTAATCATCACTTTGATACACCTTTCACTCTTAACGAACTTCTGGCGGTGTTGGAACCACTAAAGGATTCATCTCCTGGAGTAGATGGCATCCCATACTCCTTCATTGTTAAGAGTAGTCTATCCACCAAAAAATTTTTCTTAAGCATTCTAAATTTAATTTTCGGCTCTGGTATTCCCCCTGAAGAATGGAAATCTCAAATTGTACTTCCAATTTTAAAACCTGGCAAACCTAGCGATGATCCCTTAAGTTATCGCCCCATTGCTCTTTCTTGCACAATGGCTAAAATTTTAGAACACCTTATTAAAAACCGATTGGAATGGTTCGTAGAGAGTCAGGGTCTACTTCCTAAAACCCAGTTCGGATTTCGTAGGGGTTTGGGCACCACTGATAGTTTATCCATCTTTACTACAGATGTTCGGATTGCAATGTCCAAAAATAATTTCTGTGTGGGGTTGTTTTTGGACATAGCATCTGCATATGACAATGTTCTTCTTCCTGTGCTCAGGCAAAAGTTGCAAAAGCTGAGTGTTCCAGAGAAGATTGTTAACTTTGTATCGAATTTCCTCTCTGGTAGGAATATTCAAATTAAGTATCAAAATTCTATCCTCCCCTCTAGAATCATTTGGAAGGGTCTTCCTCAGGGTTCTGTACTAAGCCCCCTTCTCTACAGTATATATACATCGGATTTAGATCTCTCTGTAACTTCCTTCGTCAACATTCTACAATATGCAGATGATCTGGCTCTGTATGTATCCACGGAGCAAATATCGGATGCAGTGACAAAACTAAACTCTGCTATTTACTACCTTCACATTTGGCTTGCAGATCATGGACTATCTCTCTCAATCCCGAAAAGCACGGTTGTAGTCTTCAGCCGTCGCCGTAGCATTCCCGATTGTGTGATCTCTTGCGAAAACCAAATCTTTCCTGTAAAAAATAATGTCAAATTTTTAGGTATGATATTAGACTCCAAGTTATCAGGGACAGAGCATATTAATTATACCATTCAGAAGTGTGAAAAAAAATTAAATATCATACGGTCTGTGGGCGGTGTCTGGTGGGGAGCTCATCCCTATTGCCAGAAACTGCTGTATAATGCTCTGATTCGCAGCCATCTGGATTATGGATCCTTTCTTCTTGAACCCTGCAACAAAACGGCTCTTACTTCGCTAGATAGGATCCAGTCGAAATGCCTTCAAATAATCCTGGGTGCCATGAAGTCATCGCCAATAAATGCTCTACAATTAGAGTGTGTTGATCCTCCTTTATTCTTGAGGAGACAATACCTCTCCGATAGATACCTCTATAAGACTTCTCAACTCGCTTTCCATCCTCTAATACCTAAGCTACATTCCCTGTCTGAGTATATTTCATCTGGTGGGTATTGGACTCATAAAGATCATCCTCGTCTATTCAATTCATTTGTGAATTATGTTCGCCTTCCTTTCCCCTGTTTCCAATCAAAACTTAACCCCCTCTTTGAAATTCCATTTGAATCCATAATCCACTTGCCTGATATCAATATGGACACTGGCATTAGTAAACATTTGGTAGATGCCGAAAGGATTCTACAACGACTAATCAGCCAAAAATGGCAGGACTCTATAGCCATATACACAGATTCCTCCAAGTTGTCTGATGGCTCCTGTGTTGGATCTGCCGTATGGATTCCTCATTATAATATTATATTAACTTTTAAATCCCCCAACATTAACACTATTTTTACTGGAGAAGCTATTGCCATTTTGGAGGCCTTACTATACGTAGAATCTCACAGTATCAGCAAATCAGTTATTTTCACAGATTCCAAGAGTTGCTTACTGACCATCATAGCTAACCAATTCTCTAGTAAATCTAGATATCCCTTAATTCTCCAAATTAAACACTTACTTTTTAGGTGCCACAATAAAGGCCTCGTGGTCTCATTAGCCTGGATACCAGGACACAGTGGAATCTTGGGTAATACTGTGGTGGACTCTCTTACCAGGACGGCTTCAACTAGTGGATCTCGTGACCAATTCAGATCCTTCTCTCAGGACTTACTCTCTCTCGCCAAAACATGTTTAGCATCTCAGTGGAAGGTGCATTGGTCCCAGTCCAGCTCATCTAAGGGTAGGCATTATGCTTCAATCCAAAATGACATACCGTGTAAACCCTGGTTCTTTAAATTGATAGTTAGAAAGACAGACCATAGTTGTCACTTTCTCTGGTCAAAAATTACCACCCCATGTTTATTGTTTCTATAATTCTTTACCCGTTGAAACATATGTCCTCCCCTCAATACAATGTTTCAAGTGCTGCAGATTCGGACACGTCACTTCTCAATGCAGATCCTCTCCTAGATGTTTTCTTTGTAGCCAAGCCTATGAGGGTACAACTTGCTCCACTCAATCCCCCACATGCCTGTTTTGCTCTGGTCCCCATTCTGCCAAAGACACTTCTTGCCCTGAACACTCACGTCAGAAGTCAATTAAAATAACCATGTCGCAGGAGAACATTTCTTACATGGAGGCTTCTGCTCGATTCCCCCATGTGAGAAAATCTTTTGCAGACACTACTCGTCCTACACATCCAAACAATGTCCAGCCTAGTTCTCATCAATTTTCCTCCCTCAGCTCCCAACAATTGTATTCTCCCCTCTCTCAGGGCCCATCTCCAATCTCTTATAGAAAAACAATATACTCCCCCCATAGACAACATAACCCTGCCTCGAGTCCTGGCTATGACAGACAGGCTCATAACCATATTACCCAATCTCCCCCTTCTTCCATGCCTAATGGCTCGGCTCTCTTAGTTGAACAAGCAAAATCTTCATCAAATGATAACCTTCTTGACTTACTTCTCTCCACCCTCATCAATATGTTAACCAGATTCAGTGACACTGAGCTTACTGACAAATTTAAAGTAAAACTTTCTCAGCTGTTAATTCTCTCCAGTCAAATTCCCTCCCCTTCTGCAATGGAACTGTAGGAGTATTCACAATAAAAAAAATGAATTAATATATTTAATTAATAAATACAAGCCGCTCATTGTTGCTATTCAGGAAGCGTGGCTTAGGCCCAATTCCCGTTTTAGGATGTCTGGGTTCGCCTGCTTTCGGGATGACAGGAATGACGGCCGTGCTGGAGCCACTATGTTGGTTTCCAGAAGTATTATATTCTCCCAAATTTCTATCCCCCCTCACAGTGACCTATTTCATATTGTTGGCATTAGATCAATGAACATTTCTTTTCTTTCTGTGTACATTCCATACCCTGATTCTTCCATACTTGCTGACCTTTCTCACATCATATCTTCTATCTCTCCTCCTATCATCATCCTCGGTGATTTCAACTCTCACCATACCTCTTGGGGATCATATCAATGTGATAGCTTGTCTTCTTCATTTCTTGATTGGTTGGTTTCTCTGAACCTCTGCATTCTGAATAACGGCAGCGCAACTCGCAGACCGACTTTGTCGCATCCTGGCCCTTCTGCTGTTGACCTGTCGCTATGTTCTCCTTCTCTCTCTTCATGTCTTCTATGGCAGGTATTAAGTAACTCCCACGGAAGTGATCATTTTCCCATTTTCATATCATCACTTACCAGCCAAGTGCATAACCCTAAATTCAATCCCCTTCTTAAATACAACCTCTCAAGAGTTGACTGGGAGGTATATTCTAGTTGGCTGGATCGAGAGATAGAACTATTGCCAACTCCGAACTCCGATAATTATCATTCTGTATATTCCTGCTTCAAGAAAGCTCTCCTGATTGCTGCAGACAAGTCATTTCCAGTCAAGAAACCTCCTAGGAATAATCTCCCTTCCTTACCTTGGTGGGATCAATCGTGTACAGTTGCATGTAAAAAGAGGAAAGAGGCTGAAAAAGCATATATAAGAGATATGTCCCGATCAAATTACCTGGACTATCAAAGGGTGGCTGCTGAAACAGTCAGACTCCTCTCCCAAAAGAAACGTGATGGCTGGCACAGGTTTTGCGAGAATCTATCTCCACGTACACGCTCATCCTTGGTATGGAAAAATATTAGAAAGTTTAAATACTCCATATCATCTAACCACATAGCTTCAAATGATTCTTCTATCTGGATCCAAGAGTTCGCGGCGAAATTGGCTCCTCCATCAGTCCCTACTTCTTCTGAGTGTTCTGTTCACCTCTCCTCTTCCCATCCTAATCATCACTTTGATACACCTTTCACTCTTAACGAACTTCTGGCGGTGTTGGAACCACTAAAGGATTCATCTCCTGGAGTAGATGGCATCCCATACTCCTTCATTGTTAAGAGTAGTCTATCCACCAAAAAATTTTTCTTAAGCATTCTAAATTTAATTTTCGGCTCTGGTATTCCCCCTGAAGAATGGAAATCTCAAATTGTACTTCCAATTTAAAAACCTGGCAAACCTAGCGATGATCCCTTAAGTTATCGCCCCATTGCTCTTTCTTGCACAATGGCTAAAATTTTAGAACACCTTATTAAAAACCGATTGGAATGGTTCGTAGAGAGTCAGGGTCTACTTTCTAAAACCCAGTTCGGATTTCGTAGGGGTTTGGGCACCACTGATAGTTTATCCATCTTTACTACAGATGTTCGGATTGCAATGTCCAAAAATAATTTCTGTGTGGGGTTGTTTTTGGACATAGCATCTGCATATGACAATGTTCTTCTTCCTGTGCTCAGGCAAAAGTTGCAAAAGCTGAGTGTTCCAGAGAAGATTGTTAACTTTGTATCGAATTTCCTCTCTGGTAGGAATATTCAAATTAAGTATCAAAATTCTATCCTCCCTCTAGAATCATTTGGAAGGGTCTTCCTCAGGGTTCTGTACTAAGCCCCCTTCTCTACAGTATATATACATCGGATTTAGATCTCTCTGTAACTTCCTTCGTCAACATTCTACAATATGCAGATGATCTGGCTCTGTATGTATCCACGGAGCAAATATCGGATGCAGTGACAAAACTAAACTCTGCTATTTACTACCTTCACATTTGGCTTGCAGATCATGGACTATCTCTCTCAATCCCGAAAAGCACGGTTGTAGTCTTCAGCCGTCGCCGTAGCATTCCCGATTGTGTGATCTCTTGCGAAAACCAAATCTTTCCTGTAAAAAATAATGTCAAATTTTTAGGTATGATATTAGACTCCAAGTTATCAGGGACAGAGCATATTAATTATACCATTCAGAAGTGTGAAAAAAAATTAAATATCATACGGTCTGTGGGCGGTGTCTGGTGGGGAGCTCATCCCTATTGCCAGAAACTGCTGTATAATGCTCTGATTCGCAGCCATCTGGATTATGGATCCTTTCTTCTTGAACCCTGCAACAAAACGGCTCTTACTTCGCTAGATAGGATCCAGTCGAAATGCCTTCAAATAATCCTGGGTGCCATGAAGTCATCGCCAATAAATGCTCTACAATTAGAGTGTGTTGATCCTCCTTTATTCTTGAGGAGACAATACCTCTCCGATAGATACCTCTATAAGACTTCTCAACTCGCTTTCCATCCTCTAATACCTAAGCTACATTCCCTGTCTGAGTATATTTCATCTGGTGGGTATTGGACTCATAAAGATCATCCTCGTCTATTCAATTCATTTGTGAATTATGTTCGCCTTCCTTTCCCCTGTTTCCAATCAAAACTTAACCCCCTCTTTGAAATTCCATTTGAATCCATAATCCACTTGCCTGATATCAATATGGACACTGGCATTAGTAAACATTTGGTAGATGCCGAAAGGATTCTACAACGACTAATCAGCCAAAAATGGCAGGACTCTATAGCCATATACACAGATTCCTCCAAGTTGTCTGATGGCTCCTGTGTTGGATCTGCCGTATGGATTCCTCATTATAATATTATATTAACTTTTAAATCCCCCAACATTAACACTATTTTTACTGGAGAAGCTATTGCCATTTTGGAGGCCTTACTATACGTAGAATCTCACAGTATCAGCAAATCAGTTATTTTCACAGATTCCAAGAGTTGCTTACTGACCATCATAGCTAACCAATTCTCTAGTAAATCTAGATCTCCCTTAATTCTCCAAATTAAACACTTACTTTTTAGGTGCCACAATAAAGGCCTCGTGGTCTCATTAGCCTGGATACCAGGACACAGTGGAATCTTGGGTAATACTGTGGTGGACTCTCTTGCCAGGACGGCTTCAACTAGTGGATCTCGTGACCAATTCAGATCCTTCTCTCAGGACTTACTCTCTCTCGCCAAAACATGTTTAGCATCTCAGTGGAAGGTGCATTGGTCCCAGTCCAGCTCATCTAAGGGTAGGCATTATGCTTCAATCCAAAATGACATACCGTGTAAACCCTGGTTCTTTAAATTCCGCAAAGCTTCTAAGCGAGCAACCTCTGTTATTTGCCGTCTGCGATTGGGTCATGCCTGCACAAATGTTTTTTTATCCAAGATACGGATAAGGGATAGCTCTCTGTGTGAATGTGGCTTGGACGAAGGAACTCCTGACCACATTTTCTTCTCATGTTCTAGGTTGAATGGATCCCTATACGATCTCCTTCCCTCAAACGATTTCCCTCTTCCTGCCAACTTTAACACCCTCCTGACTTATGTCAATTCCCCACTCATTTATACATTATGTTACTTCATAGATCTTAACAATATTAACCTGTAAAACTGTGCTCGTTTGCTCTAACACTTAACATTGTGTCTGCTTTAATGATGTCTCCTCTTTTCAGGTATTTCAACACTCCATAAACCTTTTGGCCTCTTTCCAAATCAACTGTTTGTATGGAAAAGAAATTTGGTTTATTGACACTTGTACTTTCACACGTTATTTCGATCAGTAATCAGTACCTACATAAAAACTGAGTTGTTGGCGGAATCGTTGGGATCGCCATAGAAGAAAAAAAAAAAAAAAAAAAAAAATATATCCCTGTACGAAATGTCAGTCAATTCCATTCAGCCGTTTTTGTGCTGTCAGTGGGAAGACCAAATGCTTGTCCTGCTTTGTCTTTTACACTGACAGCACAGTAACTCACTGTGCTTACAGGGTTGGCAGCGCGAGTGTGACTTCCCTGGTGTTGCACACGTCCATAGATCATGTTAACCACTTTCTATTAGGTGGGCCGTGTGCTTGTCTGCCACCCAAGTGATATAAAAAATAGAAAAAAAAGCATGTAAACAGCCGAACAACTTCATAAAGGTATGTGTAAGTAATGACCCTCTTTTCTGAGACTTTGCCTTCAGCTTACCATCAGGCAAGGCGAAGTTATAGTCACATTTATAATATTGGTAGGATGATTTTATTATTATAAGTAATAGTATATCTACAGGTTAGCTTGATTTGCACGTTGATTTTTATAGAGATCCCTACATGTTTTGGTATGTATTATTTAACCCCCGTCGCAAAAAACGATGGGGTGTTTTAATAAGTTTGACTAGTCTATGTATGTGTCTGTGTGTGTGTGTGTGTCTGTGGCGTCGTAACTCCTGAACAGATGAACCGATTTGAATTTTTTTTTTTGTTTGAAATGTATATTGTCGGGAGTGTTCTTAGCTATATTTGATGAATATCAGTCCAAGATGGCCGCCACCACAAAATAACTGAGTTCAATTTTTTTCAGAACTCCGTCAATATGGATATCAAATAAAAGGGCTTGACTAGTAGATCAATTTAAAAAGCGTGAAATAGAAATTAAATTTAAAAAAATAAAAACCCTCGTCACAAATAACTTCTCTAAAACGTTGAAATTAAATTGTGTGTTAGCTCTAAAACTTTGATATAACTAGTTATATTTTGAGTCATTAGTTCCGATAATCTACCAGTTAGGGTCCCCGACACGACAACGCCTGAACCAAAATATTACTAGGTATATCAAAGCTAACCAACACAATTTATTTTAAATTTTTTTGAGTACCTTTTTTTGTGACGGGGGTGTTAAATTTTTTTGTCATGATAAATATGAGCTGTAGCCACTACTTTAAATATTTACTAATTATTGAGTTTATGGCGTCTCAACTTCTTCGATATGCAAACAACCTGTAAGACTGTTTTCTTCTTTATCGTGTCGGTGGCAACATTTGTACTTTGTGGTATTATATGTGGGCAACAACTCGGCTGGCAGCCCAAAACTCGGTGACCACTATGAGAGTCGGTGAGTTGTACACAGGCTGATTGATGGGAAGGGCTCTGCCGCAGGCCTCCCTGTTAGGGTTGGGAGTTGACGGTAGTTGCTCCAGTAAATACCAAGATAAACCAAATCGGAGGCTGGGGAACAAACACCGGGGTGTGAGGTCGCGATTATTACATGATTATTACATGTTTAATAATAATAATAATAATGACGTCTTTATTGTACACCAAATTACACATTACACTAGAATAAGTGATACAAGTTCCGTGGCACGTACAGATGGCGGCCTTATCGCTCTGCGGCAATTTCTTACAGGCAACCATAGGATGGAGATAAGAAAATAGGAGAAGAATATTTTAGGGCAGTTAGGTGTACATAGAGAATATATAAAGAAAATAAAATAATAATAATGAAAAAGAAAACACAATAGCCATAGGTAAATACAATTATACATATATAAGCATACACACCATATATATCTTAGAAAAAGTCACAATACATTAACACAAACATAGATATACTTCATTCTACCTTCTCATTCCACTCTTTCATAGTGACAGGTAGTATTCCTTGACAAGTCTAACAACAAGTCAATAGTTTGTGTACTTACGTACAAAAAAACCAACGGAGATCGAATAGAATAGTCGTTTCGTTTCCTTTTTTTTCTTTGTCTTGGTATCATTTGTGCAGGAGAGTTGCTGTATTGTTAGTGTTATAACAGTTAGTAGAGGAACAGCTGCGTTCGCTACCTCCACGTCGCAGAGTATTACTTAGTTAGTATTTGAATAGAGTATCAGAGTAGAGTGAATGCAGTGGAAATGCGTGCGTTGCGAAGTATGTGTGGCTTGACCTTGAAAGATAGAGTGAGAAATAGCGTGATAAGAGAACGATGTGGAGTGATAGAAGATGTAGTGATGAGAATTGAGAGAGGAATGTTGAGATGGTTTGGTCATGTTGAGAGAATGAATGAAAGAAGACTAACGAAACAGGTGTATGAGGCGAGTGTGGATGGTACCGTCGGAAGGGGAAGACCTAGGCGCACATACCTGGACCAAATCGGGGAAGTTTTAGAAAAGGGGCAGGTCAGGAGTACTCTAAACCGACGAGCATGCATGAAGAATGTAATAAGAGTGAATGAAGCGAGAGTAGTATGTCAGGATCGTAGCAAATGGAGATCCGTGATCTCTGCCTACCCCTATGGGTGACAGGCGTGATTTTATGTATGTATGTATGTAATCACGACCGCTTATTACCTTTTCACTTTTAGTATTTCAATCTTTGATATTCGTTCCATTGACTCTTCAGCACTGCTCTGATCATCCTCCAGTCTTTGCGAAGGATTCAAATGTATATATTTCTTATTGCCGACTAGGATCTCATCGTGTAGCCTGTCCATTGCTGTCTCTCGGATCTCGTGACTGGTCGAATTTGGATCTGTTCCAAAAATGTCACGAAGCGTCATTGACTCTACTGCAGACATCAGAGTCACGAAAACTAGTATCTGTAAATGATATAATCATCTTATATTGAGAACTAATGTGGAAAAGTACAAGTGAGTTCTCAATATGTGTAACAACAAGTTCTATCAAGTGCCATCAATCTACAGTATAAATAGTCATATAATGCATAGTCATATACCTAATATTCAATAATTAATGTCAATAGTCATATAATATATGTGTAACAACAAGTTATATCAAGTGCCATCAATCTACAGTATAAATAGTCATATAATCAATCATCTCTTCATAAAAATTGCCGTGTTGGGATGAAGTAGAATAAAATATAACATAAAGGGGTAGGCAGAGATGCTAGCACTCACATTTCGCCAGTTTATGTTTAGGTCCCAATGTGGCGAGCCTATTGCCATTAACCGGGCACTCATAAACCCTCGATGTGTGTATTACACATAACTTCGAAAAGCATCGAAAAGTCATTGATGTGGGCCATGGTAAAACCATCGAACCCGAGACCTCGTCTCAGCAGTCCATTACCCATACCACTAGGCTACCGTTTCTGAAGTAGAATAGGATCTTCTCTCTATGATACGAGTATTACGGAAATTAACGCAATCATGGTAGGTATTTTTTTTTATACATTAGTCGTTAGGTACCTACTACTTATGAAATAAATAATTAATAAAAATAAAAACAATCATACACAATCGCGCTCGTCCCTAAAAGATAGGCGCGACCGGCCTGTACTTTTTATTTAATTATTTTTTTCATACCACTTAGGTGGCAGACAAGCACACGGCCCACCTGATGGGAAGTGGTTACCGTGAGCAATGGACGTATGCAACACCAGGGGTGTTACACTCGCGCTGCCGACCATGAAGAAACCTTCTGATGCCCCTCTTGAAGAACCCCATATTATAGGTGCTTGGAAAAACCGCAGCAGGGAGGTCATTCCACAGCTTAAGTGTGCGTGGGATGAAGTTTCTTTCATACCGCACAGTGCGCACTGTCTCAGTTCGCAATGTGTGAGGATGAATTCCCTGCCTATGGCGAGAGGTGAAGAATGTAGCTGTGGGCATCATGTCAAACAATTGCTAGACAGGTGCCCATCACGCTGGCTGCGTTGCCCCTTTGAATGGCGATGGACAGCCTCTGGACCAGGCATGATCCGGCGCAGGAGTCGCCTGACTTTCACTAAATTCTACAATTTAATTAATATTTTAGCAATGTCCGTGGCATGACAATGGTATTGCGTTAGCAGAATCGAGACCCGGGTCTAAACGTCAGGCAATTCAAAGATTTGTAAATACCTGTACCTACCTACCCATACCATTATCGCACTAATTCCCGTTAACATTATTGACACCCTAAATCTTCCCATGCGTGATGATGGATGGCAACTAAAGGATATGATGATGACCATGACAATGTGCATGTTTTAATGGCAATATGCTTATCCCCCGTTACATGGGACCGAAAACCATATTTGGCGAAATATAGGTGTTATTATACCTCTGCCTACCACTTCGGGGATTTACAGGCGTGAATATATTCTATGTATAAATTTGTCTTACCGGTTTAAGTTCCATTATATCTTCCAATTAACTAAGTAGGTACAGCCCCACGGTGTGATGTCAGTAAATGTTTAAAATATTCACATTTACACAATGCACACTATCTTCACAGAGAGCCTAGGCACTCCAATCCTTGCTAGCATCTATCACACAACTGTATTTGTCTCTATAATTAGACTAAGTACAGTCAGATACAAAAGATTACTATTATAAGTATAATGTATCGTAGTTAGTGCACGCACAATGGAGCAAAAAGGGAGGCTCAATGCATACAAAGGAGTCCCAATCCAATCCAATTCGTATTTAGCACGAACAAATTATCATTATATTTTTTTAAATACGCTCTTCAAAATATTTACTACTAACTATGGCCCGCGGATCCGCCTTCTTTCGGATATCGTGAACAAAGATAGCCTATATCCCTTCCCAAGCTCTATTCTACCTGTGTACTCGTACCCGTGACGTTACGTAAAAGTAACCCTAATCTTTTTAAAATGGCTGTGGATATGTATCCACGTAGCACTCGTGACAGTGAATGATTGGTTCTAGATTTTGTTCCTAGAACTGCATTATTTCATAAAAAATGTTACACCGTGTGCATCAAAATTTTTAATAAGGTGCAATCATCTATTAAGAGCAGTGCCGACAGCTAAATTTAAAAATAGGTTGAAATTATGGTTATTAGATCAAAATGTTCTATTCGTTGAATGAATATTAAGTGTGCGACAATGTTGATTTTATTCGCATTATGTGTTGATTGATTATTAATTATTTTGAATTCAATATTGGTAGCTTTGAATTTTTAAATTTTATTTAGTTATTTGACTGTGATTAATTTATGACATAATACCATGTTTTATTCTCAATACTCAATACTCAATATATTTATTGCGTTCCATAATGAAGTACAGTTGTTCAGGTTAAAATTATTGTTACAATTATGGACCCTGTCGGGCACAGCACAATGTTTGGAGAGAGGAAGAATTTGTCATACACAATATGTTCACTCTTAATTACAGTTTGTTAACATTACTTATTATATTAAATTTAAATGATTTTTTGTAGGTATAAATGTCATTTTACTCGTTATTTGTCGGTTCAACCCAAAAAGACAAGAACAAAAATGTAATGAAAATGTCAATATAGAATGTTAAGTGATACATATACAATTTATACATTTTGAAAATACATTGGGTTGATATTTTATCAGTTTAATATTAGTATGATATGTCATAAGTCAATCTTGATGTCAACATAGGGTTAATTAATTAAAAGTCAGAGTAAAAATAAAAATACGTCAGTACGAATAAATGTCAGTCAATATATATGCATATTTTAAATTAATTAAATGATATATTTGAAATTATTATCATAAATTATTAAATATATTTATATATACATTTTAAATGAATTAAATTATTAAAATTGAATTAGATTATTAATATTAATTTTTTATAAATTTTGGTTAAGATAATATTTAACTATTCTAGATTGATTTTATCAATTTCGTACGTATGTTTATTTATCATTTAGATATTCCTGTATGCTGTAGTAGGTTTTGCTTAGTAGGAAGGTTTTTAGTTTGCCTACAAAAAGCTGTATTTTTTTTTCTTCTTTTATGGGCTCTGGCAATTTATTGTATATATATTCTGTGTTTAATTGATTATTGTTTATTTTGTTCTGAGTTCAATGTTATTAATTCCAAATTAATTAATATATTTAATTTGACAATAATTTATGAAGACATTTGACATGGCGATTTAATCGAAATTTTTCAATTAAGCATTATTTTAGCTACACTATATTTTGCATGTCAGAACATTGACTGACGAAATATAATATTTCTTGGAATGGTGTCAAGAAAGTTAAGTTACATGAGTTAGAAATAGCGCGGAAGGATGAAGAACGACTGTCATTTTTAAGCAAGCATGTGTTAAAATCACCCATAATGATAGTGTGACTGTAAAAGGGTATGAGATTAATTAACAAGGATTCAAATGAGGAAATGAAGTTTATTTTTGACGAAGGAATATTACACGCCGAGTAGGAGCTTAATATGATTGAGTTTAACTTCGAGAAATAGATGTTCACCGGCATTGGCTGGTGGCGGCTGCACAGACATACTAATATTGGTATAAGAAATATATGTTCTTAAGTATATAGCTACCCGCCACCAACTCGGTCCGAACGATCATTTCGGATAAGCTGAAACTCAGGAAGAGAGTATAAGGTAGAAGGAAGACAAGGCCGAAACCACGACTCGCAAACGAGGACAGCATGAATATTCTTACAGTCAAAGGTCGTCGGCATCGCTGGGAAATGAGCCGCAATGCTTTGGGCATTAAGGTGTGTACCACATTGAAATTTCAAGATACATCGGAAAACTGATATTTTAGATGGTCCACTACTATTTAAATAAAATTTTAATCAAAGCTGTTAATTTTATGTGTTTATGCCACAACTTCCCACAATGAACCCTTTGGTAATTAGTAATTGTCATTCAATACCGGTAGTTCTTTAGCCACCATTCAGGGTGACGACGATGGGGAGGATTCTTTGACGCCTGGACTTGCAGGTTTGTATATATCAGATAAGTATATCTCTAAGTGTTCTTGAGTTTTGATATACCAACGTACAGAAGTGACCTTATAAGGATACTTAAAAAGAACACAAAAAAATATTTATTCCAAACTTAAGACAAAATATTTTAAACAAATATGTACGTATCTCAAAATGCAATTCACTTCAAAATGTACCTAAAGTGTAGACGACGATTAGGAGGATTTTATTGACCTGCAAGTTTGTATATATTGGATAATATTCATGTACATGTAAATACCTTAACCGTAATTAATACAATTTGACATTTACATCCTACATCGCAGTACGTAGAGATCAGAGGTCACATCGAGTATGATAATGTGGTGCTATCGCAAGTACGTAATTATCTTGGGTTGTATATGAGACCGTTGACCTATTAACTAGTGAAATTAATTATACATATAACAAAAAAACAGTTTAGATACTTCGTGAACTCCACGGAGACATCGACATAATTGTCGCTATATTTGGGGGCGATCGTGTATTTTTTATACAACTTAAGTGGCAGACAAGCACACGGCCCATCTGACGGAAAGTGGTTACCGTGACCTATGAACGTATGCAACACAAGGGGAGCCACACCCGTGCCACCGACCCTGCAAAAGAACAGAGAGTTTCTGTGCCTTCAGTGGAGAAGACACAATCAGGACAAGCATTTGGTCTTCCCACTGACAACACAAAATCTCTCCAGTGAGCTCTGTCTTCCTTACTCACCGCTGGGAACACAACACGAGGTTATTATAGCCGTGGTATTCTGTAGGGTGGAGGTAGTTCCCCAGTCGGACTGCTCAATTGAGAAGGGAACACCGTTGTGCCCTACCTCGTCTATTTACTCGGGTATAACTGAGTTTAACTGCTAGGGTATTAGGTCCAGAATCTCTACGCGGTAAGCAGTATGCACCCTGGTCAATGGAATGAAGACGTGTGTATTTCTAAGTGTTCTTGAGTTTTGATATAGCAACGTACAGAAGTGGCCTTATAAGAGTACTTTTTTAAATTGGAGGTGCTGTATCCTAAAAATAAACTATTACATACACAAAAAAAATATTTATTAAACTTAATACAATATATTTTAAACGAATACGTTCATCTCAAAATGCAATTCACTTCAAAATTAGGTAAGTGTGGCACAGTTCGTCGGAAACTTGGAACTGTGCAGCAGAACGTGTATCCTTCCGCTGAATTGTTAGGATGCCACGATAGCCAATTGTAATCCCTGTTATTCCTGCACAAATCTTCACAAAAGAACATTTCTCTAGCCTCATCAAGTGTATAGTAAGGATTGTTGATGCCAACAAACGCTATGCCGCATTTACTTGAAGGTTCATAAACCACTTTGTAAAAATATTCCGGAATAGGTATCACTGGATTATTGTTCTCGTCTGTATATAAATACAGTTCTACTCTATGTCCCTGTTGAGTAGGTAGCTTCGTAACTCCAAAAGTACCAGTGTATATAATAGTGCTGATTCCAACAGCATGAATTCGGTTCCTAAGATCCACCTCCAATGTGTTCCAATTCCCTCCATTGAAGCCAGTCCATTGAGGAGCACAGTTTACATAATGGAATGTAGCTCTTTCTCCAAATGCTAGTGCAAAGTCAGTTTTAGCAGCCAAATGTCCTCGTGAAAGAAATTGAGTCTTTGTAAAGTAAACGTCGGTCAGACTACCCAAACGTTGTGCCACGGCTCCTTTTTGACCTTGTGGAGAAAATAACGTTTCAACTGGTGCGTAACCATAAACATCATCTGCAATGAAGAATGGTCGGTCTACTCTGGTCTGGTATAATGCATTGTAAGGTTTTTGGGTGTACTTGGAATATATAGCATTTAAAGCAGCGTCATTGAAACAAGATTCGTATAGCGGGTAGAATACATTTTCAACTGAGTATCCAACTTCGAAGATCTGATGGTTGTTGTAGCAGCTTCTGTTTGTCCGCCTGCTGTGATAGTTTGGAGGGAATACACATCGGAAATCCTGGAATGCAGCTGGGGCACTCAGCCAATCGTCGTTTTTAAAACTGCTTCCTCCTTTACAAATAACGGTAGCCGTATTTAAAGATTTGACAGCAACTGGATGGTTTAGAGGTCCCGCTCCTCCACAGCTCAAGGTTATTACATCACCATAGTTCATATCGATGTTGCCATTACCATCTGTGGGTTCTAGAAGTTGGTTATCTTTGATTATAACAGGTAAAGGTTCACCAAAATGTAGCCGCGTGTTCAATGTACATTTTGTATTATGATGAATGTTTAGAGCACACAAAATTAGCATAAGAATTCGTAGTATCATTTTTTATTTGTTATTTTCTTCTTCTTCTACTTATTTATATAGGTAATATAGATACCTATGATTCTGCCAACCTCAAGGTGGAGAGTAGGATTATTTTTTTCTTTTTAATGGTCCATATAATTTTTATTATTTTACATACTTTTGATTCAATTATTATTGTATGGCTTCTGTGTATACATTTGATAAATTTTGACATAAATAAGTTATTATGACACTGGCAACGGCCGTCAATTCAAGAATATTGCCAGTAAAATAAATTATGTGTTTTTTAATGAAATGATTCTAGCTTTTTCGGTCTTGTAATTATATCGAATGGGGTGAAGCGTCAGGGTCAAAAAGACAGTATACATATATACTGGATGAATTTTTCAAAAGGGATTGGAATATTGAAAAACCAATAATCCTTTTTTTTTACGTGCGCAAAATCTCCACGGATACCCCCCCACCGGAGCCGGTGGAAGAGGTTATGTCAGATTCGAACCGACCAAAACGCACGCCGCCTGTGGGTCGTTTTTGGTTGCCGAAGGTGAGGTTGACAGTCATATCCCTCACACCCCGGCCGACCCAGGGCCATCTCTTACGGTCTGGCCCTCTTCTCGGGTGTGGGGACTACACAGTCCCCAACTCGTCAACGGAAACGGGGAGGAGAGCGGGGCGCGCCACCGCCACGGCCTGCTTTTGCCAGGGTGACAGGCAACTCCACCTGTCACCCCTAGGCCTGCGCTCATGGGGGGCGGTGGTCGTTCATCGACCTCTGACGCCTTGGCACAGACATGGACAGTTTGGCTTGCGATCCTTCGTCACTCCCGCTGCCGCTCCCGCCCTGCCTCCTCCTTCACGACCATTACTTGCTCGCAGAAGGAGGCGCCGGCCGCCCACGCATCCGCGCAGCGGACCATCGCCGCGAGCAAGGTGGAGAACGTGAGAACTCTCACTCCCAGGGCCGCCACTAACTCCCGTCTCGGTGTCTCCCACACCGGACACTCGGTGAGCGTGTGCGGTCCCGAATCCTCGTTCGCGTCACAGTGATGGCACTCGGACGTTGGCTCTTTCTCCATCCGACGCTGATACTTCCTGAAGCACCCGTGCTCGGTGATCACCTGCGTCAGACGGTACGAGAGGCTGCCGTGTGGCCTCTACAGCCACTCCCCCATGATGGGTCTTACTTCGGATGTTCCATTCAAAAGAAATTTACGAACTTATAAATGTCAATAAATCCTGTAGTTCCCATACATCATTTGAAAACGATTAAATTACCGGAGTTCGAAGTATGTTAAGACCGAAACCAGCGAGGGTCAGCTGAACAGAAAGTGCAGCGAAAATCGGGATGCGTGGTCGAAACACCGGATTCCCTACACCTGAGGGGGCCATCTTAAAACCATAGATACCTGAGACTACTAGTGGTTCTTAGTGGTTCCGAGTGCGACACAACCAACCCCGTGGGCAGTTGGGGTTTGTACCCGACGCGATATCGGCACGAAAACATTCTAAATTCCAAGCGGATAGTATCGCGGGCAACAGCTAGTGTATTCATAAGTTGTTTCTTGTAAATGGTAACACTTAAATAGATAAATAATAAAATACATAATTACCATAATGGCTTACTTACATTCCATTTGCGTGAAATGGCGTCATGTACGTCATGGCGTCGTCTGTTTGAAAGAAAAAAAGAAAGAAATATTTTATTCGTACATAAACCTTTCAGATATATAATAGCAAAATAATTAGAAAAGATAAAGCACAATAATTAAATACATGGTTGATCAGTTTGCATGTTATGGAAAAACATAAATTTCTATTAGACTATTCTTATGTACTACATAAATATGCTTTGCAATATTTATGCATTCATTATAATCTATGTCTGTACCAAGTTTCGAGCAGATCCATTCCGCCATTAAACCATGATTGAATAACAAAACATCCGAATATCTTCACAAACTTGGAGTTGAGGCACACAAAGAGTACACTAGAACGTTAAAATTTTCCAATTGTGTACAAATACGACAAAAATATGAAATATGGTAGATAAACCATTGGAAAATAATTGTTTCGCTGGTACGGTAGGTTGGTTCTACTGAGAAGATACAAGCAAGAAACTCAGAGAACTATATTAGAACTAGATTAGGGTACCTATCTTTTTATTACATTACCTACTACACTATGTTATTATAACACCTCTATACACGATGATCTAGCAAATAAATGAATTTGAATTTGAATTTAAAATAATTAGATATGGTTTTGTTTACAACATAATATTGCGTGACCAAGCAAGAGATTAAGATGCATGCATTTTTATCATTAAGATATTCATTTACTTTATAATATGTACCTTTTTCATTAAACACTTTTTCATTTCTACTTTGAAATTATTAAATGGCATGTCAACCAAATCCCGGTGGCATTTTATTTAAAAAAATTATACAGTAGCCACAAACGAATTCCCGACTTTATGAAGAAATTTACGTTCGTCAGATTCTATAAAAAGTCGCTACAAAATTGTTTATCTTTAGTTAAGTACGTACTCAAATGGAGTACATTACATACATTACCAATTTTATTAACGTACATACGCACATAGATAAGATCTTAGGTTAGACATAGAATTGCAATAAACACCTTTTATTTCGCAACTAGTTTATATGTAGGGTGAGTGGGGGCAAGAACAAAAATGGGGTAAGATAATAATCCCACACAACGTTTGTTTCCGCATGGTTTTTGCTGTGCACGTGATATTACTACGGTGTCTTACGTCCCTCATCTTTGTCGTCGTTCGTCGGTTGTGTTAGAGCGCAGTGAGCCAATTTTGGTGATACGATATTTTTGCAAAATATTTGAGTGTTTCAATCTAACCCCATGATCCGTAACTACACCTAGTTATTATTTTGAAGTTTTAGTAATCCGTAAGTATACTTTCTGCCTACTTCACCCATCAAAAATGACGGGGGTAAGATGAACATATAAACGTTTCAATGTTTCCCTATTAACAAAAGTCATACCAAAAGGTCAGATATTCTCAAATTGTATGTGATGACGTAATAACCTACTTTAATATGATGTTGCCAGATAATATGTAAGAGCATCAGTTGTGAAAATGATGTGTATAATCCCGTCCCAATTGAGCAGACCGACTGAGGACGACTGGGGAAGTACTTCCATCCTACAGAATAACCACGGCTATAATAACCTCGTGTTGTGTTCCCGGCAGTGAGTAGGGTAGCCAGAACTCACTGGTTCTTGTGCTGTCAATGGGAAGACTTGTCCTGATTGTTTCTTCTGCACTGACGGTACAGAAACTCTCTGTTCTTACAGGCTCGGTACCAGAATTGTAACTCCCCTGGTGTTGCACACGTTCATAGGTCACGGTAACTACTTTCCACCAGGTGGGCTTGTTTACCACCTAAGTTGTTTAAAAAAAGAACGATTTTGTGCAAGTGTTTCTATAGTTACCTGATATGAAATTACTGTTTCATATTTTTTATTTTATTAAATTTATTATTTATATTTTATTATATTTTTTATTATATATCATTCCATTGTAATAAATAGAATGATATATAATTCTTTATTGTACACCAACAGATTACAGTAGAACTTGTAGGTAGCATTGCATACAGTTTAATGTACAATGAGCGGCCTTATCGCTGGAAGCGATTTCTTCCAGGCAACCTAAAGATAGTGTAAAAAATTTGAGAGTCTCTACTTCAATCTTCCCCCACCGAGGTAAGAGGTAATAATAAATAAATATAACATTTGGTTCTAAATTCGACAATTGATGGCATTTTATAAGTAGTTAGAGCACTAAAACCTATGGTGTTATGACAATCATGACAGTCTAACATTCATTAGAACAATTTTTTAAATTATCGTGCTTACTTACCCCGTCACCTTTTGAATCTTTTATCTGCTTTACTCATGTCATACCAATATCTTAGAACGTATTTTATTTATTCTGGGGTAGTTTTTGCAGTATTTTATTAATACCATATAGATATATACTCTTTACTCTTCACTCACTATATTTACATTTATAGCTTCAGTTAATATGTATTGTTCTGCAAGCGTTCAAATACAAGATTACACATCTCATCAACTCCGTTCACTCTTACCCCCATTCACCCTAGGTACTTATATTATTATTATTTAGTAACTTATATTACTATTATTTCCCAAGTATAAATACGAACTAAACACTATTACGGTTTAGTAACACAGCTGGGCAGACCAAGGCCTGAGGGCGTTATAAGTTTTTCGTATTTTGACTTTGTTATCATCAACCGGCCTAGTGCTACATACTGCATATATCACAGTAAAGTGAGTACCTATATAATAAAAAAAATAAACTATAAGATTCGGTAAAAAATAACAAAAAATAAAAAACATAAAATCCCAAAAATTAAACACGACGGTATTTCCGTCCAATTGAGCAGTCCGACTGGGGAAGTACCTCCCGCCCTATAGAATACCGCGGCCATAATAATGTGTTGTGTTCCCATCGGTGAGTAGGGTATGGGTAGCCAGAACTCATTGGAGAGTTTTTGTGCTATCAGTGGGAAGTTCAAAAGCTTGTCCTGCGTGGTCTTTTATACTGACGGCACAGAAACTCTCTGTGCTTACGGGGTTAGCAGCGCGAGTGTGACTCCCTTGGTTTTCCAAACGTCCATAGGCCACGGTAACCACTTTCCATCAGGTAGGCCGTGTGCTTGTCCGCCACCTAAGTGGTATAAAAAAACAGTTTCAAGATTTGTGGCACTCGTTGTGACGGGTAATATGAGCCCTAAGCTTGCTAACTTCGATGTAGGTAGTGGATTGAGGAAGTCAGTAGCAGTCGCTTCTCGAAAAATATCGAAGTCGGACGCTCTGTAGTTAGACCGACCCCCGAATTAGTTCGGAAATGGCGCAGAGAATTAGAGAAGAATTGGAAATTAAAATAGTTACTTAAACTTGATAATAGGAATCTATATTAATCAGTTATATTTAAAAAATATATTACGAACCTATATATACTAGATATAACATAAATTAATTTAAAATACTAATTATCAAATTATCTATTGAAATTAATATCTTACATTTTTAAATAAAACTTAATACTTAAACTTAATGCTGGCCTCTTTTTCGCACAACGGACGCACGCCATCCAACGGGGTAATGCCGCCAGCCTTTTGGGCACATTACCAGTCGACATCGATGGCGAGGATTTTTCGATGCTGGCCTTGGACCTTTTGTATCCTATTTTATATTCTTGGAAATATTAGTTTAAATCTATCTACAATAATATTTCAAAGTTACAAAATAAATAAATTTAAGTTACAAAAGTTTTAAAGCTCGTGCCTAATTTTATTTGAATTATAAAAATGTGACGTTCATATTTTTCAGCCAAAATGAATGCAGTGCAATATCTATGGTTTGTGTTCGCTTTATTTGGCTGCAGTGTCGCTGATGATTGTAAGTACAAAATTATTTATACCTTAATCCATTCAGTTAGGTACTTTACTTAACAATCTTGTAGCGACAAATAAACTAGGCTATTTAACTGACTAACAAGTAGTTTAATTTCGGTTTAAAGTCTTTAAACTGAGTTTCTAAACAGAAAAATATTAAGAAACTGACTTTTTAAATAAAACATGTTAAAATCATATCAAGATTGTTTACGTTTAGTTAAGTACCTAAACGAATGGAGTATTATTGTATTCCAAGAGAATAAGAGCCGGAGAGGTTATGCCGGACTCGAACCGACCAAAATGCACGCCGCTTGTGGGTCGTTTTTTGTTGCCGAAGGTGAGGTTAACAGGCATATCCCTCGCACCCCGGCCGACCCAGGGCCATCTCTCTCAATCTGGCCCTCTCCTTGGGTGTGGGGACCACAGAGTCCCCAACATGTCCCCGGAAATGGGGAGGCGCGGAAGGCGCGCCGCTGCCGCGGCCTACTTCTGCCAGGGTGACAGGCGGCTCCACCCGTCACCCCCACCCCTGCGCTCATGAGGGGTGGAGGTCATTCAGTTGCCTTCGTATGCGGGCAGCTTGACTTGCGATCCTTCGTCGCTACCGCTGCCGCTCCCGCCCCGCCTCCTACTTCACGAGCATTACTTGCTCGCAGAAGGAGGTACCGGCCGCCCACGCATCCGCGCAGCGGACCATATCGCCGCGAGCAAGGTGGAGAGCGTGAGAACTCTCACTCTCAGGGCCGCCACCAGCTCTCGTCTCGGCGTCTCCCCCGCCGGACACTCGGTGAGCGTGTGCAGCCCCGAGTCCTCGCTCGCATCGCAACGATGACACTCGGACGTTGGCTCTTTCTTCATCCGACGCAAATACTGCTCTAATCACCCGTGCTCGGTGATCATCTGCGTCAGATTCCTCTCTAGCTACTCCCCCATGATGGGTCTTACCGCCGCTACTAAGGCGCGCCCTCCGCTTGGTCGCCCAAGTCGTAGCTCCCTTTTCACCACCATGTCCCTGTGGAGCCAGGATCTCACAGCCTGAATTTCTTCGGGCTCAGGGTCGTGACCTCGCTCCCGCGCCGCCTTTCGGAACCGGTATAGCGCCGAAAGGGATCTCGCTTCCAGGATACACGGTGGTGATCCGGCGAGGAGACACGCCGAGCCGAACGATATCGTGCGGTACCCCTGATGATCCGGCAGGCCATTTTCTGTTGCGAACCGCGCCGCAGGGTCATGTGCCTGTCCTTCAGGGTGTCCGCCCACACGAGATACCCGTACACGACACCCGCGTAGAGTTTCCTTCAGGAGTCCTCCGGGCCCCTCAAGTTGGGCAGTCGCCGCGCCAGAGCGTTGGCTGTGCCCACCTATTTGGGGCCCAGACTTCGGAAGTGCTTCTCGAAGTCCCACCGGCCGTCGAGCACGAGCCCCAGATATTTCATCTGGGGCTTGATGCCGATGAGAGTGCCTCCCACTGTGAGACTGCAACCAGGTGGTGGAGTGCGCCGAGGTCCATGAAAGAACATGACCTCGGATTTATGCAAAGATACCTCAAGGCCCATCCGCCGGCTCCACCAAAATGTATTTGTGATTGCCTGTTGATGTATAATTTTCCTGTGTACAATAAAGAATCAAAGAATTAAAGAGTAAAGTGGTATGATACAGGTTTTTAAAGTACACAACTTTTATGAGTACCTACTTTGAAAACCTAAACTAACCTACTCAATTGACTATGTTAGATGACACTACCTTCCGCATCGCAACTTGTCTCCGTTTAGGTGCGCCGTGTGTTTCTCCGCATCAATGCCGTTGTGGAGAAGCCGTTGACAGACTCGGACACCATGGCCTGTCGTGCTGCAGAAGCGCTGGGCGAATTCCACGGTACGCCAGCCTCAACGACATAATCCGCCGTGCTCTTGTCACCGCCGGTGTACCAGCTGTACTTGAACCAAACGGTTTGGCGCGACGATGGCAAGAGACCGGATGGCATGTCGTTAATGCCATGGAAGATGGGTAGGACTCTGGTGTGGGACGCCACATGCGTTGATACCATGGCTCCTACCCATATAACTAGCACAGCTGGCTGTGCTGGTGCTGCTGCTGCTTCTGCAGAGGCTCTCAAGCGGCGCAAATACTCCAATCTCATCGGAGATTATGAATTTGTGTCGTTTGGAGTCGAGACTTTGGGGTCATGGGGTCCGAGCGCTAGCAACCTCTTCCGTTAGATTGCGAAGCGTATGGTCGACGCTTCTCGTGACCAGAAGGCTGGCCTCTTTTTAGGTCAGAGAATAAGCATTGCCATACAACGTGGTAATGCTGCCAGTCTTCTGGGAACACTACCACAAGAGGTATGCGATGCGGAGGAATTCCACGACGCATTTTAATTGTTCTTAGCCATAAGTTGTATAATAGTTATTTTAGTTTTATTGTATTTAATATTTATATATTGTTTTTTGACATGATTGTAAAATAAATTGTGCCAACTACTCAATTAAATATGATAATATATGAATATGTTCTACACTAGAACATATTTAAAACCTAATAAGTATTTGAAAACTGTCCATGTGTTTGGGGGCGCCATAGATAGAGAATATTGAGCAGTCCGACTGGGGAAGTACCTCCGCCCTACAGAATACCGCGGCCATAATAACCTAGTGTTGTGTTCCCGGGCGGTGTGTAAGGTAGCGAGAGCTCACTGGAGAGTTTTTGTACTGACAGTGGGGATACCAAAAGCTTGTCCTGCTTTGTATTTTACACTGTCGGCACAGAAACTCTTGTGCTTACAAGGTCGGCAGCTGACTCCTTGGTGTTGCACACGTCCATAGGCCACGGTAACCACTTTCCATCAGGTGGACCGGGTGCTTGTCTGCCAACCAAATGGTATAAAAAAAAATATACAGATAAAAACCACGTACCTATTATTTATCTAGCTAGTCCCTAAATACTTAGTAGGTATATATATAAAATCTACTATACGTAGTAGACACAATTAAATACATAATTAATTAATTGTGTCGATACATTACTAAAGATTTAATAATAATTGGTTGAGTATATTAAATTAACTATTGTGAACCTATAAATAAATAAATAAATAAATAAATAAACCACGACATTCTACACAACGCTATCTAGACCCATGGTAAGCATAGCTTAACTAGCTTGTGTTATGGAATCTAGAATGCGGATAAACATACTTAGATACTTTTTTTTTTTTTGTAAATACATACATAATACATATTATACATAGAAACACCCAGACCAATGCAAATATACATATTCATGCATACAAATATTTGCACTGAGCGGGAATCGAACCCGCGCCCCCTGCATAGCAGTCGAATGCTCTACCGCTACGCCACGGAGGTCGTCATCATATAATGTTTTATAAACTATAAATATAATATCAATTTTTGAGTATATAACTATATACCTACTCTAAAATGGCGACAAAAAAATGATGATGAACGGCAACATTTTACGCACCAATCAAAGACAGCACGACGACGCTACGAATAAAAAACGTCTTTAATAATAAAGTCGTGAATAAAAAAAATATTTTAATGATCATCATCATCATCACCTCATCATCATAACAATATATAATAGTAGCCGCGTGGATCCCGGCACAGTAGAATTTGCACCACCGCATTTCTTCCCATGCGGTGTCGTATAAGGCGACTAAGGGATAGGGCTCTTTAACATCAGACAGATATATACCTACAGCCCAGACTCTGCCTCAAATACATGACTCGAGTCAACAATAGTGCCCGGCAAACGGCAACAGGCTCACCCCCTATTACGTGGGACCGAATACAATGAAAGGTGAAATGTGGGTGTTAATTCACTTCTGCCTAACCCTTTGGGGATAAAGGCGTAATTATATAAGTATATGTATGTATAATAATATAATTCATATAAATTAACAATATTGACGTATTATTAGTAAGTAGCTATAACTTTTTTATACATACTTAAAGGTGAAACCGCACTAGCGCGACACTGCAGCGGAGCGGCGCGTCAAGAAAAATATTCTTGCCTCTGTTTCTTTTGAACTAAAACGCACTATAGCGGCACTGCAGCGTAGCGGCGGCGGCGCGGCGTATCGTGGCAGAGTTGAGTCGCGCCGCACCGCTGCAGTGTCGCGCTAGTGTGGTTAGATCTTTAGAGTGTACGCCATTTTTGAAAGCCGCCATGTTACTGCGAGGGATATGCCTGTCAACCTCACCTTCGGCAACCGAAACGACCCACAGGCGGCGTGCGTTTTAGTCGGTTCGAGTCCGACATAACCTCCTCCACCGGGTCCGGTGGGGAGGTATCCGTGGGGATTTTGCGCACGTAAAAAAAAAAAAAAAAAAAAAAAAGCCGCCATGTTACTGCATGACATATCTATTATCTTCTATAATAGAAAAATGAATCGCTAAATGTGTTGGTAAGCGCTTAACTCAACAACGCCTGGACCAATTTGGCCAAGTCTTTTTTTTTAATGTTCGTTGAAGTTCAGGGATGGTTTATACGGAATTTCCCGAATGATTATCGGGAAAACCCTGAAAACAGCCCTTTTCTTTCTCCCAAACAAACGTTTTCTAACTGAAACGTTGAGTCAATTTCAGTTTACAACTTACTATAAAATAGGTGGGAACAAAATACTGTCACATTACAAATCTTTTTGACAGGACGAAGTCTATCGGGGCGGTTAATAGTTTATAAATACGTCATTCTTCTTTTTTTAAAATTCCTGTCTATTTCTCTGCATGACAGCTGGCCAGCATCAACTAGTTCTGTATATTCAATGACTTAATTAATTGAAATGAAAATGTATCTTTTACTAACTTTGATTTGATTCAATTTTAGGTAAGATTTGTATACTAACTGACCTGGAATGTATGACGAAGGGAGCAGTCAATGTTTACAAGTCCGTGGTGACAGGGAACGATTGCGACCCATTGGACCCACTGTACATAGAACTGATACAAGGCAAGAAAGGATCAATAGAATATAATATAACTGAAATAGAACTCAAAGGACTGAGCGCATGCAAAGTTACCAAATTAGAGTAAGTATTCGTTAGAACTTTAGTTGGAGCCCTCAAAAATCCAACAATTATAACTTTTTTTTATATACCTGATGGAAAGTGGTTACCGTAACACTAGAGGAGTCACAACCGTGCTACCGACCCTGTTTGAACAGAGTTTCTGTGCCGTCAGTGCACAAGAAATAATCAGGACAAGCCTTTAGTCTTGCCACTGACAGCACAAAAACTCTCCAGTGAGCTCTAGCTACCCTACTCACCGCCGGGAACACAAGATAAGGTTATTATAGCCGTGGTATTCTGTAGGGTGGATGTACTTCCCCAGTCGGACTGTTCAATTCCTCCTGCTAAAACAAAATTTCTATATCGCCATTTGGTTGTGAAGGTCATATTGCAGTCGCTTCACGGAAATTCAGCCGCATCTGAAAATCATAGCTATCGAAATGTGGTTCTTAATATCGCTCTGCCTATCCCTCAGGGATTTACAGACGTGAATGACCCATACTAACACAGTTATTTCTTTTGTTTTAGCGTAAACGTTACTGAGACAATCTATAAGCACCATGTGTGTTGTCCCAAACTGATCTCAAAGTTCAAAGTTGAAATCAAGGATGCGTCGCACCCAAAAGACCACCACGAACACCAGCTCCATCTTGCAGTCACGGCTCGTGAGTACTTCCAACCTTTCATCATCATCGTTTTTTTTTTGTGTGATGTGTGTTTGACTGTCGCAATGTTTGGAATTTTCTTAAATATCCCTAAACCTTTGAAGATGCCGTAAGGCGAAACCGTTCAGGTCTAATAATAATTAAAAATAATGTGGAAAAGTACAAGTGAGTTCTCAATATGTGTATCTAAAGCTTCTTTTGTAGAGTCGAGATATCTTCAACACTTTGTCTTGGTTTGCTCCCTCAAAGGTTTACTTCAGAGTTATAAACATACTTATCAAACATTATGACTCTCAGCTATATTTAATATGTGGGTAGTTGTAAAAACATGTATAAGAGTACAAAAAATATCCCCTACTAAAAAATATTGTACCATAACCCCTCGTTTACATGAAACAAGTTGTAAACTTGTTTATAAAGAACTTGTTGAAGATTTGTAGAAGACTAATCAAAACGAAATATGTTAAGGGAAACTATTACGTATGGAATGAAATACTGGTAAAATATAACAATCGGACGGTATATTGAAAGTAAACACTTCTAATTGGGACGAATGTTTGAGTAAAAGTGAGTCGCTCCGCTTGAGCTCCATTGATATATAAGCCGGCGTTGCAATGTTGCCAACAAATACTTGTTTTATACATGTATCTCAGATACTTTACGGTCACATAGGATGTATAGCCAACAAGTTGTAAACAAGTATAAAACACATTTGCGTTCACACTGTAGCCTGTGACATATTGCAACATGTCAAATACATGTTTTATACTCAGGTGTAAACGAGGGGTAACACTACAGTAAAATGTACAAGTGTGTTTTCAATTTGTATACCCCGAGTCCTTACCTTCATACCCCCAAAAACGTGGGCCAAACCATGATTATCCATCTCCTTATTTGTTTCCTTTCACACAGTGCATGTATAAAATTTAATATTTTTTTGTTTCTAGATGATTACGAGAGTGCAAACATAGGAGAGTATGTAATATTGGTCAGTGACACAGATTTTCGACCACACGTTTTTCTCAAGAACGTTAACCCAATAGTGACGCTTAAAGGAGAGCTGACATTTGACGTCATACATGACCTACACATGGCACATAACTGTAAGTTTACCACCTAAAACCACACGCCCCTGATCGGCTACCTGAATCTCTTGGGGTGGTGGATATACGGTAACAAATTTGGCTCGTGGCTGTCGTGGCTAATGTGGCTCTGGTAAAATTTCTTGAAAATCTTGATATTGGCGTCCCGCCATTAATAATTTTATAAACATTTACTGAGTCTTTGGCGGAATGGAGCCTGGGATCTCGAGTAGCCGAGCACCCGTCCGAGTGGGTTTCACCCGGATGGGGCCCGGCATGTCGAGAGCCCTCATGTCTACGCAGGCTTTCGCCTGCGTGACAATCTGGGCGTACTGCACGCCCCTCTCCGCCGCCTCCGCCGTCATCGTTAGGAAGACGGCGGTTGAGCGGGGGACGCGCAGCCTCCCCGGCACTCCCCTCGCAGCAGCCTCAGCCTTCCTGGCCTTTTTGGCTGCCTTCCGGTGCGCCTTGCGCCGCTTTTTAGAGGCTCCGGCAACCTCCCAGCCCCCCTCCGGCGAGGAGCTCGTGGCGGCAATCCCCGCCGGAGTCCGGGTCAGAGCTGGGGCTGGGGCTAGGGCCGGGGACTTCTTCCCCTTGCCCTTCCCCTTTCCCTTGCCCTTGGCCCGTGTGGCCTGCGCATCCTGGGGGGGCTCCCAGCTCCCGCGGCCGGAGCGGCTGGAGCCGCAGCGGACGGGCTGCGGGGCGACCCCTGCGGGGACCCCGCCACCACCGGACAGGTGGGGCCCCTCTTAACCGCCCCGGCAATCCCGGCCGGAGCCGCCAGGGGCGCCGGGTGCGCTCTTCCTGCGCCACCCGCCACGCCCGTTGCTCCGCCTGCGCCGTCTCCTAGGGCTTCTCCATGGCGGCTATTGCCGCCATGCAGAGCGCCAACGGGTCCGCAGGCCGAGCCGACTGCAGCACCGGCGACTCCGGCCGAGCTGGTCGGGCCGGCGACTTCGGCGGCTCCGGCTGCGGCGACTCCGGCTGCGCCAGCGGCACTGGCCGCAGCGGCGACCTCGACCGCTCGGGCAACAGCGGCCGCGCTGGTGGCGTCGGCTGCGCCCCCAGTCACCACCGTGCCGGCCGCGTCACGCGCTCCGCCGGCAGCCCAGCGACGACCGCTTGGAGACTCGCCAGTTCGGCCGCCATCCTCTCCATATCCTTGCGGTATTCGGAGCTCCACGTGCCTCCTGCCCAAATGAGCCTTGTCGAGCCGCAACTCGGCTAACTCCACCCTCAGCTGGTCGAAGAGCTCGACAAGCCGCGTCGTCGCCTGCGTGACCCGGTGCTCCTCCGGCGTCGGAGAGCCGGTGCGGGCCCCGGCCCAACCGTCCAGGGCTTCTATTACCTCCTACGACATGGTTACGTCGATAGGTAAGGGTAGGGACGCCGCCGAGGTGGAGGAACTCGGCGGCGTTTCCACATCCTCCGGGGCCGGAGCCCGTGAGGAGGGGGCTTTGGTGCATCCGTCTTGCAGCTTTCGGCGGCTAACCGCTAGCTGCTTGGGCGAAGGAGGGCGCATCGTATCGTCCCCACCGGAGCTGCTGGAAGACGAGTCGGTCAGGGTGAGATCGAGATCCGACTCAGTCTTCCGTGCGGGGAGGATTTTCTTCTTGCTTCTGATGTTCGTCTTCCGCCGTGGTGCAGATTTCCGGGTCTGCAGACCCATCGGGCTGTTCGCCCTGCTCCTCTCAGTGGCGGTGTCGAAGTCCTCCGACACCGTCCCTGCTTGGGACGCGACCTCCGCGTCGTGGTGCTGCGCGACCTCCGCGCAGACTGTTTCGCTTGGTTGTTTGGGATTGGTTTTGTTGAAAAGGTCCATATAGTTCCCACGAGTATGACGCGATTTAAACTACACTTCCTGAGTGACGCTCATTCCAGGAAGCGGGGTAAATACAGTGGATTTCCCCATGTGTCCACAGGTTTTAATCGACTTCACAGTCGGATTTTTAAGACTTTTCCTTGTCGCGGGCCGGCCAGTTAAGGCAAGCCCCGCGGCCTTCAGGGTACCGGCTTCCCAAGTGTGGCTAGCACTCAGGTCGTTGTCGATATCCTGGAGGTTACGCGACGCGGGAGAGCAGCCAACTCCCCCAACACCGACGGTGGCACGAATGCCTGCCAGCCTCTGCGCGAGCAGTAGGCCGGCCCATCCCTGGATCCCATAGATCCTTGTGTCGCCCCCATGTCCCCTCTGAAAGCAGAGGCAGGTACTGGGAGCGACAGGACCGCAGACTTTATAAGCCTGGGCCCGCTAGCCCTAGAAAGGGCTTGTTGGGTTATTTGTCGACGGCTAGCAGAGCTCCTTCTCCTTGGAGTCAGAGTCTACTAACCGTCGTCCAGGGTGCACCAGCCTCCCCGCTTCCGTTCCCCAGGACCGCAGTCCAGAGGGAGAAGAAACAAGTAAGCCATCGTGGAGGTTACCCAACCCGCACCCCAGTAGAACTAACCTACCGAACCATCGAAAAGATCACTTTCCAATGGTTTTTTTTATATACAACTTAGGTGGCAGACAAGCACACTTTCCATCAGGTGGCCCACCTGATGGAAAGTGGTTACCATGACCTATGAACGTGTGTAACACTTAAATTTACTTATTTACATTACTTATTATTTCTATAATATTTCTTAACATCATTGTAAAATTTTGATGTTCATATGTGGTCTTTATGTGCCTAAACTGAATAAATTAAATTAATTATTTGAATCTTGATTATTCTGCAGCGAAGAATACTAAAGATTGTCACAAGTGGAAAGAAGTGGTAGAATTTTTAAATTCTCTAATTGTCAAAAGAGCAATGAAAATAGTAATGATGGACGGAATTCAAGCCTATTGCAAGGATCACAATATGAGCGAACTATTTCCTAAATCAAAGCCTGATACAGCATGTGGAAAACCGGCAACTGGTCTGAGAGCTGGACTTAGTTTACTAGTTTAAGAAAAAAAGATCACAAACACTGCAAATATCCATTTTATCTTATACTTTACTGTAATACATTTAAAATATAAAATTAAATGGCAATAGGATACTTGTGTTAACCCAAAGACTTCTATTTTTCACTCGACGAGCCAGACGGTACGAGATTTACGGTAGACTTGTGGGGGTGAGACGGAAATGGAGGAGGTCTAGGATGCGTCATAATATATTACTAATGGTATTTTGTGTCAATCCCAATTAATAGAACTTGAGAAAAGCACACTCAAGCTGTGGAATGACCTCCCTGCTGCGGTTTTCCCAAGCGCCTACAATATGGGATTCTTCAAGAGGGGCATCAGAAGGTTTCTTCATGGTCGGCAGCGCGAGTGTGACACCCCTGGTGTTACATACGTCCATAGGCCACGGTAACCGCTTCCCATCAGGTGGGCCGTGTGCTTGTCTGCCAACTAAGTGGTATAAAAAAAAAAAAAAATTTTCTTCTACATCCCAGCGTTAAACCCAGTCGCAACCGAAGCTTTCACATTTGGGGTCTGCGTTTTCCATTTACTACGAACCTACTAAATTAAATTAACTTCTAATACACTTATTTGCCGGCAGAGTAGAATTTGGACCACCCCATCTCTTCCCATACGGTGTCGTACAAGGCGACTAAGGGATAGGGCTGTTTAACATCAGACAGATATACACAGCCCAGACTCAGCCTCAGATGAATAGCTTGAGTCAACAATAGTGGCCGAAAGACGGCAAAAGGCTCACGTGGGAACGATTTTAATGATTGTTGAAATGTGGGTGTTAATTCACCTCTGTCAACTACAAAGGCGTGATTGTATGTATGTATGATAACGTGTAATACTTACCAATGTATATTTCCAGGTAATTACAACTACATATAATACACCGATATCAATTTAGGCATCTTTACACTATTTTTCAATGAGCTACAAAAAAGGACGCGAAGTTGTTGCTAAAAATTGTTAACATTTTTTGTACTGACTGTCTCGTCAAGTCAAACATAGAAGTCACTGTATTAAACTGGCTCTGTTGTCACCCGAGCATCCGAGGCCTTCACCTCAGAGCCCAGGGTCCGCCTTCCTACTTTTAGTTCTCCACTTCACACGGTTTTGTGCATTCATTACAGTGACCCTTGGCACGCATGCACCTTCTAAAGCATCTGCTGCGTAAATGTAGGGCACTAATCCAGCATTTACAGTGTGATTTGTTGATTTATTAGCATTTTTTAAACTTCGCAAAACCTACACTGTTTGAATATTTCATACATTTTGTAGCAAATCATACAAAATTTGAAATGTCCTGCATTTAATCGCAAATTATAAACTTTCGCAAAACTTACACTGTTGTAATATTTCGTACATTGTGTAGCAAATCATACAAACATATTGATAACTCACTTGTACTTTTCCACATTACTTTATTGCTTATTACACCTGACCGGTTTCGCCTTACGGCATCCTCAAAGGCAATAAAGTAATGTGGAAAAGTACAAGTGAGTTATCACTATGTGTAACAACAAATTCCACCAAGTGCCATCAATCTACAGTATAAATAGTCTAAATCATACAAAATTTAAAACGTTCACGATAGAGGGCGCTACTGTGCCACGGTAAACATCGGCTCCGTATTTGGTGTAAATTAAAAATATAAAAAAGTGATATCAGATGTTATAAATAAGTATAGTAAACTTATAAACAAGTGAATATGGAAATACATTGTGGACAAAGTGGACAAAAGTGAATAACAAACTTATTAACGTACAAAACAGTGAAGTGAAAACTTTTCAAAATCTGAACTATTACTCTCATTTTCCGCATTATACTGCTATTAGTGACCTACAAACAAGTGAACGAATTGCAAAAAAGACAATTTACATCATTCAAGCTTAAAAATTACATAAATAATTAAAACCTATACATGATTTTGCAGTTTTGATCAATAAAACAACAAAGTGTTTAGTCTGACAAACACCACACAATTGACCAGCTACATAGTACCAAATCGAGTCCACAGAGGGCAGCACAAGTACCAAAACAATACAATATAACCGAAAACCATGGAGGAAGTTATGAAAATGCTCAAAGATATTCAAACTGAGTTAAATGAACAAAAAGTAACAATCGTACAGTCAGCTGAGAAAGTTACGGAACAAGTTACGCAAAATATAAACTGCACACTGGAAGAAAAATTTAACACAATAGATCAAAAATATGAAAACATCAAAGAAAAACTGGAAATTCAAGAAAAAGGACTATATGTTTTAGAAAAGCAATCAAGACAGAGGAACATAGTAACTTTTGGTTTACCAGAAGCTGAAAATGTTCTCGAAAAAAGAAAGGAACTGCAAGAGCAAGTAATCACTGAAAGAGAGAAAGGAAATGGAATTAAATCATTAAAAACAGATAAATGCCCAGGACCAGACAGAATCACCAACGAAGCAATAAAATCTGGATACATGTACTTAACTAAACCTCTAACCAGACTGTTCAATATGATACTGAGTTGCAAAATCACCCCACGTCAATGGTCGGAGTCCGAAATAATTCTGCTCTATAAAAAAGGAGTTCCGAATGACATTGGTAACTATAGACCAACTAGCAAACCCGGCGAACTCCGTTTCGCCACCAGATGGCTTCGTTTTATGTAACATTTCGTTTGGTGATTAAAAGATAAAGAAAAATATTTTTTTTTGTTTTATATTTGAAAAGGAAAAAAAATATTTCATTTCACAACAGTAATGAATTCATTTCGATTACGAAAATGAAGTGTTATTTAGTTGGACTTCTCTAAGTAAACGAAAGTGAATCCAAAGTAAATACTGAATCGAAGCGTTATACGTGTCCGCAAATTATTCGTTTCATTGAATTGCTCTTTGGTAAACCACGTTTTTTGTTTTTTGGTCTGACGTTAACACAAACAAAGCGGATGGTTTCCCAACTCATGAACACGCAACGTAATAACTCGCAAACTCTAAGCGATTGGCCTTGCGACTTGTTAATTGTCATTGCGAACGCAAGGCGAACTGGAAATTGCAATCGTTTGAAGTCAAACGGAAGATCAGTCGGATCATTGGTATTCGAGGAATACATACATTTTCACCTGCGTACTTTCCGTTAATAATGGTTGCCTCAATCAAATTCGGCATAAGTCTTTTTACCGAAAGTCGAGTACCGTTGCAAAGTCGCGGTGGATTCAAATTACGCAATATCATAATAACTGTACCAACTTTGAGTTGCAAGTTATGTGGTGGAAATCCTGGTAGCTCCAGAGAGTTCAAAAACTCCGTTGGATAATTTACTACATCATCGGGATTTGTTATGGAATCAACGGATTTGTATGTCACCAAATCGCCAGCAATTTTTGATTGAATGGTGAAATTCAGTGCGTGTACATCATTATTCTTTGCGGCAAGAATTGCTCGTTGACTTAACCAAGCATAATTCTGATAATTCTCACTAATGTTTGGGAAAACATTTTCAATAAGAGCTAATTGAGAGTCTACAAAGGCAATACAAAGGCAATCGGCAAAAGTCGTTGGTAAGAGTAATTAATCCAGATGTCGCATCAACTGGGACTTTTCCATTTCCAACAGCTAACAATTGTTTGGAAAATTGTGCAGCACTTTGATCATTTTGAAGTTGAACTCTCATATTAGTGGTTAGCGATAATGTTTTTACGTTATTCCATAAAGGTGATGCTTCCGGGAAGCATTTAATTCATCTGCAGGCGTTCCACGGGGAATTACTGGCAACGTCTGCCTGAAATCGCCTGCCAACAATATCATCAAGCCGCCAAAGATGTTGTTATTTCGCCGAAGATCCTTCAGTGTGAAGTTAAGTGCTTCAAGTGATTTCTTATATGCCATTGTGCACTCATCCCAAACAATGAGCTTGCATTGCATCAACAATTTTCTCATTGCACTGGATCGGGAAATATTGCATGTTGGAGTATCAATTGTGTTTAAATTGAGTGGCAACTTAAGCGCAGAATGTGCAGTACGACCGCCATCTAGAAGAGTCGCCGCAATTCCAGATGATGCTAACGCCAAAGCTATGTCACATCTTGATCGAATAGTGGCCAAAATCAATGAAATGACAAATGTTTTCCCTGTTCCTCCAGGTGCGTCCAGGAAGAATAGACCACCAGTATTATTGTCCACCGCTTGCATTAATGTTTCGTATACTTGTTTTTGCTGTTCATTCAGCAACGGCATATTATTTCGAACGAATTCCTGCAATGTATCAATATTGTATTGCAGCTCTCGATTTAATTCTTAGTTGAATGCATCGTGCATCGATCGATTTGGCGCAATCATTCCTACTTCAATCAGTAGCTTGTTTGCAATAGTCAAGCATTGATCCTCAATCAGAATCAATACTTCATTGTTGATTTCATCGGTTATTTGGATGTCACGATTATTCGTTTGAATGCGCAAGCGATGCAAGATATCTTTACATATGTCGTCTTTGTATTTGTTCCATAACTGAATTGGTTGTGAAGGAAAACATGTGGTGATGATAATTGCGAACAGCGTTCGTATTTGGTACGCATTTGATGAATCAACTGAATCCGCAAGTATTAAATCCCAATGAGAATCGTTCTCCAGCAAACCCAATAGTTGACATGCTTCTCGATATGTTTGGCATTGGTGGCCATTCACAGTTTTCAAATGCGCAAATGATTTTCCACGTACATTTACCAACAGCAGTCGCAAATAAAAACATTCATCATTTCTAGGATGAACAGTATACATGCGACCTAGTGCATCAGTGGAAAACACCTGTGGCCAATTTGGAACTGGGGTTCCTAGTTTGCGACGTTGGAATTTCTTTGTTGATTGATTCCAAGTGTAATACTTGGGCATTTCAATGTACATCAGCGTCGCTGCAAATGGATCTGCTTCACACATTGCAAAGAAGCTAGTCAATGTTGTCGATGGTGGTCTCTCAGCTCGTTGTGCCGCATTAGCTTCAGTGAAGTAAACTCTTTGGCCATTTTCCAAATGTACTGCTAAATGTAAAACTGTGGGATATCTTTCATGAATTTGAAATGTCAATAATTGCCACAGTGCTTCATTAGTACTGACGTATCTGCCCATTTGGAAGTTGCTGATTTCGTCATTCGCATTTTCCGACGCAATACCAAACACAGCCATGTCGCTGCCTTTTGTGACGTACTTGCACAAATATTTGATTGATTTGGCCGAATGACAACTCTCAACGTTTGCATGTGTTTCGAAAATTCGTGATAGCAGCGGGCAATATGGTACAATGAGTTCATTTCCGATCTCAATCTCTTGATTTTGAACTTTAACTTTGATAGTTCGACCATTATCTTCTTTTGAACGCCGCGATAAACTGGATATCCATCGTTCCCTGTGACTGTTTCAGCAACTAACGGTCGCGGATATCGTTTTGTGCACTTTCCATCAGCCATGCAAGGCGATAATGGATTTAATACACCGCACGGTCCATGCACCATCTGTGTCGTCACAATGTCGTGTAGATGGGGATCAGTGAATGGATCAGGAATTTCAGCTGATATGATGTCATCCACTTCATTTGAATGTAATTTGTTCAGCAACCAAATTAGGATATGAGCATGCGGTAGTCCACGCTTCTGCCATTCCACCGAGTACATATAACAACGTGTGTCACCAAAAACTCGATACTTAGTAAGCACATCCATCATAACCTTGAGTTTTTGCTGAAATACTCTGGCGATTATGTCATGGCGATCTTGCGGTTTTTGGCCCGGTACTCACGTTCAATTTCCGTCCACTTCGGATTGCATGTGAACGTAACAAATAAATCCGGAGTTCCATAATTTCGCACGTACGTCATAGCGTCTTGAGCGTATTCGTGCATGTGGCGTGGGCTTCCAATATAAGATGATGGGAGAATCGTCAGACGTCTAATATTCTGAACATCTCCATCTGAATGAATAGCATCACGCAAGTGTATATAGTCCTCAGATCGTAGCTTGCCTGATTGAATCGGATGAACGCTAAACGTTCGGTCTCGACTTTGACATACATGTCGACAGCGAATTGCTGGAATAGCCGACGGCACTTCAGAATGACATTCTCCTCATGTGTACGAATCATCATACGATACGCATAGTAATTCATTGCGCTTAGATTTTTATTCGTTGATACGCCTGAAAATGCAATGTTATATGAATTGTTAATGGAAACCAATAATAGCAATAATAGCCATAATTAGTGTGTGAATATTGTACCTGTAGTTGGATCGACCATCTTCAACGTGATGTCGTATCCGTCTTGCCCTTGCCAATAAATGATTGGATATTGTAACGCATCGTACAAACGATGTGTCTCGTTTACACGATGCATGATATTGCTTCTTCGCTGAACGACAATGTCTCGCGATTTAGTTGGATCGCCAACAATAATTGCAGCAACATCATTAACGGTGGGTGCATTTAATCTTCGCACATGTTCACCTGTTGGGGTACAATCCGCTCTTATGACAAATTTGTGCGTATCCGATGGCATTCGTTCCAATGCTGTTTTGAACATATTAACCACAGCTGATCCACCATCGACGAAATGAAATATATTTACAGAAATTGATGCTGTTCATCTGGTGTTGGCACCATTGAACCATGCCAATGGTATATTTGTCCTTGTATCTGTAATTGCAAACAATCATTTGTTGAAGAATACGGTGTAACTTCTGATCGTGTGATGGTGTAGTGTGTGGTGTATATGTAGTTGTTATGTGTTGCAATTCATTGTGTTGGTGTGAGTGATTGGTTATGTGTGTTGTATCTTTTACCTTGCAAGTCGGCATGAAGCCGCCTTCTCGAATGATATTAGCTCCAAAGGAAGTCATGCGAAAGCAGTTATTGTATTCAAGGATGTGTTGAAGAAAATGGCTGGAATCGGGATCACTTCCATCGAACAATGGTTTCAGTGGCTGTGGTGGTGTAAGTAATGGATCCAGTTAGACTTTTCCACTTGTGCAGCACAATCCAGCCGTTTCTCTTTTGAACTTTAACGCATTGCAATATCGGCATATAGTCGTCATTGGTCCAATATCTAAATTTTCATCATCACTGTAGTTCGCAGTGGGATCATATTAGAATGCCAAGCGATTGTATGATGCCAATGATCTTCGTGTGCTCACGCGTTGTCTCAATCGGGCATTTTCTCTTATTATATTTTGTCTTTCTTCGCTTAAGTTCTGTGAATACACTTGTTGCTGGCTTGCATGTCTTGTGCGGCGGCCGATGTTCGCACGTCGTCTTCTAGGCATTTTGGACTATGGACAGAGTGGTGAATTTAACCTCAAATGCACGAACCACATAATTTACACAGTTCAACTTACCACCTTAAAGATAAATGCCTGCTGTTGAAATTGAATAAAAATTTGCACAATACACGTGATTGATTAGATGGTTTCCAATTTAAATGTTAGGAAACGAATAACATATTTTTTTTACTTTTACAACAAATACACATTTCATTACAAATATTCATTTCACCACCGTTATCAACTTCTCTGTCTCATCGTGTGTCAATTTTTGTAGGAAATTCTTTAGGACATTCTTACACTGGTTGAAGTTCAGAGGATATATGTCTGCTATAGCATTCACTCTATTATACAGCAGTGGTCTCAGAAACATATAGAATTTGGCTGTATATTCGTGCTTTATCGCAATTCGCTGGGTGCATACAATACCTTTCCGTCTTTTATTTACAATATCAGTGCTGAATGGGAGTGCTGCGTGCTGTTTTAGTACTGTGCTCACTATAAATAGCTGGCGGACTGTTAGTACTTCACAAGATTTGTATAGGAGGTCAGTGGGATATAGGAAAGGACGGGAAGTTGCTACCTTTAGGATCGCTCTCTGTGCTCTCTCGATGGGCAGTAACAAGGATTTACCCCCTCCTCCCCATGACGTTATGCAGTATGTTAATATTGATTGACAAAGGGCATAGTATACCTGTTTAATTAGTTTTAAATCAGCAATGTGCCTAATTTTCTTAAATACAAATATTAGTTTGCGTAGTCTTTTAATTAGTGCTTCGCTATGTTGAGCAAAAGACAGGGTTTCGTCTATTATAATACCCAGGTATTTTATTTTGTCTGTTCTAGCTATATCCGGGCAGGTACACTTGTTGCCTGAGTCATTAGGGTCTTTACAATGGTGAGCATAAAGTAACGGGTCCGTCCGGGGAGTAGTCTGTCTTTTGCGCATCGAGAAAGCAACATATTTGGTTTTTTCTGCATTTAATGTTAGTAGGTTATATTGAAGCCATTTATTAATAATATTGAAACCGCGCTGGGCATGCCCGTACGCTTCGTTTTCTGAATCAGCAGAAAAAAGGAGGGCAGTGTCGTCCGCATATGATATGATCGTGCCATGCTCAAGTTTTAGATTACAAAGTTCATTTATGTAAATTAAGAACAGTGCACTTCCCAGGATACTTCCTTGTGGGATACCAAAGTTGGTATTTTCTAGGTCGTCACTGAGAACATTGCCGATCTTTACACATTGTGTACGCTCTTTCAAATAGCTTTCAAAGAGTGCTAGTTGTACGCCCCTTACCCCTATATTTTCCATCTTGTTCAACAACTTAGGAATAGAAACCGTGTCATAAGCTTTGGCTAGGTCCAGGAAGATTCCCACTGTGCGATTTCCCTTATCAAGTTCTTGTGCTATGAAGTCAGTCAAATTATGTACAGCATCGGCCGTCGACCTGTTAGCTCTAAAACCAAACTGCGTATTTGACAAAAGTGAATTATCTTCCAAATATTTCATCAACCTCTTATTTACAATTTTCTCAAGTATTTTTGACATTGCAGGGAGTAAAGAAATGGGCCTGTAATTTGTTACTTGCTCCTTTCCTCCCGACTTGTATACTGGGACAATTACTGCTTTTTTAAGATATTTAGGGAATACACCAGTTGATAAGCATTTTTGGAAGATGTTGGTTAACGGAGGCACTAATATACGCCTGAATTTTTTAAGGATCTTATTTGAAATGTTGTCCAAACCAACTGCGCAGTCTTCTTTTAAATTCATTATTATTCCCTCAACCTCTTCCTCGTCGGTGTCTAGCATCACAAAAGATGATAAGGTAGTCTTGCACGGGAAGGGAGGGTTTGATGAGTACTGTGTGCGTCCCTGCACTTGTTGTGCAAGCCGCTTACCAACATTTAAAAAGAAATTATTGACCCCGTTAGCTGACGCTACCTGTGACGAGTGTGCACTCAATAAACTTGTAGGCGACTCATTTTGTATCATGGTGTAGGTCATATTCTTAATATGTTGCCAGATAATTTTATTATTCGAACCAGCTTTTTCGAGTTTAAATTTATCGTAACTAATTTTAACTTTTCTCAACAGATCATTACAAAAGTTTCTGTATCGTTTATATGAAACCTGTATTATTAAATTATTGGGGTCGCGTTTACATTTTAAGTGCAGTTTATCCCTGTGTTTCATGCAGCGCATGAGGCCGGGTGTTATCCAAGGTTTAAAGCTATAGTTTCTATTATGCAATCGTGTTGCAGTTGTATTTTTCTGTACAGCATTTTTTATTTTATCGGTCATGTACTGCATACAAAAATGCGGATCATCAGAATTGTAAACGGGGCCAAAGTCGATGTCGCGTAAATCGCCTTCAAGTCCATTAGTATCTAATTTATTAACTATGCGTGCATTTTCTAATCTAGGTAACTTGCAACTTAGGGTTAGTAGGGCAGCATTACGATCGGTTATAGGATTATTGATGACAAGCGTTTGTGATCGATAGTGCGATTTTAGCATGACGTGGTCCAGGCTAGAGCCACTTTCTGGACGCGTGATCAAAGAGTGCGTGGGGAACAATCCATGGAATGCGCATAGGTTAAGATAATGTAGGGCATCCTCTGTAACGTCTTGTTTTCCTTTCAATATATTAATATTAATATCTCCAATTAAAATTATATTTTTAAATGAAGATAGGCTTTGCAAGGTGTCATTTAATGCGTGGATGAACCTATACTTATCGCTAAAGGCTGGAGGCCTGTATATTGCTAATATTGCCACGTCTGTTCCTATTTTTATTGCTAATCTATTACACTCCTGCATATTTGGTTCGTGCACGGTTGCATTAATATCGCTTTTTATGTAAATTACTACCCCATCGTTCTGATTGTATATTGTATTAGTTCTGTACATGTTATTTCCCGGCATTAGTGGTATGCTATATGGTAAAGATAGCCTACATTCCGTCAAGACAATGACGTCTAGGTTAGTATTTAGTCTATGTTGTAATGTAGTAAATGTATCAAAGTTTTTAAAGACACTACGTATGTTTTGGGTTAATATGGTTAATGGGTTAGTGCACGACGTCAGATATTGTTTGCACTCTTCTGCATCACACGTACTGGATTCTGACACGGTGAAGTTATCTATTTCATTAATTAAATTATGTAGTCGGGATGGAGCCAATAAGGAGCCAGGTGTAGTTGTCACATTCCTTTTAATAACGAATTTTACAATTAAGCAACAAATAAACTTAATTATTAAGACAATTATCGTAAATCGTGTATTACTCTTGGCGTTCGTTTCTCCGACTCTCCGAGCCGGTCGCGCGGGCCTGTGATTGGCTAGCGCTATGGGCGCGTTCGTAAATTAGTAGACGGAGAATAACGTCTCGGCGCCCTACCGCGTGTATTACGGAGAGGGAGTTTAGGATTATCCGCTACATACTCCCCCTCGGGTTCGATAAAGCGTCCTCGCTCAAGAACCCGTTCGTTTGAGATAGAAACAGGCTCTGGAACCCGTTCAGGTGAAATGGAAACAGGCTTAATCTGACGAGGGCGGCCTCGGTTACGTTTGGGCATGACCGGTAGAGAAACCTCGTTCCTTTTAACAAATGACGTAAGTTGTGACGCGTGAAATTTACCTATGATGTCGTTAGGATTATCAAGTTTAGAAAGAATGTAAGTAGTAGGACTCGCTACCTTAATTATTGTATAAGGACCATCTCTTTTTGGTACAAATTTAGCTGAAATCCCTTTTGCAGCGTTACTTAATACGTGCGATTTAACTAACACTTGGTCATTGACATGAAACTCTTCAATTTTACGATTTTTATCCGCGTATTCTTTACGTCTATCCTGTTCCTTCTCTACTCTATCTCGAATTGAAATTAAAGAATTCAAGAAACTCTTTAAATAAGGAGTAATCTGGGGTACAAAATTATCTTTCTCTAGGACTGTCCTGATGTCAAGATTGACTTCGATAGGTGAACGGAGATCCCTAGCAAAGGTGAGAAATGCGGGCGAGACACCAGTTGTATTACACATAGCTGAGTTCATAGCGAAACGAACCGACGGTAGGTGTTTGGGCCATGAGTTATGCTTGGTGTCAACTATCTGAGCCAGCTGTACCTTAAGGTCTCTATTTTTACGTTCAGCCGGATTTGCTTCCGGGTGGTATAAGGGTAACAGATCCTGTTGAATCCCCAGGATAAACATGCATTGTTGCATAACAGATGAGACGAACTGTACTCCATTATCGGAGACGACACGACGCGGTAGGCCATACCTGAGGAAATATTCCTCTATCAGTGTTCGGGCACAGACTTCTGCCGTGGCGTCAACAAGAGCAAAGAGTTCGACCCACCGAGTAGCTGTGTCCTCAACCAACAATATGTATTTCTCCCCCTTTTCTCCAGATGGGAGCGGGCCAAATAAGTCAACTGCTATAACCTCACCTCTTTGTTGCAAAACTGGTGTTTGCAAGAGGCCTGATGGCTTTACATTTGACGACTTATACCGCTGGCATGTAGGGCAAGACTTAATAAAATCAGCCACAAGACGTCTCATACCAGTGAAAAAAAACCGTTGTGAAAGTCTAAGTAACGTTCTATCGATGCCTTGATGACCAGCAATAGGAGTGTCATGGCATTCCTGCAGGACATCGAGTCTTAAACTCACAGGAAGTACGAGCTGTGGTTCTTCAACATCGACGTCAGGATTATACCTATAAAGAACTCCTTGTTGCATGAAGTAACCTCGCTCAGACCAGCGTTTGTCTTCAAGAGCATCATTACTTTCAAGACTACTAATAATTTTTCTCAGTTCCGAGTCATCTAACTGAGCTTGGCGAAGATCAGCAGGACTTCTCGAAGGTAAGTCTACAATGACTGAGCAAATCCCGCACTGATCCTTACTATCTTCTTCGCAGGTAGGACGACTCAAAGTGTCAGCGACAACATTGGCTTTACCAGGAGTGTATTCAAAGCGAATATTAAACTCTTGCAACTTTAAAGCCCATCGCACGAGTCTACCTGAAGGCGATTTTAAACTTAATAACCACTTAAGAGGTTGATGGTCACTACTAACAACAATTTCATGACCCTCAATGTAACCTCTGAAGCGTTCAACAGACCAGACTACTGCTAGAGCTTCTCTTTCAGTAGTACTGTAGTTGCGTTCGGCGGGGTTAAGGAGACGGCTCGCATACTCAATTGGCCGTTCATTGTTTCCTTCGCCCTGCAGCAAGACGGCACCTAAGGCGTAATTGCTAGCATCCGTACGTAATACAAATGGTTTGCTGTAATCAGCTTGGATTAAAATGGGAGCAGACGTTAAACTCTTTTTGAGCTCTTGAAACGACTGTTTCTGCTCATTACCCCATTTCCAAGGTTGATTCTTTTTCAGAAGACGTGTTAGTGGTTCAGCGACTTTCGAAAAGTTCAAAATGAACTTTCGGAACCACGAGCACGTTTGAAGAAAAGTTTTGAGATGGCGTACCGAACTTGGTTCTTTCATATCCACGATAGCGCGTACTTTACCAGGATCAGGGAGGATCCCTTCCTGTGTGATGACGTGGCCAAGATATTTAACCTCTTTGCGTGCGAAAACACATTTTTCGCGGTTGGCGCGAAGATTGAATAGGCGTAGTCTATCAAAAACTATACGTAAATCTGCGATATGCTGGTCGAATCCATCTGATATAATTAGCAGGTCATCTTGGTATGCTAAAATGTTTATGTTTTTCAGTGATGTACCGGAGCGCAACCTGTCTATTAGCCTAGCAAACGTCATTGGCGAATTTTTAAGACCAAAAGGCATGCGTTTAAAACGAAACGTTCCTAAATGTGTCTGAAAGGCCGTTTTATCCCTATCACACTCGCGTACGCTTACATTCCAAAACCCACTTCTCATATCTAACGTAGTCATGATGCAATTGCGTTTTGTTGACTGTACAAGTTCGTCAATAAGCGGCATTGGATACGCGTCAGACTTAGTAATTGCGTTAAGCTTACGATAGTCGACACAAAAACGTACCTGACCATTTTTTTTTGGAACTAATAACGCCGGAGCGGCCCATGCCGACTCGCATTCCTCTATGATATCCTCGGCTAACATCTTTTCTATTTCAGTCTGCATAACAGCCTTTTTCGCGGGCGTTAACCTATACGGAGGTACCGCGATAGGAGCGTGGTCACCGGTATCTATTACATGTTCCGCGAAACTAGTTGGTTCACCTGTCAACTTAAAAATGTCCTCATTTTCCGTGAGAACTTGAGCAAGAACCTCGCGTTGTTGATCGGTAAGACCTGATGCTTCATCATCCCTAAATATGCTGTTAACATAGACATGTTCATAAAATAAATCTTTTTCGAAAAGAAGATCAAACTTTTTATCATTATCGTTAAAGTACCATTTAGCGTTACCAAAATCCACACTGATATCAAAATTTATCAAAAAATCTATACCTAACAAAGTATGATTACTATCCGCGTCTGGAAAAATTAAAAAACTTATGAGCCTGGTTCTACCTTCAAGACATACATACACTTCCGTAGTAAGTACATTCATTAATCTAGTAACACCATCAGCTAAGCTTACATTTTTCACACAAGACAACATACGATGATTTCTCATTTTAAAAAGATTGTACAATGTATAGCCAGCCACACAACATTTGGCTGCTGAATCAATCATTGCTGTACCATTCTCACCTAAAATATTAATTTTTATTACTGGACGTAGAGAAGATTTATTTTCACAATTAACTTTAAAAAAACTTTGAGATTCATTAGCAAAACATGTTTGAGAATCATTAGCAAAACATGTTTGAGCACCATTTACCAAATATGTTTGAGCACCACTGACTTTCCCATGAAACTGTTTAGAGCTACTTGACATTTCCAATAAAGATTGTGAGCCACCAACTTTGTCAGATAATGGTACAGCAATACTGGTGTGCGGCCTAAAATCATTATTAACATGAGATTTTGATCCGACAAAATTACCAGAAACACATTGAAAACCATTTGACAACATAAAGCGGGGATTACAATTGTTACAAATACAAGTTGAAGTCTCAGTCTTTGAACTAAGGGAATAAAATGCAGTGTGCTCACCATATGAGCTTAATTTAGGGTTACAATTAGGACATTTAGATTTTATAACATTTTCTGTACCGCAACCATAACATTTAATATCTTTGTACTTTGAAGTATCACTATCACTAGACTTATTATCATTAGATTTATTAATATTAAGCTTTTCACACTTGTCTTTAGTGTGACCACTACGCTTGCAATACACACAGAACAACCTGGGTTTCCCACGTCTTGCATCTTGACCATCAACAGCTGTGCCAGTGGAATACGCAGGTGCTGCAGAGGCACGTGCGGGGACTGCAGTGGCACGCATAGGGTTAGAAGCGGGGCGCGCAGATTCCGAAGTCGTCGCGACGGATGTGTTGCAGCTCTCGGACTTGTGGTTTTCCTTTAACGAGTCCTCAATAGCGCGAGCTTTAATTAATAATTCGTCGAATGTACTGATAGCTGATCTATCTAATCTTTTCTTAATGCGGCGATCTAATAACCCATATACCATGTCCAACTCCACTCGTTCACACAGATCACCATGCGGAAGCTTTGCTAATAAAGCTCGAATTTTCGCAATAAAAAGATCTGTATTCTGCTGACCTTGAGTGGTTGAAAATATTTCGGAGTAAATCCTGAATGGCGGACGACGCTCGCCGAAGGCACTGCGCAATCTGTTTAGGGCCTCTTCCCAAGTTTTCGTTGAGTTTTTGACGCCTTGCCACCATGTTCCCGCCGATGAACCCAGTAACATAGAAAGTCCTAACATGGCGTTCTCGTCGCTTATGTTTAGGCACGCCTTGTATACTGAGATGGCATCAATAAAATTGTCAACAGACTCACCAGTATTTCCGTTGAAACGCGATGCACATTTCGCAAAATTATTTTTCATAATGGCGGAGACATTAACCTCGTTTGGTGTGGACGAACGTACCTCTCTCATTATTTGAGAATATAACTCAGCTTGAGACTGCTGCATACTCGTAATAAGCGTTGTAAGTGCTTCTTGTGTAAACACAACGTTATTATTTGTTGAGTTATTGCTATTTCCCTCCTGTACAGAACTATTTTGATCTAGCGATTGTCGTTTGCGCGGCATCTTGTTGGACGAACTTTATGCTCCTTATATACACGTTGGGCGTCAGTTGTAGTCGGGATGGAGCCAATAAGGAGCCAGGTGTAGTTGTCACATTCCTTTTAATAACGAATTTTACAATTAAGCAACAAATAAACTTAATTATTAAGACAATTATCGTAAATCGTGTATTACTCTTGGCGTTCGTTTCTCCGACTCTCCGAGCCGGTCGCGCGGGCCTGTGATTGGCTAGCGCTATGGGCGCGTTCGTAAATTAGTAGACGGAGAATAACGTCTCGGCGCCCTACCGCGTGTATTACGGAGAGGGAGTTTAGGATTATCCGCTACAATTATGTGTCATTACTTTGTGAATTTAATAAATTAAAAAAGAATTAAAAACTATATAAACAAAAATAAAAAGGTCAATAAATCCTGGTTAAGGGCGCTCTTAGGCGCCTTCATAATCAATCGAATTTATGTACCTTTTTTCAGCTATTACCCTCGCCGGACATTCAGCCGCTCCCGTGGTATGGTTGCTCGGCTTCTTGAACCGTGAGCAAGTCGCGCATTTTGCTCCCTCTGTCGTCTTTGTGCAGTCCTTCATTGTATGCCCTTGCTCTCCGTACTGCCCGCAGGTGTGTGTCAACTCCCTGCATGCTTTTGCTGCATGTCCATACTGATGGCACTTGAAACATCTAGTAACCAGCGTAAAATCTCTAACAGGGCAAGATGACCAGTTCACAAAAACCCTTTCGTTGGTTATCAGGACCTTACGTATGTTTTACCTGCAAACATACGTAAGGTCCTGATAACCAACGAAAGGGTTTTTGTGAACTGGTCATCTTGCCCTGTTGTTCGATCACATAGTTACAGGTCTCTGCGTCCCTCTTACCCGATTTGTGGCTTAGTCTAATCGAAGCCAGGAATGTTTCAAGGCTGTAACCGTGTATTTTGTCCACCAAGTTCTGGTGGTACAAACAAGTAAATACCTCCTTTTCCTGCATGGTCGCTGGTACTCCTCTCGCTCTCCACCTTGCTCGCGGCGATGGTTCGCTGCGCGGATGCGTGGGCGGCCGGCGCCTCCTTCTGCGAGCAAGTAATGCTCGTGAAGGAGGAGGCGGGGCGGGAGCGGCAGCGGGAGCGACGAAGGATCGCTAGACAAGCTGCTCGCGCACGAAGGCAACTCGGGCGTCGGAGGTCCATGAACGACCTCCGCCCCCCATGAGCGCCGGCCTGGGGGTGACAGGTGAAGCCGCCTGTCACCCTTGCAGAAGCAGGCCGCGGCGGGGCGCGCGTGGCGCGCCTCCCCGTTTCCGGGGATGAGTTGGGGACTCTGTGGTCCCCACACCCGAGAAGAGGGCCAGATCGTGAGAGATGGCCCTGGGTCGGCCGGGGTGCGAGGGATATGCCTGTCAACCTCACCTTCGGCAACCGAAACGACCCACAGGCGGCGTGCGTTTTAGTCGGTTCGAGTCCGACATAACCTCCTCCACCGGCTCCGGTGGGGAGGTATCCGTGGGGATTTTGCGCACGTAAAAAAAAAAAAAAAAATAACAATGAATCGTGGTTTCTTTTTGAGCTGGTCGTCTACGGTAAGGCCTGATTTTGTAAGTTGGGCTGATTGTTTTATCTTCTCGATGTCTCCCTTTGTGTCAGTGCTTATTATGACGCCGCCGTTCTTCGTCTTTCGTAGCCCTCTTACTTGCAACTTCATTTGCTCAGGGCAGATAATTTTTTGGACTAATGACTTAGTCTCGTCACTTGTCTTGTCCTTGTCATTGGGATAGATCGCCACTGAACTTGGCTTGTTTTGGGTATATATTGGTTATTTCCCTTTTTCAGCATATCAGCGAATGTTGCGGTGGTTTTGCTTTTAGTTGTGTCAACGATGGTCTCTTTTAGGTCACGCAGTTGCTTTGCAATGTCAAGTTGGTCTTGAAGGGCTTGGCCAGCTGAGCTAGCTTGGACGGCTTTCACTTTAAGTGACTGGTATTGTACCGCCATTTGGGAGGTTCCATTTGCCAATTTTCTGCACAAACTACTGATTCGCAGCTTCTGGTCCGAGTTCAGTTTCCCTTCTGTTGCTATATGGCATACCTCATTGAGGCACTGCTCAATAGAGCTCATCCAGTTCTGGATTTCCGGCGTCGATACCCATTCCGCCTGGAGTGCGCCTTGGTTCGTCACATTTGTTCTTTGCGTGGGGGCAGACGTTGGGGGCGGCGTGCGGGGATCCTGCTACCCTTATCAAAGGGACTGTCAGCCATGTTAATAACTGCTTTCAATTATAGCACATTCTACGTCCACCTAACAGATGTTTACCACTTCGCATTTGACACAGTTTTCACGATTACATATAGTTGTCGTAAACTAGGTCACGATTCAGCTAATTAAATACCTAATGTTTATTATATTAATATCTACACACACGTCTGTTCACAGTGAAGATCAAATGATATCAAACAAATGTCAAATAAAACAAATGTCATGACAAACTATACTAGAGTACCTATATACCTTCATAATCTACCTTTAACTTATGTTGATACCTACATTTACCTAGGAAAACAAAGTTCATTCAACCAAGATAACAACCTACAGGAAGTAGAGAGAAGAGTCAACATCACCTGGAAAAAGTTTTGGAGTCTAAAAGAAATTCTAAAAAGCGACATGACCATCAAGTTGAAAAGCAAAGTCATGAATACCTGTCTACTCCCCTCACTAACATATGCTTGCCAAACCTGGAAATTTACTAGGAAAGTGAAAAACAAGATTATAACATGTCAAAGGAGCATGGAAAGAAGCATTTTGAAGATTAGAAAGATCGAAAAAGTCCGCCATACCGACATAAGACAAAAAACTAAAGTCATTGACGCTCTCAGCTATTCACAAAAACTAAAATGGCGGTGGGCAGGACATGTGGCCAGACTTAGAGACAATCGCTGGACCAAAGAAACCACATCATGGCGAGGACCATCAGGCAAAAGGAGACAAGGTAGACCAAATACACGATGGACAGGTGACACTATAAAAATAGCCGGCGACCACTGGATACGAGTAGCAGAAGATAGAATAAATTGGCTATCTCTGGAGGAGGCCTTTACCTTCCACTGAGAGGGGTTTTTACAATAGAAATAAATATATTAAATAATTTACAACTACACATTTAATTTACAATTTACAATATTTTTGTAAACCTAATTATGAAACCAGTAAGAAATAAAAGGCTTTTTAATTATTTTTTATTTTTTTATTTATGCATGTATGTATCTATTATATTACGATAAGTAACCCACAGATACCGTATAATGTTTACAATTATAACAACGTGCTCCAGCTGTTGAACCACGATTCCAATACGAATATAAAATATTCTTCTATACAAGACACAAATTCGCTCCTGTATGGAATACTGCTCGCATCTCTGAGATGGTTCAGCAAAGTAGGTACTTACTTTTGTTCTGATGAGCTAAAGTCCGTCAAGCTAAGTGTCACCCAATGGTAGGTATGTGTAAGTAATGGTGACCCTCTTTTCTGAGGCTTTGCCTTCAGCTTACCATCAGGCAAGGCGAAGTCTTATTGACGTTTCCTATATAAAAAAAAAGAAAGAAAGTGATATGTAGCAATATTCTTGGATATTAAAAAAGTGTTTAACAAATTTGAAAAAATAGGGTCGTAGAAGTTGCCGGAGGCATATCCCTCGCACCTCAGCTGGCCATCTTCGGGTGTGAAGACCACGCAGTCTCCATTTAGACCCCGGGTATCTCGCACCGCCGCTGCACTTAACCACATACTTGATGATTCTGTTCATTATTACACTAGCTTACAGCCCAGCTTCGTATTTCCTTACTTTTCATATAATGCATGGGAATCATCTGCTAGATTTGTTGACATTTATGATCACTGCTCTGCTCTCTTAAGTAGTAGCATGAATATATATATTTATATATATGTACTATGTATATAAGTATGTATACATATATCTAAATAATATCTAAAACCTTCGTCAATAAATGGCTAGTCAACAAAAATAATCTTTCCATTTGTACCAGTAGTTTCTGATCAGTATCAAATTAATCGGGATATTTACCATATTGCATTGTTTCGAGTTGCCGATATTTTGGCGCTGTTGCAAGCACCATGATCACGGAGGAACGGTTGACAGTTGACGGTGAACAGAGAAAAAGTTTTTTAGAAGTAAATTGATTCTGATGTGAGTGACCGTGATAGTTTGAATATCTAAACAGTAGTTCCTGAGATTAGCGCGTTCAAACCAATAAACGAACAAACAAACAAACTCTTAAACTTCATAATATAAGTTTAGTAGAGATTGAAATATTCCATAGTTTCACTGGAAAGTAAATAACTACAGAATTTAGCTGACCGTTTTGCTTCTATTCACCTTTTGATGTGTATTCACTCAGTTTTACACCATTCGTTAGTGTAAATGACTTGTGCGAGGGATATGCCTGTCAACCTCACCTTCGGCAACCAAAACGACCCACAGGTGGTGTGCGTTTTAGTCGGTTCGAGTCCGACATAACCTCTTCCACCGGCTCCGGTGGGGAGGTATCCGTGGGGATTTTGCGCACGTAAAAAAGAAAAAAAAAGTGTGAATGACTAAAGTAAGTCGAAGTGACATCAAAGTCATACAATTCCCGAAACAATATATTCACTAAAATAGCATAATTAGCCACACCAAATTTATTACACATTTACATTAAAGTATCTCTTATTTAAATAAACATGCATACACTATTATTTATTATTCATGCAAGCATGTTCTTTTATATTAATAACATAACATAAATAAATAAACTCACGCCTATATCCCCGAAGGGGTAGGCAGAGGTGCTAGCACCCACATTTCGCCAGTTTATGTTTAGGTCCAAAAGTAATAGGTGTTCTAAAGCATCGAAAAGTCATTGGTGTGTGCCATGGTAAAACCTGGGATCGAACCCGAGACCTCGACTCAGCAGTCCATTACCCATACCACTAGGCTGCCACGGTTATTTTATATTAAAACGCCATACAAAATGTAAACAGCTAATTTAAAATATCCAAAACAAAATATTAAATAAATTATAAGTTGAAAACAGAATAATATTTAACATAAACTAATAATCTTATTATATACATACATATAATCACGCCTTTATCCCTGGAGGGTTAGGCAGAGGTGAATTAACACCCACATTTCACCAATAATTGTATTCGGTCCCACGTAATAGGGGGTGAGCCTATTGCCGTATTCCGGACACTATTGTTGACTCGAGCCATGCATCTGAGGCTGAGTCTGGGCTGTATATTCTGTCTGATGTTAAACATGCCCTATCCCTTAGTCGCCTTGTACGACACCGCATGGGAAGAGATGGGGTGGCCCTAATTTTACTCTGCCGGAAACCACGCGGCATATGAATATAATATATAAGTATTTATTGACATGAGTACGTACTCATGAGCAAGTAAGTATCGATTGTCATTCATAATATGTACTGGATAGGCTAGTAGAAGGAAAGGAATAAATGCATTCATTCATATGAGAAAAGGATTGTCTTGAGGTGTGGGTACCTGCGCGTATAACTTACGAACGACTGCATCAAATTGAATATTTGGATTGGATTGGATTGAAAATTCTTTGTCCGCACTTATTACCCAAAAAGGGAGGCTTTTTGGGTAATCGTACGTGCAGAGTTACTGTCTAGAGCAGCCAGCCTAGCTCCGCCCTGAAACGCAGAACCTTTCTGGGGACTTCACAGGCTTCGCGGAGCGACCTCACTGTGCCGGGAATTTGTGATCGTTGGTGGACTACTGCCGCACATTCCTGTATTACGTGGGTGGCCATATTTTTGGCAATGAAGCATCCCCTGCAGAGGGGGCTGTCCTTTACTCTCATTTACGCATTTCTCGGTTTTTTCTTTACTCACTCACCATAGTCACCAACACTATTATCGGTAAGTACCATATTATGCACGGCACTTACGGGCAAATACGTTGCATTGCACTGACTGGCTTACTCGTTGCAAATGAGGGGATATGTGATTGCAACTTTTGATTTTAATGTTACATCACAATGTGATGTAAATCAAATATTGTAACTTGTAAATAATGTCTTACGCAACCCAAGCCAAGCTGCAGTGCAGTGACCAATGACAGCGTCGAAGCGGCTGGAATGTTTGCGCGGGATTTTTAAAATATATGAGCGCGGCGTCAGCGCTGCTTAGCGGCCCCATCTGAAAACCAGCGCTGCGCATACTCTCAGTGTGCGTAGCATTTAATGCTGAGATGGGGCCCTATTTTGGGTTCACACAGTGTGAGATATACTAGGTTAAGGTTAGTTGTAAGTATAGTTCATAAGTATTTAAGAAACACTGTGAGAAGCAAAATAAAAAATTTCTTTCTTACTTTCTTTCTTTACACCGATGGTGTACAGGTGCTTGTTGAGGGAGCAGCGGCCCGTTATGGTCCTTATAACATTTCTTAGACTTTTTCTGTCTAAGTTTAGAAGACGTCTCGTGAGACGTTGATTACCGACGGTATGGGCATTTTTGATTGCCTGCAGTCGGTGGTTTGTATCAATCTTTTCGTACCAAAATTTACACATGCTCTGCGTTCAACTCAACTTTTTAAATTTTTGGAACTTTTAGGTCAAGTGGATAAAGTGCTACAAGTGCTACTCTATGCAAAATTTTAAATATAAATTTGAACGATCGAGTGTGGCTTCAGGCGTCCCTTCGAGTTCGTCTCGGGGGCCTCGGCGTTTGCAAAATTGCAGATGTAAGTATGCCAGCATTTTTGTCGTCAGTCTATGGCACTGAAGAATTAGTCAGACAGTCAAATTCTATCTCCTTCACTGATTAAGGTCGATTAAGGTCGAAGCTGTAAATGCTTGGAAAATGACTTGTCCAACTGCCGCCATGCCCGCCAACCCATCTTCCCAAAGGCAATGGGATGAGCCGCTCAGTATTGGTGTTAAAAAACATTTAATTAGTACAGCTACCAGCGCTGCTGAGCGCGCTCGCCTATTGGCTGTGGGTGAATGGGAATCTGGTGTATGGCTCCAGGCACTTCCTTCGCCCAACATTGGAACAATGTTGGACGACACGACCTTCCGCATTGCGACTTGCCTACGTTTGGGTGCACCGTGTGTTTCTCCGCATCGGTGTCTCTGTGGAGAAGCTGTCGATAGCCTTGGACATCACGGATTGTCTTGCAGCAGGAGCGCAGGCCGCATGTCCCGACATGCAAACATTAACGACATTATCCGTCGAGCTCTTGTCACCGCCGGCGTGCCAGCTATACTTGAACCTGTTGACTTGGCTCGCGACGATGGTAAGAGACCGGACGGCATGTCGTTGATGCCTTGGAAGATGGGTAGGCCTTTGGTGTGGGATGCAACTTGCGTCGACACCTTGGCGCCTTCCCATCTTCCAAGTACGATGGATTGCGCATGCGCTGCTGCTGCATCAGCGGAGACTCTCAAACGGCGCAAATATACCAATTTAACTGGTAATTATATTTTTAAGCCGTTTGGAGCCGAAACGTTGGGTCCGTGGGGTCCAAGCGCGCGCGCGCTATTCAAAGAAATAGCGAAGCGACTAATCGACGTTTCCCGTGACCATAAGGCTGGCCTTTACCTCGCTCAAAGAATTGGCATCGCCGTTCAGCGTGGTAATGCCGCCAGCCTCTTGGACACGGTACCAGTAGAGATCGATGGGGAGGAATTTTTCGATGCCTAAAATTACAGTCTCCCTCTTTTTCTCTATTCCGTTTTTGTATATATTGTATAGTTAGCATAGTTTTATATAAATTTGTAAGTAATTGTATATTATAAAAGCATATTTTATGTACCTAAACTGAATAAAAAAGCATCTTTGGTTGTGTAGTTCCGCAGATTTCTCACGTGTCCAGTAGCGGAACTGTGAAAATGGGATCGGTACCTAGTGGTGGTAGCGGGCCAGCAACAGTCGTACCGGAGCCCCTCCTTGCGAGTTCGTCTGCGTCATCATTGCCGTAGGACCCACTGTGCCCTTTTATCCACTGTAACGTTACTGCATTATGAGTGGATACTTGTTCAGGGCAGTTTGACATCAAATTGTATACTTAGGTATACTCTTTTTATTGTGTTCGTTATTTTCAAGACAAGGTTTGTATAAGAGAAAAAAAACTGAAGAAGTACCTCCGCCCTACAGAATACCGCGGCTATAATAATCTCGTGTTGTGTTTCCGGTGGTGAGTAGGGTAACCAAAGCTCACTGGAGAGATTTTGTGATGTCAGTGGGAAGACCAAAAGCTTGTCCTGCTTTGTCTTTTACAGTGACGCCACAGAAACTCTTGTGTACAGGGTTGGCAGCGCAAGTGTGACTCCCTTGGCGTAGCACACAGGTCGTGTGCTTGTCTGCCAACCATGTGGTATAAAAAAAGGTGCAGAGGGGACCAGTATCTGTTTTCCTTGCGGAGGAGAGGGGGTAGAGTCAGCTAGTAATAGATAAAAATCAGCTCTATGAACATGCTTGCGCGCATATCCCCGCCGCGTGCTATCTGAACTATTCAATTAACATAGTTAGATCTCACAGCATGATTCTTTGTTACTTGTGTAAATATCTATAATGTGCGTGTTATCTCCGTAGGGTACATAATAAAACTGATATATCACCGCGTGATGGGTCACCAAAGCAAGAATGTTGAACTGTCACGTTTGTTGCCACGCGCGCAGTCGCGAACTTTAAATTGTTATAAATACTAAATTGGTTTAAAACTTATCTGACCGACAGAAAGCAATGTGTTAAAGTTGGAGGTCAAGAAAGCGGACTTCTCACCGTTAATTTCGGCGTCCCCCAGGGTAGTATCTTGGGCCCGACCCTTTTTGTCATGTATATGAACGATATGCACGAGAGTGTGGAAGCAGAAATTATCTGTTACGCTGATGACACAGTGGTTATCTATAAGGGTTCTTCTTGGGCTGAGGCGTTCTCAAAGGCTGAAACGGGGATAGCACAGATTTCAACATGGTTGCAGCATAACTTATTAACACTAAATACCAAGAAAACCAAGTACATATGCTTTCACAAAACCGCAGCATCAGGTCCAAAACAAAACCCTAAAATCAAACTGCATATGTGTTTGAACCAGACGCGCTGCAACTGTGAAGAGCTTTTAAAAACTAACAACATTAGGTATCTCGGAATACTGCTTGACGAGCGTCTTAGCTTTGGTAAACACATAAATTTAATATCATCTCGAGTGCGGAAAACTGCTAACATTATGAAACTACTTCGACCTTCAGCATCACCAGAGGTTTTAAAACAGGTTTATTTTGCCCTAACACAGTCAATTTTATCTTACTGTGTAGCTTGCTGGGGTGGTGCACAAAAAACTTTCATGATGCAGGCAGAAATAGCGCAACGATGTGTTTTAAAAACCATGCTCAAAAGACCCTTCATGCACCCAACAACTGAGCTTTACAATGAAAGTAAAGTATTAACTGTGCGTCAACTGTTTGTCCTCAAAACAATACTGAGAGTCCATCGCGCAATTATTAACACTGAGGAACACAGTAAACTGCTTGAGCGTCGCGTTTATAGGTTACCATTGCCAACCATTAAAACCAGTTTTGCTAGACGGTTCAGCCCCTACAAGGATCGATATTTATACAACAAAACGGCAAAGTGGTGCGATATAAAGATGTGTTCCGTTAGGGAGGCTAAGTTTACAGTCACACAATGGTTGCTTACTCTAACATACAGCGATACAGAATACCTAATGGTACACTTGGTTTGACAACCACGCACTTTTTTATTGGGACAAGATCAACGTAACGGGTCGCACAATATCAAACATTACATTACAATACACTGCACTACACTCGACTGCACCGCACTACACCGCACCACACAACACCACACCACATTACACTAAACATATATTTACCTATCTTATACTAGTTTATATTATATAACGTCTGCTGTAATAATAACCTAACAATGTGTTTGTTTTTTTTTTTTTTTTTTTTTTTTGTTATGATTGTTTGTTTATTTATATGTTTAAATCTGAGATGAACTGGCAGACTGTAACACTGTACAATAGTGTAATGATAATCTTCTAGTGTAAATAACGACAACTACTTAGATACTGAACAACAATGTATAACAGATAATGTAGTTACGTATTTGGCACCCACAGGACAGGCTTGCCTAGTGTGGGGTCAGCGGCAATGAATGGTAAACTTTGTATTTTTGGCAATAAATTATTATTATTATTATTATTATAATATTCACGGCTGTAAATCCCCGAGGAGGTAGGTAGAAGTGAACTCACATTTCGCTAACTGTGCTAGGATTTTCGATTTTTTTTTACGTAAGAAGCTATTTTTATTAGTATTAAAATAAATATGCTATTATAATATACAATTACTTACAAATTTATATAAAACTATGCTAACTATACAATATATACAAAAATGGAATAGAGAAAAAGAGGGAGACTGTAATTTTAGGCATCAAAAAATTCCTCCCCATCGATCTCTACCGGTACCGTGCCCAAGAGGCTGGCGGCATTACCACGCTGAATGGTGATGCCAATTCTTTGAGATGCTGTAAGAAGCTAGGGTGAAGAACCAAAAATGGTGGCGCTTGGCAGCGTGCGGTAATGGACTGTATTGCGGGAAGTAGCTAACTGTTCTATTGACGCTTTACACACAAAACAAGACAGGTGGCCGGGCTGCCGCGGATTCGATCCAGGCAGTGAATGCAGCCCGAGAAATTAGGAGAGGATGCACTAACCTTCACGACACACGTGTTTTCATCGCAGCCGGTACACGGATCTTCTCTTCCTTGCTCAGGAGCTGCCGTCAGCATCACTAGATCGCTTGAGGAACACACGAGAGGCACAATCCGATCGGTAAAGGTCTATGAAGACCTTAACATACGAGCCTACATTCTAGATGAGGTTCTGACTATCCTAAAATGGTGATCCCTACCTTGATGGCCATAAAAGATACTTTATTACGCCTCGCTCAAAAACCCGACATCGCTTGCATCAGGGACGGTCCCAGGGGGACATGACCTCCCCACCCCCGCAAATCGAGCACGTCGAATTAAAAAGTCATCTAAAATAATGTTTAATGCAAATTTTTGCCCCTAGTTGCGCCTTTAAAGGTAGCACCAGGTGCTCATAAAGTTTCTATGAACGTTTTGCTGCATAATCGGAAGAATGCTGAAGGATATTTACGAGGGGACCCCCCCCCCCCAAGTTCAGGCTACGACCGCGCCTGCTCCCTCAATAGCGTGATAGCGTCAATACGCTATCACGTCGCTATTGCCCCATCAAGAACGGTATTGGCCTTGGCTGAACGGAACTGCTGATAGCGCTAAAACGTGCTCTTTCATTTAAACTGAGTCAGAGCAGAGAATAGATAATGGCACTGACGTAGGTGGTCTGGGTGAATTTCGACATGTGTATATTACATAGTTTCACTTACGAAAATTTAATGCACGTGGCAGCTACTGCCATCTGACTGGGAGCTCAAGAAGAAGTGATCACTGGCCACCCCAAGAAGAAAGTATGTGCAAGAGCGTCACACGTGGGCTAGGTGTGTCAGCTAGCATATGGCATGTACTAGGGCACAAAGACCTTATTGTCATACACTCTAAAAGTGTCCCTTTCATTCACAGAAAGTTCAGTTGTGAAACTGAACTTCCTTAACCGGCTACGAACATGGACTGTACTGTGATTCCTCTGTGCATTCCCGGGTTTGCCGGAAGAGGGCGCAACTTTGAGTTTGTGTATACAATAAAGATAGATAAATCTTTATTGTCATCATCATCATCATCATTAAAATCATCCTCCTGCCCTTAGCCCAACATTATTTGGGGTCGGCGCAACATGTGTTAACCATATCATTATTCCCACAGTCCATCCACTATCACATCACACATCCGTATCCGTAGGTTTTCTGTGATTGGTGCTACTCTTAAACTTCCTCTAATATATTCATTCCTAATCTTTTTTTTTTTTTTTTTTACGTGCGCAAAATCCCCACGGATACCTCCCCACCGGATCCGGTGGAGGAGGTTATGTCGGACACGAACCGACTAAAACGCACGCCGCCTGTGGGTCGTTTTGGTTGCCGAAGGTGAGGTTGACAGGCATATCCCTCGCACCCCGGCCGACCCAGGGCCATCTCTCACGATCTGGCCCTCTTCTCGGGTGTGGGGACTACAGAGTCCCCAACTCGTCCCCGGAAACGGGGAGGCGCGCCACGCGCGCCACCGCCGCGGCCTGCTTCTGCCAGGGTGACAGGCGGCTTCACCTGTCACCCCCAGGCCGGCGCTCATGGGGGGCGGAGGTCGTTCATCGACCTCTGACGCCCGAGTTGCCTTCGTACGCGGGCAGCTTGTCTAGCGATCCTTCGTCGCTCCCGCTGCCGCTCCCGCCCCGCCTCCTCCTTCACGAGCATTACTTGCTCGCAGAAGGAGGCGCCGGCCGCCCACGCATCCGCGCAGCGAACCATCGCCGCGAGCAAGGTGGAGAGCGTGAGAACCCTCACTCCCAGGGCCGCCACAAGCTCCCGCCTCGGCGTCTCCCACGCCGGACACTCGGTGAGCGTGTGCGGACCTGAGTCCTCGCTCGCGTCGCAGTGATGGCACTCGGACGTTGGCTCTTTGTGCATCCGACGCAGATACTTTCCGAAGCATCCGTGCTCGGTGATCATCTGCGTCAGACGGTACATTCCTAATCTTATCCATTCTTGTCACACCACACATCCATCTCGATAAATTACAAATAAATTACAGTACATTTACGAACAAGATATGAAATAGGTACAAATGGCGGCCTTATCGCTGTAAGCGATCTCTTACAGGCAACCTATGACATACATAATAAAATAAATTAAAAATATGTTTCTTTCTCGTTTGATAACTTGCTGCGAAAGCAATTTTTTTCTCTGTTCGTAACTGGTGACCAAAACAGAATTACACAAGTAAATATTTTCTTTTTTAAAATTTCAGCTAAAGATTCCGTGTTACTTCCATTCGTCTTCGTGTGGTTAGCCTGACCAAATTTAAAAATAACTTCTGTGACGACAAGGCGTTCTTAATTAAGAATATCCGAGCCAGTAGATGACTTTTTTACATTCAACGAGAAAGAAAATTCATTAAGATCGTTCAATATGTCGATTATGTACAGATCATTAAGAACTACAGTCAGCATCTAAACCAGATGATCAATTGTAAATTTCGAAAATTACATACTTTTGTAAGCAAAGTTTTTTGTTCTCCATTTTCATTTCCAAATTATGATTCAAATTTTCATGCAGAAATTTTGTCATTTTACCTGAATATGTTCATTGAATTATGCTGCTAACTGTCCTTCACACATGATCACTCCATTAAGAGCACGTACCAAATTGTTCAATTTCATCGCGTCGCGGACGCTATGCTAATTAAACACGTTTTATAGTCAATGATATTTTATAAACTATAGATACGACATGCAGCAACATACATACATACATACAATCACGCCTTTATCCCCGTAGGGTTAGGCAGAGGTGAATTAACACCCATATTTCACTAATCAATAAATTCGGTCCCACGTAATACGGGATGAGCCTATTGCCGTTTTACGGGCAGGAAAATCGCGACTTTCAAAAATTGCGCAAACATAATAATTTAAAAATGGCAAGTATGAAATCATACTTATAGCTACTTACTTGCGTGACAAAATAATAGGTAAGTACGTCATTATTATTTATTTATATGAATTATGTTATTGCGTGGTTCCCGGCAGAGTAGAATTTGGGCCACCCTATCACTTCCCATGCTGTGTAGAACAAGGCTACTAAGGGATAAGGCTGTTTAACATCAGACAGATATATACAGTCCAGACTTAGTCTCAGATGCATGCATATTTATAATCACGCCTTTATCACCGGACGGTTAGGCAGAGGTGAATTAACATCCATATTTCACCAATCATTCAATTTGGTCCCACGTAAAAGGGGGTGGGGCTATTGCCGTCTTCCGGGCACTATTGTTGACTCAGACCATGCATCTGAGGCTGAGTCTGGGCTATATATATCTGTTAATTTAGGTACTCAAGAAGAAACAAGAAAGTATAATTAAATCTTCTTTTAGATTGGGCAAAATCAACTAAAAAAACATTAAACTTTTTAAAAATCAGGCAAGATCATCTAAAAACAAAAAAAAATAAAATAATGTGTACCTAATCTCTTACATAATGTTCAATCACGTACACAAAGCCCTTTCATTCAAGTACGTAACTAATTTCTCGCAACCAATTCAAAAATAATTTCGAGCGTCATTATCGTTGATCTGTGGCAGGCGGAAGTGACTCCTCTTGTGAAAATGTCCATTGTCTATGATAACAACTGACCATCGGGACGTGGGCGATTTGCTAACTACCAAAGTCGTATAAAAAATATAAATTATCCAAACTTAATCATCATCATTATCTTCGTGGCGATTTCCCCGTTGCGTCCAACATTTGCACTTCAGAGCCCGAGGTCCGGTAGGCCGCGGTAACCACTTTCCATCATGTGGGCTCGACTGCCACCTAAGTGGTATAAAAAAGGTCCACCGATTAGCTCTGCAGTGAACCTCGATGATTTATTATAAATAAAAGTAGCCTGAATTACTTATTGAATATATCAGCTATCTAAAAATCGCCACAGCCGTTTAGGAGATTACCCGGAACAAACAAAGAGAAAAAAAGTTTCAAGGAGAGCTCCTGTTCATGAATCTAATCCCATTTCGAAAATTTTGTAACTAAATAACAAAATAGCTGTGTGTTTGACGCAATGACTTGGAGTCAATCCATCGACAGATTTGTCAAGTCGTTGCATTTTGACCTAGATAGATTCGACATTTATACCTAGATAGATTCGACATTTTCACCTAGATAGATTCGACATTTTTACCTCGATAAATTCGACATTTCTACCTCCAATCAATCAATCAATCAGCCCACTGCAGTCCACTGCTGGACATAGGCCTCTCCCAATGTGCGCCATTTTCTCCGATCCTCCGCCTTCCGCATCCAGTCTGTCCCAGTCGCCTTTTTCAGGTCGTCCGTCCATCTGGCTAGGGGGCGTCCTACCTTTCGTTTACTTTCTCGAGTCACTCTAGGACTCGTTTGCTCCAACGGCTATCTGTCCTTCGGCAAACGTGGCCAGCCCACTGCCACTTCAACTTGCTTATTCTGTGGCCTATGTCGGTAACTTTGGTTCTCTGTCGGATAACCTCGTTCCGAATTTTATCCTTCAAAGAAACTCCAAGCATAGCTAGCTCCATAGCCCCCTGCGCGACTTTTAAGCTATGGACCAGCCCCACTGTAAGTGTCCACGTTTCGGTACCGTAAGTCATAACAGTTAGGACGCAGTGTTCAAAGACCTTTGTTTTAAGGCATTGCGGTAGGGGTGAAGAGAAAACTCGACGTAGTTTGCGAAATGCTGCCCAACCCAGTCGGATCCTTCTGGCTAGTTCTTTCTCGAAGTTGTTTTTACCGAGCTGGATAATCTGCCCCAGGTAGATATATTTTTGAACAACTTCGAGTGTCGCCCCTTCGATGGCAATCGGTCTCGGTGCAACATGTTCGTTGAACATAATTTTGGTTTTATCCAAGTTTACACCGAGGCCGACGCGTCGAGAAGCTCCATCTAGGCTATGCAGCATTTCGCCCAGTTGTTCCAACGATTCCGCTACTATGACGATGTCGTCGGCGAACCGAAGGTGTGAGATGTACTCACCGTTAATGTTTATACCCCGCCCAGTCCAATCCAGAGTTTTGAAGACGTCCTCCAACGCGTTGGTGAATAGTTTGGGGGATATAACATCTCCCTGTCTCACTCCACGTTGGAGGCTAATAGGTTTCGTCTTCTGGTCTTGGAGCTGGACGGACATTGTGGCAGTGTCATACAAGCATCTCAGCACCTCGATGTATCGCCAATCGACACGACACCGCTGCAGGGCATCCAGAACTGCCCAGGTTTCGATGGAGTCGAAGGCTTTTTCGTAGTCCACAAACGCCATACACAGCGGCTGATTGTATTCTTGGGCCTTTTCTACAATCTGCCGAACATTATGGATGTGGTCCACTGTGCTATAACCTTTTCGAAACCCGGCTTGCTCCGGTGGTTGGAACTCGTCAAGCCAGTCGTCACAAATCGTCTTGCGGGTAACAAGACGATTTGTGACGACTCTCGAGAACAGCTTGTAGACATGACTCAGGAGTGAGATGGGCCTGTAGTTCTTCAGCAAGGTCTTATCTCCTTTTTTGAAGAACAGTATCACCGCACTCCCGATCCATGCCCTAGGTGTTAGACCTTGTGGGATGACAGAATTAAAGAGGCTTGCTAGCTCTTTCAGGATTGGAGCTCAGCCTGCTTTCAGGAGCTCAGTAGTAATTCCGTCATCACCTGGGCACCTGTTGTTTTTCAGTTGTCTGAGAGCCGCCTCCAACTCGCATTGCTCGATATCGGCTATCTCCTCGGTGTAATGGCGCGTGAGTGGGGCTCTGTGGTCTTCAACGCTGTGTCCCGTAGGTTTAATCGTCCGTGATGCATATAGCTGTCCATAGAATTTTTCGATCTCATCGAGAATCTCGAACCTTGAGGCAGTCATTTTACCATCCGCAGTTTTAAGTTTCGTCAGATGGGGCCTCCCCAACTGCTGAGCGAACACTTTCGACCCCCTATTTCGCTCAATCGCCTCTTGGACGATATGGGTGTTGTAGCGTCGGAGGTCGCGTCTAATCAGCTTTTTAATTTGTCGGTTTAAGGCTCTCTCATCTGACGAAGACGACGGTGTGGATGACTTCTCACGTCTCTTTTTCATAAGTTCGAGAGTCTCAGGAGAGAGCTTGGACTCTCGCTGTTTGCGTTTCCTGGGAAAGAACTTTCGAGACACTTCCTGTAATGTTTTGACCACTATGTCGGTTTTCTCGTCAATGCCGTTTGTGGTTTCCAGTGTTGCGAAACGATTTTGAAGTTCCAATTGGAACTTTTCGGACCCTAGAGTGACTTGGAGTGGCGTAGGTCGGAGAGTAGACCGTATCATTCGGAATCTTTCAGCCTTGATGTTGATATTTAGAGAGCCTCGGACAAGTCTGCGATCGCTTCCGGTTTTAAACTTGTTGATCACAGAGACGTCTCTAAATATGTGCTTACTGTCCGTTATCAATAAGTCTATCTCGTTTCTTATCACATAGTCCCGACGTTGCCAAGTCCACTTCCTGTGGGGATTTTTCTTAAAGAAACTATTCATTAAGAAGAGCCCCTGCGCCTCGAGGAAGTTGACTAGCATTTGTCCCCTGTGATTTCTGCACCCCACACCATAAGGTCCGATTTTCGTCTCACCGCGTTCTTGTATTCCCACTTTAGCATTGAAGTCCCCCATAACAACGTTGTAAGTGGCCTTGGCGGTGTGATTCATTGCCTTAGCAATATCTTCATATACGGCCTCGGCACTTTCGTCGGGGTGAAGCGAGGTCGGCGCATATACCTGTATCACCTTCAGCGAACGACTGTTCGTGATTTTTACGATAAGTTACGCTACCCTGTTCGACACACTACCGATTTCAACAACGCTGCTAATGAGGTCCTTTTTTACCAGAAAACCGACACCTCCCTGGGAGAGCTGTTCACCTTCTCTGAAGTAGAACAGGTCGCCTGACTCAGTGGTTGTCGTGTCCTCCCCCTGTCTGCGGATCTCGGACAACCCTAATATATGCCAATTTATGCGACCTAGTTCTACCTCTAGTTCCGCGAGGTGCATGTCCAGACGAAGTGTGCTGCAATTGTACTTTGCCAGTAGTAGTCGCCGGTTTCGATAGCCTCCCGTAGCCCGGAGATTCTTCGCACCCCCCGTCCCGCCGTTACCCGAACCGCTACCTTGGCTGGGAATAGCGGGACCGCCGGGAACTGGGGGCCTTTTGTTGTGGTGTCTATTCATTTGGGAGGGTTTAGCCTACTATTGCCACGCTGGCCAGACGGGTTGGCAACGGGTTTGTTCTCGAGTTTTCCTTCTCTCAGGTCTTTCTTACCTCGGCAGAATATCGGCCAGGAGCCGCAACTCCTCCCCTAAATTTAGAGGAGGAGTGGCCGCTTCTGTTGCCCAACGTGCACCGCGTGGAGGTTTTCTACCTCCATGTAGTCGACATTTTTACCCGATAGATTAGACATTTGTACATTTTAAAGATTCAATATTTTTACCCCGATAAATTCTATATTTTTACCTCGATAGATTCGACATTTTTACCTCGATATAATCGACATTTTTACCCGATAAATTCGACATTTGTATATTTCATAGATTCAACATTTTTATCCCGATAGATTCTATATTTTTACCTCGATAGATTCGACATTTTTAGACATGAAGAGCTCTACTTTCTGTCCATTATCATGGGATTGTGTTTTAATACAGCGTCTGTAGCTTAGCATCTGAAAGTTGGCTAACACAAGCAAAGTATCTTATTTGGTGGGGGGTTCGGGATAATACTAGTACTTAATTTGGGTTATTTATTTATCACAAACAATGTTTTATATTTTGTAGGATACATCGGTTCAACATGCAAAATATTTCAATTGTCATTCATCAATGAAGTCCATTAATTTATATACGTAATATAAAACTAAAATTCAATTCTATGAATGTATGATTAATAGTCCGATACAATTTGAATGAACTGTGATACAATTTCAATCAAAATCAGCAACTAAAAATCAATATGCATATTTTTTTCTTTATATTATATATTCATTACCAGTAAAAGTCAAATTCAATAAATCCATTAATAATATACCAAAATTTATCAATTTTCTGACAGTACTGCTGATTACTTTTAGCTTTGACTTCGAAGTGGAAGAGTCTGGCGACAGACGTTCCCGGGAAGCCAATGTAAACCAAATCAAGAGTAACTAAGCAGGTGAACGGAGGAGAGAGTAAATGAAGCTTTGGATGCGACTGAGGCAGATGATGAGAATATCAGATAAAACCCCAGCGAAATGTGGTTGGGTTTAGCTATACAAACGGACGTACAGACGGACAACGATGTTATACGGTCCTATAAGGGTTTCGTTTTTTTACTCCAGTACGGGTCCCTAAAAAAGTTTAGATTCATAAATAAATAAGCAATGAAATTAAAAAAAATATGCTGATACATACCATATAATGACAAAAATACACATTATTTTGTTGCTCGTTCTTTGAATCGAAGTTGTGTAGTTATTCGTTAAATTATGACAGTTGTAAGTTCTAAATACCGAGGGGCAAAAAATGCAAAGAAATTAAAAAGTAAAATTAAGATGGCATCCTCACCGGTGAAGTGGAACCGCTGAGCCTCAGAAAGGACTTTGCCCCACCCTGTGTGTTTTACCGCCTGTTCTGTACAATGGTTTAAGTTCAGAATAATTGTTACGCCTAATGCCCATAGCTACATTCTGTCATCTCACCACTCGCCATAGGCAGAGAGTCCATCCTCACACATTACGACCGGGAACGGTACACACTGTGCAGTATGAAAGGAACTGCATTCCACCCTCGCGCAAGCTGTGGAATGACCTATGCTGTGGTTTCTCCAGGCGACTACACTATGAGGTTCCTCAAGAAGAGCATTAGAAGATTCCTGCAGGGTTCGCAGCACGATCGTGACGCCCCTGGTATTGCACTCGTTTATAGGCTACGATAACGACTTTCTATAAGTGGGCCGTGTGTTTGTCTATCACCTCAGTGGTATAAAAAATATTAATTAGGTAGGTACTTATTCGATAATATTGAGTTGCAGACGTTAAAATTTGCCGCGTGGTTTCCGGCAGAGTAGAATTTTGGACCACCCCATCTCTTAGTCTAGGGATAGGGCTGTTTAACATCAGACAGATATATACAGCCGAGACTCACCCTCAGATGCATGGCTCGAGTCAACAATAAAGCCCGGAGAGCAATAGGCTCACCCCCTATTACGTTGGCCCGAATACAATGTTTAGTGAAATGTGGTTGTAAATTCATCTATGCCTATCCCTCCGGGGATAAAGGCGTGATTGTATGTATGTTTTCCAAATTAATAATAAAGAAATATTTTTTCCGTAGTGCACTGTCGCGATTCTGGTTGCTGCTTATAATGCCTTCATCATCATATTTTTGTCGCCATTTTAGAGTACAGCCAATATATTTATAGTTTGTAATACATTTTTTATTCCTACTAGTACCTAATGTGTGCTAAATGCCAGTAGTTTACATAGAAGTCATTGCCTGGGAACAATAAAGTCACACTGTACTTATTACATTGTCATTATCCTGTCCAAATAACTAAGTAGGGCCCTAGCACAGATACGATAATAAAATTCTGTCCCTACTGAGTTATTCACATTAATATCGCATGTACTGAGTGGAGTTTGAACCTGTGACGTCACAAACGTAATGCCGGACATCTTAGTCATTCATTAAGCATCGTTTATTATTCTATAGATTGGTGAACTCTTCTAGTTGTGAGACCACAAGATTCGTTATTTAAAATAGACATTTAGAAGTTTAAACATGCTGCGTCATTCCAGAAATTGACGGTTCGCGAAAAGAACAAAGTGAAATACATATATTTAGGACAGAAGTTCCTCACTCCCGTATCAGCTCGCGTTTGAGGCAGTCGTTACGAAGCATTGTTGAAAACAAAACAAACTGTCGTGATAAATGATAAACAAAAACATGTGTTGTGCGGTGTGACCAGTTGAATAAGGAACTAAAAGTGTTACTATTTTTATATTGGTCGGATGTGTTTGTCAAGTGCATTATGGCTCGGATTTCGGTACGTGTTATAAAACCTATTTAGATTTGTTTTATTTGAAGCAATAATTAGAGGATAAAGCTACCAGTCTTTCGTCTAAATACACTAATAGAGGCACTCAGAATACAGAAACTGTATTATGAGTAAAGACAAAAGACAGAAAGTTTGTTGCATTGAAACAAAATTATGTATTTTGTAGTATATAGGTATTTAAACTATCATTATGTATACTATAATTATATTGTAGTATTCGATATTTTTTTAATTATGACAGTAATTCAAATACAAATCCAAATTGCCATTGCCAAATGTCTGATTTTTGCCGAATTTCATTAATACTTATATTATCAATATTATTAATAGTTAGTATTTATAAAGTTTTAATAGTTACTAATAGTTAAAAATTAATAGTTAATGATTAACATTTGTTAATAGCTTAGTTATTCTTTCCACAAAACACTATACATACCTACCTAATATGTTAAAAGGATAAAAAAATATTTTTATTTAAAATTTTAGGGTTTGGTAAATTGTTATGGCTTATATCCTCAAAGTGATTAAATTATTTAGATACATATTTTACGCAGCAGTCGTAGGTACAAAGGGATATCGGTATACTTAAATGCAGCTATTTTTATATTAAAAAAAAGTTAACGGAAATATCACTCATTGAAATAAAAGTTAACGGAAATATCACTCATTGAAATAAAAGCATTTTTTAAAGGATTCTGTCGCGATAAGTACTTTTCAGCAGTTATGGTCGCTGGCGCCGCAATGCTTCAAATATATATTTTTTTCAGAATTTGGAACCGAAATTTTAATATTCCCTAGCTAAGCTAAATTGCTTGTGTAAGGAGTGGATTCACGTCTGTAGTGGCCAGGATTCGTACCCGGTATCTCTCGATTGAAAAATAAAAATATACATATATGCTTCAAAATGTGTGACAAAGTGATAACTTCAATAATTATTCACCCCGCGACCATGGCTGTTGAAATATAGACAAAACTTCGGGTTAAGTATAACATATTACTGTATTAAGTATTGATTTATTCAGTTTAGGTACATCAAATATGCTATTATAATAAACAATTACTTACACTGTATTAAGTGATTTTATTTCAATGACTCACCTCTTCATCTTATTGGTGGTTCTAATTTTAAACGTCAATGAAATTCTCTGTGTTTAAAAATATACACGAAGGACAAACAGATATCTTTTAGTAGGTATCTGTAGCCACAAAGTTTTGATTTATTAAATAATTCAATAAGGTAGCAAACAAGGTCATGACCAACTTGCCAGGATGGGTTATTGAGGTTCAATAGTTCAATGAACGCCTGAACTGAACGTACCTACCTGTCTGTTTTTGTTGGGGTCATATGGGGTCTAGTGTCAGTTTTTTTCGATAAAGATTTGGCATACCAGCTTATCGGCCTCAAAGGACAGACCACAGACACTATGTATCAACAGAATATTTATCGACATTTCACCAGAATCCAGTGACGTACTATATTAATAGATAAATACGTCATACACAAAATGGCGGCTATTAAAAATGGCGCTAACACTAAGTACAATGATATTACATATAAAACATTGACTAAGTATAAAAAATCATAGCTATCAATACTTAACGTTAATTTTATTAAATTATATGAAATACATTATTATTAATACATATTATTATTATTATTCCTCCTCTATTTTAAAACTCTTATAATTTTTGTTTTTAAAATATAGTTATATAATATAGTATAGGTAGTTATTAAAATATGTAAATTGTTAGTGTTATTTCTCTATTACTAATTTATTAGAATACAATACTTTTTTTGCGTAGCGCACCTTTGTCGCGTCTCTCATTGGTACATAAAATGATGACGAACGTCATCATTTTTTTGTTGCCATTTTAGAGTACGAAGAACATAATATATCTATAGTTTATAGTACATCATTGCCAGAAGCAAGGTAAAGCAATTGAGGTGATCTACACATACACACATGTACTCACACACTCCGGGGTAGGCAGAGGCAACAGCTCGCCATTTGACTCCATCCTTACATACTTCACGTGCTTCCTCTACTGTCGATCATCTTTTCATGCAAGCCCACCGATTTAGAATAGGTAGGTATTTCTGACCTGCACTTTTTTCAATTAAGTTTCTCTTGTGAAGAATCCTCAATTCCAATTAGTCCATCACAACAATAGTGTATGTGTATGTATTTCTGTCTAGACTACAACTACTGACAATTGTTATAATTCTTATTATATAATTATCTTACTTTACCTTCTCTCTTATTTGTTTACTTACATATAGGTACTAACGTACATTAGTAGGTCTACTTTATAAACCTTAGTAGTTAGGAATACTATTTATGTAAAGAATCCCACACTAATATAAAACTAAATTAGTAAATATTTATTTAAGTACAAAATGTCATTATTAAAACATAAATACACAAAATAGAGCGTCGAACAACGCTCTCCGTATCGTTCCCGGCGCGGCGCAAAGGTGCCCATGATGCTGGCCGCGTTGCCACGCTGAATCCCAATGTCATCCTTTGCCCCAGACACGAACCGAAGCGGGAGTCACTCCCTTGGTCATGGATACGGCGCGGCGGTCAATTTCCGCGATCAACCTCTTCGTATCTGACCCCCAACTGCCCATAGTGCTCCCATGCAGCGTATTTCCACCACTTTTTACTCACGTCGTCCTCAGCTGCCGCTGCGCGTCTTGGAAAATTCTATTTTATTGAGTAGTCCGTTTATCGACAAAGGTTTTAGAATATATATCATTACGCTACCACTCATGGGAGCGAAGCAGTGATCATAATTACGGGCTCAAAGTGATATACCCGAGGAGAGGGCCAGATCTAGAGAGACCCAGGGCCATCTCTCACGATCTGACCCTTTCCTCGGGTATGGGGACTACAGAGTCCCCACTGCGTATTGGTTGAACATTAATAGAATCGAGGTCCTGGCAATTATTGGTTATTTATGTTTTTCTGATAAAAACGACAGCATCAGTGGTAATTGACCCTGTTTGACCGCTGGAGATTTATTATATATATGTCCTTCATTTCGCAATTAAATGATTCTTCCAAGCATCGATCAAACAATCAATGAACTAGCCTATTGCAGTCCATTGGACATAGGCCTCTCTCTCCATAGTCTCGATCCTCCGCTTTCCGCATCCTGTCCCAACATATCATTGTTATAATTAGTAATGAAGTTCGGAAAACCCATCCGTATTGAGAGCAAAGATAGAGAGGAAAGATGGATAGGAGGTAGGACACGGCGGTATTTCCGCCCAATTGAGCAGTCCGACTGGGGAAGTACCTCCGCCCTACAGAATACCGCGGTTATAATAACTTCGTGTTGTGTTCCCAGCGGCGAGTAGGGTAGCCAGAGCTCACTGGAGAATTTGTGCTGTCAGTGGGATGACTAAAGGCTTGTCCTGCTTTGTCCATCTACACTGACGGCACAGAAACTCTGTGCTTACAGGGTCGGCAGCGCGAGTGTGGCTTCTCTGGTGTTTCACACGTCCATAAACCACGGTAAACACTTTCCATCAGGTGGGCCGAGCTCTGGTCCGCCACCTAAGTGGTATAAAAAAAAAAGAATCATCATCCTCCATGAGGTTGTCCTTTAATCACGTGAGGCTCAATAGGCGGTTCGGAAAAAATCACGAAATATACCCGGGGGATATGGGTATATAGAGATATCACGTGTATTTATCTTTTCTAAATTACGCGCGGAAAAGGTATATTGTATTTTTAAATAACTTCTACCACATAATTCATGTGTTTTGGGTAGGGGGGAGGGGTAGTCTGAAACCTCACCACGTATCGCCATGGGAGAGGGGAGTTAAAAAATCTGCTAAAAAATCTCACGTGATAATGAACAGCCCCCTATGTCCAGAAACAGGGCCTTACCCACATCCTAGACGTCTAAAGCAACCTTATTTGCTAGTCGGCACACCTACTGATGAGGCACCCACACTGATGAGGCATCCACACTGATGAGGCACTGACATCAATTCTCCTCTCAGAGTTAGAAACTCAGAAGACAGTCACCATATGCCATTAATGTAAAGAAGGAACTATCTAAAACAGTTCCACATTGAAACGTGCTTTTAACACTTTCGACAAGACGTGTAGATTGAGTTCATGGGTGATAAGGGATGTAGTAAAAACAGTTCATTATCTAGTGTACAGTCACGGTCACAACTGTGGCAATCGTCAGTACTCTTCGCTACGAAAAACTACACACGATGCCATTAATCATTATGACATAATGAAGAGCTACAGTCGCCATTATTAGATTAATACACTTCAAGTTATCGACCATCTTAGATCTAAAACTTTTTTTTTATACCACTTAGTTAGCAGACAAGCACACGGCCCACCTGATGGAAAGTGGTTACCGTGACCTATGGACGTCTGTAACACCAGAGGAGTCACAGTCGCGCTGCCAACCCTGTAAGCACAGAGTTTCTGTGCCGTCGGTAGAAGACAAAGCAGGACAAGCCTCTAGTCTTCCCACTGACAGCAAAAATTCTCCAGTGAGCTCTGGCTACCCTACTCACCGCTGGGAACACAACACGAAGTTATTATAACCGCGGTATTCTGTAGGGCGGAGGTACTACCCCAGTCGGACTGCTCAATCGGGCGGAAATACCGCCGTGTCCTACCTCCTAACATTAAATAATAAACATTAAATAATAAATTAATTCACCTCTGCCTAACCCTCCAGGAATAAAGGCTTGATTATATGTATGTATGTTATTCTGCTCTCAATTTCTGTCTTCCCAGTATGCTGCTAGATGGATTGCATTCTCGGAAGCGTCAATAAGATCCTACGTTCAATTATTAAATAGAATAGATTTTTTTTGTGAGTATTATGGGCTCACAATTAGATATTTAATGGCATACATGTGAATGCTCTGCATATACTGCCCTTTGGCATGCGAAAATTAAAATAATTTCTTAAATCATTTGTCTTGTCACATTACTGTCCATCCCAAGGTTGCCTGGAAGAAATCGCTTTCAGCGATAAGGCCGCACACTGTACATTAACTGGTACATGCTATGTACATTAAGTGTACAATAAAGTATTATCTATCTATAATTTGTAGATTACCTATAGAAATAAATATTAGCAACATTACTACTTACGTTCTAATTAATGTTTGTCAATAATAATCAATGTGCTATGTTGTAAACAAAAAAATATTGTGTTCTATCAATTTATATATAGATGTATTCCAATTTAAGGATCTTTTGTAAATTGTTTAGTATTCAGTCACTTCTGTTGGCGACATACCATATTGAGACAAACAATTTTGACAAGTAGGTTAACCCTCATTATAAATTAACCCGAATAGATAAATGAACTTTAGTGTAATTGTTAATTATGATGGTTTGACGATCGTATTTAAAAAAAAAATACGAAAGAGAGATAATTCTACTACGGGCTACTAGTAAATATGGTAGGTATGTTATGTCTCAATCTGTTTATACTGTTGATTGATATCACTTGGTAGAATTTGTTGTTACACATATTGAGAACTCACTTGTACTTTTCCATCCTCAAAAGTTTACAATGACATAAATATTATAATAATTGAAGAAAGAAAGAAATTAAAGAGAAAAAAAATAAAATAAAAAACTAATAAATAAATATTAAAAATAATGTGGAAAAGTACAAGTGAGTTCTCAATATGTGTTATGTATCTATCTTTTTTGCATTTTAGTTTTACTATCTGACCCATCTGGCTGAAGTAGTTTTTTTTTTCTTTTTTTTTTTTCTAACACCTTCCACTGCGTGGCGGGCCACTTCGTGGATGCCTATTCTTAACAGTTATTATTTAAACTAGGCTAACTAATGTGCCAGTCTTAAGACTGTAAACCCGCGCAGGGTTGAATATTAAATTACTTAAATAGATATAGGGTGATCTTAATTATCTCGCTTTCTTTTGCTTTTCTTTTGGCTGAAGTAGTTTTGCCGCTATTAAAAATTTAAGATTGTGTGTTTTTTCAATGCCAAAATATTTTTATTCTCTCAAAGTGTCGGTAGCTTAACGGTTAAAGAGTCGGCCGATCGAGAGGTCCCGGTTTCAAATCCTGGCCTGAAATACCGACGTGACAATATAACAAGCAATTTAGCTTAGCTGGAGGGGCTAGAAGGAATATTAGTAATTTCGATTTTAATAAAAAAAATTATACAACTTAGGTGGCAGACAACCACACGGCCCACCTGATGGAAAGTGGTTACCGTGACCGGTGGACACACCCATGCTGCCGACCCTATAAGAAAGAACAGAGATTTTTTGTGCTGTGAGTCCAAAACACAAAATCAGGACAAGCCTTTGGTCTCTCCACTGACAGCACAAAAACTCTCCAGACTGGATACGGAAGGAGGAGGATCGGAGAAAATGGCGCACATTGGGAGAGCCCTATGTCCAGCAGTGGACTGCAGTGGGCTAATTGATTGATTAATTGATATAACAAAAATAGAACTTGTTTATTAGTGTATTTTATTTAGAGACTATACAAACTAATACTTCAACTCTTCATTTAATGATACAAAAAAAAAGCTCAACTATCATTATTCATTAGAATTAACGAAGCTATCTTCAGCTTTAACGCAATTTAGTAATGTACATTTTTAATTGTATAAAACTTGTTTCAGGTATTCATAGTGCTGCTAAGTGCACTGATCCTAGTGAATGACGTCACAAGTTTCATCCTAACCTCCAAGGACACAAACCGGAATATTCAGCCACAAGATGAGGTGAAGGAATCTTCGAAATTTGAAGTGTCAGAGGATTATAAGAAGTACAGCTTTATTATTACAACGTACTTATAGTATAGCATATATTCTAATATACATACATACATATAATCACGCCTTTATCCCTGAAGGGTTAAGTAGATGTGAATTAACATTCACATTTCACCATCATTGAATTCGGTCCCACGTAATAAGAGGTGAGCCTATTGTCGTCTTCCGGGCACTATTGTCGACTCAAGCCATATATCTGAGTCTGGGCTGTATATATCTGTCTCATGTTAAACAGCCCTATCCCTTAGTCGCCTTGTACGACACCACATGGGAAGAGATGGGGTGGTCCAAATTCTACTCTGCCGGGAACCTCGCGGACGTATGTAGGTATATATCGAAAGTCTTCTAGAAGATAAACGTTCTAAGTGCAAAATTTTGCACGTTGAAAATATGAACACTATTTGATGGCACTTAGCATGTTTAGCTTATAGGCCATTGATATTTAGTATTATAAAATGAAAAACAGGTGTAGACCGACCGTAATGCCTTAATCAGAAAGAAACTTCCTCCCACGCACACTCAAGCTGTGGAATGAACTCCCTGCTGCGTTTTTCCCATGCGCCTACAATATGGTGTTCTTCAAGAGGTGCATTAGAAGATTTCTTCAGGGATGACAGTGCGAGTTTAACGCCCCTGGCGTTGCACACGTCCATAGGCCACGATAGCCACTTCCCATCTGGTGAGCTCTGTTCTTGTCTGCAACCTGCCGTCTCCTACCTCTCTAATGGGTAGGACACAGCGGTATTTCTGCCCAATTGAGCAGTCCGACTGGGGAAGTACCTCCGCCCTACAGAATACCGCGGCCATAATAACTTCGTATTGTGTTCCCACCGGAGTGTACCCAGAGCTCACTGGAGAATTTGTGCTGTCAGTGGGAAGACTAAAGGCTAGTTCTGCTTTGTCTTCTACACTGACGGCACAGAAACTCTGTGCTTACAGAGTCGGCAGCACGAGTGTGGCTCCTCTGGTGTTACACACGTCCATAGGCCACGGTAATCATTTTTCATCAGGTGAACCGTGTGCTTGTCTGCCACCTAAATGGTATAAACAAAACCAAATGGTATTTTAAAAAATCACACGCGTATTCGAGTGCAATGTACGTGTGAAGCACTCGCCCATAGACTCGGCGCTATATTCACACGTACCGAGCGTCGGCCGAGTGCGCTGTCTAGCCACTTTACTTGGTGCGTGTGATCAAGGCATAACCGCTTGGCCTTGGGTATGTGCGAGGCGAGACGAGGACAGTATCGAAGGTATCGACCAATCAACCGTCAGATTTGTGCGATCTACCACCAACGCTCAAATCGCCGTGGCTATCTCGCTCGCTCTCACTATTCTTTGCTGCTATTTTCCTCTCTTTCTTTACCTCGTCCCCCGTCACGCCGCGCGTACCTAGGGCGCGGTACAGAAGTCACGGTCGGTCTATACTATGAAGTCGCCTTCAGGCAAAAGAATGAGAGTCTAAATTATGTTCAAGTACTGCTGAGAGCGACTGTACTATTCAATTTAATCGTAAGTACCAATTTGCACTTGGTAAAAAATATTTGAATTGAATGAAATTTTAAAGCATTTAGTGTGTTAACTATTCAAATCGATTAGGATATAGAAAAAATTGGATCGGTTCAGGCGGGATAGTTCGTACGAATATCGGTAGATGGCTTCCATCGTCGCCGTAAGACGGATATATGTATAGAAGAATTTAGATGGTTTCGGGCGAAGGTTCTGTGGCTTAGTGGTCAGAGCGTTCCCCCTGTAAGGGGAAGGCCGCGGGTTCTAATCCCGCCTAAACCGATCCAATTTTTTCTATAAATTAATCGATAAAAATTTGGATATCCGAAAAAAATTATTAGATACAATAATAAAAACATAAATAATACAAAATTAAATTTCAATTCTACCATTATTACTAAAATAAATAAATAAAATGTTTACATATGTATACATAATGTAAATTTATCACTGGACAAATTATTATATATAGATAATAAGGATAACGAATAGGCTGACGCTATAAATAACTACAATATAGAATTGACAATTGTATTCAAATAATTATAGTTTTGTATATAAACTTCCTGTGTTGTTATTTTACACTGATATTTGCCCTCTCCATTCCTATTTAGAATATCATATAGGTAGATACAGGGTGTACGGAGCCCTCATTTTTAAATACCTCTCAGGTGGCAGATAAGCACACGACCAGGGTCGCGCCGACCCCCCACAGCGCCTGTGTGCGAAACCTATGAAGCGTTTTTTTAGGAATCTTCATGTTCCAACTTATGTATGTGCTGTTACAAGCGCCATGATCACGGTGTGTAATGTGATCAGTACACCGTGATCATGGAGCTTGTAACTCGACAATGACGTTTGAATCAAAATATGTATTACTAGGCATATCAAAGTTATAGGGCTAACTAACACAACTTATTTTAGATTGTTTGCGGGTTGTTTTTAGTGAAGGGGCTTTTTTTTTTGTTTAATTGTTATAAATTTAATAGCACACGACCAGGGCCGCGCCGACCCCCACAGCGCCTGTGTGCGAAACCTATAAAGCGCTTTTTGTTTTTCAGGAATCTTCATGTTTCAACTTATGTATGTGCTGTTACAAGCGCCATGATCACGGTGTGTGTATACTGTGATCAGTACACCGTAATCATGGCGCTTGTAACTCGACAAAGACGTTTGAATCAAAATATGTATTACTAGGCATATCAAAGTTATAGGGCTAACTAACACAACTTATTTTCGATATTTTGCGGGTTGTTTTTTGTGACGGGGCTTTTTATTTTTTTTATTTAATTGTTATAAATTTACTAGCACACGACCAGGGCCGCGCCGACCCCCACAGCGCCTGTGTGCGAAACCTATGAAGCGCTTTTTTTTTTCAGGAATCTTCATGTTTCAACTTATGTATGTGCTGTTACAAGCGCCATGATCACGGTGAGTGTATACTGTGATCAGTACACCGTGATCATGGCGTTTGCAACAGCGCTGATATATCGGTAGCTCAACAAAAATAATAAACGTGGTAAATATCTCGGCGAATTTTACACTAGTAATGTGAATGACCATGCAAATCTCAAATCATACTAAAATTATATTATATCCACTCTTCTCGCTTTTCTGTTTGCGAAATTCTTAATAAACTCATGTATGTCTATATGGTCAATATGGCCTCCTCTATTACCTCTATGGATATTGTTGCTGTTAATCTTTCTTGGTTGATTGTTGAGCGTAGGTTTTTTTTAATTTAGAAAAGTACCTTTCCGCGCTTGCTACGGTAACTGGCATAGTTAGCAATTCTATGGTGATGTTAGGGCAGACAGCTTTCAAATTGTTTAAATATATTCTATAATTTTCACCACATCACTTTTAATTTTTTGAAAAGATTTTGAATGACACGACTCTATTTCTTCACACAAATCATCTATGTTAATATCCAATGAATTATTTGCAGGTTTTTCAGCAAACTTTGATTATGGTCATCACTAAGTTTGAATAAAAAATTAAACACGTCATTTTGATTTTTCAATAAATTAAATCTTTCGTCTACGGAGAATAAAACTTGATCCAATATATTAAAAAATACATTAATTTTAAAAGCGGTCTTCGGATCATTTATAGTACCTACTTAAAACTACACTTGTTATAATGACTGAACTTGTTGACTGTTAATCAAATTATGGTAAAATTAGTAATCATTGAAGTGCAGTGTTTTAGAACACAGCAATGACCGTACTGCCGTATACCGTGTTTTAGTGCTGAATAGAATCAAATCAAATTGGCGTGTAAATGGCAACACTGGTTCAATTGTTTTGTCACTCTCGTTCCTTAAAGTCAGGGAATCCCCGTGACCCCACCCCGTTGTGGGGAATTACCAAAAATGTGGGGATTTTCAACCCGATTGGGGCATTTGTAGGGGTTGGGTTTATGTGGAAAAAATGCGGAGAATTTACACATTTACTCCAGACCTGAACTCAGAAGAAAGAAGTGCTAAATATTATAAGTATTGATAAATTACATATATATATATACATACATATAAACGCGCCTCTATCCCTGGAGGGTTAGGCAGAGGTGAATTAACACCCACATTTCATCAATCTTCGAATTCTGTCTCACGTAATATGGGGTGAGCCTATTGCCATCTTCTGGGCACTATTGTTGACTCAAGCCATCGATCTGAGGCTGAGTCTGGGCTGTATATATGTCTGATGTAAAACAGCCATATCTCTTAGTCGCCTTGTACGACACCGCATGGGAAGAAATAGGGTGGTCCAAATTCTACTCGACCGGGGATCAGACGGCTTAAGGTAGATACGTGTCTGTTATACCTATATATGTGATAGTCATTAGGTTTTTAATAATTCTAAATTGGACCAGTTAACATATTGCTGCGACTCCCGTCTGCGAACCCCGAAGTGAATGCCTGCACTAGACACTCGTCCTTTGGTCGGCATGTGTACCAATAAGCCTAGACGCCGATTCTATTAATTATTATGTCATTACAAAACCACTCTCATTCCACAGATTATCCATAAATGCCATTGCATTGTAGACCTTATTGTTACGCATTGAAGTATAATATTAAATGGCACTCACTAGCACCCATGCTCTTCTCGAAAGACACTCAAAATACGTGCACTGCGTGTGATACATAGAGCTCATTTTGAGCACGTTTTACGTCCAAGATATAAGTTCCAAACAATATTTATTAATAATACGAGGTGTGTAAAATTTCTTTACGTACGTGCCCCTATCGTTTTGTTTAGTAAAATTATTGAAGTATTGCACAAATTAAATGCTTTCTCAATAATCGTGCACGAGTCTGTAGGTAATGGGTACAAGTATATTGTGATATTTTTTGAAATTTGATTTTAATCATAAACCACCATAAACTATAAATTCACGAAAGAACAAAGTTTGTCTTAAGATTTCTACATTTATCATTAAACGTAAATAGGTAGGTAAGTAAATATACCTACCTACGCTAACAGACGCTATTGTAAATAGATTGATTATCAAGTTATCGCTAATGAGTTCGTACGTGATAACGATAAGGGATGCTGGCCGCGATCTCGAGATGTAACAAATTATCGTTTGTTCGACAACCGGGCATTGCATCACATGTCAGCTGTCATATTAACAAGAACATCGGCCAATTTATTAGTCATCGTTTTAAATCATTAGTTTCGTTGTAACAAGCGTGGTGTGTGCGTCATCACACTCATCACTACTTTTATTTATATAACTTAGGTGGCAGACAAGCACATCTGATGGAAAGTGGTTACCGTGGCCTAAGGGCGTGTGCAACATTAGGAGAGTCACACTCGTGCTGCCGACTCTGTAAAAACAGAGAGTTTCTTTGCCGTCAGTGTAGAAGACAAAGCATTGTCCTGCTTGGTCTTCCCACTGACTGCAGCTCTGGCTACCGTACTCACCGCTGGGAACACGACATTACTTTATTATGGCCGCGGTATTCTGTAGGGAGGAGGTAGAGGTACTTCCCCAGTCGGACTGCTCAATTGGAACGGGAACACCATCGCTACTTTAGTTTTTTTAATAGGTCAATAACTCAATACGTACTTTTTTATACCACTTAAGTGTCAGACAAGCCCACCTGATGGGAAGTGCTTCCCGTGGCCGATAGACGTGTGCAACACCAAGGGTATTACAATCGTGGTGCCGACCCTGAAGAAAATTTTTAATGCCCTAATAGAAAAATCCACAGGGAGTTCATTCCGGCCTGGGGGTGACAGGTGGAGCCGTGAGACGAGTTGGGGACTCTGTAGTCCCCACACCCGAGAAGAGGGCCAGATCGTGAGAGATGGCCCTGGGTCGGCCGGGGTGCGAGGGATATGCCTGTCAACCTCACCTTCGGCAACCAAAGCGACTCACAGGCGGCGTGCGTTTTAGTCGGTTCGAGTCCGACATAACCTCCTCCACCGGTTTCGGTGGGGAGGTATCCGTGGGGATTATGCGCACGTAAAAAAAAAAAAAAAAAGTTCATTCCACAGCTTGAGCGTGTGTGGGATAAAGTACCTACCTTTCATACCGCACAGTGCGCAACGTTTCAGGTCGCAATGTGTGAGGGTGAACACCTTGCACATGGCGAGCAGTGCAGTGCACGTTACAGAAACATATACATAAATATCTACTTATGTTGTGAGTGTGAGTCTTGTTTGCCTATAAATATTTTTTATACCACTTAGGTGGCAGACAAGCACGCGTGCAAAACCAAGTGTGACATTCGCGCTGCCAACCCTGCAAGCATTGAGAGTTTCTGTGCCATCAGCGTAAAAGACAAACCCGGACAAAGCTTTTGGTCTTTCCACTGACAGCAAAACCCTCCAGTGAGCTCCTGGCTACCGTACTCACAGCCAGGAACACAACACGAGATTATTATGGCCGCGGTATTCTATAGGGCGCAGGTACCTACTTCCCCAGTCGGACTGCTCAATTGGACGGAAATACCGTCGGGTCCTACCTCCGGTACCTAATATTTTATTAGATGAGTAGATACCTATCGACACTTTGGTTTTTTCTGATGGTTCAATAACTCAATAAGTACTTCATGAGAACTTAATAGATAAGTACCTAACAAGTAAAGAGCGACAAAGTTTTGTGAGTGTAGTAACCCACCTAGGTACATAGGTAATTATTATAACAGTTCGGGATTTTCGCTATTAAATCACGGAACTTACTATTTTTACCGACGTTTCGGATGCGTTGCAGCACCCGTGGTCACGACTTGACTTGCGAGCATCGAGAGGTATGGGAAGATTTTTTTGTGTGCGCCTACCCTCCATGACTTTAATAATAAACGGTTAGGCTGGCGTCACACCACACTCACTATGTAAGTTTTCAAACGGCACTATGTTTTTTGTTTTCAGTATGTTAATCATCGGATTCCACGTCCCGGAAAGTTTGAATCCATCTTCCCTATTTAAATGTTTATATTTTTTAATTTCAATAGTAGATATCACGCACAATCCGTGAATAGTAGTGGCGATCAGTGGAGGGAACTTTGGGTTGATGAAGCTCAATCCAGTGATTGGTACCCGACTCAAGATGTTCAGCTTCTGCCGATTTGTTAAACTGACGGTTTTTCACAGCTGCGATATGTTCTCCGACTCTCTCTGCAATGGTTCGCTTGGTTTGGCCTATTTCGGAACAGCTAAACTACTAAAAATAGTAACTTCCATGATATAATCGCCAAAAACCCCGAACCGCTATATAATTATGAATTCATATCGCGATAGTTTTGAAAAATACCTAGGTAATACAGTCGACGTCAAAACGATCTTGACTACAAAGTCTCAAAATTGTTTTAATACGAAGGTATTAAGAGCAAATCAAACTGTTTAATTGATTTAAATTGTGTTACCTACTTTCGGAACTAAAGATATGCAGGTACTAAATATCAGAACAATCCGGCAACAGGAAGAGGGAAAATCAGGCTTAAGATCATTTTGAGTACATACATACGTACGTACATGAGTAGGACACGGCGGTATTTCCGCCCAATTGAGCATTCCGACTGGGGAAGTACCTCCGCCCTACAGAATACCGCGGTCATAATAACTTCGTGTTGTGTTCCCAGCAGTGAGTAGGGTAGCCAGAGCTCACTGGAGAATTTGTGCTGTCAGTGGGATGACTAAAGCCTTGTCCTGCTATGTCCTCTACACTGACGGCACAGGGACTCTGTGCTTACAGGGTCGGCAGCGCGAGTGTGGCTTCTCTGGTGTTACACACGTCTATAGGCCTCGGTAAACACTATCCATCAGGTGGGCCGTGTGCTTGTCTGCCACCTAAGTGGTATAAAAAAAAATATTATTCGTCAAAGTCGATCAGATGCTGACTTTACCTATACCATGATCGTTAATTTCCGTTAACATAGTAAACCTAGATAGGTGACGTACTAACACAATAGGCGATATCACAGATAATATAGATAGTTAATATAATTCGCATAGCGATAACTTCCGTCAAATATTAAACAGGCACATTTTAATTGTTTCGCTATCGAATAACGAAAACTCCAACTCGCTTCCTCGTCACCTAAATTGAGGAAGCTGGCGGTGGGATGGCCTAATTCAGAGCAATGTTTATGGTTTCCTAAGTACACAATATCTGAGAACAACGAAGTTGCTCTCATGCACACAATAGTATGTCAGTTGTAAACAAACATCGATGCGAGAGTTTATCCCTTTGTTCTACGTAATGACGTCACTATTTAAATAGGTAGATATACGTCCCACCGTATATCTTGGACACAAAATGTACTATATGTGCGCAGCACTCGTTTTTGGGTGTCTTTTAATGATATACCACGGCGTGCTACACATAGCTCAAGTTCATTAATCATAGATTATATCAAAGTTGCCTGGAAGAAATCGCTTCCAGCGTTAAGGCCGCCCACTGTACATTGTAATTGGTGTACAATAAAGAATTATATGTTATATTGTACGCGCCAGGACCTCGTTTCTCTCGCGACTTGAGTTCAAGATATATGGCGGGAGGTATGTTTCTACTGGCAGGCTACAGAAAAAACTAGTAGTTTTTTTCCTTCAGGCTACAGGCAAACAGGTTCAGGCTTATCATCGATTATCATCCAACGGCTAGTTCCGTGTTTCCAAATAGTTTGCACTTTGAGGAGAGTACGCAGTTGAGAATGCTTGAGGAGTACACAGTATATAACGTTTGAGGAGAGTACACAATAGTCAATTTGACTTTTTTTTTACATGTACATACATATAATCACGCCTTTATCCCCGGAGGGTAAGGCAGAGGTGAATTAACACCCATATTTCACCAACATTGTATTTGGTCCCACGTAATAGGGGGTGAGCCTATTTTCCGGGCACTATTGTTGACTCGAGCCATGCATCTGAGGCTGAGTCTGGGCTGTATATATCTGTCTGATGTTCAACTGCCCTATCCCTTAGTCGCCTTGTACGACACCGCATGGGAAGAGATGGGATGATCCAAATTCTACTCTGCCTGGAACCACGCGGCACAAAAACTTTCTTTTTATTGTTGAAAAATTATCACTTTAGTATAATATAATGAACTGCTAAAGAGAAATTAAAATAGTTTTAAAGATATTTGTTTTTGACAATTCAATTTCTCAAGCCGGCCGAAAACGCTCCATACAAAATCGTACTTGCGGGACACATCATGCGCCAGTTGCGCGTAGTGCAAATGTATGAAGTGCAAGAGAACATCGCATTCGTCTCTCAGTTCACGTTGTGTTTACATGTTTATAGTTTATAATAATAGTAATTTGACACATGACATTGAATTGAATTAAAAAGTAATGTTGAAAAGTAAAAGGTTCAAAATTGGGACTAAACTAGATTGTTTATATTTTGACTTTTTTTATTTTTATACCACTTAGTTGGCAGACAAGCACACGGCCCACCTGATGGGAAGCGGTTACCGTGGCCTATGGACGTATGCAACAACAGGGGTGTCCACTCGCGCTGCCGACCATGATGAAACCTTCCGATGCTTCTCTTGAAGAACCCCATATTGTAGGCGCTTGGGAAAACCGCAGCAGGAAGGTCATTCCACAGCTTGAGTGTGCGTGGAATGAAGTTTCTTTCATACCGCACAGTGCGCACCGTCCCAGATCGCAATATGTGAAGATGAATTCCCTGCCTATGGCGAGAAGACTTACTTTGGGAATTAAAAATTATGAAAAGTTAAAGTTTCAGTTGAGTTAGGAAATATTTTATTTTGCAAGGCAACTTTTTCCAAATATCCGGAGACAGTTTAAGGGAGTACACTGTATAAGGCTAACTATAAAATATTTGGCCTGTCTATATTGCTTGTTCTTGGGTATTTTAAAAATAAAACCAAATATGTATGGTATTGTGGAGATGTTTTATTTACAGTACCTAAAATACCTACGTAAATTGTATACATAAATATGAACAAAATAGGTAAATAAGAGATATTTATTATTATACACTTGTGGACACATCTATCAGTCCACCTTGCATTTTCATTTAGTCCTAGCTAAAAAATTATATTAGGTCGAGCAAATAGTTTTTATGCAGTTTTGAACCAGGCACATTCATAATTTTATTCAAGTCTTTTTTTGAATTTCGAACACAGAATTTAAAGAAACAAAAGACAATTTTATTAGGAGCCTGTTCGTTGATATCAAACAATCTAATACTAAGAAAAATTGATTTTATTGGTTTACTTGCATTTAATTCTTGAAAGTGTGATTTTTCTCTTTGGTTTTGCAACAAACATTACTTATTCTTAACATTAAGGTGAGGTTCTATCAATAATCTATTGATACTTCGCCTGAAGTCGCCGCCCAAGCTGTGGCACTTATCCAGGCCGGATACAGCCGCAGAAATGTGAGTGCTTAACTTAATTTAAGTCGATCTGCGGTCCGAAATGTTTAATGGAGGTACCTAGAGACTGGCGGCTTTGTTCGTCGCCAAGGAAGGCCACGATCTCGGGTCACAACTGAAAGGTAGGATCGATTCATCATGACGACCAGCTTGAGAAATCGTCACCTTACCTCCATTGAGATACAAAACCAACTTTGCGACTTCCACGGAGTATCTGTGAGCGCTCGAACTGTTCGGAGAAGGTTAAAAGAACGCGATATGGTACTACTAACCAGCTAATGACCTCAAACTAACGCGAGTCCACCGAACAGCGCGTCTTCTTTTTGCGCGCACTCATTTAAATTGGTCTCAGCAGCATTGGAGCCGTGTACTCTTTTCTGATGAGTCTAAAATTGCGTTACATGGCAACGATGGAAGGAAGATGGTCTACCGACGTAAGGGTAAGGTCTAAAGACGTTTTACACAATGCTGCTTTCAAAAGAGGGTTGCTTATGGCGGTGGATCATGGACTGTCTGGGGCGGTATATCCGCGAGCGGGAAAACTCAACTCGAGGTTGTTACGGGACCACGGCTGCCAACATTAAATGCTGAAAGTTACATTCGTGAGTGCTTGGAACCTCACGTGATGCCATACGTGGACCATGTGGGCCCAAAATTCCTTTTTATGCATGATAATGCAAGAGCCCATACGGCCGGCATCGTCAGGGAATATCTTCGGGATAAGAACATCAGTTATGGACTGGCCAGCCAGAAGCCCAGACATGAACCCGATTGAGCACATGTGGGACGAGCTAAAAAGACGTGTTAGGGCTCGTCAGCCAGTTAACTGCCATAGAAGAGGAATGGGAGATGATCCCTCAAAATTTCATAGAACGGTTGATAAACTCTATGCCTAATCGTATGAGAGCTGTCATGGATGCCCATGGAGGCAACACCCGTTATTAAATTAAACCTTTATTTGATAAAACATGTTTTTTATTCAAAAATCAACTGCCTTCATCAAGGCGCATACCCGACTTGTTAGGCGTAGCTCCATGTCGTGCGGCATTCTGAATTCAAATTTAAAACAATACGATCGAAAAAGATGGTAAAATGTATCAGGTTTAAAACTGCATCAATAGTTTTTGTTCAATCTAGCAATCATATTGTTACGACAGCCGTCGATATCTCGAAAACTAATAATCGAATCTTCAAGAAATAAAAATGCATTGTTATTGACGAGGTACTCTACCGAATGGCATAGAAAAATCTAGAATCGTCAACAAAAAGTCACAACCTACCTACGAGTACCTACTCTTTTGAATAAAAACAAACAATAGGTAAATATCGAGAATGTACTCGAAGGTCAGCGACGGCGGCAAGATCAAAAGAATAGGTATTTATCGCTCGCGAACTTTCTGGATAATTCGATCCTCCTAATTGAGAGGTATAAAAACATGCTCGCATAGCAACACGATTCATTCAGTCTTTGAGATCGATAACGAACACAGCGAACTTAAGCGACCGAAGAAGATTCTACCTGCGACCTGAGCAACGACTGTGGACTACTGCGAACTACTGAGCGACTGGAACTGTTGAAGAGTACTGTGTGTACTAGTGATTAAATTGTCTAGTTTGTGGTGAGCTAATAAATCTCTTCGTTGAGTAAACGGCATTTAATTGTACCCCGTGCACGTAACAATATTTAGGTAGGGGCCATAGAAACCTAAACCAACTAAACTAAGGTGGGCCATTAAAAGTGTCCACAAGTGTATAATCGTTTTGGAGAGATTTCACGCACAGTTTCGATAGCAAAATTGTCTGGAAGTATTAATTTGGCGAATGTAATAATACATGTCACATTATTCCATTCACATGCACATTACTCACATACATTATAAAAGAAATATTTTTTTCCTAATTAATACTTCAAGGAGGATCTTGCTTTCGAGATTGTGTCCAAAATCTTTCGCGCTAATACGACTATACGGGGTGGAAGATTTTGAACTTACCTGGATGGAAAGTACTCTGAATACTGGAGATTTTATGAACTCTCTTTCATTGATGACATACAGATTGATGCCATAAAAAACAGAAGATGTTATTTTTTCGGATTTTAGTAGTGTGGCAAGCTAATTTATGAAAATATGTGAATGCAGTTTAATTTCTTTTGAAAAATAAAGGGATGTTTCCTTTGAGTGAATATCGCTATCCAGTATTTAGAATACTTGCCCTCCAGGTAAGGTCAAAATCTTCCACCCTGTTTAACCAACTGGTTTAGCTAATTCCTATAATTAATTGTTATTAACCTCTCAATAGTTCATACTTAGATTTAGGTTTAAACTTCTTATTCCTCTTTTTATTCGGATTTTTGTTTATTTTCTGTTTCGGCTGCTTCACTCTCTCTTTGGCCGCCATCTTGAATCGCTGTGATCTCTTACTCTTCTTCTTCTCCATTTTGACAGTTTGTCTATGGATCTCAGCTTGCGCCTTTAGTTTATGGTTAGTCCTCATCTTGTGTTGCCCTCCCTGCTTTGCTGTCAACCCTGTGTACTCCCCCACTTCATCATCTCTCGGTTTTCTGACAAAGTTTCCGCCTCCTTCATTATTTTCCGTATTCTGATTGTGGCTAAACTTGCTCTTACCAAATTTTCTTCTTTTTGCAGCTGCATAGCTTTCATCTGGCGCCGACGCCATTTTGGATTTCCGTTTCCTATTTCTCTTGTTGTCTGTGGTTGTATTTTCTGCGTCGCCATCTTTGTTGGCTAATGGGTTGTTGGCTATTGATTTCTCTAATCTTTTCTTTCGGGCGTTCAATGCTGTTCGGTCTTCTATTGAAAATGATACGATGGGTCTCTGTAAATTATGAAACATATAATTGAAAAAGGCAGATGAGAAGCGAGACCTTTTGAGACCAATGTTGGACCATTAAGGCCTGGAATATTTTACCAGCAGTCCATTAAGCGGGGCGTGAAAAAGCATCTGATGAGGCAGCCAAACTGAATGCCACCATTGTAACATACTACTTGTCTGTAATGGTGTCACTCTTTCATGAGACATTGCGTTTAGCTTACCATCAGCCCCGATGAAGTCAAATTGGCGTGTCCTATATAAAAAAAAACTGGCAAGTATTGCGTGAAAGGTTTATTGACAGAATAGGAAGCTCTGTGAAGTATGTAAGGATAGAAACTGATGGCGGACTAATGTCTCTACTTACCTCGAAGGGAAATAGGCGTGAGGATATGTATGACTGACTTGTTGCGAATGATAATTCTCTCGAGGTCAGACGGCAGTTGCTACCAGAAAAGCAACCAAGATATGCGCTAGCACGAAGATGGGTTAAATTCTAGCTTAAAATCGTAAGCACTTACGTTGTTCTTGTCAAATATGTCAGGATTATTGTTCAGTTTCCGGAGGCATGCGAGAGCGTCCTCGTGTCGTGTGAACATCACGAAACCGTAGCCCTTCGACCTGAAATATATTATAACCCTGGTTTACTTAGGGTGCGAGGGAAATTCTTTATGGGCAACCCTGATAGTATAGTCCATACACTGGTTGCCTGGAAGAGATCACAGACCGCGATAAGACCGCCCATTGTACAACTATCTAACATGTATGTATCCTTTGTATGTATGGTGTGCATGTTTGATGTGCAATAAAGAGTATTTATCTTATCTTATCTTACACTTGGCATGTGCAGAACTACCAGAGACGGCGTGCGGTTTTAGTCGGTTTCATTCTCACATAACCCTGCCGGGCGGCGGAGGATATCCGAGGCGATATCCGCACGTACGCATAGATGGCGCTAGGATAATGATTGCATATGTGTGCTCCATATAAGTTAACTTGATTGTGTTACGAGTGGGTTTATATCGACAGTGGCTTGGATTAGAACCCCTTACCTTCCAATAAGGCTCCTGAATGAGCTACCCACAGTGCTATATTAATCAGGTTCAGAGATGAGAAAGACACTTCATCGCAATTTTTAATTCCCACGTTAGAATAACGTCTCTACCATGGTGAGTATTCTGATGAGTTCTTCCAACTAATCCCACCCTCTCCTTTCCTACATAGGACAACACGTGCAGGGCTTAGATGTCACCCTCACACTGTGCAGAATATACGAGCAAGAACCAAGCGGTTCGGAGACTCCTTCTTTGCCGCACCACCAAGACCTGGAATTCATTAACGGCACACGTGTTTCCTACAGTCCCGGGTCCTTTAAGCGGGGCGTGAGAAAGCATTTGATGAGGCCGCCAAGCTGAGTGCCACCATTGTAACATTACTTGGTGTCTGTAATGGTGACCCTCTTTCCTGAGACTTTACCTTTAGCTTAACATCAGGCGAGGTGAAGTCAAATTAGCGTGTCCTAGATAAAAAAAAAGTCTCTCAGACAACTTACGGGTGCTTCCCATCCTTCCCAGGCGGCGTCCGCAGGTCCCTCATGACCCTGCACTCGGTGACGGTGGCTCGCTTGTCTCCTGCGGCTACGCATATCCGCCGGAGTTTCGCGTCGTCGAAGTGTGCGGGCAAGTTGGACACCACAAGGCGGTAGCGGGATACGAACCTGCAAATATTATCATTGTACTGTACCGCGTGGCGTGGCGGGAGAACAGGTCTTGCTTGCTGGCACAAAAACTAAATAAATACAAAAGAAAGATAATCAAGTTCTAATATAGTTCTAGGAGGTAGGACACGGCGGTATTTCCGCCCAATTGAGCAACGACTGGGGAAGTACCTCCGCCCTACAGAATACCGCGGTTAAAATAATCTTGTGTTGTGTTCCCGGCGGTAAGTAGCCAGAGCTCACTGGAGAATTTGTGCTGTCAGTGGGATGACTAAAGGCTTGTCTTGCTTTGTCCTCTACACTGACAGCACAGAAACTCTGTGCTTACAGGGTCAGCAGCGCGAGTTTGGCTTCTCTGGTGTTACACACGTCCATAGGCCACGGTAACCACTTTCCATCAGGTGGGCCGTGCGCTGGTCTGCCACCTAAGTGGTATAAAAAAAAAGTTCTCTCGAGTTTCTTGTTGGTATCTTCTTAGTAGAACTAACCTACCGAACCAGCGAAAGAATAATTTCCAATGGTTTATTTTTATGTTATTTAATATTTTAATATTATTTCTTGACATAATTGTAAAATTTTGACGTTCATATATGCTTCTCGTGTGCGTAAACTGAATAAATGAAATAGATTCTTTGATTCTCAGAAAAATTGGGTTTCCTCCAATTTCTTAAAAAAACGGCAATTTTATATGTAACGTTATATACCTCATAACATACATACACTAAGACAATATTGACCGTAGCTTACTCACACATAATGTATACATGTTGAGCAGTTTTAGCAATGTATTTTGTGTCTGTACATGAAGTCTAGTCAGAGATTTTAACTCTGAAAGTTCGACAGCTTAGTCTAACAATAGAATTTCGATATCGCTAGTGGGTAGAGGTCAGATGGCAGTTGCTTCATGGAAGATATTGAAGTTCAGCCGGTTCATAGTCAGCCTGGCAACTGACCCTGAGTTGCCAATCAATCAATTAGCATATCGCAGTCTAATGCTGGACACAGGCCTCTCCCAATGTCGGGAGGCTTTGTCCTACTATTTCCACGCTGGTCAGACAGGTTGAAACAGGATTTTATTTCGAAATTTCCTTCTTTCGCAGTGATACGGAGATCGGATAAGATGTGGTGCTACTTGTATTCTTTCTCAGTCACCTTACGGATAAACAAGTAAATTGATTACAATATAATGTATAATATGTATGTATTTACAAAAAGAAAATTATGTATGTTTATCTGCGTTCTAGATTCCATAACACAAGCTAGTTAAGCTATGCTTACCATGGGTCTAGATAACGTTGTGTAGAATGTCGTGGAATATTTATTCATTTATTATACAGAATAAAAGGGATTACCTGTTCAAATTCTTCAACATCTGTGTCTTACTGCGTTCGAGTGCCAGCCGCTTAGACATGTCGGACCCAGACAGTCCTACTGCTGCCTTCGTGCCCGCTACAACAACTGTAACAGCATTTCCCCATGGTTTATTTACATTACTTAATATTTTTATAAAATCTCTACGCATAATTGTAATATTTTGATATTTCATGTGCTCTAGTTTACGCACATAAGCGTAAACTGTATAAATAAAATTGATTCATTTATTTAATATTTCTAGGAGTGGCAGAACTGTATTGCCATGTGTATGGTTCTTACAGGGTCAGCAGCACGAGCGTGACGCCCAATGTATGCAGACGTTTGTCATCGCTCGCTTGCCTGTCACCTAAAGATGGTATAGGATCCGACCCAACGTTAACCTTCACCAATATGTTTACCGAATGAAAAATGATCGGAATCTCAGAATAATACAACATGGTAAATATTCCGATTACTTTAATAGTAATATGTTTTAACGAATAAAATTTATTGCTGAACTCATACCTATATTTTTATCAATTTCACTGACCTGTCTGCCAAAAAATGTACCTTCAATGAAAGGATGCAAAAGCTAGGTAGTCTTTCTTTTTCTGCTCCGTACTACCCAGGTAGTTGCTGTGTGCAACAGGTATATAGATTTCTTTGCGAATTCAGTAATATAGGATTGCATGTAAAAATCTGCAAATTGTCTTTTAAATATGAAAATATCAGTCCGTGATTTTCTTTTTTAATATCACTTAAGAAGCAGACAAGCACACGGCTCTCCTGATGAAAAGTGCTTACCGTGGTCTATGGACGTGTGGAAAACCAAGATATTCACATACGCGTTGGCAACCCTGTAAGCATTGAGAGTTTCTGTGCTGTCAGTGTAAAAGACAAAGCAGGGCAAGCTTTTGGTCTTTCCACTTACAGCTCAAAACCTCTCCAGTTTCCCTACTCACCGCCGGGAACACAACACGAGGTTATTACAAAAAAAACACAGTTCAAAATATTTTAACTAATAAATTTATGAACATATTTTTTGGGTGACCCCATAGCACAGTATATTATTTTGCCTCAGTAGCGGTCATCCCCTTCTTTTTATGTTTTATGATGGACAACAACCAAACTAAATATGTAGTAAAACTCCTAAATTTTTATCTCGCATGGTTTCAGAGAAATTGGGAAAATAGAGAAAAGTCCATAGAAACCATAGAAACCATTAATCTCCGTTGTTATTCGTTATTTTTCATAGATTTTTTATATATGATACTGTTATAATTTAGGCATTGATTTATAAAAAAAAAGTGAAATAAGCTTTTCTAATTTAGGGAGAATATTTTTTTTTTCAATTTTTTTAATTATTTTTTTAAAGAAGTATCCTTGGATTGTCGCATGTTTTTTTAATACCAAATTGTTAACTGCAGTTTTTACTACTACCACAAAAAAAATTAGACACTACGAGCTTAGGACAGCTGCGATATTCAGTTTTCAAGTTTTTAGTTAGGGTTGTCTCTTAAGTCTATGGTATAGTTCAGTTGTCATTATATTATTTTTTATTTGTTATTATTTTGAATCAAAACTGATAGCCTCTGAGACGTGGCGTGGTAGTGAACGCGGCTGCTATGCAGGATACGCGGGTTCGATCCCCGCTTGGTGCAAATATTTATATGCATAAACATTGGGTATTTTCATTGGTCTGGTCCCGGTTTCCAAACGAACATCTACGTTACGGGTAGTTGGAGCCCTAATAAGTCCTCAACTAGTGAATTGGCAGTCGCTTCACGGAAAATATCGAAGTTATCGAGGCATATCGCGTGGAGGTACTCCCAGCTTATGTGATTATTAACACGTTGCCATCCGCGACTGACAAACATACATATTATGTCTGAAACGTCTTACAAACTTTAAACGAAAATTAAAGAGTTCCGCAATACCTTAGGTTCAAAATAGGGCTGTATCACTACATCATGCTAAAAATGTAAGCCAGTCTAACTCTATCTCAAACGTTCCGTCAATTTAAATATTATAAATTTTGGATCTCTATAATTTTTTTGTGACAACCCTATTTCCATAGAAAATTTTAAAAAACTTAGAATCGTCCTACCTCAGCTGTCCTATAACAAAAATAAACGAAAGTTTGTATAAAGGAAGCCACATTACTGGAGTATATTTTGCCAGCAAAAAAGCATGCGACAAATAGAAAATTTATTATTTTTATTTTTCTGAAATTTGAAAAATATTTTTTTTTTATTTCAGGATAGTTACAGACTTGTGATTTTTACACTCAATTACTTATATATTCCTCCATTATTTGGTAATTTTAAATAATATAAATTTTCATTATATCGCGCTAAATTTGTAAAAATCTTTTTGTCAAAGTTCAATGACCTTTCAGAAGAAGCTATATATTTAAAAAACCAAGCAATATTTTCATTCTGGTGTATCATATTATGCTGTAATACGATTATATCTATCGAAATTGGCTATAAAAGGACGATGTCCGCTACTGAGGCAAAATAATACACTGTGCAAAAAATTTTATGCGCTAAAATATTTTTTTTAACCATAGACAGATCGGTGAAGGTCGATGTTAGGTCGGATCTTAGACCAAGTGGTATAAAAAAAGTATAATATTAGTAGGATATATATCTATATAACATACCTCCTTCCTTAACTAGATACAAGTTCCTATTATCTTTCGCCTCTTTCTTGTTTCCTTTCTGTAGGTTCTCTCTCTTCAGAGCTGGTTTGACCTGCAGCACTTGACCGTCCAATTTCAACTGATCGGCCGGTAGAGATAAAAATGTGTCTGCATGCTCCTGGCTCTGTGTAGGTAATGAAATATTTTTTAGATACGATTAGGTGGCAGGCAAGCACATATATTATAATATAGGGATAGAACCCCGGAAAGGAGGGGGCGAATGTCGGGCCACAGCACCGACGGGAGAGGTCGAGTTGAAGGTGGCAGGGCACCTTGCCTGTTCTCACTGTGCCCTCTGCTAGACAGACACATGCGGAAAGCCTACATGCAGCCCTCTTCAGGGCCGCAGCAGTCGTGGCCGGTGTTTGCCACCGGCGGCAGCGTCTCCCTTGGCAAATAGTGGTAAGATCACCACAAACTTGAGGAAGCCCGAGCCCTTAGAGTGTTCTGTCAGCCTGTCGACGCAGACGAGTGCGTATTTGAGATAATTAGCAAGTCCACTCACCACAAACTTGACGAAGCCCGACCCTTTGGAGTGCTCCGTCAGCCTGTCGACGCATACGAGCGCGTACTTGACGGGGCCGGTCCGCTCGGCGAACTGTCGCAACTGGTGGTCGTCCACGCTGAACGGCACGTTCGTGAGGAACACGGTGCACCCGTCCTCCGCGTCGTTTAGCTTCATACTGGAATGGTAATGGTAATAGAATATAAACCTGACTGTACATACTATGTATGCCATGGCACATGAATTACATTCTCCCTACCTTTTAATCGTTTGACAACAAAAGTCAATTTATTTACTATTATTAACATTATTTAGCTAATTTTAAGACTAAATGGTGTGTAGTCTCTTCATAATTTTAGTCCAGGCACTTCTGGAGGCTACTGTACTTGCACGCACAAACATTCAACGTGAAAAGTTAATGATCACAAAGTGTCAAAAGTTTGTAATGAATTACCGTTGTCCCTCATTCTTCACGTTGACCATTTCCTGCTCATCACCTTCCTCCTCTAGATCGTCATCTTGTTCACTGTCAGAGCCTTCTTCACTATCGTCGTCCTCTTCAGAATTCTGTTCACTGTCATCATCATCACTCTCTGAATCATTGCTTTCTTTTGCATCTGAATCACCTGTTTCAGACAATCATAATATTTATTTTTAGACATGATTGATTATAATATTTATTCATTTCATTCCATTTCATTTATTCATTATTTGTGGAACATAGGTATTACAAAAGATCTTAATAATATATGTCTGCCAGTTACGCTTTCACACCTAAGCCACTGAAGTGATATGAATAAAATTGTGTGGTAGAGATGAACAATAGCAAAAAATTAAGTCAGAATGCATGCGAGCCATTGTTTTTATGATTTAGAGGTAATCATAAAGTAATGCAAAAAGTTAATAAAGAGGGATGAGATTATGTGTATATTTATTATGTATATACTTCCACCACTGAAAGTGAAAACGTTATATTACCATACCATTATTCATTCTATCATCAAATCTACCAATTATTTTGCAACACTCAAGTAAATACACATTTAGCATCGTGGGCTCCCCTACTATTAAACTACTTGGCTGCGACATAAATACAGGATTATGAACTTACTCTCATCTTTAACCTCCGGTTTCACCTCTTCACTGGACACATTCAACGGCTTCTTGTCATCATCATCACTGTCCGACTCTTCTTTCTTCACATCTTCCTCTAATTCCAGCTGCTGATTCACTTGGTGCTGCATGTATTTATTTTTAGCAACCGCCCAGTCCACAGAAATTGGCCGGCCTGAGGAACATTGAATGTGGTGAAATAACATTTTGATGAGCCATAATGTAATCTGAAAGCTTGTACATGGATCGATTTTGTTAGGAGAAAATGAATGTTCAACATGTGATGTGTCCTATACATAAAAACAAAAAGAACATTCAACACACACATGTACACTTACAACATTGATATTGGTTTATTTTACTTGAGAATTATCTAAATTAAATTATAAAAACAATATAGAATATACCTATACAAAACCACATGGTATATATACCTATATATACCTATACAAATGCAGGTTCAGGCAACAAAGAATTCCTCCCATATCAATGCCAAGTGGGAGAGTGGCCAGAAGGCTGGCGGCATCATCAAGTTGAATGGCAATACCAATCTTATGCACAATGAATAAACCAGCTCTCTGGTCATGGGTACCGTCTATTAAAGATTTAGAGATGTCTCTAAACAAAAGACGGGCACTTGGACATTCATATTCATATTACGAGTTCTAGAAAATGGGTTGCTATAAACTGATGTCTTACCTAAAAATGGCTTCATATTGGTATTTAGCAGTGCTTTCTTAGCCATTGGAACATTTTTGAAGTGTACAAAAGCACACCCAACAAGCTTTCCATCAGGTTTTTTAAGCAATTTAACCTCTAATATGTCACCATAAGGTTTAAAATGTTCTTTTAACGTCTCCTCATTTGCTTTGAAGGACACATTACGAATTATAAGGCGCGCATTGCGGTTTATTCTTTCTTTCTTTTCTTTGGATTTTTCTGGTACATCTGTTTTCTCATCTGGAAAAAAGATACAAAGATTTTGATTGATTTTGCTGGACATATTGTACACAAACATATAAGAGGGCACACAATGAAATTAAAGCCTCCATGTGCCAGTAACCAAAGACTCGTATGTACATACGAGTAAGAGGGCGCAATTAATTCAAACAAAAAAACCAAGCTCGGCTGGGCTATTTTTTTTTCTGTCAGGACGCCGCCGTGGCATAGCTGTATAGCTATGCCACGGCGGCGTCCTTTTTAGCCATCTCTAGCGAAATAGGATTTTTTTCTTTTTTCTTTTGGCAAGTATACTTTTTCTGTACTGTAACCAATCAGAGAAAACTACTACTTTCCTCTGATTGGTTGGAATTTCAGGACGCCAAGTTCTGAGTCCAAGTAGGAAAGTGTCCCATGCCTGCCAGTAACCCTAGATATCACTTCCAGTTCCTACCAAAACACGTGGTGCAAATGTGTAATTGCTCCCCAGTTTTCCCAACTTCTAGAAATTCGAGTCCCTAGACTGTAAGTCGCATAAAAGCGCAACACTGCTGCTCCTTACCAGAAAGTGTCAAAAGTGCTCCAAACATGAACATTATTAAAAATAGACTTTTATAAATATACTTTTTAGATTGACCCTAGGGGACAATCTCACTAGTGTCAAGTTGGAAATTTAAAAAAGTTCTTATTACAATAGCTCAGTTTGCCTCTTGGCATAGGCGTCCTCTAACACTTTCACTTGGGACCAAGTGGCACTTGCAACTCATCTCCAGAGAGGTCCAGCGGTAAGTTTAAGATCATCTTACCATCTTGTTAGTTGGGTGTCCTGCCATTTCTAGGATCTGGGATCCCAGAAACAGCAGGAAATATTTAGTTAGGTGATGGCTAATAATTATTATAAATTTTCTTAGAACTAACTTTTAACACTGGGCCTGTGGTCTTCATCTAAAGTGCTATTGAAACGTGGTCTGTCATTATGCAAATTCTGTATGTAGTTCTTTTTCGGTACTGCAAAAGCTACATATATAGGCCGATCTGAAATAAGTATAAAAACAAAATATTATTTCCATAATATGTATTTCAACCGCGGTAGCCTAGTGGTGTGGGTAATGGACTGCTGAGACGAGGTCTCGGGTTAGATCCCAGGTTTTACCATGGCACACACCAATGACTTTTCAATGCTTTTCGAAATTAATTATGTGTGTATTTATCGCAGGTTTATAAGTGCCTGGTTAATGACAATAGGCTCGCCACCTATTACATTGGGACCTAAACATAAACTGGCGAAATGTGGGTGCTAACACCTTTGCCTACCCCTTCGGGGATATGGGCGTGAGTATATGTTATGTTATGTATTATGAACTATATTAATATGTCATTGCACACATTGCCCATTATTCTACATCTCTTTGAATTTATTGTTTTTGTTTCTGAATTTTTTGTGTAGAATATAAATACTTTTCCTTTTTTCTTCCATTCAGTATGTCTTTTTAACTGGGGATGAATGCGGAGATTCCTGATTTACCTACTATAAGTACGCTCCACGAGTTTCGTGTTTACAAGAAATTCTTGTCATAAATACTTTAGCTAATGCAGGAGTACGACTAAAAAAAAGCAGACCGCGGACTCCAAAGTGAAGGCCTTGGATGCGACCGGGATCACAACAAAGACAATGATGAATAATTATAATCACTAGAAGTTATCTTACCTAAAAATGGTTTCTTGTTTGTTGCTGCAATAGCTTCCTCAGCCATTGCAACATCTGCAAAGTGCACAAACCCACATCCAACCAACTTCCCATCTGGTTTCTTTAGTAAATTAACTTCATTAACTATACCAAATTTCGAAAAATGCTCTTTCAAGGCATCTTTAGTCGCTTTGAAGGAGATATTCCTAATAATGATACGACCGTTGCGCTCTAGAAGACCCTTATTTGCTTTGCTGTTATTATCATTAACACCTGAATAAAATTCATCATCTATTTGAGCCATTATCTTTTAATTTTTAATTACAATTTCCTAGAACCAACTTGGAAACATTCACGTGGTGGATCAAAACATAACCTCAACAAAATACGGGTGTGCTTGTAGACTGTAATCTGGATAACATATGAATAATAAGAGAGTGTAGGAGCACTTTTAAGTTTGAAATTTTTATAGTGAATAAAAACTATGCAGGAAATACAATTTCATCGAATTTTCTAAAGATTTTAATTGCAATTTGTTTATCAGTATTGTTTGTCTGGCACTTCTGACCAAAGAGTATAATAACTTCTGACAGTGACTAGTGACTTGCCATATAAAAGATTTGAAAAGTCATTTGTTCATCTTTCTGGGCAGAGTCTATTGCCCTTTTTTTGGATCTTAATAAAAGTAAAGCGTTTTTGTTAATCATAAATAAATAATAAATAAATAAATATTCCACGACATTCTACACAACGCTATCTAGACCCATGGTAAGCATGATTCAACTACCCGCATTAGAAAAGTGCACTTGTTGTTTTGTAACTCTGATAATATTTTTTTATTTAAATATAGAAAAAGTCATTAATTGGTGTTGAATTTGTGATATTCGTGATATAAACACTATAAGTCGCGCATGATAGTGTTTTTGTGCAAAATAATCTAAAATTAAAAGTGATTCAGCAGTTTCTACTGCAAAATAACCTAACATTACCCATTGTTGCGGAATTATCTTGGTCAATAATGGCTTCTTGTTATAAGTGCACCAAAAAAGTCCCTTCAGATGAGGCTAAAGTGTTTTGTCACGGTTGTGAACGTAGAATCTGCGTCAAGTGTAGTGGGTTATCTCCCACAGAGCAGAGGGTCATTTGCCTCCAAAAACAAACACTTAAGTACCTGTGTCCGGATTGCGAGCTTGGAGTGCGCCAACTGCCAGCCCTCAGGAAGCTAGTTACCGAGCTGCAGCAAGAAATTGAGGCCATGAAAAAAAACCCGGTTAAAACGCCAGTCTAGAAGCCGTCCTGTCCGAACTTAGCGAGAGGAGTAGAAGGAGTTCCAACGTGATTATGTTTGGAGTGCCTGAAGTTCAAGACTCTGATGCAAATGTGGATGACCGCAAGCAGTTTGACCGTGAACAGGTGGATAAAACCCTCACACCGATACCTGGCTACGTGAAACCTGTGGCCGTCATTCGTTTGGGGAAGCCCCTGCAGGATGCTGCTGCTGCACCCCGTCCCTTGAAAATTGTTTTCTCCGGTCAACAGCCAGCCATTAGTGTACTCAAGAACTGGAAGAAACTTCCAACTGGTATCAACGTTAAGAATGATCTAACCCCATACCAGCGTGAGTACTTCAAAAATCTAAAAGCCGAGCTGGAGCAGAGAACGAATGATGGTGAGTCTGATCTAAAGATTAAATATATTCACGGCACGCCAAAAATAGTGATGGTGAAACCCGACCCAAAAAATTGAGGTCCAACATCACCGAATTTACCTTCTTCTACACGAACCTGGCATCCTTAATGGCAAAACGAGATTTACTCTTAATAGAAATAAATAAACTAAAACCTACTTTCATAATATTTACTGAGACACACCTTAAACCGAATATAAGTAATAGCTTGATAGATATTAAAGGCTATGTACTGTTCAGACGGGACAGAGCCACTGGAAAGGGCTGGGGGGGGGGGTTGCGATTTATGTTGCTTGTACACACTGTGATGTTCCCATAAAAGTTACCCTACACCCGACTCTAAATACTAACCCTACAGTGGAAGCACTATGGTTGACAATTAAATACTCCGATTTTATGTTCCTAATGGCTGGAGTCTACCGTCCACCGCACACAGGTTTTGAGGAATCTGATCGTATCCTATTTGATACGATGCGAACAACTTGTAGCGGTTCACACACTGTGTTTATAATGGGGGACTTTAATTTACCGGATTTTAAATGGCCACTTGCTAAACTAGATGGATACAATATGCTACATGGAAAGTTTATGGAACTACTTACTGACTCAGGACTTCAACAGCTGGTGACTGATATTACGCGTCGGAGAGGTAGTCAGCAGTCAGTTCTAGACTTAGTATTATGCAATGACGAGAATTTATGTACTGGAATTGAACACCAAGCGCACATAGGAAGGAGTGACCAAGTCCTGCTAGCAACATTACAATTCCAAATACGGGCCAGATGTGACCCAGTAGCGACCTTACCTAGAAAGAATTTCTTCGCGGCTGATTACGACCGTATTTCGATGGATTTAGACAAACAATGTGACTATACAGAAGTATTACAAGCTTGGGATAGCTTTAAAAGCGATGTTGATAAAACTGTTGAACAAAATGTACCTACAAGCCGAAAAAGAAATAATCACAACAATAATAAACCATGGATAGGGCCTGAAACACTAAAATTAACAGAAGAAAAGACTCGATTATGGAGGGTTTACCGACTGGACCAATCAGATAAATCCTATGAGAAATATAGAAAAGTGAACAATAAAATCATCGCTATGGTAAGGAAATCGAGGAAGGAGTTTGAAGGAGGAGTCGTGGATAGAGGTCCAAAATCGTTTTACAGCTATGTACGACAACAATTATCATCAGCAGTCTCTATTCCACCATCTCTAAGGGACCCTGATACACTACTCGTGACTAGTAATGCCAAAGAAGTGGCAAACCTATTTGCCAAACAATTTGAAAAATCTTTTGTTAGAGAACCTGCGGGGCCAATCCCAGCATTAACTGCACCAAAAATCAAAGAATGTATTGACTATGTGAATTTCACTCCCGAATTAGTTGAAAAAACACTAAAAAGTTTCAATGACACTACTTCAATGGGCCCAGATGGGATTCCTGCCCTACTGCTGAAAAAATGCTCATCCGTAATCACAACTAGGCTAGCTCGGATCATGGAACTGTCCCTAGCCAACGAGAAACTTCCTAATGACTGGAAAGAAGCAACAGTCACACCAATCTACAAGAAAGGAGACAAACTTAATGCAGCTAACTATAGGCCCATAAGCCTCACTAGTCTAGTCTGCAAAACTATGGAAAAGATTATAGCCAAAGAGTTGAGAGATTTCCTATCTAGAGAACAGGTTATCATGGACAATCAGCATGGCTTCATCCCCCGTAGATCAACAGTTACCAACCTACTTATGTGTTTGGAAAAATGGACGAAAAACTGGAATGAACGGCAACCAACAGACATCATATATCTGGATTATGAAAAAGCATTTGATCGTGTCCCAATCAGGCGACTAGTAGCAAAACTGGATCACTTTGGCATCCGTGGGAAACTTCTAAACTGGATCGCTGACTTTCTGTCCGAACGGAAATTCAAAGTACGAATAGGAGACCAATACTCTGAAGCACACAATGTGTTGAGCGGTGTACCACAGGGGTCAGTGCTCGGACCAATTTTATTCGGGATCTTCCTCACCGACCTCAAGGATATCATTGACTCGGATCTGTCTCTATTTGCCGACGATACTAAACTGATGGGAAATCCTTTGATCTGCCACAATATCATCCAAAGTGATCTTGAACGAATTTTTCAATGGACAAGAGACTGGTTGGTCACCCTGAATGCTGATAAATGCACAGTTTTACATGTTGGTAACAAAAATCCCAAGTTGCCCTACACAATTGATTCAAGGAACTTGCAGAGTGTGTCATCTCAGAGGGATTTAGGAGTGACAATAACAGAAAATCTCAAATGGGATGAGCATATCTTGGGAATCACAAAAAGAGCTAATTCCATAATGTACACCATCAGAAAAGCGTTCTCACATATAGACAAGATCTTGTTTGTCGGGATATACAAAACTTACATTCGTCCCTTGTTGGAATATGCATTCCAAATATGGAGCCCATACTTTCGCAAGGACATCGATTTACTGGAAAGAGTGCAAAGAAGAGCCACGAGAATGGTTTGGAATCTACGACACAAGACATACGAGCAGCGGCTGGAAGAACTTGGTCTAACTACACTGGAGCAGCGCAGGCGGCGTGGGGATTTGATTGAGACATACAAGATTCTGAGCGGACATTACGACGTCCCTGGACTGAGCGGCATCTACCAGATGAAACCGTCTGAGAATTTGAGAGGACACACATTAAAGCTCGCGCGCACTCTAAGTATAAGCAATCCTAGGTACCATTTTCTGCCAAACCGAGTCGTGAACTCCTGGAACAAACTGCCAGAGACAGTAATAAGTGCACCTTCAGTGAACGCTTTCAAAAACAGACTCGACCACTATTTTAAAAACGAACTATCCTCAAACAGTGACAATTTTATGACACCATAAGTGAACGGACTTTGAACATTATAAACATAGTGATTATATAAAGAAAAAAAAATACTCTGTGAACATTAACAAGTGCTGTGATATGCACGCATCAGCTTTTAGCTGCTAGTGCATGACTAATAATAATAATAATAGCTTATCTAGCTTGTGTTATGGGATCTAGAATGCGGATAAACATACTTAGATACTTTTTTTTTGTAAATACATACATTATTGTACATAGAAACACCCAGACCAATGCAAATAAACATTGTAGTCGGGATGGAGCCAATAAGGAGCCAGGTGTAATTGTCACATTCCTTTTAATAACGAATTTTACAATTAAGCAACAAATAAACTTAATTATTAAGACAATTATCGTAAATCGTGTATTACTCTTGGCGTTCGTTTCTCCGACTCGCCGAGCCGGTCGCGCGGGCCTGTGATTGGCTAGCGCTATGGGCGCGTTCGTAAATTAGTAGACGGAGAATAACGTCTCGGCGCCCTACCGCGTGTATTACGGAGAGGGAGTTTAGGATTATCCGCTACATACTCCCCCTCGGGTTCGATAAAGCGTCCTCGCTCAAGAACCCGTTCGTTTGAGATAGAAACAGGCTCTGGAACCCGTTCAGGTGAAATGGAAACAGGCTTAATCTGACGAGGGCGGCCTCGGTTACGTTTGGGCATGACCGGTAGAGAAACCTCGTTCCTTTTAACAAATGACGTAAGTTGTGACGCGTGAAATTTACCTATGATGTCGTTAGGATTATCAAGTTTAGAAAGAATGTAAGTAGTAGGACTCGCTACCTTAATTATTGTATAAGGACCATCTCTTTTTGGTACAAATTTAGCTGAAATCCCTTTTGCAGCGTTACTTAATACGTGCGATTTAACTAACACTTGGTCATTGACATGAAACTCTTCAATTTTACGATTTTTATCCGCGTATTCTTTACGTCTATCCTGTTCCTTCTCTACTCTATCTCGAATTGAAATTAAAGAATTCAAGAAACTCTTTAAATAAGGAGTAATCTGGGGTACAAAATTATCTTTCTCTAGGACTGTCCTGATGTCAAGATTGACTTCGATAGGTGAACGGAGATCCCTAGCAAAGGTGAGAAATGCGGGCGAGACACCAGTTGTATTACACATAGCTGAGTTCATAGCGAAACGAACCGACGGTAGGTGTTTGGGCCATGAGTTATGCTTGGTGTCAACTATCTGAGCCAGCTGTACCTTAAGGTCTCTATTTTTACGTTCAGCCGGATTTGCTTCCGGGTGGTATAAGGGTAACAGATCCTGTTGAATCCCCAGGATAAACATGCATTGTTGCATAACAGATGAGACGAACTGTACTCCATTATCGGAGACGACACGACGCGGTAGGCCATACCTGAGGAAATATTCCTCTATCAGTGTTCGGGCACAGACTTCTGCCGTGGCGTCAACAAGAGCAAAGAGCTCGACCCACCGAGTAGCTGTGTCCTCAACCAACAATATGTATTTCTCCCCCTTTTCTCCAGATGGGAGCGGGCCAAATAAGTCAACTGCTATAACCTCACCTCTTTGTTGCAAAACTGGTGTTTGCAAGAGGCCTGATGGCTTTACATTTGACGACTTATACCGCTGGCATGTAGGGCAAGACTTAATAAAATCAGCCACAAGACGTCTCATACCAGTGAAAAAAAACCGTTGTGAAAGTCTATGTAACGTTCTATCGATGCCTTGATGACCAGCAATAGGAGTGTCATGGCATTCCTGCAGGACATCGAGTCTTAAACTCACAGGAAGTACGAGCTGTGGTTCTTCAACATCGACGTCAGGATTATACCTATAAAGAACTCCTTGTTGCATGAAGTAACCTCGCTCAGACCAGCGTTTGTCTTCAAGAGCATCATTACTTTCAAGACTACTAATAATTTTCCTCAGTTCCGAGTCATCTAACTGAGCTTGGCGAAGATCAGCAGGACTTCTCGAAGGTAAGTCTACAATGACTGAGCAAATCCCGCACTGATCCTTACTATCTTCTTCGCAGGTAGGACGACTCAAAGTGTCAGCGACAACATTGGCTTTACCAGGAGTGTATTCAAAGCGAATATTAAACTCTTGCAACTTTAAAGCCCATCGCACGAGTCTACCTGAAGGCGATTTTAAACTTAATAACCACTTAAGAGGTTGATGGTCACTACTAACAACAATTTCATGACCCTCAATGTAACCTCTGAAGCGTTCAACAGACCAGACTACCGCTAGAGCTTCTCTTTCAGTAGTACTGTAGTTGCGTTCGGCGGGGTTAAGGAGACGGCTCGCATACTCAATTGGCCGTTCATTGTTTCCTTCGCCCTGCAGCAAGACGGCACCTAAGGCGTAATTGCTAGCATCCGTACGTAATACAAATGGTTTGCTGTAATCAGCTTGGATTAAAATGGGAGCAGACGTTAAACTCTTTTTGAGCTCTTGAAACGACTGTTTCTGCTCATTACCCCACTTCCAAGGTTGATTCTTTTTCAGAAGACGTGTTAGTGGTTCAGCGACTTTCGAAAAGTTCAAAATGAACTTTCGGAACCACGAGCACGTTTGAAGAAAAGTTTTGAGATGGCGTACCGAACTTGGTTCTTTCATATCCACGATAGCGCGTATTTTACCAGGATCAGGGAGGATCCCTTCCTGTGTGATGACGTGGCCAAGATATTTAACCTCTTTGCGTGCGAAAACACATTTTTCGCGGTTGGCGCGAAGATTGAATAGGCGTAGTCTATCAAAAACTATACGTAAATCTGCGATATGCTGGTCGAATCCATCTGATATAATTAGCAGGTCATCTTGGTATGCTAAAATGTTTATGTTTTTCAGTGATGTACCGGAGCGCAACCTGTCTATTAGCCTAGCAAACGTCATTGGCGAATTTTTAAGACCAAAAGGCATGCGTTTAAAACGAAACGTTCCTAAATGTGTCTGAACAGCCGTTTTATCCCTATCACACTCGCGTACGCTGACATTCCAAAACCCACTTCTCATATCTAACGTAGTCATGATGCAATTGCGTTTTGTTGACTGTACAAGTTCGTCAATAAGCGGCATTGGATACGCGTCAGACTTAGTAATTGCGTTAAGCTTACGATAGTCGACACAAAAACGTACCTGACCATTTTTTTTTGGAACTAATAACGCCGGAGCGGCCCATGCCGACTCGCATTCCTCTATGATATCCTCGGCTAACATCTTTTCTATTTCAGTCTGCATAACAGCCTTTTTCGCGGGCGTTAACCTATACGGAGGTACCGCGATAGGAGCGTGGTCACCGGTATCTATTACATGTTCCGCGAAACTAGTTGGTTCACCTGTCAACTTAAAAATGTCCTCATTTTCCGTGAGAACTTGAGCAAGAACCTCGCGTTGTTGATCGGTAAGACCTGATGCTTCATCATCCCTAAATATGCTGTTAACATAGACATGTTCATAAAATAAATCTTTTTCGAAAAGAAGATCAAACTTTTTATCATTATCGTTAAAGTACCATTTAGCGTTACCAAAATCCACACTGATATCAAAATTTATCAAAAAATCTATACCTAACAAAGTATGATTACTATCCGCGTCTGGAAAAATTAAAAAACTTATGAGCCTGGTTCTACCTTCAAGACATACATACACTTCCGTAGTAAGTACATTCATTAATCTAGTAACACCATCAGCTAAGCTTACATTTTTCACACAAGACAACATACGATGATTTCTCATTTTAAAAAGATTGTACAATGTATAGCCAGCCACACAACATTTGGCTGCTGAATCAATCATTGCTGTACCATTCTCACCTAAAATATTAATTTTTATTACTGGACGTAGAGAAGATTTATTTTCACAATTAACTTTAAAAAAACTTTGAGATTCATTAGCAAAACATGTTTGAGAATCATTAGCAAAACATGTTTGAGCACCATTTACCAAATATGTTTGAGCACCACTGACTTTCCCATGAAACTGTTTAGAGCTACTTGACATTTCCAATAAAGATTGTGAGCCACCAACTTTGTCAGATAATGGTACAGCAATACTGGTGTGCGGCCTAAAATCATTATTAACATGAGATTTTGATCCGACAAAATTACCAGAAACACATTGAAAACCATTTGACAACATAAAGCGGGGATTACAATTGTTACAAATACAAGTTGAAGTCTCAGTCTTTGAACTAAGGGAATAAAATGCAGTGTGCTCACCATATGAGCTTAATTTAGGGTTACAATTAGGACATTTAGATTTTATAACATTTTCTGTACCGCAACCATAACATTTAATATCTTTGTACTTTGAAGTATCACTACCACTAGACTTATTATCATTAGATTTATTAATATTAAGCTTTTCACACTTGTCTTTAGTGTGACCACTACGCTTGCAATACACACAGAACAACCTGGGTTTCCCACGTCTTGCATCTTGACCATCAACAGCTGTGCCAGTGGAATACGCAGGTGCTGCAGAGGCACGTGCGGGGACTGCAGTGGCACGCATAGGGTTAGAAGCGGGGCGCGCAGATTCCGAAGTCGTCGCGACGGATGTGTTGCAGCTCTCGGACTTGTGGTTTTCCTTTAACGAGTCCTCAATAGCGCGAGCTTTAATTAATAATTCGTCGAATGTACTGATAGCTGATCTATCTAATCTTTTCTTAATGCGGCGATCTAATAACCCATATACCATGTCCAACTCCACTCGTTCACACAGATCACCATGCGGAAGCTTTGCTAATAAAGCTCGAATTTTCGCAATAAAAAGATCTGTATTCTGCTGACCTTGAGTGGTTGAAAATATTTCGGAGTAAATCCTGAATGGCGGACGACGCTCGCCGAAGGCACTGCGCAATCTGTTTAGGGCCTCTTCCCAAGTTTTCGTTGAGTTTTTGACGCCTTGCCACCATGTTCCCGCCGATGAACCCAGTAACATAGAAAGTCCTAACATGGCGTTCTCGTCGCTTATGTTTAGGCACGCCTTGTATACTGAGATGGCATCAATAAAATTGTCAACAGACTCACCAGTATTTCCGTTGAAACGCGATGCACATTTCGCAAAATTATTTTTCATAATGGCGGAGACATTAACCTCGTTTGGTGTGGACGAACGTACCTCTCTCATTATTTGAGAATATAACTCAGCTTGAGACTGCTGCATACTCGTAATAAGCGTTGTAAGTGCTTCTTGTGTAAACACAACGTTATTATTTGTTGAGTTATTGCTATTTCCCTCCTGTACAGAACTATTTTGATCTAGCGATTGTCGTTTGCGCGGCATCTTGTTGGACGAACTTTATGCTCCTTATATACACGTTGGGCGCCAGTTGTAGTCGGGATGGAGCCAATAAGGAGCCAGGTGTAATTGTCACATTCCTTTTAATAACGAATTTTACAATTAAGCAACAAATAAACTTAATTATTAAGACAATTATCGTAAATCGTGTATTACTCTTGGCGTTCGTTTCTCCGACTCGCCGAGCCGGTCGCGCGGGCCTGTGATTGGCTAGCGCTATGGGCGCGTTCGTAAATTAGTAGACGGAGAATAACGTCTCGGCGCCCTACCGCGTGTATTACGGAGAGGGAGTTTAGGATTATCCGCTACAACATATTCATGCATACAAATATTTGCACTGAGCGGGAATCGAACCCGCGCCCCCTGCATAGCAGTCGAATGCTCTACTGCTACGCTACGGAGGTCGTCAAATAACATACTTCTTGAAAAACTAAAATGGTGTGAATCATATTTAAGTGGAAGAAAGCAAACCAAAGCGTTAACAAGTTTAATAACATCATAAATAGCGACGAATCGTTTGACTGTGGCTTAATTTTCACGGAGTTCACACATATTTATGCAACTAGTATTTAAATAAAAGTTCTTGACTTGTCTTGTGAAAATGAACTTTAGATGTTCCCTTAGACCTGGGTTTTTCCACAAAAGCCACTCTACAAAAGTTGAAGTTTACAAATTTGACCTAAAGGTCTTAGCTACCATGTCAAAAATGTATATAAATAGTTGATTTGACATTTCATTTCAAAACATAATCCTAACCTATATTTTTTTAAATCTTTTATAAACAAAATGAATCCTTCTCATTTATTTAGAATGTCTAATAAGTTACTGATGCCCCAATTAATGTCCCGTGGATATGCCTTCAAAGTGGTAAAACGACCCGATCCGAAAACTCTAAAAATGCCTACACCGGGCACAGCTCCGAGCATAATGGAAATTTTGAAAGAAAAAATAAAACTAAACGGGCCCATAAGTGTTGCTGACTATATGCACATCGTCGTCACTAATCCTACTGAAGGTTATTATATGAAAAAGGAAGTAATCGGCCATGCTGGTGACTTTATCACTTCTCCTGAAATAAGCCAACTATTTGGTGAAATATTAGCTATTTGGTTTTGTGCTGAGACCCAAAAAATGTACAGTGGTAAGCCACTTCAAATTGTGGAGCTAGGACCTGGAAAGGGTACTTTACTTTTAGATATTTTAAGGGTAAGTTTTAAACTCAACTGGTTTAAAGTCTGTAAAATATTGTGATTCCATCAACTTGAAATTAACTTCTACTATGTTATGTAGGTATTAAAAAATCTAGGTTACAAGACTCCAGACATAAGTCTCCATCTTGTGGAAGTCTCCTCAACTATGCAGTCTTTGCAGGCTAATAGACTATGCATATCACACCGAGAGGTGGATCTTGATTTACCACATAACTATGAGGTACAGTTGCATTTTTTTTATCGTTTTTATTTTAGTGTGAAAAGAATCTGGTAACGGTTAGTATTACTTGAACCACTGGTTAGCCTAGTTCATTTGTATGTGTTTTTATAAAAAATTGATGAAGTTGACCTTTAGTTAAGTACCTAACCAAATGGAGTATAAACTTCTTTTCAAACCTCTAATAAGTTTAGTGCTGGCAGTGTAGAATTTGATCCACCCCATCTCTTCCCATGCTGTGTTGTATAAGGTGACTAAGGGATAGGGCTGGTTACCATCAGAAAGATATATACAGCTCAGACTCAAGCACAGCAACAATAGCACCCGGAAGATGGAATAGGCTCGCTCCCTATTACATGGAGCCAAAAACAATTCACCTCTACCTTACCCTTCAGGGATAAAGCGTGATTATATGTATATATGTATGTAATAAGTTCAAATCTAAATTAAAGAAATCACATTACACAATTACAATTTCTGATGACCCTGCTATTATAGTAGGTGAGTGAAAAATTAAACTTTTTTTTTGCATTCCAATTTCAGGGTGAGACAATTAGTGGAATCAAGGTGTACTGGTATAATGACTTAAAAAAAGTACCAAACAATTTTTCCTGGTATATAGCACATGAGTTCTTTGATGTCCTGCCGATACACAAATTTGAAGTAAGTTGGACATTGTTATTGTTTTAAATGTATCTACTTGTTCACACAACTACATTATAAACTATATATGAGCTGTGCCATGCCCATATCCCTGTTTCTACTCACAAATTAATATTAAAAATCTTTATTGGAATCATAAAATATAAGAATTGTAACCATAAATAGTGTGATAGTATGTACATTAGTTTATAACTGTGTCGCAGACACTAACGCCATCTCCAGGCTGAACTGGGCACCAGAGTTCTATCATAGACATGAGTATAATTTGAATTGCAATTAAACTTACGTAAAAGACTTACATATAGATAATTTTAATTTAACTTTAATTAAAATTTAACTGCAGTTAAACTTACATAAGAGTTTAAGACCTCTCAACAAAAAAATCATATCATAATAATTCTATCAGTCATTTTTGTGTCTTTCGCGACAAACAAACAAACAGACAATAATTCCAAATGTATATCTCCAACGTAGTGTAGATATAGATATAAATATGTGCTACCCATTACCAAGTGCCAGGAATATGGATAATAAAAATAAATAATAACCCTGCAGGGGCAGCTTGTGGCGAGCTGTTGGTGTGTGGCGACACCACGTACACCGATTCTCCCGAGAATTAGGATTTATTCCCCCTCACCTTGTGTGCTTGCCTTTATTGGCCGGCCATGTGTGGAGTTGCAAGAGCAGAACCTATACTCCAGGTTGGAAGTGTAAAATGTCATAACGCCGGGGGCACGCTGACTGATATACCGGGAACTTGCGCCCCGCAGACTCACCTCTCGACAACCTTAGCCGCTCAACGGATGTTGCTCCATGGTCGCACTATAAGCGGCTATTTTAATGGGGCCCATGCATTGAGTTGGCGAGTCACCACCTGCCTTTTTACAATATTGAGACTTATTGTCACGGCAGGCGTCCGTTAGTCTTCCCTCCATAGCCCATTCACCAGTCCCATCCAATTCTCAATGCCATAGCCCATAATTTAGTTTTCATCGCGGCCACAGCACCGCACAGCAATAGTCTCTGCACCTGGCGGGGACCATCTCCCGGTGTATCATATAGTGCGCTCGGGGCAGCGATTTCCAAACTTAAAACTACACAGATAACTAAAAATACGATCTCGAAACTAAACTATGAAGCGATTAAACTAGAATTGGAAAAAACAGATTTTAGCGATATCTTTACAATCTCGGATGCCAACAAATCCACAAATCTATAAATCTATTTACACAAAAAATTTCCACAATAATAGCTGATAACACCAAACAAATTAATATTGCAAGTAGATGTAGAACAATTAAGCCGTGGATGACCCCAGGACTCTTAAGGTGTGTAAAGTCTCCTGATAATATCATACTAAAGATTACCTAAACCCGCTACCGCAATTCCTGTAACAGCTTGCTACGGAGGCTTAAACGTGCTCATGAAAAGAGTCTACTAGAAAAGGCAAAACGCAATCCTAACGCATTTTGGAAAGTTATCAAAGAAATGACCAACACTAAAAAAACAATCACTAGTCCATATGACTTATTAAGCATAGATGGAAATTACAAGACGTCCATAAATAGGGTATGCCACTATTTCAGTAATATAGGCTAGAATATGGCAGCACAAATAATATCCAAAACCGACACTCGTGCCACCAATAATATCACAGCAACTAACACTGTGCAGTCATCCCTCAACTCCCTAGTTTTATTAGCAGTTGACGAAGCAGAAGTAGAATCCTGCATTCTGCAATTACGATCAAACTGTGCAATAGGTTGGGATGGAATACCGGCCTTAGTTCTAAAGCAAAACTGTAGCACACTTGTTCCACCACTTTATCACATTATATAATTATTATATTCAACAACTGCTTAGAATCTGGCGTGTTTCCGGATAACTTTAAAAGGGCCATAGTCCATCCAATCTATAAGGGAGGGAGCAAAGACTGTGTCGGTAATTACAGACCTATATCAGTGCTACCCTGTCTTTCCAAACTCCTGGAAACTATACTAAACAGACGCCTGAGTTCATACTTAAATAGTTTTAATATCATAGCTGACAACCAATATGGATTCAAGCCAGGTGTTTCCACAGAAGATGCCGTCCTGGAGCTGACACAATTTGTTGCACAAAATCTGGACCGCAATATTAAATGTATAGGAATATTTCTGAACCTCTTCAAGGCATTTGACACAATTTCTGTTCCCTTACTTATAGATAAACTGGAGCGTTTAGGTGTGCAGGGAGTGGCACTAAACATTTTCAAGGACTATCTTAAAAATCGCAAACAAGTTGTAAAGATTGATTCCTATCTCAGCAATGAAAATACAAAAACGTGCGGCGTCTCACAAGGGGGCATACTATCTCCCACCCTATTTCAAATCAACATGAACGACCTTTGCAAACTGGTGCTTGACAAATAAAAGCTATATGCATACGCTGACGATACTGCAATAGTGGTCCATGGCCCAACCTGGGAAGCCGTAAAAGCAAATGCTGAATCTGCCCTCACTAAAGTAATGGAATGGCTAACACGAAATCTGTTATCATTAAATATAAAGAAAACTGCATACATACCCTTCTCAATACGACACATAAGTCAGCCTCCAAAAACATTTAACATTACAGCTCACTCATGCATCACAGCTTCATCTTGTACATGTACCAAACTAACAAAAGTTGATACTGTGAAATATTTGGGTGTTCAGATTGATGATGGGCTAAGATGGAACAAGCATATAGATACCCTTACGAACAGAATCATGCGACTGACACATATTTTCAAATCCCTTACGGGATCAGCAAACCTGGACACAATGAAAATGACGTACTTTTTTTTTATAAATAATAAATATTCTATAACAATCTACACAACGCTATCTAGACCCATGGTAAGCATAGTTTAACTAGCTTGTGTTTTAGAATCTAGAATACGGATAAACATACTTAAATACTTTTTTTTGTAAATACATACATATTATACATAGAAACACCCAGACCAATGCAAATACCCATATTCATGCATACAAATATTTGCACTGAGCGGGGATCGAACCCGCGCCTCCTGCGTAGCAGTCGTGTTCACTACCGCCACGCCACAGAGGCTGTCAAAACTTTGCGCTCTGTCCGTCAATTATAGGGTATTGCATAACCGTCTGGGGTGGTGCAAAGAAAACCGGTGTTCTTGGGGCTGAGAGGGCGCTAAGAGCAGTGCTCAAGGTAATGATGAAGAGACCATATAGATACCCAACCACACAACTATATGCCGACTGTAAGGTCCTCACAATCTGCCAACTCTATGTGCTCCGCACGTCATTAAGGAAACATATTAGTCTTGACCTATCAAACCCTAATAAACGTACAAATTTGCCGGCAAGTGTTACACACAGAACGACATTCGCAAAACATCAATTCTATGTTCTGGGCACGTACATATACAAAAATCTCCATAAAAACCTTAACATAAGGGATCTAAACAAATATACAGTGAAACAAAAAGTAACAGATTGGCTTCTAAAACAGGACTACGATAACACAGAGTTATTGCTGACATTCATAAACTAACACACACAAACACACACACACACACACGCGCACGCACGCACGCACGCAAGCACGCACGCACGCACGCACGCACGCACGCACGCACGCTCGCACGCTGGCACGCACGCACGCACGCACCTAAACATACAAACACTTACACAACACTAACATATACACAACACACACAAGTGCACACACTCACCTTCACAATTCATTGCCGCTGACCCCATACTACGTAAGCCTGTCCTGTGGGTACCAAATAACTACATTATCTGTTATACATTGTTGTTCAGTATCTAAGTAGTTATCGTTACTTACACTAGAAGATTATTATTACACTATTGTACAGTGTTACAGTTTGCCAATTCATCCCAGATTTAAACATTTAAGTAAACAAACAATCATAACAAAAAAATCATTATTAGGTTATTATTACAGACGTTATATAATATAAACTATTATAAGGTAGGTAAATATATGTTAAATTTGGTGTAATGTAGTGCAGTGTAGTATATATTGTGATACTGCCTGTACTTGGCGTTTGTCGACTACAACAAAGCTCTTTAGAACACCCACACATTTGGAAAGCACTTAAAAACAGTGGCATTGAAGGAAAATACATCAGACTCATTAGGAATGTCTACAGTCACATCTCAGTTAAACTGAAGTTGGAAACGCTAGGAAAAGTATTTCCTCTAAACAAAGGAGTCAGACAAGGAGACCCACTTTGACCTAAGCTCTTCATATGTGTGTTGGAAGAAATATGTGGGAACTGAAGAAAGACTGTAAAGATTGTGGTGTCAATATAGATGGAGAAAGGATTAACCACCTAAGATTTGCAGACGGCATTGTGGTCATAGCTGATGGCCCTGGTATACTGCAACATATGATTTAAGCACTGGTAACATAGAGTCAAGAACAAAGAATAAATCGAAAACAAAAGCCAAGACAAATAGAACACCAGAAAAAATCGTACTAGAAATTGAAGACCTAGAATATGTGACAAGCTATATTTACTTTACTTGGAACAGGCCTAACAGGAAGTATAGAGAAGGATCTCAAATACCTGGAAAAAAACAAAGAATTCCCGCTGAAAAAACAAAGAATTCCGAAAAAAAAACAAAGAATTCCTGCTAAAAAAAACAAAGAATTCCCGCTAAAAAACATACAATTCCCGCTAAAAAAACAAAGAATTCCCGCTAAAAAAACAAAGAATTCCCGCTAAAAAACTAAGAATTCCCGCTTAAAAAACAAAGAATTCCTGCTAAAAAACAAAGAATTCCCGCTAAAAAAAAATAAAGAATTCCCACTAAAAAAATCCTAATCGAATCGATTTGAATAGTGAGCATAAAATTCAATTTAATAGTTTGGGCGGAGTTATTAAAAATCAATGTTTAAAAATGATTGTAACATCATTCATTGGTGCCGATAGTTCGTACGAGTATCGGTAGATGGCTCCCATCGTCGCCGTAAGACGGATGTATATTTGGATGATTTCAGGGAAGGTTTAGTAGTTCAGTGGTCAGAGCATTCCCCCTGTAAGGGAAATCCTACCTTAATAGATTTGAAGTCCCGCTAAGGCTCAAAAGCAGCATATTCAACACCTGCATCCTACCCATTCTAACATATAGCTGTGTAACTTGGATCACCAAGCAAGAAATAAATCGAAATCTTGTACTCAATACATTTATTGCGTTCCATAATGTAGTACAGTTGTTCAGGTTAAAATTATTGTTACGATTATGGACCCTGTCGGGCACAGCACAATGTTTGGAGAGAGGAAGAGTTTGTCATACACAATATGTTCACTCTTAATTACAGTTTGTTAATATTACTTATTATTTTAAATTTAAATGATTTTTTAGTATAAATGTCATTTTAGTTGTTTTTGTCGGTTCAACCCGAAAAGAAAGGACAAAAATGTAACGAAAATATCAATATAGAATGTTAAGTAATACATACACAATTTATACAATTTGAAAATACATTGGGTTGATTTTTTATCAGTATCTTCTTTTCTTCTCTCTTTTCTTCTTTCTTTTCTTTTATCTTTTATCAGTATCTTGTGACTTGCCAGAGAAGTATGGAAACAAGAATGGAACAAGAAACGATCGGAAAAGAGCCGCAGGCCTCAGAAAGATCACCACATGGGAATATGCGATAGCTAGAACCAGAAAACTGAAATGGAGATGGACGGAACACCTGCTCTGAGGTCAAAAGCCAAAGTGGTCCAGGAAAGACACAGAATGGACACCCCGCCATAACACCAAGCGGAGGAGTGGGGGACAGTATGCACGGTAGTTGGGCAATCTGAGAAAGGCCGTTAGCCCTCTGTGGCAGAGGTTGGCGAGATCCAGGGAGAGTTAGAGACCACTGGGGGAGGCCTTTGTGCCACAGGGGCAGATTGAGTGAGAGGACAGTTGTGCAACACCTACTATAACAACACTTACTTACCATGTAGAACTGTTATTCAATAATATATCGCTCACTTCGATTATAGACAAAATTTAATCGGTTCAGGCGGGATTCGAATCCGCGATCATTCCCTTCCAGGGGGAACACTCTGACCACTAAGCCACAGAACCTTCGCCCGAAACCATCCAAATACTTCTATACATATGTCCGTCTTACGGCGACGGTTAAGAGCCATCTACCGACATTCGTACGTTAGCATACTAAATGCTTTAAAATTTCATTCAATATCGCTCATTTTTCGCTAAATGAATGAACTTTCTTACATTTCAGAAAACTGATGATGGTTGGCGAGAACTTCTTATAGATATTGACGGCCAAGACAAACTCTACTACCGGATATCAGCCGAAGCTAACACTATGGTGAAGACTCTGGTTATTCCTCCATTAGATTCTGGTGATAAAACAGAACTGGAGATAAGTGCTAGGGCGTTGGGTATAGCGAAGCAATTAGCTCACCGAGTAGATAAGTTTGGAGGTCTCGCATTGATTGCAGATTATGGACATGAAGGAGAAAAGGGGGATACCTTCAGAGTGAGTTTGCTTAAAGTTATTTAACATGTTACAGGGCGTTTTGTAAAATTCACAGCGAGTACATTGGTATGAAGTGTACCAACATTCAGGGGGCTATACCGGCTGACGCAGGTGTACACCGGACACGGATGTTTCGGGAGTCACCTGCATCGGATCAGGAAGAAGCCAACGACCGAGTGTCGTCACTGTGACGCAAGCGAGGATACGGAGCTGCACACACTGACCGAATGCCCGGCGTGGGAGACGCCGACGCGTGTTCTTTTGGCGGCTCTGAGACTGGGAGTTCTCTCGCTCAGCACGTTGCTCGCAGTGATGGTGCAGAGCGTGAGCGCGTGGGCTGCCGGCGACTCCTTCTTTGAGCAAATAATGCTCGAGAAGGAGGTGGGGGAACAGGGCCGGAGGAGACTTAGGTTCCTTCTGTTTCGCATAGCCCTCTATGCGCGTAGGCGACTCTAGCATCGGAGGTCATTAAATGACCTCAGTCGTCCATGAGCGCAGGCCTGGGGTGACAGGTGGAGACGCCTGTCACTCTAGCAAAAGCAGGCTGGGGAAAGATGAGGACACCCTAGTCCCACACCCGATGGGGCCTTCTTTAGCGCTGGGTCAGTCTTGGTGCGCGAGGGATATGCCAGAGGCTACCTCACCCTCGGCAACAGATGACCCATGGCGGCCGTGCGGTTTTAGTCGGTTCGAGCCTGACATTACCACCCCGCTGACCTCGGCGGGGGGTATTCGAGTGGACTTCCGCAAGTAAAAAAAGGGATACCAATATTTAATGTATGAGTGTAACGCAATCTCTCGAGTGATAAATATGGTTTCAAATCAAACATAATATACTATTATAGAAAATATCTAGTCTAATGATTCAGTTATGTTGAATTTTAATTTTATTTCGTCCTTTTTTAGTATTGTATAAATAATAAATATTCCATAACATTCCACACAACGCTATCTAGACCCATAGCTTAACCAGCTTGTGTTATAGAATCTAGAATACGGATAAACATACCTAAATACTTTTATTTTGTAAATACATACATATTATACATAAAAGCACACAGTCCAATGCAAATACCCATATTCATGGATACAAATATTGCACTGAGCGGGGTTCGAACCCGCGCCTCATGCGTAGCGATCGCGTTCACTACCGCCACAACACAGGCTGTCAAATAATATATAAGTATAAAAAAAAATTAAATCACTTTATTTTCTTCGAAATATTCAGGCCTTCCACAAGCACAAAGTAGTCAATCCACTTGAACAGCCAGGGCAATGCGACCTCACCGCCGATGTGGACTTTGCCCAATTGAGGGTAGCTGCTGCAAAGATGCCTTCTTTAGAAAACTATGCTCTAGTTATGGGCCCTGTAAAGCAAGCTGATTTTCTGAAGAGGTGTGAGGCTGAAGCCAGGTTGGAGGTGAGAGATTTATATTCATGAAAACCTATTTTTTTATTACTATGAGTACTTATGCCTTGATTACATGCCCCGAGTGGTGTAGCGAGTAAGGTAGGACACGGCTGTATTTCCGCCCAATTGAGCAGTCCGACTGGGGAAGTACCTCCGCCCTACAGAATACCGTGGTCATAATAACTTTGTGTTGTGTTCCCAGCGGTGAGTAGGGTAGCCAAAGCTTACTGGAGAATTTGTGCTGTCAGTGGGAAGACTAAAGGTCCTGCTTTGTCTTCTACACTGACGACACAGAAACTCTGTGCTTACAAGTTCGGCAGCGCGAGTGTGGCTCCTCTGGTGTTACACACGTCCATAGGCCAAGGAAACCACTTTCCATCAAGTGGGCCGTGTGCTTGTCTGCCACCTAAGTGGTATAAAAAAAGCGAGGCAGTGCACTTGGCCGATTGTTTGGTACGTGTGAACATAGCGCCGAGTACGCCACTGTCATGTCACTCCACTCAGTGCATGTGATCAAAGGCATTATTGCTATAAATAAACCCGGCATTTGGCATTTCGGAGTGGACTGCGATGGGCTAATTGGTATCCCCGAAGGGGTAGGCAGAGGTGCTAGCACCCACATTTCACCAGTTTAGGTCCCAATGTAAAAGGTGGCGAGCCTATTGCCATTAACCGGGTACTTATAAACCTGCGATAAATACACACATAACTTCGAAAAGCATCGAATAGTCATTGGTGTGTGCCTTGGTAAAACCTGGGATCGAACCCGAGACCTCGTCTCAGCAGTCTATTACCCATATCACTAGGCTACCGCGGTGATTGATTGGTATGACGATAGTAAAGTTAGGCATGTTTTCAGATATTGATCAAGAACGCAAAAACGGATGAAGACAAGGAAAAAATTCAAATGTGCTACAATATGCTGGTTGATCCTGAGAAGATGGGCGAAAGATTCAAGTTTATGGCATTTTATCCTTCAACCATGGAACAGATATTAAATAAATATCCACCTTTAGGATTTTCTACTCCATAAACTTAGTTTTAAATATAGGTAACTAGATAGGTATTTATTACATAGGTATTTATTGATTGTTATGATTGAGTTGTAGCGAAGTAGTTATAGATATTTTAAAGATGCGGCAATAAATCATTTATTTTAGTTCAAAAAGGTTGCATTTTTTTTCTAGCAACCCACCTTCTTCACTGTAGATTTGTGTAGACTTTTGATTTCTGTATGTGGGAAATTATCAGTCAAAATGTATTTTCTCTGTGAACACCTCACCAGAGAAGCACTCTCGTGTCTTTTGTGTCTCCTGTACTCTTCTAAGAAAGGAATAGGTTTCCTCTTTTCATCAAAAGGATGGGGCTACCAGAGATAGTAGTCAAAATCTGCATGAGGCTGATGAGTATGTATCTACTAGAAAATACTACCTCTTAAATCACAACTATATAAAACACAATACCTAGCTATTCATTAGTACACCGGTAGTAGCAGTTAAGGTTTGTACCGGTGGGTACGACCAAAGAGGATATGAGAGGGGTGTTATGAAATCGCAGAAAAGCCGGTGCAGCTCCGGTGAAAAACCGGTTAATCTCCGGTTCTTCACTTCTTATATAACAAGGCAGCGTTTACCTTTTTATTACTATTAAGTATGATTACATATATAGTTATATATCTGTCAAGTCTGTCAACGGAAGCTAACCTGCTCACGAAGTTTAATTAGTTTTATGTTGAAATAGACATGGAAGTGCAATACAAACATAACCAAAGTGCAAATTAAAACTAGTGAAAACAGTGATATTGTTACCCGCGCGTGAAACACGGAATTACGACAAAAAAATTGTAAAATAAAATCGCGAGTGATAGGTCACGGCTAGAAAAATATCTGTCTACCCTCTTTTGTATTGACAATTCTTTTCACTCTGTCATCTGTACTTATGACTACCAACGATTGTCATACTTACAAAATAGATTCCCTTAAAGAACAATACCCACCGAAAGTGACGACCCAGGCTTCCGGTGGGAAAAATGCTACTGGTGAACAATCAAATGTTAGAAATTTCATTTCCAGTACCAACGACTACCGAAAGAATAAACCTGGATCCTAACAATCAATCAAGTGATGTTGGAAATGATTGGCAAACTATACCAATCTTGAGACAACATCAAGAACGGAAAAAACGCAAACTGAACTCATCATCGTCACACTAGACAAAAGGGATTTCAATAGAGCAGCAGCAAATCAAGAAACTTATAATAAACCTAGAGAATGGTACCGTACAGGCTCATCTACAGACCCTAACACCTGTAACATCCACTAAAAATGTGAACTCACTATGGAAAGTTGTTAAGTCTCGAAATAAGCCCAATATCATTCAACACCCTCTTAAGAACACTGATGGCACATGGGCAAGGACTAACAAAGAGAGAGCGGATGCTTATGGATCCTTCCTGGCTGATGTATTCACACCAAACCAAGGTCCTGGTATGAACAATATGGATGACGAAATTTCCTCCTTCCTGAAAAGTGACCTCCAACTTAGTCCTCCCATTAGATATTGTACACCAACTGAGGTCAAGCGTACAATAATGGAACTGAAACAAAAAAAAAGCACCAGGTTTCGACCTAATAACAGCTGAAGTGCTGCAAAAAATACCAAGGAAAGGCATAGTTTTCTTGACCTCACTATTCAACACCACACTAAGAACTGCACATTATCCAAGCATTTGGAAAGTGTCACAAATAACGATGGTCCCCAAGCCTGGCAAACCACCACATCTGACCTCGTCGTACAGACCTATTAGCCTCCTGCCATTACTCTCAAAGGTGCTAGAGAAATTAATTTCCACACGCATCAATGAAATGATAACAGAAAATGAGACTATCCCAGAACACCAATTTGGATTTCGGAAACACCACTCAACTATAGAGCAAGTGCACAGAGTATGCGATCATGTGAGAGAAGCCCTGGAAAAAAAGAAATACTGCTCTGGGGCATTCCTGGATATACAGCAGGCTTTCGATAGGGTCTGGCATAATGGTCTGCTCTATAAGTTAAAGAAGATTTTGCCACATGCTATGTATCTCCTCTTGAAATCTTACCTAGAAAATCGTATCTTCTACATAAAAATCAACGATGCCACCTCAGAGTTCTACAACATAAAAGCAGGCGTTCCTCAGGGATCGATATTGGGACCTTCACTCTATCTGCTATTCACGGCAGATGTACCAGAATCTGACAACGTATTTACGGCCACATTTGCAGATGACACCGCTGTGCTTTCAACTGATAAAGATCCAAAAATTGCATCTAGAAACCTACAGAAGCATCTGGACAAAGTTCATCTCTGGATGCAGTCATGGAAAATCATGGCTAGTGCAACTAAATCCAATCATATTACATTTAGCCTTAGGCAAGAAGACTGCCCGCCTGTCAAAATAGGTCAAGAAGAGCTACCCCACAATACAACTTTAAAGTACCTCGGATTTCACCTTGACAGAAAGCAAACCTGGAAGACACATATACAAAAAAAAGGGGATGAACTAAATTACAGGTTTAGGTCATTGGAATGGCTTCTAGGCAGAGGATCACGGCTATCGGTAGAAAATAAGCTACTCATCTACAAAACCATATTAAAACCTATCTGGACATATGGCATCCAACTCTGGGGTACGGCAAAAACCTCAAACATTGAAATTCTGCAAAGATTTCAAAATTCAGTGCTCAAATCTATTGCAAATGCTCCATGGTTCACTAGAATGGATGAATTGCACAAATACCTAGATATTCCCACAGTAAAAGAGGAAATAGTTAAAACTACCCAGTCTTACAAAAACCGGATCACTCACCACCAGAATAGACTAGCACAGAATCTCGGAAATCAACTGGTAACAAGACGGTTAAAAAGATTACACACATGGGATAACCTCTGAGAGAGAATTAAAGGAAGGCGGCCTAACAGTGGGAAGGCATGCCTAACACGCCAAATATCTCCTAAAACAACTGCTTATGGTTTTAACTGAAACCGATCGCACGTTAGGTCCAAAATAACAAAAAAAAACATATATAGTTACTCATACTAATATTATAAATGCGAATGTAAGTGATATGGGAATCATTTTCGAGTTATTCAAGGTTGCTAATTACGAATATATCATCCATTTAGCGATCCAATGTCGGTTATCACTACAAAAACTAGGCTATCAAGTTATATGTATCCTTTCTCAAGGTCTAATCTATTATATATCCCTTATACCAAATTTCATTAATTAGATACCTCGAAAACTTTTTGACTATTGATTGAATTATAAAATCACAAATTAGTCAATTAATTATCATTAATTACATTATAATTCATTAAGTACCTATATATTTTTGTATACGACTTACAACTACATTATAATATGATTATAATGTAATTAACAGAAATGTAAAGTAAAGTATGGTTCTTTATTCTCTTTCAGTTCCGGACATTCTCCGGTGAAACACCGGAACTTTCTAAAAAACCGGTCTTGCAACACCGAATGTACAAGTATCGACAAAACGAAGTTGATATCATGATTTAAACAAAAATTGTTTGGTATGCATAAAAACCAGTCTACATGGAGCTAATGACATGTGTCTATTGTACTTTTTGTATGAAGTTCTTACAATAAATTAAACTTACAACATGGTCACACACATTGATCTTGTATCTATAAACGCAATTTAACGATATCATCGAAACCGAAGACATAGAAACCAACTCCTTTGCCTTTTATTTTCTTTTGAGATTTGGCTTCGCCTTGGCTTGTACAGCAGTCCCATAGTGAAAAACCGTAAAACGTAAAATTTTGTCCAATCCCGGACCAGACAGATGCCTGGACGGCACTATGTTATAAACATCAAAAGACCACAGATCACAAATTTAGTACGTAATCTTGACGTATTCCATGACTGTCAAAATATTTTATTTCATGACTGCGATATATCATGCTATATGGAAACATGGTAACACCGGATCGGTAGCAGGTCGGGCGTTGTTTTGTTATTTAGGATTGCGCTGCGATGCATATTTTTATTATTTAGAAACTAATAGAAGTTCCTAAATCCCCATTTACTAAGCAAAGACATTAATCAGTGGTTAATTGTTTCATTTCAATATACTAAGGTGGTCGCCTTTGTTTTTAACTACCATTTCTGTGTTTCATTTATCGGACTGTGATGAAATGTCAAAAATTTTCGTGGATCCGTGCCAATGGTCATGAAATTTTTTTACTGTGAAAATTTTGTGATGAAAGTGCACTTGCGAGCTGTTTGTGTTGTTGTAATAGTTTAAATGACAATTAGTGTCGCGTATTTCAGCGAAGACTCCGTGACAGTTGCATGATATCACGTTTCGGGAAAGTGAAGGTATTGTAATGATTATTTTCTTTTCTTTTGTTATGACTTCGAGTAATGGTGCGCACAAGGAGATTCATTCCTTTTGTATCATCCTAGTCCTAGTTAAGATCTTAATTTACTAATGCCTCGTGAACACTTGATCAGATACTCATCGACGCATTACCTATCCATTGTTCTGCGCCAACTAAATGTAAATATTTTTGAAAAATATGTACCGTAAAGCAAGTTTCATATTCTTAAATATTTTACTGTTAATTTGTTGCTATGTCTGCCAGGCATGATAGATAACCTCTTTTGTTATTAATTTGTCATATTAATTTTAAAATATTCTAAAAAACTACTCATGTCGATCATATACTGAAACATCTGCTTGATCAGATAATATTTTATATTTTTAGTAAAATAATTGTAGATTTAAGCAGATGAAGATACAAAAAATATTACTGAAGGAAATTTTAAAGCTTGAGAATCCCGCCTGAACTGATTCAAATTTTTTCCCAATAAATAAAATTATTTCAGTTGATATTAATTTTACAGGATTGTTTAAATCTTTAATTTCCGTCTCCTCATTTCCATTCAGGACCAGACTTCGACTTGCTAATTAATCCAGGAGTAGAAAGTTGGAATATCCATCCAATCTGTTTACTAACTATATATATATACTATATATATATACTATATATATATACTATATATATAGAAATGCTAATAACTTTTCATTTTTATAGAAAACATATGGCTTAGGTCAGTTGCACACGTGCAGACATCCATACCATGTGTCTTTTGATTGCGCTGTAGACAATTCGAAATGACGTCTACAATAAAGTGTATCAGTTGTGATCTTGTTATTGACAAGATGTTGTCTTACATGCAAAATAAGTTGTCTATAATAGATAAAGACAGTTTGATAAAAATATGTACTTCAACAATTACAAGAGCACAGATTAAAAAATTTAAATGTTACTTATTTGAACTCTACAATATGGGAAGCCGGAAAGAAAATGGCAAGGTAAAGACAACCAAGTGCTAAAAGACATTATTGACACATTTCAAGTGACTGAACCTGATATAACGCTTACTTACTACTTTTTGTAAGAAATTTTAGAAACTTCCTCCCATTTCCTTTGATTATCTGAATGTGAAGAAGCTACTAAAAGATCTTCAACTGATGCAGGCAGTAATTTGTTACTCAATCACGCTCAAATGGCTGAACGGACGTACGTGGCTGAAATTAATTAAAGGGATAGATTATGCAATAGGCTACGCTTATTAACCCTGCAATAAATTCCTACGGGTCATGAAACGGTATCAGAAAACTACATGGGTGGAGCTACGGACCATTGCTAATACTGATACTTAATAATGCTAATACAGAAATTAAAGATATTAAACAGTCATTTGCCACTTTGAACCATTTAGAGGAAATCAAGGAGGTAGAGATGAGACCTACTCAATCTGAAAATGTCAATATGAAAAAAAGGGGATTACAGAGATGGTGAACTGTGTTTAGTATTTCAAATAAGCAGTACTAATAACGCTAATTCCAAAATAGCAAATTAGAGCCTAGCCATGATAAGAGTGTAATGGATGTATGGTATGGTATCATGGGCTGGTATCCGCAACTCCACATCAAGGCGCGATTTTTGTTTGAGGGTGGGCATTTCACTTGATCCACCCCAACTCATTGAAGAACACCAGCAGCCTAGTGTAATGAAGGGTAGGAACGTCTTACCAGATATCAAACATAAAAACCCGTTAACGAACTCGACGAGTCACGTTGAATGAGTCATCGCCGCTGTTGCCGTGTACAAAGGATCAGCTGAAGAACATAACACATCCCATTTTAAATAAACATATACATGCTAAAACTTCTGCATAAGATCAATACTTAGATACCGGGTAGGTTGCACTATTGCGAAAAACTTTGGATTCGATGAAATTCAATCTTTGGATTGCGTTCAGGTGGTGGTTGTCGCAGCACTAGTGGAACCAATGGGTCTTGGCGTAGTGTAGTGGGGAGGCGCGGGTCGACGCGCCGAACGGGGAGACCTGTAGAAATGGTAGTGCCGCTGGCCACCCGCTGTATAATACAGGGGCCCTAGAGGACCCAACCATCTCCTGCCTATGGGTACACGTAAACCATGGCTCTACGAGACAGATCTATGTGTGCCTCTACCGTTCCCATACAGGAGATGCTGAGACAACTCCAAGATACCAAGAAGGTCGGGCCTAGCATCCTCTCTGCTAGACCTTCTGCTGACGAGTAACCCGGACCAGTACAGTGTGTCGGTGCGAGCCGCTTTAGGCAACTCTGACCACTGCCTGGTCTGTTCCACGGAGTCTATTATAGCGCCCCCACGACACGTGTAGGGGAAGCAGCGTCTCCGACACTACTCGTAAGCGAAACTGGAATGGACTGCGTGACTATTTTGTGTTCATCCCTTGGGTTGAGCGCTGCTTTGAAGGTAAGAACCCCTCGGATAGTGCTACTGCTGTCACCTGTGTGATCGGTCTAGGTATGTTATACAGTAATTTGTTACTCAATCACACTCAAACGCCTGAACGGACATACATGGCTGAAATTAATTAAAGGGATAGATTATGCAATAGGCTATGCTTATTAACCCTGCAATAGATTCCTACGGGTCATGAAACGGTATCAGAAAACTACATGGGTGGAGCTATGGACCATTGCTAATACTGATACTTAATAATGCTAATACAGAAATTAAAGATATTAAACAGTCATTTGCCACTTTGAACCATTTAGAGGAAATCAAGGAGGTAGAGATGAGACCTACTCAATCTGAAAATGTCAATATGAAAAAAAGGGGATTACAGTGATGGTGAACTGTGTTTAGTATTTCAAATAAGCAGTACTAATAACGCTAATTCAAAAATAGCTAATTAGAGCCTAGCCATGATAAGAGTGTAATGGAGGTATGGTATGGTATTATGGGCTGGTATCCGCAACTCCACATCAAGGCGCGATTTTTGTTTGAGGGTGGGCATTTCACTTGATCCACCCCAACTCATTGAAGAACGCCAGCAGCCTAGTGTAATGAAGGGTAGGAACGTCTTACCAGATATCAAACAAAAACCCGTTAAGGAACTCGACGCAGTATATGGTCACGTTGAATGAGTCATCGCCGCTGTTGCCGTGTACAAAGGATCAGCTGAACAACATAACACATCCCATTTTAAATAAACATATAAGTACATGCTAAAACTTCTGCATAAGATCAATACTTAGATACCGGGTAGGTACCACCGTGCACTATTGCGAAAAACTTTGGATTCGATCAAATTCAATCTTTGGATTGCGTTCAGGTGGTGGTTGTCGCAGCACTAGTGGAACCAATGGGTCTTGGCGTAGTGTAGTGGGGAGGCGCGGGTCGACGCGCCGAACGGGGAGACCTGTAGAAATGGTAGTGCCGCTGGCCACCCGCTGTATAGTACAGGGGCCTCTAGAGGACCCATCCTTCTCCAGCCTATAGGTAACGGTAAACCATGGCTCTACGAGTCAGATCTATGTATGCCTCTACCGTTCCCATACAGGAGATGCTGAGACAACTCCAAGATACCAAGAAGGTCGGGCCTAGCATCCTCTCTGCTAGACCTTCTGCTGACGAGTAACCCGGACCAGTACAGTGTGTCGGTGCGAGCCGCTTTAGGCAACTCTGACCACTGCCTGGTCTGTTCCACGGAGTCTATTATAGCGCCCCCACGACACGTGTAGGGGAAGCAGCGTCTCCGACACTACTCGTAAGCGAACTGGAATGGACTGCGTGACTATTTTGTGTTCATCCCGTGGGTTGAGCGCTGCTTTGAAGGTAAGAACCCCTCGGATAGTGCTACTGCTGTCACCTGTGTGATCGGTCTAGGTATGTTATACTATATCCCATACACTGATATCACTGGTGTCCGTGGGGTACGCCCTTGATTCGGACGCGAGTACGCGGAAGCTATTGAACAAAAACAGTCTGCGTACTGCGCTTGGGCAAGGGCGCGCGCCACGCGCGATCCCAATGTGGGCCACTTCAAGGCGACGTACAACTGAGGCACATAGATCTCTAAGAGCTCCTACGTCAGAGTGGATGCCCAGTGCAAAGCGCGTCTTGGTCAAGAGTTAGTGGCGCATCCCACAGGCAGCCGTGGCTACTGGTGACTGGCTAAAGCTGTGCAAGCCAACTTCTGCCAGCCTTCGCTGCCTCCATACGCAGATGAATTCCTGGCCCATGAGCCGCAAGAGAAAGAAAATTTGCTGGTGGTCTGGTGATATTTGCGGCCAACTCCCGAATCGATGATTGTGATACGCAGCCACCGACAGTACCTGACAATGACCACACAGTGCCTGATATCAGTATCAGGTAACATGATGTCTGTGCAGTGCTGCAAACACTCGATGTCCGGAAAGCCAATGGTCATAGTATTCCAGCGGTGGTTCTTCAAAAATGTGCAGCTCAGTTGTCTCCGATGCTTGCACGGCTGTACCGACTGTCTTACAGCTCGGGTACAGTACCATCTACTTGAAAAGATGGCTCAGACTCGAGCAACTATCGACCCATCCATCACCTCAGTACTGTGCAAGGTGATCGAGGACATCATCAACAAACAGGTCATGCGTTACCTAGAAGATCCCTCCCTAATTAATGACCGGCAATATGGTTTCAGGCCGAAACGTTAACGGGTGATCTTCTAGAATACGTTACCCATCTTTGGGGTGAGGCTATGGACAAGCACGATGAGTCTCTAGCAGTTAGTCTTGACATCGCCAAAGCTTTCGATAGAGTCTGGTACAAATAGCTTCTTTCCAACCAGCCTTTGGTCCACCTTCTAGGCTGTGCAACTGGGTTTCTGGCTTCCTGCAGGGGCTCGGTAATCGCGTCCTTTGTGACAGACGAGCTTTGGAGTTTCTGCAGGTAAATGCTGGCGTGCCGCAGGGTCCGTCTTCCCACCTACTCTCTTTCTTCTGCTTATCAACGACATGTTGTCCACCGGCAGTATTCACTGTTATGCAGACGATAGCACCTTACACGGGAGTTATCATGGACATCCTGCCAAGCAGTCAGATATTGCAGAAAAAAAGCAGCAACTTGTCACTGAGTTTGACCGAATCCTAAATCAGATTTCCCAGTGGGGCTTTGAGAACCTGGTCGAGTTCTATGCCAAGAAGATGCAGGCATGTGCGTTCGTAACAAAAGTATCTTCTTTCCTTCCTCTTCCCACTCTTCAGAACACGCCACTGCAACTTTAGAACAATCTCAATATCCTAGGTATCGATGTTCGCTGCAACCTGAATAACAAAAACTACTTCGAGAATATCATTAAAAAAGTCTCGCGTAAACTCAGAGAAGTTTTTTCACGCCTGAGTAGCGTGGAATACTGCTTGCATCTCGGGGATGGATCAGCTAAGTACTTACTAGATGCTCTCGACAGGTTGCAGCGAGATGCTGCAACCTGTCGAGGTGCTCACCCGGGAACGAGTTCTTATGTTGAATTATAACATTTTTGTAATGAACAATATTGGGTGTGTATTGACACTGAGCAGTTCGGTCTGACATCTAATACCCATACATTTATATGTCAGGTCCAAGGATCATTAAGGTTATTCGACCTCAGTGTTGTAGCTATAGTTGTAGCATGCTATGATGGCTGTTTTGAGACAACTGGTTTTGCTTGTTTTCTCTTTTTTGATTTGTGAATTTTATTTTCTTCTGTCCCAGTCTCGTCATATTTTACTTTAGTTATTCGCCTAAGAGTTCGTTGTTCAATATTAAACGTACCAAGAAATATGTTTTATTTTTATTTATTTATTTTTCCAAATGAACCCAATACAAAATTAAGTATCTACCAAACACTATTTGACAATAATACCAGACAGTACAGGACAATTACAAGCCAATGCAAGACAATACAAAATACTACAAGAAAATCCTAAACAATACAATACAATTTTATAATACAAGTTATTACGAAACAATACAAAACTAAGCATTTACTTATAGCAAATTACAAATAAAGCTGTCCTCGTGAATTCATTCAGAGTACAAAAGAATAGGTCTGTCTCCCTAGCAATGAGGTTGAGCGTGCGGTGTGCGCGCAAAGAGACTGCCTCCCTCCAAAGAGAGAAAACGAGCAAAACCAGTCGTGTCTAAACGGCCATCATAACGTGCCGCAACTATAAGGCAGCTGCACAATCTGTCAAAAATGAACATGTCAAAAATGACGTCAGACGGCCCGATCACATGCTTCTGATAAATAGAATGCGACTTGGGTGTGATGGTACCTAAAAATGAGTACCCAGCTGTGAGTAGGGTAACCAGAGCTCTCTGGAGAATTTGTTCAGTGGGAAGACTAAAGCTTGTCCTGCTTTGTCTTCTACACTGACGGCACAGAAACTCTGTGCTTACAGGGTTGGCAGCGCGTGTGTGGCTCCTCTGGTATAACACACGTCCATAGGCCACTGTAGCCACTTTCCATCAGGTGGGCCGTGTGCTTGTCTACCACCTAAGTGGTATAAAAAAAATTATAAACAAACAAACAGGTTAGGTGGGGCAAGAGAAAACAGGCCGAATTATATAATACAGAATGTTATAAACGGCTTAGGAACATAGATTTTCCCTCAGAATTTCGAGATTGTTGCGCTACGATCGTTCTGATCCTAATCATAGGTATACTATTGATAAGTTATGTAATGCACATATCTTTTGGTCTTTATGTGAGTCCTCAGTGGCAAGTCGAAAGTGTTTGTAGGCGAAAGAAAAGGATAGTTGTTATAGGGAGGAACAAAGAAGTCAGCGAGACACAGGGAAGCCCAAAATATATTTAAAACATGGTCATAGTATGGAAGGCAGTTTGCGGGACATTATTATACAGATGTGTGAGAGGCCATCCCAATTGAGTAGTCAGCCCTACAGAAAACCGCATATACATACTGAAACAATAAACTCCTGGTGCAGGGGGCACGGGTTCAATTCCCGCTCAGTGCAAATATTTGCATGCATGAATATGTATATTTGCATTGGTTCGGGTTTTTCTATGTATAATATGTATGTATTGACAAAAAAAAGTATCTAAGTATGTTTATCCGCATTCTAGATCCCATAATACAAGGGCGCGCCGTAGTAGCGGCAGTAAGACCCATCATGGAGGAGTGGCTAGAGAGGCCACATGGCGGCCTCTCTTACCGTCTGACGCAGATGATCACCGAGCACGGGTGCTTCTGAAAGTATCTGCGTCGGATGGAGAAAGAGCCAACGTCCGAGTGCCATCACTGCGACGCGAGCGAGGACTCGGGGCCGCACACGCTCACCGAGTGTCCGGCGTGGGAGACGCCGAGGCGTGAGCTTGTGGTGGCCCTGGGAGTGTGGGTTCTCACGCTCTCCACCTTGCTCGCGGCGATGGTCCGCTGTGCGGATGCGTGGGCGCCTGGCATCTCCTTCTGCGAGCAAGTAATGCTCGTGAAGGAGGAGGCGGGGCGGGAGCGACGAAGGATCGCAAGCCAAGCTGCCCGCGTGCGAAGGCAACTCGAGCGTCGGAGGTCGATGAACGACCTCCGCCCCCCATGAGCGCAGTCCTGGGGGTGACTGGTGGAGCCTTCTGTCACCCTGGCAGAAGCAGGCTGCGGCGGCGGTGCGCCTGTCGCGCCTCCTCGTTTTCCGGGGACGAGTTGGGGACTCTGTAGTCCCCACACACCCGAGGAGAGGGCCAGATCGTAAGAGATGGCCCTGGGTCGGCGGGGGTGCGAGGGATATGCCTGTCAACCTCACCTTCGGCAACCAAAACGACCCACAGGCGGCGTGCGTTTTAGTCCGTTCGAGTCCGATATAATCTCTTCCACCGGCTGCGGTGGGAAGGTATCCGTGGGGATTTTGCGCACGTAAAAAAAAAAGATCCCATAATACAAGCTAGTTAGCTATGCTTACCATGGGTCTAGATATCGTTGTGTAGAATGTAAAGAAAGAAAATCATATTTTTTACTCGCATAGAGATGTTATTATTAAACTTTCGCAGTGTGAAATAATCATTCATAATTATACAAGGTATCGGGACTTCTCGCGAATTATATCTTGGAACTTACTATTTTTGCCGACGTTTCGGATGCGTTGTAGCACCCGTGGTCACGACTTAACTTGTATAATTAGCATAGAGATATTGAGCAGATTTTGTCAAGTTTGTTTTTAAAACACTCACATTGGGTACCAAAACAACTTCTTAGAGAAATGATCCAATAAAAATGCCAATGGAGATGCCACTGAACACCCATTCGCTCAATGTCATGCCCACTGGAGGTAGTAGTAGGTTCCTTCTAATAGGAATGCCAATTCGTGCTGATAAAACAATCTTATACATGGTGAATCAGATTGTGTGCTTGTTCCAGGGTTTTGTGGCTGACAGGTCATGAGCTCACCACCTGCTGTCCAGTTGGAGGTGGAAGTTGGTGACGACTCTATGGAGGACGACGCCGCTGACATGATTCCGGCTGACAGGTACTTGAATCCTTATCCCATTTATTTTTCCTCACTTGGTGGAACATTGTATAGTCGAACATCATAAATTCATAACATAAACTCATGCCTATATTGCCGAAGGGGTAGGCAAAGGTGCTAGCACCAATATTTCACCAGTTGGTCGAAGACCTGACTTTAGTTTAGCACTTCAATGTCATCAAAATTTGTTTGTATTATGATGTCAAACTCCGTCATGATATGATGTGTTATACCAACGACAGTCGTTGGTTATATCTGAGAATTTAATGCGTGCAATATTTATTTTATTTATTTTTTCTCTTTGTTAATTAAATACCATATAAATTAAAATTTCAAATACATGTAAAAAAAACACTAAATAAATTAAAAAACTGCCTCATTGGAATCGGGTACAGGGATGAAGTTACCGTTGATTATGGCTCCAGGGAGAAGAACTTCCTCACTATGCCTGCCGTGCCTAGCAGAACTGCCTTCTGCATCAAGCCCTTGAGCCAACTGTCCAACGAGAGCCTCATAAGATGTTAATCGAGACTCTTGGCGATAAGCCGTGAATAGAAACGACTCTCGGTACTATAATAGCTGAGTCTACATCCCACATGTCGACAATTTTCTGCCTACACGAGATCCTCGTCATAAGGAATAAGAATATCAACTATTCCTCATGACTGAGTACTGCACAGCGGCGCTCTAATCGATCTTTTATCACTATATCAGGCTTTATCTTATTACACAAATGAACTTAAGTATAGGCTAAAGTTACCAATTATAAAGTATAGGTAGCATCTGCAGCCGAACTAGGACAAGCCTGTATCGCAGCTTTCAATTTAACCTGACTCATTTCAAGTTTTTTATGCCAGACTGCTTAACATCTCAATTCCTCGACTATAAAGAGTTGAGCTATACCAAATTTGGAAATAGTATAATGACTGAAGGAATTTAATGGTTGATGTTATTGGGTGTATTGGCAGATTTCACAAGCCAACTTAACATGATTATACCTTATATACATACATGCATACCGTTTCCGGCATGGCCGCGTGGTTTCCGGCAGAGTAGAATTAGGGCCACCCCATCTCTTCCCATGCGATGTCGTACAAGGCGACTAAGGGATAGGGCTGTTTAACTCCAGATAGATATATACAGCCCAGACTCAGCCTCAGATGCTTGGCTCGAGTCAACAATAGTGCCCGGAATACGGCAATAGGCTCACCCCTTATTATGTGGGTCGGAATACAATTATTGGTGAAATTTCGGTGTTAATTCACCTCTGCCTAACCCTCCAGAGAAAAAGGGCTCATGCATGACTCTGAGGCTGAGTCTGGGCTGTATATATCCGTCAGATGTGAATAGATGGGAAGAGATGGGGTGGCCTAAATTCAACTCTGCCGGAAACCACGCGGCACCTTATATATAACATTCAATATGTAACCAATTCTATTAGACCAAAGCAATATCTTAACTTCAAAATTTGAGCATTTTTAAAAAAGAAAATATTTTTCACGGGTGTGGTAAGCATAAGTAGGTTTCCTAGTTTCTTATTGGGCTATAAAGACTTTGCCGTAGCAACACACATAATTTTACAATTTCGTCGAATTAGCAATAGTTCTACTACTAAAGGTTTGGTATTACCATGCGGATTGTAAGGTACAATGCGGAATAAATAATCTACATTGGGTTTTTGACTTTTGATCAGAAATTTATAGCAAATTGTCGTATTAGGCAACCAAAGAATCGATCTTTTTATTATTATTATTGTAAGTTAGCAGGCAGGCAGTCGTAGACAACTGATAATGCCTGTCCAGTTTCCATTTTCTATTCTTCTATTTCTCTAGTTTGAGGTAAAATGTATCAAGTCTATTTTTGAACTGGTTGATACTGTCAGCTGAGACGACATGTTCTGAGAGCTTGTTCCACGCCCTGACTACTCTGTTACTGATAAAATATCTGTGAGGATTGTTATTGGAGAAGCTAGTGCATAACTTCAGATGGTGTCCTCTTAGATGTGCATCTTGGTCAATCATACGTGGTAAATACTTTTCTTCGCGCCTATACCAGAAACCAGAGATAAAAAAACGCAGGTGAAACCGCAGGCTTTTTGGATTTAAGTTTGACTTACAATTTATATTAATTCATAGGATTAGATGATCTAGAGGACATGGAATACGCCAGATAAATCCAGTAGTTCTTTTTGTAAACATATATAACTAAGAATTATTATTTTTACATTGAAACTTATCACAAGTACAAAAGTAGCGAATAACTAATTTATAGATTACTAGCTGTCCCGGCAAACGTCGTTTTGCCATATAATGTTTAGGGTAGACAACCCTTAACATTTAGGGGGATGAAAAATAGATGTTGGCCGATTCTCAGACCTACTCAATATGCTCACAAAATTTCATGAGAATCGGTCAAGCCGTTTCGGAGGAGTTCAAGTTCGAACACCGTGACACGAGAATTTTATATATAAGACTAGCTGTCCCGGCAAACGTTGTTTTGCCATATAATGTTAAGGGTCGACTACCCTTAACATTTAGGGGGATGAAAAATAGATGTTGGCCGATTCTCAGACCTAGCCAATATACTCACAAAATTTCATGAGAATCGGTCAAGCCGTTTCGGAGTTCAAGTTCGAACACCGTGACACGAGAATTTTATATATAAGATTGCAGCTACGCGTTCGCAAGCAACAAATGACGTAACCAGTGACGCAGCCAGCCACACTTCTAATCTTCACTACGTTAATAAACACTCAGCACCAAACAAAGACTCGGCTTCAAATGCATGGCTTGGAGTCAACAATAGTGCCCGGAAGACTGCAATCGGCTCACCCCCTTTTACACGTGACCAAATTCAATGATTAGTAAAATGTGTGTAATTCACCTCTGCACAACCCTCTGGTGATAAAGGCGTGTTTATATGTATGTATTATGTAACAAACAATCATCAACAAACTGATACTGAGATGATCCCCCACTAGGCCGTATTTCCTCGCGACGGTTACTAGCCGAAGTGCGCAGCGGGGTCCGGTCCGGTAGTTAGTTGCAAGGTCACAAGCCGTGGGCATCAACTAGTCAAACTGTCTTCTATTATATAAAATGAATCGTACGCGCATAGCTCTTGAAATAATTCACCATATTGGGTAGTTTTTTCTTTTGTGTTTGTTATTGCCAGGACAAGCTTTGTGTAAAAGAAAAAACATTGAATACAACAGGGAACGGTTCATTCGTCGCGGGCGGAGCAAATAGAGACGTATAGGTAGGGGACGACGTATGGGTAGACGGCGGTATTTCCGCCCAATTGAGCAGTCCGACTGGTGTAGTACCTCCGCCCTACAGAATACCGCGGTTATAATAACTTCATGTTATGTTCCCAGCGGTGAGTAGGGTAGCCAGAGCTCATTGGAGAATTTGTGCTATCAGTGGTAAGACTAAAGGCTGGTCCTGCTTTGTCTTCTACATTGACGGCACTGAAACTCTCTGTGCTTACAGGGTCGGCAGCGCGAGTGTGGCTCCTCTGGTGTTACACACGTCCATAGGCAACGGTAACCACTTTCCATCAGGTGGGCCGTGTGCTTGTCTGCCACCTAAGAGGTATAAAAAAATAAAAAATAGTTTGTCGTAAATTACTATGCATCTTTGTTTGTTCAACAAAATTCTCTCCCCTGACATATTAAGAAAAACACGTTGCTTAGAAGAAATAGGTCAAATTGTAAAACAGGTAAACAGAGCTAGAACACCGCGACCTCATTGTATTAAAAATGGCAACATCTCAAAAACACTTCACATGAATAGAGATTTTCATCTTCATTTACGAAGTCTGCTCTGATAATATAGGAAATCTAACGGAAAAGACATACGTAGGCGTTTAGGCCGTACGTTGCCTTACGCATGTGCACGCATGCGGGTGCTCGCACTGCGTATTGCTTCGTCAAAACTTGTATTTTTGCACGAAGTTCACCCGAAATTATTTGTAAGAAACAGGCGGAGGATGGCTTTAGAGTGAGAGACTCTGTGTTTGTATCGTGTGATTGTGTGCATTTGAATGAAATGCATTTATATCAAAAATGTATCGAACGATACATATGCGATTTTTTGTTAAAATTATTCTTAAAGAAGGTAAGATGTTAACTAGTTAACATCATATGGCCGAGGTTAATTCATCTCATATATGGCACCCCATAGATTACAAGGGATTCTGTTACTATTTTTTTAAATAGAAAAACCTTATAACGTAATCAACACGGGAATCAAACCCAGTATATGTACTAGAAATCCTCACAGGCGTATATAAAGAAATGGATCATTTTTTTATAAACCACAAAAAGCGAAGGCAGTTTGGAAGTTTCTAGTGATTTATAAGTTATTAACTTCAGCCATGGAATTTAGATTTATGGCTGATGATAATGAATTCAATTATCTTTGTAAAAGTACCTAAGTGTTTACTTTGTACGTAGATTATTTTGTCGTTTGCGAATGAATCTATATTTTGGAGAGAGTGGCAAAATTTACATCCCCAGTCTGACTTTTCCAAATGAGAAAAAATCCTGTTATGTTTATTAAATAATGCTGAGTCATAATATCTTGACAGACCATGAAACCTTGTTTGTGAAATGCGTAAGTAACTGAGTCCGTCTTTTTCCTTCCTATTACCCTTTCATTGTTAGACCGTTAAATCCATTTATTAATGTTTTAATAAGATTAGATATTTTCGAAAAATAGTTATTTGCCCCGATACTTTCCAGAGTGAAGTTACTGGCAACTTCGCCAGCACCAGCAAGTCCTAAATAATCCATAACAAATTAATTAAGGATTTTTCTTTCATATATTAACCTTCAGATACATTTTGTTTACGGAAAAAATATTGAAACAGTCGAATCAAGGTAACGTAACTGAACGATTACTTGCGTCAAATAGGTACATTAATTGACAGGTATTTTCTGATTGTGGTATTTTTTTTAAACTGTCCATTGTTGGTTATGATAAGAATAATATGCGTTGAATTGATTACTCATACAAATAGAGACAGTGATAAGATGTGGACATGTTAAATAATACTGTTACATTACAATGTCACATACGACATATCCGGGAAAAGTCATACTTTCGCGTGGTGTATTCTTATGTGTAGAGAACAATCCCGTTCCATCCACCCAGACACTCAGGCTTTCTTGTGGCCCAAATATTGGGATAGGAATGTCAAGTATCCCGCTCCGCTCAGCTTCTTCTCGATGGGTGCCTTGCCGAAAAACGCGACCATGGCTAAACTGACTTCCGGGAGGAGCTTCCGCCTTCTCGTAGAAGTCTGTCGACTGCCGTATTGTAAAGCTCATCAATAAATGTATTTAAAATCCTTCGACATGTACTCTTAGTCAGTAATTGTGACGTCACCGCTTTATATTGCTGAGCCTCTAGATTGCGCATACCCTTGCGTCTTGCATCCATTCTTTCGTTCGTTGCTTTTTTGTCAGGCTTCGTAGACGCCTGCCCCCCTAGACAAGTGGCAATTCGTTGGCCAGCGTATTGTAGTATAAAATAATGAATATATGAGAATGACAAGTATTTTGACAATTATGACAGTCTTCAACGTATGTCATAAACGTCAAAATACTTGTAATTCCGCTTGCCGCTTTTCTACGAGCCCTGGCCAGTATCTCGAAAAGAGGAGTTAAAAGTGTTAAACAAAACTAACGATGACGTTGTGAGCTTGTGAGGAAAGTATTTTGCGATGGCGTGGCACTTCCTGCTTTTACGTCAAGTTCTTGACATTACTTTTTGACTTCGTCATGGTACTTATCACACCATGTACGACTTTAGACTACATGGTGCATCCTCTGAGCCTTTCCCCCCAGTTGGGGTAGGCTTTTAGGTATTACTGCGAAGCATTTGAACTTCGATGCTTTTTGTAAAGTGACTGACATCTGATTCTATGGTGTGCTATGTTGCCATGAAGCTCGAATTAAAGAAATTATTTAACCATTGGCCTTCAGATTTCACAAATCTGCACGGCCTTGAAAATTTTGAATAATCAATATTGATATTGATTTTTGAGGACATTGTGACATGAATACAGATAAAAGTATTACAGAATTGATAAGATAGTAAGACATTTCCTATTTTTGAAGTACGGCAAACAACCTTCGTTGAGTTCTTGGACGCGTGTGGCCGATTAACTTCGGTGATTTGATTTAGTAGACCGCTGGAGTAGTTGGAAAACACTTATACATTGAGAGGTCTTCTAAGATGAAAGAAGAGTACATTGCAAGTGATAATAACCAGGCAATGTCTGTGTCTGTGTTCGATTGTGTGCGGGTGCCTAAAGTTCGGCGGTTAGTGTCTCTTTGTTGCCATAACAACACGGAGAAGCCTGCTCATAGTGCTGATAACATATGCGACTATCATTACAGGTATTTTTTGTACGCTCTCGTTTTTTTTTTTAATTCAAAGGGATAGAGTATATTCTAAATTCTTTATTAAATTCACTATTTTCTTAATTTATATTATGTTAAACGTATAGTCTGTAACTCTGCACCTTGTATAATAAAATGCGTCAAAACATCCTATCATTGCATACGTTACTTTAATTCCTTTTTTCTATGAAACTTTAAACGTAATATAAAATATTTATGTAATTTTGTATTTATTGTTTATTATATGATTTGTATTATACAATATTTTTAATTAAAAAACAGTCCTAATCAAACTGAAACTCGAGTGCGGTAATTTATCAACAAGTTTGTTATTCGCGTAATAAATAAACAAACCGATGTAAGCGATGCGTGGTTTTTTGGATAGTAGTCTAAATAATTACACAACTATCTAAAAAGAGTGTATGTTATGTGAGTTTCTTTAAATTCGCTTTTGTTTTAATATTCGTAACTGACTAGTAATTAGTCAACGTAGAAAATCATTTATTTTGTATAGACCATAAAACGGAACTTATAAAACGTCTTGCATCGCGTACTGTTTCGAAACGCGACTCCTAGACCTAGGAAGACTCCGCTAAGAAACTCAGCGGGGTTATTTTTATCTATTTCCAAATATGTTTCTTAACAATGATTTGTTTGAGTGGTATAGTTGAGCAAATAGCTAATTTTCAAGCATGTATTATATGTATGTGTCTTCCCCCTAACCCCTCAAGCAAGTGTTTGTGGACAACTGACGTGAACCCACACCGGGTTCACGTTGTTGTACAACAATCCGTGAGCCCAGAGTGGGTTCACGTCCCTCTGGCTTCACCTTGCGTTAGCTTTTGCATTTAAAAGAGAAAATAAAAAATCGAACTGTGGGTGATACCATACAATATTGAGTCAAGAAAGACTAAAATCTATTTGGAAAATACACGTGTAGAATTTGTTACCTTATGAATAAATGAATAAGTGTATTTTAAATTTGTTAATTACTATATATTTATTATTTCAATCTGATTGTTCAATCTAAATAATGAATACCTGTTTACATAATACGTGGCCTTGTTCGACTGACTATTTTATTAAATAATATATCTACGTGTCTTTGTTTTTTAATAGGTAACGGTAAAAAGGTTATTTTATTTATTTATTTAACAAGTACAACCATATTTTTTATATATTTATTTATTATTATTTATTAAAACCATATATATATAAAACGGCAATAGGCTCACCCCCTATTACGTGGGACCGAATACAATAATTGGTGAAATGTGGGTGTTAACTCACCTCTGCCTAACCCTCCGGGATAAAGGCGTGATTACATGTATGTATGTATTAAAACCATAAATTACATATTATAAGTACAGAGTCGTTGTCTCCTGAACTAAGTTGTTAACCTGTATCTCAGGAGACAATAAGTATTACACAATTTACACAAAATTCAGTTCTTGGTAATGTCTCTTTTTACCCTACTACGGCGAAGCCAAAAGAGAGTTATGATTTTGAAAGGCTATGTATGTTTGTAAGTATGTATGTATGTAGGTTCATCTGTTCCCTCATAGCTCCTGAACTACATAATAGAACTGGACAAATGAGGTATCATTAGAAGCGTCTTGGTCGTCTGCTGGTTATAAACTATATGACGTATCACTGAATCTAATGTAGTGCCCTCTAGCGGTCATAAAGTACTGTGTTAAATAATACATTTTACATAACTATACCGTGTTTGGTATGATCTGAAAGGGCTTAATTAGTACATTACAAATATGTATTGTTACGACTGAGCAACGACTGTGGACTACTGTGAACTACTGAGCGACTGGAACTGTTGAAGAGTACTGTGTGTACTAGTGTTTTAATTGTCTAGTTTGTGGTGAGCTAATAAATCTATTCGTTGAGTAAACGGCATTTAATTGTACCCCGTGCACGTAACAGTATAGATTATAGAAGTTGCCTGCCCCAAAAATAATATAAATAAAAAAATACGAAAAAGTGGCATACAACCACGGCTATTCCTTGATATTTTCTTGTTACTTAAATACTTTTTAAACCGTGATTTTTCCGTACTCGGATTTTAGTTTTAAACTAATTTTTTTTATAAATAGAAAGAACTACGGTGTACATAACATTCATAATAACATCACTAGAGTGAAACACTGCTTCAAATAAAAATAAAAACCGGTCAAGTGCGAGTCGGACTCGTACTCCAAGAGTTTCGTATAAAATTGTATTCATGGGATGAACTTCTCTATTTTGACTGCGTTGACTTCGAAGTTTTATTTTTGTTTAGTGACCTTACAGATTTCAATAGGTATGTGGTATGAATTTTATCTTGAAACCTCCACGCATTCCTGTGAAAAAGGTCTTGACAAACAGACAGACAGACAGACGGACAACGAAGTGATCCAATAAGGGTTCCGATATTTGCCTCTTGAGGTATGGAACCCTAAAAATAAAATTTAATAAAAACTAATAACCGACTACCGAATGTAGTTAACAAGAAAATATAAAGTATAGCCGTGGTCGTACCTATGCCACCTTTCCTTAGAATATATTGTTTTTGTTACAGGAAGTGGCATACGACCACGGCTATCCTTATTCCTATACTCCTTTTTGCGAACCTCTTTGTTCTTACAGGGTCGGCAGTACGTGTATGACTCCCCTGATGTTGCACAAGCTCATAGGCCACGAAAACCTTTCCAACAACTTGGCAATGGGCTTGCCTGCCCCCTAAGTTATATTAATAAAAAAAAAGAAATTATACCACTTTTTGCATTTTCATTGCATTGTTGAATGTTGCATTGCATTTCAAAATTTTATAGTCATAGTAGGTTAACTTAAACAGTCTTATTTATTTAGTTATAATTACAATTTTTGCTACTGGCAATATTGACACAGTAAAGGAATGATTTGTTTTTTTTCTTTATACCGCTTGGTGGCAGACAAGCACACGGCCCACCTGATGGGAAGTGATTACCGTGACCTATGGACGTATGCAACACCAGGGGTGTTACACTCGCGCTGCCGACCACAAAGAAACCTTCTGATGCCCCTCTTGAAGAACCCCATATTGTAGTTGCTTGGGAAAACCGCAGCAGGGTTTAACGTTACAATGATCATTGATATACAAAAAACTTTTTGTAATTGAACAATGATACTGAGATGATGTTTCTTTTGAATAGGCCACGAGTGATACAGATGAACTGGTATTGTCCGTATTCAGTCTCGGAGAGTTAGTCGTAATACAGGTTGTGGCCGCCGATGTTGATTGAGGAACAATCATATGAAAGGAAATTGCATTTAACTGGCTGTTGAACGCGGCTCTGTCCAATTGAGATAGTATTCCCGTGACATATACCTACATATAGGAACTAATCTATACTTTAATATTATGAAGCTGAAGAGTTTGTTTGTTGGTTTTTTTTTTAATCGCATTTATCGCATTTCAATTAGCCCAATCTCAGGAACTGTTGGGTCGAATTGAAAAAATATTTTTGTGTTGAATAATGCAATTATATAGGTACGAAGTAGACTATATATCATCACGCTACTACTTAAGGGAACGGAGCAGTGATCATAAATGTCAACAAATCCGGCAGATTCCCGTACATTCTTTTTGTTTTTTATAAGTCGACTACAATTTATTCCCTATAACAGTTCTAGAATGTAAAATTTGAAAACAAAAGAAACACGATATCAAATAGGTGATATATGTATATACATACGTACAGTCACGCCTTTTTCCCAGTGAGGTAGGCAGAGACTACAGTCTTCCACTTGCCACGGTCCTGGCATACCTCTTGCGCGAAATGGGGTTATGAGGTTATAAAATACAGCTAGTTTCAGCTAATTTCTTGGCTAAAAAGTAGCATACTATTTCCCGCGGTCCACAGTACCTCAGGCCGATGTCTCAGATTACGATGTTATCACAAAGTATGTTATCATAATAATAGTATAACAGTAGTAAGTAAATATAAACGTAACAAGCTAACAGATTACGGCTCTATCTCGGTTATGTGAAGTGGCTTTGTTTGATAACTGAGCTGTGTTTATTTATAACAGTATATATGCCACTTAACTAGTCATCTTACGGTCGTTTCCAATATTCGATTGTCAATCCAATCAAGACCAATATTTAGTTGACTACGGCGAAGCAAAAGGAGGGTTATGATTTTGACAGACTGTATGTAAGTATGTAGGTTCATCTGTTCCCTCATAGTTCCTCAACCACTTATTTGAACTGGACAAAAGAGGTATCGTTATAAGCATCTTAGTCATCCGCTGGTTGTAGGCTATATACACAGTCAGGTCATAAATTCTGTCACATGTTCAATATAAAATAATTGAGACAAGTTTATTCATTATGTAACCATTTATATACCAAAATGAACTTAACAAAACATTGATTCTTATGAGAATAAAGTTTATTCAAAATGACCCCCGTGATTTTGAATACAGGCCTTCAATCTGCGGGGCCAGTCGTCTATCGCAGCACGAACAAGGTCCATGTCAATATCGGTGGCTGCCTTAATCAAGGATTCCAAGTTGGGATGAGGCTTTGAGCACGCCTTTTCCTCCAAGTGTTGCCATATCTTATAATCTAACGGACTCAAATCTGGACTGGAGGAGGGCCAATCTTCGTGCCGGATGAAGTCGATTTCACGCGCCGCTAGCCAGTCTTGTGTGCTCTTCGCTCTATGAGCTGGCGCCGAATCTTGTTGGAATACCCAGTGCCTGTTATTGAACATGGTATGAGAAACAGTTTCCACAAGGTTCGTCAGGACTGTATTTTGATACACAACTGCATTCGTTTTCACACCTTTCTCACAAAAATGTACCTCTGTTAAGCCCCAATAAGAAACTCCCAACCATACCATGAGCGAGGATGGAAAATGACCTCGTTGGACACGTGGAATAAAGGTTGCTCGCTTCTTCACTACTGTGTGCCTACACCTTATCATTTTGTTTGTTGTAGCTCTCTTCTACGGTAAAAAAATTTTCATACGAAAAAAGAATTTCTCTATATTTTTTCCCGTGTCCCGCTTCAACAAAGCGCGACATCTCTTCAGTCTCAGGTCCATTAGACGAGCATTCAAACGATGTCCTGTTTTTCTTCGATGTGCCCGAAGCCCTAAGTCTTCATTTAACACCCTTTTCACCATGGTTCTGCTTAACCCCATCTGAAGGGCCAACAGTTTCTGCTTACGTTTGGGATTTCTTTGAATTCGCGCCTTCACGGCTTTTGTCACTGCTGGAGTCCTAACAGACCGAGGGCGACCATTTCTTGACTTGTCATTTACACTAGAGTCTTCATTGTATCGTTTCATGGTACGATAAACGAATCTTTTAGTTATATTAAAAATTTTCAGTATATCAAAAAATTGAATTGGCGCGTAACCGCAACGATGCAACGCAATAACTGCAACACGGTCTTCTTTAAGCGTCCACTCCATATTTAAAAATGAGTAAAATTCTAACAAGTATATTTTTTTTTTTTGGCTTGTTTGGTATCAATTGAAAGGGCTTAATTAGCACATTTCAAATACTTATGTATAAATTATACCTATTGCTTGCCCCAAAATAATATAAATAAAAAAGTATATTATAACTAAAAGCCGACTACTGAAAAATCACGCTCTAAAAATATTAAACAAGAAAATATCAAGGATAGCCGTGGTCGTTTTACAAATCAATTACAATGCAGCCTTCGCATCGCATTTCCAAAAGACTGGCAGCATTGCAAAGTTATACTTACTACGTATTACTTATTCTGGGTCACTCACATAATTCACAAGAAGCGTCGATCATACGCTTCACTCCTACTAGTTTCTTTCAAAAAGCGTTGACAGGACGAGCTGTTTACAAATAATATAGTTTTTACAAAATGAAGAAGAAACCAAGCTCAATTCGGTGTTGGGCAAGTTTTAATTGCAATTAAACTTGCAATTAATCCGACTGATGTCTAAAAGATCGAAATAAGTTTGACAGCAGACGGTACCCATTATTTTTTCTTTCGGATTATGATTGGCAATAGGGTTCAGCCTGCTGTCAAACTTGTCTCGTACTTTTAGACAGCAATCGTGTTATTACAATACATGTTCCATGTTCAATCAATAAATTTCATGTTTCGATCTACAATTAAAATTTGCACAACACTGCCTTTTTTTTACGTGCGCAAAATCCCCACGGATACCTCCCCACCGGAGCCGGTGGAAGAGGTTATGTCGAACTCGAACCGACTAAAACGCACGCCGCCTGGGGGTCGTTTTGGTTGCCGAAGGTGAGGTTGACAGGCATATCTCTCGCACCCCGGCCGACTCAGGATGCACAACACTACCTCACCTGCAAGCCAAGACCATCTCCTAATTGATGGACGGGACTCGCACACAGGCTTGACTCACGTTTTTCGAGATAAACCAAATTATGGAAAAAATGTATAATAAATCGACATTCAGGAGTATCTATTAGAAGCCTTGATTTCTTAACCTTAAAGACTTATACAGTCATATTTCCGCAATTAAACGAGTTCCTTTATCTAATACCAGATAAAGTCATTTGTCAGGAGCTCCTTATCTGTATCTATCTAAATATACTAATATCATATATGCGTAAGAAACTCGGTCTATCTGTTACGCGTTCCCGCACAACTGTGTTGAATTGAATGAAATTTGCTGCAGCGATAGGTTAGACCTTAAAATTATACCGTATATATTAAGATGAGTAGACCGAGACTGAATTTTCCAAAGAGCCAGATAACAAGACTTAGTGCCCTATTTTGGAATGGTACTCAGTTCAGAATCTCGATCTATCTGAGCACAGACTGTATAGAGCATCTGTCACATCTGTCAATCTTTGTATACAATCTATCATCATAAAAATTGAGATTCAAGACTGCGTGCCGTTCTAGAATAATGAACCTTAAACTCATAATTTTATTGTTTGTTGAAACTTTTTTGTTTACTGCAAACAATATTATTATGGCACAAGTGCATTCAATTTCAAAATATACGCATTAAAATAAATATTTACGTGCCGATCGTGCCTCGGAGAGCACATCAAGCTGTCGGTCCCGACTGCCATACGTACACCTGAGGCAGTCGTTACGGATAGTTGGAGCCCTAAAAATTCAATAACGTCGAAGCGATCTTCACAGAAATAGATTGGGAAACGTTTTATCGCTCTGGGGAAAATTGTACACCATTTATACTATACAACATATGTCACTACAAAATATGAAGCTATAACTATAACTATAATGTACTCAAAGTTATATTATGAATGTAAAAAATGTATAATAAATTGGTTAAAACCACTCTCATATGAAGACACGGAAGCACTCTGTGAACATAAAATATAATCAACATTAAATTGAGTAACTACTACACACCCTCGCGCAAACTCACACCCACACCCACACAACACACACACCCACAAAACACACACATCCACACAATACACACACACCCACCCACACAACACACACACCCACACAACACACACACCCACACACATACACACACCTTACCCTAACCAATAGATACAAATTATTTATGAAGAGGTATATTATGTTAATTTAGTTAATATTCATGGAAGAGCGGAGTTTCCTAACACAAGCATCTTTTGCTTAAAAGGAGCTCCCACAAACAATATTGTACAACTCTTTTTTGAAATAAATTTATTCTTAATGTAACTATAAAAATTTTACTTCCAAGATAGGTTCCTCAAATTTGTCGAGTTCCCAATTATGTGATAAACTCATCGACCCGCATAGTGGTTCGCTAATAAGGTGATAACATTATGTCATTTTTGTCTGACTGCTCTTGTCCCAATTGTTTGGGATATCCGCCACATAACTATCATTGTTTCTCATATTTTCCTGTCAAATATCATCTCAGTTATTCTATCCTTAATTTAAAAAATTTTTATTGAATTATCCGTTGCTTAGTGGTTGATGAATCGCCCTTGTTACCGAATAGTCTTGGGTTCGAATTACACTACCGACGAGAACCCATTCATAAAATCAATTTAGCCTGAGGGTTTAGGAGGAATAGTACTTGTAATTTCGTTCTATAATTTATTGTTTTCTGAAGTGAAAACTTGTTTAAGCGGATTGAGCACTTTTAAGGAAAACAATAATCATGAAACTCACTTGTGAAAACTTGTGACCGAACGCTTGACCCGTTACCGAACGCGTCACAAGTTACTTAGTTTACACTTCTATGCAGTCCCCAAAGACCGCCAGGTTAAGTTTTATAGTAGCGAATTATGGCATAAAAATATCCTAAACAAAATAAAAATGACTCATAAAGAACTAATAATTACTAATTTGCGACGACTATCGAACAAAAAAAAATTGGGTACGAACTGCATATCACCGAAGTCTAAGAACCAGTTTATCTGCTCATGCGCAACGATTACATAAAGGTCAATGTAAATACTGCGCACAATCTGAGTATCGAACCGATTAGAAAAGCATTAGATATTGTTTTCTATTCTTTTTGGGTGCAGTTTCTGTTGCGCAATTCACTAAACTATCTCAAAAAATGTTTTCATTTGAACTCCGAAACTTCGTTCTACTTGACAACGAATTAAATCTGTAACAAACAAATAGTTGCTGTACATAGCGTACAGCAACTATGTGGCCGTTTTGACACGACTGGTTTTACTCGTTTTCTGTACAGACCGAATTGACAGATTTGACAGATGTCTAAACAATCTATCCTCAGATACAGCAAAACCAACGATACCGTGAAATGATACAAATAGGAACTACGGCTGTCACTATCAAATACATACTGATTTATTACGAATCAAAGACAATTTAACATGATTTGACGTTATTAAAAAGAAAGTGGCGGCCTCCTTCAGTTCACAGATTTGTTGGTTTCAATGTACATCGTGATTCAAGTGAGTGTCATTCTAGAATACAGGGCTAAAACTGTTCAACAAGAGGACTCGAGCTGAGTGAAATCTTTTAATGGCAGGTCCTAGTCTGGAATCGTCACCATTATGGCATATCGACTCTATTATTCGAATTTCACCTGCTAACTTAACACAGTTCCAATCTTGCTGTCCGTCCTATACAAACCGCTATATTAGCATTGATCGGCATTCTGTGCCCTCCCGAGCTCGGCGTACCGCTGGACTCATCCCATCCCCTTATTTACTCCTACATTATACCTACATACATATAACCGCGCCTTTATCCCCGGAGGGTTAGGCAGTGGTTAACACCCACATTTCACCAATCATTAAATTCGGTCCCATGTAATAGGGGGTTTTTTTTTTTTTTTTTTTTACGTGCGCAAAATCCCCACGGATACCTCCCCACCGGACCCGGTGGAGGAGGTTATGTCGGACTCGAACCGACTAAAACGCACGCCGCCTGTGGGTCGTTTCGGTTGCCGAAGGTGAGGTTGACAGGCATATCCCTCGCACCCCGGCCGACCCAGGGCCATCTCTCACGATCTGGCCCTCTTCTCGGGTGTGGGGACCACAGAGTCCCCAACTCGTCCCCGGAAACGGGGAGGCGCGCCACGCGCGCCGCCGCCGCGGCCTGCTTCTGCAAGGGTGACAGGCGGCTTCACCTGTCACCCCCAGGCCGGCGCTCATGGGGGGCGGAGGTCGTTCATCGACCTCCGACGCCCGAGTTGCCTTCGTGCGCGGGCAGCTTGTCTAGCGATCCTTCGTCGCTCCCGCTGCCGCTCCCGCCCCGCCTCCTCCTTCACGAGCATTACTTGCTCGCAGAAGGAGGCGCCGGCCGCCCACGCATCCGCGCAGCGAACCATCGCCGCGAGCAAGGTGGAGAGCGTGAGAACCCTCACTCCCAGGGCCGCCACAAGCTCCCGCCTCGGCGTCTCCCACGCCGGACACTCGGTGAGCGTGTGCGGACCTGAGTCCTCGCTCGCGTCGCAGTGATGGCACTCGGACGTTGGCTCTTTCTGCATCCGACGCAGATACTTTCCGAAGCATCCGTGCTCGGTGATCATCTGCGTCAGACGGTACGAGAGGCTGCCGTGTGGCCTCTCTAGCCACTCCCCCATGATGGGTCTTACCGCCGTTACTACGGCGTGCCCTGCGCTTGGTTGCCCAAGTCGTCTCTCCCATTCTGCCACCATTTCCCTGTGGAGCCGGGATCTCACGGCCCGAATTTCTTCGGGCTCGGGATCGTGACCCCGCTCCCGCGCCGCCCTTCGGAACCTGTATAGCGCCGAAAGGCATCTCGCTTCCAGGATCCATGGTGGCGATCCGGCGAGGAGACTCGCCGCGTTGAATGATATCGTGCGGTACCCCCTTATGATGCGGCACGCCAACTTCCGCTGCGGACGCTGCAGCAGAAGCATGTGCCGATCACTCAGGGTGTCCGCCCACACGGGACACCCGTACAGGGCCATGGACCGCACGACACCCGCGTAGAGTCTCCATGTAATAGGGGGTGAGCATATTGCCGTCTTCCGGGCACTATTGTTGACTCAAGCCATGCATCTGAGGCTGAGTCTGGGCTGTATATATCTGTCTGAGGTTAAACAACCCTATCCCTTAGTTGCTTTGTACGAGACCGCATGGGAAGAGATGGGGTGGTCCAAATTCTACTCTGCCGGGAATTACTCGGCTCCTACATTATATGCGTCAAAAATGTTTATATACATAGTAAATAGGTATACCTTTGGGGTGGCAGATATCTTGAACCTAGGTCACAAGACGAGCGAGACCATGGCGCGCTCGAATTGTTTATAGTGAGTTTGAGCTCTTCCACCGCCGTAGAACCCTATTTTATCCTCAAAAGACACCCAAGAGACGTGTACTGCACATATATGTAGACCACGTATGAGTACATTTTAGATCCAAGATCATCAAGTTCCAAATGAAATTTTTGATTCTCGTACCTAGGAAGGTGCACGTCCGTGTACCTATGTCACTGTGATGCAAGCGAGGACTCAGGGCTGCACTGGGGTGCCCGGTGCTTAGCACTTGATCACCAAAAATCCATCACCGTACGAAAACAAGTGAATGGGAGCGGTAATTTATCAGTTTTGACCCGCTTCAAAAAATATGAAGATTCCATTGTGTGCCATTTCTTCCGCCTCCAGCTTCCGCATCCTTGCGGTGGCCTAATTGATTGATTGACATATAGTAACCTTGATTTTGATTACTGCACTCTTAAATTTTATAGAGTTCCTGGTTCCTGTATAACCCAAGACATAACAATTTCTATTATAATATTTTTTTATTTTATTTCAAACAGTCTCGTTGACTTTCATTGTCTAGTAGTTCGTCAAATCGTGAGGTATTCAAACGAACACGAACAGCGTGACCAATTTTGCTTTCACAGGTAACTAGTACCTGGTACCCTTCGCTTTTTCAATAGCAGCGCATTGTTGTAGCTAAGACACAATAGCTAACATCTAGTTGAGATAAATTTAGTACATTTGCCGTCTCGCGACCAAATGTAATATTTGTACGATACGTCATATTTGACCCATTGCATACACCTAGGATGTAATAATGAAGGCCATCAGAGCTTGACACCTCGTTTAAAGGACCCGGGACTGTAGGAAGAGCGAACCACGTGTGCTGGAAAGAAAGCAGCAGTCTAAGCGTAACAAAATCTAATAGGATGAACTGAGGAAAATCTGTAGCGAAATCCATACTGAAATATATATACATACTGAAAACAGAAAATGTATACTCCACGTATACTCACGCCTGTAAATCCCCGAAGGGGTAGTCAGAGGTGTATTAACATCCATTTTACGCCAAATATGATTTTTCATCCTATATGACAATGGATAATCCAATTGCCGTCAAGCGGGTTTCGAAAATATGTTTTATTTTAATTTTTGTCACAGTTTTGGTCCGACTTCTCTGAACTTTAACCTCACAGAATGAGTTCAATATCGTGCCCAAGATGTGCACGGGGAACAGGTAGTGTATGCAATGGTGCTGAGGAGTTATTAGCTGGCATACTTCCAGCGCTCGTGTCAAACTAAACTCGACACTATTTAGCGCGTGTTATGGTACATTTTAACGTATATTTAGAGACATGACCGTGTTTTTGTAATTGGCGGTCTAGATTTTAAGTATACACTCGTATATATACCACCTACTCTTTATACTTGTGCCACAAGGGTAAAACTTGGATGTTTTAACCGACTTTGAAAGAGGGAGGTTCTCAAAATCTGTATATCATCATCCGAGCACAAATTCCGGTTGAATGACCAAAATACACATTCAAACGCGAAGTCTGTTGTTTTGCTCTTCCTTTATGAGTTTGTTGCTTGATGCTAATTCATCAGCTTCAGCTCATTCAAACGGCACGTTGGAGCCCAGGTTCTACTTATTTTGTGTTCTAGATTATTGTACTGGCTTTTTCTAGCTACAAACTGACTGGGCAGTTCCGGAGATTGGAGTAAACTAACGCTGCGACGCGTGATTTTCAGATATACTTAGAGGTTGGATTGGAGGAGGCAGGACACGACGGTATTTCCGTCCAATTGAGCGATCCGACTGGTGAAGTACCTCCGCCCTACAGGATACCGCGGCCATAATAACCTTGTGTTGTGTTCCCGGCGGTGAGTAGGGTAACCAGAGCTCACTGGAGAGTCAGTGGGAAGACCAAAAACTTGTCCTGCTTTGTCTTTTACACTGACGGCACAGAAACTTGTGCTTACAGGGTTGGCAGCGTGAGTGTGACTCCCTCGGTGTTGCACGGTAATCACTTTCCATTAAGTGGGCCGTGTGCTTGTCTGCTAACCAAGTGGTATAAAAAAAAAAGTTATGTAAAGCCTTATGATGATGTAAACAAAGATAACCTCACGATTTATAATAAAGATGACTTCATTCAATCGTAAAATGTTAGAAGCGGCTTAGTGGCTAAGGGTCAAAGCATATTTATAGGCCTTTCGAATTTAGCTGTATCTGCCCTTAGATAAGTGGCAATTCGTTGGCCGGTGTATTGTAAAATAAAATTACGAATGTACGGAATTTGACATATATGACAGTCGTCAACGTATGTTATAAACGTCAAATCTGACACATTTGTCATTCTATTGTAAAGTACACCGGGTAACGAATTGCTACTTGTCTAGAGGAGCAGTATTGCTTTCTTACGCGGAACGTACATAATCTGTGCGAGGTACAGAACAGGGCCTCGATTTTGCTAAAGCAAAACCACTGTCATACATTTAATTTTGGACTTTAAGCGTATAGAAATAAATTTAATACCATTTGACATATATGACAGTCGTCAACGTATGTCATAAACGTCAAATCTGACACATTTGTCATGCAATATACCGGTCAACAAATTGCAACTTGTCTAGAGGAGCAGTATCGCTTTCTTACGCTGAATATAATCTGAGCGAGATGCACAACAGGGCCTCGATTCAATCACTGTCATACATTTAATTTTGGACTTTAAGCGTATAGAAATAAACTTAATACCATTTTTAACAGTGGCCGCGTGGTTTCCGGCAGAGTAGAATGAGGGCCACCCCATCTCTTCCCATGCGGTGTCGTACAAGGCGACTAAGGGATAGGGCTGTTTAACTCCAGACAGATATGTACAGCCCAGACTCAGCCTCAGATGCATGGCTCGAGTCAACAATAGTGCCCGGAATACGACAATTGGCTCACCCCCTATTACGTGGGACCGAATACAATTATTGGTGAAATGTGGGTGTTAATTCACCTCTGCCTAACCCTCATGGGATAAAGGCATGGTTATATGTATGTATGTATGTATGTTTTAACAGTATCTGTGGTATGACAGTGGTTTTGCTTTAGTAGAATCGATGGCCAGCACTAAGGCCACAGATTACCTAAGACGTCGGGGATATTATGAAGAGGTTGCGGTTGAAGCTATACAGACGTATAACATAATTTTAGGTGTACGGGGTCTGGGGTCCTATTAACATCTTCGAGACACAAGCCAACCTTTGTCGAGCAGCGAACATCAAATGTATAAAACTGGTAAGAAATGGCATCAAGTGGCAGATGCAAGGTTTGATTGGTGAAATATGGATGTTAATTCACCTCTTCCTAACTCTTCGGAGAGAAAGACGTCATTATATGTATGTATGTTAAATCAAGACAGTTCACTGATTACATAAACGCTACTGAGTTCAGTGTACTCATAAATATTTATCGCAATTGTTAAATAATCAATAAATTTCTTTAAATTTTTTCGAGTCGTTTTGTAATATAAGCTACAAAGGTCATTGATATTATTATTACAGTTAATAAATACAGCTGAACTAGACAAGTGGCAACTCGTTTCGTTCGTAGAATAGAATGATGAATATATGAGATGAGAATGACAAGTATTTTGACGTTTATATGACAGTCGTCAACGAATGTCATAAACGTCAAAATACTTGTTAGGTCAACGCCAGAAAATAAGTTCCGCGGTCAAACTCTGAACTAAAAATGATATTTGGTGATTCAGGCCATGAGAGTGGTTTAGAGTTGCCAGCACATATTTTTTTATGATGGACTATGATGGCCTTTCTGACATATATTGATCCCAATCGCGTCACAATATGTGCACTATAATATGCACAGAATACGATTTTTTGGAGGATAGCATTATTGCTTCGGCGGCAGAGAAGCTCGAATCCACTAATCACATTAAAAAGTGTATTGCTGAGAGTTTTCACAACACGCTTCAATACTGTCTCTTGAACTTTGGCTGAAGTTTTCACTCCTTTATCTTCTTAAGTTCAGCAGTGCAACCAAGAACTATTACATTCGTATCTGTACAATGAAAGATCTGATAAAATAAAAAGACTATACTGGCAAAATTACACGTTGCGACTGCCATGCTGCGGCCAAGGGATTTATTTCGTGGCGCGTACTCTAAATCTCAATTCATCGTTACGTTGAATTACCATTTGTATAGGAGTCTTGAGGCGTGCACGATTAAAAAAAAAGTTGTATAACGGGTTACACCTACGGTGACATCCAACTTGAGTCCGAGGCCAGCTTACTCTTTCTCCCACTATTACTTTGATTTATTAGACTTTCATAGACGCGACCAGATCCTCGTCCGTTTAGCAGGTGTAGTGGCCTGCAAGTCAGAGACATCTTGGGTTCCCATACACACTAAGATAAACCAAAAATTCAATCAATTTTCCTATAGCAGTCCACTGCTGGACATGGCCTCTCTCAATGTTGAGAGGTTGGTACAGGGTTTTATTTCAAGTTTTCGGTCACTTGCAGTAATATCGTTTGCACATTTTTCCGTTAGTTGCCTCTTACGACGCCCTTCTGATGAGATGAGGTGGTGATACTTGTATTCTTTTTCCGTGACCCTGACTCCAAAGTGCAAATTATGAATGCAACCATGGATTGACTCTGCTGATAAAGTTTGCTTTCATCTTCGGGGTTTTCAACCCAGCACTACCGTACAATATTATTTATTTATAAATCGACTTAATCATTACATTTGAATTTGTGACGTGTACATGACAAGCGATGTAAATATTTGACAGTATGACTAACGTGGCCATTTATTTATAGAATTAAAACGGGACGACTTAATGCTTTTAGGTAAGAACAAAATTTCCACTTTATATCAGTATCGTCTTCTAAACCGAGGCCTGTAAAAAGTCTAAATCTAATCAATCACACACGCTACGAGAAATCGATACGATCACACACTCTACCGTTCAGTGTGCACCGATAAACCGATGCGTGTGTGATTGATTAGATTTAGATTTTTCAAACATTTTTTGCTACTACATTGTTACCTGCAGAAAATAAATTATTATTTTTAATATTTACGATTGGAAAAGAGGAAGACTATCTGGGACACCGGTACGGAGAGCCGATAAGAAGACGGTCCTGTTTAAATCAGGACGTTTGGTCACCTTAACTATGACTCACAATATGGACATATCATTAAATTGTAAAACAACGTTCATTCAACTATGAACTTTAAATATTAATGTTTAGGTGCTCATATACATATTGTTTTTATTTGTATTTCATTCTGTTCTTGATCTTTATTCATGTTTAGATTTTTTATATATAGAATGGATTCTCATAGTGGCGCATTGCCAGATCTTGTGCCAGTACACTCTTTACTACGGTGGAAATAAGCCGTAGTAAATATATAAAAAAATAGTATCTAAGTTATGTAAACAAATTTAAAAAGAAGAACGTTTATCGTTTAGAAACTTAATTTATTATTGAAATAATAAACAAAAATATAGTTTAGTTGTTAAAAGTATAGTAATAATAACAATCATAAGGAAAATATGAATCAAGTTATATTAAAATCTATGGGACAGATATATCTAAATGTGACCTAACCAATTTAAGTACTTGAGTGTGACAATGAGTGATAAAAAAGTGTTCGGCAGGTACCCATCGGCGACACAAGCTGATGCTGTAGTGGAATTATGGAGGGCGATGATGGCGCCCGGCAATGTGCTGACTCCGGCACACTTTTTGGACCATTGGCGGGTGACTGTGCCCAGGATATACTCTCCTCAGCCGAACAGGACATGTTTAGGTGAGTAAGAAACCTTTTCTATAATATTATTGTAAGTTTATTAAAATATCACACACTTTTTTTACGTTTAATCAACAATTAAAGGCCAGTATTCCCAAATGCTGTCTTTAAAATGGTGGTCTTCGACGAATCCTGACGGCCTAGACTGGTGCTTTGTCACACCCCGCAATATTACCCCGGTTTTATAGAAAGGAACACGTGTGTGTAACTCATTCCAGTTGTTTGTCGTTTCGTCAAAATAAGGAAGTACTGAAACATTTAGTGTTTATTTTAATAACTCACCTAACCTATAATGGTAAATTATTTGACTATTAAATATTATGACGTCACAATAAATTATTTCATACAAGTTTCCTTAACTTACCGTTTTGATGTTTAGTAAAAAAATACTTATTTAATTTGTCATTCAAATACCCAATTGCATTATATTAGGGAGACAACTAATACTCCGTTTGGTTATTTATTTAAATAAAGGTAAATAATCTTGACGTGTCCTTTTGTCATTTTTTATTTTTATTTAAAAACTTTGTCTATTTTTTTTTGTTGTTTTAAAACTGATTTCGAATCACTAGTTTATTTGTTTAAAATGTTTTTTTTTTAAATATAATGAAAGCTTGTTTACATTTAGTTAGTACCTAACTAAATGGAGTATAAGTCTTACCCGTCTCGTGTTGTTCGGGAGTTGAGATGACTAGGCAAAACTTGTGTGAAGCTGATGCATCGACGTAGAATTGTCGACTCATTGAAACATACAGTTAGGGAATATAAATGTATGTTCAAACAAAGGTACTAGGTATAAAAGGTTACTGATCAGTCATTATATCATTATATTGAAAAGTAAATAAACTGTTGTGTTTATTTATAACATTTTGTAATTGTATGGTAATTATACAATAATTATATAACTATGTATTTTTACCTGGTGTACAATAAAGTGTATAATAAATGAAAAAAAAATCTATATTCAAAAGCAACTTAAACGGGAACAGTGTAAATATAAAATAACGCAAATATAGCAAAATCAAATAGTTTTATTTCAATGAGTAACGCAATTATAGCAAAATTAAATACCTAGTTTAATTTCAATGAGTAATATTGACGTAAACTGCCAACAATTTTGCTTTAGTTACACGACAGTACTGTAGGTACCAAAGTATTTTAAGTATAATAGATAATAGTATCTACGCACGCGTAAAATACTGAAGATATGCAACATTTAAAACAATTAGTTAGATTCTGTTGATAGGTTCACCAAGTCCCACTATTGCAGTCCACTGCTGGATATAGGCCTCTCCCAATGTGCGCCATTGCTTCTCATCCTCCGCCTTCCTCATCCAGTCTGTCTCAACCACCTTTTTCACGTCGTCAGACCATCTGGCTAGGGGGCGTCCCATCTAACGTTTGTCTTCTCGCTATCTTCACTGTAGGACACGTTTGCTCCAACTGCCATCGGTCCTTCGTCGATGAAATCTATCCCTTTACGAAATTCCAACCAGATGCGTTCAGTCGTTTGAGCGTGATTGAGTAACAAACATTCAACAGAAAATCAACCAGATGCGTATAGCTGTTTCAGCATGATTATTAACAAACATTTAACAGAAAATCAACCAGATGCGTACAGCTGTTTCAGCGTGATTTAGTAACAAACATTTAACAGAAAATCAACCAGATGCGTAGGTACAGTCGTTTGAGCGTGATGGAGTAACAAAAGTTTATCAGAAAATCATCCAGATGCATACATTTAATGTAATGGTGACCCTCTTTTCTGGAACTTTGCCTTCAGCTTACCATCAGGCAAGGCGAAGTCTAATTGACGTGTATTATATTTAAAAAAAATTGTTCAAGCGTGATTGAGTAACAAACGTTTAACAGAAAATCAACCAGAAACGTACAGCCGTTTGAGCGTGATTGATTAACAAACATTTAACAGAAAATCAACCAGATGCATACATTTAATGTAATGGTAACCCTCTTTTCTGGAACTTTGCCTTCAGCTTACCATCAGGCAAGGCGAAGTCTAATTGACGTGTATTATATTTAAAAAAAATTGTTCAAGCGTGATTGAGTAACAAACGTTTAACAGAAAATCAACTAGAAACGTACAGCCGTTTGAGCGTGATTGATTAACAAACATTTAACAGAAAATCAACCAGATGCATACATTTGTTCGAGCGTGATTGAGTAACAGACGTTTAACAGAAAATCAACCAGATGCGTACAGTCGTTTGAGCGTGACTGAGTAACAAACGTTTAACAGAAAATCAACCAGAAGCTTACAGCCGTTTGAGCGTGATTGATTAACAAACATTTAACAGAAAATTAACCAGATGCATATATTTGTTCGAGCGTGATTGAGTAACAAATATTTAACAGAAAACCAACCAGATGCGTACAGTCGTTTAAGCGTGATTGATTAACAAACATTTAACAGAAAATCACATTTATAATGTCTATTAAGAAGTAGCTAACTGTCCATTATTTACTTATATAATATAAGTTTAATTTATAATAATTATTTTTACAGATTGGTCGTTCGACGAGGAACTAGCAGCGAAACTCCTCATTCAGCCGATGGAACAGTTTGTGTGGGGTAACAGCGATGGCTCGGAGCCAGCAATAGCGAGGAGGTCGACGCTCTGCGGTAGGGTATTCAAGCAAGGTGATCCGGCGTACAGCTGCCGAGAATGCGGTAAGATTTGAGTACCTTTCGGAGATGTCCTATCCCATACACGCTTAAGCTGTGGAATAAACTCCCTGCTTCACAGGCGACTACAATACGGTATATTTCAAAAAGGGCATTGGAAGGTTTCTTCAGGATCGGCAGCGCCCCTGGTGTTACATATGTCCATAAGCCACGGTAACCACTTTTCATCAGCTGGGACGTGTGCTTGTCATAAAACAATGTCATGTACATATGCAATCATCTAGAAAGTAGGTGTAGTGAGGGAAAGTTCGCGCATAGCAACGGTCGAGCAAATAAGGACCAATCAAAAAAGTACTAAGTGATTTTTCTCATATTCACCTGTGACAAGTAAACGGTGATTTGTAAGACAATGAGTTAGCGCCAGTGTTGGGCAAATATTCAGTGGCTACCTCACCCTCTGCAACAGATGGCCCAAGACGGCCGTGAGGTTTTAGTTGGTTCGAGCCCGACATAACAACCCCACTGGCCTCCGCTGAGGGTATCCGTATGATTAATTGCAATTAAAAAGCCCGACGTGACGTCTCAAAGATCTATATATTTCGATCTTTAATTTAGCAGTCGGGTTAATTGTAAGTTTCATTGCAATTAAAATGTGCCCAACACTACTAAGTGCCACCTGGCGGCAAACGTGTGAAACATTTTTCGTTTATACAAATCGTTTTATACTTTTCACCAGTGAATGTGAGAAAAAAACTCGCACTAGACACTGATCAACAAATGACGCCTTTGACCCCGTAATTGGTTTAATAATCTATGTCGCGCTTCGGCCTTTACACAGTGCTTAACCACTAAAAAGACCTAACCAAATGCTCTCTGCACAGATAGAGTATATTATCAAGAAGTTTGCTGGTCACTATATCTTAGTATTCTTCACAATAACAACGAACCGTGTTGGTTCCCGGTGGACTTAGAATAGGGTCACCCCATCTCTTTGCGTGGGTGTCGTGGAACGCGAGAACGGTAAGGTTGTTCTCCATCCGACAGTAAACATACAGCCCTTGACGAAGTGTCCACTTGACTGCAATAGGCTTCTTATTATGTGGGACTGAAAACTATGTTGACGAAATGTGTATGTTATTAGTTATTACACATCTGCCTTACCCTTTGGGGATTTATAGGCGTGAATATATGCATGTAAATATAAACTATCGTGTCTATACAAACTATTAATTTTATTGCAAACCAAATATTTAATGTAAACTCTGATTTCAAGTATTCAGGGTATTCACATTGGATAGGTCACAGTATAGAGTTGAAATGTGAACGAACTCATATAGTTACTACCCAAATAATAGTGAATCATTACAATTTCAAATCAATTAGGTTCCCCCGTAGTATACTACGTAGTATAGTATTAAATGATTTTAAAATGTTCATAATTTGAAAACATTTTCATTAAAAATCATTGAAAGCCGCGTGGTTTCCGGCAGAGTAGAATTTGGACCACCCCATTTCTTCCCATGCGGTGTCGTACAAGACGACTAAGGGATAAGACTGTTTATCATCAGACATATACAGCCCAGACTCAGCCAGAGATGCATGGCTCGAGGCAACAATATTGCCCTGAAAATGGCAATAGGCTCACCCCCTATTACGTGGGACCGAATACAATGATGGTGAAATGTGGGTGTTAATTCACCTCTGCCTAACCCTCCGAGGATAAAGGCGTGATTATATGTATGTATGTAAAAACCACTGATGACGGATGAGCCTCAGAGTCAAGAGAGATTATAATGATGATTATTATGAGAATTCAGTGATACTGTTTTTCATACTGACGTGGTTTAAGTACACATCGTTTTAATGAGTGAGTTTGATATATTCGTCTCACATCTCTTTTAGGATTTCATTCTAATTACGAACCAGCCGAAGTTCTATGTTTTCCGTGAAACGACTTCCATCTGACCATCCTCCACCCACTGGCGATATAGAATAGTTAGAAGCTAAGACAACACGTACAGGGCTTAGATGTCACCCTCACTCTGTGTAGAATATACGAGCAAGAACCAAGCGGTTCAGAGACTCTTTTCTTTACCGCACCACCAATACATGGAATTCATTACCAGCTAACGTGTTTCCTTCTTCCTACAGTCCCGGGTCCTTTAAGCGGGGCGTGAAAAAGCATCTGATGAGACCGCCAAGCTGAGTGCCACCATTGTAACATAACTTAGTGTCTGTAATGGTGATCCTCTTTCCTGAGACTTTACCTTTACCTTTGAATTCCAATTCCAGATGATTTTTGTTTGCTAGCCAAAATTGATAAATTCATCTATTATTTTATCATTTTTGTTTGTTTCCAGGCATGGACAACACTTGCGTGCTATGCGTCGACTGCTTTAAGGTGTCCGCCCACAGGCATCATAAATACAAGATGGGCCAGTCGAGCGGGGGAGGCTGTTGTGACTGCGGCGACACGGAGGCATGGAAGCGAGATCCCTTCTGCGAATTGCACTCTGTAAGTGTCGATTATCTACAATTACCATTTGTATAGCCAAACATCCCCGAAGCGGGCCGTCTCAATTAGACGGTCCTGGGCCGGCCGGGGTGCGAGGGATATGTCTCAGATAACATCTTCTATTACCTGTGACAAACAATAAATGCATTTGATTTGATTTGATTTGATTTGGTTAGATTAGATTTAATTTGATTTGATTTGATTTGATTAGATTAGATGTAAATAATAATTTTTATTCTAAATAATCTATACAGAAATAATTTATAAATATTAAATACAATAAAAATAAAATAACTATTATACAACTTATAGCTAAGAACAATTAAAATGCGTCGTAGAATTCCTCCGCATCGCATGCCTCTTGTGGCAGCGTTCCCAGAAGACTGGCAGCATTGCCACGTTGTATTTCAATGCTTATTCTCTGACCTAAAAAGAGGCCAGCCTTCTGGTCACGAGAAGCGTCGACCATACGCTTCGCAATCTCACGGAAGAGGTTGCGAGCGCTCGGACCCCATGACCCCAAAGTCTCGACTCCAAACGGCACAAATTCATAATCTCCGATGAGATTGGAGTATTTGCGCCGCTTGAGAGCCTCTGCAGAAGCAGCAGCAGCTCCAGCACAGCCAGCCGTGCTAGTTATATGGGTAGGAGCCATGGTATCAACGCATGTGGCGTCCCACACCAGAGTCCTACCCATCTTCCATGGCATTAACGACATGCCATCCGGTCTCTTGCCATCGTCACGCGCCAAACCGTTTGGTTCTAGTACAGCTGGTACACCGGCGGTGACAAGAGCACGGCGGATTATGTCATTGAGGCTGGCGTGCCGTGGAATTCGCCCTGCGCTCCTGCAGCACGACAGACCATGGTGTCCGAGTCTGTCAACGGCTTCTCCACAACGGCATTGATGCGGAGAAACACACGGCGCACCTAAACGGAGACAAGTTGCGATGCGGAAGGTAGTGTCATCTAACATAGTCCCTACGTTAGATGACGGAAGAGCTTGTAGCCAAAGACCCGATTCCCACACTCCAACCGCCAGTAAACGGGCACGCTCAGATTAGATTAGATTAGATTTGATTTGATTTGATTTGATTTGATTTGATTTGATAATCTCACCGGTAAACTGCGGCCCACACAGTCAGCGTGCGTTTTAGTCGATTCAAGTGCGACATAACCTACCCCATCGACCTCGGTGGTGGGGGTATCCATTAAGAAAAAAAAATGTATAGCCACCGATGCGTTAAATCGTAATCAACTCTCTCGAGAGAGGAGTAGTTAGGCTCGTCATAGACATTATAACAAGGCACAGTAGACTGAACAGACATCTAATTATCTATTATGTATCACTTGCACAACTGGAGACCTCAATGGAGCAAACGATGTAGCAGTAAAGGTTGCCGAGTTTTGGACTGCCGGCCCCATTTGCCCGGAGTGCATGGGGAGCGAGGCGACCAGTTTCCACCTATTGGCGTAGTACTCTCTGATTAGATGGAACCTTCTATGCTCAGACACACAGAGGAGCTGTGGGATCTGAAGGTGGTATGCAAGCTTCTGTAAGGGGACAAAAAGGTTAGAAGGGGTGCAGTGAAAGCTTGATGAACCAAACTCTCCCCATAGTGGAGAGGAGATGCGGGCGTATAAATAGCCGAGGTCTCGGTGCGGGTTGAGAACTAGTACGATGAATACGTGAAGTGCGAATCAATATAATTCGTCTATGATGGATGATCCCTTAGAACAATGGGGGTCATGAAACAACAAGTAAAATTAGATCACTATTACTGGAAGCTGCTATCTTCTATCTTGATGCTGGTGGCCAACAACTGTTCCAGGTGTCAAAATACGTAACGTATATTCATTCGATAGCATTAATTGCTGTGAGCGCGAAATCAGAGCGAGACTAAAATTCTATTAGAGGTGGCGCGCGCGGCCAAGCTCCCGTGATCGATCTATCCACATACCATGTCATTACAATTACCCCCAAGTTTACTAAGATTTGCCCAGCTAAACTATTGGATTGATACCAGCTATAACAGGGAAGGACGGGGAAATTGTTGAAATGGCCCGCAGAAATCGCTGACAGACGGGGGGGGGGGGGGGGGGGGGGGTTCGACGAAATGTGCCATGGTGTGGTGTCAATGGGTGGGAGGGGTCCTAAGTTTTGTGACGTCACATTTCAAAAAAGAGAAGAAAATTTCAACTCTATCTATGTGACCATACGGTTTAAATTGTTTTGTGGACGAGTTCGTTCATGCCCGCTCTAGTTCACGCCACCCGCGCCGACATATTTGACTAATCACACCAATCGATTTAAATGGAAATAAAAGTAATTGTGTAAAAATTTTTTAGATGTAATAATGTAAAATTGCAAATTTGTGATGTCACACTGGGGGAAGGGGGGGGGGGGGGGGTCCTCACAAATGTGACCACCTGTGACAAGGAGGGGGGGGGGGGTCCAAAAATCATGAGACGTGAAATTCGTGTGACGTACTTTATGGTTAACCTCTTAGCGTGGTTCTCGCTTGCATCTGAGATTGTCATAGCGGAGTCCAGGGTCTGCTTTAGTTTACTTGTACCAGTTACTCATACTGCTCTTTTAGATTTGGCTTATGTAGCTTTTATAGAAGCGATTACCTCCCCAACCTTGAGAGGGAAGCCTGTGGCAGAACATCATCCGATGTACCGGCTAGCAGCTGAAGTTGACTTTACCTCGAAGATATTTTACACCTCGTTTTCACAAAGGTTTAAAACATTTGACAATAACTTTTAAAACTATTATCTTCCATGATATACATTAATGTTAACGGAAGTTTTCGACCAGGTTACACCGGCCGTGGGTACAGGTAAGCCTGTGACCACGGCCGGTGTAACCTGGTCGAAATGTCAGACAAATCAAAGGTATGTATGTACCTATACCATTTTCGCGTTAAATCCCGTTAAGATTATTGTATGTATTTGACAAGTTGCAACATGTCACAGACTTTAGTCTAAAAAATGTGTTTTAAACTTGTTGAATAAACATACAGTGTGAAAGAAAAAGTGTCAGACAGTCTCAATACAGATGTAAAACAAGTAATTAAGTCTTCTACAAGTGTCTTTTCAAACAAGTTTACAACTTGTTTCTTGGTGAAAACGAGGACCCGTACATTTTCAATAACCTTTTATGCCTATTTCACTGTACTTATCATAGCTGTGTTTTAAACTTAATAACTAGTGTCGGGACAAATAAATTGAATCGTGTTTATTAATTTTTCAGACCTCAGAAGAAGAGAACAAAGCAATGGATACCATAAAACCAGACGTAATTGAGAGGATGAAAATCGTGGCATCGGTCTGTCTGTCGTACTGTCTGCGACTACTGACACGCGACCACGCGCCTGGTCTGCCGAATGATCTTAGGTAATTGAGTACTTTGGAAGTGTTGACAGGGATGAACACTAGACCAATATGTAGATACTAAAATAGTTAAAGTCAAATTATTCTGCATAGAAAACATCATGTTTAAGCGGGGCATGAAAAAAAAGCATATGTTGATGCGTTCACGCTGAGTGCCACCATCGTAATATGCTGCGTGTCTGTAATGGTGGCTCTATGTCCTGAGACTTTGCCTTTAGTAAAATACGCTAGCGTATGTATTATCAGGTAATACATAATTACATGTATGTTGACAGCCTCTGTGGCGTAGCGTTAAAAAGTTCGACTGCTACGCAGGAGGCGCGGGTTCGAATCCCGCTCAGTGCATACAAATATATGCATTGGTCTGGGTGTTTCTATTTATGATATGTATGTATTTACAAAAATTATCCGAATTCTAGATTCCATAACACAAGCTAGGTAAGCTATGCTTACCATGGGACTAAAGATAGCGTTGTGTAGAATATTGTGGAATATTTATTATCCAAATAAAAAAAATAATGTTAGCAAATAGACCACCCGTTCGAAACGCGACTTTGATCGGAGAAGACTCCGGTAAGAAACTCAACAGACTTTAATTTTCATACATTTATTTATTTATTTGTTCCTCACACTACCATCTTTACAGGATGTTATTCAATGCAATGGTAGTGGACCACAATAATTAATCTTATACAATTACAATTCATATATATAAGGTATCACAATAAATAATTAAGTCGCATAATCAAAATTAGAATAAAATAATCAGTCATTGAAAACCATACTTAGTCTAATTCAAATAATTTGCTGGAGTAGCAAAGTTAAGCGAACAGCAAATTTCCAAGCTAGTTTATCATCTTAATAATCTTGTATACAGAGGTCTCACATGTAAATTGTTACAATCTCTCACAAGAGGTGTCGCGAGTTCAATGACCTTGCCACTGCGCACATTAATCAGGACAAGTAGACAAGTAAACAATCAAAACTTTACAAATTTTATTTTTACCCGACTACTGCAAAGCCAAAGAAGTGTTAACAGATTCTTTAATATCATCATCAAGCCGTGGAATGAACTCCCGCTGCGGTTTTTCCAAGCGCCTACAATATGGGGTTCTTCAAGAGGGGCATCAGAAGGTTTCTTCATCGTTGGCAGCGCGAGTGTGACACCCTTGGTGTTGCATACGTCCATAGGCCACGGTAACCACTTTCCATCAGGTGGGCCGTGTGCTTGTCTGCCACCAAAGTGGTATAAAAAAAAGGCCAAAGTGTTTAGATTTTTTTACATTACAGATTCTTTAATTATTTTTTTAGACATAACTATTGTAATGTTGCAGGTTAAAAGACGCAGAGCGGGATCTCCTACAGATATTGGACCAGCCAGATTGTTACTGCACAGTGCTATACAATGACGAGACTCACACGTTCGATCAGGTAAATGCCATTGTACCAAGTCTAAACGGCACTTCTGAGGATTTTTTATTTGCCGAATAAGAATACACCCTATCACAATAGACATAAATTTGAAATTTTAATGACGTGTTCACTTACTTTGAAATTTGATTCGTTTTGAGACGAGTACAAAGTAGACGTTTTACCAGGAGGTAGGACGCGACGGTATTTTCCTCCAATTGAGCTGTCCGTCTGGGGAAGTACCTCCGCCCTACAGAATACTGCAATCATAATAACCTCGTATTGTGTTCCCGGCGGTGAGTAGGGTAGCCAGAGCTCACTAAAGAGTTTTTGTGCTGTCAGTGGGAAGACCAAAAGCTTGTCCTGTTTTGTATTTTACACTGACGGCACAGAAACTCTCTGTGCTTACAGGGTTGGCAGCGCGAGTCTGATTTCCTTGGTTTTGCACACGTCCTTAGGCCACGGTAACCACTTTCCATCAGGTGGACCATGTGTTTCTCTGACACCTAAGTGGTATATAAAAATTCAAAGACTCTTTGTATTGTTAAATAAGTACAATCAACAACAAAAAAGTTAACATATTTCATTTTGAAGGTCACCACAAATCCAAACCCTTTTTAATATAACTAACAAATCCTGGTATAAGTTAACCTATTTTGTACGCGTGTTAATGAAGTATGATGATGTATCTCAATGTAAACATCGTTTGCAAATATGTTAGTCTGTATAACTGTACGAGTATAAGCTGTGAATGAACATATAATATAACTAAATTCAAAGTTCATTATTTTGGTTAGTGACATCTAGGCGTCCTAATAACAATAAATTATATCAAAGTCATGTTAAAAAACAGTTTTATTTGCGGCAGTCGAGTACAGAGTTCACTAGCCGCATGCTAAATAAAATTATTAATTATCCAAAGTATTGATTGGCTTCGACTGTATTTATATCCCTAGAGTACAAACAAGGCCGTACCACTATCGAAATACAATTTAAAAAAAAGAAAACAATGTTGCCTTCAAGCTCAGTGATGGACAAAGTACGGCCCGCAGGCCAACTCCGACCCGCCAAAGCATTTCATTCAGACCACTGACGGTCCTTTAATATGTATATGGCCCGCGATAATTCTATTTTGACGGTTTAAAAGTATAAAGTAGAATGCCGGGAGCTAGATGGGAACTCTGCGGTCCCTGACCCCCAGAGAAAGAGCACTCGAAAGAGATGGCTCTGGGTCGGCCGGAGTGCGAGAGACATGTCTTTGCCAATCTCACCTCCGCCATCCTGCAAGTCGGGGGGAGGGGGTACAAAATACATTTTTACAATAACTGGCCCTCTTCTGAAATTTCTTAAACTCTCTGGCCCCCTATTAAGAAAGTTTGCGCACCAACGTGTACTAGCTAGTGCACCTACTAAACAATAAATGAGTTTCTGGTGCACACTCTCCTTATAGTGATACAGTCCGAGATGTTACTCTTGTGGTAAATGGCCATTGGTCTTTGTTCACCTCTGTTTAAAGAGTAAAACACACATAGCGCACGCGATGCGTGTGTGTGTCGATTGCGGGGCCCGCGGCGGCTCTTTGACTTCATACAGAGCGCGGGCTTCGCAATACACCCGCAAGCGACCCGAAATACACAATACACCCGCAAGCAAGCGAAAAAATTACTTAGCGTGACGGAAACTTTCATTGGTCGTAGATATTATTTAATGACGTCACGCGAAGAATGTCACGTGCCCGAACGTTTTTCGCGCACTTTTTAAGCTAGCAAAGTGATGTTTTTTTCTAATTATATAGATTTTACTGGAAAACGATGAATTGTAACAGGTATTAAATAAATTTCTACATCTTTTAAGAAAGGTTTCCGAATTTTGTCAAACACCCAATCGCGACAGCTCTAGATCGTTTATTAAATAGTTTTTTCGAATGTTTCAGGTCATAACAACTCTAGTGAGGGTCACAAAATGCAACCAACGCGACTCCTTAGAATTGGTGAGCCTAATCGACCGGGAAGGTCGAGCATTGGTGAAATGTAACTCCTTCCAAGTGTGTGACAAACTCAAGAGCGATATCGAAATGTAAGTACCTATTGTTGCTGCTATGCCGACGGTACAGTACAGTACAGTACTCAAAATGATCTAAACACCAAGGTATTAAGAACATTTTGAGTACTTTTTTTTCAAACATCAACACCACCGTCCATGTATAGTCAGCATCAGATCTATGCAAAGATGCAAAGTACTTAACTAGTCAATATTTATTATTTTGTGTGATAATCCACCACGGAATATAATAACCTAATTTTTTAAGTCGGATAAAATTAAGAGGAAGTGGCTAAATTAATGTCGCTAAATTCACACAAAACATTTTTATACTCGACTAGCTGACCCACCCCAGCTTCGCCCGGGGTATATTTTGAAGCTTTGTATCCCTTTGAGCCCGTATGTTTTAGTCTTCAAAATATGTATGAAAAGTTGCCGGTTTTGTTAACACTTACTATCAGTGCTCCGCTCCCTTAAGTAGCAGCGTGATGATATATAGCCTAAAACCTTCCTTGATAAATGGACTACCCAACACTGAAAGAATCATTCAAATCGGACCAGTAGTTCCAGAGATTAGCGCGTTCAAACAAACAAACAAACAAACTCTGCAGCTTTATAATATTAGTATAGATTAAATTATAGAAAAAAATGAATCGGTTCAGGCGGGATTCGAAACCACGATTTTTCCCTTACAGAGGGAATGCTTTGATCACTAAGCCAAAGAACATTCGTCCGAAACCATCTAATTTCTTCTATACATATATCTGTTTTACAGGCTACGGTTCCCGTCTGAACTAATTCAATTTTTTCTATGTCTTTATCGATTTGAATAGTTATCATACTAAATTATACTGTTTTGTGTGAAGAGTTTGGTGATCATTTTTAACAGAGAATAAGTCTAGTAATAAATGTCAGTTAGTAGTTGCGTTTGGGAATATTAAAGTCGTCCGCTGCGTTGAGCGTGCACATGGTATGGACACCAGACGCGGGCACTTATTAAGTAGAGGTTTGGGACGTAGAACGCTCTCGGGACCCGCTCCTCTTAGTGAATGCCTTTATTCCATAGTATGGCATAAAAGAGATAGTCTGAGTTCACATCCTCTTGATTTTATGCTCCATAATAGTCAATACATAAATATTACTCACAGTACTACCGTTATCATCTGAGTTGTCTTGTCACAACTCTGTCTCTCTCGCTCTAACTGTAATCAACATACATTGTGATGTTAACTGGATGCTAACGACCGTATTATATCGAGCTCTTGTCCTTATTAAATAGCATGCTGCTTATAACATCGACTTTCAACTACGTTGGTGTATCGAGCACATATAGAAAATTTAGTCACATCCATTAAATAGTTTTTATGATGTATCGATTATAGACGCAGTATATTATAGATTATGGATTTCTAGACTCGGTATCTCACTAGATACGAGTTGGAACAAGAAGGCACTCCTTTCTATGTGCCGATGCAACGCCGTAGCTGAAATACGTGAAATAACAACGTGACTTAGGCCCTTCTTAGATTAAGCAACTAGAAAGAATCCTTTTTTCCTTGCTCATCTTAATCTTAATTGATTAGAAGGAGTCTGAAGTTTTGTCATCTTGACTGAAGTTCCAATGAAATTTCGATCTGTCGCTACACCTATCAGCAGAATCAGCTGTCTTCCCAGGCGCCAGTGGTCACGATAGGGAAAATCTTATCCCGTTTGTCACCACTGGCGACATATGGGATTTTCTTTCCCATTTATCATCAGTGGGAATGGCGTCAGTGGTGACGACTGGAATTACTGATGCTTTATAAGAGTTGCTGATTGGTTGTCACACGTGCTATACGAGTTTCGCCTTTCTGCTTAAACTAGTCGCAGCAATTCACTCTAGTTTCCTAGTGTGCGAGTCACCATTCAAAATTTATGTGCGAACTCTATATGCTAGTCGCAGCAAAGCTAGATGGCAACTGGAGCACTTTTTAATTGCTTAATGTAAGCCGGGGTTTACTTTCTATACAAGGATTGCGCAATAGGTATGATGACAGTCGCTAAAAGTCACCGAAATTATGATTTTAAATAATTATCTAGGATAAAGAGATTCTAAAAAACACATTTTTTTAATTACAAGAGCGTTTCTATTTATTTTAATAAAAAATATATTATAAATCATAACAATCCGCTAAATCAGGTTCAAACATTAGTCAGAAGCGCGTGACGTCCCACTTTCGTAAATATTATTTTGTCAACTTTTACAAATTATAAAAATAATATTGGCTGAGGATGTTTGATAATTGTCATAAGTGTAAGATAGTTTACGAAAGCGTGACGTCATAGGCATCAATTAAGACAAACGCCAATACTATTCTGGCGTTTTAATGCCAAATTTAAAATATATTTTAAAAAGTTAATTTTCCCTTGTAAATGTTTACAAGGGAAAAATTATTTGCAGCAATAGGATTTATTTTGGATAAAGTAGATACGTAATAACATAGTGGATTAATTTTTCGAAATCTGTCATCATGCCTATTTAAGTGCAATGAATGCAGAAAGACACCAAAATCAAGATGTCTGTTACACTGACTTTCCACGGTGCGAAGTTGTACGGACGCATGTACTATGACAAATGTGTCTCCAATACTATCACAGACGAGCCCCATTTCACGGTGCGCCAATCGCGCTAACACACGCATCACAAAGGTGGCTCTACACTCTAGTAGTAACAGATATCTTTAAATACATACTAACCCCTCGTTTTCACCTAAGTATAAAACATGTATTTGACAAATTGCACTATATCACAGGCTTCAGTGTGAACGCAATTGTGTATTATACTTGTTGGCCATACATATTTTCTCAATACATGTATAAAACATATGTATTGTGTTTGACTAGTCTTCTACAAGTTTACAAGTTGTCTTCTATCAGTGAAAACTAGGGGTTACAAATTGTGAAATGCAAAAGGGCCACAAAATGACACACATGTCATATATTACAATGGCAACTCCTACCGGGGTCCGACAGAAGCGACATACCCACATTTAAGCATGCAGTCGCTGCAAAAATCATCGCTTCAAAAACTAGCAGAAATGGCATGAAATTTTCACAACAAGAAAATCGATTCGGTAAACCTATTAGCAACGATCCGACCGACATTGTGTTGTACTATTCCCGAAGTAAATAGATACTTAACAACAAAAAAGATAAATATTTTTGAGTTTGGCATAATTTCATTTGTGTTCCTTTTGCATTTAACGAGCAAGACATTCGCTCTTGTGTTTGTTTTTACTTCTCTAATATCTAACAACAGCGGGCACGTGTTTGCTACCAGAATATACGTTCTTTATAAAAGATAATTTTATCTTTTATGTGATTTTAAATAACTTGTAATTCAATTCAATTCAATTCATTTATTTATTTGCTTGTAATGTGGTACAACAAAAGATGGAAATAAAAAATATAGTAATCAAGCACATTTCGCCATAAAGTTGGCAGATTATTAGGCATAGAAAAGCAACTAAAAAAATATTGCAGCCACAATAATGGCGCAGCTGTTACAACGCATTTCTGCAGTGGTACGAATGACATGCATATTTCTTTAAAAGGTCTTCCACTGTATAAAAAGTCTCGTCCAACAACCATTTATGTAATGCAACATTCAAGGCAACGGGTGTTAATCACGTTTGGTATTATTTCTCTCTATTCAATCTACTTGCAGCATTTGTGGTCATAGGTAGACTACTGTTTACGCTACGATTCGTATCGTATCGAGAGAACGGAGCTTTGTGATTTGCCGTGAACCTGTTTGTGTAAGCCGGCCAATTGCAATGTCCCGTTCTCTCGATATATAGCCCAGTCATATTAGGTAAAAAAAGGGGTCAACCTCGGAATGAAAGATAATAAGCTGCAAATTGGTATGAACCTTTGTTTTGTCATTCTAAATGTTGTCTCAAAAGTCACAATCGTTATCGTGTCCGCGTCTCAAGATATTCAAGGTCAAAGGTCACAAAAATCGGTTTTTCGCGAATATCTGGCTTCCTATCGGTTAAATGAGATTTGCATTTATTATAAAAGTTGTAGGCTATAAAATTCCCTACAACTTTTGTTTAAACTTTTTTTTCATACGACCAACCGTTTTGAAGGTAGAGCGCGAAGTGCACATCGTACAGTCATATACGGCCTAATGCAAGGTCAAGCGTGAGTTATGGTTATCAGTACGTTATAAAGTCAATTATTTACTTGGAAATTATAATTATTAAACAATGCCTATTATTTATGTACTAACTATTAATTATTTATATTTAATTAAAGTAAGTAACTTGATTATTTATATATAATTATTCATATTTAACTATTTAAGTATAAAATATTATTAATTCTGGATTATATATTTTAGTTTTATTTTAAGTTAACACGACATTATATATCTTTTCTTTAAAACGCGTAAATTTCTCAATACTTATATACCTGGAAATACTTGTCCCTACCCTATGCCCTTTTCTATTCATTGCCGGGACAGATGTTCTATAGTATTCAAGGCCACTCTCTCCACTTTGTATGAGTCAAGGTTATTCGTTAGTTTGAAATTGTACCGTTGCAACTACGGACGTACGGTTTTAAGAGCTATGGCTGATTTGTGTTTTATATGTGATAAGAAACTTTCAGAAGGTGTTTCTGTGAATGTCGTACGTGGTTTACAAAATTTAAAAACTGCAAGTATTGAAAGAAATGATGGACATATAGACTATTTAAATACTTTAAGTTCTGTAAATGTGCATTCCGAGTGTCGAAAAGTGTACACGAGTAAAAATGTTATTATTGCATCAAAACGACGCACAGATGAGAGTGAACCTTCAACGTCAAGTGCACCTCGTAAAAAACGAAATGAAGTCTTTGATTTTGGAAAGTTATGCTTATTTTGTGGCCAAGAAGCTGATGAAATAGCAGAAAAGAAAAAAAAATTAAAGTATAGACGGACAATAAGTAATGTAAGTACTCTTGCATTCAAAGACAACGTAATTAAGAGAGCAGAAGAACGAAACGATTCCTTAGGAGAATTAGTAAAGGAACGTATATATTACGAGTATGATTTGATCGCTGCTGAAGCAAAGTATCATACTATTTGCTATACCAACTTTTTAACCCGAGTACCATCTGCAGATAAAAAGCCTCGCCAAGATGATCAAGTCACTCAAGCAATGAAGGAGATTTTTTATTATATAGAAAATAATGAAGATTCTCAATTTACTTTGAAAGAACTTAAAGATGTCCCTACGGAATACATACCTGACGATAAGACAATTATTACAAAATTACAACAAAAGTATTTAACTGATATAATAATCACAAAAAAAATTGGATCATTTACAATTATATCTTTCCGTGATACACAGCTTAACGTATTATCAAAAGCTTGGTACGAAAATAAAAAAAGTACTCCTGTAGAAGAACGTCTACGGATTGTAGAAGCTGCTGCGGCTATTATTAGGGAAGACATCAGATCATCTGTAGTTGAAACAAAAACGTATCCACCTCCGAATAAAATGCTAGATTGTATTAATGAAGAAATACCAAAAACATTATCACATTTTTTGGAAGAAATGATATTAAAAAATAGAAAAGGACAAGTAGATCATTTAAAAACGAAATGCACATCTATTAGCCACGCAATAATGGCTTCGATACGAGAACGTTCATTTTCATCACAGCTACTGTTGGGCCTTTCCGTATTTCTTCACAGAAGATATGGGTCTAAAAAATTGTTGGATGTTTTATCATCTTTAGGATTTGCTGCATCATATAGTAATACCATACAGTATGAAGTTTCAGCAGTTTACCATCCACAACCTCGTATTTTACCATCAGAGTCTGGTGCGTTGGTACAATATGTTGGAGACAATGCAGATATTAATGTCAGTACTCTTGACGGTAATAATACTCTTCACGTTATGGGAATGATAAAAATAATTACTCCGAAAGATGCTGTAATTTATGATGATCGCATAAAAAAATGTACAACTAAACCGAGTGCAAAAGAGTTAGCAGCAATATCACATGTATCTCTTTTAGCATATGAAAAGCCAGTTGTCCCTGGGTACAGCAAGATTCAAGTCCAAAATCTACATGATGATCAAGTACTGATTGAAAAAAAATTTAATGCAGTTGATTTGTTGTGGTTATACGGAAAATGGAAGAATCTTTCACCGTTGCCAGGGTGGAATGGCTATCTTCAACAACTTACGAAAAATAATCAAAATTTTTCAACTTCTCAGGTTATATTTCTACCTTTCATTGATCATCCTGCCAGTAATTTAGACACAATTTATACAACTTTACATAGTGCTATAAATATTGCCAAGTCACATCAACAAAAAACGTGCATAATTACATTTGATCAGCCCCTGTACTCAAAAGCACGTGAAATGGTTGCTGCGTCAGATGCAAACTCAGACTTGTCTAAAACAGTTGTCAAACTTGGAGGATTTCATATGCTCATGTCTTTTCTTGGATGCATAGGACATGTAATGGACGGTAGTGGTCTCAAGGAAGCTTTAAGTAAAATATATGCTACAAATTCGGTCGACAAAATGTTGAATGGTCACGCTTATGCAAGAAGTATCAGAGGCCATATATTATTACGACTTGCATTATCAATAAAGATTTTTGAAGAGATGAAAATTGAAAATTGTGTGTTAGATGAGTTAATTGAACAGATAACTAGTCGCGATGTTTCCTACGAAGATGTTGAAGGATGTACGAGCAGCTCCAACTCGTTAATTGATCAATTTCAGGATAAACTAAAAGAATTAAAAGCTCGAGGTCCCACGGCACAGTTATGGGTGCAATATTTTGAAATGGTATCAATAGCCCTAGATTTCATTCGCGCTGAAAGGCTGGGACTTTTTCAAGAACATTTGGATGCAGTGCGAAAAATGCTGCCCTATTTTCATGCTGGTGGTCATTTCCTATATGCGAAATCAGCTCATTTGTATCTTCAAGATATGTTAAAACTTGAGGAGACAATGGATCAACAGGCTTTTGAGAACTTTAAAAACGGATTCTTTACTGTAAAACGAACAGAAAAATTCAATTCTGGTACATGGACAGACATGGTAATCGAGCAAAGTCTGATGAAATCTATGAAGACAGAAGGAGGAGTATCTCGAGGCCGAAGTACACAAGAAAGTGTTCTATGTAAGTGGGTATATGCTATGTATGCCACGAATACAATTTGTGAAGAAATTGAACGGTTTTGTAACATTTCTTTCGATTCTGTGGACCAACATGTTGATGCTAGAGATTCACGAATAAAAAGGGATGATACTGATGTAAATGAACTGGTTGGTTGGTTTACGCTTCATAATCCCTTTCCAAATACGAATCAGTTGGTATCCTTAGCTTCAGGAATCGTTGGAAATGACCAAATTAATTGTCACCGAGCCCATGAAATCGGATTGCAATCTATGGTAAAGATAACTGGTTTGAACTTCAACGAAATAAAGTTAAAACGCGTCGATAAGGTTTTACCGCTTTCAGCCATTAACAAATCTGTCAAAATTAATGATTGTAAAGTTTCTATAGATCCAATGTTACTTTTCCAGAGAATAACTGTAAGCAAAAAATTTGAAAGTAATTTACAAGAATATCTTCAGTATGAACTAAGCCCGTATCCGACATCTTTATTTGATAGTAATGGCATGAGAAAAACCACGAAAGCAACATTATATGACAAAATGATGCCTGTCGTTATCGATCTTGATGAAAATAATGTAACATACATCATCGATGGTGGATTTCTTCTGCATCGCGTCGTATGGAGCAAAGACGATACTTTCTCTATTATTTTAAATAAGTACATTAAATATTTACAAACACATTATGGCTCAGCAATTGTTGTTGTATTTGACGGATATTCGGACTATAGTAAAAATATTAAAGCACTGGAACAACAAAGAAGAACTGCTGCACTTTCAAAATCATATGAAGTTTGTTTTGACGAAACAATGGTTGTGCCAATCAGTCAAGAAATTTTTTTATCAAATCGGTCTAATAAAAAAAAATTTATCGACATGCTTGTTGAAAAATTTAAAACTGTTAATATCACAACAAAACAAGCCAGAGATGATGCTGATGTTCTCATCATTGACACAGCTATTGCATTATCAGAACATCAAAAGACTGCTGTCATCATAGGAGAAGATATCGATTTGCTCGTTATTTTAATTGGACGTACTCAGTCACATCATCAGGAAATTTTTTTGAAAAAAGTTGGCAAAGGCAATGTCAAAACACAAATATATTCTACTAAAAGTTTTGACCAATATCCTCGTACTAAAAAGCACATTTTATTTTTACACGCATTCAGTGGCTGTGACACGACTTCTGCGCTATTTAAAAAAGGAAAAAAAACTGTTACTAGAGCATTGGAAAAAATTCCTGATTTAGATAAACTGGTGGAAGTATTTCAACAAGAAAACTGCCCAAAACAAACATTATTAGAAAATGGAGTTCGCATCTTGTTGGCATTATATAATGCTCCAAAATCTGAGGACAACATTGATCATTTCCGCTACACGCAATTCATCAAATTTACAAAACTAAATAAACCTGTACAACTGTCAACACTTCCACCAACAAGTGTAGCAGCTCATGAACACATAAAACGTGTCTACTACCAGATTCAAACGTGGTTAGGGAAGGACTTAGAACCTCAAGAATGGGGCTGGATGCTTGAAAATGAAATCCTGGAGCCCATACGAACGTTATTACCTCCAGCACCAGCCGAACTACTAAACGTAATATTTTGCAATTGCAAAAATGGTTGTGGTTCCCGCTGTGGATGCAGAAAATCAGGGCTACAATGTTCTTTAGCTTGCGGCCAGTGCAACGGACAAGCTTGCCTCAACGCTTCACTGTATCCAAGTAATCCCGATGAAGAAAATACATATGATCCCGATATTCTGGAAGGTTTGGAGATGAACATGACAGATAATGAGGATGATGACAATGAATCGAACATTTTTGAACGACAAGAAGAAGAAGACGACGAAGAAGAAGAAGATAATTAGCTTCCATTTCCAATTTCATTACAATTAAAATCAACAAAGATACTTTTGATATTTGAACTCACATTTTGATAAATGTATATTATGCCGTATTTAATAATAAATAAAAATATGTGTAAAATATATACTCTTACTATCATTTTAACTTAAAATAAAACTAAAATATATAATCCAGAATTAATAATATTTTATACTTAAATAGTTAAATATGAATAATTATATATAAATAATCAAGTTACTTACTTTAATTAAATATAAATAATTAATAGTTAGTACATAAATAATAGGCATTGTTTAATAATTATAATTTCCAAGTAAATAATTGACTTTATAACGTACTGATAACCATAACTCACGCTTGACCTTGCATTAGGCCGTATATGACTGTACGATGTGCACTTCGCGCTCTACCTTCAAAACGGTTGGTCGTATGAAAAAAAAGTTTAAACAAAAGTTGTAGGGAATTTTATAGCCTACAACTTTTATAATAAATGCAAATCTCATTTAACCGATAGGAAGCCAGATATTCGCGAAAAACCGATTTTTGTGACCTTTGACCTTGAATATCTTGAGACGCGGACACGATAACGATTGTGACTTTTGAGACAACATTTAGAATGACAAAACAAAGGTTCATACCAATTTGCAGCTTATTATCTTTCATTCCGAGGTGAAAGCCCTAATATGACTGGGCTAATATTTACAATACAATTACGATGGTTTTTTCGAACTATTGATCTCTGAACTGATTCAAGTTAGCATACTAATCAATCAATCAATCAATCAATCAGCCCACCGCAGTCCACTGCTGGACATAGGCCTCTCCCAATGTGCGCCATTTTCTCCGATCCTCCGCCTTCCGCATCTAGTCTGTCCCAACCACCTTTTTCAGGTCGTCCGTCCATCTGGCTAGGGGGCGTCCTACCTTTCGTTTACCTTCTCGCGGTATCCACTCTAGCACTCGTACATACTAAATACTAAATGCTAAACGTAGCATACTAAATGCTTTAAAATTTCATTCAATAGTTCGGACGGAGTCTTCCAAAACCAATGTTTGAAAATGATTGTAATATCATTCATTGGTATCGATAGTTCGTACGAGTATCGCTAGGGCTCCCACCATCCCCGTAAGACGGATATATATATAAGAAGATTTGAATGTTTTCAGGCATGGTTCGGTGACTCAATGGTCAGTGCGTTCCCCCTGTAAGGGAAAGATCTTGGGTTCGAATCCTGCCTGAACTGGTTCAAAAATTTTCCTATCATAATTGATTTGAATAGTCAGCATACTAAGTTTAAGATTAAACAACAAAATCGGTCTGCCTGTAATCATAATCGCTGCAAGTCAATTAAAACTGAACAAAAATAATCACACTTCTAACTTTTCGCGCTATAGTAATGTTTACGACAATTAATGCGATCATGGTATAGGTACATACATACCTTTTATTTTCCTGACTTTTAGACCAGGTTACACCGGCCGTGGTCAGCTGAGTCAACCTGTGACCACGGCCGGTAATATTGAAGTGTCGTTATAAATGAGGCCGCGTGGTTCCCGGCAGAGTGGAATTTGGACCACCCCATCTCTTCCCATGCGGTGTCGTACAAGGCGACTAAGAGATTAAATTTTTAGTCCACAACACCGAGCGTGATTTTAACCTGCAATCTCTTGCTAAATAACAAAATTAAACTCGATAAGCTTTATACGTGTACGTCGTACGTACAACTGCATGTGAACACGTGCCCGAGTGGTGTGGTGTGGTGGTGTGGTGGTGTGGTGGTGTTTGCGTGGTGTGGCGGCGGTGTCGGTGTGGGTGACGTATACTGTTGGCTCAGCTGCACGGCGATGTTCGAAAGGTTCACGTCGCGTCACGGGCCCAGCCTCAAGGTGCTCGTCATGCACGCGCACGTCATCGCGCACCAGACCTTCGCCATGAAGCTGCTGCAGTGGTGAGTTTCTTCTTTTTTTCGTTATTGATGGCTTCTGAAACGAATCCTCGCAATTTTGCCAATGTCAGGTAAATGTCTTTAAAATTATTAATGGTGAGACGCCAATGTCAAGTTTTTCAACTTTACAAGGGGCATCTAGAATGATTATTGATATAGATGATGACTATGAGTTGATGATGTTCATGATGATGACGATTAATGAGATGATTGGTCAGTAAAGTTGTGGGGACTTTACTAGAGGCTCCCTTGGGAGATTTGGAACCAACACGAAAAATCACAAGTCACTGTAATATGTCTGTTGTGCGTTGTCAAAAACATATTTCTAAATATCCATCACTTTTATACATAAAAATTCGAATTCACAACAATTTCGGAAAACAAAATAATACCGCGATGCGCCTTTCTTCGTGTTCGTGTGTGCAAGAGAAGCGTCTGTTCAGCTTGGAAATAAGAGAACAAAGCCTCTCTATATTGGGAGAGGCCTATGACCGGTAGTGGACAGCGATAGTCTAATTGACTACCAGGGGGCCGCAATACGTAATTCGGGGCCTCCCAAAACTTGCCTACGAAACAAAAGTTTTTCTATACATATTTTTCGATACCAAGTAATCCCACAAAGTTTTTAAAGTTAATTCTGTTACATCTGTGGAGTATATATGTTTATGGGTTATATATAAGTGAATAGATTAGAAGGTGCGTGTTTGAGTTTACTACAGGCACGTGCAGATTACGTCCCCACTGAAAGCCCTCGTGTCTTCCACACATAACTGCACGGCTAGGATGATTAAATAAAAAGATTCGTGAGAAAACTGCACTATTTAATTACTGAACCGAGTCTAACACGGTTACAAGGTTAATATATCGCGAAGGGTTGAGGTGTGTACAAGCGAACGGCTGACGCCACGAAGTGCTGCGAATGAAATTCGCTGCGTAAGCGACGCCGTGCGTTGTACAAAGCACTTACTGTGTCCCTACACACCTTATATAATGAATCACTAAGTTAGACAACATTGGTCAGGCTCCAAAACTTCGTGTGCCAAGAGCCAACCCTCCGCCTGGCCGTGAGCCAGGTGGCGCTGGGGGAGGACGTGTGGGGAGGGACCACATCGGTGGCGGGTGGCGGCGGCGTGGCGTGCGGCGTCATGCAGAACGACTCGCGCATGTGGAAGGCGGCGCGCACCGCCTGGCACCGGCTGCTCATAGCCACCACCTTAATGGACTACACTACTAAGAAGAGCATGGCGATTTTGTTTACTAAAAACTATGGTAAGTTTTAACAATTGTAAAGTAAACCTTTAATTGAAAATTTATGGGCGTTTGTGAAGCCCGTGCCTTATCACTAACCTCTCGTTTACACTTAAGTATAATACATGTATTTGACAAGTTGCAATATGTCAGATGTCACAGGCTACAGTGTGATCGCAATTGTGTTTTATACTTGTTTACAACTTGTTGGCTATACATCCTATGTGAACGAAAAAGTATCTGAGATACATGCATAAAACAAGTATTGTGTTTTGAGTTAGTCCTCTACAAGTCTTCAACAAGTTTACAACTTGTTTCGTGGTAAACGAGGGGTAAGACTTGGAAGTCTTTATTTGTTACCTTCTTCCTACATTCCCGGGTCGTTAAAGCTGGACATGAAAAAGCATATGATGAGGGATTCACGCTGAGTGCCACCTTTGTAACATGCTGCGTGTCTGTACTGGGGACCCTCTGTCCTGAGACTTTGCCTTTAGCTTACCATCAGGCTAGGTGAAGTCGAATTAGCGCGTCCTATATAAAAAAAATGTAAATGTGGAAATAGACGTGAGCGTATGTATGTATTACATGTGTTGGGGTATGTTTGGGGGGATTACTAGATTACGTAAATTAAACACTCAAGGATAATTACACGTTTACTGTATCTGACCTTTGTACAAATTTGGTTACAAGAAAGTTACAAGAAAGGTTGCAATTGTTACTTAACGTTATACGTGTCCAACCTACTGCCCAGTTCGTATGCGACTGCCTGAACGCGCCGGGCGCTCGGTCGTCTGACTTATATTTCCGGCGTCAGCATTCCTGTCCCTACACATGTATGTTGACGGCCTCTGTGGCGTAGCGGTAGAATGTTCAACTGCTACGCAGAAGGTGCGGTTTCCATTCCCGCTCAGTGCAAATATTTGTATGCATGAATATGTATATTTGCATTGGTCTGGGTGTTTCCATGTATAATATGTATGTATTTACTAAAAAAAGTATTTAAGTATGTTTATCCGCATTCTAGATTGCATAACACAAGCTAGTTAAGGTCTGCTTACCATGGGTCTATATAGCTATGTGTAGAATGTTGTAGAATATTATGTAAGGATCCCACAATGCTATAAAATAGATAATCCAATAATAAGTAAACGACAACCACAGTTGACAATAAAATCAATCTCTTGGAAAAGATTTATTATGTTCTTCAAGGCCATTTTTCTTTGAAAATGTGACGTCACTTACACCCTTTTAGCTTTTCAGCCTTCAATACCAGTGCTTGTATACTCCAGGTTCGATCCTCAAGGACTTCATCCGCGACGACCACGACCACTCGTTCTCGATATCGTCGCTGTCGGTGCAGCTGTACACGACGCCGACGCTGGCGCACCATCTGATCGCGAAACACGACGCTCTGTTCGTCGTGATGAACACATTCGTCAGCGAGTGCAACCGCAGGTGTAATAACGTGAGTATTTCTGACTTACATACATACACACATACGTAAATACATACATACACACATACATACATACATACATTTAATCACACTTTTACCCCTGAAAGTTAGGCAGAGGTGAATAACCACACACATTTCACCAATAATTGTATTCACATAACATAACATAAACTCACGCCTATATCTCCGAAAGGGTAGGCAGAGGTGCTAGCACCCACATTTCGCCAGTTTATGTTTAGGTCCCATAATGTAATAGGTGGCGAGCCTATTGTCATTAACCGGGCACTTATAAACCTGCGATAAAGACACACAAAAGCATCAAAAAGTCATTGGTGTGTGCCATGGTAAAACCTGGGATCGAAGCGACGATATCGAGACCTCGTCTCAGAAGTCCATTACCCATACCACTAGGCTACCGCGGTTTTTAAATATAAATAATTGTATTCCGTCCCATGTAATAGGGGGTAAGTCTATTGCCGTATTCCGGACACTATTGTTGTCTCGAGCCATGCATCTGAGGCTGAGACTGGGCTGTATATATCTGTCTGATGTTAAACAGCCCTATCCCTTAGTCGCTTTGTACGACACCGCATGGGAAGAGATGGGGTGACCGAAATTCTACTCTGCCGGGAACCACGCGGCGATACCGGGAACCACGCGGCGCGTAACACCCACATTTCACCAATAATTGTATTAATTCCCACGTAATAGGGGGTAAGTCTATTGACGTATTCCAGACACTATTGTTGACTCGAGCCATCTGAGGCTGAGTCTGGGCTGTATATAAATAAATTTTATTTTGCCATTTACCGAGTGGTAATCCCTATCTAAAGCTTGATACTGTAATACAATATTCGCGTTCTCTTTTTGAAGCTAAACCTTACCTTCCGCAGGGGCGCCTTGAATTCGATCGTAACCACGTACCCATGGCGTTCAAACGAGCGCAATTCATATTGTACGACGTGAAGTACCTACTCAGCTCGGTGCCGGCCACGTTCGACGATGACTTGCGCAAGGGCTTCATGCACGGCCTGTCTCTGATGCTCAACTTACTGGTCATGATGCAGGGAATGGATGCTGTTGTGAGACAGGTATGTATTGCTGTCTTTGTCTTAGTTTAGAGCTTGAGAATAGACTGTCTTTGTAGCGTAGCGCTGGTTCGATCCCCGCACAGTATGAAATACAAATACAAATATATGAAATACAAATACAAATATATGAAATATGAAATACAAATACAAATATATGAAATACAAATACAAATATATGAATATTTGTACGCATGAACATGAGTATTTGCATTGCCTGGTCGTGCCGCGGGGAGCACGTTAAGCCGTCGGTCCCGGTTGTCATACGAACATCCATGGCAGTCGTTACGGATAGTTGGAGCCCTAAAAAGTCCAACAACTGGCTGTAATGCTTCGATATCGCCTTTGGGTTGTAGAGGTCAGATGGCAGTCGCTTTATAGAAAATATTGATGTTTAACCAAAACCGCAGTTAGACTGGTAAAGCGATATACCCATACTTCGATGTGATAGTTTTGAATGAGACTGGGATTAACGCTAGGATTAATTGCTGATGATGGAACACACTTGCTTAGAAGCAATATACTAACTCTAGATTAAAATGTAGCTAAATTTCATTGTATAAAATATATATTTTGAACATATATGAAAACATTACGAAAATAGAAGAAACGAAAGGTATACCATAATCACGGCGGTATTTCCGCCCAATTGAGCAGTTCGACTGTGGAAGTACCTCCGCCCTACAGAATACCGCGGCTATAATAACTTCGTGTTGTGTTCCCAGCGGTGAGTAGGGTAGCCAGAGCTCACTGGAGAATTTGTACTGTCAATGTGAAGACTAAAGGCTTGTCCTGCTTTGTCTTCAACACTGACGGCACAGAAACTCTGTACTTACAGGGTTGGTAGCGCGACTGTGACTCCTCTGGTGTTACAAACGTCCATAGGCCACGGTAACCACTTTCCATCGGGTGGGCCGTGTGCTTATCTACCACCTAAGTGGTATAAAAAAAAACATAGCATGATGTCTCTGTCTACCCCTCTGTACCCCTGTAGGAAAGAAACTCAACTATATTCACAGTTCTAAACTAATGCAGACGCTATCACACTATTCATGTTTAAAATTCCTGTATTTTATGGTTCCATTAAAGATAATTACTTATAGGTAAGTAGTAGTATGTTAATGATTAAATTAATAAAAAAAATAAAAAAATGCCCGTCATTTTTTAACAATTACCAAACACTTTTGTGTACGTACAGATTGGTCAACACATGGAATATGAACCGGAGTGGGAGTCAGCATTCAATTTACACGTGAAGTTAGCTCACAGCATCTCGCTATCGCTGGAGTGGTGCGCGGCAGAGAGGTCGCTGGCGGCCGCCGTGTACCGCATGGCGCTGAGGAAACACACAGAAACCTACGCGTCGCTGACGAAAGTCGTCCGTGGTGAGGAAATATCATTTATCAGCATAAAACCATAAACATACATAACATAAACTCATGCCTATATCCCCGAATTGGTAGGCAGAGGTGCTAGCACCCATATTTCGCCAATTTATGTTTAGGTCCCAATGTAATAGCTGGCAAGACTATTGCCATTAACCGGGCACTTATAAACCTGCGATAAATACACACATAACTTCGCAAAGCATCGAATAGTCATTGGTGTGTGCCATGGTAAAACCTGGGATCGAACCCGAGACCTCGTCTCAGCAGTCCATTACCCATACCACTAGGCTACCGCGGTCATAGCATAAAACCAATGACGTATTATTAATAGACACGTTATGCAGGAACATGGCGGCGTTCAAAAATAGCGCAATCAATAAGTATAAAAAAAATTATAGCTACTTTCTATAACACGTCAATATTATTAATTTTTACGAATTATATTATTATTTTTATTAATTAATGTTACGAATTTATTACTCAATAATTTTTTCGCGTTTTTGGTTTGTGCATAAAATGATGACGAACGTCATAATTTTTTTGTCGCCAATTTCGAGTGTGGACAACATATTTAGTTTACTAAATGATTTAGAATTTCATTCAACATATTGAGGAGTTTATAATAATATCATTGCATACTATTGGATTTTGTTAAGTGCTAATGTATAAATAAATAAATAAATAAATAATAATTCATTTCTCATTAGAGCCAGCAGAGATTTCAATGAAATCTCGCGGTCACACAACGAAGTTGACTTATTCAACACCAGCATACCAAAACTCAAAAGAATTATGAGCGTCTCTTCTTTGAAGGGTGAATGAGTAGTGTACTGCCTATTATTTGTGTCTGTATTTAGTCGTAAAAACTTGTAATTGGCCTTCTTATGGTAAGTTCCAAAATATAATTCGCGAGAAGTCCCGATACTTAGTATAATTATGAATTCACACCGCGAAAGTTTCAAAATAACATTGAGTACAATTTGTTGGCTGTGTGAAGGAAAAAGTGTTTAATGCAGTCTCAATACGTAAATAAAACAAGTAATCGTGCTTTAATTAGCCTTCAACAAGATTTGCATTAAACAAGCCGCGGTAGCCTAGTGGTATGGGTAATGGACTGCTGAGACGAGGTCTCGTGTTCGATCCTAGGTTTTACTATGGCACACATCAATGAGTTTTCGATGCTTTTCAAAGTTATGTGTGTATTTATCGCAGGTTTATAATTGCCCGGTTAATGGTAATAGGCTCGCCAACTGTTACATTGGAACCTATACATAAACTGGCGAAATGTGTGTGCTAGCACCACTGCCTACCCCTTCGGGGATATAGGCGTGAGTTTATGTTTACAACTTGTTTGTTTGTGAAAACCTAGAGGTTAGAGTGACGTGTCCCCGTTGTGGTTCCGCAGAGCTCGGCAACCAGAGCGCGGCGGTGGTCCCGTACGACGTGTCGGTGGAGCCCGTGTCCATCCACCGGCCGCTGTCGCGCTACGTGGCGGGCCTGCACCTGCTGCTGCACGCGCACGGCCTGTCCTACCACTCGCGCGAGTTCGACCGCCAGGACAAGCCCAAGCCCACGCCCGAGGAGCTCATAGGTCAGTTACGTCTAAATCGCCTGCGCCCACACAGGCAGAAGCAGGCCCCGGCGGCGGTGCGACTTACGCGCCTGCCCATTTCAGAAGACGAGTTGGGGACTCTCTGATCCCCACACCCGAGGAGTGGGCCAGATTGAGAGATGGCCAAGGGTAGGCCGGGGTGCGAGAAATATGCTTGTTAACCTCACCTTCGGTAACTAAAAGCGACCCACAGGCGTCGGTTCGAGTCCGACATAACCTCTCCCACCGGCCCCGGTGGTGGTGGGTATCCGTGGGGATTTTCCGCAAGTAAGAAAAACTATCTAAATCTCTATCGTAACTGCGCGGTCAAAAGTCATGTCTAGATTATTATAACACTGAAACAACATCAAAATGAAACGTGATATTAAAGACTGGTTTAGCACACCCCGACCTGAGAAAACGCTGACAAGAAATTTAACGGGCTTTTTTTAAGAGAAAAGCCTGCTGAGCTAAAGGTTAGCTTTAAATTGATTGAGGGATGCGGGGAAATTCTTTACAAGGCCGATTCCGCCGCAGTCGGATTTGTTCTTAGGCGGCAGCATTTTCCTCATTTTGGGAGCGAGGCACTGCCGCCTCCATTGTCCAGAATATGTTGCGTGGAGGTACCCGACCGACTACCCGATTCCCATCCCCTAGGAATACCCTAATATGCCTTATTTATATTTTAATATTATGAATATGTTATTATGTGACCCACAGAGCCCGTTCTCCAGACAATGGCGATGATAGGTCAAGTCCACGCGGGTATGTGGCGCCGCAACGGGTTCGCGCTTATCAATCAGCTGTACTTCTATCAGAACGTCAAGTGCCGCGCCGAAATGTTGGACAGGGATGTCGCTATGTTGCAGGTATTTATTTCGGGATCTTCAAGCCCACTTGCTAACCTGTAAACCTGCGAATCGACAGGCTTGTTGTATATTCAAGATGGGAACACCGTGATTACCACACCCGAGAGGGTGGTTCATTTCTAAATCGGATGTGGCCCTGGATCAGCTAGGGTGTGAGGAATAAATTTAAGGTAATCTTAAATCCACCCGCCATCCTAGGCGTGCGGTTTTAGGCGGTTCGAGTCCGACATAGCCGACCCTCGTGCTCCGGTTAAAGGGTGGGTATCTGACAGGATTGCCGTATAAAAAAAATGGATAGTGAATGTTTACTGAGAAGGTGTGAGTATCGCGAGCACCGATTTTTCTTTGATAGTTTGATGTTTCTGATGTTTATAAGTACTATATTTTTTATACCACTTGATTTTATATACTAAAGTAAACACTACATAAACATGAATAAACATAACAATAAATTGAGACACTTGTGCGCTGAATTCGAACCAGTGCAATATACAAGTTGGCCTGTACAAGCCCGAGTGTTTAAAACCATATACTAATATCACCATTTTTGCACAGATCGGCGCCTCTCTGATAGAAAGCAACGAGTTCATAATTCACGTGCTGAATAAGTTCAACCTGCTGGAGTGGGCGGCCGCGGACTTCGAGCAGCGCGGGATCGAGGACGACACCCTGAGGCACACCATCAGCATGGTCGAGGAGTTCCTAGGACTACTCATTACTAGTAAGTGTGAACATACCTGAAACCGGCAAGCATTCATACAATTATGAAAGTAGAAGAAAGACATATGCCAGGATCGTGGCAATCGGAGAACTATAGTCTCTGTCTACCCCACTGGGAAAAAGGCACGACTTTATGTATGTATGATTGTATGTAGTGGAGAGACTGACCGAGTTGCCATGCACTAACCTCCTCGCTGCCCTTGGTTTGGCCAGTCTAGCCTAAATAGAAATTTAGTTGTTACAGCTTTAAGACTGCGTTCTGGTCATATTCCGTCACGGAAATATGGACATATGATGAATTGTTAATTCACCTAACTGTTTATGGCAGTCATGGATAGGCTGGACGTGATTATGTTAAGGAAGTTAAATTGTACAAATAAATTATAGCATAACATATAGAAATCACGTCCGCTGCCATAACAACAAATATGCAACTCGGCAGAAGTCACATGACGTGCGAATCCCCACTCTTGTACAATTTAACCTTAATATAATCACATCCAGTCTATCTTTGACCGCCATATGTTTAACATGTGGTACTATAGACGATGTCCAATTTTTGCTCTTGGAGTGTGAACGAAATCGTAGTTCTGGGGAACACACAGTCAGGTCATAAATTCTGTCACATGTTTAATATAAAATAATTGAGACAAGTTTATTCATTATGTAACCATTTATATACCAAAATGAACTTAACAAAACAGATTCTTATGAGAATAAAGTTTATTCAAAATGACCTCCGTAATTTTGAATACAGGCCTTCAATCTGCGCGGCCAGTCGTCTATCGCAGCATGAACAAGGTCCATGTCAATATCGGTGGCTGCCTTAATGAAGGATGTCTTGAGTGACTCCAAATTGGGATGAGGCTTTGAGCACGCCTTTTCCTCCAAGTGTTGCCTTGTGATCTGTGATCTTATAATCTAACGAACTCAAATCTGAACTGGAGGAGGGCCAATCTTCGTGCCAGATGAAGGCGATTTCACGCGCCGCCAGGCAGTCTTGTGTGCTCTTCGCTCTATGAGCTGGCGCCGAATCATGTTGGAATACCCAGTGCCTGTTATTGAACATGGTATGAGAAACAGGTTCCACAAGGTTCGTCAGGACTGTATTATGATACATAACTGCATTCGTTTTTACACGTTTCTCACAAAAATGTACCTCTGTTAAGCCCCAATAAGAAACTCCCAACCATACCATGAGCGAGATGGAAAATGACCTCGTTGGACACGTGGAATACGGTTGCTCGCTTCTTCACTACTGTGTGCGTACACCTTATCATTTTGTTTTTTGTAGCTGTCTTCTACGGTAAAAATTTTTTCATCCGAAAAAAGAATTACCCGATATTTTTTTCCTGTGTGTTCAACAAAGCACGGTATCTCTTCAGCCTCAGGTCCATTAGACGAGCATTCAAAATGTCCTGTTTTTCTTCGATATGCCCCGAAGCCCTAAGAAGCCCCATCTGACGGGCCAACAGTTTCTGCTTACGTTTGGGATTTCTTTGAATTCGCTCCTTCACAGCTTTTATCACTGCTGGAGTCCTAACAAACCGAGGGCGACCACTTCTTGACTTGTCATCTACACTAGAGTCTTCATTGTATCATTTGATGGTACGATAAACGAATTTTTTGGTTATATACAAATTTTTCAGTAAATCAAAAATTTCAATTAGCGCGTAACCGCAACGCAATAACTGCAACACGGTTTTCTTTAAACGTCCACTCCATATTTAAAAATAAGTTAAATTCTAACAAGTATACATTTTTATTTTCATGAACAATTCGTAATTCGAATTCAATAAACTTTTTGATGGCCAGCATTCTAAAAGTTTTGACTGTGTGACAATACTTATGACCTGACTGTGTACATACGGAACTTAGATTTTAATATAAGAAAAGAAAATGTAGGTTCATTCTACAGTATGTTATCTGCACCTCATTCTGATGCTGCAAAGTGTGTTTATGAGATGTGTAGAAATATTTGGTAAATGTAAATAATGTAATTTTTTACAATAGGACTGACATGTTTTTTTTTCATACCACTAAGTTGGCATACAAGCACACGGCCCACCTGATGGGAAGCGATTACCGTGGTCTCATATACCTCGGGGCACGTATCTTGGACCTAAATCGCGAGACAAAAGAGACCTTACTGCGCGCGGATTGTTTTGTAGTAATCTTTGTTTTTGGTGAATTTGAGCTCGTCTTCCGCAGTAGTTAAGGGTGTCCTCTATTCCACACCCAAGCCAAACTATGTTGTAACTAACTACTATATGTATTGCGAGTAGTATTTGGACCACCCCATCTCTTCTCTAGGCGTCTAAGGGATAGGGCTGTTTAACATCAGACATATATATACAGCCCAGACATGTATGTAAGTACTTCCCAATTACAGCTAGTTAATTTCTCTCGTTACCAGTTGTCGGTTCGCGATATGTGCCGGGAGTGGGCGAAGTGACCAATGAAGACAGAACCAAGAAGGAGATAATACAGATGCTGTGTGTCAAACCTATGCCACACTCTGAACTAAATAGGTAAGGAACTGTTTATTGGCGTAATAAAGGGCTGATGAGGCTGCTGAGTGCCACCATTGTAACATTACTTAGTGTCTGTAATGGTGACCCTCTTTTCTGAGACTTTGCCTTCAGTTTACCACCAGGCGAGGTGAAGTCAAGTGTTGGCGTGTCCTAGATTAGAAAGTATTACATAAGCATTAAACCTATTTTTGACTAGCTTTTGCCCGCGGCTCCGCCCGCGTAGATGTCGGTTATCGCGACAAAATATAGCCTATGTCCTTTCCCAAGATCTAATCTACCCCTGTACCAAATTTCAGCAAAATCGGTTCAGTGGTTTAGGCGTGAAAGCGTAACAGACAGACAGACAGACAGACAGAGTTACTTTCACATTTATAATATTAGTAAGGATGACATGGGGTGGGGAGGGAGTCTAGTTAATGATTACGTAAGTAGTAGTAATTTACTTTTTCACACATAATATAGCATGCATTACCCATAAATTAATCTAAAAAACAAACATGAAAATAAATGGGAGGTACCAACGTTTACGTAAGCATGGGGGGGGGGGGGAGATTTGCTTACTTTTGCCGATAGTCTCCCCATTTATCAGCAAATGTTAGTAAGTCGGGGGGTTAAATAATTGTAGGTAGCGGTAGCCTAGTGGTATGGGTAATGGACTGCTGAGACAAGGTCTCGGGTTCGATCCCAGGTTTTACCATGGCACACACCAATGACTTTTAGATGCTTTTCGAAGTTATGTGTGTATTTATCGTAGGTTTAAACGTACCCGGTTAATGGCAATAGGCTCGCCACCTATTACATTGGGACCTAAACATAAACTGGCGATACGTGGTTGCTAGCACCTCTGCCTACCCCTTCGGGGATATAGGCGTGAGTTTATGTTGTGTTATAAAACTACTCACGTAATACCAAAACGGCCCCTTAAGTATCTTTTGATAGTATTGAATAAAAAAAATCGTTTCTTATCCTTGAAAGAAATTGTTCGACAGATTTTGTCATCTTTATTCGAGAAGTCTTTTCTCAACTCCAGTGGGATTGGCTTTCAATCTGTCTACGACACGGCCGAATTATTTGTCAATAGCTCGGTATGATGTCTAACCCCTCGTTTTCACCTAAGTATAAAACATGTATTTGACAAGTTCCACTATGTCACAGGCTTCAGTGTGGACGCAATTGTGTTTTATACTTGTTTACAACTTGTTGGCCATACACACTTTGTGAACGAAAAAGTGTCTGAGATTTTCTCAATACATTTATAAAACATATGTATTGTGTTTTGACAAGACTTCAACAAGTTTTGTATCAAACAAGTTTACAACTTGTTTCTTAGTGAAAGCGAGGGGTGACGCTTGAAAACCTTATTCATTACTGTTTCAATGCCCCTATCTTATTTTCCATAGTATAGCCGAAATCTTATGTATAACTTTCGTATACTCCCAGATCCCTCCCAGAAGACCAGCTGCACGAGACCGGCCTAGAGGCAGTCATTCACGAAGTGGCGGACTTTGTCAAGCCGATGGGCGGCCACAACCGCGGCTTGTACAAGCTCAAACCGCATTTATACGACGAGTATGACACGTTCTTCTACCACTACACGAGGGAGGAGCTCTCCAGGAGCGAGGAGGAACAGAGGACTAGGAGGAAGACTGCAGGTCAGGATATATGTACCCACCTTTATACAATAATAGCTCTTTAATAGGGGCGTGAAAAAACATCTGTAGGGACAGCATGTATAGTGGCGGCCACAATTCTTCGGAATGCACCCCAGTTTAGCATCCAAGAGACCCAAGTACTTTTTTAGTAGTCTGAAAATCGATCAAGACTGGAAAAAGTAAAACGCTCAGACGAGGCTAGAACCTGCGGCCAGACCCTTACAGGGGGAATAATCTGACCACTGAGTTACCGAGCCGTGCCATGAGCTACGATAGCCGGTGGAGAAGGTTATGTCGGACTTGAACCGACTAAAACGCACGCCGTCTGAGGGTCGTAGGTTGGTGCAAGTGAAGTCACTGGAGGTATACCCCTCGCACCCCGGCTGAGTTAACCCTAACTAGTCCAGGCTGTGGTTCACTTTTTCTAGTTTTCAGTAGTATAACGCAGCACCCGCCCCCTCCCCCGCAGGCCTGCCGGAGTGCTGCCCGCCGCCGTCGCTGCCCAAGCTGGCGCCGCCGTTCCGGCTGCTGGCCAACCTGCTGCAGTGCGACGCCGCGCTGCACGTGCTGCGCGCTGTGCTCGAGCGCGCCATCGACCTGCGCGCGCGCTGCTTCTCCGAGACGCAGGTGCACAAGGTACGGTACTGTAACAAACTGTGTACTGTGTACTTATGTAACAAATAGATCTCAGAAAGTTGTGATCAGGGGTCATGAATCTTATCCAATTAATGTAACCTCTGGTGTACCACAGGGCTCCATCCTGGGCCCTTTACTCTTTGTTCTATTCATTAATGACATTTCATCTTGTTTTCGAAATGCAAATTTTCTGCTTTACGCAGATGATCTTAAAATTTATAGATCTATTTCCGAAAACAATGATTGTAATTTGTTGCAAGAGGACTTGCACCGCCTTTCTGATTACTGTAGTGCGAATAAATTAAAACTGAACATATCAAAGTGCATTGCAATTACATTTACAAAAAAGAAAATAGTAGTCCCGAATACATACTCATTATTTCATGCCACTTTAAGTAATGTTGCTACGGTAAAGGATCTCGGGGTGCTACTGGATTCAAAGCTCCACCTTGATCAACATATTGATAAAATAGTTAATAGTGCTTATTGCATGTATGGCTTTGTTATGAGGTCCACCATAGGTTTTAGACATACTGATACATACGTTCACCTTTATAAATCTTTGGTCAGGTCACAGCTGGAGTATGCTATATTGATATGGAACCCACTGTACCAAAAATACAAAGATAGTTTGCAGAGAGTACAAAATAAGTTCCTTCAAGCAGTGCGGTACCGTTGCCATCGTACCAGGGAGAACTTGAACTTACTGGACTTGGAATCCAGGCGTATCTTTCTAGAAACCATGTTTCTGTATGACTTATGCAATAACAGATTCGACTGCACTTATTTAACAAATAGTTTGTGCTACATTGTGCCTAGGACAGTCATCAGACGTGAAGTGCGCTCGCGCCCACTGTTCGCCGTTTTCACTAGTCGCACGAATGCTGGAGTACGTGCGCCTCTAAATCGCATTGTAAATAATTATAATAAATTGTTTATAGATTTGGATGTATTCACTTTGTCGCATAATGAATTTAGAAATGCTCTGTTAAAAAAATTTACTGATTTCGACTAAAACTGTAAAAATGAATGTTGCTTTTTAGATAACCGTAATACTACTGTAATAATATGTGGATAACGCTGTAGGTTACATAATTACAACTATGTTATATTAAGACTTTATATTAAGGACATTGTGTAACTGTTTGTTTTCCCGAATAAATAAAAATAAAAAATAAAAAATACTGCGTCTCTGTGACGTCACGGGGCACACACAGAGAGGAGGTGGCAATGTCGTTATTACTATGCTGTATTACTCTCATAAGGCCCGTCTCCCAGAATGATTTTCAGTCCTGAATCTCGATTTATAACTAGATCTGAAAACATACTGTATTCCTAGACGATCGATCTAATGTCATTGTGACAGTTGGTTTATACCTGAGCGTTGTTCTAGAATACAAGCCTAAATGTAAGAGTTACGTACTCAGATACGAAATAACGCCATTTAGTAACGAGTGTGCATAGGATGAACACTTACCGTCCATCGCCTATGGGCACGCCTACTGTGATGACCTCAGGGTAGGCTACACGGCTACTTAGGCGGCCTCCTCACTGTGTTTGCTCGTTTATAACCCTGTGACCCTGTGTAACGACGCTCCAATCTAAAAATGTAGTATATCCTCTGCAACCAACTAGAGCCGAAACTGTTACTGCGTCGAAATGTTGTGTAGATGGCACCACTGTCGCAACGATTTTGGTACATACATTTTTAGTTATAGGTATGTGTAAGACGGCGGTCGCGAAGTCAGCGGCGAGTGGCGCGACAGCCATGACACAAGTCTATGAAAGAGAAAGAGAGAGAGAGACAATAAATCATCTTTGATTTACCGCACCGCTAGCCGTTGAGTTCGTATCTGCGCCCCAACGTGTGATATTCGTAGCTAAACTTAAGCGGCGAGCTATGTAGTGCGTAGAGGCACGGCGGCGGTGCCGTCTACGCAAGGTCTACGCTACAAGTGATTTATTTATTTATTTATTCTTATAATTGCAAATACAGGTATATGGGTTGTTATGTTCGTACAATTAAGTAACACTATATTTAGCCTTGCGGCGTGCAATATTTTGTGAATAAAAAGAAGTTAAAGAATACAAAATTAATACATTTTTATGTGTTAATGTCTTCACAGGCGCTACACCTGATGGGCTACGCGCTACGGGACGAGGAGAGCGGCCACTACGAGTTCCTGGCCTTCGCGGAGAGCGCAGCACGCGGCGGTCTACTGACGCTGCTGACCAAGCTGGCGGCCAGCCCCCGCGTCGACGCGCACCGCCCTCTCGCGCGCTGGGTGCTCGCGCGCATGAGGTACGCCCCGGCAAACTTGATGAATATATCGTAGGGGGGAGGGGGGAGAGTTCTTGCACGGTCACTATACGGGGTGCTCGCGTGGATGAGAGGACGAGGCATAACTCGGCGTAGTTAGGGGGGGACTTCTCGCACGATACTATACGTCCCCTCACGCGCTGGGTGCTTGCGTGGATGAGATGACGAGACATACATGTTGAACAGAACTCGACGTAGTGAGGGGGGAGCTCTCGCACGGCACTATACGCCCCCTCAAGCACTGGGAGCTTGTGTGGACGAGAGGACGAGGCATACATGTTGAACATAACTCGGCGTAGTGAAGGGGGACTTCTTGCACGGTACTATACGCCCCTCACGCGCTGGGTGCTTTCGTGAATGAGATGACGAGGCATACATGTTGAACATAACTCGGCGTAGTGAGGGGGAGCTCTCGCACGGCACTATACGCCCCCTCACGCGCGGTGAGCTTGCGTGGATGAGATGACGAGGCATAAGTGTTGAACATAACTGGGCGTAGAGGGGGGGGTTCTCGACGGCCACTTTACGCCCTCACGCACTGGGTTCTTGCGTGGATGAGATGATTAGGCATACATGTTGAACATAACTCGTCGTAGTGAGGGGGGGGTTTCTCACGCGCTTGGTGCTTGCGTGGGTCAGGTGACTCGGCATACATGTTAAACATAACTCGGCGTAGTGGGAGGGGGCGGGGGAAGGCAGTTCCCGCAGATGTATTTCAAGACAGTGCTGTACTCAGTTCGCGCGACCTTTTTGACATTTGTTCATATCTGAAGTAGAACTGAATCCGATCCCATCTAACGCTTGTGCAGAAAAATCAGTAATAAAGATAAATATTTTATTTAACAGATCACTTCTCGGACAAAATGATGAGCACATTGGCGATGGGGAAAATATGGAGACTGACACAGAGGAGAAGCCGGCCTCGGATGAAGTCGCTCGTGAGTATATTGTACATTACTCTATGTCTCGCTGTTAGGGCTCAATTCGTCGTTCAGCGCCCTCTATTCTCCTTGACTGCGGATGGGGTGACAAGTGGGGCCGCTTGTCTTCCGAGCAGAAGCAGGTCGAGGCGGCGGCCTCCGGGGTTCTCACACCCTAAAGGGCTAATTCAGAAATCTATCAGAGATGGCACTGGGTTGGTTGCGAGATACGAGAGACATGCCAATGGCTATATCATCTCTGGTTAATGAAGACCCCAGACGGCGTGCTGTTTGAGGGGGTTGTGTTATATGAGAGACTTTAGCACTTTAAGTATAATGTATGTCTCTTTTAATTTGACTTACACAACTTTTATGGAAGCTAAAGATATGTATCTACAACAGGCCCCCGATTCTACTAAAGCAAAACCACTGTTATACCACAGACAATGCAAATAATGTCATTAAATTTTAGACTTTATTTCTGTACTGTTAAAGTACAAAACTAAAAAAAAGAGATTCAATATACTTTTACATTCTCTCTGCAAAAATTAATTATAATTAATTTTGGACTTTAAGTACATTGCTATAAAGTCTAAAATTGAATGGATTTTTAAGCAGTGTCCGTGGCATAGACAGTAGTTTTGGTTTAGCATAATCAAGACCCAGACTAGTAGAAAATGAAACACAGTAAGCATAGGGCTTCGACTTCCGGTCGAAGGCGTCAGTATAAAAAAAATGTCTGTATTTTTTATCGTTATTTTTTTTACACAACATAACATAAACTCACGCCTATATCCCCGAAGGGGTAGGCAGAGTTGCTAGCACCCACATTTCGTCAGTTTATGTTTAGGTCCCAATGTAATAAGTGGCAAGCCTATTGCCATTAACCGGGCATTTATAAACCTGCGATAAATACACGCATAATTTCGAAAAGCATCGAAAAGTGATTGGTGTGTGCCATTGTAAACCTGGGATCGAACCCGAGACCTCATCTCAGCAGTCCATTACCCATACCACTAGGCTACATTATTACACTAATTTTTGTACAGAAGCGGAGAAACAGCGCCGAGCTAAATTGGCTGCGGAAAGACGGGCTAAGGTGATGGCTCAGATGCAGACTCAGATGAATAACTTCATATCGAATAACGCTACGCTCTTCGAGGAGACCACTACCGAGGTAAGAACACAACACAAGCTCCTGCTGTTCAAGAATAGTGTATATAGACACACACAAACAACCTACACACCCTGATTTTATATTCGTTTCGGAGATAAAATCTTTACTTTAATTTTACGCACATACCTGGACCAAACCGGGGAAGTTTTAGAAAAGGGGCAGGTCAGGAGTACTCTAAACCGACGAGCATGCATGAAGAATGTAATGAGAGTGAATGAAGCTAGAGTTGTATGTCAGGATCGTAGCAAGTGGAGATCCGTGATCTCTGCCTACCCCTATGGGAAACAGGCGTGATTTTATGTATGTATGTATGATAAAATCTTTGGATGCAGTTTTGATAAAGAATCGTCTGGAAGTATTAATTTAGCTAAAAATTTTATACATGCATAATATAAACTTACGCCTATGTCCCCGAAGGGGTAGGCAGAGGTGCTAGCACCCACATTTCGTCAGTTTATGTTTAGGTCCCAATAACCGGACACTTATAAACCTGCGATAAATACACACATAACTTCGAGAATCATCGAAAAGTCATTGGTGTGTGCCATGGTAAAACCTGGGAATGAAACCGAGACCTCGTCTCAGCAGTCCATTACCCATACCACCAGGCTACCGCGGTACATACATACATATAATCACGCCTGTATACCCGGAGGGTTAGGCAGATAGGGGGTGAGCCTATTACCCTTTTCGGGGCACTATTGCTGAGTCTGGGCTGTAGCAAAATTTTATAATGTATGGAAAAAATGTGCAAACATCATTGGGAGAGGCCTACGTCCAACAGTGGACTGCCAATAGGCTTGATTGATTGATCGATTGATTGAATGTGCAGGCGATCGGAATAATGAATAGATGTTATAATTTTTTACCCCGCCAAATTAATACTTACAGACGATATTGCTATTGAAACTTTCCCAAAATGTTTTGCTCCAAAACTATTATGAAATTATTTACGTTTTTCCGCAGCCATAGGGTACAAGAAGGAAACTAGAATCACTTCAAACGAGATTTATTAAACTTATTTAATTTAATCTAACTAGCTTAAAGATGAATGCACTCGATGTTGGAACTACATTACACCATACTAGCCTAAGCGAATGAGTTCGATGATGCGAACTACATTCTAACTACTAACTCTAATTAAATCTAGTGACCACGTTCGATGCAAGAACAGAAGTGAATCGTTATTGTAATAAAGATTATAAATCGGTTCGCATATTGATGCAATCGATTTACAATCACGCCACTATTCTGCTGACGGTGCGGCACGAGGCGGAGACACGGGGTCAATCGCTGCACGTGGCGCCGATTCGACAACTCGTACTTGCTGTCTTCACAATTTGGTTCACTCAGTATAGCGTTACATGCGGGTTTGCCTATGCAATTTCTTGAGACGGTTGGTTCAGGCATAGTGTAGTGGTTGAGGTCCCGGCGAGATTGCATATGTCGGCACAGATACATAACAAATTAGTCGGCACAGTTTTGATATGTCTCTGAGACACATACTCCATTCGGTTAGGTATTTAACTAAAGGTTAGTATAGCAACGTAATATAGTATGAACGTTGATGGTGAGGTGTGTCCACAGGTGACGGCGGAGGAGCAGGAACTCCGTCCTCTGTACTGCGGCTCGGCGCTGGGCGTGTGGGGCGGCGGCGTGCCCGAGCCCTCCCGCGTGTGCATACTGTGCCAGGAGGAGGTGAGCAACCGCTCTAATTTTACTATAGTACGGTCGTTAGCATCTGTCGGGTCGTATAGCAAAACCCTTCTTGTCTGTTTTGTTTGGACTGGTGTGCGTTGTGACGTTGATGGCCGAGTTTAATTGCTAATGGTGTTAGGGACCAGCTGGACAAAATGATGACACCAACTTCAGTAAATGGTATATATTGAAAAATAAAATTACAATGAACGATTGCCCCGACAAAATAGTACTAACGGCGTAAACGAGTGTCGTGGTAGTGTCGCTGCGAGCGGCCGCATCCCCACCTCGGATTACCTGCATGACTAGCCGCGTGAACAAATGACTATATTATAGTGTTGTTTTATTGAAGTAATTTCAATAAGATGATTTTAATAATTCAAATCAATAGCTTATAAATTAAGATATTCTAATTTCAAATCTGTTACCACTTACTATACGTTCTGCTTTTTTGTATATTTATCGTTATACAGTTATTTTTTTTTTGTTATTGTTTACAATGAAAAGATCTATCTATCTATCTACTCATAAAATTGTCTTCAAACGTCAGATAGAGATCACAAGTTTTTCCCACGACATCCAATCTTGAATCCTGATTATCTGAGAACTCATTTGTCCTCAAATAATCGAGACTCAGTCGAGACTCAGAGCCGAGGAGCACTGTAGACGACGGGCCTTAGAGTGGTGTGCGGTCGGCACTTCGGCAGGGTCGCGTGGACGTGAAGTCGGAGCCGCTGGTGCTGGTGGCGTTCGTGCAGCAGTCGTCGGTGCTGAACCGGCTGCGGCGCGGCGGCTGCGGCCAGCTGCCGGCGGCGTGGCGCGGCGCCTGGCTGCCGGCCGGCCTGGGCCTGCAGCCGCACGTGTCCAGCTGCGGCCACGCGCTGCACGCCGCCTGCTGGCGCAACTACGTCGACAACGTGCAGGACAAGGAGAACAGGAGGTACTGCACCCTGCATATCAACGCCATTACGGAACACGAACCATCACAACAAGGACTGCTGTGATCTTCCCAAGCGACTACAATATAGGTTCTTCCAGAAGGGTATTGGAAGATTTTTTTTATACCACTTAGGTGCGGTAGACAAGCACACGGCTCACCCAATGGGAAGTGGTTACCGTGGCCTATAGCTTCCGGTACAACATAACAAGTGTGGTCCTTACACCCGAGGAGAGGGCCAGATGGAGACAGATGGCCCTGGGTCGGCCGAGGTGCGAGGGATATGCCTGTTAACCTCACCTTCGCCAACCAAAAACGACTCACAGGCGTCGTGCGTTTTAATCGGCTCGAGTCCGACATAACCTCTCCCACTGGCACCGGAGGTAGGGATTATACGCACGTTAAAAATAAACCGTGGAATATAGACGTGTGCAAAGCCAGGGACGTCACAGTCGCGCTACCGACCCTGAAGAAACCTCCTAATAAAGGTTACTGCTGGGTCGGCAGTCTGGTGTTGCACACGTTCATAGGCTACAGTAACCATTTTCCATGAGGTGGGCTGTATGCTTGTCTGCCACCTAAGTGGTAACATTCCTTCATCACTGCAAGATATACGTCGGTAGCTTAGTGATTAAGGAGTCAGCCTTACGATCGCGAGGTCCCGGTCTTGGTATTGCACAACCGACGTGAAAGAGTGGGTCCTAGCACAAGCAATTTAACTTACCTCGAGGGTATAGAGGGAACATTTGTAATTTCGGTTCTGATATTAAAAAAAGAAACATTTTTTTAAGAAAATTATCAGTAAAATAAAAATTATGATGTGAAGGTTTTTAGTAGTAGTTAAATGTCGTAGATTCAATAAAAAATAACAATTTACTAATCATCAATTAATCAATAAGTATACCCTTTCGTGGTGTAAAACAAGTTCAAAACTTGTAGGAGACTAATCAAAACACAATACTTGTTTTATCCATGTATCTCGGATACATTTTCGGTCACATAGTATGTATAGCCAACAAGTTGGAAACAAGTATAAAACACAATTGCGTTCACACTGTAGCCTGTGACATATTGTAACTTGTCAAATACATGTTTTATACTTAGGTGTAAACGAGGCATAAAGTATACACTTTTCTTTGGCAGTGTCGAACAGTCAGCATTAGATTGACCTTGACTGGTAACGTGCTCAAAGAGATTTTCACATCATGGCATTAAGATATATACTGGTCAAGAACAACCGGACTGAACCGCGGTAGCCTGGTGGTATGGGTAATGGACTGCTGAGACGAGGTCTCGGGTTCGATCCCAGGTTTTACCATGGCACACATCAATGACTTTTTGATGTTTTTCGAAGTTATGTGTGTATTTATCGTAGGTTTATAAGTGCCCGGTTAATGGCTATAGGCTCGCCACATTGGGACCTAAACATAAACTGGTGAAATGTGGGTGCTAGCGTGCCTACCCCTTCGGGGACATATGCGTGAGTTTATGTTATGAGTTTATGTAAGAACAATCTGATACTAACTGTAAATGTTATACTTTCAATTTCCAGACCATACCGCGGCCGACAGCCAGCAGCCTTCGACGTCGAAAAGAAGGAATACCTGTGCCCTCTCTGCGAACGTCTCTGCAACACGGCCCTCCCGCTACTCTCGGCGCCTTCCATCCCCGTGGGCAGTCCACCCCCTCTGTCCGAAGATATGTACAATGAATCTGTCAATATGATCTTGAAATTAAAACACCAAGTGAGCTCCGAGGCTATACATGTATGTACGGAGTTCTGTGAAGAGATGCACTGCCAGGCGAGGGCTCGTAGTGTAGGAGCTATGTCTTCGGATATGGAAGAAGGGGAGTCGGCAGATGAATCGGAGATATATGTTTCGACTCATGCGGAAAATTTACTATCTGGAGAGTTTTTAGCTCATTTTCAAGGGGAAATACCACCGTATCATGAAATGACTAAATCTTTGATAGAGGATTTTGTTAATGTAAGTTGTTCTTAATTTTATAATAAAATACATACACACATATAATCACGCCTTTATCCCCGGAGGGTTACGCAGAGGTAAATAAAAATTTAATCAATTATTGAATTCGGTCCCACGTAATGGGTGGTGAGTCTAGTCTTCCGGGCACTATTGTTGACTCAAGCCATACATCTCGGTGGGCTGTATAAATCTGTTTGATGTTAAACAGCCCTATCTCTTAGTCGCCTTGTACGACACCGCATGGGAAGAGATGGAGTGGTCTAAATTCTACTCTGCCGGGAACCACGCGGCTACTTATATGTATCTTATCGTAAACTTCTAAATCACGCAGACAGATGTTACAGCCCAGACTCTGTCTCAAATGTCAACCATAGTGCCCGGAATACGGCAATAGGCTCACTGCCTATTACGTGTGACCTAACACAATGCACCTCTGCCTAACCCTCCTTAGATAAAGGCATGATGTATGTATGCATAATTACATCTAAAGATTTTGAAAATATATCATATATTTCTTGTCTTTTCCAGATTCTCCCGATCTCAGAATACGGTGGCATGGTATCTAGTGCTGCTCTATACCGAGCCACATCTTACACAGTAGTGAGCACGAACGCGGTACTCCAAGCCGAGAAGAGACCCCTACTAGGCGACCTCCCCGCAAGACACAGAGATACTCTGCAAGCTCTCATTCGCCTGGCTGCGGCGATACCCTCCGTCTGGTCGTCTCCTAAACACCTCGCCCACCACGCCTTAAGTACCCTCAACACGTTAGAAAGCACCTCCCCCTTAACTCACGAGCCTTTCGGTACCTTAGTATCTTTAGTCCTAACAGCGCCCTCACTGTTCTGCAAAGTTGCAGGCCCAGCCAGACCCAACAACTTAGCCAGACAAATAACTTTACAATGCTTTAAAGCCATTATCGCCAGAATATTACTAGTGACCGATGTATCCAAGTGCGTAAGCGAGCCAATGGAAGATCAGGGAGATTACAAAAGCAATCCAGATTTAGAAAGTCTGCTACCCTTCATGAAAGAACTGCGGAGAGGAGGTGACTTAGAAGATAATTTAAGCCCTACAGATGTATGGGCGAAAGTAAAAAAGCAGTGTCGCGGTTTCCTCAGATGCTGTTGTTTATTCTTCCACTTTTTGAGTGATATAAATCCACCAACAGAACTGACTGTAGTCGGTGGTGATACTTGGGACTCGATGTGCGGATACTTAGGCTTGCCTTCGACGTACAAAGAATTAGTAGACAATTATTCAACGAAGAAGAAGATATCTGAATGGGTGGGTTTATCCACTGAGTGGTTTAACGGGGAAGTCTCCACACATGTGGTGACGGAGCCTGAGAACCCGCCTCGGTTAATAAGGTTACCTGAGGACTTTTCGGAGTTGATGAATATAGTTTCGGAGTTCTCTTGTCCAAATTCGGAGAGGGAGGACAGTAAGAAACCGACGATGTGCTTGGTATGTGGACAGATCCTCTGCTCGCAAAGCTATTGCTGCCAGGCTGATATACTAAAGGTTAGTTACATTTATCAATAATATTAGGCCTTTACCTATGAAATTGCCGAAATTTTACTTACAGAATTATGAGTTCGTTATACCTGTAATTTAATAGCCATTATTTATATTTTGTTGGAAAATTGATTTCAAGATTTTACAACTCTGTATAAATTTTGTTTTTATTGGCCGCTTGATAAATTCAATTCGATCTTCAAAAACAGCACTACCTAAATGCCATCCATTTTGATGTTAAATTTCGTATTACTTTTTTACAGCTGTCACTTTTCAAAAATGTAATAGAAGTGTTTGTTAGTTTAATGTTGTCTCATTCATACACAAAAAACATAACATTTGGATTTGTCATTTTTAAAAAAAAAATGCAAAAATGTGAGTTTTGAAAATTGAGTTTCCTGCAATTTCTTAAAAATAAACGGCAATTTCATACATACATACATACATACATATAATCACGCCTTTATCCCCGGAGGGTTAGGCAGAGGTGAATTATCACCCACATTTCACCAGTATTTGTATTCGGTCCCACGTAATAGGGGGTGAGCCTATTGCCGTATTTCGGGCACTATTGTTGACTCGAGCCAGGCATCTGAGCTGAGTCTGGGCTGTATATATCTGTCCGATGTTAAACAGCCCTATCCCTTAGTCGCCTTGTACGACACCGCATGGGAAGAGGTGGGGTGGTCCAAATTCTACTCTGCCGGGAACCACGCGGCGATTTCATATGTAACTCATAATTCATATTATTATTACAATTTATTTTCACAATTACAAATACTGCTACATACTACTATATAATAATGTTGTTTCTAACACCACAACTTCCAGTTATAGGGACGCCAATTGTAATAATAAAAAAAAAAGTATATGTATGATGTGTTATATTTTATTATTGGATCACTCCTGAATGGAGCAAGTAAAATGTGACAAAGTAAGTGTGTATTGATAATTCAAGTAGGTAATGAAAAGCTTTCTTTAAGTGGGTGAGTAGGGTAGCCACTGCTCACTGGAGAGTTTTTGTGCTGTCAGTGGGAAGACCAAAAGCTTATCTTGATTTTGTGTTCTGCACTGAGGACACATAAAATCTCTATTCTTACAGGGTCGGCAACACGGATGTGACTCCACTGGTGTTACACACGTTCATAGGTTACGGTAACCACTTTCCATCAGGTGGGCCGTGTGCTTGTCTGCCACCTAAGTTGCATAAAAAAAAACACAGCACAGGTCTGATTTTATTGTCTGTCTATTTGAGTAATTACTGTATTGACATACTGACATATGTGAGAAAAAGGATTTATTAAGATCAATAGACATGTAAACAAATTTGACAAGTGTGTCCAGTATGTGATACGGCAAAAGTAAGTTGGAAGTAATATTTTGAGTTGTGTAACAGAAATAATATAAGAGGGCTATAAGTAACGTATGGGGTTTATGTTTGTACTCACAATTAAACGCTCACCAACAGAAGAAAGGAAAGTTTATTTTAAGCACAGGCACAAAAAGACAGTTTAAGCACAGGCACAGAAAGATAGGTACAGTTCACTATAGTTCGGCAATAGATAGCACGGAAGATAGATTGGGCGATAGGCGATAGGTACAGACAAAGACTATATTTAAACTTAGACATATAAGCAACAAGAACGATTAAAGTAAATAAACATGCGGTTTAGCGGAAAGAAATAGCAAGCGCTTCGCGTCGTGTATGGTTAGCTGTGTCCTCTGCGCGTGCGCATCGGTGGAGCGGGTACCTATATAGAACTTATACATCTACATGGCAATGAGTTGAGACACTGTCGATAACTTAATATCGATATTTATGATATCGACAAGTTACATCGACCATCCAATATAATTCACATAAAATAAAATTAGATAATATGTAAGTTGTGTAGATTAAGTAAAATGTACAGTCTGTAAATAAAATGGGTATACATGTAATAAATAATATTTATGTTAATATTGTATATATTATGAGGTACGTTAGGTACCCTACAACGCATAGTATTACAAAATTTACATTCTAGCCACGCTGTCCATAAACGTAACGAGTTCATACGATTAAAATGTAACAACCAAATATAATACAGTCGCGACACAAAAATAAAAAAACAAAAGAGATAAAACGTAGCTTACAAGGTCTCGCAGAAATAAAAATATCGACACGTCTTATTTGTCTCGCTATATTTATTAAATATACTATTACAAGTTATTCCATATCTACACAAGATTTAACTCAAATTATAATATTCTTATGTTTCGTTCCAATCGTACCACGTTACCTTCTACGACTTAAGACTACTTAGAGCATCTGTCATAATGCACCTATTAAATTATTTCAAGTATAGTTTACCGTTATCACGTCAATTTAAAATGGCGTGTAGTTGGAGTAGAGGCGACCTAGAGCATAGTTTGGTGTTGCCAGTGTAGAAAAAAGTGTCATCTAACGAGAAATTTAAAAGTGGAACGATATAAAACGTGTAACGATTTAGTCGACATTTCCCTACAATTTTTTTATTTTAATTTTCTTCATTACCTGGGATGAGTCCTATTGGATTCCTATATCGCCAGTGGGTTGCGTAAGTCAAATGGCACTCGCTACTCAAAATTTCTTCGATCTCTTTGAAGTGAGATATCAGCCATCTGACTTCAGAGACATCCAAGAATTGAATAGTAACCGGTATGTTGCGTCGCAGGTGGGTCGCGGCGGAGAGGTGCAGCGCGTAGGCGCGGTGGTGGCGCACTGCGTGAAGTGCGGCGGCGGCGCGGGGCTGTTCCTGCGCGTGCGCGAGTGCGAGCTGCTGCTGCTGGCGGCGCCCGCGCGGGGGGCCAAGCTCGCCGCGCCCTACCTCGACTCGTACGGCGAGACCGACCAGGTGCGTGGCTCCCTCTAGCGCGGTGTGGCGCACTGCGTGAAGTGCGGCGGCGGCGCGGGGCTGTTCCTGCGCGTGCGCGAGTGCGAGCTGCTGCTGCTGGCGGCGCCCGCGCGGGGGGCCAAGCTCGCCGCGCCCTACCTCGACTCGTACGGCGAGACCGACCAGGTGCGTGGCTCCCTCTAGCGCGGTGTGGCGCACTGCGTGAAGTGCGGCGGCGGCGCGGGGCTGTTCCTGCGCGTGCGCGAGTGCGAGCTGCTGCTGCTGGCGGCGCCCGCGCGGGGGGCCAAGCTCGCCGCGCCCTACCTCGACTCGTACGGCGAGACCGACCAGGTGCGTGGCTCCCTCTAGCGCGGTGTGGCGCACTGCGTGAAGTGCGGCGGCGGCGCGGGGCTGTTCCTGCGCGTGCGCGAGTGCGAGCTGCTGCTGCTGGCGGCGCCCGCGCGGGGGGCCAAGCTCGCCGCGCCCTACCTCGACTCGTACGGCGAGACCGACCAGGTGCGTGGCTCCCTCTAGCGCGGTGTGGCGCACTGCGTGAAGTGCGGCGGCGGCGCGGGGCTGTTCCTGCGCGTGCGCGAGTGCGAGCTGCTGCTGCTGGCGGCGCCCGCGCGGGGGGCCAAGCTCGCCGCGCCCTACCTCGACTCGTACGGCGAGACCGACCAGGTGCGTGGCTCCCTCTAGCGCGGTGTGGCGCACTGCGTGAAGTGCGGCGGCGGCGCGGGGCTGTTCCTGCGCGTGCGCGAGTGCGAGCTGCTGCTGCTGGCGGCGCCCGCGCGGGGGGCCAAGCTCGCCGCGCCCTACCTCGACTCGTACGGCGAGACCGATCAGGTGCGTGGCTCCCTCTAGCGCGGTGTGGCGCACTGCGTGAAGTGCGGCGGCGGCGCGGGGCTGTTCCTGCGCGTGCGCGAGTGCGAGCTGCTGCTGCTGGCGGCGCCCGCGCGGGGGGCCAAGCTCGCCGCGCCCTACCTCGACTCGTACGGCGAGACCGACCAGGTGCGTGGCTCCCTCTAGCGCGGTGTGGCGCACTGCGTGAAGTGCGGCGGCGGCGCGGGGCTGTTCCTGCGCGTGCGCGAGTGCGAGCTGCTGCTGCTGGCGGCGCCCGCGCGGGGGGCCAAGCTCGCCGCGCCCTACCTCGACTCGTACGGCGAGACCGACCAGGTGCGTGGCTCCCTCTAGCGCGACGAGTCTGAACACATACATTACTACTAATCCTGTATCGCGCTATTGAAGTTTTCGAACTGGATCCCAGCGTCAACTGTAGTCTGTGTCTTGTTGGGAAGATCCCCTTTTGTGTCCGAGGAACTTCACACCGGGTACACTACCACTACCTATTATATTGTAGTGTGCCATACTACGCTTGATGTGTTTCCTTTTTATTTATTGTTGATGTTTTGTCATTTTAATTGTATATGCAATTAAACATTTTTCCCCCTTCCAGGGTCTTCGGCGTGGCAACCCTCTCCACCTTTGTCCAGAACGCTACAATGTCCTCCGCATGCTGTGGTTAAGCCATGGCCTGCACGAACGCATTGCACGCTCACTCGACACAAACGTACTCGTCACCACCACCTGGCAGAACTTGTGACGTGGTCCGCTCCACCTCAGCAAAGGAAACACCCTCAGTTTACCTACGTCCTCTGTGAGACCCATTACAGCGTCCTTAATGTAAAAACTTGTACTATTCCGAAAATCCTCTCAGAAAGTCACTCGATACAGTGTCCTTTTAGGAGGACATTCGAATAATGTTCTTTTTGAGCCCCTTTTCAGAAAGACATTCGAAATATTGTTCTATTTCTATTAAAAGGGCACTCGAAAAAATTTCCTTTTATAAGGACACTCGGAATGGTAATGAAAAATTATTTGAAAGTAATAATTGCCTTAAATATTTAATTTTTGAAGGCAAATTTGATGTGAGAAACCTAATTTTGCAGGGATAAGTATTGTTCGTATACTGTTTTCCAGCTATTGGGTATGTTTTAGGCACACGATGTTAGTAATGACATTATATGTACTGAGTTCACGTCCTGACACTACAGTAAAATATTCTATAGTCGTACTTCTTTCGTGGCGATGTCACCTCGACTCTCAGACAGTGTTCTCTCAGGACCTCGAATTCCACGGACACTGCTCATGATCCTCCTGCCCTTATCCCAAGATTATTTGGGGTCGGCGCAACATGTGTTCTTTTTCCATTCATCTCTAGTTGCAGTCATTTCAACATTCACTCCTTTCTTAACCATATCATCATTCACACAGTCCATCCACCTCATTTCCCTTATAGCCATCCACTTCCATAGTTAGTGCCTTCCTTACGACATTACTTTCATCCCTACGCATTACATGCCCGAACCAGGACAAACGATTACCTCGTAGACTGACGCGCCACGGACACTGCTAAAAAATTCTTTTAATTTTAGACTTTAAAGCAATGTTGTTAAAGTAACAAATCAAAAAGATTATTGCAGATTGAATGAAAAGTGTAATAAAACTATTACCGTATAGAAATTGAGTCTAAAATTTAATGCCATTTTTTACAGTATCTGCTTTAGTAGACAGTGGTTTTGCTGCAGTAGAATCAAGGGGCCTTATAGGCGTTTGTCCAGTCAGCAGGCCTACCATGAACTCTTAATCAATGCTGCATATTATATACATACATACATACATACATACATACATACATACATATAATCAATCCTTTATCCTCGGAGGGCAGAGGTTTGTTAACACCCACATTTCACCATTGTATTCGGTCCCATGTAATAGGGGGTGAGCTTATTGCCGTATCGCGAGCACTATTGTTGACTCGAGCCATGCATCTGAGGCTGAGTCTGGGCTGTATAAACAGCCCTATCCCGTAGTCGCCTTGTACGACACCGCATGGGAAGAGATGGGGTTTATATATATTTATATCAAGATATCAAGCTAACAAACACGCTAACTTCACATACAATCCACGTCTTTAGTTTAACATTGTGTGCCTAAATAACCAAAATAAATGCAACAATATCCGAAAATAACTAAATTTAATTCGATTAAAATCAAATTCTTTAACACATCTTTAGACAGATGGTAGCTAGCTATAAACAACTGTGATTTACATCCGAGTTTGCTTACTAACCAATATAATATTAATGATAAACAAGTTTCTATATTAATCAGGTTTTATTATTATATAGTGATAAATATTCATCTTTAAATACAACCATTATATAAATAGTCGCATTAACCTACATTTTGTAAATTAACTGTTGAAAGTCTGAGTTAAAAGAATGATTTCCATTATGTAATTATTCTAATATTTTTTATTCTCCAACTTTGTCTATGACGTGTTGCACAAGGCAATGACTTTTTTATAATAAATAAACCGACTTCAATTAAAATGTATGACTTTCTACATATATTGGTATAATGCCCAACATATATTATTATTATATCGATCTACCCTCTTTCGAGTTCTTTTACTACGCGTATCTGCACTACTACTGGTTTCACTCTCACTACAAACTCGAATCCGATCTCGATCACGTTCTCGACACACGATGGTTACTGTATCCACTCGCGATTTTGTTTTGGCTTCCTCCCGGTTGTTTTTGCGAAGACTCCAGTTCCTCCGTGATCATGGTGCTTGCAACAGCGCCGAAATATCGGCAACTCAAAACAATGCAACATGGTAAATATCCCGATTATTTTGATACTGATGTGAGTGATCATGATAGTTTAAATACCTACATATATTTTTATGCCCAATTCTCTAAAGTAACATAAAGGTTTGACATAATTTATGTTTGATGGATTCTCTGCCTGAGAGCTCCTTCGCCGTAGCATACATACATATAATCACGCCTTTATCCCTGGAGGGTTAGGCAGAGGTAAATTAACACCCACATTTCACCAATCATTGAATCGATCCCACGTAATTGCCGTTTTCCGGGCACTATTGTTGACTCAAGCCTCAAGCATCTGCGGCTGAGCTCAGACTGTATATATCTATCTTTCTGATGTTAAACCGTAGCACCCTGTGTTATCCTCAAAATGTACTCAAAAAACACGTACTGTGCTTATAGAGTATGTTTTGTGACGTGTTTATTTGTATATATAATGACTATCTGCATACATACGCATATAGTCACATGCCTATGATAAAAATATAAGAATTCTTTCGACTCTACATGATTTTCATCCATACCCACTAAGAAACAAGTTGTAAACTTGTTTGATACAAAACTTGTTGAAGACTTGTCAAAACACAATACATATGTTTTATACATGTATTGAGAAAATCTCAGACACTTTTTCGTTCACAAAGTATGTATGGCCAACAAGTTGTAAACAAGTATAAAACACATTTGCGTTCACACTGAAGCCTGTGACATAGTGCAACTTGTCAAATTCATGTTTTATACTTAGGTGAAAACAGGGGTTAAGGTGCCTGTTGCCTCTTGCGTGCATTAGTATGCCGGTGCCTGCTTTTTGCAAATAATATGGAGTGATTTTAGTAGAGTGAGTTTTAATACAAATAATATGTGCCTATAAAGCACTATTTTTTATTATTAAACATCCCTAAGTAAACATCATTTTTTGAAGTCGGTAATAAAGTTGGGATATGACATTATTTTTATATTTGCAACGTATTTTGTTTGTAAACTCGTCTACTTATTTTGCGCGATTGGGTCAGCCCACAGATCAAGAGTAGTCTAGATGCCTCATGTCCTCTAAATAGTACGAAAACCGAGATTTTAATGTTATCACCACTACCAATAAAGGCAAAACCATGCTCTCCGTAAATAAGAAAAACGTGAGTAGGGTAGCCAGAGTTCACTGGAGAGTTTTTGTGATGTCTGTGGGAAGACCAAAGGCTTCTCCTGCTTTGTCGTACACTGACGGCACAGAAACTCTGTTCTTACAGGGTCTAAAGTGCGAGTGTGACTCCTCTGGTGTTGCACACGCCACGGTAATCACTGTCCACTGAAAAAAAAAACAGCAACTAGGCAGAACACGTGAATCACGAGGCTAATAAAAGAGGCTTTGCACTACAAAAGTTGCTGTGGCATGTGATATCTAGCCTAGTCTTAAGACCCGTATTTTAAAATGACACTCAGTCGTGAATCTAGATTCATCTGAGGACAGATGGAGAGTTTTGAGTGTATACAATTCAGGACTGATTGCCGTTCTAAAATTCGACCCTAAATCTGTGAAATTAGTTTTAGTATTATATACTTCACTGCGTTAAGAGACGTTAATATTGTCTCCGAGTGTATTGTTAGTTTTTAGAACATGCTCATGTTAATTAAAGTGCTTTTTGTCAAATTATTTTGTGTTTAGGTCTAGTGTTATACGAAAAGGAATAATTTAATTAATCAACTATCAATACAGTCTATTTTAAGTATTTTTCGAAAGGTTTCGCATCTGGATATCCTTCCTCAGTTGAAAAATTCCATTTTTCTGACTTGGCACCTGCACTACATATTAATATAATAATATAACCACGGAATATAAAATCGAGAGAACACGCCCTAAAATATCGATTGGGCGTCGCCTGATTTATTAATTTTTCATAGATCGTCAATTTACTACACATCGCCTAGTGGCAAGCTGGGCTATAGTCCAAAGAATTGTACATAAATATAGAAATACATACAGTCACGGCTTTTTTCCAGTGGGATAGGCAAATGCTATAGTTTTCCACCTGCTAAGATCCTCACAAACATTTTTCTCTACTTCTACCTTTCAATTCTTGATAAATAACTCTCTACTATTAGCATCAATTCTCCCAATGTCCCGTAATAGAGCTATTAACGACAGAGATAAAGTGGACCAGTATGTGAATGGTTACTCTTCTACTATTATAAGTAACTAGGTGTACCCTGCAACGCTTCGCTGTGGCACATTGTGATTGAATGGTTACGAAATGAGAAACAAAACAAAGTGGTACACAGCTGATCGTTAAAAAAACTGTTGTTTCGCGGTCGCGGATATGTGACTGATGCAAAAATTATATAAAAACAATCCTTGATGCGGATTATATATCATGCTAAACTTTCAGCTCGATCGGTGCAGAACTTTTTGAGTTTTTGAAGCGTACACAAACCAACATAACATTTTTATATATATAACATGGCTTTCATTATACATTCTCGCCGGTTTCGGGTACTCTTGACATATCCTGTCTTTAAAATACCTTCGATCTGATTGACGTACGTATGTCTAGGTGGAATTAAATTTAAAAGGACAATTTAGTCCTCGATGTGAGGGGCACTCGCGATTCTAGTGTTCCGTGGTTTTTAAAGATCGCCGTCATTTCAATCCTACTATTAGATAGCTCATTTAGTTCCTAACAACAAGATCTTTGTGCAATCTATAAATTTTTCGTGACCTGTGTTGTTTATTACTTTAGAATTTGAATTAAAATTTAGTAGTCTTTTTTTTCGATTAAGAAATTCATATTACAAATTTAAGTTATTTTTTAATGTATATTTATATGAAGTGATCCCATATGCTAGACAGTTTGAAACCATGCCAATTAGGTACTTGCAAGTATAGAGATTTCCACATAGTTATTAAAAATAAAATTTTGAATAATAGCGTTAATGGTTTTTTTTTAAATTTAAATAATAACAATGATGTTTGTTGTGAGAATAAGTAACGCTTCCTGATTATATATATTGTATGTAAATGCTAGAAAAAAACTTGGGAATTATGATCTGTGGAACTTTGGTGTTAACTTACGGACTGCTAGTGATTATGTATCAATCACAAAATGGTTCATGACAAGCCAATTTGAATTATTGGTTGTGATATTCAAATTCAGTAAGCTACACCTGATTCACTGTCGTAAGTCTATCGGATAGGGCTGTGTTGATCTGTAAGAGCAATCACCATATCAATAATTATTTGTATGTTTATGAGTCTTTACACCCGCCCTTTGCAGCAATTTTTATTTGAACAAGAAATCATGAAAATCTCTTACGAATCAACACTGGAGGTAATATTCTGAGTGACATCGAGTTTCAAACGCAGTCATAACGTGAGAACACATTGGTTAACATAGAAGAGAGCATACGCGTAAAACTATACTCCATTAGGTTAGGTAGATATTTAACTAAAGGTAAACCAATCTTGTAGATATAGACTTTTTACAAAAACAAATATATATACACTAGCCTAAGTAACTGACCAACTATTGGTTTCATTTCGGATTTTAGTCTTTAAAATTAGTTTCAAACAAAAAAATATTAATCAATAAGTTTTTAAATAAAATTAAAATGACATATCAAGATTCTTTACGTTTAGTTAAGCAGCTAACCGAATGGAGTATAGACGAATTTAAATTTGTCGCTTGTCGGTTTGTCACTCGGAATAAGGGTCTTGTTGACATTGGTTGAATATTTTCATTAATATGAATAGTTTATCAATGAAATGACTTTTCTATTGTGTTTATAATATATTGTAATGTTGAATCAGCTTCTCACAGCGCGGCAGCGGCCGTGCACACTCATATAGGCTGAGTGCAATATTTGCTACTGTACTTTCAGACTATTATTAATGTGATACGTTAGTTGTGATGTTCGTCACATGGTAATTCGTAAATAGTATTACAATGTAGTACCGTTGTGGTTGTACCGGCGGACGACGCCGTCTATGTTCTCTTATTAATTGAATTAATATAACAAGATGAAATTATGTTGAGTTTTATTTATTACATTATAATTGAGACGTATAAAACCCTAGCGAATATTTTTGATATTGACATTTTTTATACCACTTAGTTGGTAGACAAGCGCACGGCCCACCTGATGGAAAGTGGTTACCGTGGCCTATCGACGTGTGTAACACCAGAGAAGCCATACTCGCGCTGCCGACCCTGTAAATACAGAGTTTCTGTGCCGTCAGTGTAGAGGACAAAGCAGGACAAGCCTTTAGTCATCCCACTGACAGCCCAAATTCTCCAGTGAGCTCTGGCTACCCTACTCACCGCTGGGAACACAACATGAAGTTATTATTACCGCGGTATTGTAGGGCGGAGATACTTCCCCAGTCGGACTGCTTAATTGGGCGGATATAAAATGACTTTCTATATTAGTACTTTTAGTCTCCGATATATCTTCTTTAATCCCAGTCGCATTCGAAGTTTCTACTTCGGAGTCTGGCGTCCGCTTTACCAGTCTTAACTGCGAATTTGGGTAAACTTCGATATTTTCCGTGAAGCGACTGCTACTGACCTCCACAACCCAAAGACGAAAATCGCCTTGTCCTATCTCCTCAGTTTCGGGAGCTTGTGTGGGTCCGGTGCTCTTCGGTTAGTGAACATATTTTGAGCCAAGTCGCACGCGCAGATTAGTTTAATATAATAATTTTCGTTGAATTTGGTTGTCCACTGCCGTATAGCACTGTGCTATCCTAAAGACAACCATGCGTACGACGTAGTGTAGCTAAATTTTGTGACGTAGGTATTTGGGGTCAAGATATATGTTAGTAACTATAAGTAAAAACTGGATTGGTTTCGTCGTACTCCTCATACCCGATATCGAAGTCTAGTGAAGTCTCCCTAGGCTTCTGCTGCTGTACCTACAGTAGGACAAGGACTAGCGGAGTAATACAACGAATATCTCAGTGAGGTTAGCTCATTGGTAGGGTTAAGCGATTCTAGCCTGGTCAATTCCTCCATAACTTGGAACCACGATTTTTCCTTTATTTTAAGCCGTCTCGGTTCTGGTTGTCCTACGAACATCTGTCGATGAATGACCTCCGCTCGCCCCCCGTGAGCGCAGGTCTCGGGGTGATGGGAGGAGCCGCCAGTCACCCTGACAGACGCAGGCCACGCCTCGCGCGCCTCCCCATTTCTCAGGACGAGTTGGGGACTCTGTGGTCCCCACACCCGAGGAGTAGGCCAGATTAAAAGAGATGACCCTGGGTGGGGTTGCGAGGGATATGCCTGTTGACCTCACTTTCGGCAACCAAAAACGATGCACAAGCGTGGCGCGTTTTAGTCGGTTCGAGTCCGACATAATCTCTCCCACCGGCTCCGGTCGTGGGGGTATCCGTGGGGATTTACAGCACGTAAAAAACATCTGTGGTAGTCGTTACAAGTAACCGAACCAAAAGCGAACTATAGTTCTTGCGTTGCGGTGTACGCAGCATCTTATGCTGAGATGGGGCACTGTTTGGGGCTCGCAAAATGTAGGGAAAATTAGTTAATAAAATACTTTTAATAATGTATCCATCATGCATTGTGTGTGGCCGCAAATAAAATACTTTCTTTCTTTCTTTCTATGTACCTTTTTTATACCACTTAGGTGGCAGACAAGCACACGACCCACCTGAGGAAAAGTGGTTACCGTGGCCTATGGATGTGTGCAATACCAGAGGAGTCATACTCGCGCTGTCGACCCTTTAAGCAGAGTATTTCTGTGACGTTACAGAAGAATTTGTATAGTTCAGCTACATCCCAAAACCGCCAGCACGCCGACTAGTGTCCGGCGCCGGCAGCTTTAGCAAAACGTTTAGAGGCCATAAATATGTTAATGCTCATTCTAGAACCCATATCAGTATATCACATGCTAGTTAACCTGTGCTTACTATAGATAAAGCTGGTACACTTACTGATAGATCAGATTCTGGCGCAGGCTTTACTGGCATTGTCAGGTCAGACGGCTGTCGCTCTTATATAAACCGCATAAACCATGCCAATACGGCATTCTAATACACAATAACCCATAATACAAGTTAGTTACTTGCTTGTAAACTTTCCAGTGTTTCTAAATTTTTAAAAATCTCCTGTAATCAATGTTTTGGAGATGCTTCAGTGTAAATACTAAGGTATTCAGTTCACTGTAACTTCATTTTCAATGATATGTGTCTTTATTTGTTCCGTATCAATTTCTTGTGTTGGGTATTATCAATGTACTTATACTCATTGTCTTGTTTACTTTAAGTAACCTTCTGATACTATGTACTTTTATAATAAGGTCAGAGAATAAGCATTGCCATACAACGTGGCAATGCTGCCAGTCTTCTGCGAACGCTACCACGAGAGGCATGCGATGCGGTGGAATTTCACGACGCATTTTAATTATTTTTAGCTATGAGTTGTATAATAGTTTTATTAAATTAAATTAAAAATAGTTTTATATTTTGCTTTAAAAAGATAAGACACGTGAAAATGATGATGATGGTCAATAAAGTGGCATACACACGCAATAGGTATGTCAAGCAGGTTTTTCTTTCATATCCGCCTTATCAGGTTTCTAATTTTTGAATATATGAGCCTAATTATATTTACTTTATATACTAACTGTTTATGAGTTAACCTCATTGAGATAAAATAAAAATAAAGACTAAATTTTTTTTCTGTTCTATCATCGATACCCATTCATACATTTTATTTTGAAGTTAAAACGAGTACGAACACTAACCACGGTAACCACTTTTCATCAAGTGGGCCGTGCGCTTGTCTACTATTAAGTTTTATAAAAAAAAACTTGGGCACCCAAAAGTTCGCAATCCCACTAATACCATCGATATCGTAGAACCTTTTACAACCAAATTTTTTTTATTCCAAAATATAGTAACAACTCCAAAATGATCTGTAATTTCAGCAGCTTTCTCATCGACTCCGTGGCGCAACGGTAGCGCGTCTGACTCCAGATCAGAAGGTTGCGTGTTCAAATCACGTCGGGGTCAAACATTCATTTTTGCATTTTTTATTTTTTAATACGTTTTTAAAACTAATCGTATGATATATGAGTACAGACTAAAAACATAGTTATTTATTTATTTTTATCAAATTTACAGGTAATTAATGAATAAAAATGAAAAGACGATTGAATAACAACGTAAAATGATTTATAAGTCTCAATGATTTTACATATTTGTATAATACCATCTTATCATACTAATCTTATATAAAAATAAATTAAATAGGTACAGGTATATTCCATTCAATCTTCAAATTTATTAAAATTTAAATTTATATTAAAATTATAGTTTTAAAAGTACACAAAATGTATCTAATACGATTAAAAAATACAGACATTTATATCTCAAGAATAATACACTGGTTTGTTTATACATTTTGTTGTTTTTAGAACAAATAAAAAAAATGTAAGTAAAAACAATATTGGTCATCTAAATTTAAAAACAAAAACAAGGCATCCTGTATTTCCTGTCGCCTGGGATCGCCGGGAAGGTTTTTATTCTTCACGCCATCTCCGTTGGGGATAGGCAGACCATTAAATATTAACTATCTATAGTGGTATCAATAAATTCTTAGCACTTTTATGCATAAGGCATCGGCGTTTCAATTCTGACTTCACAGGTCCAATACTTATTGCTTAACCATGGTAAACCCAAGCATTTATAACTTTTATAAGAATGCTATACATCATTTGGTTGGGTCCTTAACTAAACGTGAACAATCTTATGTGTCTTATTAATATGTTTATTTAAAACTCAGTTTATTAATATTTTTCAGTTCAGAAACTTATTTCAAAAACTGCAAATTTAAATTGTACCACTATTTAGGCAGTTAGTTTTTTTACCCGACTACAGCGAAGCAAAATAAGGGTTATGATTTTGACAGACTATGTATGTATATCTGTAGACTCATCTGTTCCCTCATAACTCCTCAACCACTAATTAGATCTGGACAAATGAGGTATCATTAGAAGCGTCTTGGTCGTCCACTGGTTATAGGCTATATAATGTGTCACTGAATCTATAGTGGTGCCCTCTAGCGGCCAAAAAGTACTGTTTTAAAAACACAAATTTGAGATAAATATGTCGTGTTGGGTATCAACTGAAAGGGCTTAATTGGCACATTTCAAATATGTAAACATTATACCTAGTGCTTGCCCCAAAATAATATAAATAAAAAAATAAGTTTAAAACTAAAACCCTAGTTTTAAACTTTTTTTTTATAGAATTTTAGAATCGAAATTACTAATATTCCATTTAATTAACCTAAATCGCTTGTGTTTTGGAGTAGGTTCACGTCAGTAGTGTAATGGCCAGGATTTGAACTCGGGGCCACTCGATCGTTAGACTGACTCCTTAACCATTAAGCTACCGACGCTTAGCCTTTTTTTTTTATGTGCGCAAAATCCCCACGGATACCTCCCCACCGGAGTCGGTGGGAGAGGTTATGTCGGACTCGAACCGATTAAAACGCACGCCGCCTGTGGGTCGCTTTGGTTGCCGAAGGTGAGGTTGACAGGCATATCCCTCGCACCCCGGCCGACCCAGGGCCATCTCTCACAATCTGGCCCTCTTCTCGGGTGTGTGGGGACTACAGAGTCCCCAACTCGTTCCCGGAAAACGGGGAGGCGCGCCAGGCGCGCTGCCTGCTTCTGCTAGGGTGACAGGCGGCTCCACCTGTCGCCCCCAGGCCGGCGCTCATGGGGGGCGGAGGTCATTCATCGACCTCCGACGCCCGAGTTGCCTTCGTACGCGGGCAGCTTGGCTTGCGATCCGACCGACGCTTAGCCTAGTTTATATGTTTAATGTGAGCTTTAATAAAGTCGCTTCAAGATTATTTACATTTAGTTAAGAATCTAACCGAATGAAGTAAAGGATAATATAACTTATTCATTTATCAAGACATAATATTTTATATTTTGTCTAATATATATATAATTATATTCGCACTTGGCACTTTCACATAAGTATATTAATAAGTATATCACTAGCTGCCTTTGACAGCTTTTTTTTTAAATAATTGCAGTGGGAATTGGGTGCTGATGCGCGCATTGAGAGAGGCCTATGTCCAGCAGTGGAATACAATAGGCTAATTGATTTATTGATTGATACTATGTTTATTAAACATAGAGCAGGCATATGCTGTAAAAACGTTTCTAACAATCGAACAGACTTGACAGCTTTTCGAGGTGAGATTTCAATTGCGCATGCTCTGTGACGTCATCAAATTAAGGGCATGCGCAATTGAAACCTCACCTCGAATTCAGCAGTCACACACAGTAAGGATGTTACGAATGATCAAACGGATTGCGCATGCTCTGAATCAGTGACGTCACGTTAGAGCATGCACAATAGAAAACTCACCCCGAATTCAGATGTCAAGTCTGTTCGACCGTTTGAAATGTTCTTACTGCATGTGCATGGAGATGCTAGTACATCTTCACTTCAGTTCATTATATCATCATCATCGTTACGTGATCGCGTCAGAAATGATGATATCCGTAGGAGAACAAAAGTAACCGACGTAGCCCAGCGGATTAGCTCGTTGAAGTGGCAATTGGCAGTTCATTATAACAACAGAAAAATATTGATAAGATCTGTAATAGGGTTGTGTCCCATTTTTTTATTATTATAGTAAACTGTACATTTTACAATAATATAATGAACTGTAAAATTGAAACTTTCATATAACAAATAGTTTTAAAGACATTCGATTTTAAAAATTCAATTTCTCGAGCTGCTCGAAAACACTCCATACAAAATGGTGGCACGTGATGACGTCACAACGCGCTAGTGCGTAGTGAAAATGTATGGAGTGCAAGAGAATATCGCAGTTATTTCAGTCTACGTTGCGTTTACACGTTTACAGTGCATAATAAGATTGATTTGAAATTTAATAAGGAATCTAAAAGGTGTAAATTTTGCTTTATTTCGATTGCTTATATTTTGATCTATTTTGGGCATTAAAAATAATGAAAAGTCATAGTTTTAGTTTAGTTAGGCAGTATCTTAGTTTACTGCGCATATTTTTAGATAAAATACTAAGACATTAAGTAGTATTGGTAAGAATTTGATGACTCAGGACACTACCCTATTCTTGTCAATATTTCTTAGCAACATGCTGTACCATTGTTTAAAGAACTATTTTTTATACCACTTAGGTGGCTTCCAAGCACACGGCCCACCTGATGGGTACCGTGTCCAGTAACTAGTAATAGAAAATGACCTCACATAACTGCATCTGCAATCACAAATTTTCTCACGCAATTTGATTATATTAATGTATATACACAAACACATAGATGCAATATATTGCTAAGGATAAATCTAAAAATATTAAAAGCAATAATAATATTATAATCATTTGCTAAAAGACTAGATTCAAAATAGTATAGAGGGCGCTACTATCATCCCCATGTTTCATTTTGGTTTATATGTTGAAATAACCGTTTATTCCACCCTGTGCCACTGGATTTACCACTGGGGTCACAAAACGGAAAAAAGTTCCGGTTTGTGCCACTATTTGTAAAAACATACTCCTGTTATACATTGTGAATTTGCAACATTCGTAATATTCAATACTGGTAATAGCGCATTGCCGACTTATCTAAGTCACTTTCAGTTTACTTTTTAATGCAATGCATCATACGTAGATTATATATTATATATTAGATAGATAGATAGAGATATAAATATTAGATAACAATGGCACAAACCGGAAGATTTTTCCGTTTTATGACGTCAGTGGCAAATCCAGTAGCACAGGGCGGAATAAAAGAAAAGATCGACCCTAATAATTATAAAACTAGGATGGATATTCTTTGTACATTGTTTTAATTGGAACTCTTTAAGAGCATTTACACAATGAAGGAAGTTTGATTGAGATCAGGTCCCCAAGTCTGCACTGGTACAGCATACCACTGCCACTGTAAAAAATGCCATCAAGGTCCTACAGGATTTCGTATTTTCTCATTTGTAGATGTCTTACCTCTCGTTTACACCACGAAATAAGTTGTAAAACACATTGTAAACTTGTTGAAGACTTGTAGAAGACTAATCAAAACACAAAACTTGTTTTATACATGTATCTCAGATACTTTAACAATAAGCCAACAAGTTGTAAATAAGTATAAAACACATTTGCGTTCACACTGTAGCCTGTGACATATTGCAACTTGTCAAATACATGTTTTATACTTAGGTGTAAACGAGGGGTAAAACACATTTGCGTTCACACTAAAGCTTGAGACATATTGTAACTTGTCAAATACATGTTTTATACGTAAGTGTAAACAAGGGGTTAGAGTGATCTAAATTTATAATCATGATGATCCCGCGGTTCCATCCATATGGTTTATATGCCTGGTTTTATTTTCCACTGGAACCATGCTTCCGGGTTGAAAAGTTACCTATACGTTAATCAAGGAACTGGTTTATCTATGTATATCTTATTGAAGAAGACATTTTTTTAACAGAAACTGAAATCTAATACACAGCAGTCGTACACCCTATCACTGTGGACTGCTGTTGTGAGCCTCCATAGCAAGCATAAGCAAATATCAGGTACGAAAACTGACCCTTACTAAGCACAATATTTTAATAACAGGGGATTGGCTGGACCAACACAACTAAAGGTCTAGGTGTTTTGTGTGACCTGATAGGTTATTTGGTAACACTAAATTCCATACTAACGAGGTCTGAGCTTCTGCAAAACCGACTTTATATCAAATACATTACAGTACAAAATTATTTGCAGTATTATCATTTGACTAATTAAGGTTATATTGGCAGTAATTTCTATTCTAACATCACATAAGCAAAAAATATCCGCAATGCATACTCGACCATATATCTTTACACATAGGGGCGCAATCACCGCGCGCATTTTTTTTATATACGTGTTGTTGGAACGAAGATATTCGTTTTGCTATCGGATGTTCCTTTGGTGAGAATTCTAAGTGATGGAATGTAGGTCATGTACAGGTACCATGTAGAGAGTATGCCGTCGTTGGTCCCCAGGGTCTAGCTGCATAAACATCTGTCATTGGTGTTTGTTACTGTGGGCCGTTTCTGTCGAGGGAGAGTCACCACGCCAAGCCCGATCTCGCCCTGGAAGTAGCATAAAGGTTTTGCTATATTAGCAAAATACAAAACTAATAAAAAACTAAAAGCATCATCATCTTTTCAGCCTTTTTCCAACTGAGTTAGGATCATTGAATAAAATTTTAAATCTATATATATCTATATATCTATATATATATATATATCTATATATATAAAAATAAATAAAATAAATCTATCAGATACATCTTTTTTTTTATACCACTTAATTGGCAGACAAGCACACGGCCCACCTGATGGAAAGTGGTTACCGTGGCCTATGGACGTTTGTAACACCAGAGGAGTTACAGTCGCGCTGCCAACCCTTCTGTGCCGTCAGTAGAAGACAAAGCACGACAAGCCTTTAGTCTTCCCACAGACAGCACAAATTCTCCAGTGAGCTCTGGCTACCCTACTCACCGCTGGGAACACAACACGATGTTATTATAGCCGCGGTATTCTGTAGGGCGGAGGTACTTCTCCAGTCGGACTGCTCAGTTGGGTGGAAATACCGCCGTGTCCTACCTCCTAATAAATATACACATCATTCATTGGTTCCGATGGTTCGTACGAGTATCGGTAGATGGCTCTCAACCGTTGCCGCAAGACAGATATTATGTATAAAAAATAATTGATGGCTTCAGACCGAAGGTTCGGTGGTCAGAGCGTTCTCCCTGTAAGGGAAGATCGTGGGTCGAACCGTCAAGAAAGTCGTCCGCCTGAACCAATTCAATTTTTTCTATCTTTCTCTATCTTCTTTTTCTATCTTAATCGATTTGATTAGTTCCCTAACGTTTTCAGATTGGGATCACCAAATTTTGGCCTGGACACATTTATTTGGAACGAAAATTGCTATCGGGTTGACAAAGAAGAAGGGTTTCAATCACGTACTCCTAAGCATGTAGAGATCTGTATGGTCACCTGGCTAATACTGCTTAACCTCGCAATGCTACCCTATTCTAACATACGCCTTTATCCCCGGAGGGTTAGGCAGAGGTGAATTATCACCCACATTTGACCAATATTTGTATTCGGTCCCACGTAATAGGGGGTGAGCCTATTGCCGTATTTCGGGGACTATTGTTGACTCGAGCCATGCATCTGAGGCAGAGTCTGGGCTGTATATATCTGTCCGATGTTAAACAGCCCTATCCCTTAGTCACCTTGTACGACATCACATGGGAAGAGATGGGGGTGGTCCAAATTCTACTCTGCCGGGAACCTACCTACCTACTCTAACTAGGGAGTTAATAGGGCTTACCTCTACACTAACAACTCTCAGAGGCTGCTTGGAGTATAGTTTATGTGCCAGGGTCATAAATATAGACTCCACGTTGTCGCACTCGGAGTCCAATAGCGCCGATGTTTCGAACAACTGAAAAATTACATGACCAGTCACTATTATATACGTTTTTATTTAATGAATACATGTAGGCATTCTATACACATACTAATATGATAAATGCGAAAGTATATCTGTCCTGTCTGTCTATTATGATTAAACCACTGACCGATTTTGATAAATTTAACAGTAAAGTGATAAACAAAATGAAAGGAAGGGCACAGGCTATGTTTGGTCGCCATAGCCGATATCGACGCCGGGCGGAACTGCTGGCAACAATTATTGACTTAATTCCAGGTCGCATAAAACCTTGGCCATAACCTGGGTTATACTATACTATACAGAGGAGGGTTTTAAAAAATGGGTTCTAGAATGAGACACTTTTTTGATCAAAAACATATCTTAACTATTTATATAAAAATGCAATCCCACCCCCTTAATGAAATCCCCCCCCTAATGAAATCACGTGTATTATTTGGTTACGAATTATTACAAAAAACAAAATAATCACTTTTTTCGCGAAAAAATAGAATAGAATAGAATCGTTTTATTTGTTCATAACATGTGTGTACATACAAAAGCATGCAATAGGTTAGTAGGTAATAGTTTATATAGTCCAGTCATGTTTTGCCCCATATAGCGGCGTATACGTGATATCTCACTATACCCCCTACCTCTTCCCTTTTTTTACGTGCGAATAATTCGTTTCGTTTTTGTTGCCGAAGGTGAGGTTGACTGGCATATCCCTCGCCCCTACCTCCTTCCCGGTAATATTGCGTGATTTTTTCAGAATATCCTCCCCCGCCTGTAGAGCCTCAAGTGTTTAATGGACAACCCTAAGCTACGCCAGGGCTCGCAATAAACCAGCAGGGAACAGTATTCGCACTTACAGGCATTCCGTACTTGTCGGCCAACCGCTGCGCATACGTAGTCGCGAGTCGTGACTCCGGAGTGCCGCAGTCACATTTGTTCCCCACGAGGACCCGCGGCGCCCGCATCAGACCGTGAGACTCCACCTCCTGCATCCAGCTTGCTATTGACTGAAAGTATGTATTTTAATTGCACACTACCGGGCGACATTGATGGGGAGAGATTTTTCGACGCCTGTACTTTTGTTCCTATCTTCATCACAGTTTTTTATTCTTGTAAATACCTTAGCTTATACTATTTAAACTGTAGATTGATGGCACTTGGTGGAATTTGTTGTTACACATATTGAGAACTCACTTGTACTTTTCCACATTATTTTTTATTTGTTATTAGACCTGACCGGTTTCGCCTTACGGTATCCTCAAAGGTTTACACTGACATTTTAATAAGTATTATATATAGGAGGTAGGACACGGCGGTATTACCGCCCAATTGAGCAGTCCGACTGGGGAAGTACCTCTGCCCTACAGAATACCGCGGTTATAATAACTTCGTGTTGTGTTCCCAGCGGTGAGTAGGTCAGTGGAAAAGCCAAAAGCTTGTCCTGCTTTGTCTTTTACACTGACTGACTGGGTTGGCAGCGCAAGTGTGACTCTCTTGCTTTTGCACGCGTCCATAGGCCAAAGTGACCGCTTTCCATCAGGTGGGCCGTATGCTAATCTGCCACCTAAGTGGTATGAAAAAAAAAAAGTATTTTTTTTCTATAATGTGTATATGTAGTTAGTACATAAAATGAATAAAGGTATATTTTTATTGATTACTGAGGGAATAACTATATTTTACAGTATAAGGCTTATTCTCCACAAGAGTATTTATGCAATGGCGCCAAAATTATATAATAAACTACCTAAACAAATTCGGACATGCTCAGAGATCTGTGAATTCAAGTACAGCCTTTTTAACTTTCTTGCCGATAAAGCGTATTACTCAGTAAATGAATTCCTAAATGACAACCTGTAACTATGACATAACAATATCAATTAATTATATTTTTATATTTGTTTTATTTGACATTTAAATAAGTATTTATTGTTCACTGACATGTATAATTTTGTTTTATTAGTTATTGTTTTATTATAATAATGTAATACGTAGGATTGACCATTTAGGTATGTAATAACCAATTTCGTATGCCCTGGAGGCGGAACATGGAAGAGCATATTATTTAATGTTACACCTTTGTACCACCTGTGTTAAACGAAATAAAATTATAATTATGATTATGATTATTACTGTAAACATATCTGCTTATACTATATACCCATTATTTCTACTATAGACCCATTATTTCTACTATAGACCCATTATTTCTACTATAGACCCATTATTTCACACTTCAATCAATCAATCATTCAATTAGCCTCCCGCAGTCCACTGCTCCCAAATAAGCGTCTCCCAATGTGCACTATTTCATCCAATCTTCTGTCTTCCGCATCCAGTCTATCCCAGCCACACTAGGTACAGTACAGTAGGTTGTCTGTCTATCTGGCCAGGGGGTGTCCTACCTTCCGTTTTTTATACTCACATGAAATGTCTCCGGCTTAGTGACATCATAAACTATGACAACAGCATGAACGTTCCTGTAGTAGTGCTGCACCATGGACTTGCGGAACCTTTCCTGGCCCGCTGTGTCCCATAACTGAAGCTGTAAAACATATTTGTAGACTTAGTGTACAAATAACCTTGTAATTATCTATACAACTTTTCCCTACCAGAGCCGGTGGGAGAGGTTATGTCGGACTCGAACGTACCAAAACGCACGACGCCTGAGGGTCGTTTTTGGTTGCCAAAAGTGAAGTTAACAGGCATATCCCTGACATCCCGGCCGACCCTCTCGGGTGTGGGGATCACAGAGTCCCCAACACGTCCCCGGAAATGGAGAGGCGCGCGAGGTACGGGAGTTACGCGAGGCACGGGAGTCACGCGAGGCGCGCCGCCGCTGCGGCCTGCTTCTGCAGGGTGACAGGCGGCTCAACCCTTCACTCCCAAGCCTGCGCTCATAGGAGGCGGAGGTCATTCATTGTCCTCCGACGCCCAAGTTCCCTTTGTACGCGGGCAGCTTGGTTTGCGATCTTTCGTCGCTCCCGCTGCCGCTTCTGGCCCGCCTTCTCCTTCACGAGCATTACATTACTTAGTATTATGAATGTTCATATGACCCCTTTGAGCCTGTAATTTTTAAATAATGTACCGAATATTGCCATATTTATTGACATTTATGACTACTGCTGCAGTCCCTGAACCAATTTTGAAAAAAAAAAGAAATTATGAATAGAAAGCTACTTTATTTGTGAATATCATCTTGCTATCGGGGAGGATCAGCAGCGGGTGGTGCTGTGAACAGCTAGTTGTTTAGATAGTGAAGTATGATGACATGTAACATTTAGTTCTAGTGCAACAAGGAAATATTACATCAATTAAATTTATGACAAAGAAAATGGAAAGATTAAAACAAGATAAGATATTTTCTATATTGCACCTCCTTTTTTAGTCCTATTAAAATACGGATTTACTTTTAGTTCATCTACAATGGGTGGCCTTATCACTAACAATTTCTTCCAGGTCACCTTGGATGGATAGGAACAAAAGAGGTGTAAAATAGATATATAAATGAATTATATATCTCATAAGTAGTTTTTATTCTTTATTTTACACTTTCTAGACATTTATAAACTGAAATATTATTTACAAAATATTTGCTAGCAGCATGCTGGGAATTGTAGGAGTTCTAATGATTGTATTTTTATACAATAATATAAAACCCTCCTACTTATTGCTATTGCCAATATAAGCTGTATTTTGTCTTTATAATATACTTGGAACTGTTATCCATAAGTTCTATATTAAGTAGACAAAGACAACAAAAACAAACAGACATAGATCACCTCTTTACACCTACAAACAACAGTCAATTACCTTAATATCTTCATGACCAATTATTATATTTCTCTCTCTGAAGTCAACACCGATAGTAGCCTCTGATTTATCCAAAAATTGACCTTCGCAGAAGCGATAAGTTAAACATGTCTTGCCAACACCAGAGTCCCCCAAAACAATAATTTTAAACACTTTTTTCTGCTTTAATCCTGGTATATGCTGGCTTGGTATTTCCGACATAGTTTTGTTTTTAACGTAACACTACTTACAGCAGTAGTAACAAAGATCGTAAACGCATACTAGTATTTAAAATTGTGGACAGTCCTATGCTATTTTATTGGCGTTATTATCAATTTCAACTCAAACTGCACAATAGTTTTACTATTTCAACAGAGATGGCAAGATTATCAGGCTACAATATGCTTTCAATTTCAATATTGTAAATTGTAAACGAAAAGTACAAATTAACTACACCGCACTTGTCATTGTTGTCACAAGCAATTGACATTGACAAGACAAAATGACAATGACAAGTTAGGCGTAGATAAGTAAACTGGCACAGAATGAGGAATATATTATGCTGTGTTAAGGTTTTTATGACGGAGCTCCGAAGGGCTCATGAACCCCATGATACAGCGCTGTCAGAGTCCTAGGTTAGTAGTGTATAGCCTATTAAAGCTTAATCTACAAGGCAGCAACTTGCCGGCGCCGTCGAAATCTGTGGCTGAATAGGTATTACAAAAAAAACATTGTGGACTGAATATTACCAGTGAACCGCAGCGACAAGTAAATTGTTGCTAATATTCCACGTCCCTACCTCGAGGTTCATTAAGTACTCCAATCATTGTACTTTTTTCAGACTATTGAAGACTTTTCTTAGTAGTTCCTGAATTTTCATTTAGATTTTTCATTTTTTTAATTCTTATACTGTACCTAAATATGTGTTTAACAGTAAAAAGAATTAGATAAATAACAGATATAAGTATAATTGTTCACTAATCTAACTATTAACAATTAAATAAATTACACTATTGTACATCAATTTTTATATTATTCATTTTCATGCTCCGGCTTCTTTCTTCCAAATGGATCTGTCCATACTTTCATGTCTGAAACAAAAATTTTTATTGAAAGAAAGAAAGAAATATTTATTTGGTGCACGGTGGTCACAGTGATAACAATAACCAATAATATAAAAACAGAGTGGCTAACAGATACACCAAATAGAAGTCCAGTTCAGCATGTGCCAGGTAGAAACCTGATGCTGGTTTTCAATTGGAACCTAATTTATCAGTGACACACAGACGCCGGACCATCGAAGTCAAGTGTGAAAGTATTGTGCACAGCACATGCAATGAGGGTATGTAATTCTATGTAAATCTGAAGAAAGCATAGCATAACTTCTACATTCTAGTGTAAATCCCGGTTCCATCCCAAGCTAGGGATCCGGTGTCTGATTTTCCAGGCTATCTATGGTTCAGCTTAACGTAAGTTGACAAATATCACCTCTATTATGTGGATCACTAATAATCTACGGGCTAACTACACACTGTATACTAGTAAACCAGCCTTTTACTTTGCAGGTTTTATTTAATGATACCGTCTAAAGTTGGAGGTATTATATAATTCCTTTAGTTAAATATATACGTAAGCGTTGGTAGGTTAGTGGTTAAGGAGTCGGTCTTAAGATCTAGGGATCCTTAGGGTCTGGCCATTGCACTACCAATGTGAAGCCACTTCTTAAAAAGCAATTTCGCTTAGTGCTGCTTAGTTATTAGAATCCCTCCAATTAGAAGGATTCTTATAATCTTAAAAAAAAAACAATCAAGTTTAATAGCGTTCTACTTACTTCCAGGTTGTATGTCTTCTTGTTTGATATTTTTCCTTGCTTCTTTTTGAATTTTTCCTAAAAAAACATACCACAGTTTTAATTGATTTATAAACTATTTTCTAGGTTATAGTGATCATAATTGAATTGTTAAAAACTTACGATATTCAGAAGCATCTATCATAGGACTTATTGCTATAGGGTACAGTGTAAGTCCTATTAATCCAACAAATCCAGAAATAAATGCAACATATCGCCAACCTCTATGGAATGCCATATCAATAAGGTTTGTTATTTCAGAATAACTAGGTATTCTTATTTCGTAGGCGAAACGCGCTGTTATTATGTTGATTCTTGAAGATATTAGTATGTGAAATATTTCGTTTAAATACTATTTCGTAACTATTTAGGAAGACTAGACTCGGTCGTAGATTTTATAATAACATTAAATTGTCACTTGTCTTGTCACATTTAACGTTTTTCGCTGTCATAACATCATGATGTCACTGTCAATTTTGGTACATTTGAGGAGTAAGTTTTTGAATCTTTGTTCTTTTTACTCCACTTAGGTGGCAAACAAGCAGATGGCCCACCTGATGGAAAGTGGTTACCGTAGTCTGGTATTGCGTCACATTTGCGCTGCCGACCCTGTAAGCATAGAGACTCCATCGAAACCTGGGCAGTTCTGGATGCCCTGCAGCAGTGTCGTGTCGATTGGCGATACATCGAGGTGCTGAGATGCTTGTATGACACTGCCACAATGTCCATCCAGCTTCAAGACCAGAAGATGAAACCTATTAGCCTCCAGCGTGGAGTGAGGCAGGGAGATGTTATATCCCCCAAACTATTCACCAACGCACTGGAGGACGTCTTCAAGACTCTGGATTGGACTGGGCGGGGTATAAACATTAACGGTGAGTACATCTCACATCTTCGGTTCGCCTAAACTTGGATAAAACCAAAATTATATTCAACGAACATGTTGCACCGAGAACGATTGCCATCGAAAGGGCGACACTCGAAGTTGTTCAAAAATATATCTACCTGGGGCAGGTTATCCAGCTCGGTAAAAACAACTTCGAGAAAGAACTAGCCAGAAGGATCCAACTGGGGGCAACATTTCGCAAATTACGTCGAGTCTTCTCTTCACCCCTACCGCAATGCCTTAAAACAAAGGTCTTTGAACAGTGCGTCCTACCTGTTATGACTTACGGTGCCGAAACGTGGACACTTACAGTGGGGCTGGTCCATAGCTTAAAAGTCGCGCAGCGGGCTATGGAGCGAGCTATGCTTGGAGTTTCTCTGAAGGATAGAATTCGGAACGAGGTTTTTTTTTATACTACTTAGGTGGCAGACAAGCACACGGCCCACCGAGAACTAAAGTTACTGACATAGGCCACAGAATAAGCAAGTTGAAGTGGCAGAGGGCTGGCCACTTTTGTCGAAGGACCGATGGCCGTTGGAACAAACGAGTCCTACAGTGGAGACCGCGAGAAGGTAAACGAAAGGTAGGACGCCCCCTAGCCAGATGGACGGACGATCTGAAAAAGGTGGCTGGGACAGACTGGATGCGGAAGGTGGATGTCCAGCAGTAGACTGCTGTGGGCTGATTGATTGATTGATTGACAATAGGAAGATTTTTCAGTAGTCGGGTTTTACTTTTAAATATGTATGTGTTTTTATTTATAATATTTTGGGGCAAGCTACCCCTATAATTTATATATATTTGTAATGTGCTAATGAAGCCCTTTCAGATGATACCAAACACGGTATAATTATCTCAAGTTTATTTTTTAACACAGTAGGTACTTTATGACCGCTAGAGGGCGCTACGTTAGATTCAGTGATACATCATATAGCCTATAACCAGCGGATGACCAAGACGCTTCTAATTATACTTCATTTGTCCAGTTCTAATAAGTAGTTCAGGAGCTACAGATGAACAGATGAACCTACATACATACATAGCCTGTCAAAATCATAACTCTCCTTTCGTTTCGCCATAGTCGGGTGCAAACTACGCAATGAAGAACACATTGATTCACCTACCCGTGAACTCGTTTATCTAATATCTACAAAGTATTAGAGTCCTTATTGCACAGTGTCACGTAATCTCCTAATGATCTAAAACGGTATTTATAGTAGGTACATAATGAATATTTTATGCAGGAATGTTAATGGCGTAGTAATCCTTAAAAAAGAATATGACTAAGAAGACGCAATCAAAAAACGTTTGTTGTATAGGTACTTACTTAGTGGTTCAAATGCAGTTAAGATACCTATTAAACTTTGTGTTCCATTGGCGTTACGTAAATGACGGGTTAGAACTCTTATTAAGAACTGCGCTATACTTTTTTTTTCATTTATTTGGTTAAATAAACAGCGGTAAATTACATTACATTACGTACATACATACATAAATACATAGAATCACGCCTCTCTGGAGGGTTAGGCAGAGGTGAATTAACACCCACATTTGTTGGCAGCGCGACTATGACTCCTCTGGTGTTACAAACGTCCATAGGCCACGGTAACCACTTTCCATCAGGTGGGCCGTGTGCTTGTCTGCCACTGAAGTGGTATAAAAAAAATTTCACCAATAATTGTATTCGGTCCCACGTAATAGGGGTGAGCTTATTGCCGCATTCCGGGCACTAAGTTGACTCACATAAGGTGGGCCGTGTGCTTGTCTGTCACCTAAGTAGTATAGAAGAAAAACGGGGGACTATAGAGAGAGCTTCTGGTTGAGGGCAGATGGCAGTCGCTTCTTGGAAAATGAAGTATGACCCCTTCGTAGTTGGGCCGATAAACCGACTCCCACTGAGTGAAGCTCTTTGACTACTTATATTAAATAGAGTTTATAGCAACCCAGGTTCCTAGACATTCTATACGCGCCACGCGTGGACGGTTACCCGCGCGCTATGCGTCTCCCTCTGACACATAAGCGGTTAGTTCGACACACGGCCGCAAGGGCAGTCCGCCGGCTACCGCGCTTACGCACACGTCTCGCTGGTACCTACCTAAGCTCGCCGGAGCAATACTTACTGTATTCGACGTAGTGTTACTGACTTTCAGGCATTGTAAACCCCGTAAACATTATCAGTGTAAATCAATCTTTGAAATATATTATATACTCACATCTCGTGAAACTATTCATTCCCCTGAGACTGACGTCTCCCCCATATATGGCGCCCAACGTTTTTCTCGAATACCAGTGAATAAGTGACTATATCAGTGATCATGCCAGTGACCAGGAGTAGAGCGGCTAGTTTGAATCGCAGGGACGATGTCGAAAACACATCAACGATTGTCTCGCGACCGAACACGCCGCCGCCCGCCGAGTCTGCGTTTCAAGATGGCGCCAACGCGTCCTCTCCTCCGCCATGTACCGACGCTACGTTTTCTTTACAGCACGTAACGTCCATAATAGCTGCCCTTCAACGTTCACAGACTGAAGCGCTCAGGGAGCTACTTACCTCGGTACCACGCGCGAACGCATCGACTCCGGAGTCATTTGCTTTTTCAGGGCAAAGCACCCTAGCTCGCTGCAAAGTCACGTTCTCCGGCACACCGAAAGAATCGGTAGAAGCTTTCATCGATGGTATAGAAACATACAGTGACTGTGCACAAGTTTCGGACTCAAACATTATACGCGGCCTTGCATACTTATTCAAGGACGAAGCCGCTGTTTGGTGGCAAGGAATCAAACATACCGTGTCAACATGGCGGCAAGCTAAAGAAAACTTAATAAGTGCATACGGCGACCGCCGTCCACCGCATCGTATATATAGAGATATTTTTTCAACAACACAACAAGAGGAGAATACAGACGTGTTTGTGGCACGCATTCGCGCCCTTTTATCACGTTTACCTACGGGAGACGTAACCGAATCTGCCCAGATAGACATGACGTATGGCCTTCTCAACTCTAGGATAAGAAAAAGGCTTCGAAGAGAAGACTGCACAAATTTTAGTCAATTACTTCGGCTTTCACGCAACATAGAGGATTCATTTGATGATAAACACACGATGCCTACTACAAGTGAGCGCCAGATACAAACAAAGATGCGCCCCTTGTCTACATCTACGCAACAGACACAACTCGTCGCTAACACGCTACCGACCCGCGGGGCTCAGGCGCCGGCTCGCAGCGCTCCGCTGCCCGCTAGAAACGTTCCCGCCGTTTACGAAACCCAGCGCCCGCCGCCGCCCGCTCAGCCGCCGCCGCCGAGTCAAGACTCCGCCAGTACTGCGAAGCATCAACGACCCGTTTGTGTTTACTGTAAGAAATATGGACACACTAGGGACCAGTGCCGTAAGTTACAAAAACATTCAGGTGAGTCTCAATCTCATAGCTGTACGGAAGTGCGCGTGCGTGAAAAACCCGATGTCTGTGATAAACAACAAAATAACTCATTTTATTGTGTTCATTCTCGTGTTATACCTACAGACTCTAAGAATAATTTTAATAATTCTTACGCTAATAATATTTCTCGTACGTATAATTCTAATATTCATAAGTGTGTATGTATACCTAAATGTGATCGAAGTATTCATTCAAATTTTTCTTGTGATAAATGTGTTAACAAGTCACTTCGGTTTTGTAATAGTAATAGTAGTTGCTCCGAATTGGATTCAAGTTCCGTTTCGCGAAATTGTTCAAAATACGATAGTAAACAAATACGTTTAAAACAAAAGTGTAATAAGTCTAGATTATCAGATCAAAGTAGTGATGTCGCACGCTTAGTATTAAAGTGGTCTAATTCAAAATGAGTCTAAAATGAGTTACATACACTTGCAGGATTATAACGACGCCATCTATGACATGACGTCAAGAAACTAAACCAAATGTAGTGTTATCTCGGTTTTATAAAATTTCGGTCTCTTTCACACTCGTGACCTTGATCACCTCATTTGACATAACACTGACACATTCAGTGTTCGTTCAACCGTTACAAACTAAACACTATCTCGTTTATTTTAAAAGTGACTTATTAGTTTTAATGTTAGTTTAAGAGTGATATGCAAGGTAAGTTTTGTGCACATTTATTGTAATATCTTGACCCTTTATGCAATGAAACTTTTTAATATTAAACTTCTTTTATAATTATAAAACGTTTTCAGTTTTAAGTCTATTCAAAACTAAATAACAATAATGTTTGGTAACCATAGTAGTAATTCAGTCTATTTGTTAGTAAAAATGAAGTCAAGATTATTTGTATTCGCGTACAACTTAGTGTCAAGTCTATTTATTACAAAAATCGATAATATTTTTAGAGTCCTACTTAGTAAAGAGTCTGTACTTTGTTAATATTAATGCATATTTTGCTAACTTAATTTATGATAATATTGTTGTGTTCAAAGTTGGGTCATATTAAAACTAAATAGTTAACAGTTTATTTTGGTTGTGGACTTATTTACGTTTTCTTTTGTAGAATGTCTTCGAGGTCACGAAAAATTCTTGTTTTCATTCAGACTGAAAATAATTATAGTCCTCCTCAAAATCTAGTAGACCAGGATAGTAATCATTAAATTGAAGGTTCTTCATCTATGGTTACAAGAAATTTATGAATTTCCTTTATATATAATAATTATTGCTTGCAGGCAGGCACTGCATCTAATGAGATGGAAAAACCCAAAAATTTTCTAACAAGTATTGATGTCCAGGTAAGTTCTTTCTTTATATTTTATAGTATTTTTAACGTAATATTTTTTTTAGTGAATCTAATTCAATCTTTTTAACTACCTTATCTTAATGTTTATGTGTATTTATATTTTATTTACATATCTAATTTACTTTCAGATGCTATGTAATGTTAAAAATAAACCTGAAAATCAACAATATTTAAATGCAGCAGCGTATTTTGAAGCTAGTGGTAGCCGTAAAAGGACTTCTATAGATTATCGCGTTTCACCTATTAATCCTGAAGAAAGCGACGCAGATTTAAGATCGCTTAAATCTGCGTCGCTTTCTTCAGGAATTTTCCCTTTTTCGTTTTGGGTTTGAAAAGAAGGATCACCATCGGGTGATCCTTCTTTTCAAACTCAAAAGAAAAAGGGGTAAATTACTTATTTTACCTATTAATCATTCTAGTTCTAGTAGTAATTCTTCTTCAATATCAAGCTCAAGTTCATCTGATAGCTCTAGTGATGAGCCTGTGGCAGATCATAATCCTGACGACAAAGATAATACTACTCTTGAGCCATCATTTCCAGAAACAAGTGAGAACCAACATAATTCAATGCAAGAGTCAACTTCAGCAGCGGATTCAGCAGTTCTTACTAAAAGTAAAGGTAGAAAACGCACTAGACAACCGGAAAACTGGAAACAAAATCAATCTAAAAAGATGAGAAATTTAGGTAAATCTTATATTAATAGCAAAAAATAAACTAAAGCTCGTCAACTCCAACCACCATGTAATAATACTTGCAGATTAAAGTGTTTTGAGAAATTTACGCGACTTAATTGTTAAGAATCTGATAAGTACCTAGTTTTTATTCAGATTTTTATGATTCCATTCTATAATGTATCTTACACAATGGAATCACAGAAATCATGAACTAGAACACTGATTTAAAATGTATATGTTATAAAACTAATGTTACATTTTGTGGCACTTTTTATTGAATAATGATGTAAGACTAATATGGAGCTGTGATTTTTTTATACTGCTATAGTATACATAACTATTAAGAATATTTTAATCTATTTTTGTTTTGCTACACAAAATGTGACACTTTGTTAGTCACATAAAAGATTACTTTAAAATCAATTTCTATTGTCTTAAATTTATATCTTCTATTTTTTTTTATGAAACCTTTATATGGAAAGGCTTCAAAATGTTTAATTTGATAAATGAGGCCCATGGAAATGATTTAAACCAAAGCTTATTAATTAAGAATATTGTGATACAGATAATATCATAATTAAAAATTATAACTTATGGTAGCTTTACTGATTATTATCTAATTTAAAAGTATTGTAGACGGCCTAATTTCAGAATTTATTAAGCAGTTAAAAACTAATAATGTTCAGTAAATATAGATTATTGCCTTTATTGAGTAAAAATATTAAAAACAATGCCTATTGTTAATTTATTTTGACGTAATATACACTTTTTCTTTAATGTTGATAATATTTTTCTATTAAAAGAGACCATACTGAAAAAAACTGTTATCATTATTAGTAATAATTTGACTTATACACAAAATAGACAGTCATTAAGTATACGTGTTTACTATTAAAATGGCACAAAATAAATTGAGTCGCTATACTTTTAGACAAATAACCCACCGTTTACTATTAAAAAGACCTAAAACTACAATTTCATTTTCTACAGCCAGTAAAATAGAAAATAAATAATATATAATAAAAAAAATTACTACATCTAAAACTTTGATTATTATACTATTATAAACGACAAAGTCGAACTTTACAATTATCATCCTGCGGCATTTATAACAAAATAAACTACCCATGTTCTAATTGTAAATTGTTTTTTGCAATTTACCAAAAAAGAGGTTTTTTGATTTCGGTCATTTTAATATTAAGCGTGCGATGTGAACCAAAAGGTTAATAACCTCTACATTGATAGAAATGTACGCACAGTGGGAAAGTATTGTAACCCACAAATTTTAGAAATTAAGAATGTTTGTTATGGTAGTTCTATATGTTGTAATGGAGATGCTTCATCGTGCGGTAACCGTCCTGTCGGACGTATAGGTCGCGATTTACGCCCGATTTTCGAAATTCAAGTTCTGGGTTTTAACGGAACCGCATTGATAGATACGGCTGCTAAACACTGCATTGCGGGTCATTCGCTGTATACTCTCCTTCTACGTCAAGGACATCCACTCTTACCTTCCACAAGGGAAGTAAAGCTCGCCGATGGTATAGTGCGATTAATGGATGTACTAACGACTACATTAGAGGTTACTTTAAAGACTTCAGTTATCACCATGCCATTTTTAATTTTTCCCAACTCAACTAATAATGAAACATTATTAGGTATAGATTTTATAACTGCCGCCAGGGTTGTTATTAATTTTCATAAAGAAACTTGGTACTTTAGCAACAATAATCAAATAAAATACAAGCTGTGTTTTGAACCAAGCTCTCCTAACGTGTCCTGCGCCTCGACTGAAATACTTCGGGATGATGAAGGTACTCACCTCACGCCAGCTGAGCGTCAAGCGCTCGCTGACATCATTAACAGGCACGCTCGCGTCTTCAGTGCAGGGGGAGGTCCAACACCGTACGCAGAGCATCGCATTGATACAGGTGACCATCCGCCAATAGCGGTACCCCCTTATCGCCTTAACCCTTCAAAAAAACAGCTGATGAAAGCTGAAATAGCGAAGATGCTACAAGACGACATCATTGAAGAATGTGAATCGGCTTGGTGTTCACCGGCGCTTATGGTGCCAAAATCTAATGGTGGTATCCGTTTTTGTGTAGACTATAGGCGTTTGAATTCAATAACTAAGGCTGACACATACCCGATGCCACGCATCGACGAGTTACTACAGAGTACGAAACAGGACTGCTACATGAGTACGTTGGATCTTCGATCTTCCTACTGGCAAGTAAAGGTAAGGGAATCAGATAAAGACAAAACTGCTTTTGTGTGTTCTTTAGGGACCTATAGGTTCAAAAGGATGCCCTTTGGGGTCCGCAACGGTCCGGCCACGTTCCAGCGTCTTATTGATCGTCTCCGGTCCTGCTCTGCACTTCAAGAGGTAACTATGCTATGCTACTTAGATGATCTGTTGATTATGTCCCAGGGGTACCAAAAACACCTGCAAGACCTCGAAATAGTATTTAAACGTCTAGCCGACTTCAAACTCCATGTCAATAGAGAGAAATGTGTCTTCGCCAGAGCTAGCGTTAAATACCTCGGTCATGTCATAACTCAACAAGGTATATCGGCCGATCCGGAAAAGGTGAAGGCTGTAACTGATATGAAGGAGCCAGGTAACCTTAAACACCTGAGAACCTTCCTACAAACTTGTTCTTGGTTCAGAAAATTCATACCGAGTTTTTCAAAAATTGCCGAACCATTAACCCGTTTGACTAGAAAGAACCAAGAATGGTCTTGGGGCTCAGAACAGACCCAAGCATTTACCGAGCTAAAGCGTCTACTGACCACAGCTCCCATACTGGTTCAAGCCGATTTCAGTCGTCCTTTTGTTCTGCGTACAGACGCAAGTAACTACGCCTTAGGTGCAGTTTTATTACAGGGCGATAGCAATCAGGAAAGGCCTAATCAAATCATAGGTAAATATCATACTCAGGATCTTAGCCTTTATCAAGGTAGAGAGGACAGCACTGTACCAAAACCCGTAATTCCACAAAGGAATCGCGGACGTCCTACAAAGAAGGTTGAATCACCAGTCCAGGAGCGAGGGCGTTCTCCAGAACTGGAGGGGGAGTATATAGCAACCCAGGTTCCTAGACATTCTATACGCGCCACGCGTGGACGGTTACCCGCGCGCTATGCGTCTCCCTCTGACACATAAGCGGTTAGTTCGACACACGGCCGCAAGGGCAGTCCGCCGGCTACCGCGCTTACGCACACGTCTCGCTGGTACCTACCTAAGCTCGCCGGAGCAATACTTACTGTATTCGACGTAGTGTTACTGACTTTCAGGCATTGTAAACCCCGTAAACATTATCAGTGTAAATCAATCTTTGAAATATATTATATACTCACATCTCGTGAAACTATTCATTCCCCTGAGACTGACGTCTCCCCCATAAGTTTGTAATGTTACCCCCCCCCCCCCCCTTAATTCTATTTAAGTAAAAAAGGAAGCTAAAAGCCTAATTAAAGAAATCGTACAGAGGCTCATCGAGGCGACCGGTGACACTCCTGGTCCAAAGGCTGTCCATCGCCACCCAACGTGGCAACGCAGCAAGTGTTATGGGCACTTTTGCACCGGGAGCGATCAGGGGTGGGTTATTTGATTAGTACATGGACTAAGCATTGTTTGTTGAACCATATTGATAATTGTTGTAATATTATATTATTTAATATTATATATATTAAGTAACTTTATTAAATATTTTTACACAGCCGTTTTAAATTTTTGACTTTATTGCTACACCCTTAAAGTGAAAATGAAAAGAGTATCGTTACACTTGTTCATTCGCCCTGCAAATACTTTCAATTTTGGAATATAACTGCATTACTTTAAAGTCCATTGAATGTATTTTTAGCTGTATAAGTGGTGGAAAGGAAAGGGATTCCCTTGTCCATGCTTAGCCTCCCTTTTGGGCCATTGTGCGTGCAGAGTACCTGCTAGAGTAGACAGCCTAGCTCCGTCCAGAAGCGCAGAAGCTTACTGGGGGCTTCACAGGCTTCGCGGAGCGACCTCACTGTACCTAAAATTTGTGATCGTTGATAGGCTACTGCCTCGCATTCCAGTATTAGATACGTGGGCGGCCGTTTCCTCGGCAGCAAAACATCCCCTGCAAAGGGGACTGTCTGTGACACCAATAGTGTACAGGTGTTTGTGGAGGGGGCAGTGACCCGTTATTGTCCCCATTATTGTTCTTACACTTCTTCTGTCTAGTTTTAGGAGACGTTTCGTGAGTCATTTATTTATCGATGACATGTCTGTGGTATGAGACAGTAGTTTTGCTTTAGCAAAATTGAGGCCCAGTTGTTTGTTATAGCGTGTTTATAGTCTAAGAGTGGGCTAGCTCAATGTCAACATATTTTACTTATTTTAGCCTTGATACATGGACTCACTATTACACATATTCATGATATTAAATCATAGCAATGTCAGTGCTATCTAATAAGAGGTCAAAGTGTCTAAAGGCGATGAATCACTCCATACAATGCTGTATTATAGCAATAAAATAGTTATACCAGTCGATATTGTATACGTACGCAGAATTTATTGTAATTTTATTAGGTATTATTAATAATAATATAATTAGACGGTGACAAGTCTGACCTTTATACTTGTTGTTGCTCATATGCAGTGGGTACTTATCTCTTTTGAGTGGAAATTTACATGGAGTACTACTGTCACCTTTTTGCTGGAGCACCTGCATACCAGCTTGACCCCTTCGACTCGGTGCAAAGACGGGCATTGAGGCTGGTTGACAATCCCATACTCATAGGTAGTGTGGAACCTCTTAGCCTTAGGAGCGATTTTACCTCACTGTGTGTGTTCCACCGCCTATACAATGGTTTGTGCTCATATGAATTGTTTGACATGATGCCCGTAGCTACATTCTATCATCTCACCTCTCGCCATAGGCAGGGAATTCATCCTCACACATTGCAACCTGAGACGGTGCGCACTGTGAGGTATGAAAGAAACTTCATCCCACGCACACTCAAGCTGTGGAATGACCTCCCTGCTGCGATTTTCCCAAGCGCCTACAATATGGGGTTCTTCAAGAGGGGCATCAGAAGGTTTCTTCATGGTCGGAAGCGCGAATGTGACACCCCTGGTGTTGCATACGTCCATAGGCCATGGTAACCGCTTCCCATCAGGTGGGCCGTGTGCTTGTCTGCCAACTAAGTGGAATAAAAAAAATCCCTGTTGATACCACCTGTAAGGCAGGGTGTTGGGAGATGAAATCAAACGCATGAGGTCCGATCGTATACTGCCTATATTTCAGAGTAATCATAGCATATATAGGTTGAATAGGTCTAAATACATGTACACTACATCACACCTTCCCCTTTAATAAAAAATATAATAATTGTACATAATTATTATTTTTATTTATACAAAATATTAACCCTGCGCAGGTTTCTTAAAATTAAAAGTACAATAATTAAGTAACAGACAATAATTCTATTTATATGTGTAAAAGTGTATATAAAAAATGTGTAACAATACAATTATATGCCACAGTTGAAAAAAAAAAAAACTGATTACAAATTAAGACATCAATTAAGAAATCTTATTACAAACTTTTGTATAGTTTGGTTCGATTTTTATGTGTTACATATTCTTTTCCGTCCTTCATTATTTTTACATTACAATCTAAATCGTCAATTACAAGATAGGGTCCATTATATATAGGATCCATTTTACTATCTGATATGTTTTTTAACAATAACAAATCACCTGTTTTATAGTATACAGGGTTTATATTTCTATCGTAATTACATTTTCTATTAACTTTACCGGTAATTAAATTACTATGTGCATCCCTCTGAGCTAATTGTAACCGATATTTTAGTTCAAGGGCATAGTTGTCATGAGCATATAAAGGATCCACGATGTTTCCTTGTAAATTCGTTGGCAACACACAACGCTTTCCGAACACTAACTCATGCGGGGTGTACTTGGTCTCCGTATGTACTGTATTATTATAGGAAAAACACCAGTATGGCAACCAAGTACTCCACGCATTTACCTGATTCTCACAATTTTTCCTTAGATACGCACCCATTGTTTTATGATTGTTTTCCAATGCTCCTATGCTTTCATGATGGTAGGCTGTGGATGAAATTTGGTTTATTTTTAAGAGTTGACATATCTCCTTCATAGTACTGGATATAAATTCAGACCCTCGATCGGTCGCTATTTCTCTAGGTATGCCGAATCTTAAAATAAACTTATCAACGAAAGCACGAGCTACACTTACCGTATCCTTATTGATAAGTGGATAAGCCTCTGTAAATTTTGATAACTCGCATTGTAAGGTCAAAATGTATTTATAATTATACATGTCCTGTGGAAGCGGACCTACTATATCTAGATATATTTTTTCTAGAGCTGAATTTGCTGTTGTCGTAATTTGCATTGGCTGCTTAGTATGCAAAGAATATTTTTGCTTTTTACATTTTTCACATTTAGAGACATACTCTGCGACATCTTTATCTAAACCAGGCCATAAGTAATATTTTTTAATATTGTTCGTCATCCGCCTAATACCCGCGTGGCCACTTGTGGGCAATAGGTGAAAGTCATTCAATATTACTCGCCTATTACCTAAATTATTTATCCTTTGAACGTTACTTACTACACAAATGCGTGGTCCGGACCACTTTTCGTAACTTTTTACCTCATTGATAAGCCCACTAATGAATTCTTTATTCGATTCATTTTTTAATATGCATATTTCATTTATCGATAACTTTTTACATAAACATAACAAGTCTCTCACCAATTCGACTCGCGTAATCGGAGATCGAGATATTGTTTGTAAGTAAATAATAGATTTACTGGGCAAATACATATAATTTTTATATTTTTCCACTAACACGTCATTTTTTAATATATTGTTTACCTGCTTCTTAGTGATCAGTGAAAGCTCGGTAATATTAGTCGGTTTTTTAATTATATCTACAACTCTCGGTTGATCAGTCCTCGTGTGTATGTCTACATTATCCGCCAAAGAAGTATTACCTCTCTCGTTATCGCTCCTATTCAGCTGTCGAACTTGCGCTCTAGTCATTACACTAACTATTCGCTCATTTATCGACTTCAACTCTTCAGACGTAATAATTATTCGCGAAAGGGCGTCTGCTACCGAATTCGATTGACCTTTTAAATATTCAATTTTAAAATTATATTCCTCTAACTGCAATCTAAATTTTAATAATCTACTAGATGGATCACGCATGGAAAATAAATACACAAGTGGTCGATGATCGGTCTGAACCGTAAACCGTCTACCATATAAATAAGGGCGAAAATACTTAATGCTCCAAACGATTGCTAAAAGTTCTTTCTCAATAGTGGGGTAATTAATTTCCGCCTTATTTAAACCACGACTAGCATACGCCACTGGCCGACCATCCCCATTACATAGCATTGAACCGATTGCTTTCCCCGAAGCATCAGTTTGAAGTATAAACTCATTGCTAACTGAAAAATCTGGATATTGGAGAACTGGAGGGTTCACCAAGGCCGATTTTAACATTTGAAAAAATTGTTCACACTCCTTTGTCCATTCGAACTTAACATTTTTACGACCTAATTTATTTAAAGGAAATGCATAATCATTAAAAAATTTTATGAACTTTCTATAATATAGCTTCTTCTTCTTCTTCTTTCTATATTAGCAAATGCCACAAAACGCTTTAATTCATCTGCATTTTGTGGCCTTGGGTAACTTCGTATTATGTTGATTTTTTCTGGATCTGGTAAAATTCCTTCTTTGGAAACGATATGCCCTAAATAAAGAACCTCTTTTCGTAAAAATGAACACTTAGCGGGATTCAGTTTTAAATTGACCTTTCGTAATCTAGCAAAAACATCCATTAAATTTTGACAGGCTGTACTCAAATTTCTACCCATGACTACTAAATCGCCCTGGTATACTAAACATTTATCGTAATTAAGGCCAGACATTGCTATAGTCATCATTCTGCTAAAACTATTGGGACTGGACTTCAATCCCATCGGCATTCTAGTCATCTGATATTGATTTTTGTCAGTAGTAAAGGCCGTATATGGTCTACTATTTTCATTTAAAGCTACCTGAAAAAACCCTTGATACAAATCTAGATGGGTAAAATACATTGCGCCTGACAATGAGTCTAGTATTTCTGCGATATTTGGCAGTGGGAATTTATCGTCTTGAATGTTATTGTTTAACTTCCGATAATCAATAACGACACGCCATTTTTTAGTATTTGATCCATCGAGTTTTTTGGGAACTAATAGCAATGGGCTAGACCATGCGCTTTTGGAAGGTTCAATTATACCGTCAGTTAACATATTTTTTATTTGTTTATCTAATTCCGGCTTTTGAGCGTAGGGCAAACGGTAAGGCCTAGTGTAAATAGGACTCGTATGGGGTTTCAAATCAATGGTCTGTTCGTATATCGGGGTTGAGGTTAATTTATCACCTGGTAAGTGAAAGATGTCTGGGAATTTAGCGCAAATATCTTCGATAGATTTCTGTTCCTCTGTGCTCAATGCCTTTAAGTTTAGCATAGAAAGTAAAGTTTTAACCCTATCCGAATTAACAGTAGGTTTATTAAATTGACAGATATTAAATTCATCTAATTTACCAGTATTCACTTGAAAATAATTTAGTTTTACATCTGTATCGCGAGTATTTAATATACGAATAGGCATTATACCGTTTATGGGTTTATTTATGCTGCTAGCTAAAAAAACGCCTTCACATAATTGTTGATTAAACACAACACACTCTTCGTTCATATCTGTTTCAACATTATGTATAGATTCGCTACGCGCAGGTATGGTCAAATAGCCATTACAACTTTGTTGAATATTCTCAAACGATAAGGTTATTGACTCGGACTTATTAGTTACTAACTGCAACGTGTTTAATTCGAAATTTAAGATAGCTCTGTAATATGTTAAAAAATCCTGACCCACAATACCGTCAGTCGCACACGGTAAATCCTTAAATACTATGAATTTATGGGGGAAACTATAATTCTTATAATTAAGAGTTAAAAACACGTAACCTTCCGAGTATAAACATCCCCCAATACCTTTAATACTAACTTTCTGTATATGGAAAGGAATCTGCAATCGCTCTAAACATGCCACCTTTATTCCAGATACAGATGCGCCGGTATCAATTAACCAACTATGTTTACAATGCATGATGTTAAAGTACACTTTGTTTAAACTATTCTTGCATGACATAATGACATCATTAGGCACGAAAAAGATGATTAAGTGACTCATCATGCGAAGCGCTCGAAGCCTCTTGGTTATCACTTGTTATGGCATTGATATGCCTCGGTAATTGGAAACCTCGGCTACTGTTATTACCTCGCCTGTTCGTAGATCTAAAGCGATTATTAAAATTTCTACGATTATTATTATTATTAGAGTAACGTACCTGTGACTCCTGACCTTGATGCTGGTGTACGTTGGAACGTTGTGACTGACCCCTTGCATAGAAATTACGATGACCTCGGTGTCCTCGCTGTGCCCGTCTTGCCGAATTATTGTATCTATACACACCCATAATTTCCGAAGAACCGCTCTGGAATGGCGCCTCTTCATCATGAGCCGCCTGGATGGCCTCCGTTAAAGAAGAAAAGTTACGCGCGGCAATGACCGTACTTAGACGACGATCACGTAGCCCATCAGAAAATCGCTTAATCGCTAACTTTTCGTTTAACGGTTTTAATACGCTATAACTATTTGAGTTGCCTTCGGATTGCGAGATAGTTAAATCTACAAAAAGTTCCGAAATTTCTTTGCCAAAATCAGTTATGCTTTTATTATTCTGCCTACAGTACTGCAATTTTGATTGGATAGCAGTGTAACTTTTTTTCGGTAACAATAATTTACGCATATCCTTTACAAGCTCATTGACACTTTCGTAATTTGGTAATAATAATAATTTTGCATGCTGCGATAGTCTACTTTTGAGGACAAATTGTATTAATTTCGTTTTACACTCGGGCTTTTCTAACACAGAATCATAATATTCTATATTCTCGATAAGTTGTTTTGTGTTATCAATCTTATCAGTTATGATCGGTAAAAGCTGCAGTGCTGTCTTTAAATTAAATGTACTAGCCATGATATTTGATGGGAGATTACTCTCTTCTTTACTCTCTATTTTACTCTCTTCTTGTACACTACAGTCACTACACAATGAAATAATTTCTGAAAATAATTTATCAAATTCTTCACAGATTTTAGTAATAAGTGTAACTTCCTCATTCGACAATGTTTCGACAGAGGACCTGTATATTTCTAAAACTTATTGTACTTTAATAAAACAATATTCGCCTCTTTCTTTTTGGCTTCTAAAATATTACCTACTCGACGAGAGGGGCCTATTTTTATTAAGTATGTTCTTATAGCTTTAAGCTCTAATAATATTAGGGTTAATTCCTCGGCCATAACATATTATTAGCTTTAATGACACTTATTAACAATTTTGCAAAATTACAGTATGTATTATTATTTGATACTTATTTATTAGGGAATATACAAAGTATCGATTATAGGAATAGACAAAAAAAAAACTGTATCAAAATAACAGTGCCTGGCTGTATCTTATTATTACACTTTTATATATTCATAATTATCTCTAGTACTTACTCTATACGCGAGTATAATATATTGTTCGAGGTGCTCGTGATAAGTTGATTACGTAATCCTTGAACTTAGCCGTGAGCCTGTGGATGTATCATGTTGCATCGCCGCGCCGCGCCGTATTGGGAATCGATTGTAGATACTCTCGGTTAACCGCCTATGACCTCGACCTTCGCAGCTTCTGGTAGACCAGCTTCCAGTGCCTGGTGTCTCCGAAAAATGCTGGCGTAACGCCTTAAGGACATTTCATTTATATGCCGTTGTATTTTCTTCTTATGGCAATGGTTATACAGCTTGTACAAAATAATAACTATGCCAATCGCCAAAATCGTGCAAATTACCACCAGAATGGTATTTGTATGTTCCTGCAGCTGTTCTGTTCGGGCTGAATTGGAACCCACTGCAGCGTTTTGAGCAATCACAACTTCTTCTTTTGACTTAGAACCACCCATTGTTAAAATTTAATTCGCAAAAGTACGTAAAAACACCACGTAGACGCGTATTACGCGATGTACGCCTTAAAAATCTTTGTTCCATTATAAAAAATCACTGTAACATTCCACTTAGTTTATTGTTTAAAATATCTAGTCCTTATAAGGAATATGCTCGCGGGCGGTCACCGTCTCCTGTGTCACGGTCGCCATGTAAGGCAGGGTGTTGGGAGATGAAATCAAACGCATGAGGTCCGATCGTATACTGCCTATATTTCAGAGTAATCATAGCATATATAGGTTGAATAGGTCTAAATACATGTACACTACATCACACCACCCCTCCTCGGTTATCCAAGGTCACCGACTAAAACCTCACTCTGTCTCGGGTCTCAATTACCATAGCGTAAGGTTACCCGATAAGGCATTTCTTTTGCAGCCCGGCTGATCATGAACCATCTCCAATTTTAAGATGTGGACCAATCGGGTGTGGGAAGCATAGTGTCCCCATGCATAGAACTCCGTAAAGGGGTACAAGGGTCTTCGGCCGCGCCGCCGATGATGAAAGGATGCCAGCCCACTCCTTACCATTTTTTTTTGTTTAGACAGGAAAAAATGTACCTTTCGCATTCCGCGGTCCCAGGGAAACCGCGCGGGTATGTGGGACTCTCACCACACTAAAACAACCTGCCGTGTGCCATACGCTGCGACTTAGTGAGTGAACCGTTGGAAATACTACGCACTCTTCGACGGATCACCCAAGCGCTGACCCGCAAGGCGCGGTGCGGGCCCGTCTTCTGATTAGGCGATGTCCAGACACACCAAGACATCACCCCTTCGCGAGAGGCTCAACAGCGGGTGGAGGGCTATCCCCGACCCATCCACCCGCGGCCACACTAGGGCGGCATGAGGCGCAAAAATACGCATGCACGCTGCCCGGTTCGCCGGCGACGTATCGGGTCAGCGAGGCTGTGTGCTTCACTGGCCGGCTCCGCCGCCTCCTTCTGCGAGATGACAACTTCGCTGAACGATGCGACCGCGGTAACCTGACCGCCACGATGCGTTGGACCCTTACTAGGTAGGACCTATTGCGGGCGGTCAGGAGCCCATTCCTTACCTGGCTCAACTCAGTGGAGCCCTTTGCTAGCAGACCCATACCTACCAAAGACTGTTCTCCACGCGATAATTTGGTGGATATTAATAGCGGTCCAAGAGTTTCAGAAACAGAAATAGAATAGAATAAAAAAAAAATCGTTTCCAACAAATATATAATCAGAAGCTCACATGACTCACACAACGAATGTTTGTACTAAGCAGGAATCGACCTCTGACTTAGCAGTACCACACTACCGACTTCGTCATAAGGGTCAAATAATCACAAAATGCGCAATGATTAATTAAATCAATTACTTTTTATGAACGACCGAAATATGATAAACTGATAAAACGCGAACGCGGATAACACAAGCGACCCTTGCAATTTCCGACGAGGAAAAATATTACACAAAAACATTTGTATATTATCTGAAATAACAATAACAATTCGTGTAATTTTGCAATTGCTCTGCTCAACAGATAACCCCCTAACAAAAAGCTTATCAAGGACTAGCTTTGTGCCACAGTTTCACTTGAAAATTACCGTTTTGGGAATCAATTCGTTTGTCTTTCACCTCTGTTTCTCGTTACACGGTTAATAAGTGTATAGTGTAGAGTTAAAATAGTCTATAAATATAGGGCTTATAAAGTACAATATCATTTGAAATACATACCACAAGTGATTTCAGAGATGAAGTAGCACCTACAAACAAACTCTTTAGTTTCATTGTCGTGTGTAGATACTTTAGATATATAATCTGCAGCATTATGTTAGTTTTGTGATTTAATAGACTTTTAACATTATTGTTTTTAGCAGTCTAGATTTGTATATTTTCAGTTGACATCTAGACAAGATTTGCTTAACATGTACAGACGGTAAAGGGAATAAGTAGGTACAACATCTAAATATATATGAAAAGGTGTCCTATAATTAATTAGTGAAAACTATTGTGATTAACTAAGTGCTTAAACGAAAGAAGAGGACTTTCATCAAACGTAAACTAAAATCAGCTCGGCGAACCTTGATCCCTATGACACTGACAGTTATTCCCACGACACAACCTTGTAGTAGCGTCACCGTTATATTATAATCGAATTGGCGGTGTCTAAAAATGATATTTATTAATTTTAGGCAGATATATGCAATTACAATAATATCCCGTTGGAATTATAATAATTATTAACACTTACAAGAAATTATCTCAATCAGACTTTACGTTGACGTCCTGCAAAAGTTACTCCGTTTGGAAGATATCGACTAGTGCGGAAAAGTATCGATAAACAAATATCGAAAATGGAAACGAGTGTACAAAATACATCAATAGAGCACCTACGCTCTTAGTGTCAGATATATAATCATTTAAGTTGTTTGCGATAATAAAATAAAGGAGATTTAACAAATTTATTGTATATACCTACTCAAATAAAACAAAAGCGGTTTATTTATGATTTTTTAATATACATTAATCTGAATCTGACAATGGTGTCACCGATTGCGTCTCAGACTCGGAATCCGAACTGCAGCTGCTTTCTCCTATGTTTATGATAAACGGCTGGTCTACTATATTGTCGTATCGCACGTCTCGATTCCAATCATCTAAGCATAGCTTTTTCGTCTTTTCAACCACTTTCCTCCAATTGTCCGGAGTCACTTGACTACATGCCTCTTGTAGCAACGTAAGCATTTTATTAGCTGTGAATGGTGGAGTGGTGTTAAGCCTGGCTGCACAACCTGAAACAATAATGGTTTAGATTGAAAATGATGCAAAGTCAAAGAGCGAGATCGGGGTAAGTACATTATAAGTACATAATTTTGTACGTTAAAAGTGTGTAATTGATATAAGCACATGGATAAAAATAAAAATGCAATTTGCTAGTGAAATAAAATAGCTTTAAATAGTACTAGCCGACTAGACAGTCACCAGTGACCTAAATAAAAACATGTTAAAATAAATACAAATCAACCCACCTTTGATCTGCGCCCATATCATTTCGATTGCATTATATTGGCAGTGGTAGGGCGGTAGCCGAATCACGGTGTGCCCTTTTGATTTTGCCATCTCATCCAAGAAATATTTCTTCTTTGTTTGCTGTTTATGAAGGTTCAACAATCTAACTAATTCCTTTTTCAGCATTTGAGTATTAGCTGCCACACCATTGTTTTGCAGCCACTCTATTATTTCGCCTTTATTGTTGTTCGCGGTAGGCGCTTTATTAATTTGCACAGAGTGGTATGGGGCGTTGTCCATTAAAATGTAGTGGGGCTCGTTTAAATTGTCTAATAGTTTTGTGAACCATTTCTTGAAATTCTCAAAATTCATCTCTTCGTGATAATCACTTGTTTTCACGGATTTGAAGGCCCACAAGCAGTTAGGTACAAAACCTTTGGCTGTGCCAGCGTGGCAGATAATCAAACGCTGGCCCTTGCCTTCTGGTGCTTTGGTACAGGATTTCTCTGTGTCGTCTGTCCATGTTTTGGAGACTGAGTGATTGGCGTTGAGCCACGTTTCGTCCAGATAAACCACCTTGTCCCAGTTCTCGATGTTTTTTATTTGTCGTAGAAAATCACACCTCATCAATCCAATGTCCTTCCGCTCCATTATCACTTTTCTTTTGTCACACTTCCCATAACGAAATCCACATTTTTTTATAACTTGTCTGAGAGAAGTGAATCCACCTTTAAATAAATCAGCCGATTTCAGCGACGCTAATAATTTTGTGCAAGTCGGCAGTTCACCTCGAAAATAATAGCCGTAAATATGGTTTCGTATCGCTGCCATGTCGAAATCATCGGGGTTAGTTACGGGTCGTGCCCTATTATGTTTTTTCTTCTTTGGAGTTGATAATTTGTTCTCCTCCATCGACGATTCGCCGAACTTCTCCTTTGTAATTCGGGAAACGGTAGCTTTGCCAATTCCCAAAGCATCAGCAACACGGTCGCGTACGTTGTCAAGTGGCAACAAAGGTCCGCCATTTTGTAGTTCGCGAGCAAAATAGTCACGCAAGCGTACAACAAACTCCCGCGTTTCACTGTTGAGTACAGTTTTTCTCAGTCTTTTCGGCATTTTGAAACACCAACAAACACAAAACAGCAACAATAACAAAAACAGAAAACAACAATAGTAACAAACAAAGGATTCCGTTGACACAAGAAAACACGTGGCGCATACAAGGCGTTAGCACTCGTACTGGCGTAGCGAACTGACAGTACTAGCGTAGTGACAGATCAGATAGTGTTGCTATAACTAAAATTTTAATTCACATTAAAATTATACAGTCCGACCATGTTACCTCTGCATCGGAATATTGGCAACCCCATATACAAATACACGGATACTTGTAAATATAACAAGCATTATAATTATAGTAATGTAGATTATATTTTAAAAACATGTTTATCGATGTGGCTGAATGCAAGTCACGCCTTTGCCTATAAAAAGTTGCGATATATCGACACGACCCGTCACTAGTATGAACTGTCATAGGGATCAAGGTTCGCCGAGCTGATTATAGTGTAGCTTTCTGTGTCGTCACACTGGATTTCACTATTGAAAATTCATTTAATTTTCACACTTTTGGCTGCATTTCACTAGTGAATAAGTAATACATTTTACTCCATATTTATGATGTTTATTTCTCGTATAAATATAAAATGAAATTAAAAATTATTACTAAAAGTTTAATTATTGTATTATGAGGGCATTTTAGTCGTTCAGTAACTTTTTTTTTAGTGCAGGATGTATTGATGTCCGCCTGTCAACATCCTCCTCCATTAGCTGCAGCAACCTCGCGTAGACAAGAGTCGGCGCGTCCACGGCCCACAGGAAGTCAATGTGGTTGAACTCCTTAAACGGCACTATATAATGTTCTATCGGATTTCGTAGTTCTACATATAAGTTCGTCACATCCACCTCGCTGGCCATCCAATCGTTTTCAGAACTGAACAGAGCAATTGGTAATGTTATTTTATTCAGCGGATATTCTGGAGGATTTATCATCCCATACTGTTTAAAGTTTCCATCAGATCCATAATTAAACTGCTGGAATTTACCATTGTTTTTAATTTCTTGAGCGTAGTGGACTAAAGTCTTTGTAGAAGCTCCCGCGGGAGTGTGACTCAGTATTAGAGGCAATAAAGACTTATTGAATTGTCTTTCATCGTAGCCACACAACACAAACAATGAGTTTTCACAAATATATTCCTCATAAGGGTTTAAATCCCAGGCATGTTTTGATAACCAATTCAAAATGGAACTTTTTGGAAGAAATTCATTTGCACCGAAAAGATTCATCACTAATGCTATATCTTTACTGTATCTGGCAATTACTCTTATGGGGCTTTTTATGTCCGACATATAGGCGACTGGGGCTAAGGCGAAACCTGCCCGTAAGATCTTATTGTATTGAGTTTTCGTTGAAAGTAATGCAAACAAGACTGTGGTTCCCATCGAATGCCCGATGTAGTTAATTTTGACGTCCCATCCTTTCATTTTCATGATGTAGTCTATCACGGCTGGTAAATCGTACTGGCTTACCTCGTGGAACGTGAAGTTCCAGAAGGCATATGAATCTATGCTCCTTGACACATGTGCTCTGGAGTAAGTATTTCCTCTGACATTGGCCAGCCACACATCGTAGCCGGCATCCGATAAAATATATGCCAAACCTTTTTTAGGGCCAGCGATAACCCAATCTGCAGAGCTTCCAAGAAGACCATGGTGTAGCAAAACCGTCTTTCGGGGTGCTGTTTTACTGGTAGCGTTGTTCTTGTACGGGATTCTGTGAACGGTCAAGATGTATCCATCGGCTGTGACGATCTTATGTGATTCTGATGGGTAGCCATGTGCATTAATGAGTTGTGGTGTGCTGAATAGAACTGTTAGGTCTTCCTGAAATTCATAACTATAATCCGGCTCGATTTCTGTAGTGCTGGTTTCTGCGGAGTTTTGATCCGTAACAATTTCATCTGCAAACTTACGCCGTTTTGGATTCACCTTTTCTTTCATATCTCCGACATTAACCGAATGACTCTGGTTTGTGTTTGATCCAAAGTATGAGTTGAATGTATTCTTCAGATTGCGACCTTTTTCTTGGACATAGCTGGTTAAGTGTGAAGAAGTTTTACTGGTGAAAGAGTTCACAATGGACCAAGGACGTTCAAGGAACCAAGAGCTTTCACTGTGATCCAATAATACTATGAACGTAAAAACAAAGAGTAAAGGGAGCTTCATAATTGTGTGCGCAAGAGAGTGAGCGCGACCGTTGCTCACACGACTGAACTGATAATGGAGTGCTAACGTAATAATATTCCCCTTGTGGGTGGTCAAGGGGAATCGTTTTCTTACAGTATTTATAAAATAATTTATCTAATCATTTAGCATATTATTATCGTTATATAAACAAGTGACCTGCCTTCGTTTCGTTTAGATTTACCTATAGTATGAGAATTCTTAAGGATCCCAATTTTTTTAAATAACTTGTACGACACCGCATGGTAAGAGATGGGGTGGTCCAAATTCTACTCTGCCGGGAACCACGCGGCTATCTGTACACTAATATTATAATATTAGTTTACATATTTATAAAGTATAAAGGTTTATAAATGTCAAAGTTAGTGAAGATGTTTGTTACTCAATCACGGTCTAACGGCTGAATGGATCTGGGCCCCGATTCTATTAATTTTGTCATTATAAAACCATTGTCATACTGCAAACAATTTTTTTTAATTTTAGCCTTTACTGTCATGCCGAAACCGTTCGAGTTAGTGTTTTTTTTACGTGCGCAAAATCCCCACGGATACCTCCCCACCGGAGCCGGTGGAGGAGGTTATGTCGGACTCGAACCGACTAAAACGCACGCCGCCTGTGAGCCGCTTTAGTTGCCGAAGGTGAGGTTGACAGGCATATCCCTCGCACCCCGGCCGACACAGGGCCTTCTCTCACGATCTGGCCCTCTTCTCGGGTGTGGGGACTACAGAGTCCCCAACTCGTCCCCGGAAACGGGGAGGCGCGCCAGGCGCGCCACCGACCGCCGCGGCCTGCTTCTGCCAGAAGAAAACACTACACTAACTCGAGGGGGTGACAGGTGGAGCCACCCCCTCGAGTTAGTGTAGTGTTTTAGTGGTAAATAAAATAAATAAATATATTCCACGACATTCTACACAATGCTATCTAGACCCATGGTAAGCATACTAGCTTGTGTTATGGGTTCTAGAATGCGGATAAACATACTTAGATACTTTTTTTTTGTAAATATATACATATTATACATAGAAACACCCAGACCAATGCAAATATACATATTCATGCATACAAATATTTGCACTGAGCGGGAATCGAACCCGCGCCCCCTGCATAGCAGTCGAATGCTCTACCGCTACGCCCCAGAGGTCGTCAATAAATAAATCAATGTAGTGATAAATGCTGCTTGCAAAGAACACATGAACAAAGTGTCTTCGCCTTAATAAAACTTATAATGACGCATTCTTAGAACTAATAATTTATAATATAAATATTGTAATAAATAATGTATGTTGTTAATAATTAATAATTACAAATAACGTTAATACCGATTTTTGTGCGTCGGGCCGAAGCCAAGACGTAGAGGCCCTTTTGTGAGAATTTAATATGCGCACAATATGATACACCGGGAGATGGTCCCCGCCAGGTGCAGAGACTATTGCTGTGCGGTGCTGTGGCCGCGATGGAAACTAAGTTATGGATTGAGAATTGGATGGACTGGTGAATGGCCTATGGGGGAGACTAACGGACGCCTGCCATGACAACAAGTCTCAAAATTGTAAAAAGGCAGGCGGTGACTTGCTAACTCATTGCATGGGCCCCATTAAAATAGCCACATATAGTGCGACCCTGGAGCAACATCCGTAGAGCGGCTAAGGTTGTCGAGAGGCGAATCTGGACATTTTACACTTCCAACCTGGAGCATAGTTTCTGCTCTTGCAACTCCACTCATGGCCGGCCAATAAAGGCAAGCACACAAGGTGAGGGGGAATAAATCCTAATTCTCTGAAGAATCGGGGTACGTGGTTTCGCCACTCACTAACAGCTCGCCACAAGCTGCCCCTGCGACTATATAGAGACTGTGCTGCAGGGCGAACTTAGAATTGACCAATTAAAATAAATCTTTAGGTTGTATCAAGGCTGTGCCGTATACCACGCGGGTAGAGACGTGGGAATCAGCTAGTACATTTTTTTTTTTTTTACGTGCGCAGAATCCCCACGGATGCCTCCCCACCGGAGCCGGTGGAGGAGGTTATGTCGGACTCGAACCGACTAAAACGCACGCCGCCTGTGGGTCGTTTTGGTTGCCGAAGGTGAGGTTGACAGGCATATCCCTCGCACCCCTGCCGACCCAGGGCCTTCTCTCACGATCTGGCCCTCTCCTCGGGTGTGGGGACTACAGAGTCCCCAACTCGTCCCCGGAAACGGGGAGGCGCGCCACGCGCGCCACCGCCGCGGCCTGCTTCTGCCCGGGTGACAGGCGGCTTCACCTGTCACCCCCAGGCCGGCGCTCATGGGGGGCGGAGGTCGTTCATCGACCTCCGACGCCCGAGTTGCCTTCGTACGCGGGCAGCTTGTCTTGCGATCCTTCGTCGCTCCCGCTGCCGCTCCCGCCCCGCCTCCTCCTTCACGAGCATTACTTGCTCGCAGAAGGAGGCGCCGGCCGCCCACGCATCCGCGCAGCGAACCATCGCCGCGAGCAAGGTGGAGAGCGTGAGAACCCTCACTCCCAGGGCCGCCACAAGCTCCCGCCTCGGCGTCTCCCACGCCGGACACTCGGTGAGCGTGTGCGGACCTGAGTCCTCGCTCGAGTCGCAGTGATGGCACTCGGACGTTGGCTCTTTATGCATCCGACGCAGATACTTTCCGAGGCATCAGCTAGTACTTAGATAATGAGATTTTACAAAAATTGAATTCGTAGACGAGACGTAGGCGAACAAACAGTGTTTAAAACGTTACTTTTACCCACATGAGTACGAACAAAACATACATAGAATACTACACAGTCTCGTTTCTTTCAAATGGGGCTAGGCAGAGACGACATGTTTTCATTTGCTCCGGTATCCAGTAAATTTAATAATTTCAAAACTGAGATATTTTTAAGATTCTTAAAATAAACAAAATTTACCCGGTAAGTAAAACGGGGTAATTTGTTTTATATAGGACGCACAAATATGACTTCACCTCGCCTGATGGTAAGCTAAAGGCCAAGTCTCAGCTAAGAGGCTCACCATTATAGACACTGTAGGAAAAAGGAAACACGTGAGCTAAGGATCAACGAGAGAAAAAAAGAAATGCTCGAATAGAAATGAAATGGTCCACTAAATTCAGTAGTTATTTTCTCATTGATGTCTATTCATCCCGTTTTGCGCTACATAACATTACAACAAAAGCACATGTATTGTATAAAATCTGTAGGTACACAATATACCAAGTCATTTATTAAAAATATTTTTTTTAAACTCGAACCACAGATAAGATAAAAGTTTACGTAATCAGCTTCGACGTTCGAAGTTTGATATGGAATTTGTAAATCTACCTACTTCATTTTGTAGTAAACTTTTTGCTGCGATGTTCGTTTCGTTTTCAGGGTCATCAGTCAGGTGAGGGGGAGAGGGGCAATGCACGCTCTCCAGTTCCGGGGATAAGATGAGGATATCGAGTCCGGAGATGGTTTTGGGTCAGACGGGGTGCGGGGTGCGTGAAAAATGCCTTAGGGCCACCTGGCATCTGAAGGCTTGTGATGGTATGTGGTTTTTATCGGTTTGTTGAGATAACTGTGTCGGTGAAGACTTCCGCACGAAAAAAAGATTAATGTAAAAAAATAAACACAAGCCGGGGCCGCCCCCGTTATTATTTTCCAGAATTCATTACTTATCGTCGAAGTTTTCGATATCAATGGGTTCGATTTCTGACCAGTAATATCCATTGTCGTTTTAACTAGTTTTCATTAAATTCGGACTCTTGGAACTCTTGGAGTTGTGGAATGAACTCCCTGCTGCGGTCTTCCCATGCGCCTACAATATGGGGTTTTTTCAAAAGGGGCATAAGGAGGTTACTTCAGGGTCGGCAGCGTGAGTGTGACGCCCCCGATATTGCACGAATCCATAGTCCACAATAACCACTTCCCATCAGGTGGGCCGTGTGCTTGTCTGCCACCTAAGTGGTATAAAAAAAAACACTAGCATTTTTCGCTACCTACCTATTCCCCATAGTTTCTTTCGGATTTCTGTTCACCCTGTATTGTATCTATCGAGTTTCCAGCTAAGGTGAAGGTTGCCTAAATTCCGTACCAACTTAGAGTTTAGTGCGAGATATATTTTGTCGTACAGCAACACCGCTGATAATAAAATTCAATTAATCCAATTAGAAATCAACGATACGAGCCTCTCCCTATCATCTACATTTGCCTATTGCCGTATTTCGTGCACTATTGTTGACTCGAGCCATGCATCTAAGGCTGAGTCTGGGCTGTATATATCTGTCCGATGTTAAACAACTCTATCCCTTAGTCGCCTTCTACGACACCACATGGGAAGAGATGGGGTGGTCCAAATTCTACTCTGCCGGGAACCACGCGGCTTCCGTCATCTGCCTTCCGTCTATTATTAAACCTGTGGATTTACCAGTGAATAAATTTAAAATTGTGATTAAGAGTAAATTGTGCCAGCCAGGCTCAACTATACGACTCAAGTAAATTATTGTATTTACACTAAGTAGACTAAGTAAATGTTTGTAATTAGACAAAAGAAAATGCCCGCTGAGTTTCTTGCCGGAGCAGCATTTCGAACCGGTGTGGCCCATTTGCGATTTAATGGTCTATGCAGAATAAATGATTCTTTTACTTTAAATTTGCTTATCATTATTCCCTTTGTGATTGAACAGTTAAGAATAAATTATAATTTCAGATCATTACTCATCTCATTACACATAACATGCCATCAATATTTTCTTAAAATGAGACAGATAAGCGAAATACGCATGATTCACAGGGCGAGTTTTGTTTATCTATTTAATTGTTTATGTAATGGACATGCCGTCGTGTGTGAATTACTCACGCTTCCCCTTGACCACAGACTACAAGGGGGATATTATTACGTTAGTGATCCAGTATTGAGTTCAGTCGTGTGAACAGCGGTCGCGCCCACGCTCCTGTGCACTACGAAAATGAAACTCCCCTTGCTTTTCGTGTTTACGTTTATACTACTATTGAGTTACGGTGAATGTGGACGCACGACTTGGTTTCCAAACATTGTCAGCTCTTTCACAAACAAGACTTCACAATTAACTAGCTATGTTCGAGAAAAAGGACGCAATTTTAAGAATAAAATCCATTCGTACTTTGGACTGCAAGTGAACCAAACTCATCCAGACTCTTCGATCGACGTAGGAAACAGTGAAAATAGAGAGAAAAGAAAATTCCGGGATCTTTTGGACGGAGTCCAAACGGATAAGATTTCTGCTGACACCGGTAATGTAGCAAGCGCGCAGGATTGTAGCAAAGATGACCCAACAATTCAATACACCACGCCTCAACTTATTGCTCTACATGGTTTCCCAGCAGAATCACATACGATCGTCACAGCCGATGGATACATCTTGACCGTTCATAGAATCCCGTACAAGAAAAACGTCACCAGTAAAACAGTACCACGAAAGACGGTTTTGTTACACCATGGTCTTCTTGGAAGCTCTGCAGACTGGGTTATCGCTGGCCCTGACAAAGGTTTGGCATATATTTTATCGGAGGCCGGTTACGATGTGTGGCTAGCCAATGTCAGAGGAAATACATACTCGAGAGCACATGTGTCAAGGAGCATAGATTCATATGCCTTCTGGAACTTCACGTTCCACGAGGTAAGCCAGTACGATTTACCAGCCGTGATAGACTACATTATGGAAATGAAAGGATGGGACGTCAAAATTAACTACATCGGGCATTCAATGGGAACCACAGTCTTGTTTGCATTACTTTCGACAAAAACTCAATACAATAAGATCTTACGGGCAGGTTTCGCCTTAGCCCCAGTTGCCTATATGTCGGATATAAAAAGCCCCATTAGAGTAATTGCCAAATTCAGTGATAATTTAGCATATCTGATGAAACTCTTCGGTGCAAATGAATTTCTTCCCCAAAGTACAATTCTGAATTGGTTATCAAAACATGCCTGTGAAATAAACCATTACGAGGAACTGATATGTGAAAACTCACTGTTTGTGTTGTGTGGCTACGATGAAGGACAATTCAATAAGTCTTTGTTGCCGCTAATACTGAGTCACACGCCCGCGGGAGCTTCTACAAAGACTTTAATCCATTATGCTCAAGAGATCAAGAACGAAGGTAGATTCCAGCAGTTTGACTACGGGACCACGAGGAATATCCAACAGTACGGAAAGATAAAACCTCCTGAATATCCTCTGAACGAAATAACGTTGCCAATTGCTCTGTTCAGTTCTCAAAACGATTGGCTGGCCAGCGAGGTGGATGTGACGAACTTATATGTAGAACTACAAAATCCGATAGAACATTATATAGTGCCTTATAAGGAGTTCAACCACATTGACTTCCTGTGGGCCGTGGACGCACCGACTCTTGTCTACGCGAGATTGTTGCAGCTAATGGAGGAGGGTGTTGGCAAGCGGACGTCAACACATCCGGCAGTAGAAATAAACTTGCTGGATGACTAAAATTTCTGTGATAACTTAATTAAAATTTAAAAGTATTTTAAGAAGTTTTATTTAATAGGTCTAGTGTAGCAAGAAATACAGAAATGCTTTTTTTTATGTGAATGTGTGTGTGCAAAATGATAGACTATAGTCCGTTCACGAAGCCGTGCGAAAAAAGGTAAACAAACCATAAAAAAGGTTCTTTTAGGTGTCAGTTTTTTATCAATAATTGAACTACGAATTTAATAAATATTTTAACTAAGTAAGAAGCTAGATAAAATTATGAACAAACTGGCATATTTTAGGTGATATTTTTTAATACAAGCTGAATATTAATTAATTCGTTTAATTAATATTCACCTTAACACTTATCATATTTTTTAAGTAAAATTTTAATATTCATAATTATTGACCTTATAAAAGACCTAAAAATGTTGTGAATATCAAACTTTGCATTTGTAGTACTACTAAATAAAGGTGAACAGTAATATCTACTAACGGCCGGTTTCAATATGCAATCTCAATCCATTTTCAGCTATCTGCGATCGAGTTTTCGATCTAATTATTAAAAAAAGCGTTTCAATAACCAAACCACAGATAGGTTATGCAATCCGAAAACGCAAACTATCCGTCAGAGGGCACCAATCTGGATTCGAGTGTTTTCGGATCGCCCTCTGTTCGAAAAAGACAGTTGATGGGTTTCAATAACCAATCTGTTGACTTTGACAACTCTTTTTTTATCTATCTGTGATCCTAATTTGCAATCTCTGACATTTGGCGGATTGGGTCGCGATCTTACGTTTAAATACTTTATTAAAATATCTTCTTACTGTTTTATACCAATTAATTTATCAAGTTATCAGTACTTATCAGTCTGAAAATATTATAAAATGTTTAGTGACAGTGAAAGTGACTTGGAAGTGCTAGATCAACTTTCAGATTGGGAAGATGAAGAAGACGAACTTCCTCCAGTGCGTCGAAAGAGCTACAACCGCATTAACCACATGCACTGCTTAAGCGAAGCTGAATTTACGTTTAGATTTAGAATCAACAAACCTGCAGTAGAGGTACTTTTATCAGAAATAATGCCCTATGTTAAAGTAACCTCAAAGCGGTAAGTAAACAAAGCAGTGTAAACATTACTTTGTACCTAGTCCTGGGTTACTAGTAATTAGCTGACAAGCTCATAGGTCTAGTTTCTAAATATTCATAACCAAAAGCTGTTGTTCTGTGGCTAATATCAACTCGCAACATTAGATACTTATTTTAGGTATAATTATGTTGGTATGATAGTCCTCTTAAAAATTGGCTCTGGGAGTGAAGAACATTTTATTTTGCTTCACTGTAGAAATTCCCCTGAGTTCTCAGCATTATCCAATTCTATTTCCTGTAATATTTCAATTCCAGGAGACAATGAGGTGGGCTCTAGAGTTAAAACTTGTTGATCTAGTTCAACATTACTCCCAATACCACCACCGCTACCACCACCAACTTTAGCACAAACCAAGTCAATCACTTCAGCATCACCACCATAACTAACCGGTAAACCGTCTACTGTATTGCCCAACAGAGCAGCAACCCTGTCTAACACATCATCTGGAGGTATATAATCTGGTCCACCACCACCAGTCTAAAAATAGAATAGGTACTAAAATTAGTCACAGGCAGAAACATTAAATATACTTAATGATAATAATGCATGAAACAAAGATAATTAACCCAAAAATAATCCATGGAAGGTAAGATCTTAAAATGTTTGTGGTTACTTTCTGTGTGCTGGGTATTACTGATGAGATCTTGCAAACCAATGTGAGTTCACTCAGGTTGATAAGATAATGACGATAAAGTACATTAAACGAATTTCTTACCTTTATGTTGTTCATGCGAATTAATGTATTGCGTTTGCGGGAATTCTTTTTAAGATTTTCCCACTTCAAACGCAATTGCTGCGCCGTGCGATGGCAAGATGTCACCACGGCATTAAACTGATTGGCTATGCGTTGCCACTCTTCATTCTTCAGTTTATTTGTGGTGGCATTTGTAGCCTTATTATTAATGATTTTACTTCCTTCAACAAAGTTAAGTAGAATCTTACTCTCTTCTTTTGTGAGGGGCTTAGTTGAAATCTAAAAAACACAGTAACATTAGGAATAGGCGCGAAACGAAGCGTCTACACTCAGCGGGAGGTCAGCTTGCAAGTTTTTAACAAAAAAAAAAACAATGATAAGGTTCAATTTTACACATTACGTATAACATTATGACACTTACCGGTCCACTTTCCATTTTATATCAAAGACAAAATCTGTATCGATCCAATTAAGAAAACAAACGAACGAACGAGCTCCGACTCCCGCGCTTATTTTGTTTGGGTTTTGACGGATTGGATTCGATTTGACTTGACACTTGAAGACGTTCCGTTTCATAAGACGAGAGACGAGATGAACAAAAGATTTTTCTTATTATTTAAATACTTTAAACACTAAAACTGTATTGAAATCTGGCGTTTGACGTATTATTGCGAATCTTTTTTTATCATTAAAAAAATTAACCTTGCAATGTTAGAAAAATATCTAAAAATTGCATTCACGTTGAACGCATCACAATAAAAGCTGCTTAGAATGAAACGCACGGGAGGGAAGGGATCGATCTTCGATCGATAGTCGAATTCAATCGGCGTTTGAAAGTCAATGTTATTGGGACGCAGGTTGGAGATCGATCGGGAGATGGAATTCTATCGCAGATTGCCGCGATCTCCAGATAGAAGGTTGCATATTGGGATCGGCCGTAAGTAATGAAAGTACAATTAATAGTTTCTGTATTTAGCCGGGTTACACCCGCCATTTTTTACTCGTGATCAACTTGTTGACGTGAGAGTTTCTTCCCGGATTGTTTTCGTTAATTCTTTATTATTCGTTGTTAAAGTTATTGTTTTTGTTAAGTTTTATAGTTGTGTTAAGTTTTTATATTCAGTTATTGTAATTGTTAAGTTTCTTTTCTCTGAACGTTAATTTTGGTGGAAATGGGTGAACCTGGTCCGAGCGGTGCTTGTACGTTTACTTCACCGAAGAAAAAACGTTCCAAGCGTACTCCAATGCATTCTATGGATAAGGAGACAGTTATTAATGTGTTCAAACATGTAGAAGAGACTTGGCCCAAAGATTCGTATCCCTACAAAACTGATATTATGGACAAGACTGCAGAAATTATGGGAATATCACGAGCCTCTGTATACCGGTTTGTACAAGAAAAGAAGACAACAGGTCGTCTCGAATCTCCGCCACCACCAACATACAGGCAATCTTTGATTCATAGCTTAGACGACATGGATTTGGGCGCGATACGCCGTAAAGTACATATGTTTTATTTTAATTTTAAGTAAATGCTGACGATATGTTGCCAAATTTTAAAAGGACTACATGAAAACACTACAAAAGTTTGACAACCACTGTTTTCTTTGTTTACCATTTTTCTCACGGCTTCGTGAATAGACTATACAATAATGGGTAGTCTACTAGCTTCTGCAGCGCACGCACTTTCAAAGTAAGACAAAATTAAAGATTTTTGCTATATATCTATACTAATATATATAATCTATACTAATATTATAAAGAGGAAAGATTTGTATTTTTGTATGTAGCGAATAAACTCAAAAAGTACTTGACCGATTTTAATAATTATTTTTTCATTAGAAAGCTACATTCTTCGTGAGTAACATAGGCTACTTTTTATGCCGATATTCCCATGGAAACAGGATTTACGCGGGTGAAACTGCGACGCGGTGCTAGTATTTAATATAAAAAAAAGCTTTTGATCGAGTCAAAATACTCGTAAATAGTACACACTATGTTCTTATTAGTTTTATAGTGTGATATTATAGTAAAGGTGTTATGATAACAAACTATCATTTTGTCATTTCTAGTTTTAATTTTAAAGTTTGGCAAAACGGGTAGAGTTAAAGGTTTGCCCTGTGGTTGTAATTAGGTTTAAAGTTTAATTAAAAATAATACCAAAAAACGCAGTTTTATCATTCATTAGTTGATTACCAAGGCTCCCCCCACGTGTAATTATATATTTATATTTACCATTTCTCATAAAAATACTTTGCCATGATAAAAATTGGCCTATAACACTCAGGTATAATGTGGCTACATATATCAAATTAGTAAAGATATAAATTGCGTACGATCTAACTACATTTTATCACAAAAGCAACTAAAATTAAAAATTAAATAAATATTGAAAAGTATGTTGTGACTGATTTCTTTAAATTTATTGTTAATTTTTAATATTTCATAGTAACACAATCAACCAATGTCATTAATTTTGTGCTTACCTACATACATACAATATATATATAATCACGCCTTTATCCCTGGAGGGTTAAGCAGAGGTGAATTAACATCCACATTTCACCAATAATTGTATTCGGTCCCACGTAATAGGGCGTGAGCCTATTGCCGAATTGTGCTTACCTGCTTTGCCCAAATGCCTTCCTTGTCCTTAAAAATAAATTCCCTATGCGCCTTTTTTTATACCACTTAGTTGGCAGACAAGCACACGGCCCACCTGATGGGAAGTGGTTACCGTGGCCTATGGACGTATGCAACACCAGGGGTGTTACACTCGCGTTGCCGACCATGAAGAAACCTTCTGATGCCCCTCTTGAAGAACCCCATATTGTAGGCGCTTGGGAAAACCACAGCAGGGAGGTCATTCCACAGCTTGAGTGTGCGTTGGTAGGTTGTCTGCCAACCAAGTGGTATAAAAAAAAAATTAAAAAAAAATCCGAAGAAAAAATTTGTATTTTGGAGGTTTGGTCGAGGGGGTCTACGCTTCTACTAGGTGTAGACACACTTTTACACCCTGATGGTTTATCATTTTACTTTTACGGGACCGATTACCATCTGACGAGAACTCCATGAAAAGGGCTTGCACCAGAGTTTCGTTCGTTAATCAGGTGCTATTAATCAAAGGGACACGTTAAGTGCTGCTGAATGACTCTCAATAGAGCTCAAAAGTACGGCGTGGATTGGAGGTGAAGGTCCCCGACCGATCGCCCCTCCCATAAACTCCCTTGGACCTGCAATCTGCCCCTGGCTGAGCTTTTAGCTCGAGATTAAACACTTCTTGTACTTTGGCATGCATGGTATACGCCCAATGGCGCACCCATATTGGAAGCATGTTTTCCTAGACCGTAATCTACAACTGGAGGAGGTCCTGGAGAGGTCTCCTGCTTCTGAAGGTGCTCGTGGCCTTTAATAGTTCATCCGCCAGCTTATTGGGAGGCTTCCCAATACGACGTGAGTGAGACTTCAGCTTTCTAAACCTAATCTAACCTACTAGATAGTAAATAATAAACAATGATAGATGAAACACTTGCATTTATTAATGTGACAGTTGTACTTTCTTTCCAATTATATTATAGATGTTTAACGTCCTCGTATATTTTGTCAAAATCATCTCTAGTCCATGTCGACAGCTCTTTTTCTAGATCTTCAGCGGTCAATTTGTTGAAGCTCTCCATATCTGCCAAACATATTAAAGTAAAGTATCTCTCTTTACGTGCGTAAAACCCTCACGGATACCTACCAACCGGAGTCGGTGGGAGAGGTTACGTCGAACTCGAACCGACTAAAACGCACGACGCCTGTGGGTCCTTTTTTGTTGCCGAAGATGAGTTTGACTAGCATCCCCCCCCTCCCGGCCAACACAGGACCATCTCGATCTGGGGCCGTCGACTGGAGAAAGCGGACCCCAGACTCCGTGGAAAATATTCAAACGCTAGGATTTTTTTTTATAACATGTAGGTGGCAGATAAGCATAGGCCCACCCAATGGAAGGTGGTTACCGTAGCCTATGGACGTATCATCAGGAGCGTTACACTCGTGCTGCCGACCCTAAAGTGACCTTCTTATGCCTAATCTTCTTCTAGGATGCAGAAGATGATTCTTAACTATTATAGTATTCCATTTACATTGGAAAAACCAGATAAGCGGTACTTGAACCAGTGATCAGTCCCTTACACTAAACTGAGCTACAAGAGCACGTCTTGCGCATTTAAACTTCTCCTATACAAACATCTTGGGGCTAAGGTGGAGTGGAGGACTCAAGTTCCTTTTTGAGCCTTCACTTTTTCCAATTTGAATAATATAAATAAATAATAAATATTCTACACAACGTTATCTAGACCCCTGGTAAGCATAGCTTAACTAGCTTGTGTTATTGGATTTAGAATGCGGATAAACATACTTAGATACTTTTTTTTTGTAAATACATACATATTATACATAGAAACACCCAGACCAATGCAAATATACATATACATGCATACAAATATTTGCACTGAGCGGGAATCGAACCCGCGCCCCCTGCATAGCAGTCGAATGCTCTACCGCTTCACCAAGGAGGTCGTCAACTTCAATGGATTTGAATAGTTAGTATAGGTGTTAATAGGATTTAAAAAAAAAAAAAAAACGAATTGCAGTTTTCTCACCGTATATAGGAAACCAACCACTCAATTCCAAAACGGCTACATTCATATCTGCAAACTGTTTAGCCCCTTTAGTACTTCTCCTAGGCCAAACGATCACTCTCACTACATCGTCTGCAATCTCTCTCTGCCTTCTAGTCAACAGAATATTGTGCGCAACGGAATGCTTCAAAAAATATTCCAGCACTCTATAGATTTCTTTTGATTTCTGTAGTATAGAGTGTCTCTGTACTTCAAAACAAAACGCTGGTACAGGATAAGTTTCGTCTAATCTATAGATACCATCTTTGATATGTTGCCATTTCTGTAAAGATATATATACAGTTATTGGACTTCTGGTTCTAAAACACGCGTTCCACTTGATAGAAAGTGTTTACCATGGCCTATGGAGCAGGGGAGTCACACTCATGCTGCCAATCCTGTGAGCACAGAGTTTCTGTGCCGTCAGCGTAAAATACAAAGCATGACAAGCTTTTGGTAATCCCACTGACAGCACAAAAACCTCTAGTGAGCTCTGGCTATCCTACTCACCGCCGGGAACACAGCACGAGATTATTATGGCCACGGTATTCTGTAGGGCGGAAGTACTTCCCTAGTCGGACTACTCAATTGGATGGCAATACCGTCTTGTCCTACCTGTGTTCGCGGGTTCACCAATAAGTATAGTATATAAGAAATACACATTTACCATAATGTACAGTCGCCATTAAAGTATACCTACGTAAAATAAAAAGAACTATTCGGAAAGGAGATTCTGCGACTGCTTCGGTTAAGCAATCGAACCCCCTACCGCTACGCCACACGGCCTGTGTTCTAAGTGTGTAGATGTAAAATGTACTGTATATATGGGATGGTGCGTGGCGTCCGCGCTGCCTAGTGGCCCCTTCTGAAAACTAGCGCTGTGCATACCCAACGAAGGGTGTGCGCAGCATTCAATGCTGAGATGGGGCCCTATTTGGGCTCGCATAGTGTGGAGTGTTGCACCCGTAGTCTAATTTTAATGTGCCTACTGTTTTTGATTTGTTATTCTGTTGTACTGCCAACCTGTTTGTATTTGGTGGGGTGCCCGCTGTCTGGGGCCTGAATAAAATATTTTCTTTCTTTCTGTAAATACATCTAAACATGCGACGTACTCACCACTTTTTCCACATAGAAATCACTCTCTTCTATAAACAAATGGTAATGCAAATGATTCACAGATGCAAAGCCACATAGGCTGTTGTATAAAATCCTCAAATTTCTAAAAAAAAAAAAGTCAAGTCAAGATTTTAAGATCATACAAACTAGTTACACAAATATTGAAACAAATAGTAAGACTTTTTTCTATAAATCAAGACACTTTCTAGAGGGAAGACTCAAATCAATTGAGCTATAAAAGGTATTTAAAGAGTCGGCAGCGCGAGTGTTACGTCCCTGGTGTCAGACGCGTCCATAGGCCATGGTAACCATTTTCCATTACGTGAACTTGTATGCCACCTAAGTGGTATAGAAAAAAACTAAAATTCTTCTATACTCATAGTATCTTGGGCTACCCTGCAGCCATCTACCGAAATTCTTACAAACTAATGTTATTAAAAATTAAAACATCCACGTTTCGCCCATTAAAATTTTCAATCCCATAATAATAGTTACTGGCAGAGTAGAATTTGGACCACCCCATCTCTTCCCATGCGGTGTCGTACAAGGCGATTTAAGGATAGGGCAGTTTAACATCAGACAGATATATACAGCCCAGACTCAGCCTCAGAGGGCTCGAGTTAGCAATAGTACCCGGAAAACGGAAATAGGCTCACCACCTATTAAGCGAGACCACATACAATGATTGATGAAATGTGGATGTTAATTCACCTCTGCCTAACCATCCAGAGAAAAAAGCGTGATTATATGTATGTAGGTATTATAGGGATGAGCTTATTGCACTTTGGGGCATGGGGCACTTTGTTTTGGCTGTATGTTTTACTGTTAGATGACGAACATGACACCCACAAAAAGAGACGGCCCATATTCTACTCCACTGGTAACCAACATGACAGTTTTTTATACACCTCAGTGTCGTATATACATACTTGCCTACACTCACCGATCCTCTGCAATGAACATGACGTCTACTGCCAAAGTCAAACTTTCAACGGTGACGATCTGTGGCAAACATTTGTTCACCGATGGGCATAGCAACGAGTGGTATCGGGATATTGGGCTGACATTCACTAGAATTGTGTGTACATCAGAATCTGTAATGATATTATATACATTACTTAAGATAATATTAGATATCCTTTACCATAGAAGTATTTCATAATAACAATTTATTAATATAGGCCTTATTGCTAACAGTGGTTTCTTCCAGGCAACCTTTGGAAGGATAGAAGCAAAAGAGATGATATGTCGATAGGTACGATTATTTTTAAAAAAGAAGGGAATGATAAATTCGATATTAAAAACAAGTTTTTAGTTTTTCTTTTTTTCTTTTATCTGGTTTTTTGGGGGGTTGATGGGGGTCAACCCCATTGTACCCTGTACCAGTAACACATTCTTTGTTGTTTCTTTTTTCACGTCTAGTTTAAACCTAACCTAATCACTACTAAGGTACTCTAAACTGCACTGTTGAGAACTGTTGGCAGATGTGAGCCTTCTGGCCTTGAAGGAGGCTGGCTCGGAAAGCGCAGACTGAACCCAACCCACATCCAGCCCATTCAGGTTCGAGTCACTCATCAGTAACACCCTGTCAGCTCCGATCCACACACACTCCATAAGCAAATTTTTTTTTTTATGCAACTTAGATGGCAGACAAGCACACGGCCCACCACCATGGTTACCATGACCGATGAACGTGTGTAACACCAGTGGAGTCACAGCCGTGCTCCCGACACTGTAAGGACAGAGATTTTGTACTGTCAGTGTAGAGGACAAAGCAGGACAAGCCTTTGATCGTCCCACTGACAACACAAAAACTCTCCAGTGAGCTCTGGCTACCCTACTCACCGCCGGGAACACAACACGAAGTTATTATAACCGCGGTATTCTGTAGGGCGGAGGTACTTCCCCAGTCGGACTGCTCAATTGGGCGGAAATACCGCCGTGTCCTACCTCCTCAATATAAATGTTGCACATCTTAAATTTTAGTGCATCACCACCCTACAATCTGGAGAGTTTTTAGTTCATCTTACTTATTTTTATTATTACTTATCTATTAGATTTCCTAACAATACATATTATAAAGAATAGTTTGTGTCAGTTTTTTTTTTTAAATCTTACCTTATCACAGAAACATCCATACAATCTCATTTTAAGACTCCTTTATAAATAAGGTCCAAATATTGAGGTGCTAGGGGTAAGTAGCCGGTGATTTAGGTACAAAGGTAATTATAGGTTCTTTTCTATTTATTCCAGAAAAAAATGTGATCATGTTTGAACTTTGGCCGAGTTACACTGGCTAAGGTTGAAATACCAGACAATTCAAAAGTAATTTCTGTTAACATTACTGATATCATAGTAAAAGGTTAAATATTATTCATTATTAAAAATAGAAATACCTTTGTCTTCTATAGAAAATAATATTTCATTGGATGCAACTTTAGTAAAATTAAATTTTGTTTCATCAAAAGGTTGGCATAAGTTGTTCATCTCTTGAGGTGCTCTTCTTTTAACTTGACGGTCGGGGTTCAGCTGGATGATAATTAATGACATATTATTATTATAATCCACACAGAAACATAATACATAAACTGTCACTGTTTGTCTGCAAAGTCCTCAAAAAAACTGTCCAGCTTAACAGATTCTTATGAAAGATTTTGCGCGTATTTGGTATGACTGAGGGAGGTTCAGTCATTAATTGTTTTTAAACTCCTTGGTTATAAGGGTTACCCCCCACTGCAATGTTTTTGGGCATTTTTTTAAATTTTATTATCATTTGGCATTAGGTATACAACCCTAAATTTGCACTCATGTCAACCCCTATTTTTTAATAGCGGTAAAACAATGTTTGCCAGTTCAGCTATTTTATGTATACAAATCAGAATACCATCCCAGTTTTTTCAATTTTCTGATTCACACAGCGCAAGTAACGGTAAGTATTTACCTGTAAAAAATATTTCTCATCTACGATTCGTTCTTTTAATTCATTGATTTTATATCGCAATATATCTGTGTTATCATGCAACTCGTCCCACTTGGACTTCAATAAATCTATGAACTGCAAGGAGTTGGACTTATCGTAAAAATTTTCTAATCTGAACATGATTACAGTGTCTTTATGTACAATAATTATCTTATACTATCTTTGTTTGAATTAAAGTAAACTTATTTATGGGCCATTTCTTTGAAATTTGAAATCAAATTAACAACACAACACATTATAATGAAAACAATGTAAACGAAATCAAAACATAAGTCTGTCACCTGTCAGTGTCAAATTTAAGTGTTGATGTTTGACGTTTACAACACGTTTTGTTATCGCAAAGTGCGAGTGTTATATTATAAAATAGCATTAATTTCCTCCTGCCCTCATCCCAAGATTATTTGGGGTCGGCGCAACATGTGCTCTTTTTCCATTCATCTCTAGTTGCAGTCATTTCAACATTCACTCACTTCTTAACCATATCATCATTCACACAGTCCATCCACCTCATTTTAGGCCTCCCTCTCCCCTTGTAGCCATCCACTTCCATAGTTAGTACCTTCCTTACGACATTACTTTCATCCCTACGCATTACATCCGAACCAGGACAAACGATTTCCTCGTAGCTTTTCAGTGATTGGTGCTACTCTCAAACTTCATCTAATATATTCATTCCTAATCTTATCCATTCTTGTCACACCACGCATCCATCTCAACATTCGCATCTCGGCTACATGCAACCATTCATTCATCCGTCATTTTTACGGGCAAACTCGGAGAGAAAGAAAGAAACTCCATACAGGACGGCAGGCCGGATCATGCCCTTAAAATTTTGCCCTTCAATTGAAGGGGTATTCGCGAGTCACATGTAGTTGCTGTAGCCTGCCGCTATTTCATCCAACCAATGTTAACAAAGTAAAATTAAATTAGTATGTATAAAAAAAAATTTTAGGAGGTAGGATATGGCGGTATTTCCGCCCGATTGAGCACTCCGACTGGGGTAGTACCTCCGCCCTACAGAATACCGCGGCTATAATAACTTCGTGTTGTGTTCCCAGCGGTGAGTAGGGCAGCCAGAGCTCACTGGAGAATCTGTGCTGTCAGTGGGCTTGTCCTGCTTTGTCTTCTACTGACGGCACAGAACAGGGTTGGCAGCGCGACTGTGACTCCTCTGGTGTTACAGACGTCCATAGGTCACGGTAACCACTTTCCATCTGGTGGGCCGTGTGCTTGTCTGCCAACTAAGTGGTATAAAAAAAAAATTATAATAAATATAACAATAATAAGCTTGACAAGTTCTAGCCGCATAGACACAAGCCATGTTTGAAAAGTGAATATCGACTGCGAGAAAAAAAGCCTTGACTGAGCACGTAGCCAGACAGTGCTGCCAGGTTTAGATGGTTTATAGCTTTTTTATTGTGCGGAAATCCTCACTAATCAGAGGGGATGGTTATATCAGACTCGTACAAACTAAAACCGCATACCCTCACGGGTCTCACATGGTGGGCGATGGCCCAATAAGATTTGCCTCACACAGTACTGAACCCTGCGCCATCTAGGACTTGGGAGGTGGCCCCTTTGTGTGGGAATCAGTGTCCCCATATTGCCCTGATAAAGGTGCCACGTGACGTATTGACCGAATTTCGGCCGTTTCTTATACCAGATAAAAGAAGCCAAACTGATAAGTGAACTAGGTACCTAGGTTGGGAGAAGGTTTGAAGGAGGAGGATATTGGATTTTATTAACAAAATTAAAACAAGATTTTATGAATCTTCAGATTTGACATTGTTAGGATTAAATGGATTATCTTCATGGTACTCCCACAATATATTCATTATTTTATTTGACATTTGTGCGGCCTGCAATGAACTCATTTGTGATAGCTTGTTGACCAATGTACAGCCCAAATTTCCATATTTCGTGTTATCTACATTTAATACATTATTTTGAACGCCTCGAAACACATTCAATATGCCGTTCGCTATATTTTCGCATGTTGAATCAACTTCAATAGGTGATTTGCTAGAAATATCATCTTCATTGCTGTTTAATTCTTCACTTCTAGCATCTGGACTGTACTGAAAAAAAAAAAGGTTAAGAGTGAGCTTAACAAATATAATTCAAGAACTTTCAAGTGACGCTGGTGGCAGACAAGCATACAGCCCACCTGGCGAGAAGTGGTTACCACAGTGACGGGTGAGTGTAACATTAGAGGAGTCAAACTTGTAATACTTACCAACTCTAAATTTACAATGGGGTTGACATATTTATGTAGATAAAAACGCGCCAAAAATCCTGATAAAAAATCTCTAAAGTTAATAAATATTTGACATGGGCTTTAACAAAGCAAACAAATTTTCCATAATACAATCTACCCTTATGATAAAAGTTGGTAGTCCCATAATGTGTTAATAAATTATTCTATTATTTTAACTTCAGTACCTTAATTTCATCTTCAGGCTCTTCAATGGCTGACGATCTTAATTTTTTTTTCTTATTTACATTCAGTAAAAAACTACAAGGTTCCCATAAGTGCCAGCTGACTTTGTATACCTGTAATATAAGTAAAGAATTGTTTAGTAACTTCTAAATAAAATAGGAGTAAAATATGTGAAAGAATAAAAGAATATACCAATTGTGTCAAAAATGTCTAATTGGAGTCCCAGGTCTGCTTATTGTCTTGTATTGGTATGTTATTTCCTGAGAGGTTACCTAGCATCGGAGCCTTAACTTACGAAACAAGTTGTATACCAACGAGTAGAAAAGGTTGGCTTGGGCCTCAAGGGTAAGGCTTTTTACACTACTATAGTTTGAATTCATCTTAATATTATTAATGTAAAAGTTTGTAAAAATGTTTGGATGTTTGTTTTCTAACAGCTGAATGAATCTGACTGAATGGCGACTATATTGCAGCATACTTTAACAAATATTTTATAAACATTGCTGCACCGAACGATACTCAACAACCTACTAAAAATTACGATACAAAAAGAATAGTACATTCAATATATCTAGAGCCAGTGACCTGTCTAGACATCTATAAAATAATAATGGAACTAAGAAATACTCATTCTGCCGGATATGACGAGATAACAACAAAATTAATTAAACAGAATGTTTTTGCTTTCATAAAACCTCTCACTCACATTATAAACTTGTCCTTGGAAAATGGAATATTTCCCGATGGACTAAAATTCTCAATCGTCAAACCTATTTTCAAAAAAGGCGATCGTTCTGATGTTGGCAACTATAGACCGATTGCGCTCATTCCAGTTATCTCAAAAATTTTTGAAAAGGTCATGAGTACTAGAATTCTCAACTTCTTTGAAAGAAATAACGTCTTAAATGAACAACAGAACGGTTTTATTAAAAAAAAGTCCACAACACTTGCATGTTTTAAACTAGTAAAGGAAATTATTAATGCTATCGATAGAAAAGAAATCCCCATAGCTGTTTATCTGGACATGAGTAAAGCATTTGACATGGTATGTCACAAATTATTATTAGGAAAACTTGAACAACTAGGAATAAGAGGTCCTGCACACAGTTGGCTCGAGTGTTATCTAACAGACCGACAACAATGCACAGAAATAAAAAAAATGTGCTATGAAACTAACACCCAGCAAAATTATAGATCAACATTTTCGGTGAACCAATATGGAGTACCACAAGGGAGCGTGCTGGGCCCCATCTTATTTATAATATACATAAACGAATTACCAAACGCTACAGATCAATACAGTATATTATTCGCTGATGACACTACCATTCTAACAAAATGTAAAACTTTGGACGACTCTATAAACACCACAAATCAAGCCTTAGCAGACATTAGTAAATGGTTGGATTCTAATAACCTGAAAGTAAACTGTAATAAAACAAAATTTATTAGACATCTAACATATAATAACAAGGATAAGGACAACACTGGGATACATATCAAATTTAACAATGATAACATTGAAGAAGTGAATGAAATAAAATATTTAGGAATGGTTATTGATAGATTTTGTAACTGGAAGTCCCAAATAGATAGTGTATGCAAAAAAATTAATAAATTCATATTTGCACTTCGTAGAATTAAAACTCTAACGAATATTCAGACTGCTATCATGGTTTATCACAGCCACGTATGCTCTGTTTTGAGATACAGTATTATAATCTGGGGAAATTCCACTGATTCTCAAAGAGCCTTTATAGTTCAAAAAAAGTGCATCAGATCCATCTTCAATTTAAAATGGGCTGACTCGTGCCGACCCCTATTTATAAAACACAAGTTGCTAACACTTCCGTGTCTATACATTTATGAAATGTGCAAATTTGTCAGAAATAATTATTCACTTTTTCCAAGAGATGAAAATGCCCTATTCAAAAGAAAAGTTTTACAAAAACCGCTACTAGTACCACGGAATAGGTTGATTTCAAGTGATAGAAACTGTTACACAATGGCGATAAAAATATATAATAAATTACCAGTCCAATTCCGGAAACTGATGAATACATTTAACAAAGAACTTTATGTTTGGCTATGTGACAAATGTTTTTATTCGATTGATGAATACTTAAACTTTAAGGAATAATATTTGTAGGGAGAAAACTCGAGACATTCTGTGACCTATTGATGTGATAATTAAATTCTCCTCCAATATTAATAATTGCTCTGAATTATGACTTTAATCTCATTAGTCCTAAATATTATAATGTGAAACTGTTAAAATATTACTGATAATGCAAATAGTATTGACTAAGATTGTTTGACCACTTAAAATTGACCTCTGATAATTCTATATTCCTCTTGACATTCTAATTATATTTCATTTTCATAAAATCAATTACTATTTCAGGCAAACAATGAAACTAAATAGTGATTCAATATTATTTGCCAACGATTATGTGAAAATTTGCATGCCACAGTCTGCGGCTAAACATGCTGTATTTATATATATATGTAAGACCTTATATTACCATGTTTATGAGCAAATAAATTATTCTATTCTATTATTCTATTCTATTGAATTTGTACAGGGATATATTACAATATGGCACAACACATTGTCAATAAAATAGCCAGTCCACTGCTGGGCCTGATTCTACTAAGTATATGTCATAATATAACCACTGTTATACCACTGTCACTGCAAGAAATGTTCATCTATACTATCTATACTAATATTATAAAGAGGAAAGATTTGTATTTTTGTATGTAACGAATAAACTCAAAAAGTACTGGACCAATTTTAATAATTCTTTTTTCATTAGAATGCTACATTCTTCGTGAGTAACATAGGTTACTTTTTATCCCGATATTCCCATGTGATCAGGATTTACGCGGGTGAAACCACGGCGCGGTGCTAGTTATATATATATGTAAAATGAAAAAATGTTTTTTCATTCACTCTACAAGATGCCATTTAATTTTGATGACTTTAACATCATTTCCATAAAATTTTAAAGCATTTAGTATGCTAACTATTCAAATAGATATATAAGAACATTTGGTTGTAGGACTGAGGGGGGTTCAATGGCTCAGTGAATAGAGCAATCGTCCTGTAAGGGAAAGATTGCAGGCTTGAATCCCACCTGAACCGAGTATTTCACATAATACGGGCTATGTTTATAAGTTGTATAAGGTGTATAAGTTGCGGGAACACGATCAAAATTCTGGCAAAAGTTAGTGTTGTAATAAAAATATACTACCTCGCCATCGTCCTTAGCTTGGCTTGCTTTTAGCTTTCTTAAATAGTTGGCAAAGGTCGATCTAATATTAGTCCAACGATCTTTAACCGCTTGTCCGGTGAACTCGTTACCATATTTAGAAGCAAAAGTAGCATAAGTTTGATCTCTGTACTCAATTGATGTGTATTTAGGATGTCTAGGATTCCATATGTTTGGTCTGTTTTCAATAAATTTCACTAGTTTTAAATTCATCTTTCTCGTCCAGAACACTTTCTCTTTTGCAAATTCTGAGATCATAGTTTGTTAGATGATCAACACTAACTTCTTCTTAAGTTATTATGATAAACAACTAGGTATCGCTTTATTTATTTAAATTAAATAATACAGTCTTGTCAATAATAATTGTCCATCCATTTCGAATATTTTTTTGTTTATGTTTTTATGTTTTTGTCTGTCAAATTGACTTTTACCACAGATTAATAAATAGTTCTGACAGTATCTCGCATTTTTTTCGGTATTTCATGACATGGTAGCCTGACCCTTTGTGTCAAGGATTATTTTGTATTAATGATTATGATGATGAGTTGATAATGTTGATGATGATAAGGATGATGACAATTAATGAGAAGATTGCTATCTCAGTAATAAAATTGTGGGGACTTACTATAAGCTCCCTAAAGAGATTTGGTGCAAATACAAAAAGCCACAATTCACTCTAGCATTCCTTTTTGTCAAAGACGTAACATCTAAAAATCCACCATTTATATAAATAAAAACACGAATTTACACCAATTCCGGAAAATAAAATAATATCGCGATGCAGTGCGCATTTTGGCGCTATCATTGCTATTTTTTTGTATAGTAACGTAGGCTTAACCTTCATAATATGCTGCACTTGAGGGGCTCGTCAGCTTATGGCCTAAATGGCAATATAGTATTTTTTAAATATTTATGTATCAAATATTTTAAATATATTGCCGTATTTACAACCACATTCTCCGTGGAGTGGCGGTAGAGAGTTCGATTGCTACGTCGGAGCTCGCTGGTTCGATTCTCGTTCAGTACTAATATTTACACCGCGGTAGCCTAGTGGTATGGGTAATGGACTGCTGAGACGAGGTTTCAGGTTCATTCCCAGGTTTTACCATGGCACACACCAATGACTTTTCGATGCTTTTCGAAGTTATGTGTGTATTTATCGCAGGTTTATAAGTGCCCGGTTAATGGCAATAGGCTCGCCACCTATTACATTGGGACCTAAACATAAACTGGCGAAAAGTGGGTGCTAGCACCTCTGCCCACCCCTTCGGGGATATAGGCGTGAGTTTATGTTACATGTTATGTTATGTTAATATTTATTCCTATACATGTTCCCTTGAATTGGTCTGGGTGTAGTTAATTATTTATAATAGCAGCCCGTCCCGGCTTCGCACGGGGTAGACACCCCACTCCTGTATTTCAGTGCCCCCTCCACTCCGCCCCCCGCGATGCCCGGCGCGCTTTTCAGACTGCATCGCAAACAACGGCCACGGCGCTATGGCGGTTTTGTTTACTGTTTGAATTTTTAAATTCGTAATATCTTTTGAATGTATAGTCCAATTTAAATAATTTAAAAACTATTTTATAGGTAGTTAAATGGTCTTGACCATAAAATAATTTATTTGGATAAGGATTAATATAAACACATAAATAGCATGGTTTGAATTTGGTTAGCATTTTCATTAATGTTTAAAATGAAAAAAGTTGTTGTAGTGACATAACTACAATAGTTGGACATATGCTACCGCGGAGTTTTTTGTAGACATTATGATGTTCTTCAATATTGTTGTACATTATTTTGTTCTATCGCTAATAGTTTCGGCAGCGCATTCGACGAAAGACATTTTAAGACTCATTTTTCTACACCTTCGGTTACATTGTTCAAATTTTACCAAGGATCCCTAATTTTTTTCAAAATGAAATGTAGCCTATGTCAAATTGGAAGAATATAGCATTCTATTGGTGAAATAATTTTTTAAATCGGCCTAGTACTTTTTGAGCCTATTCATTACAAACATACAAAAATAGGTACAAATCTTTCCTCTTTATAATATTAGTGTAGATTTCCTCTTTATAATATTAGTGTAGATATATCAATTTATATAGATTGTTTAAATAAAAGGAAATGGTTCATGTTTTTAGTGTAGTATCCAATATTTGAACCCGGGACCACTCGATTGTTAGGTCAGCACCAATGAGTTACTTAGTACTCTTCGAAAAATCTCCGCCTGCGGTTCACCGTCCTAAAATTCACATTATGCCTACTATGTATATTTTAATAACGAAATTAAAAAAAAAACGAAATTTAAAAAGAGAACGTCACTTATTGCTCATAATCACCATCCATTACTGTAATGTTTGAAGCGTAGAACGGCTGCGGTGCGGTGTAGCGGCGACTCCCGCGCAACGGTACACCGCTACACCCTCGGATTTAGCTCGAGCCGCACGCCCAGTCGTCTCTACGGCCTTAACCGCCATGGGTCGTTCTCTCCGCTCGTTCGCCGCCTTCACGAAACCGTTTACAGTGAAAAACGCTAGACACGCCACCACTGGTTGTCCGTTCTCGAAAAGAGATCGATCTCAAATAGCCCCAACTGCAGAGCTTAACGACGAAGTGTTCGCAAATGCAAAACCTTATTCGGAAGTTCCGGGACCTAAACCAATACCGATATTAGGGAATACGTGGCGGATGGTGCCCATAATTGGCCAGTACGATATATCGGAGTTCGCGAAAGTGACACAACACTTTTTAGATAAATATGGGAGGATCGTCCGTTTGGGAGGGCTCATTGGAAGGCCTGATCTTTTGTTTGTTTACGATGCTGACGAGATAGAGCGGATGTATCGGAGGGAAGGGCCTACCCCCTTCCGTCCTGCGATGCCCTGCCTTGTCAAGTATAAGTCGGAGGTCAGGAAGGATTTCTTTGGTGAGCTGCCTGGAGTTGTCGGAGTGTAAGTTTAACTATAATATATTAAAATTTAGCATCTAAGTATTTATTATTGAGTGCGTGTTTTTAGAGATATTATTTAAATATAAATATATTTTATTCCCCATGCAAGAAGGATATGAACATGATATGGTCTTTGTCTTGTAGCTGGTAGTCCAGCTCTCCATACAGCTTCCAGTCGGCGTCGTTGATGAGGACAAGGTTACCGGGTCTAATGGGCTCACCCCCGTATCGTTCCCGGCGCAAAGGTGCCCATGATGCTGGCCGTGATATTATTGATATGATTAAATCTTTATTAATAAATAATAATATCGAAGTCGCAATATGTAGTGACTTCGATATTTTTATACGGTAGAAAAATATTTTGTTTACATATTTTTTTTTTAATTATTCGGTTAATCCAGGAATACGTATAATTAATGGTTAACGAGTCCACATATATATATTTTTTTGTAGAAATCAAATGAAATGTTATTACATTATTGCAGTTTTATATGTAAATTATGTAGATAGGTATATTTAAAAAAGAAACTTATTTCAATAAGCAGGTGAATAAAATTACAAAGTGAAACATCATTACAAGTGGAATACGTACTTAATTAAGATTTTTATGAATCAAAGAATCAATTTCATTTATATAAAGAGAATATAGGGATGTCAAAACTTTACAATTATGTCAAGAAATATTATGAAAATATTAAATAATGTACAAGTAAACCATTGGAAAATAATTCTTTCGCTGGTTCTGTACGTTACAGAACTAACCTACCGAACCAGTGAAGGATTATTTTTCAATGATACTTGACTTTCAACTATTATTTAAAAAAATAAGATTTACATTATGGCTATATTATTATACACCTGTATTAGGTATACTTACCTACATAAACCTACTATTTGACCAACAGGGCTGGCATAGAAAAGCTGTTAAACGAGCCTTAGTAAAAAAAAGTAAAAAGTACCGTTAACGAACGGAATGTTCAACTTTCACTTTTTAAAACCTTGTGAAAAAGTTACTATATAGCTTTGGTTATAATTTTTATGTTCAAAAAAGTATTTATTATAATTTTATGATTAAGTACCTAACGTGCGACAGGCGACAGTAGAGGAATTAATGTTACCTATAACCTAAGTATATAGCAGTTATTTCTACAATCGGCCGTACATTATGATATTTAGAACCAAGGCTATAAAATTATTTAGCAAGAGTAAGCAATAAGTAATTTCTCAATTTATGTAATTGTAATTTTTAGTTGAGACATTACGTCGTTGTATACAATAAAGTGAAATATTTCTAACTACTAGCTGATGCCCGCGGCTCTGTCCGCTTGTATATTTGTCATACATAACGGACCTTACATCACGGATCTTCCGCGGCGGAACGTCTGTCATCAGTGGTACTGTCAAAACCAAAAGCAGTATTTAACCAGAGTCTAGACCGGCAACTTTTGACACAGACATTCAATCAAGACAATTCAATCACCTACTTTAGGCACATTGGAGTGGTTTCTGGCAGAGTAGAATTTGGACCACCCCATCTTTTCCCATGCGATGTCGTACAAGGCGACTATGGGATAGGGCTGTTTAACACCAGACAGATATATACAGCCCAGACTCAGCCTCTGACGCATGGCTCGAGTCAACACACATGCCCGGAATACGGCAATAGGCTCACCCCCTATTACGTGGTATCGAATACAATTACTGGGGAAATGTGGGCATTAATTCACCTCTGTCTAACCCTCCGGGGATAAATTCGTGATCATATGACATGTGTGTATGTATATAGCACTATCAACATTTGCCACAAATAAACACCTCAACAAAGTCTAGGGAACAAGATGACCCCAATTATTTTTTTTCGTGTAAATCTTGTTTTGCAAATAACTGGCAGCAAATAAATAAAAATAGAATAAAGTAGATTACATAGTTGTTCGAAATTTAAAAATAAATTTAAATAAGTAATGATTTTCGAATATGGAGGGAAAACTTTTGAAAGTGTTTGATTGTGCAGTTTCTCTGAGGCAAAAGAAATTTTTTTTTTCATTGTAAATAACGTTTATTATCAATAATACGTCTTTTACGTATGGTTTGTGCATTTTTGTGACTGTAGTCATCATGTCACGTCGTCATTTAAGTCGCGAAGAGATGTTAAGGGCTGTTGGTATGCTGCAAGCTGGACGAACTCAACGCGACGTAGCGGATGCTGTCAACACCCAACCAAGCGTAATTTGCAGATTATGGGCACGCTACAGGTCTACAGGGGATGTTGCCGAACGTCACAGGGGACGAAATAGGGTTACTACCCCGCGACAAGATCGTTTCTTGCAAAATTCCGCAAGGCGGCAACCCACGATTACTGCTCGTCAGTTGGTCGCAGGCCTCCAGTCTCAGCATCAAGTGGTTATTAGCGATCAAACTGTCAGAACAAGACTACACGAAGCCAATCTTTATGCTCGCAGACCGCTTAGGGTTCCAGCTCTTCGACGTGGAAATCGAGGTCGTCGCTTATTGTGGGCTAACGCACATTTACAGTGGACCGACCATCAATGGGCACGGGTTCTGTTTTCCGACGAATCTTGCTTCGGTTTTCATCCTGATTCGAGAAGAGTGCTTATATGGCGAGTTCCTGGACGTCGGAGTCGTCTCCAGAATCCGCAAGAAGTTCATCCTTACCAAGGTGGAACAATCATGGTATCGGCTGGAATTCGCCTTGGTGGAAGGACCGACCTCGTTTGGATACGGGGCAATTTGAATGCAAACCAATACATTCAGGAGGTTATACACCCCATGGTAATCCCTCATCGACAGCAGTTCGGTCAAGATTTTATGTTCATGCAAGATAATGCACGGTCACACACCGCGAGGGTAGTGGTCAATGCGTTAAGCGAGCACAATATGACGACGTTGGAATGGCCTGCTCAGTCTGCCGACCTCAATCCCATAGAGCATGCCTGGGATTTGCTTGGGAGAAGAGCTTTCAGTGATTCTTTGGAAAATCTGAACACTGAAGAACAACTTTTTTTACACCTTCGCAGTGCATGGAGCCATATTCCACAGACGATGATTGACAATCTCATACTAAGTATGCCACGCCGTTGTCGAGCTGTTGCTAATGCTTTAGGAGGTCCTACAGATTATTAAAAACGTTTAAAGTACGGTTAATTACTTTATTTCTTACTACCTCGTTATTTTTGTGCCTAATCATAGAAGGTTGTAATGCTCAATATTGGTACTATTCAATTCTTTCTTAAAAAAAAAAAAAAATTGGTATGAAAATGTTTTTATTAAAATTAAAATTAAAAACGGTATAAAAATACCCTTCTATTGATATAAAACACTCACTATTACAAGAAAGGGTTTTTAAATAAAAACTAGAAATGTCCTTGTTCCCTAGACTTTGTTGATGTGTGTATTATTCTGGAGCTTTGATATTCTGTTTGCATTCAAATACTTTTGATGTTCAATCAATCAATCAGCCCACTGCTGGACATAGGCCTCTCCCAATGTGCGCCATGTTCTACGATCCTCCGCCTTCCGCACTTTTGATGTTGACTGTATCTATTGTTTTGCTCTATCTCGTTTAAAAATGGCCAGTTCAAATTTAGAACCTGCAGTTTTAATCACCGTTGGATCACGTGTGCGTGTGTTTTAATGAAACAAGGTAATCCTTGTAGGTGCTAAGTAGTTTGAATTTAGATGTGAATATTAATGATGATCACGAGATAATCAGACAATTGTTTTCTCTAGATATACGCATTATATCAACAAATAGACCTTTTATATATCTGTACTCCATTCGGTTAAGTACAAGAAAATTATATTATATCATCTGTGGTACAAGTTACTAAACGTAAACAATCTTGATGTATCTTTTAATATATAACATAACATAAACTCACGCCTATGTCCCCGAAGGGGTAGGCAGAGGTGCTAGCACCCACATTTCGCCAGTTTAATTTTAGGTCCCAATGTAACAGGTGGCGAGCCTATTGCCATTAACCATTCATTACCAGTTCACGTGTTTCCTTCTTCCTACAGTCCCGGGTCCTTTAAGCGGGGCGTGAAAAAGCATACGATGAGGCCGTCAAACTGAGTGTCACCATTGTCACACGGTATGTTTAAGTAATGGTGACCCTCTTTTCTGAGACTTTGCCTTCAGCTTACCATCAGGCAAGGCGAAGTCTAATTGACGTGTTCTATATAAAAACAAAGAAGTTCCATATCGCCTTTGAGTTGAAGAGGATAGATGGCAGTCGCTTCAAAAATCATATCGAAGTTCGACCAAATCCGCAGGTAGACTCGTAAACCGGACCCCAGACTTAGAGGCGATAGCTTCGGATGCGACTGGGATTAAGATAATCTAAGATCGGTGGATTTTAGCTCCTCAGATGCTGTAGCACACCGTGCTATCCTTAAGAAACACTTAAAAAACGCATAGGTAATGCACATAAAGAGTAGAAATATTTTATGACGTCACTGAATTAAAATATATAGGAGTTTATTTACGTGCGAAATATCCCCACGGATACATTTCCGCCGAAGCTGGTGGGAGAGGGACTCGAAACAACTAAAACGCACAGCGTCTGTGGGTCGTTGTTGGTTACTGAAGGTGAAGTTGACAGGCATATCCCTTGTACCCCGACTGACCCAGAGCCATCTCTGTCGATCTGACCTTTCACCTTTTTGCTGGAGCACCTGCATACCAGCTTGACCCCTTCAACTCAGTGTAATAACGGGCATTGAGGCTGGTTGACAATCCCATACTCACAGGTAGTGTGGAACCTCTTAGCCTTAGGAGGGATTTTGCCTCACTGTGTGTGTTCTACCGCCTATACAATGGTTTGTGCTCAGATGAATTGTTTGACATGATGCCCGTAGCTACATTCTATCATCGCACCTCTCGCCATAGGCAGGGAATTCATCCTCACAGATTGCGACCTGAGACGGTGCGCACTGTGCGGTATGAAAGAAACTTCATCCCACGCACACTCAAGCTGTGGAATGACCTCCCTGCTGCGGTTTTCTCAAGCACCTACAATATGGGGTTCTTCAAAAGGGGCATCAGAAGGTTTCTTCATGGTCGGCAGCGCGAGTGTGACACCCCTGGTGTTGCATACGTCCATAGGCCACGGTAACCGCTTCCCATCAGGTGGGCCGTGTGCTTGTCTGCCAACTAAGTGGTATAAAAAAATAAAATAAAAAAGATCTGTCCCTCCTAGACATACCTTTAGCAGTAGATATATCAATGCTAGCTCTACTATGTTCAGCTTTACTATACTTTAAGCTGTTACCACTAGTTAGCACTTCTGTTTGTGCTAAACTTGATAATACAAATAGTTGTTGTACGTTGTCATGTACATTGACGTAGTATTTAGCACTATGTTACGAAGGTCACCTTATATAACTGAAATGTACGAATTCAGATCTTTTTCATTGATGATATTTGATGTTTAGTAAACGCTATTAATATGGTTTAAACAGAGAACTCGGTTGCAGACGTAGGCTTTTTATTTAAACAACTTACGTCGTGAGGTTCCCTGCAGAGTAGAGTTTGGACCACCCCATCTCTTGCCGTGTGGTGTTGTATAAGGCCACTAAGGGACAGGTCTGTTTTTTTTTATACCACTTAATTGGCAGACAAGCGCACGGCCCACCTGATGGAAAGTGGTCACCGTGGCCTATGGATGTGTGTAACAACAGAGAAGCCACATTCGCGCTGCCGACCCTGTAAGCACAGAGTTGTTTAACATCAGACAGATATATACAGCCCAGACTCAGCCTCAGATGCATGGCTTGAGTAAAAAATAGTGCCCGGAAGACGGTAATAGGCTCACCCCCTATTACGTGGGACCGAATTTAATGATTGGTGAAATGTGGGTGTTAATACACCTTTGCCTAACCCTCCGGGGATAAAGGCGTGATTATATGTATGTATGTATGTTCTTATGATGGAAAGTGGTTACTGTGACGTGTGTGTCACATCCGTGCTGCCGATCCTGTAAGGACAAAGAATTTCTGTGCCGTCGGAGCAGAACACAAAATCAGGACAAGCCTTTGGTCCTCCCACTGATAGAACAAAAACTCTCCAGTGAGCTCTGGCTGCCCTACTCACCGCCGGGTACACAACACGAGGTTGTTAAAGCCGTGGTATTATGTAGCGTGGAGGTACTTCCCCAATAGGACTGCTCAATTGGAACGGGAATACCGTCGTGTTCTACCTCCACTCCTCCTCCTGCATTTTTGTTGATATTTTCATTTCTAACAGATTATAATTACCCGAATCTCCTACATCCTAGCGATGAAGCTTCCACTTCGGAGTCTAAGTTCCACTTTCTCCATTACCTGATTTCAACGAAGCAAAAGGGAAGGTTATGTTTTTGACCGGTATACTTTATGTATTTTTTTTAAGTGCGCAAAATCCCCTCGGATTGACCCTCCTCTCCCGCCGTTACTAGTGGGAGTGGTTATGTCGGACTCGAACCGACTCGCCTGTGAGTTGTTCTTGGTTGACGAAGGTGAGGTTCACAGGCATATCCCTCGCACCCCGGCCGTATGTATGATTATCTAATTTCTCTAAATTTCACTCCTAAGTAGGTATCAAGAAGTAAATTATTTTTTAAACGGTTTTTATAGTTAAGTTCATTTTAAAGGGACGCACAGAACTGAATTCGAAAGGAGCTACCCTTGACCCTTGTATCATAAAAAACTGAATGGGTTTTTACTTAAACCGGTTTTCGTATGGCGTTCGAAAGCCTGTGGTATAAGCATTCATCTGCTTTTTTTTATGTGCGTGATGTGATGACAGATGTTGACTGGATTCCATCTCATCTCTCTCATAAACTCACGCCTATATCCCCGAAGGGGTAGGCAGAGGTGCTAGCACCCACATTTCGCCAGTTCATGTTTAGGTCCCAATGTAATAGGTGGCGAGCCTATTGCCATTAACCGGGCACTTACAAACCTGCGATAAATACACACATAACTTCGAAAAGCATCGAAAAGTCATTGGTGTGTGCCATGGTGAAACCTGGGATCGAACCCGAGACCTCGTCTCAGCAGTCCATTACCCAAACCACTAGGCTAAAAAAGCTAAGCTAAGAAATATTTCAACTCATTAGCAAAATGTCTATTAGTCGCAAAATACTTCATCTCGGAAATTGTACATTACAAATCGATAAAGATACAGAAAAAATGCGATCTGTTCAGGCTGGATTCGAATCCGCGATCTTTCTCTTACAGGGGGAAAGCTCCGACAGATGGTCGGAGCTTTCCCACCACAGAATCTTCGCCCGAAATCATCCAAATTCCTCTATATGTATATCCGTATTACGGCGACGATCAATTTTTATCTGTATCTTAATCTATTTGAATAGTTACATACATACATACATACATATAATCACACCTTCGTAAAACGGGGCTACTTTGCACAGATTTTGATAGTATTTTGATATTTTTTTTTTACAAATAAAATGAATAGTTTTTTTGCTCCAATAGAACAATGTGTCCTTTGACTATCAATCTCATACCAATATCAAACCCTACAGGCCCCCCACAATTTTATATTTTTTTTTAAGTGTCAAAGTAACCCCGAAGTGGGGTTTCTTTGCCAATGCATTAAAACGCAATCAACGTCAAAGATCTCAAGTGTAAGGATTAATTTGACATCCATTTGTTAAAAAAATATTTATATTTTATGCATTATAGAGGAAATTTAAATTGAAAAAACGAGTTGATGAGATCAATCAATCATTTTTAATATCAATTAGGTTACAGAACTATAGGCACTTAATCAGTCTTATAGTTATTATCTTTGGAATCAACAAACATTAACATTATAGCAATCAACTTTCAAAAATAGTATTTTTTTTTTAAATAGAAAATCTAATACTTATTATTAATCTGTGTCTTCACACACCATACTTTCATAGGACGGATTGGTTGAACCTTTATTACAAATGCCACAAATCCAATTCTTGCAAGTGATGCAACAAATCCAGTCAGCAGGATGATGGTAGAACCGGAAATCACATTTACAAATGTGACAGAGGTTGTTGTCCTTCTTGCCCTTCTCCTTATTCTTCTGCTTGCCCCTTAATCTCCTTTTATGAGAAAAATCACTCAGAGGAATATCGTCATCGGCTGAAGTCTGCTCTGTCGTAGGCGGCAAAGAAGAAGTTGAAGGTGTAGGTTCGAAAATCGGGACTTCCATGACAGCCGAGACAGTATCATCAACTGAGTCTTCGTTTTCCATTTCTGGGACATCATTTGTGGCTGGGCTTGGCATATCTTGGCGTGTTATAGATATCTGTTTACCAGGTTCATGGATCACTTTCTTTCCTCTTCTGTGTTGCATTCTTTCCGAGTTGTAGTTGAGTTGTTTCTTTTAAAAAATCCAGTAGACTGCTGTCGAGAACACGTCCAGTCTCTTCCGAGTGCTCTGTTGGAATCTTTTCAGGACGGCTTCCGGGTCAAAAGGACAAAGGCCTGTAGTTCTAAAGGAACTTTGTAGATTTTTCTTTAAATTAGGAGCCATTGCATCCGTCAACATTTTCAGCAGCATGGGAAACTGTGGCTTTTTATTTTTATTTTTTTATACCACTTAGTTGGCAGAAAAGCACACGGCCCACCTGGTGGAAAGTGGTTACCGTGACCTATGGACATCTGTAACACCAGAGAAGTCATAGTCGCGCTGCCAACCCTGTAAGTACAGAGTTTCTGTGACGTCAGTAGAAGACAAAGCAGGACAAGCCTTTAGTCTTCCCACTGACAGCACAAATTCTCCAGTGAGCTCTGGCTACCCTACTCACCGCTGGGAACACAACACGAAGTTATTATAGCCGCGGTATTCTGTAGGGCGGAGGTACTTCCCCAGTCGGACTGCTCAATCGGGTGGAAATACCACCGTGTCCTACCTTCTATGGTTTTGGTGGTGGCATTGGAATTGCGCCCCGTATTCTTCTGACTGAATTCGGGCGACCACGATCGCGACACGTACGCTCCCTACTCCTGCGCCGGTAATCAAGGTCACGAGCGTTCATTCCGCACAGGTTTAAACCATTATTTGACGCGCTGTTAAAGTAGCCCCAAAATCTGACAAAGTTACCCATAATGTTAAAGTAACCCCGTTTTACGGTATCCCTGGAAGGTTAGGCAGAGGTGAATTAACAACCGCATTTCACAATTAATTGTATTTGGTCCCACGTAATCGGGGGTGAGCCTATTGCACTCGAGCCATGCATCTGAGGCTGAGTCTGAGCTGTCTGATGTTAAACAGCCCTATCCCTTAGTCGCCTTGTACGACACCCCATGGGAAGAGATGGGGTGGCTAATTCTACTCTGCCGGAAGCCACGCGGCACATTTTAATTAAATGAATTTGAATTAAAAAAAAATAATGGAATAGTTAGCATACTAAATGCTTTAAAATTTCATTCAATAGTACCTTTTTCATAATGCCTCTTTCTCAATGGCCCTTAAGCAAATTCCTGTCTGTTTTATCGTGATGGACGCAAAAACTACTTATCAGATTTTGATGCAGATTTTTTTGTTGAAGAGGTCTTGATCGCTTGACTAGAACAAGATACTTAATGAAAAGTCACGATAACCGAGAGCTACACGGGCTAACTAAACACAATGTTATAGACGAGCAGGCGAATTGTTCCTCGGCGGCGATACTTGACTCACTTGGGAACCAGGCCGAGGCGAAAGTCTGCGTGCGTGAAGCATGCGACGTGATGCGCACGGTAATGAACTCGGGTCCAAAGCGACAGCTACGAACTACCCGCTCGATTCCTTGTGCTTTAGAAAACAAATAAACAAACGAACATGAAAGGAAACCAATGTAATAATAATGTTACGTGCACGGGGTACAATCAAATGCCGTTTACTCAACGAAGAGATTTATTAGCTCACCACAAACTAGACAATTTAATCACTAGTACACACAGTACTCTTCAACAGTTCCAGTCGCTCAGTAGTTCACAATAGTCCACAGTCGTTGCTCAGGTCGCAGGTAGAATCTTCTTCGGACACTTAAGTTCGCTGTGTTCGCTTTCGTTCTCAAAGACTGAATGAATCGTGTTGCTATGCGAGCATGTTTTTATACCTCTCAATTAGGAGGATCGAATTATCTGGAAAGTTCGCGAGCGATAAAAACCTATTCTTTTGATCTTGCCGCCGTCGCTGACCTTCGAGTAGTTTCTCGATATTTACCTACTGTTTGTTTATATTTGAGAGTGTAGGTACTCGTAGGTAGGTTGTGAGTTGTGACTTTTTGTTGATGATTCTAGATTTTTCTATGCCAATCGGTAGAGTACCTCGTCACTAACAATGCGTTTTTATTTCTTGAAGATTCGATTATTAGTTTTCGAGATATCGACGGCGGTCGTAACAATAATAATAAATACTCACGAGAAACACCAGTGTAATACTTACTTCCTATGTTGCCGCATTACTCGATCACAAAAAGTGTGTCGTCTGCGTTGCTCCTTTTTTTTTTACGTACGCAAATTCCCCACGGATACCCCCCCACCGAAGCCGGTGGAAGAGTTTATGTCGACCGACCTTCGTCGTCTTACCGACTAAAACGCACGCCGCCTGTGGGTCGTTTTTGGTTGCCAAAGGTGAAGTTGACAGGCATATCCCTCGCACCCCGGCCGACCCAGGGCCATCTTTCACGATCTGGCCCCTCCTCGGGTGTGGGGACTACAGAGTCCCCAACTTGTGCCAGGTGCGTTATTCCTTAAAAATAACACACGTGAGTTTAACTGAAAGGCAGATATCAGTAGTAAGATACTTATTACTATTTCACTGTTGAACTCATGTGTTCAAGAAATTTGTGTTAATGTCAATGGTATTAGGCACGTGTACAGGACACTACCGTTTCTGCAATGTAAGCAAGTGCTAAACAAAAGCATATACATTTTAATACAAGTCAACTGAAACCTTATTGGACCACTTTCATATGAGGCTCGAAACGGCGCGTGAAAATAGTCCGACAACAAATGTTTTTATTTATAGATAAAAGTGTAATTTGGTGGTTTAAGTATAAGCTTCCTTTTGACTTTGTATCATTTTGTACGCCAAAGTGTTTTATATAATAAGGAAAATTTGCATGCCCAATTTAGGCAGAACATGATGTACCTAGTCATAAGACATAATTTGTAACATCCTTATCACAATGTTCTAGCAAATAAAGATCTATTCTATTCTATTCTATTCAACCGTCCCAGCTCGGGCACATGGATACACCCCTCGTCTAACCGTGGGGATTTCCTCACGAAAAAGAGGGCACAAGTCAGAGGCCTCAATTATAACTCTATCACCATTCACCGTAGCTTGCAATTGTCGCTGTATTGTCTAAAAGTGTTTCACCTGCGTCGCAGAGCGTAACCATTTTGTTGATATCAAAATGGTTTCCAAATAACAAAATGCATTCCATCATATTTTACGTTTCGACATAAACTAGCCTTGTCGTTATGTTATCTGTGGCCTTGTACAGCTTCGCCTTAACACAGATGAGCGGTACAGTTGATAATTATGCGAACATCATTCTTTGAGCACGCTTCAACATTCAACTGAATATTGTTGCAGTATTTAGTTCTTAGCAAAGTTTTGAACTGAATACACGCGATTGAAATAAATGTGCAAAAAATTACGCACTATTTAACAGTTATTTTATGATATAGATTGCGAATATCGAAGTTCAGATATGCCCGAGCGGGTTTTTATTTTTATTTTTTTTTATTTTATTTTATTTATTTAACCAGAAAAACATACATTGGGTCTTATGCCTTAGAAGTGTAACAAAAACCAGAAAGGTTTGTCCGTACACTACGTTCGTCGTCGAGTCTATATAATATTAATTCCGTACATCAGGTAGGCAAGTACTTAATCTAGGTATAACAATATCAGAATTAAATCTGCACAACAAAAATATGTTACATTGTGGGTACAGTGCAACAATATAATTTCACTTTCGTTCTATGTTCGTAACTCCCCTGTTACTCCCTTGTTGTTGCACACGCCCATAGGTCACGGTAGCCACTTACCATCAAGACTCTTTCCTATATCGCACCACTAATTCATTACCAGCTTAAGCGTTCCCTTCGTCCTACAGTCCCGGGTCCTTTAAGCGTGCGTGAAAAATCATCTAATAAGGCCGCCAAGCTGAGTGCCAGCATAGTAACATTACGTAGTGTCGGTAATAGTGACCCTCTTTCCTGAGACTTTGGTTTTAGCTTACCATTAGGTGAGATGAAAACAAATTGGCGTGTCTTAGATAAAAATCAAATCAAATCAAATGAAATCAAATCAGTTTATTTGCAAAAGACAAGTACATAAAGGTGGTTTTATTTACAATAATGTGCAAGTGCTCTGCTTATTACCTCGATAGGTGTGCAATAATAATAAAAAAAACCCAATATGTACAAAAAAGCCCGCCGTTTATTTGAAAGAAAGCTTCGGATGCGACCGAGATTCACGCTAGGATGAGAAAGATTGCGTCTATTCAGGTGACCCAGCAATACCTCTGGACCCAAGGCAACCTTACTGTGCGAGGGATATGCCTGTTAACCTCACCCTCGGCGTCTGACATAACCTCTTCCAGGCTCCGGTTGGGTGGTATCCGTGGGGATATTGCGTACGTAAAAAAAAATATAAGCCAACCTTACCTACTTCCTAGTTGGTGTACCTGATTAACAATGGATGAGGTCTGGTGCAGGTTTTTCTCTCGATTTTGGAAGGTCAAACGGCAATCGCTTACAATAAATTAACCAAACCCCATTCTTAACAGTAATCTCCCGAGGTCCTCCTCTCAGAATCGGAGTAAGCTGCGTTTGCCTCCTCCCAATTCGAATTTTATGCCGAAGAAATCGATGTCGATAAAAAAACATGGTTTAGTGTAGTCTGAATGCAACTGGGAGTTGGGAGACATAGGAAAAAAAAATGGCCGACCTAACCAGTTTTGATCTCAGCACATATTGTCATGTTACTATCCCCTTGACGAGATCGTCAACCTCGATGGCCATGGTGATCTCTATAAAGATAATGAGCAGACCATAATAATATCTATATAATTGTTAAACTATTAACCTTACCGGTGAGCGGAGTTGTAAAGTTTTATTTTTGAGATTTACTATTAATCTAAATCAACCCGTGTACTCAAACCAAATCAAAATATTAGAAGGGATCTATTCCAATCCGATACCCCATTCATTTCTTTGAATCACATTTGTTATTGTGACGAATATCAAAACAGTAGCAGTAGTAAACAGTAGCGACTTTTTTTTAAACAACTCCAAAACGGCGAAAGAGTTATTTATACCGTTAAAGGTTTTTATATCTAACACACTAGCATCTGCGTAGATGTAAGAAAACAGTTATTAAGTAGCTAAATACTTTTATAAAACCTGTTCGCCTATTGCGAAAGCGATATCTGGCTCTGTAAGTTTGCTGTTTACAGTTTTAACAGTAACTTGTGTTGGTTAGTGGTCAGCTCTCTGATCTAGGGTTAGAAAGAAATGATTAATGGTCTTGGCCTCATTTTAACAACATTAAATTGACTCAATCTGGTTTAATACTTCTGCCCGCGATTTCGTTCACTTGGACTTTGATCTTAGTTTTAACTTTTTTTGCGCGGTATATTAATTCTTTTTCGAAAATAAAAGTAGTTAGGTACCTACCCTAAGTTCAACTGAAATTAGAACATCAGCTACCTATTTACCAGTGTAAATATCATTGAAATCGGGAGAACATGTCTGATTGACGGACAGACGAACGATGATGAACAGACGAGACGACGCAGGTTTTCCGCGAGGTCACCCTAAGGTGAAGAACCGCGTAAACCTACAGACATAATTTATTATGTACTCATATATATAATATCAACAAATATAACAGTTAATTATAATTGAATGTGTTAAAGCGTTTAGTATGCGAACTATTCAAATCGTTTAAGATAAGAAAAAAAAAATTAATCACCATCGCCGTATGACGGATATATACCTATAGGAAGATTTGGATGATAACCGCGGTAGCCTAGTAGTATGGGTAATGGACTGCTGAGACGAGGTCTCGCGTTCGATCCCAGGTTTTACCATGGCACACACCAGTGACTTTTCGATGCTTTTCGCAGTGATGTGTGTATTTATCGCAGGTTTATTAGTGCCTTGTTAATGGCAATTAGCTCGCCACCTATTACATTGGGACCTAAACATAACCTGGCGAAATGTGGGTGCTACCACCTCTGCCTACCCCGGCGTGTGTTTATGTTATGTTATGTCTTTGGTCTCTTTAGATTTAAAAGACAACAACGCACCTTCGATAAATCCATTCATAGTGCTCGCGTGACGAATAGATTTAAATTAATTAAATGTTAATATAAAACCCACAGTAATACACAATTGAAAAAAATGAATGTTCTAGTAGTCCACTTTGATTGCGACATTTTCAAATTATTATGATAAAAATATAGTTGATCGGATATGTCCCTAAAATTGCTTTTTGATTGACGTGATTTTGTCTATGACATATGACGTTCTGGCGCTTAATTCAGTTTTAACCCTCTAAAATCCAACCACACATCCTGGTCGACCACCTGAATCTCGTGGAGGGTGGACACACGGCAACAAATTTACTGGCGTGGCTAACGTGGCTCTGGTGTAATTCTTGAAAAACTTGACATTGGCGTCTCCCCATTAATAATTTTATAAACATTTACAATTTACTTGACATTGGCAAAATTACAGCGCTTTGCTGAAGAGACCATTAATGAATGAACATTGAACATAATTCAGTTTTAGGCGTTGACGCTAGAACAAAGTTATATAAACCACTTTGAGCTGTCTAGCATACAAAAATATAGTGGACGAACTCAAAATCGGCGTGAGTTTATGTTATGATTTAGACGATTTCAGGCATGGTTGGGTGGTCAGAGCTCGCTCCCTGTCCTGGAACCCCGCCTCAACTGATTCATTTTTTTTTCTTATCTTAATCGAACTAATTATAATTTAGTCCAATTTTAAAGCAAAAGGAGTGGGGTAGCATGAAAATTTTTTTTTTTACAACTTCTACTTTCACAATAAAATTATTGAAAACGCGCTCTTGTACTTTTCCACAATATTTGATCACAAAGTCTCAAAACACAAGGATTTGCAATTCCAAAATCATTGTAGATATTTAAAAATTGGAATGTTCGAAACTTGTTAATAGAACTATTGGAAGACTTTTAGAATGCCGAAAAGCGAAATTGGTTAGTTTCATTAACAAAATATTATGGAACTTTTCCACTATATTTTGTTTTTTTCTTTTGCAAGTGCGCGTTATAATAAATCGATCAACAGTATTAAATAGCCTGAATTTGATTGTGTTCGTAAGCCGTGGCGTGGTGAAACTAAATATTTCTAGCGTCGTTGAGCTGCCGATTGCAAAACGACAAGTTGTCCCCGAGCACATACTCGAGAGAAACGTTCCGAGACGAAACATAAATATCTTGACACTAGTATTTGCTCAGAGTAAACCCGTAGGCCTACCATGAAGCATTCGCAGTTGCGGACCGAAGATTCGGACAAACGTAATCGGTCGGAAAACTATTTTATCCTGAAGTCCGAAGAGGGTACGGGACACTTCGGTTGGACTTAAACCCTACCGGTAGGAAACCGAAGAAAATTCACGGTACCTACATGGGCTACATGGCTATAAGAGGGTAAAAAAGTATCCTATGTTACTCAGTAGCACCACACTGGGACAAACAGAATTTGAGAGTTGAAGATTTTTTATTTTTATACTACTTAGGTGGCAGACAAGCACACGGCTCACCTGATGGGAAGTGGTTACCGTGGCTTATGGACGTGTGCAACAACAGGTCACACTTGCGCGGCCGACCCTGAAGAAACTTCTTAATGCCCCTTTTGAAAGAACCCCATATTGTAGGCGCATGGGAAAACTGCAGCAGGGAGTTCATTCCACAGCTTGAGTGTACGTGGGATGTAGTTTCTTTCATACAGCACAGTACATACCGTCTCAAGTTGCAATGTGTGGGGATATGCCCTTAATTAGACAGAAGAGGAAGTGATGAAAGAGATTTTGAAATCGGCCTAGTAGTTTTTCAGTTTATACGTTACAAACATACAAATCTTTCCTCTTTATAATGTTAGTAGAGATAAATATGTACTGTGAATTTACATGCGTGAATGATTCGCATGCCGCTCAAGAATGTTGAATCATAAAATAATACTCGTACTTTATGACGTGTCGATAAGTAAATAGGCAAACAATCTCGTAATAGCGATCTTCACAAACAGTACACAGTTCTTAGAGGTGTTTATTTTATAGTTAATGGCATATATCTTGACCCTAGTCAAGTCTATACATACATACAAAGATGGTGAAGGTTAGGCAGAGGTGAATTAACATCCACATTTCACCAATCATTGAATTCGGTCTCACGTACTAAATAGGGGGTACCGTCTCCCGGGCACTATTGTTAACTAGAGTCATGCATTTGAGGCTGAGTTTCGGCTGTCTATAGCTGTCTGATGTTAAACAGCCGCCTTGTATGACACCGCATGGGAAGAGATGGGGTGGTTGAAATTCTACTCTGCTTCTGTGCTTACAGGGTCGGCAGCGCGAGTGTGGCTTCTCTGGTGTTACACACGTCCATAGGCCACGGTAACCACTTTTCATCAGGTGGGCCGTGCGCTTGTCTGCCACCTAATTAAAAACCACGCGGCTGTATATATAGTCAAGTCCAAAATATACTCAATAGCGTTTTTTGCGTGTGCTTTGAGGACAGCGCAGAGTGCTACGGCGATGGAGAAGCTAATACCCACCACCACTCATAGATTACATCAAACCTAGCTGCAAGAACTTCGTTTCTCTCGCGACTTGGGGTCTTGATATATGGCAGCACTATTTTAACTATAATACATTCCTAGAGTGCTCTGTACATTTTAAAATTGAATCAAATTTTAAGGCATTTAGTATGCTAACTAGTCAAATCAATTAAGATTGGAAAATTAAATCGGTTGACGCGGGATTCGAACCGTCGCCCTAAGACGCATATAGGTATAGGACGATTTCGATGGCCTCAGGTGTGGTTTGGTGGCACAGTGGTCAGAGCAATCACCCTGTAAGGGAAAGATCGTTTGTTCGAAACCCGCCTGAACCGATAAAAAAAATTCTCTCCCATTCAATTGAACATTTTTACCAAATTTATATTAGAGAAGAGAGCCAGATCGTGAGAGATGGCCCTGAGTCGGCCGGGGTGCGAGGGATATGCCCCCAACCTCACCTTCGGCAACCAAAACGACCCACAGGCGGCGTGCGTTTTAGTCGGTTCGAGTCCGACATAACCTCCTCCACCGGCTCCGGTGGGGAGGTATCCGTGGGGATTTTGCTCACGTAAAAAAAAAAGTATGAAGTACGTAACATATACAGACAGACAGACAGAACTTTCGCATTTATATTATTAGATATAAAAAAATCGATGTGTCAGGCGATGGTTGATGATTTCCTATAAATACTTAATACTTAATTCAGTATGCGTGGCTGTTTGTTAGATCAGTGAGTTTATATTCGTCGCATATTATCACGAGAGCGGCCAGTTGTGGCCGCCAATCGTAGCGATAACATAGACATTTTTATTCTAGCAGCGATTTCTTTAAGACTGTAATGTCGTTTCGCATTTATAAGGAACTAACTGTTACCCATGGCTCTGCCCGCTTGTATGTCACGATTAAACAAAGGCTTTGTATTTCCCAAGCTCTAGTCCAGTTGTGGGCAAAGTTTCTTAGTGGGGAGTCATAAATTTTAAGAAATTTCTGAGGAGGGCCAGTAGTATATAGGAAAAAAGCATTTGTACCCCCTCCCCCCTCCCTTGTAGGACATATTGACAGAGGGCAGAGACATATCTCTCGCACTCCAGATTTTATAAGGTTATCTTAGAAAATGACGAACTTGCATATAAAATTAATCCCCTTTTTAAACCTCTTTAAAACCTTTTTGCGCGATAAAAGATATCCTATGTCCTTATCCAAGCTTTAGTGCATCCCTGTACCAAATTAAAATATAAATAAATATTCTACAACATTCTACACAAAGCTATCTAGACCCATGGTAAGCATAGCTTAATAAGCTTGTGTTTTGGAATCTAGAATGCGGATAAACATACTTTTTTTGTTGTAAATACTTACAAAGAAACACCCAAACCAATGCAAATATACATATTCAGGCATACAAATATATGCACTGAGCGGGAATCGAACCCACGCCTCCTGCGTGGCATTCGAACTTTCTACCGCTACGTCACAGAGGCTGTCATAATAAATTTTGTCAAGATCGATTTAGTGGTTTAGCCGTTAAAGTGTAATAGACAGATAGACAGAATTATTGTCGTATTTGTTATATGGATGGATAGTCATGAACATATATCAATAAGGTAATACCCAGTTATGTACTTTTGTATGTGTACCTATTAATATTCATGTAGGTGGGTATGTACTTATATTACAATTCGTATACATATTTACTTTATCTGTTTGTTTTGGTACTTAACGATTCTGTCAGTAAAGTAGTGATATACCTACCTAATTGTTGGGTATTCTGAGGTAAAGAAGTTATAATTTATTTTCTTACAAGGCGTCAATCAATCAATAAATTAGCCCACTGCAGTCCACTGCTGGACATAGGTCTCTCGTAATGTGCACCATTTTATTCAATCCTCTGCTTTCCGCATCCAGTCTGTCCCAGCCGCCTTTTTCAGGTCGTCCGTCCATCTGGCTAGGGGTGTCTGTACTACCCCTACTAACTCTACTAACTAAACGTTCGGGACCTTACGTATACTGATTCATTCATAGTTCATACCACAGAACAGTTAAAGGAGGTTAGAAGGGCCTTGTGGGCGGGGAAGGCGCGCCGCGCATATGAGCAAATGCTCATATCCCACCGAAATTTACTTAGCGGCCAACACAGTCGCTCTCTTATTGTAACAACGTAAGAAGCTCCGCGAAAAAAAAGAATTATGCCGTCTTGCTCTATAATAACGTGTCGGAAAAGAAGCCAAGTGTGTAGTGTAGCCCAAGAAGGGATTTCTTTTCATCGGTAAGTCAAAAAACCTTAAAGTACAAGTAATATTTATAATTATTACAAAAGTATTATGTAATTTGTAGACAAAAACGACATAATCGCAAACTGATACAAAATTATACATTGCTTGCAATACATGAGTGCCATCGTGTACTACGTGAGCGATCGCGCAGTGTATAGCGTTCCTTACGAGAATCGCGTGTGACGAGCCAACGCTTGCAATGCCGCGATATCCATGCGTATCGATAGTGTTGGACAAAATGATCCGTTATAAACACTGTCGATATTAAGTACGTACACAAATTATTATTACCGTAATATTGTAATCAAAATACATTTGTTTATTACCGTCAATAATAATTGTAAAATTTTGTTTTATGTCAGCCGTTTATATTAAAAATACATTTATAATTTAATTTTAGGTTTCCAACAAATCCAGATATTAAAAAAATATGGATTGAGGCTACGGGTAGAACTGAATGGATACCTACTAAATGCAGCACAATTTGTTCGAAACATTTTGGAGACAATGATTATATAATAAAAAAATCTTGAAAAAGATACTTAAAACCAGGTGCTACTCCGCACAAAAATATCGTTGTACCTTTTTCAGTAAGTAGTGCGTAATTTATTCATAGAACTATACATTAGAATTAAATCGAAGTGTTTGCTTGTAATGTTAAAACAACAGTTTTGTATAAGAAATGCATATGAGTATAACCATTGATTCGGATATTCTCCGAAGTGGCGGAACCGAATTTAACATGATTTTGACAGAAGATAGTTGATGTTATAAAGCGTTACCAAGGCTACTTTAATTTTGGAAAAGTATAGCGCTCTGCGCAAAAAAAATAAGAACCTATATCTAAGTCCACGCGGACAAGGTAGCGACAACAGCTAGTATTCTATAAAACTTTATTGGTGTTTTTGTGTAGTACTTAGCGTAGCCTTTTGTGAATATTACTATCAATGCAATTACCCATATTCATGCATACAAATATTTATACTGACCTGGAATCGACCCGCGCCACTTGTGTATCAATCGCGTTCACTTGGTAGTGAACGCGACCGATACACAGGTGGCGCGGGTCGACCACGACCGCGGCCTCAGAGCCTGGTTGTGTTCCTCTGTTCCACATATCCCTACTGATATATCCCTACTGGTAGTTAATAAAGGATTTTTTTCCACATTTAGTTACTAGAGGGGTATTGTGTATTTACATTTAGCCAGACGGCTACTACGGCTACTTTTCACCTACTTTGTCAAAATACAAGAATTATGATGAATTGTTGATGTTACTAATAACGCAGAATGAGCTTACTCAATAAAGTTCACGACTTGTGTAAATTTCAGATAGTGTCAAAATTACGGAAATTTTATCGATATCGAAAATCGACCTTTGGTCACCGTAACATGTATGAGAAATTTTTATTGCTTTTGTGCGTGTGTGAGTACACGTCAAATGCAGTATTTGCATTAGTGTGACAACCAATAGCAAACTCGTGATTTGAGTGTGCTGATTTATTTGTGTGCGTAAACCGCGTCGTATTGGTCTCTTTTTTATAGTGGAGTTAAAGAGTGGGAGACAAGCGGCGACACGCGTCCTAATACAAATTAGGAACTATTTCCTTTCTAAGCTCCTTTAACTGTTCTGTGGTTCATACATACTGTTACGTGCACAGGGTACAATTAAATGCCGTTTACTCAACGAAGAGATTTATTAGCTCACCACAAACTAGACAATTAGATCACTAGTACACACAGTACTTCTTCAACAGTTCCAGTCGCTCAGCAGTTCACAGTAGTCCACAGTCGTTGCTCAGGTCGCAGGTAGAATCTTCTTCGGTCGCTTAAGTTCGCTGTGTTCGTTATCGATCTCAAAGACTGAATGAATCGTGTTGCTATGCGAGCATGTTTTTATACCTCTCAATTAGGAGGATCGAATTATCTGGAAAGTTCGCGAGCGATAAAAACCTATTCTTTTGATCTTGCCGCCGTCGCTGACCTTCGAGTAATTTCTCGATATTTACCTACTGTTTGTTTATATTTGAGAGTGTAGGTACTCGTAGGTAGGTTGTGACTTTTTGTTGATGATTCTAGATTTTTCTATGCCAATCGGTAGAGTACCTCGTCACTAACAATGCGTTTTTAATTCTTGAAGATTCGATTATTAGTTTTCGAGATATCGACGGCGGTCGTAACAATACATTATATATCCGCTATTGTTTAGCTTTTACTAACAAACAGGTACCGCAATAAAGTTGGACATTAATCGTCTGATTTGCTCTTACGTGAATGGAATAACTTTACGCTTGTGAGAGTCAACCGGCTCAATGATTTCTTTTGTGAGAATATTTATAGTCTTTACTTTACTTTATAGAGCTTCCTTCTCAACTAGCAAGTCTATTGGCTATGAATATTTTACTATAGATTTGTTATTTACGATTGTTGTCTATGAATATAAAATAAAAACTATTTTAATATAAGACTGTAGTAATTATACTTACATACATATAATCACACCTTTATCCCCAGAGGGTTAGGCAGTGGTGTATTAGCACCCACATTTCACCAATCATTGAATTGGGTCCCACGTAATAAGGGGTAAGTCTATTGCCATCTTCCGGGCACTATTGTTGACTCTAGGCATACATCTGAGGCTGAGTCTGGGCTATATATATCTGTCTGATGTTAAACAGGCCTATCCCTTAGTCGCCTTGTACGACACCGCGTGGGAAGAGATGGGGTGGTTCAAATTCTAATCTGCTGGAAACCATTGGAAACATTGGAAAATAGTTAATATCTAGAATGAGATTTGCATTGCTATAGTTTTTAATTTAGCCCAAGCAAATTAGAATTTGACAAAGATAAAAATACTACTAAAGCAAGTTTCTTGTGAAATTGTTGTATTGTCATTTTGAAATTATGGACAATTCTCTTTTTTTTTTCCTAGGATCGAAAATTTTCGATTTATACCCCAAATAGTAATGAATTATTGTTTTAGGTAAACGTAACGTAACTCAACGTACCTACTATATGATTGCTGACTTTTAATTTATAAGTAATGATGACGTCATTTCGCAATTTTTCATGTGACCGAGGACGTATTGGTCACATTAACGTCTTAATGTCATTACGAGGTAAACTACTTTTTAAGAAAATGTCACCGTCATTTCATTTATAGGTACGCTATAAGGAAGCCAACTGATTAAAACCACACGCCATTTAGAGTTCAAATTACCATCCGAGGTGTAAGGGGACCCAGTAACTTAATTCGTTCGTGATTTGGTTCATCCACAGCTTCCCCGTGGGTGAAGGTGGGCCAACCTTCACCCACGGGGACCATCACAAAGCTGTCCCGCCGCGCGATTCTGTGCAGTGCAATTCTGTAAGCGCACATCGGCGAGCACAACGTTGCAACAACGTTGTGACAACGATGCACCTGAATTTCGAATCCCCTAACTTGTGTACAACCGCTCTAGGATCTAAGATGTACTGTACGTTGTAGGAATTAATCGATAGCTAGGGTGATAGGTGTATCGTACCCAAGTAGACACAAATAAATTGAGGAGGTAGGACACGGTGGTATTTCCGCCCAATTGAGCAGTCCGACTGGGGAAGTACCTCCGCCCTACAGAATACCGCGGTTATAATAACTTTATGTTGTGTTCCTAGCGGTGAGTAGGGTAACCAGAGCTCACTGGAGAATTTGTGCTGTCAGTGGGATGACTAAAGGCTTGTCCTGTATTGTCTTCTACACTGACGGCACAGAGACTCTGTGCTTACAGGGTCTGCAGCGCGAGTGTGGCTTCTCTGGTGTTACACACGTCCATACGCCACGATAACCACTTTCCATCAAGTGGACCGTGCGCTTGTCTGCCACCTAAGTGTTTAAAAAAAAAACTGTATTTTATCAATAAATTCTTTATCTTTCCAGCCACGGTGACCAATGGCGAAGGTTCCGTTCGAAGGTCCAACGTCCGATTTTGCAGCCGCAGACGGTGAAGAAATACGTGGCACCCATCGAGCTGGTGACGGAAGACTTCCTCGAGTACATGGTGAAGGCACGAGACGAGAATGGAGACTTGCCACACGAGTTTGATAACGACATCCATCGGTGGTCCCTCGAATGTGAGTTTCAATAGATCAATTAGCTTATCGTAGTCCACTGCTGGAGATGGACCTCTCTCAATGTTCGCCTTTCGCATTCAGTCAATCTCAGTAACCTTTTTCAGATCGTCAGTCCATTTGGCTGTGAATGTGGGTGTTGATTGTGGAAATAGCATTAAGTGATATTGAGCAAATTTGTTTATGTTAACTAGTATACGTTGTACCACTACTACATGATTCATTCGACAGCCTCTGTGGCGTGGTGGTAGTGAACGCGACTGCTACGCAGGAGGCGCGGGTTCGATCCCCGCTCAGTGCAAATATTTGTAAGCATGAATATGGGTATTTGCATTGGTCTGGGTGTTTCTATGTATAATATGTATGTATTTAAAAAAAAAAAGTATTTAAGTATGTTTATCCGTATTCTAGATTCCATAACACAAGCTAGTTAAGCTATGCTTACCATGGGTCTAGATAGCGTTGTGTAGAATGTTGTACAATATTATAGAATGTTGTACAATATTATAGAATGTTGTACAATATTATGATGTTGACTGATTTGCCGAGTTTTTTTAAGGATAGAAATATAGCTGACTTACATAATTGGTAGTTAGTATACTATTTGGTAGGAGGTAGGACACGGCGGTATTTCCGCCCAATTGAGCAGTCCGACTGGAGACATACCTCCGCCCTACAGATTACCGCGGTTATAATAACTTCGTGTTGTGTTCCCGGCGGTGAATAGAGTAGCCAGAGCTCACTGGAGAGTTTTTGTGCTGTCAGTGGGATGACCAAAGGTTTGTCCTGCTTTGTCCTCTACACTGACGGTACAAAATCTCTGTTCTTACAGGGTCGGCAGCACGGATGTGACTCCACTGGTGTTACACACGTTCATAGGTCGTGGTAACCACTTTCCATCAGGTGGGCCGTGTGCTTGTCTGCCACCTAAGTTGTATAAAAAAAAAATTAGTCATATATAAAGGGTTTACTTGATGGTCATCATCAAAGTGCTAGTCATGTTTACATCCAAATACTGTAGTTTGGAATTTAGGGTCCACTCTTCAAGTTATATAGTTAGCCCTTGATAGTCTCATGAGTTAATGACTAGGTAGGGTAGGCAGGTGAGGTAGACTTTACCCCGAAAATCTTTCCCCCCAAAGATCCATATAGTAATTGGTTGTGTTATATATATTTTTTTTATATAGGACACGCCAACTTGACCTCACCTCGCCTGATGGTAAGTTAAAGGCAAAGTCTCAGGAAAGAGGGTCACCATTACAGACATTAAGTGTTACAATGGTGGCACTCAGCTTGGCGGCCTCATCAGAGGCTTTTTCACGCCCCGCTTAAAGGCCCCGGGACTATAGGAAGAAGGAAACACGTGTGCTGGTAATGAATTCCAGGTCTTGGTGGTGCGGCAAAGAAAAGAGTCTCCGAACCGCTTGGTTCTTGCTCGTATATTCTGCACAGTGTGAGGGTGACATCTAAGGCCTGCACGTGTTGTCCTATGTAGGAAAGTGATGGTGGGATTAGTTGAAAGAGCTCATCGGAACACTCATAAATTCCAGGTATTGGTCGTGTGGCGCTTGACGTTCGGCTAGGTTGTCTGTCACCGCAGCTGACCAGTGACTCAGAGCCGCAGCGCATCATCGACGCCGCCAAGTTTGCCCTGAGGAACGTTGCAGTCCTGGAGCTGAAGGCCCCTTACTGGAGATACGTCCCAACACCCTTGTGGACCAAATATGTGAACAACATGAACTTTTTCGTTGAGTAAGTTGAATACTAATATTCACTAGATTTGCAATTCTACGATATGGTGTCTCGTTCCATCGATTGGCGTCAGTTCACTACGGTATGGCGAGAAGTCTGAATACTTTCCAACATATATATTACTAGCTGTTACCCGCGGCTCTGCCCGCAAATATGTCTGATCCTATTCCGGACGAGATGTAAAGTATGCTATGTCCGCTTCCTGGCTCTAAGCTACATCCTCACAAATTTTCAGCTAAATCGGTACAGCCGTTCTTGAGTTATAAATAGTGTAACTAACACGACTTTCTTTTATATATATATATAGATAAAAATCCATCTAGAAGTAAGAATTCTACAATGTTTTTCTTGATTGAATCAGTTACGAGAGCTTCGTAGAATTTTTACTAAATTACTACATCGGGATTACTATTCACAAAATAAACATCGAATACTTTATTCCAGGCTCTGCAGTCATTATATAAACGAGGCTCTGGAACGACTCAAGACTAAGAAAGTCACCTCAGAGAATGATTTGTCACTGCTCGAGCGCGTGCTTCGAAGTGAGGGAGATCCAAAGATAGCTACCGTTATGGCATTGGACCTCATTCTTGTTGGAATTGATACGGTAAGTATAGATTAAGCAGATATTTACTCAGTTTAGGACATGCATTGTTTAGTATCAAGTATTGGTAGACTAGTGGTTAAGGAGTCGCTCTTAAGATCGCTAGGCCCCGGGTTCAAATACGAACGACGTGAACCAACTTTGAACACAAGCAATTTAGCTTAACTGGAGGGGTTAGAGGTAATAATTGTAATTTCGGTAGCTAATATTACACAGCTATTGCGTAGAGTTTCCTCTCGAGGCTAGGTAAGCCAGAAGGCCGTCGCTCTAGTAGAAGCCAAAATAAACCCAGAATGAAAGGAGGGGAGGGGTTCGATCCCAGGTTTACCATGGCACACACCAATGACTTTTCGATGCTTTTCGAAGTTATGTGTGAATTTATCGCAGGTTTATAAGTGCCCGGTTAATGGCAATAGGCTCGCCACCTATTACATTGTGACCTAAACATAAACTGGCGAAATGTGGGTGCTAGCACCTCTGCCTACCCCTTCGGGGATATAGACGTGAGTTTGTTATGTTATATATATGTATATGTTATGTTATGTTATGAAAGGAGGGGAATATTTTAGATGCAACTGTAAATTACGATCGGATGAAATAGAGGATTATTTAACGACTAAATGCTTATTATGTTCACAGATATCGATGGCCGTCTGTTCAATCCTGTATCAAGTTGCAACCAGATTGAAACAGCAAGAGAAAATGGCCGAGGAGATAAGGAGAGTTTTCCCAGACCCGAGCAAACCGATATCGTACACCGACTTAGATAAACTACACTACACTAAGGCCTTCGTTAGAGAAGTGTTCAGGTAAGAAAATATGGATATCGTTTGACCCCAAGTCGCGAAAGAAACGAAGCCCTTATTTTTTTATTACTACTTAAATGGCAGACTAGCGGGCCCACCTGATGGAAAATGGTTAACATGGCCCATGGATGACCAGAGGAGTCATACTCATGCTGCCGACCCTGTAAGAACAGAGATACTTTTTGAAATGATCTGTTTGGTATAATCTATGATTGGTGAATTCGAGCTCCTCCGCTATCGTAGCAATTTACAATCTATATACACACATACATATAATCACGCCTTTATCCCCGGAGGGTTAGGTAGAGGTGAATTAACACCCACATTTCACCAATCATTGAATTCGGTCCCACGTAATAGAGGGTGGCCCTATTGCCGTCTTGCACTATTGTTGACTCGAGCCATAAATCTGGGGCTGAGTCTGGGCTGTATATATCTGTCTGATGTTAAACAGCCCTATCCCTTCGTCGCCTTGTACAACACCGCATGGGAAGAGATGGGGTGTTCCAAATTCTACACTGCCGGGGAAGACTTATGTGCTATTTACGACCTATTTCTATAATCATCCTCAGAGACTTTTTCGCCACCCAATTGGGGTCGACTTTCAAAGTCCAACTGTGAAGCGACCGAACTTCCATATTTTCTGTGACACGACTGCAATCTGACCTTCAATCCATTGGTGATGTTGAAGTTCTTTATTTAAAACAGCTGTCGGTCTTTTTGTAACGACTGCTATAGATGTTCGTATGGCAACCAAGACCACGGCTGCTAGTATAACGTGTTGTTTTGGCTTAGCTCTTAGCTCCGAATCAGCTGAACTGGAGGTGTTAGGGGGAATATTAGTAATTTCACATTTTCTTAATGGCATAAAAATATTTGTTTTTGTTTTAGAATGTATTCTACAGTCATCGGCAACGGTAGAACTCTTCAGGAAGATGACGTCATATGTGGATATCATATTCCCAAAGGCGTAAGTGATTTTTATAGAATTTCGTGTAAATTTTGTCAACATCCTGTGACTTCTTTTTTTACGTGCGTACGTGGGAGTGGTTATGTCAAACTCGAACCGACCAAAACGCACGACGAGTGTGGGTCGCTTTGGTTGCCGAATGTGAGGTTGACAGGTATATCCCTAGCACCCCGGCCGACCCAGAGCCATATCACTCGATCTGGCCCTCTCCTCTCCTGTGACCCCTTATAAATTATCAAAACAGGGGAAGTATTTTATAGGGGAAATTATATAATATGACCGATATTTATGTTGGATGAATGCGCTAATCTCGCGAACTACGGGTTTTAATTCAAAAAGTATTGTTGTGTTGAATAGTTCGTTTATCCAGAACGGTTATTTTATGTTTTCAGGTTCAAGTGGTATTCCCCACTATCGTGACCGGCAACATGGAGCAGTTCGTCTCTGACCCCAAGGAATTCAAGCCGGAGAGATGGCTGGAATCTGATGGTCGGCTGCACCCATTCGCCTCCTTGCCCTATGGCTTCGGCGCCAGAATCTGCCTAGGCCGCAGATTTGCCGATTTGGAGATTCAGATACTTCTAGCAAAGGTAACATTTTTACTCTTGTAGATTTATTATATTGACCTGCTAACGAAAATGTCACCACACATTTGTATGCCCTCCCACCCATGAATATGGTGATACTTCCACAATAACTATCAACGTCAACGTACTACAACCATATTTCGCAAATTATGAATAAATGAAAATGAAATGAAATGAAATTTATAATAATATGTACGGACAAACATCATACCTTCTTGAATATAAATCTTCTTTCGTAAGTACATATATTATACATGGAAACACCCAAAGTAATACAAATACATAATAAAAACAGACAGACACACAGTGAAGTTTTAGTAAGAAGAATATTTTGCCGCGTGGTTTCCGGCAGAGTAGAATTTGGAATACTCCATCTCTTCCCATGCGGTGTCGTACAAGGCGACTAAGGGATAGGGCTGTTTAACATCAGCCAGATATATACAGCCCATACTCAGTCTCAGATGAATGGCTCGAGTCAACAATAGTGCCCGGAATACGGCAATAGGCTTACCCCCTATTACGTGGGACCGAATACAATTATTGGTGAAATGTGCGTGTTAATTCACCTCTGCCTAACCCTCCAGGGATAAAGGCGCGATTATATGTATGTATGTATGTTTGTAAAACTTAATAAAGGGTCATCTTTCAGGATCAAGTTATCCCATCTTCTTATTAAGCCTGGCTTAAGCTTCCAAAAGTTCAGCCAGGTTTGGACTTGCTGTGACTTTTCTTGCTTTTTATGGGTGTTGCTGTCATCTGATCCCTCAAACTTGGGAGGATAGTCTGTGCCAGAGCCACGTCTATCGTTTATGTCCATTAGTGTATCTATATGTTTATGTATTGTGTGGTGACTGAGAAAAACACAAGTATCACCATCCCATCTCACCCGAAGGGTGTCTTAAGAGGTGACTAACGGACAAATACGCAGACGATATCACTGAGAGAGATATCATAATTCGAAATAAAACCCTGTACCAACCCGTCTGGCCAGCGTGGAAACAGTAGGCCAAAGCTTCCCAACATCGGGAGAGGCCTAGTCCAGCAGTGGAGTGCGATATGCTAATTGATTGATTGATTGATCCATGTTTGTAAAAGGTTTTTGATTCATATCTCATTTTGTTCCAGTTGCTCCGTCGATATCGTCTGGAATATCACTTCGAGCCGCTGGACTACGCAGTTACGTTCATGTACGCGCCGGACGGACCCCTGCGTCTGCGCATGATTGACCGATAAATGATCTAAAACCCTGGTGAAGACCCTAGTTAACTAACGATTCCGTGAGGTGGCTTTAATGGGAACTACGATTTTCAGTGTCAAATGCATACTGCGTGCACACTAAAGACAGATTAACACGCTTTGACATCATTGCGACCTGACCTGAGACGGTGCGCACTATGCGGTATGAAAGAAACTTCATCCCACGCACGCTCAAGCTGTGGATTGAACTCCCTGCTGCGGTTTTCCCAAGCGCTTATAGGTATTATGGGGTTGTTCAAGAGGAACTTTAGAAAAATTCTTCAGGGTCGGCAGCGCGAGTGAATCGCCCTTGGTGTTGCATACGTCCATAGGCCACGGTAACCACTTTCCATCAGGTGGGCAGTGCGCTTGTCTGCAACATAAGTGGTATAAAAAAATTGAGGACGCTGTTTGAGACATTGCAAATAAAATACAAGAGCGTCGCTTTATCTGGTGCGGTCACGTTTTACAGAAACCGCCAGGCTACGTGAGTAACAAATGCCTGGCAATGGCGCCCCCGCCGGATTCAGGTAGAAGGGGCAGATCCAAAAAATAGGGCCGTTCAAGTATTACGTAAGCACTAAATTGGGGAATAATACATACATTACTCAAAGAAATATGCCTATAGGTACCAATGGTTACGAAAGTAGGTATGAGGAGGAGGGATTATAGGAATTTTGCTTGCTTTTGCTGATAAGGGGGAGAGGGGTTAAATAATTGTAATAAATCTGCTTACGTAATACAAGAACGGCCCCAATTACTAGCTTCCTGTTATCGAGAGTGACAGGCGTGCCATTGCCTTACAGCCATGGACGCCCAAGATCATGCGAAGTGGAGTTTGAAGGGGCGAACTCTGAGCTCGGAGTTCACCTTGGCCTTTTTTTAATTTTTATCCCACTTGGTTTGCAGACAAGCACACGACCCACCTGATGGAAAGTTGTTACCGTGGCCTCTGATGCAATCAGGAAAATACGTCTCCATAACGATGATAATGAAGGGACGGTGGCGCCATCTATAGTTCACGGAATTGTTGGTTTACCTATACATAACAATTTATCCATGTCGGTTTGAGTATAGTGTCAAGCATAGTTTATGTTAATAATGTACTTTTACGGGATGTTCGAGATATAATCATTAAAGTGTGACCAAGTAAAATAATTGTACAGATGTATATGTAAATAAAGTCTTATATTTTTTTATATAAATTTGTGTGTTTAATTTATGATGTAAGTACTTTTTAATGAGCGTAAATCCTATGTAATTTCTCCCGCCGGAGCTAGCGGGTGGTGGTTATGTCGTATTCAAACCGACTAAAACCGCACGCCACTGTCTTGGGTTGCCGTTGCCGAGGATGAGATTGCCTCTGATATATTCTTCACGCCATGGATGACCCAGCCATCGAGATGTACGCCTTGTGTGGGAACGCGGTGTCCCCATCATGACCCGGGTAGGAGCCGCAAAAGTTACCCCAGGCCCGCATATAACTTATTTTGTTTATACTTCTCTCTCTTTCTTTAGTATAGACCTTGTTATTTGTAAGATTACATAAATTACTTTATTATTCGATTGGTTAGATTACATAAATTACAATCCGATTTGTTTATACAAATATAGCAAAAATGAAAAAATTGAGTTCACGATCTAGTTTCTGGTTTTTGGTTAGGTAGTTTATCCGATAACTTCACAATGTCTTTTGTTTTTATCACATTACTGTTCATCCCAACGTTGCCTGTAAAAAATTGCTTCCAGCGATAGCGCCGCCCATTGCATAAACTGTATACATGCTACCTACTTGTCCTACTGGAAATCTAATTAGTGTACAAAAAAGAATTATATTATCTATCTATCTATTAGTAGCTCTCCACGTGGAAATCCTTTTTGACCCCCGACGCAAAAACGACGGGGTTGTCATAAGTTTGACGTGACTGTGTGTGTGTGTCCGTCTGTGGCATCGTAGTTCCTGAACCGATGAACCGATTTGGATTTAGTTTTTTATGTTTGAAAGGTATATTAGTGTGTGTGTTCTTAGCTATGTTTGAAAAAAATCGGTCCAAGATGGCCGCCGCTACAAAATAACGGAGTACCTACATATTTTTTCTCAACTCCCTCAATATGGGTATCAAATGAACGGGCTTGACTAGTAGAATACCATAAAATATGACAAATTTCAAATCCAAGATGGCTGACACCACAAAATGGCGAATTACATTTTATTTATATGGGTGGGTATTTTGTTGATATTGGGAAAACTCTGGCAGCCAAGATTCAAGGTAGTACATGGACAAATACTTCTCATGAATCTTTTATTATTCCGGATAGAAACATCTTGGGAAACTCTATGGCTCTGCCCGATATCACCTCCTCGGAACTGGATGAGATCATTCTGAGTCTCAGGGACAACTGTGCGGTGGGATACGATGGTATTTCTACTTCAGTAATAAAATCTCTGAGGCTTCACTTGAATTCACCATTGAAGTACGTTATTAATCTTTCTCTTTCCATGGGTACCTTTCCTAACGTTTTCAAAAGGGCTCTTGTATATCCTGTGTATAAGAGTGGGGACAGAAATCAAGTCGTCAATTATCGCCCAATCTCGGTTTTGACAGTGTTGTCAAAGATTTTTGAGAAGTATATTAACACGAAACTGTTAAACTATCTTGATGAATTCGATATAGTCGCCCCTAATCAATATGGTTTTGTTAAGGGAAAGTCTACGGAGGATGCCGTAATGGACCTCACAGAGACATCAATAAAAAATATTGATAAGAGACTTAAGACTATGGCAATTTTCTTGGATCTCTCAAAGGCGTTTGACACGGTTTCTGTTCCCATTCTTCTGGACAGGTTAGAGGCTGTTGGTGTGCGGGGAGTGGTCAATGACGTTTTCAGGAGTTATTTGACTGGGCGATCTCAGTTTGTGAAGATTGGTAACTATGTGAGTGATGAGTGTATTGGGTCCGACTCTTTTCATTGTATATATCAATGACCTGTGTCGGTTAACAATCCCGAACTGCAAAATTATTGCTTATGCAGATGACACAGCATTGGTTGTCCACGGTAGAAACTGGAATCTTGTCCATGAACATGCCGAAAAAGCACTTAACTCGGTTATGTCTTGGCTGACTGTCAGTCACTGTGAGACACTGAATATCGATAAAACTGGATATGTGAATTTCTTTCCACCTGGCTCACCATCGCAACTCAATCTTGCTGTGAAAGTTCACACCTGTGTTTATGCTGGTGGGGTCTGTTGCTGCCTCTCCCTTAAACAAACTTCCCAAATAAAGTATCTGGGTGTTCAGATAGATTCATGTTTTCGCTGGACTAAACAAATAGACACCTTGACTTCACGCATTAGAAAACTTTTATATACATTTTTAAAAAACTGAGATCCTCTGCTGATGGAGGTACTCTGAAATTTGTGTACTACACATTATGTCAATCCGTAATATCCTACTGCATTCCAGTGTGGGGCGGTGCTGGTTCTACCATTATGCTTAGGATTGAAAGAGCGCAAAGAGCTGTTCTTAAGGTCCTTGCAGGAAAACCTCGAAGATACTCGACAAGTTTGCTATATAACGAGTGCTCTGTACTGACTGTTAGACAGCTTTTTGTGTTTCAGTCTACACTACGTAGGCATGCCCTGCTTCCCTATGTACAATCTGCCAAGCGTAGAAAGGATCGCGTCTGTGAAATTCAGCCACACAGAAGTGCGGTGGCGGGTAAGAGCTTTTTTATAAGCAGTTGTCGCCTTTATAATCGCATCAACAAACTCATCTACATTTATCCTCTACCTGCTAAGGAATGTAAATTTTCCCTTAAACGATGGCTCCTGACTTTGGACTACCGGGAAACTGAAAATCTTTTGGAAGTCTCAGTTTAATGTACACATTGAGCACTACTCTGCCACACACATACAGACACACACATACACACACACACACACACAAACACAAACACACACACACACACACACACACACACACACACGTAGTGATTTGGTAATTTGTAATTTTGTAATTTTTATATCAATTAATTGTATTGTGACTATTGCGAATTTAATTTAATTTAACTTTGTAACCCAATTTACATTAATTCTCACTATTAATTGGAAAATGAACCTATATAATGTTGGAAGGCTGGTACCTGTGATACAATGTTTTAATACATTAGTACAGGCGCCAATGTTTCACTTAACAATATTATCTCTGAACTGTATTATGATAATGTGAAAATGCTGTATGTACTTATTTGTTTAAATAAATCATTCATTCATCCATTCATTTCACAACTCCCTCAATATGGGTATCAAATCAAAGAGCGTGACGAGTAGATCAATATAAAAAGTGTAAAATAAAAATTAAATAAAAAATTAAAAAAGCCCATGTCGGGGGACCCTGACAGAAAGAAAGAAAGATTTTTGAATTAGAAAGATTATCGGCACGATCCAAGGTCCGCCCGACAATGACAAGGCTTGCATCAAAATATGTATTACTAGGTATATCAAAGTTATAGGGCTAACTAACAAAACTTATTTTCGACTTTTTGGGTGTTGTTTTTGTGACGGGGATTTTTTTTGAGGATAATTACTCATCATCATCCTTAGAGCTTGTGTTAATTGTGGTCGCATCCGAGTTCTTCACCTTGAAGTTCGGTTTTTTCGGCTATATTGGGAGCGACTACCGTCTGACTTTTCAGCCAGATTAACGGTTACTAGCCAACCACTAACAGAGATGTTCAGGTCGCTCATAATATGTCTCTGTTTTGACCTAACGCGAACCTAATGCCAAAAATTACAATCTTGTGAGAAAAATTTTTTTTTTTTTCATTTTTAGGTTCCCCTATACATATTTAAAGATCAAGGGTTCGAATCCCGCCGTCACGTGCTATGCGGACGACACGCTAGTGACGGCGAGTGGGGCTACATACCGCGAAGCGACCCTGAGGGCCACGACTGCGGTTGCTCAAGTCGTGGAATCGGATCCGGCGGCTGGGCCTTGAGGTGGCTTTGCATAAATCCGAGGCCATGTTCTTGGCACTCTCATCGGCATCAAGCCCCAGATGAAATATCTGGGGCTCGTGCTCGACGGCCGGTGGGACTTTGGGAAGCACTTCCGAAGTCCCACCGGCCGTCGAGCACGAGCCCCATGCCACAGGCGGCGTGCGTTCTCTCCCACCGGCCCCGGTGGGGAGGTATCCGTGGGGATTTTGCGCACGTAAAAAAAAAAGAAAAAAAAGGGGTTCGAATACCGCCTGAGCCGATTATTTTTTTTCTATATCTTAATCAATTTTAATAGTTAGCATACTAAATGCTTTAAAATTTCATTCAATAAATATATCATCCGAAAATTTGATGGAACTAGGTTAAGTGTTGTACCCTCTCATGCTATACGTAGAAAGCTATAGATATTTTGTATGGATAACTTGCCCACCTCGTCAAATTATGCCTGTTACGAATGGGTTACAGGTCGTCAGTACATTTGGTATGGGTATAGTGAACCTTAAGTTCGCTGGTTCGGCGCCTGACACAATAGTTATTTTTATTTACACCTTCCTTACACCAAAGACTTCACAGAAACTCTATGTTCTTACAGGGTCAGAAGCGCGAGTATGACTCCTCTCATGTTACACACGTCCATAGGTCATGGTAACCACTTTCTATCAGGTGGGTCGTGTGCCTGTCTGCCAGGTAGGACAGCGAGGAGGTAGGACACGACGGTATTCCCGTCCTAATTGAGCAGTCCGACTGGGGAAGTACCTCCACCCTACAGAATACCACGGCTATAAGAACCTCGTGTAGTGTTGACGGCGCCAGGGGTGAGTAGGGTAGCCAGAGCTCACTGGAGAGAAGATTATAGACTTGTCTTGATTGTGTCTTCTGCACTGACGGCACTGGGACTCTCTGTTCTTACAGGGTCGGTAGCACGGGTGTGACTCCCCTGGAGTTGCACACGTTCATAGTTCATGGAACTTACTTTCCATCAGGAGGGCCGTGTCATGCCACTTAAGTTGTTAAAAAAACCCAAGTGGTAAAAAAAAATCATCATCAGGTAAATATCACATATCAATATTTAATATACCCCGAGTACCTATTTTTGAATATCGTCTACGTCTAATTTTCAATTTTTATTCTAAGTAGTAGTAGTAGTAGGTAGAGTATTATTGTAATAATAATAATAATAACCCCGCAGGGGCAGCTTGTGGCGAGCTGTTGGTGCGTGGCGACACCACGTACCCCGATTCTCCCGAGGATTAGGATTTATTCCCCCTCACCTTGTGTACTTGCCTTCATTGGCCGGCCATGAGTGGAGTTGCAAGAGCAGAACCTATGCTCCAGGTTGGAAGTGTAAAATGTCATAACGCCGGGGGCACGCTGACTGGTATACCGGGAACTTGCGCCCCGCAGACTCACCTCTCGACAACCTTAGCCGCTCAACGGATGTTGCTCCACGGTCGCACTATATATGGCTATTTTAATGGGGCCCATGCAATGAGTTGGCAAGTCACCACCTGCCTTTTTACCATTTTGAGACTTATTGTCACGGCAGGCGTCCGTTAGTCTCCCCCCATCGCCCATTCACCAGTCCATCCAATTCTCAATCCCATAGCCCATAATTTAGTTTCCATCGTGGCCACAGCACCACACAGCAATAGTCTCTGCACCTGGCGGGGACCATCTCCCGGTGTATCATATTGTGCGCTCGGGGATGATATCCGCCACGTGTGTGTATTCCTAGCATATTAAATTCTCATATAAGGGCCTCTACGTCTTGGCTTCGGCCCGACGCACGCCTTCCAAAGGCCCGGGACTCCATAGTCCAGAGAGTCATGGAACCGAGAAACAATAATAATAATAAATATTTCACGACATTCTACACAACGCTGCCAGAGCTGAGAGTGCCAGAAGTATATCTCTAAAAATTACCAAGTAATATCCCAATATACGCAATCCAATATACTGCGTCAATACATATATTGGGAATATATGTATTGATGCAGGAGCCATTGAAGAGCTGTTTATAAGGCCTAGTACCTACAAACAATATTAATATATTATATATTTTTAATTTCTGACGGATGTTGCTAGTTGAATTTTTCCAGGCGTTTGTTACCAAATGTAAACGAAAAGTTTAAATAAACTCCATTCGGCTTGGTACATAACTAAACGTAAACTATCTTGATATGTATTTTTAATGTGTCATTAAAAAACTTAATTTCTTGATATTTTTCTGTTTAGAAATTCGTTTAAAACGTTAAAAACCGAACCAAAGATAGTTAGCCTAGTATATTTTGTTTAATATCTCAGTATTTTTATAAAAATTCGCTGCTAGATTGTTTCCCTCTAGTTAAATAGCTAACCCAGAGGAGTATAGGTACCTTGTTTTTTTATTCTGTCGAACTCGAACCGCCTAAAATCTCACACATTGCGACCTGAGACGGTGCGCACTGTGCGGTGTGAAAGAAACTTCATCACACGCACACTCAAGCTGTGGAATGACCTCCCTGCTGGGGTTTTCCCAAGCGCCTACAATATGGGGTTCTTCAAGAGGGGCATCAGAAGGATTCTTCATGGTCGGCAGCGCGAGTGTGACACCCCTGGTCAGGTGGGCCGTGTGCTTGTCTGCCAACTAAGTGGTATAAAAAAAAATCACACAACGTTTTTGTGTCTTCAGTTGCCAGAGGTGAGAGTGCCAGAAGTATATCTCTAAAATAACCTAGTAATATCACAATATACGCAATATCCGAATATATGTATTGACGCAGGTGCCATGGAAAAGCTGCTTATAAGGCCTAGTACCTATAAACAATGGTGGAACCATGGTGAAACTTTCTAAAGGAACAATACAATATATTAGTCACAGAAAGTTTTGCGGTTTACTTACCATTTGTTTGATAAGCAACGTTTTCATTATTTGGGTTGTGATTAGATGCGCTTATTTTGTGGGTAAAGAAAGTCTACGCGTCTTTAGAACCTTGTTATGACAGAGGAACATTGAAATAACGTACCTCTTTTGTCTATAGCGTTTGTGGAAATCACTGTCTAACTTTGACGGTTCGATAAAGTTCCTTGATGTTTCTGTGATCCTGGTACTTCAAACAAAAAGTAGTCCGTGACCATAAGGCTGGCATAAGGCTCGCTCAAAGAATTGGCATCGCCATTCAGCGTGGTAATGCCGCCAGCCTCTTGGGCACGGTACCAGTAGAGATCGATGGGGAGGAATTTGTTCGATGTTTAAAGGTGCAGTCTCCCTCTTTTTCTTCATTTCATTTTTGCATATATTGTATAGTTAGCATAGTTTTGTATAAATTTTGTAAGTATTTTATTTATTTAAATTAAGTTATTTATTAATAAAAAAAGGCTACGATATATTATCCTAAGTCTCACAGAGATACTAAACCTGTCGCGGCAGTGGCGCGTGTGGCGCGCCTCCCCGTTTCCGGGGACGAGTTGGGGACTCCGAGACGAGGGCCAGATCGCGAAAGATGGCCCTGGGTCGGCCGGGGTGCGAGGGATATGCCTGTCAACCTCACCTTCGGCAACCAAAACGACCCACAGGCGGCGTGCGTTAGTCGGTTCGAGTCCGACATAACCTCCTCCACCGGCTCCGGTGGGGAGGTATCCGTGGGGATTTTGCGCACGTAAAAAAAAAAAAAAAAAGAGATACTAAACCAGTGATTGTAAACCTCAGGTACCTATTACCGGAATAAAAGTAAACAATATGACTGTTATTCCGGACTATTTTTTTTATACCACTTAGGTGACAGACAAGCGCCCGGCCCACATTTTTTTTTTTTTTTTTTAACTTCCGCAAAATCCCTACGGATACCTCCCCACCGGAGCCGGTGAAGGAGGTTATGTCGGACTCGAACCGACTAAAACGCACGCCGCCTGTGGGTCGCTTTGGTTGCCGAAGGTGAGGTTGACAGGCATATCCCTCGCACCCCGGCCGACCCAGGGCCATCTCTCACGATCTGGCCCTCTTCTCGGGTGTGGGGACTACAGAGTCCCCAACTCGTCCCCGGAAACGGGGAGGCGCGCCACGCGCGCCACCGCCGCGGCCTGCTTCTGCCAGGGTGACAGGCGGCTTCACCTGTCACCCCCAGGCCGGCGCTCATGGGGGGCGAAGGTCGTTCATCGACCTCCGACGCCCGAGTTGCCTTCGTACGCGGGCAGCTTGGCTTGCGATCCTTCGTCGCTCCCGCTGCCGGGCGCCCGGCCCACCTGATGGAAAGTGGTTACCGTGGCCTATGGACGTGTGTAACACCAGAGAAGCCACAATCGCGCTGCCAACCCTGTAAGCACAGAGTTTCTGTGCCGTCAGTGTAGAGGACAAAGCAGGACAAGCCTTTAGTCATCCCACTGACAGCACAAATTCTCCAGTGAGCTCTGGCTACCCTACTCACCGCTGGGAACACAACATGAAGTTATTATAACCGCGGTATTCTGTAGGGCGGAGGTACTTCCCCAGTCGGACTGCTCAATTGGCGTCCTACCTCCTCATCTCTGTGCCTGTGTCAAATGAAATAGAGTAGTTTACTTGGAATTGATTAAATTGAATAAAATGAGTTTAAAGTTATACATAAAATAATAAAATAGATGAAGTTAAATAGAAATTAAAAATTAAGCTAGTCCGCCTCAGTTAAAGAGGAGAGCTAGAGAAATAAAAAAATTGGTTACAATATTAACCATTGAGTATAATTGTAATAATTGCGGTAGCCTAGTGGTATGGGTAATGGACTGCTGAGACGAGGTCTCGGGTTCGATCCCAGGTTTTACCATGGCACACACCAATGACTTTTCGATGCTTTTCGAAGTTATGTGTGTATTTATCGCAGGTTTATAAGTGCCCGGTTAATGGCAATAGGCTCTAAACTCACGCCTATATCCCCGAAGGGGTAGGCAGAGGTGCTAGCACCCACATTTCCCCAGTTTATGTTTAGGTCCCAATGTAATAGGTGGCGAGCCTATTGTCATTAACCGGGCACTTATAAACCTGCGATAAATACACAGATAACTACGAAAAGCATCGAAAAGTCATCGGTGTGTGCCATGATAAAGCCTGGGATCGAACCCGAGACCTTATCTTAGCAGTCCATTACCCATACCACTAGGCTACCGCGGTCGTGTACGCGGTAGAGTAACAAACATCATTATATTATTAGACTAGGTAATAGGACCTAACCATGGGGGACAGAATATGTTTCTTCTCCATGGGCCTAGCCTAACCAAATCATTGTGACCAATTACTGATCTTCACCGGCTAATAGGTGTCCTTACTAAACAATAGACGAGATTCTGGCGTTGACTTCCCTCTCGAGGTTGGGAAGTTAGATGGCAGTCACTTCAGCAAAAATTTACATAGCCGGGGTGCTAGGGAAATGCGTTATGTCCACCTTAGACGGCGTGCGTTTTAAGTCGAGTCGTGACTGGCGGGTAGGGGGTTATTATTCGTGGTAATAACAGCACGAATTTAGTTACTCCTTGCAATGTGCTAGCGCTCACCGACATTCTCTGCTACTGTTTAGGATTGGACTCCGAATTATAATGAAATAAAAATGCAGTGATTGGAACTGTACTTGTGTAATCCTTTCTCCAGGTCGACGACAAGCGAATAGGGTCACACACGTTCAGTTCCAATCGTTTGTTCCAAACGTTTCCCTCCTCTGCGTATTTGTCGTATCATATTACATGCGTATTTGTCGTATCATGTGAATGTCGTATTTTATTACATACGTGAATGTCATATCATATTACATGCATGAGTGTCGTATCATATTGAATGTCGTAATAGTTTTAATAATCACCACGATTTTGCTATTTCAAATGTACGTGCAGTCATTTTATTTAATTAATGCTTTTGTACCTGTTTTCCATATATGGTAACTGTCCGAGGAGAGGGCCAGATCGAGAAGGATGGACCTGGTTCGACTGGGGTGCGAGGGATATGCCTGTCAACCTCACCTTCGGCAGCCAAAAACGACCTACAGGCGTCGTGCGTATTAGTCGGTTCGAGTCCGACATAACCTATCCCACCGGTTCCGGTGGTGAGGGTATCCGTGGATTTTGGGGGAAAATAGGGTTATTGTTTACGCTTTTTTAACAAGCTCCCTAATGAAATTTGGGATATACTTGTGGATAAAGTTTAAAATAAAAAAAACCTGGATGATAAACAAGCTTGAAAATGAGCTGTTAGCTTAACTATGCTACTCAAGTAAATTTTTGTATTTAGATTAAGAAGACTACGTGTATGTTTGTAAATAGAACAAAAATAATTCCCGCTGAGTTTCTTGCCGGAGTTTTCTCAGGCCGGGGCCGCGTTTCGCACCGGTGGTCCATTTGCTAAACTAGTTTTCATAATGCCTTTTGTATTGACGTTTTGTAAGTTACGATTTTTATCTTTTTGACTTTTATTACTTAACCAATAAGTAAATATAGATACTTAATAATATTTTGAACCAAGCGTCGCTGTGTCGGGGCATTACTCACTATTAATATATTCCAACATGTTCATCTATCAATTCAGTATAGTACGAAGCCGTCGGTGTCAACGAGCCCATCTCGTCCTTAAGCGATTTTTATTAAATGGGACTGCAATCAGATTATAGGATTTTTCACGAATTTAATCCCGTGCGGAACTGGTACCCGGACCGCTAGTTTATTTATTTAAAAATCATGCATTTAATTTGAGGGTTAAGTAGCAGACGAGTACACGGCCTGATGGAAAGTGGTTACCATGTCCTATGGACGACACCAGGTGCGTTAAACTTGTGCTACCGACACTGAAGAAACTTTTTAATGCTCTTCTTGAAGAACCCCATATTGTATTCGCTTGGGAAAACCGCAGCAAGGTGTTTTTATTTATTTATACCACTTAGCTGGCAGACAAGCACACGGCCCACCTTATGGAAAGTGATTACCGTGGCCTATGGACGTGTGCAAAACCAAGGGAGTCACACTCGCGCTGTCAACCCAGTAAGCGCAGAGAGTTTCTGTGCCGTCAGTGTAAAAGAAAAAGCAGGACGAGCCTTTGGTCTTCCCACTGACAGCACAAGTACTTTCCAGTGAGCTCTGGCTACACTACTCACCGCCGGGAACACAACACGAGGTTCTTATAGCCGCGGTATTCTGTAGGGCGGAGGTACTTCCCTAGTCGGACTGCTCAATTGGACGGAAATACCGTCGTGTCCTACCTCCTAACAGCCACATTCCACATGACGGTTAAATAGAATGAATTACGGTTAACCGTTGTGGGTTGACGTTCCTTTCATACTGCACAGTGCGCACCGTTTCAAGCTGCAATTTGTAAGGATGAATTCCCCGCCTATGGCGAGTTGGCACTACCATATCTCCGAGGATCTCTAGAATGAGTTATTTGTGCCATTACCTCACGGGTGTGGCAAGTCGCGTCGTGGTATTTTGTCACGTAGTGGTATATTTGCCCACCAATAGTGGCTCGTCCAGTTATTGGTTACTTTGCGTCCACCTTTGTTTTATCACGGCTAATTACACATGTTTTATTTACTCATGTTAAGTTGCACAAGCACCATGCTTTAGGGATTATGTCATGTGTAAGTATTGGTATGTGTCAAGTATGTCTATTTATAGGTACTGGTTAAATACTGATATTATAATCTAGTATTATAATATCAGTATTTAACAGAGTCCGCGGCTTGTCGGTTTTCGCGACCAAAATCAGGCTATATTTATTTATTTATTTATTTTTCACTACATCACTATCTTTGCAGGCTAACCTAATACAATAGTGTGGTCCTTAAATATTTTAATAATATTATTGAATATATCTTTTTTTTTATCTAGGAAACGCCAACTTGACTTCACCTCGCCTGATGGTAAACTAAAATCCCTGGTGGTAGAGATTTGACGGCACAAATTTGTCACAAATTTCGACCGGGTTGGTACCACCGTGCAATATTGCGAAAAACCCTTCATAGTAATTCAATTTCGGTTGGATTGCGTTCAGGGATCAGCAAATGCATAGCCGGGTAGAGGTGATGGTGGTCACAGCACTAGTGGGACCAGTGGGTCTTGGCGTAGTCTAGTGAGGATGGTGCGGGGCGACGCGCCGGTCAGGGAGACCCGTAGAAACGGTGGTGCCGCTGGCCGCCCGCGGTATAGTACAGAGGCCCAACTGGGACTAACCACCCTGGAAGGCTGCCTCACCAGACCGCGCATAATCCCGGTATGGCTCGTCGTGCCGGTTGGTGACCGGAAGTGGGGGCCCCGGCGACCATATTCGGGGGGGTACGGAGGCCCTTCCGTGCGGCGTGTCGGCTCACGCCATGCCTCATAATCATAGACAAAACCAATATCCCGCACTTTGTCACGCGGTGCTGCGACGACAATCACCTCTCTTTTCACGCCCTTTTATCCTTTTCATCATGGCAGCGCATTTAAGAGTATTGGGCAACACAGCGGCTCTTCAGACTCCCACAAGCTCGCTATTTGAGGTGGAGTCCACTAACATCTGTGGACTCCATGCGAACCTCAACGCCGTCCACCAACACCTTGAGACGGCGAAACCAGATATGCTCTTCCTCACGGAGACACAAATAGGCCGCCCTGATGACACGACCTACTTGCTTTACCCCGGCTATGTTATCGAGGAAAATTTCCGTGCAAAAGCCGGGGTGTGCGTGTTTGTTAGGGCGGATGTTTGTTGTCGCCGTTTGCGCTGCGTTGAGGACCCATCCTTTTCAACCCTATGGGTACACGTAGACCATGGCTCTACGAGTCAGATCTATGTGTGCCTCTACCGTTCCCATACAGGAGATGCTGAGACAACTCGACTCTTTGAATATCTGAGTCAGGCGGCAGATGATGCGCAGGAACGGTTTCCGAACGCCGAAGTGGTATTTTTGGGGGACTTTAACGCCCACCACGAAACCTGGTTGGGCTCCGCCAAAACAGACCATGCGGGAAGAGCCGCCCATGCATTTGCTCTGGCGCATGGCCTGACCCAATTGGTACACGAGATCACTAGAATACCAAGAAGGTCGGGCCTAGCACCCTCTCTGCTAGACCTTCTGCTGACGAGTCACCCAGACCTGTACAGTGTTTCGGTACAAGCCGCTTTAGGCAATTCCGACCACTGCCTGGTCTGCTCCAAGGTGCCAATTATAGCGCCCTCACGACCCGTGCAGGGGAAGCGGCGTCTCTGGCACTACTCGTCAGCAGATTGGGATGGGCTGCGCAACTATTTTGCGTCCATCCCGTGGGTTGAACGCTGCTTTGAAGGTAAGAAACCCTCAGATTGTGCTACTGCTGTTGCCGGTGAGATCAGTCTGGGTATGGAATACTATATCCCATACACTGATGTAACCGGTGCCCGAGGAGTGCGCCCTTGGTTCGGGCGCGAGTGTGCGAGGGCTGTTGACCAAAAGCAGTCCGCGTATCGCGCTTGGGTAAGGGCGCGTGCCACGCACGATCCCAATGTGGGCCACTTCAAGGCGGCGTACAACAGAGCCACAAAGGACTGCAAGAGGGCTTACGTCAGAGCGGATGCCCTGCGCATTGCACGGCTTGGTCAAGAGCTAGTGGCACATCCCACGGGCAGCCGTGGATACTGGCGACTGGCCAAAGCCTTGCAGGCCAACTTCTGTCAGCCTTCGCTGCCACCGCAGCGCTACCCTGATGGATCCCTGGCCCATGGACCGCAAGAGAAAGCCAATATGCTAGTAAATCTCTTTGCGGTCAATTCCCTAGTCGATGATTGCGGTATACAGCCGCCGACACTACCCAATGGTGACCACGTAATGCCTGAAATACGTATCAGGCAATGCGATGTCCGTGCGGTGCTTCAATCACTCGATGTCCGGAAAGCCAGTGGCCCGGATGGTATTCCAGCGGTGGTCTTACAAAAATGTGCAGCGGAGTTGTCTCCGATGCTTACGCGGCTGTACCGACTGTCCTACAGCTCGGGTACAGTGCCTTCGGCTTGGAAAGAGGCGAATGTACAGCCGATCCCCAAGAAGGGGGATCGCTCAGAGCCAGCCAACTATCGACCCATAGCCCTCACCTCAGTGCTGTGCAAGGTCTTCGAGCACATCATTAACAAACAGCTCATGCGTCACCTAGAGGATCACTCCTTAATTATTGACCGGCAATATGGCTTCAGGCCGAAACGGTCAACGGGAGATCTTCTAGCATACGTTACCCATCTTTGGGGTGAGGCTATGGACAAGCACGGCGAATCACTGGCAATTATTCTTGATATCGCCAAAGCTTTCGATAGAGTCTGGCACAAATCGCTTCTCTCCAAGCTACCAGCCTTTGGTCTGCCTCCTAGACTGTGCAACTGGATTGCTAGTTTTCTGCGGGAGCGCCGTATCCGCGTCCTCTGTGATGGACGGGCTTCGGAGTTCTTGCAAATAAATGCTGGCGTACCGCAGGGGTCTGTATTATCTCCCGCTCTCTTTTTTCTGCATATCAACGACATGCTGTCCACCGGCAGCATACATTGCTATGCAGACGATAGCACCTTACACGGGAGTTATCACGGACAACCTGTGGCCAAACAGTCTGATATCGTGGAAAAAAGACAGCTTCTTGTCACTGAACTGGACCGGATCTTGAATCACATTTCTCAATGGGGCTCTGAGAACATGGTCGAGTTCAATGCCAAGAAGACGCAGACTTGTGCGTTCACAGCAAAGGTATCTTCTTTCCTTCCCCTTCCCACTCTTCAGAGCACGCCACTGCCACTGCAGGACAATCTCAATATCCTAGGCATGGATATTCGCTGCAGACTGAATAACAGAAATTACATCGAGAGCATCATCAAAACAGCCTCGCGGAAACTCGGACTCCTAAACAAAGTGAGACGTTTTTTCACGCCGGAGCAGCGGTGTCTTCTCTATAAGACACAAATTCGCTCCTGCGTGGAATACTGCTCGCATCTCTGGGATGGCTCCGCGAAATACCTACTAGATGCTCTCGACAGGTTGCAGCGACGCGCGGTCCGAATTATTGGGAACCCTGAGGTCACGAACACCCTCGAGCCTTTGCAGATGCGTAGAGATATTGCTTCCTTGGCTGTATTTTACCGTCTCTACCACGGTGAGTGTTCTGAAGAGCTCTTCCAACTAATCCCACCATCTCCTTTCCTACATAGGACAACACGTGCAGGCCTTAGATGTCACCCTCACACTGTGCAGAATATACGAGCAAGAACCAAGCGGTTCGGAGACTCTTTTCTTTGCCGCACCACCAAGACCTGGAATTCATTACCAGCACACGTGTTTCCTTCTTCCTACAGTCCCGGGGCCTTTAAGCGGGGCGTGAAAAAGCATCTGATGAGGCCGCCAAGCTGAGTGTCACCATTGTAGCACTTAGTGTCTGTAATGGTGACCCTCTTTCCTGAGACTTTGCCTTTAGCTTACCATCAGGCGAGGTGAGGTCAAGTTGGCGTGTCCTATATAAAAAAAAAAAAAAAAAAAAGGCAAAGTCTCAGGCAAGAGGGTCACTATTACAAACACTAAGTAATGTTACAATGGTGGCACTCAGCTTGGCAGCCTCATCAGATGCTTTTTCACGCCCCGCTTAAACAACACGTGTGCTGGTAATGAATTCCAGGTCTTGGTGGTGTGGCAAAGAAAATAGTCTCCGAACCGCTTGGTTCTGCTCGTATATTCTGCACAGTGTGAGGGTGACATCTAAGCCCCGCACGTGTTGTCCTATGTAGGAAATCCTGTCCTAAACTATAATCTATCTCTGTACCTTTTATCAAAATCGACTGAATGCGCAACAGATATACAGAGTTTGGATATAGTTCTGTCATTCTCCAAGTGACGTGAACGATTTTTTATCCTTTTTGATATCTCTGGACGCCAAGCGGGCATTTCATCATCGGAATATGTTTACTGTCGAATAGAGAACAGCTCTATCCATTAATGGTGTTTTATGACACCCACAGGAAGAGCTGAGGTTGATTTATTCTTCTACCCCTGGAATTAAGAGACTAAATTATTATAATGGGTAAAACGCCCTGCAATTAGAGAAGAAAGGGATAAATTTACCCCGAGCAGGATAAACCACTGATTAGATTTACGGAAAATGATGATTTAATTTTAAGTCCTCCTAATTATTACCTAGTAATTGTTTTTAGTATAGGAAGCTCGAGAAGTGTGTATGGGCAGAACCTGATGGCGAGCTGCTGTCTCTGCCTACGTCAGAGGGAAAATCTAGCTTTTATGTAGCAATTTAAGACGGTTTGGGTACAAATTTGGTAAATTTAAATTTAATAGCCACTTTGTGGTCGCATCAGCGATATTACGAACGTTGTGCAAAAATTACGTAGGCGTTACAATATAAGTACCTATCAAGTATATTTACTTTCGAGAAATACGTATCTACTATCTACGTAACAAGTAATTATATTATATTTTATCGTATTTTATCAATTTGACAAGGACATGAAAAGCGGAAAACATAAAAGAAGTAACATAACATAACATAAACTCACGCCTATATTCCCGAAGGGGTAGACAAAGGTGCTAGCACCCACATTTTGCCAGTTAACGTTTAGGTCCTAATGTAATAGGTGGCGAGCATATTGCCATTAACCGGACACTTATAAACCTGCGATAAATACACATATAACTTCGAAAATTCATTGGTGTGTGCCATGGTAAAACCTGGGATCGAACCCGAGACCTCGTCTCAGCAGTCCATTACCCATACCACTTTATAGGCTACCGCGGTTTACATTAAAGAAATGGCTTGTAATAACATCATTAAGATGCCATATGGTGCTATTTCCAACTATAAAATAAAAATTGAGAAGTAAATTTAAAAAGTGGAGACAATTGCGAAAGTAACCACGCGCGACATGCAGGTGAACACTGCTTGTGGCCGTTCTCCTAATATATGTCTGTGGTCTAACATGTATCTGACTTTTTAGGTCACAAATTCATCCACACCTTTGCCTAAAACTACGGTGAAGTGTGGGTGTATCCTTACTAGGCCTCGGAATGTTCCAGGGCATCTTCAGCATCCTAGTTTTTTTTTATACCACTTAGGTGGCAGACAAGCACACAGCCCACCTGATGGAAAGTGGTTACCGTGGGCTATGGACGTTTGTAACACCAGAGGAGTCACAGTCGCGCTGCCAACTCTGTAAGTACAGAGTTTCTGTGCCGTCAGTGTAGAAGACAAAGCAGGACAAGCCTGGCTACCCTACTCATCGCTGGGAACACAACACGAAGTTATTATAGCCGCGGTATTCTGTAAGGCGGAGGTACTTCCCCAGTCCAACTGCTCAATTTGGCGGAAATACCGCCGAGTCCTACCTCCTTATCCCATATTATACTTGAAGTAGGCACAACATGTGTGCTACTCATCTTTATTTGCATCATCTTAACATTCACTTCTTAGCCATATCATCTTTCACAGAGTCCATCCATCTCCTCTTAGATCTTCCTCTTCCCTAGTAGCCAACCAGTTTCAAAGTAAATACCTTTCTTACGACACTAGTTTCATCCGTATGCATTATAAGTCCGAACCAGGAGTACAAAGGTTACATATTGCACTTACTTTGCACTTACTTTTGACCATATCCGCTTTTTGACATAAATATGCAACTATCCATAGTTAATAAGGGAAATTACTGACTCCCGTAACACAGTTTTTTACAAAACTAGCTCGGGAGCCAGGGATTTTTATCACATGTGTAAATGTATTTCTGTCAATAAACAATTTTTAATCTAAAAAAAAAAATTGCACAAAATAAACAATAAGTATTATGTTTGGCGTTTGTTTCTTACGAAGTGATGACGTCATCTCATAGTAATTGCTGTCATCTATAGTTTATTGTAAGGAATTATGAGATCTGTGAATCATTTGTCTACGTAATACACAGGTTCATTGAACTTTCCCATTGATGCAGCGCGTACGGTCTTGGCCGCTAAAGGAAATAGAAAGTACCACAGCAATACGGGAAGTGGTGTGGACCGGCGCAAATAAAAATTGGTGCGCTCAAGGCGAAATGTGAGACAATGCACCAAGTTGTTATAGTAACAGGGAGCCAGTAAACTTGAAATACTCGTCTAGAGTTGTATTCAGTATCAAAATAGTCGGGATATTTACTTTATTGTTTTGAATTTAATCTATACTATATAATAATAATATTATAAAGAGGAAATATTTGTATTTTTGTACGTAACGAATAAACTCAAAAAGTACTGGACCGATTTAAATAATTCTTTTTTCATTAGAAAGCTACTTTCTTCGTGAGTAACATAGGCTACTTTTTATCCCGATATTCCCATGGGATCAGGATTTACGCGGGTGAAACCGCGGCGCGGTGCTGGTTATAATATAATTAAATATCCCGATTATTTTGATACTGATGTGAGTGACCATGATAGTTTTAATACCTATATAGAGTTGTATTCTTTTTAACAGATTTGTAACTAGGCACAAAATCTCTGTTCTTACAGGGTCGGCAGCACGGACGTGACTCCACTGGTGTTACACACGTTCATAGGTCATGGTAACAACTTTCCATCAGGTGGGCCGTGTGCTTGTCTGCCACCTAAGATGTATAAAAAAAGTAGTAGTAATAGGTATTCTATTCGCTAGCCTAGTGGTATGGGTCATGGACTGCTGAGACGAGGTCTCGGGTTCGATCCCAGGTTTACCATGGCACACACCAATGGCTTTTCGATGCTTTTCGAAGTTATGTGTGTATTTATCGCAGATTTATAAGTGCCCGGTTAATGGCAATAGGCTCGCCACCTATTACATTGGGACCTAAACATAAACTGGCGAAATGTGGGTGCTAACACCTCTGCCCACCCCTTCGGGGATATAGGCGTGAGTTTATGAGTTTGAGATGATGATGAGGTATTTTGTATACCTTAGAGTTTACGTTAAGTCATCGATCCCAGTTGCCATAGGAACATCTATGGTAGTCGTTACGCGTAGTTGGAGCCCTCAAAAGTCCGACTAATGACTAGTCGGACCTCCACAACCAATTGGCAATCTCGAAGTTCTGTACTTCGACATCGCCAGTTGGTTGTGGAGGTCAGGTGGCAGTTGCTTCATGAATATTATCGAAGTTCAGTCGCATCACAGTTAGACTGGAAAGCTGACCCCCAACTGAGTTGGAATAAGCACAGATTTCCGTGAGAAAATGGCTCAGAGAATAATGAGTACAAAATAAATTAAAATTATTCCAATTAATTGGCAGACACTCTAAAAAGTTATCGAATAATACTTTACTATTTATATTTAATAATAATAACATTGTTTATTGTCTCAGAAATTTATGTTACAATAAAAGTCTTAGAACCAGGCGTATCAATATTCAACAAGAGGTACTGTTACTGGCTTCCAAACTAGGCTAAAGCCTGTGTGTTGGGAGAGACAGTGCTCTCTCGGTATCTATCACATAATAAGCTACTATTTTGTGAAACGTGTGTCAGATACATACTGAAGGCAAGATAAAACAATATATTACAATATTTGTTATTCAATTAGGTCACAGAGAATCAAAGGCACATAAAGAGCACATATGAACGTCAAAATTTTACAATTATGTCAAGAAGTATTATACAAATATTAAATAAGGTAGATAAACTATTGAAAAATGTGTCTTTCGCTCTGGTTCGGTAGGGTCTACTGATAAGAAGCAAGAAATTCAGATAACTAGGTATATATTAGAGTTTTGTTTACAATTTCTATTGCACTAGCAAGCAGGAGATTAGGATGACCAAGCATTTTTATCATTAAGATATTCGTATACTTTATAATAACCTTCATTTATTAAACACTTTTCACTTCTATTTTACACAATACCATGCCTTAAATGTTCTAATATCCCTAACGGCCCACATCGTTATTTATGTCACTAGTCTTACTAATTACTATATTTTATATTTATTTTCTCATCTAATTAATATGAAGATAACGAAAGCAATCTCACGACGGGTCTTTGGGTAGGGCAGTATAATACGTGCATCGCAACAAACGGCAGCTACAACTCAGTTGCAAGAGTGGCATAATAATGCAGGCCTCTCCTAAAATGTTGCAATTGTGGCATACTTTTTTTAAAGATATTCTTTTCTCGTTGCTACGAATAATGTATCTTACATACATTATTCCTAGTCACGTTGTAACCGTAATTACGAATATTCCCTTTTTAGTAACAATTTTATAAACCTCTGCTTTTCAACTACGTTAAATTGCTGGCGTTTTTTTATACCACTTAGGTGGCAGACAAGCACACGGCCCACCTGATAGAAAGTGGTTACCGTGGCCTATGGACGTGTGCAAAATCAAGGGAGTCATGCTCACGCTGCCAACCCTGAAAGTGCAGAAAGTTTCTGTGTCGCCAGAGTAAAAGACGAAGCAGGACAAGCTTTTGGTCTTCCCACTGACAGCACAAAAACTGTCCAGTGAGCTCTGGCTAATCTACTCACCGCCGGGCCACAAGGTTATTATGGCCAGGATTCGAACCTCGATCGTAAGGTCGAGGCATTAACCATTAAGCTACCGATGTTGGAATTAGGTAAGCCATATAAGTTCTCGTTTTAATTAATAAGTATTTACTTAATTAATATATTTTTCATGTGGAACTCCATTTCCATTATTTACTTAACACCTGCCTGGTCCCGCGTGGTGATCCATGGCAATTGAAGAAAGAGTTCTCCTCTAATACAAAAAAGAAGTAAAATTAATTTAGGTACATCACACCGTAAGAAACCGAAGCGCGACGATAGTTTTCATCAAAGTAAAACTAATCTATCAAAACATTGCCTAAGACCCCAAGGGCTCCTCCATAGCAGAAGACATCACACAAAAATATACGAATACTTTGTGATTCAAAAGCCAAGGTCTATTACCTCATGCTCCTACAGCGATGGTGAGCTTATGGGAAAGGTGGCGACACAATCTTGGTTAAAAGTCTCAATCAATTCAGTAAATAATCCACGTGAACAGGTACAAATGTTTGGCTAAACTGCTAGTCTTATATTTTTCTCGTAGGTGGGGGAGTATGATAATAATATAAAAATAAGGCTAGTTTATTCATTTATTTATTTAGGACAGCCATTGGTTTAATACAACAATACAAATACACTTTCATATATACACTTGGGATACTTTTTGGTCGCTTAACCTTTTAAGGCAGCCATTGCATGTTCGATTTGTTGGTCGAGTACAATTTTAAAATCGGCATTTATAAAAAACAAAAACAAAAACTAATTTAATCATTATTATAAACGAATATTACAAAAATTACAAAAAAAATAAAAAATATAAGCATTAATTAATTTGTCACAATTTGCCATTAAGTCGTAATGTCCATATTTACACTACATATTTTCATTATATATCTATTTTATTACTTTTTTATAATAAAATTGTAAATTGGAAATGTTTGTTCGCAATGAACGCAAACTCTACTAAATAGATTATGATGCAGTTTGTTTGATTGCAATAGGCAATAAAAACGAAGAAATTTAAACAGTATAAAACACCAAATCTAGGTTTCGGCTTAGATAGTTTGATGTTAAATAGTCAATGTGATTTTGAATTATTAATAATAATAATAATACGGCTTTAACGTACAACAATAAGAGACATAAAATGTGACAGGACACGTATAGATGGCAGCCTTATGGCAATCTCTTCCTGGCAACCATAGGATCACAGATAATATAATATAATCCTTATAATAGGATGGAGACAAATTTAGGAGAAGAATGTTTCAGGGCAGTTTGGTGTACTTTAATACTATATAAGAAAAGAAAACAATATTTTCAACACGAGCAAAGACTGAGCATACTTGACAGTCACTGGTAGAGCATTCCACAATCGAGCTGCTTGAACTGGAAAGGATTTATCGGCAAAATTAGTGGAATGGCTCGGCATTTTTAATTTTAGACCTCGAGTGAGTGTTGTGTAAGAATTCAAATCGCTGTACGACGGTATTCCTGTCCCGATTGAACAGTCTGATTGGGGAAGTACCAGAATACCACGGCTATAATAACCTCGTGTTGTGTTCCCGGCGGTGAGTACGGTAGCCAGAGCTCACTGAAGAGTTTTTGTGCTGTCAGAGGGACGACTAAAGGTTTGTCCTAATTGTGTTTTTTGCACTGACGGCACAGAAACTTTCTATTCCCACAGGGTCGGTAGCACGGGTGTGACTCCTCTAGTGTTGCACACGTTCATAGGTCAAGGTAACCACTTTCCATCAGGTGGGCCATGCTTGTCTGTCAGCTAAGTTGTGTAAAAAAGGTATATTATAATTCAAAGCTTGTAAAATATTTCAACTTAGAGAAAGACTCAAGTTTAATCGTATTTAGCAAGAAAAAGCAATAAAATAATTTTGATAAAACCTTTTTTATTATTTCAAGAAAACACGCCAATATCTATTATGATAGTCTAGTGATAAAGTATCTTGTAAATGTAAATATTTTGACAAAGAATAATTCAAAATCTCATGCTATCTCATACATGCGCGTGCACATTCGGCAGCCTGATAGAGATAGCAAACTTGAAAGCACCTATATAGGTACGCTTTCTAATGAGAATAATATTCTCTTAATAATAATTAATTAATAATAATAATAATATAATTTACTTTAATAAGGTGGAATCTCAATTATTTTGGTAATTATTATATTCAATTTATATTTATATTCAATTGGTCAAAACCACGTTCAAAAACATAAACAGACAACATACATACAATCACGCCTTTATCTCCGCAGGGTTAGGCAGTGGAGAATTAACACCTACATTTCACCAATCATGGTATTCGGTCCCACGTTTTTTTACCACTTAGGTGGCAGACAAGCACACGGCCCAACTGATGGAAAGTGGTAATAGAGGTGAACCTATTACCGTATTCCGGGCACTATTGTTGACTCGAGCCATGTATTTGAAGCTGTGTCTGGGCAGTATATATCTGTCTGATGTTAAACAGCCCTATCCCTTAGTCGCCTTATATACGACACCGCATGGGAAGAGATGGGGTGACCGCAATTCTATTCTGCCGGAAACCAAGCAGACAAGAATGGAAGTGTTTTTTTAAATATCACCAAGTAGATACAGCCAGGCACAATTATTTTAAAATTTTATAATGGTACAGAAAATGTTTACATATCAATCAATGATCAATTAGCCCATCACATTCTACTGCTGGGCATAGGCCTCAACCAATGTGCGCCATTTTATCCGATTCCCTACCTTCCGCATCTAGTCTGTCCCAGCCACCTTTTTCAGGTCGTCCTTCCATCTGGCTAGGGGGAGTTCTACTTATAGCCATGTTGACATTCGTGGGAAATAATGAATAATTCTCGTTAACGAGCTATGGAGAGGGCTATGCTCGGTATTTCCTTACGTGATCGCGTCAGAAATGATAATATCCGTAGGAGAACAAAAGTAACCGACGTAGCCCAGCGGATTAGCTCGTTGAAGTGGTAATGGGCGGGACACATAGCGCGCAGAACAGATGGCCGATGGAGCAAAAAAGTTCTGGAATGGCGACCGCGTACGGGCAAACGTAGCGTAGGACGCCCAACGGCCAGGTGGAAGGACGACCTCATGAAGGTCGCCGGGAAGCACTCTGGAAGTCTGTGGGAGAGGCCTATGTTCAGCAGTGGACTATTTGTGGCTGACATGATGATGATGAATGAATAATGAAATGTTATATGTTCTATTAACTACTGCATTGTCTTCGATTTTTTCAAGTAATCAAATTTCACATAAGAAATTTGTATTCATAATGTGAAATAACAAATTGGATTCTCAATAATTTGAAACGTTTCAGTATTCAGGGTGCGAATATGGAAAGTATGGCACTAGTAACGACATCACTTGCTATGGACATGCCTTCTTAATTTATTAATGAATTAACGGTTGGAAAAAAGAGCACTTTTATATTATTTATACTGTTGATTGATGATACTTGGTGGAACTTATTGCTACACATATTGACAAGACACTTGTACTTTTCCACAGTATTTTTTATGTATTATTGATATTACCTGACAGATCTAATAACTAATATTGAGAAAACACTTCTACTTTTCCACAGTATTTTTACAGGTATAATAACATCAAAATATAATATTATTTATTATATATATTATAAATGATAAGCACTGTGGAAAAGTATAAGTATGTTCTCTATATGTGTGGAGAACGTTTATGCATCATCTGATGAGGCCGCCAGGTCACCTTTATTGAGACTTTACCTTTAGCTTAACATCAGGGGAGGTGAAGTCAAATTGGCGTGTCCTAGACTAAAAAAAATGACAATGGAAATGAATACCTAGTTCCTTCGTACTTAGAGAGGAAGGTGTGGTATTATTCGGGGGACGCATTTGGTGTGATAAAATATCAGATCTGATTTTCGTGTTATGACGTAGAAACATAATTTTATTTTTTATCGATCATGTGTACACAAGGCCAAGATAGTAAGTAAGCACTTTTACATGGAAATGGGTGTATTCTTTTCGTTGACGTGCGTGGGAGCTGTTTCAATCAGGTGGCGGTTAAAAATATATGACTGTATAATCAAAAATCCGACTGTTTCTGAAAATGTAGAAAAATGTTTGATGGCACCGCGTGCCATGATTTGCAGCATTGTAACGCATAAATAAGTACATATGCGAACAATATTTTATTAATAGAATCAAAGAATCAAAGAATCAATTTCATTTATTCAGTTTAGGCACATAAAGAGCACATATGAACGTCAAAATTTTACAATTATGTATGTCAAGAAATAATATAAAAATATTAAATAATGTAAAAATAAATCATTGGAAAATGATTCTTTCGCTGGTTCGGTAGATTAGTTCTACTGAGAAGATACTAGCAAGAAACTCAGCGAACTACATTAGAACTAGATTATTTTTCTTTTTTTAATTTGTATTGGTTTACAATTTATTTTGTGCGAGCAAGCAAGAGACTTATGTTGACCACGCATTAACATCATTAAGGTACTCATCCACTTTATAGTTTATCGACCTTTACTCATTAAAGTTTTTTTCACTTCTATTTTAAATTTATTTATTGGCATATTAATCAAGTCCTGACGAATTTTATTAAATATTTTCATGCAGCTGCCTACAAATGAATCACCAACCTTGTGAAGCCTAAGTTTTGGTACAACTAGTTTATTTTTATTTCTCGTATTAAAATTGTATACATCAGATAGTTTTTCGAAAATATTTAGGTTTTTTCGTACATATATTTTAAGTATACAAATTATTTGCAAAACAATATTATATGCATATATAGTTACATATAAGATACGCGCGAAAAACATGACCTTTCTTTGGCAGTCGGGTAAAAAACACAGCCGTGTTAAGTAGTTTTGATTGTTGACCTCGAGAGTCGAAAGTACCTTTTTTCAAAAAAGGAGGTAATTAGATCAGAAAATCTTAACGCTCAAGATGATATGATAATAACATTTATCTTAATCTATTATACACACAGATACATAAATTAAAATAATTATTCTAAGTCGCATCGCAAAGCGTCATATAAACCACATATCAAATTCTGTCCTTATAATTGCGGTAAAGACCTAATTCTTTACCGAAATTTTCTTACAGATTCATGAGTTCGTTATTCCTGTAATATTAAATTACAGGAATAACAGCTATTTCCATTGTTTATATTTTGTTTGAAAGTTGTTTTCAAGATTTTACAACTCTGTATAAAATTTTGTTTGTATTGGCCGCGTGATAGATTAAATTCGATCTAAAAAAACAGTACTTCCTAAATACTATCCATTTTGATGATAAATTTCGTATTACTTTTTTACAGCCGTCACTTTTCAAAAATATAATAAAAGTGTCTGACCACCCATCTCTTCCCATGCGGTGTCGAACAAGGTGACTAAGGGATAGGGCTGTTTAACATCAGACAGATATACAGCCCAGACTCAACTTAACGACAGTGCCCGGAAGGTGCCAGCCGGGGTGCGAGGGATAATATATATACCTATCAGATAATCTCACCTCCGGCAACCTGCAGCCCTCATAGTCGACGTGCGTATTAGTCGACTCAAGTCCGACATAACCTCCCCCTCCGGCCCCGGTGGTGGGAGTACCCGTAGAGATTTTGAGCACATTAAAATAAACGTTCCCGAAAGATAGCAATAGGCTCACCCCTTATTACGTTGGACCGAATTCAATGATTGGTGAAATGTGGCTGTTAATTCACCTCTGCCTAACCGTCCGGAGTTAAAGGCGTGATTATATGTATGTATATGACATATTTCAAGTACTTTTTAAAATATATAAACGTACAAAATATATCTTCTAATGGCAGGTCGTGTGTTTGTTTGCCACCTAAGTAATATAAAAAGATACTATGCGTGTGAATAGACTGATATATTATACTATATGTGTTAATATACCGCCGGTATTCAACGGATGTTACGTGAAAAACAACCAAGCGGAACGATTTTCCGACGTTTTTGTGTAATGCAATCATTATCATTATTAACTTGGAACTAGAATCATACTTTCCAAATAGATTTTATAATAAAAAAATCATTGATTGTCAATCGCCCAGATTTTCATTAAAGATATAGGCAGCAATGGATAGGTAATCAATTGAGCGATTGGTGGCATTGACAATGAGAAGCACTTTCGATCTCATTGGTAGCGAGCAAAAGCTTCATTGCGGACCAGTGCATGTGCGTTTTCATTAACCCACGACAGTCTATGCCTGATCGAGAAATATGGCAAACAAATTCTCATGATTACGTGTATACATACATATAATCACGCCTTTATCCCCGGAGGGTTAGGCAGAGGTGAATTAACACCCATATTTAACTAATCATTGTATTCGGTCCCACGTAACAGGGGGTGAGCTTATTGCCGTTTTCCGGGGACTATTGTTGACTCGAGTCATTTCTTTGAGGGTGAGTCTGAGTTATATATATATATATATATATCTGTCTGATGTTAGTCGCCTTGTACGAAACCGCATGGGAAGAGATGGGGTGGCCCTAATTCTACTCTGACGGGAACCACGCGACATAATAATGTCCAAATTTGATAAAGATTTCACAAAAACCTCTTTTATTTAATTGATTTGATAGTCCTGGTCGTATCTGAGTTTCTCATCTCGAGATAAAAAAAAATCACAATCAAAAAAAATAAATCAAGCCTATCGCAATCCACTGCTGGACAAGGCCTCTCCCGATGTTGGGAGGCTTTGGCCTACTGTTTCCACGCTGGCCAGACGGGTTGGTACAGGGTTTTATTTCGAGTTTTCCTTCTCTCGCAGTGATATCGTCTGCATATTTTTCCTTTAGACGCCGGTGATACTTGTATTCTTTCTCCGTCACCACACGGAAAGAGAACACTGAAAAATCACATCAATTGAATATTAGGTCAAAGTTGGAAATGAATTCCAATAATAAAATAATTTATTATATATAAATTTTATATTAATTAGTTTTTTTTTTTATATTTTTTTTTATATTATTATATATATATATATATATATTATTAAAAAAAAATATTATATATTATATATAAAATAATATAAAATAACTATTTTTGTTTAAGTTAACATTAATTTTGAATCAATGATTGAAGTATGGTCGTTCACATTGCCATTGGTTTTTCAAGGGAACAAGGAAAGTTAAATTTGACTGAAAACTGTGTACGTACGATTCTCGGTACCATTTATAACTTTAAAAAATAATGCACCAAGTAAGTATTAGGTACTTTGGATTTAAAGAACATCTCTTACTACTTAGTAGAGTTATACAGGTACAACATACATACATACATAAAATCACGCCTGTTTCCCATAGGGGTAAGCAGAGATCACGGCTCTCCTTTTGCTACGATACTACTCTCGCTTCATTCACTCTCATTACATTTTTCTTGCATGCTGGTCCGTTTAGGGTACTCCTGACCTGCCCCTTTTCTAAAACTTCCCCGATTTGGTCCATGTATGTGCGGTGTTCCCCTTCCGACGGTACCATCCACACTCGCCTCATACACCTGTTTCGTTAGTCTTCTTTCATTCATTCTCTCAACATGACCGAACCATCTCAACATTCCTCTCTCAATTCTCATCACTACATCTGCTATCACTCCACATCGCTCTCTTATCACGCTATTTCTCACAGTACCATTTATGTACCTACCGAGTATTTTATCGTGCCGTACGTTAACTCAAAGCAAAGCAAGCAAAGGTTTGATGTTACAATGGAAAGTAGCGCTGATAGCGAGCACGTACTATGAAGACGTTCAGTCGCCGCTCGACTCGCTAACAGAACACAGGGACCAGGCCGTTGAGATCCAGGCCATAGATATCCAGGCCGCAGAGATCCAGTTCAGTTATTGTTTAATTTCAGTGAAAAGTGAGAATACAATTAAATAAAGGATTGTAACTTGAGCTGAGATAAGAGGTACGTACACATAAGTGGTTTATGTTATTTTTTTAAATTTCTGTTGTCCTACGGAGTTAGTCCAAAGCTATTCGAAACATAGGGCAAGTAAATTGGAAGGCATCTCTGCCTTCCAATTAAGGCATACACCTTCTCATTTATTTACAAAAAAATAATAATTCTAGAATGCGGACAAACGATAAGCTAGTTAAGTTATGCTTACTAAATTGGTCTAGATAATGGCGTGTAGGATCTCAAAATTATTAAAAAAAAGTTTTATTAGCAAAAATAAGCTAAAATTAATGTCTAAAATTATGGCGCGATTTTTTTCACATTTCTTATCAATTTTATTTATCAGACTAACTATCTCTATAAAATATAAAGGGGTAATTTTATAATAAATTGCCTGAATCGGTTCTTGGTATGCCTGACAATAAATTAAAAAAAATGCGGGCTACCTTATGTAAAAAAGAATACTGTACAAATGATTATCTTAAAGACAAAAATGTGTCGCTTGAGCATGGCGCAGGCTCCTCCTAAAAGGCTATAGCGATATTTTAACATAACATAACGTAAACTCACGCCCCCGAAGGGATAGGCAGAGGTGCTAGCACCCACATTTCGCCATTTTATGTTTAGGTCCCAATATAATAGGTGGCGAGCCTATTGCCATTAACCGAGCACTTATAAACCTGCGATAAATACACACATAACTTCGAAAAGTATCGAAAAGTCATTGGTGTGTGTCATGGTAAGACCTGGGATCGATTCCGAGACCTCGTCTCAGCAGTCCATTACCCATACCACTAGGCTACCGCAATATTAACTATTTTATGCTAGCGATATTTTTAGCATTCTACAATTATTTTAACTTTTAACTTATTATAATTATTTTATTATAAGCTTTTTTAGGTATATATCCGTATCGTACGTAGGTACTTTTTACTTCATGTACTTACTTAAAATATTTCAAACATAGTACATAATGTTTATATTAATTCTCTTGGCGACGACGAAACTAAATACATACACAAATTATGAATATCAGATTTATAATTTGTGTACGTATTTAGTATTGTTCTCATGGAAGTGATGTAAATCTATATATTTTTAATTATCTTGACACGAGACAAAAATGTACATTCGTCCATATTTACAGGCCCCTCTTCCCCACTGGGCACTATGGGCACGTGCCCAGGGCCCCGCGATCGAATGGGGCCCCCTAGTTCCTGCCAGATTACCAAATGATAACCGATATTTAGGTATTACCGAAAAACATTAATTTTGAAAAATCTGATGATAATGACTTACTACAATACCTACGCTTATTATATTAGCTTTAGTTTGCCGCATGCCTTGTACAACATAGCTTGAACTTTTTGACAGATGGGTCAGTGATGGGAAACAGAAAATATCTATTGGTGTAAAAAATGTGTTGGCTAAATATGTGGCTGTATGTATGTTTTAAACTATTCAAAATAAATAAATTCATTCGTCAATCAATTTTATTGCACTAGACATAAAAACATTGGGTAGGTACCATTGTTTTCAGTTTTTCTATTTAAATTTTACTTCGAAGCAATAAAAACCACTTAAGACTTTCGGAAAATGCTTGAGTCCTTAACAGGTACTCTTATGTTGTGTGTCTATTCTTATGATTATTATCAATTTTTAATATTATTAAAATAAGAAAATATTGTTCGTCGTTGCAAAGTTATATCGATTTCAGATTTGACATCCGTCAAAAAGAAAGATCAAACTAATAAATAAACAGGGTATAAGTACTCCACTCTCTCTCAAAAATGAGTTTTTCCGATATTAGTATATTTAGGTTAATTTAAATACCTATATGTAAGTATAAGAATACAATTAAAAGAAAAAATATTAAATTAAAAAAAGAAGAATTATTTGATGCGGTGTGGTTTATGTCTTTAAGAAACCTATTCGAACGTCATTCGTAATACCAAAGACAAAAAAGGGGAATTCCCGACTCCCGATCGTCGTTTGACTTGACGAACGGGAATTCCCTTCAAGTATTTGTCTGCGATGTTGTGGCGTTTGTTTTGTTTGTAGTTGTTAGTTTGTTACTGACTGTGCTTGAGCTCTGACAAAAAAATAGTATTGTTTGATTAAATCGTCGTTTGTCTGTTTTGTGTTAGCGAATATTTTCGTTATAAAATTAATTAAATACTGAATTATAATATAAAATGTCGAAACGGTCATATCCTAGTGGATCTGAAAAAAGGAAAAAATCTCTACATCAGAAAGAAGTAATTGAAAAGTTACCAAAATTAACATCATATTTTACTACTACTACTGGAGAAACTTCTGTAAGTAGCAATCAACTCATAAATGTTCCACATGATGACTCAGCTCAATTACAAATTGCGGGAATTTCTAAACCTTCATGTTCCAATTTTGAAAAAGAGATTGAATCAGAAAGCGACTATTCCTACGACGAAAGTGCAACGACTTCAGTAACTTCACTAAAACCGACAACTCCAACTGTGTCAATTGAACAGCAGTTTTCCAACACAGAAGAATTAATATCGCACGATCCCGCCGATTATTTTCACGAAAAGTTTGTTGAAATAAATCGCGAAATTTTAATTCGTAAGGGACCAGTATATTTTCAAAATAAAGATTCTGACTTTTCCGAGGCACCAGAACCTACAAAGATGGTAATAAATTAGTGACGAGATATTTCAACAAAGCATTATTTATTCGCAAATTAAAGAACAATGAAAGCGTCGAAAGAAAATGGTTGCTGTATTCGCCTTCCAAATGCTCTGTATTTGGTTTTCATGCTGCTTATTTAACCCAACTGATGTTAATCTTTGCTCTCGGAATGGATGTAATGATTGGAAGCATATTAATCACATAATTTTAACACATGAAAATAGCCCAGCGCATAAGCAATCTATGATGACTTATCTGGCACGAAGTAAAGCGGTTGGTAGAGTAGATATAGAGTTATTATCTCAACATCAAAAGGAAGTGGATTACTGGAGAAACGTACTTAAACGGATTGTAGCTGTTGTAAAATTGTTGGCATCGAGAGGGCTTCCATTTCGCGGCGACAATGAAATCCTAGGATCTCCAAACAATGGAAATTATTTGGGTTGTGTGGAATTATTGAGTGAATTTGATCCATTTCTTGCAGATCACTTAAAAAAATTTGGGAATCCTGGAAAGGGTAACATTTCTTATTTATCAGCAAATATCTGTAATGAGTTTATTGAAGTAATGGGAAAACAGGTTCTAAAAAAAATTATAAATGAAGTTAAATCAGCAAAATATTTTTCCATAAGCGTTGACAGTACGCCCGATCTGTCTCATATTGACCAGCTAACTTTCATCATTCGATACGTAAAAGACTGTGTTCCTGTTGAAAGGTTTTTGAAATTTATACCTATTAAAGAGCATAAATCTAAGTATTTAGCGGAGACCATCTTAAATTTTTTAGAGATACATGATATTCCCATAAAAGATTGCAGAGGACAAAGCTACGACAATGCTTCAAATATGTCGGGAAAGTATAGTGGTCTACAAACAAGAATCAAGGAAAAATGTGAATTTGCCACCTTTATACCATGTGCAGGACATTCACTAAACTTGGTAGGTGTCCATGCTGCTGGGTGTGTATCGGAGGCATCACAGTTTTTTGAAATAGTTCAGAAAGTGTACAACTTTTTTTCGGGCTCTACCCACAGATGGAATATATTAACAGAACATTTAGGTTCAAAAAAAGTTGTTAAGAGTCTTTCACAAACCAGATGGTCAGCCCGAGCTGATGCAGTAAGTGCTTTGCATGGGGGTTATAAAAGAATATTAGAAGCTTTAATCACCATCGCAAACGATACTGAAAAGGCACGAGAAACAAGAGACGAAGCCCTTAGTCTGTCTAGAAAAATGGGAAATCTAGAATTTGTTATACTGACGGAAATCTGGAGCACCATATTGGAAAGAATAGACAAAACAAGTAATTATCTTCAGAAAGAAACAATAACACTGGACGTTGCAACCAATTTGTTGACTTCACTTTATGATTTTATTACTAACCTCAGGGATAAATTTGATAACTTCGAATCATCTGCCAAAGAAAATAACCCAGAATCTGACTACAAAGATCTATCTCAAAGAACAAGACGTAGAAGCTCACGGCTGATTTTTTTTGATGGCTCTGCGCCATCAGTCCAATTGAATGGAAAAGAGCGATTCAACGTAGAAACCTTTCTCCCAATAATCGATACCTTGAGTGTTCATCTAAAACAGCGACAAAGTTCATATGAGACCGTCAGTCAACGTTTTAGTTTATTTTTTCACTTAAAAACTCTGAATTCCGAAGAGATACGACAAGGATGCAAAGAATTTTCTCAAATCTATCACGAAGATGTAAATGAAAAAGAGTTAGAAATAGAATGTCAACATTTAAAAGAATACTTAAAAAATGTTCAGAGTGAAAATGAAGCATCTAACAGTGTACAGGAAGTATATAATCTATTAAAGCAAAACAAAATTGAAGACACATTTCCTAACGTAGAAATTGCATTGAGAATATTTTTAAGTATGATGGTAACTAACTGCAGCGGAGAACGCTCCTTCTCCAAATTGAAACGAATAAAAAATGAATTAAGAAGTACAATGCTTCAAGAGAGATTAACTAGTTTGTCGCTGATGTTCATAGAATGTGATATTCTCAATACCATAGATTTTGAAGATGTGATTAACGATTTTGCTCATCTTAAATCTAGTCTAGTAGATTGCAAAGGTACCCCTTTGCAATCAACATTTCACTGGTGGTAGAAACTTGGTGGCACAAATTTGTCTCAAGTTTCGACCGGGTAGGTACCACCGTGCACTATTGCGAAAAACCCTCCATAGCAATTCAATCTCGGTTGGATTGTGTTCAGGGGTCAGCATGTGCATAGCCGGGCAGAGGTGGTGGTTGTCGCAGCACTAGTGGGACCAGTGGGTCTTGGCGTAGTCTAGTGGGGATGGCGCGGGGCGATGCGCCGAACAGGGAGACCTGTAGAAACGGTGGTGCCGCTGGCCGCCCGCGGTATAGTACAGGGGCCCAACTGGGGTTAACCACCTTGGGAGGCTGCCTCACCAGGCCGCGCATAATCCCGATATGGTTCGTCGTGCCGGTTGGTGACCGGATTTGGGAGCCCGGCGACCATACTCGGGGGGGTACGGGGGCCCTTCCGTTCGGCGCGTCGGCTCTCGCCATGCCTCACATTCATAGATAAAACCAATATCCCGCGCTTTGTCACACGGTGCTGCGGCGGCAATCACTTCTTTTTTCACGCCTTCTCCCACCCAAACTCATGGCAGCGCAATTTACAGAAAAAGGCAACACAGCGGCTCGTCACACTCCCAAAAGCTTGCTATTTGAGGTGGAGTCCACTAACATCTGTGGGCTCCATGCAAACCTCAACGCCGTCCACCAACACCTAGAGACGGCGAAACCTGCCATGTTTTTTCTAACGGAGACGCAAATACACCGCCCTGACGACACGACCTACTTGCTCTACCCTGGCTATGTTCTTGAGGAAAGTTTTCGTGCAAAAGCCGGGGTGTGCGTGTTTGTTAGGGCGGATGTTTGCTGTCGCCGTTTGCGCTGCCTAGAGGACCCATCCTTCTCCGTCCTTTGGGTACACGTAGACCATGGCCCTACGAGTCAGATCTATGTGTGCCTCTACCGTTCCCATACAGGAGATGCTGAGACAACTCGACTCTTTGAATATCTGAGTCAGGCGGCAGATGATGCGCAGGAGCGATTGCCGAATGCCGAAATGGTATTTTTGGGGGATTTTAACGCCCACCACGAGATCTGGTTGGGCTCCTCCAAAACAGACCATGCGGGAAGAGCCGCCCACGCATTTGCTCTGGCGCACGGCCCCGACCCAATTGGTGCACGAGGTCACTAGGATACCAAGAAGGTCGGGCCAAGCACCTTCTCTGCTAGACCTTCTGCTGACGAGTGATCCGGACCGGTACAGTGTATCGGTGCGAGCCGCGTTAGGCAACTCTGACCACTGCCTGGTCTGTTCCACGGTGCCTATTATAGCGCCCCCACGACCCATGCGGGGGAAGCGGCGTCTCTGGCACTACTCGTCAGCGGACTGGGATGGACTTCGTGACTATTTTGCGTCCATCCCGTGGGTTGAGCGCTGCTTTGAAGGTAAGAACCCATCGGATTGTGCTACTGCTGTCGCCGGTGAGATCGGTCTGGGTATGGAATACTATATCTCATACACCGATGTCACCGGTGACCGCGGGGTGCACCCTTGGTTCGGGCGCGAGTGCGCGGAAGCTGTTGAACAAAAAGAGTCTGCGTACCGCGCTTGGGTAAGGGCGCGCGCCACGCGCCATCCCAATCTGGGCCACTTCAAGGCGGCGTACAACAGAGCCACAAAGGTCTGTAGAAGGGCCTATGTCAGAGCGGATGCCCTGCGCATAGCGCGGCTTGGTCAAGAGCTAGTGATGCATCCTACGGGAAGCCGTGGCTACTGGCGACTGGCTAAAGCCGTGCAAGCCAACTTTTGTCAGCCTTCGCTGCCTCCGCTGCGTAACCCTGATGGATCCCTGGCCCATGAGCCGCAAGAGAAGGCAAATCTGCTGGCTAATCTCTTTGCGGCCAACTCCCGAATCGATGATTGTGGTACGCAGCCACCAACACTACCCGACAGTGACCGCGCGATGCCTGATATCCATATCAGGCAACGCGATGTCCGTGCAGTGCTGCAATCACTCGATGTCCGGAAAGCCAGTGGTCCGGATGGTATTCCAGCGGTAGTTTTGAAAAAATGTGCAGCGGAGTTGTCTCCAATGCTTACGCGCCTGTACCGGCTATCCTACAGTTCGGGTACAGTGCCTTTGCCTTGGAAAGAGGCGAATGTTCAGCCGATTCCCAAGAAGGGGGATCGCTCGGAGCCAGCCAACTATCGACCCATAGCCGTCACCTCAGTGCTGTGCAAAGTGTTCGAGCACATAATTAACAAACAGCTCATGCGGCACCTAGAGGATCACTCCTTAATTAATGACCGGCAATATGGCTTCAGACCGAAACGGTCAACGGGTGATCTTCTAGCATACGTTACCCATCTTTGGGGTGAGGCTATGGACAAGCACGGCGAGTCACTGGCAATTAGTCTTGACATCGCCAAAGCTTTCGATAGAGTCTGGCACAAATCGCTTCTTTCTAAGCTACCTGCCTTTGGTCTGCCTTCTAGGCTGTGCAACTGGGTTGCTAGCTTCCTGCAGGGGCGCCGTATTCACGTCCTTTGTGAAAGTATCATCAAAACAGCCTCACGAAAACTCGGAGTCCTGAACAGAGTGAGACGATTTTTCACGCCGGAGCAGCGGTGTCTTCTATACAAGACACAAATTCGCTCCTGTGTGGAGTACTGCTCGCATCTCTGGGATGGTTCAGCAAAGTACTTACTAGATGCTCTCGACAGGTTGCAGCGACGTGCGGTCCGCATCATTGGGAATCCCGAGATCACGAACACCCTAGAACCTTTACAGCTGCGTAGAGATGTTGCGTCCATGGCTGTATTTTACCGTCTGTACCATGGGGAGTGTTCTGATGAGCTCTTCCAATTAGTCCCACCCTCCCCTTTCCTACACAGGACAACGCGTGCAGGTCTTAGATGTCATCCGCACACGGTGCAAAACATCCGATCAAGAACCAAGCGATTCGGAGACTCTTTCCTCTGTCGCACCATTAAGGCCTGGAATTCATTACCAGCTCACGTGTTTCCTTCTTCCTACAGTCCCGGGTCCTTTAAGCGGGGCGTGAAAAAGCATATGATAAGGCCGTCAAGCTGAGTGTCACCATTGTCACACGGTATGTGTAAGTAATGGTGACCCTCTTTTCTGGGATTTTGCCTTCAGCTTACCATCAGGCAAGGCGAAGTCCAATTGACGTGTCCTATATAAAAAAAAAAAAAAAAAAAAAAACATAGAATTAATCTAAGGATTTTATGTTAAGCGAGTTACTTTTGTAGATTATTTTTTATATTTCCTATTTTTTTATAGTTAGTAACTAAATAAAAATAAATTTAGAACCTTGTTTGTCTTTCTTTATCTATTGTAACTAAATAGTGTTTTCTCAAGGTCCTAGGGGCCCCATGATCCTAATGTGCCCAGGGCCTCAAATAGTTTAAAGACGGCCCTGCATATTTAGTCTGAGCTTAAGAAATCACTATCTAAAAGCTAGCGTCTCGATAATGCCGCAGTGGAGTTTGTTTCTAGTTTAGTTTAGTAGAAAGTTTAGTTTTTCTCCACTGGTGCCTAGGAAGCGGTGGTAAACTTAGTTTTAGGCAGAATTTGACGTTAAACAGATGTAGGTAGAATATAGGACACGGCGGTATTTCCGCCCAATTGATTAGTCCGACTGAGGAAGTACCTACATAATACGGCGGCCATAATAACTTCGTATTGTATTCCCAGCGGTGAGAAGGGTAGCCAGAGCTCACTGGAATGTAAAGGCTTATCCTGCTAGTGCGAGGGATATGCGTTTCAACCTCACCTTCGGCAACCAAAACGACCCACAGGTGATGTGCGTTTTAGTCGGTTCGAGTCCGACATAACCTCTTCCACCGGCTCTGGTGAGGAGGTATCCGTGGGGATATTGCGCACGTACAAATAAAAAATAGGCTTATCCTGCTTTGTCTTCTACACAGACGACACGGAAACTCTCTGACACAGTGTCGGCAGCGCGAGTGTGACTCCTCACACACGTCGATAGGCCACTGCAACCACTTTCCATCAGGTGTGCCATGTGGTTGTCTACCACCTAAGTGGTATAAAAAAATAAACGTTACGCTATTTTGAGAAATACATTTGTATTTGGTAGGTAAGTTACGGTTAGCACTTCGTAATCTAAGTCCGGTATGTAATGTTGATATGTTTTTGGTGGCACGTTTAGTCAAAGTAATTCCATTGTTCCCCTATGCGTGTAATAATACAAAACGCGACGCCTGAAAAACCACGCTTTTAAAAGTATTAATCAAGAAAATATCTGGGTTAGCCGTGGTCGTATGCCACTTTTTCCTAGAATGTATTGTTTTGTTAGACTAAGTGGCATACGACCACGGCTATCTATGATATTTTCTTGTTTAATATCTACTTTTTAAAGCGTGAATTTCAGTAGTCGGGATTTAGTTTCAACTTAATTTTTTATTTATATTATTTTCGGGCAAGCAACGACTATTAGTTATATATGTTTGTAATGTGCTAATTAAGCCCTTTTAGATTATACCAAACACAGTATATTTATGTCAAGGTTATTTTTTAACAACAGTGGCCGCGTGGTTACCGGCATAGTAGAATTAGGGCCACCCCATCTCTTCCCATGCGGTGTCGTACAAGGCGACTAAGGGATAGGGCTGTTTAAGATCAGACTCAGATGCATGGCTCGAGTCAACAATAGTGCCCGGAATACGGCAATAGGCTCACCCCCTATTACGTGGGACCGAATACAATTATTGGTGAAATGTGGGTGTTCATTCACCTCTGCCTAACCTTCTAGAGATAAAGGCGTGATTATATGTATGTATGTAGTACTTTATGAACGCTAGAGGGCGCGACATTAGATTCAGTGATTCTAATGATACCTCATTTGTACAGTTCTAATAAGTAATTCAGGAGCTATGAGGGAACAGATGAACCTACATACATACATAGCCTGTCAAAATCATAACCCTCCTTTTGCAGCGCCGTAGTCAGGTAAAAAATTAAAGTGTCTGTTTATAATATTAAAATATCACGTTTCCGGCGGTGAGTAGGGTAGCCAGAGCTCACTGGAGAGTTTTTGTACTGCCAGTGGGAAGACCAAAGCCTTGACCTGTGAGCCTATTGCCGTATTCCAGGCACTATTGTTGACTCGAGCCATGCATCTGAGGCTGAGTCTGGGCTGTATATATCTGTCTGATGTTAAACAGCCCTATCACTTAGTAGCCTTGTATGACACCGCATGTTAAGAGATGTGGTGGCCCTAATTCTGCCGGAAACCACGCGGCAAAATAATGGCTAGTAGAATAGCAGAAAAGAAAACTAATACAATGTTACTCGGGGATGAACAAAAAATTTAGTGCAAATAAGTAAGGGGGAAACCGTGAGTATATGTCTGTATGTACCGTGGGACATTATTGTTGAAGAAATTTAAAAAAAACTCTATTGTTTATGTCAAGTATAGACTGAACCCCTCATTCTTAACACATCTTTAGCTTACCATCAGACGAGATGAACGAGGTTGGCAGATTCAGTGTGACGTCTCTGATGTTGCACACGTTCATAGACACAACAGCCATATTTCATCAGGTCGTGACCTTGTTTGCCACCGATTAGATTAAAAATTACCCTAACGTGACTGTTATAAAAAAATAGGTAAAAAAACTTTTTAAGTTAAACGGTTTTATATTAAACATACATTGCAATGTTTAAGATAAATGTACTAAAAACCAAAAAATAATAAAATAGATACAGTCGTGGGATTTATAAACATATGCATAGACTAGACTAAAATAAAACCGTGGGGCACGTCAATTGTCTACAAATTATCGACTTAATGTGCGATAGAAGAATCGTTTAATTCGTCGTTAGGCAGTTGGCCCGCAGACGGTGAGGAAATTACTTACTATTTTCTTGCTCATGGAAATTCCAATAGTTATACACTCCATGTAAATAAAAGAGAGACAATTGACGTGCCCCACTGTTTTATATTAGTCTAGTCTATGCATATGTTTATAATTCCCACGACTGTATCTATTTTATTATTTTTTGGTTTTTAGTACATTTATCTTAAACATTGCAATGTATGTTTAATATAAAACCGTTTAACTTAAAAAGTTTTTCTACCTATTTTTATTTTCTAGTTTTTAGTTTTTATTTCGCATTCTGTTTAATTCATTTAGTGCTTCATTATTGCAAGGTTTCTTGCCCGTTAGTTTATTGCAGTCCGCTTCCAAGCGGCGGCCATCTTAGATTTCAATTTTGCATAGTAAATTGTATTCTACTTGTTGAGACCTTTCATTTGATACCCATGTTGATGGGATTTATAAAACCTAAGTTATTCGCCATTTTGTAGAGGCCGCCATCTTGGATTTTAATTTTATATAGTACATTGTATTCTACTGGTTGAGCACTTTCATTTGATACCCATATTGATGGGATTGATAAAACCTACGTTATCCGCCATTTTGTAGCGGCCGCCATCTTGGATTTAATTTTTTTATAGTATATTGTATTCTGCTTGTTGAGCCCTTTCATTTGATACCCATATTGATGGGATTAATAAAACATAAATTATCCGCCATTTTGTAGCGGCGGCCATCTTGAATTTATAATGATAATGAATAAACATAATTGTATTGTCACCAAAATCCAAAGTGTATACAAAATTTCAGATTAATCGGTTGACAGGAAGAGGGTGAAATTTGAATTACTAAATTTGACCCAAGAATAAATAATAAAACAAACGGGGTGAGCTAAATAAAACCGTTTAAAAAACAGTAGCAATCCGGGAGTGGTGATAGAAGTGAAAAGTTAATCAATATAATTATGTCTCAATCAATCAATAATCATTTACATACATAGGCCTCTCCCAATGTTGAGAGGCTTGGGCTTACTGTTTCCATACTGTCCAGACAGGTAGGTACAGGGTTTTATTTCGAGTTTTCTCTCGCAGTGATATCGTCTGCGTATTTTGCCGTTAGTCGTCTCTTACAACACCATTACGATGGGGGACTAATATGGGGTTCTTCAAGAGGGTCATCAGAAGGTTTCTTCATGGTCGGTAGCGCGAGTGTGACACCCCTGGTGTTGCATACGTCCATAGGCCACGGTAACCGCTTCCCATCAGGTGGGCCGTGTGCTTGTGTGCCAACGAAGTATTAGTAGTAGTAGTGACTACCCTACTCACCGCCGGGAACACAACACGAGGTTATAATGGCCACATTTTTCTTTTACCCATGTCAATAAATATTCAACGAAAAATAGCTATCACACCTAAAGAAGTTTTCGCGTCATTAAAATTGTGAGTAAAAGTCAAAATGCTTAAACCAAATCGTGAATGAGAAGACTGGTAGAGTGGACTTCAAAGTATAAGGTTTGGATTGAAGGAAGACACGACGATTTCCGTCCAATTGAGCAGTCCGACAGGGGAAGTGCCTCCGCCCTACAGAATACCGCGGCCAGTGAGTACGTTACTAGAATACGGGCCTTAGCCCTGAATCTCAATTTATCTAAGGGCGGATTTTCTTTTTTATACGTGCGCAAAATCCCCACGGATACCTCCCCACCGGAGCCGGTGGAGGAGGTTATGTCGGACTCGAACCGACTAAAACGCACGCCGCCTGTGGGTCGTTTTGGTTGCCGAAGGTGAGGTTGACAGGCATATCCCTCGCACTCCGGCCGACCCAGGGCCATCTCTCACGATCTGGCCCTCTTCTCGGGTGTGGGGACTACAGAGTCCCCTGTGCGCCAGGCGCGTCACCGCCGCGGCCTGCTTCTGCCAGGGTGACAGGCGGCTCCACCTGTCACCCCCAGGCCTGCGCTCATGGGGGGCGGAAGTCGTTCATCGACCTCCGACGCCCGAGTTGCCTTCGTACGCGGGCAGCTTGGCTTGCGATCCTTCGTCGCACCCGCTGCCGCTCCCGGCCCGCCTCCTCCGTGAGCGTGTGCGGCCCTGAGTCCTCGCTCGCGTCGCAGTGATGGCACTCGGACGTTGGCTCTTTCTCCATCCGACGCAGATACTTCCCGCAGCACCCGTGCTCGGTGATCATCTGCGTCAGACGGTACGAGAGGCTGCCGTGTGGCCTCTCTAGCCACTCCCCCATGATGGGCTTCGTCGTCGTAGCTCCCATTCCGCCACCATTTCCCTGTGGAGCCGGGATCTCACGGCCCAAATTCTAAGGACTGATTGACAGATTGTCTATTGTCTATACAATTTATCCTCAGATAAATCGAGATAGAACTGAGTACCAATGGACCTTAGTGTTAATAAATTTATATCGTCGAGTGTACCTATCCATAAGTTTCCAAAATACAATAAATGTAAAAGAATAAAGTTAAAATACATTTACGTAATAGGTGTCAGAGAAAAGTAAACATTAATAGAATGTTAAAAAGTTATGTTACTTTGTTAACATTATATTTTAGTGATAATTTTATAATCACGTCTTCGATGATGATGATGATGATTGAATGATGGGTGACGTTTACTATAAGACTTATAATGTAACTAGCTGATCTAGCAAACGTAGTTCTGTCGTTATAAATTAAAAAATTAAAAAATAAGTCGTGTTAGTTAACCCTATAACTTTAATATACCTTGTAATACATATTTTGATGCAAGCCTTGTCATGTTATGCAAGACTTTATTTCTATCCCTAAGTCCAAAATATACTTTTTCAGTTACTCTGCAAATAGCATTTTAATTTTTAACGGCATTGCTTTAAAGTCTAAAATTGTACATTGACAGTGGTTGTACTTTAACAGAATTATGGCTCTGGGCACCACGTAACATAGCTGGTTAGGTTATTTGTAGTCAAATCTGTTATGAAAAAAACCATTTAGCATCATGGACATGAGTATTTTACGTCTTGATTCCAAGCTCATCAGGTTGTACTCCTTAAATAATTGATGATAGTGAAGTTTAAAACGGTACAATTTATAATTTATTTTACGTAGAAACTTGTTCTGAACAATTTCTATTCTATGTATACTTATCAAATACAGCATCCCAGACTGGAACAGCGAAGTAAAACTAATATCTAATAAAACTATATGAACTCCGGCAGAGTAGAATTAGGGCCACCCCATCTCTTCCCATGCGGTGTCGTACAAGGCGACTAAGGGATAGGGCTGTTTAACATCAGAAAGATATACATATACAGCCCAGACCCAGCCTCAGATGCATGACTCGAGGCAACAATAGTGCCCGGAATACGGCAATAGGCTCACCTCCTATTACGTGGGACTGAAAACAATTATTGGTGAAATGTGGGTGTTAATTCACCTCTGTCTAACCCTCCAGGGATAAAAGCGTGATTATATGTATGTATGTATGTAGTTTTTTAGTCTTTTGTTCCTTTAGTCACTCAATTGAGACGATACCAGCAGAGGTAATACTGACACAAATACCTATGAATATTTACTTAATATTTAAGTACGTATAAACATAGTACCTACATTTAGTAATATACCTTGAGAATATATATATTGATTGTCTATCTTACCATAGGCTAACAGAATAGTTTGCAGAAAATTAACAAATTTCACACACCCATGCGAAGATATACAATAAGCGAAGGTAGATTAGTGGTTAAGAAGTCGTCCTTACGTTCGAGAGATCCATAGTTCAAAATTTTGAAATCTGGCCATTATACTCAACTGGAACTCTTCGTTATGACAAGCAATTTCGATTCGCTGGTGAAGTTAACAGGAATACCAGATTGGTTTCGGCGAAAAAAAAAAAACTACTTTTTCGATGGGATATCTCCGTACGGTAGGTAAGTTCTATTATTTACCTTCAGTTTTTAGGGTTCCATACCTAAAAAGGAAGAAATTGAACCCTTATTAGATTCCATTTTTAATTTCCCTTGCCCCCACGGAACGGAGAAGTAAGAAGAATGAATAAGTTGTGTTTTCGTTTTGCAGTGTGCATAATTTAAGCTGATGTTAAAGATATAGGTACGATCAATAAAAACAATGTGTGAGTTTGGCGACAGCAATTCTGCTACTAAATTTGACACATCAGACTTATATTAGTTGTCCCTTTGTCTGTCTATCAAGACTTTTTTCTCAAGAATGCGAGGAGGTACCAAGGTGAAATTCATACCACATATAAATATTTATAACGTCTTGAAACTGTGTAAAACTCAAACTTCTAAGTCGAGGCAATCAATATTTATTGCGGTTTATGTAGTTCTAGTTTGTCCCTGAATGTAATTTTGTACGGAACCCTCGGTGGGCTCCGACTCGCACTTGACCGGCATTTATAGTTAAGTAGCTAACCTAATGAAATATAGTAATAATTAGTAAATTCAGCTTCAAGTAGTATCAATATATATCATGCTGTCTTATGTATATATCTCTGGTCTAGATTCTAGAACATAACAAGTGAATAACTTTGCACTTACAAATTTGTTTTCGTTGTCATGATTATAGGGTTCATTATTTAACGTGTAAAATTTTTCAGTTAGCATGTTTGTCTTCTAGACCACCGATATTTGTTTCGTAATTTCGTGCCAATCCAACCAGAGAAGCCACTACATAACCGTTCTAGCCTGAAACATATTTAGCTCTGTTACCGTGCCAAAGAATAGTCAATCAATTTTAACATACTTGAAGCTAACATGAGTGAAATCATACTATTATTATATGCGAAAGTAACTCTGTTTGTCTGTTTATTTATAACGTTTTCTCACACAATGATGAAATTTGGAAAAGAAATGGGCTAGAGCTTAGGAAAGGACATAGACTATGTTTTTAGTGAGAAAAAGTTCAATTAAGGAATTAAATTTTGTATGAACATTCATCGTTTTCGAAGACAACTAGGGCCTTCTGGTATATAAAAATCATACCACGGATACTGCTAAAAATCCATTTCATTTTAGACTTTAAATCAATGGGGTTTAGGTCCAAAATTAAAAGGCATTTTTGCAGAGTGAATGAAAAAGTATAATGAAACTCTTTTCATTTAATTTTCGACTTTTTTCGATTTTTTTGCAGAATCTGTAGTAGCCTAGTCCGCGGTAGCCTAGTAATATGGGTCTCAGGTTCGATCCCAGGTTTTACCATGGCACACACCAATGACTTTTCGATGCTTTTCGAAGTTATGTGTGTATTTATCGCAGGTTTCTAAGTGTACGGTTATTAGTATCCTATTACATTGGGACCTACACATAAACTGGCGAAATGTGGGTGCTAGCACCTCTGCCTACCCCTTCGGGGATATAGGCGTGAGTTTATATATGTATGTATGTCTGTAGTATAACAGTAGATTTGGTTTAGTAGAATTGACGGCCTGGTGTAATTTGGTGTAAAGGACAAAGCTTATATTTGGTCGCGATAATCGCCTTCCACGCGGGAGGAACCACGGGCAAAAGCTGTTCATAAAATTAAAATTGGTAATCAATTAATTAATCATGGTTTACGTCTGCATCAATCAAATATTACCTAGTAGCAACCTGACAGCTTTCATTGGAATGTTTCAACTTACAGAGTTGATCGTAGCGCTTCCCCATTTCCCATGAGGAATTAGAAAATGGGGAAGGTCTTAGCATAAATGGAAAGAAAGTGACGTAAAGGAATGTAGCATAAATATAGTGACCGACAAAAAATTTAGGCTTTGGTGGATGTGCTAATCACTCCCGCTGGGCGGGAATTTTACGAAGACGGAGTCTCGGGCATCAGTTAGTAATATGATAATTATTAATATAATGCCATTGGAAATGTTCTTTCCTTTGCCGCACCATTAAAACCTGGAATCCATTACCAGCTCACGTGGTTCCTTCTTCCTACAGTCCCGATTCCTTTAAGCGGGGCGTGAAAAAGCATATGATGAGGCCGTCAAGCCGAGTGTCACCATTGTAACATGGTATATTTATGTAATGGTGACCCTCTTGCCTGAGACATTGCCTTCAGCTTACCATCAGGCGAGGTGAAGGCTAATTGACGTGTCCTGTATAAAAAAAGCTGCAATTCAATAGGTACCTATAGGTATAATACTAGTAAACTTTGTGATTTGAGTTCATTGAGACTGAGAACATGTCTAAATTTAGGAATAAAAAGACAATACCGAATTATAGTGAAAGCAGAATGGATGTTAATTTGTTGCAATCGGTTCAAAACTTCACAGAAATTTTGAATCCTTTCTTCTACGAAGGAGTCATATGCTTCCTCTAGGATTGGAGACCCAAGAAGGCGAAGAGAATCTCTTTGAACATTTTTTTTAATTTGGAGCCATATCGTTTAATTTTGATAATGTTGAAATGATGTCAATGTTATCATCAAGAAAAATTTCAGTAGGGTTTAATTGGGTATTTGACTAATTAGTCAAATTAGTTACTTTTTACTAAACGTCAAAACGGTAAGTTGTAAGGAAGCTTGTATGAAATTATTCATTGTGCCGTCATAATACACTCGAGAGCAATGAATCCGGGTCACTTAAAGAATCCTAAAAATCTCGGAAACTAAAAATGCTAGGTTAATGCAATAAATTGTATTTAATAGACAATGTAATACTCCTTAAATGAAGGTATTAAAACTTCTTAGTTATTGTAAAGTTATATCATAAAAAAATCAAATTTGAAAAAGGGCCACTTTCGAAGATGGAACTACGAAATTACAGCATTTGGTGTTGCTTTTGTTTGTAATCTGTCATTTATGTGGGTACATAAACCATGTTGATAGTGCTCTATATTCATTAATCAAGCTGAAATTATGTCGCTTACGCCTGAAGAATGCACCAGAATACTTACAATGCTGGAAACCGGCCGGAGTCAGCGCGATACAGCCAGGACTGTCGGTGTGTCGCTGTCAACAGTACAAAGAGTTCTCCGACGTTACGAAGAAACTGGTTCTAACCTACGCAGACCAGGAACGGGCAGAACCAGGTGTACCACAGCACGAGAAGACCGATACTTGGTGAACACCATGCTTCGAAATCGCTTTCTCACAGGAACTGAACTCACCAATCAGTTTCGACGCCTCGGAGGAAGTAACCCAAGTGCATGGACAGTAAGACGTCGGCTTGCTGAATCTAACTTAAAACCCCTTAGACCTGCAAACGGCCCTAAACTGGAGCGTGGGCATCGTATTTCGAGACTAAGTTATGCCCAGAGCCACGTAAATTGGAGTATTGAAGATTGGTCAAAAGTTATGTTCTCCGACGAATCAAAATTTATGCTCTACAAGCACGATGGAAGACACAGAGTGTATCGAAGACCAGGGGAAAGATTCAAGCAAGCATGCATCGAAGAAAAAGTAGCCTACGGTGGTGGGTCTGTACTTGTGTGGGCCGGAATTTCTTCTGAAAGTCGCACAGAGCTGGTGATCATAGAAAACGGCTCTTTAACTAGCGTAAGATATGTGGAAGAAATCCTCAATGATCACGTTGGTCCATTTATGGTCAATTTAGGTGAGGATGCTATATTTATGCATGACAATGCCAGACCTCATACAGGTAGGATTGTGAATGACTACCTTCAAGAGATGAACATTACTCGTATGGAGTGGCCAGCGCGCAGCCCGGATATCAACCCGATCGAGCATGCTTGGGACGAGCTAGGCAGATGCGTAAAACAACGAAACCCTCCCCCAATCACGCTTCGTGAGCTCAAAATTGCTCTCACAGAGGAATGGGAGAATATTCCCCAAAATCGTATAAGGAACTTGGTGTACAGCATGCCAAACCGCGTAAACGCAGTAATGGAAGCACGAGGAGGCAATACGAAGTATTAAAATTCAAGAAAATCGTAATAAAGTTCAAAAATTTCATGTTTCCTATTTTTGTTTTAAGGAGAGATCAGCAGTTTTTTTCTTTATGTAATTTTGTGTTAATAAAATGTATGGTGACTCATATTTTTTTTACTTTCATTTAAGGAGTATTACATTGTCTATTAAATACAATTTATTGCATTAACCTATCATTTTTAGTTTCCGAGATTTTTAACATTCTTTAAGTGACCCGGATTCATTGCTCTCGAGTGTATTTAGTTGTCAATTAAATTAAAATAATAACCGACCCAAATTTAATTGCTCTTTAACCATTCTTAATTTAATGAGCTCAGTCAAATAATTTATTTTAACTACAAGGAAATACCCAATTGTAAACCAATGGACCTGAATTCATCTTAAAATAAGCCAAATCTTCTTATTGGAATTGAAAACGCGTTATAATAAGGGCTTGATTTTATTTATTTATTTATTTATTTATCATTACAACTATCATTACAGTTTACCCAATGCAATAGTGTAGCTATCTTTTAATTATCAACTATGTGTTTACATTCTATACAATACTTAGGTATATTAAATGTTGATAACATTTAACTTAACGTAGCAGGTTATATGTAATGCCACCCTTGTGAACTCACTCTTAGCACAATGGAATAGATCAATCTCCGCTGCTATGAGATTCAATGTGCGAATCGCACGCGTCAGGGGTGCCTCCTGCAGGAGGTTCGTTCGCCCTATAGGCTTCACCAGTACGGGTGGTTTTAGGCGTCGCCATATGTACCGATCCGGCACACATAAACCTAGCAAACCTAATATGTCTTTATTATTGTTTCACTCTAAGTATTGCGAATACATACGTTGTCAAGGTTAAATTTCTCCTGACGTCAAGCTCATTAAAAGGGTACACCCCATACATACGTAAATACAGAAACCTAAGAAATTTGTTTTGTACTCTCTCCAATATGACCCTATATTTAGTTTCATGTGGAGACCAGATGACTGCATTAAATTCAAGTTGACTCCTAACCGAAGCATTACATAATGCTATAATGGCGTTCACATTTATAAAACCGTGAGCCCTACGAAGAATAAAGCCTAGGTTTCTATATGCCATTTGACAGATTTTGGTAATTTTGATTGTGATAGGTCAACTCTGAATTAAGATTCACCCCCAGGTCCCTTACCTCCGTGACTCGAGGTATCAGCACACCATCAATATTGTACTCATGCAGGATAGAAGTGCGGGCTCGAGAGAATGAAATTACCGCACATTTCGAGGTGTTAAATTGAAGCCGATTTAGTTGACTCCAAGCCAGAACCCTATCTAAGTCCCTCTGCAAACTCATACAATCCTCGACGCTTCTTATAGGCAACGCCAGCTTAAGATCATCAGCAAACAATAAGCATTGGACATCCTTTACTGTATTTGGAAGGTCATTTATCATTATTATGAACTGCAGAGGCCCAAGGTTACTACCCTGACTCACGCCAGATCTCGTGAAATACGGTTCTGATCTATGACCCGCATATTCCACATATGATAATATAGTCACTTATATAACTATAAACTACAGTCAATTATAATTTCTTTCTATAACTTGATCTACGTGTTATGGCACAAAGATTACACAGCACAACAACTTCGCTATGCTAGTTAAGCACCGGTTTGAAATTAAGTAAAAGTTTTTAATTAAAGCGAACCTTTATCGTTTGTATATTTTTTGCATAGCAACGAAATTTTATTTCGCGTTTAATAATAAAATTATAGTTCTGCGTGAAGAAAGAACATTTACAATCAAAATTTATTGCTTGTATGTGAGTTGTTGTTATTCTAAGTATGTGGTTAACAAGCGGTAATGGTTTGTATAGGAGATGTGGTAATAGTTTACTGAGTATAAATAAATAAATATTCTACAACATTCTACACAACGCTATCTACACCCATGGTAAGCATAGCTACTAGCTTGCGTTATGGAATTTAGAATGTGGATAAATAAATAATAATAAATCAATAAATAAATATTGCACGACATTCTACACAACGTTCTCTAGACCACACACATGGTACACACATGGTAAGCATAGCTTAACTAGCTTATATTATGGGATCTAGAATGCGGATAAACATACTTAGATACTTTTTTTTGTAAATACATACATATTATACATAAAAACACCCAGACCTGTGCAAATATACATATTCATGCATACAAATATTTGCACTGAGCGGGAATCGAACCCGCGCCCCCTGCATAGCAGTCGAATACTCTACCGCTACGCCACGGAGGTCGTCATATATCCTTAGTCGTCGTTAAATCTACTCTGATACTTTTATTGTATGTACTTTTAGTATGTTTCTGTTTTATATTATGAGCTGTTACCTGCAACTGTGTGAAATTTGAATTCCATTTCTGAAACCCATGGGAATCTATTCCCGGGAAATAATAGCCTAAATAACATAATATAGGCTATTATTTCCCGGGAATAGATTTATTAATATACAATACAATTAGATCCAAACTATATAACCAATCCCTGTCCGTTCAGCCGTTAGAGCGTGATTGTATCACAAATATGACATCTTAACCAACTTTCACAAGTTGATGTTATATTATACTTAGGTGGCAGACAAGCACACGGCCCACCTGATGGAAAGTGGTTACCGTGGCCTATGGACGTATGCAACACCAGGGGGGTTACACTCGCGCTGCCGACCATTTAGTTTTGTGTTACTGTCAAGTAGGTAAGTGAAGTACGTCTTGTATGCGGGATCCTGTGGGCCCGCACTCGAGGAAGGCCAGATCGAGAAAGATAGCCCTGGGTCAGCCAAGGTACGAGGGATATGCCAACCAACCTCACAGGCGCAGTGCGTTTTAGTTGGTTCGAGTCCGACATAACCTCTCCCAATAGCTCTCCAATGGGAGGTTTACAGGGGGATTTTTCCGCACGTAAAAAAAGTACGTGTTATATAGGGTAGGTAGGAATAAGGTTTCCTCCTTTAAGAATTCCACTATCTTTATCATAATATTCACAATACGGATATCATTTTTTAAATAGGTACCATGTCAACTACATAACGATACGAAAACGGAATGTCGAAGGAGCATGTTATTGTGCGAAAGGTCTCTTAATTGCGGTTTTTACTTTCATTTCCTACTTCTTACCCTTGGAGTTTTTAAAGGGCTTAGAGGTCTCTTCTGTTTCGAAATTTATCTATACTAATATATTTATTTATATATAATATTATAAAGAGGAAAGATTTGTATTTTTGTATATAACGAATAAACTCAAAAAGTACCAGTACTCAGTAAGACCGATTTTAATAATTCTTTTTTCATTAGAAAGCTACATTCTTCGTGAGTAACATAGGCTACTTTTTATCCCGATATTCCCATGGGATCAGGATTTACGCGGGTGAAACCGCAGCGCGGTGCTAGTATTTTATAAAAAGAATTTAAAAAATGATATACTCCCAAATACTCCAACCAACATACATTTCCATTCAAAAGTTGCCTGGAAGAAATTATGTAAAGCGATAATGCCGCCCTTTCTACTGCTCTTGTCTTCTCAATTTCTGTAACATGAATTTTGTAATTGGCGTACAATAAAGAATATAATAAAAAAAAATACTAGGTAGGGTACGTGTTTCTATTGAAAGAGAACAGAAGACAGACTGACAGAGTTGTTCAGGTCAATCACATAAGTACACCTCTAGATAAGTTTTTAGCAAATTAAATATTCTTTATTATTGTAACAAAAAAAAATATGCGCTATCCCGAAAAATATTGAGAAATGCGAGACAAAAAATTTGTTTCGGGAGTGTTTCTTTTTTTGTTTGTTGTTAACAAGAAACTACTTTATTTATCCAAAATATTTTTAAATTGATCACTACTACAGATAAACACCGATGTATAAAAAAATCAATTGTGTAGCGTTAATAAAATAGATCCAATGGGAGATGAAAAATACGCATTACAGCGTATGTGCCCTCCGAAGCACGGAAGCCCTAAAATATAGTAATGAGTAAAAATTAATAAATGATTTTCAACTTTTTTCCATTATAAAAGTAACTACACAAGTGGAAATCACTTCCTGCCATTAGCACTTTCAAATTGTATATTAGTGAGAGGTCGTTAAGAGTATCTCAAATTATACATACGTATTATGTAAGTAACTAAGAGGGAAAATTAATATTAGGTCTTTACTTTAGAAATTGCCAAAATTTTCTGACAGATTCATGCATTCGTTATTCCTGTAATTTAATAGCTACTACTATTATTTAAATTTTGTTTCAAAGTTGATTTCAAGATTTTACAACTCTGTATTAAAAATTGTTTTTATTGGCCGGTTGATAAACTAAATTCGATTTTCAAAAACAGTACTTCCTAAATGCTATCCATTTTGATGTTAAATTTCGTATAACTTTTTTACAGCTGTCACTTTTCAAAAATGTAATATGGGTGTTTGTTAGCTTAATGTTGTCTCATTCATACACAAAGGTGGGAAAGGGGATGGAGCTATACTCACTACATAGCTGCATCCCTCTTTCTCTGCTAAGTTGGTCAGAGGATTCCTTTTGTAAGGGATAGGTCGCGGGTTTAAGTCGCGTTTTGGATGTTCACTTTCTCCAATTTAAATAGATATTAATAAACAGATAAACACTCTTTGGTAGCAGTTTTTCGTTTGACCTATGAACGGGTGCAACACCAAGGGAGTCACATGCTGCCGACTCTGTAAGAATAGAGAGTTTCTGTGCCCTCAGTTCAGAAGTCACAATCAGGACAAGCCTTTGGTCTTCCCACTGACAGTACAAAAACTCTCCAGTGAGCTTTGGCTACCCTACTCACCGCCGGGGACACAACACGAAGTTATAATAGCCGTGGTATTCTGTTGGGTGAAGGTACTTCCTCAGTATTTTATTTAAGTATTTTTAATGTACAGACACAACTAGTTTACAATTTTATCATGGTATAGATTTCTAAAATACCAAAAAATTTGAATGAATACTGTTATAAAACAGCACGGTTATTATAGTTTGACGACCTCTGTGATGTAGCGGTAGAGTATTCGATTGCTATGCAGGAGGCGCGGGTTCGATTCCCGCTCAGTGTAAATATTTGTTTGCATAAATATCTGAATTTGCATTGCTCTGGGCGTTTCTATGTATAATATGTATGTATTTATAAAAAATGTATCTAAGTATGTTTATCCGCATTCTAGATCCCATAACACAAGCTAGTTAAGCTATGCGTGTGTGGGTCTAGATAGCGTTGTGTAGAATGTCATGGCATATTATTTTTATTTATTATAGTTCACATATATGTCGAGAAATGCGGCTCCCACAGACAGCCAATCACGCATTTTTTTACCGACTAGTCCAAAAAAGGAGGTATTCCACTCACTTTGTGTTTTTTTTTCTGTGTATGTATACCGATTTCTCCGAGGTCTATGGGCCGACATGCGTGATTCGTTTTTTAATCGATGTGGAATAGGTACTTTCGAAAAAGTCCATTTTTTTTTTAATTTTGGGCAGCTGTTGTAAAGGTTTTTTGTACTTAGTACAAGAAGTAAATTAAAGGGAACGGTTTTTTGACATCGGTACTATTTAGTAGGTACACCTTATACTGCAAACTATGTAGACACAATAAGTGACCCTACACCATACCGTAAAAAATTCTACTATGTTAAAGGTTGACATAATTATACATACATCCCATAACATGAACTCATTGATGATTCAAGAACGATATTGATATTAGCATTACACATAACACGTATTTCAAGCCGTTTTTTGCTTGATGAATGACCTCCGCGCCCCATGAGCGCAGACCCGGGGTTGACGGGTGGAGCCGCCTGTCACCCTGGCAGAAGGAGGCCGCGGCAGCGGAGCGGATTGCGCGCCTCCTATTTCCCGGGGACGAGTTGGGGACTCTGGTCCCTACACCAGAGGAGGGCCAGATCGAGTGAGATGACCCTGAATCGGCCGGGGTGCGTGTCAACCTCACCTTCAGCAACCAAAATCGATCCGCAGGTGCCGTGCGTTTTAGTCGGTTCGAATCCGACATAACTACTCCCACCGGCTCCGACAGGGGGTATCCGTGGGGATTTTTCGCAGGTAAAAAAGGTCGTTTTTTGCGTGAAGTGATGGAGTGATAGGTAAGGTCTCCTGATACCCCAGCAGAAGCAGGCCAGTCTGTCGTATCTCTAAGGATCATCTTAAAACCGTAATCAACCCAAGGTCAGACGAAGTGCGAGGGCATTGTCTTACTTGGTCACCTTACGTCTCGAATTTTCGCATATGACATAATAAACGTCTCTGTAAAAGCGACATCGAAACATGTAAAGCAATTATAAATAAAATTTTATCAAAAAAATTAAACCGACTTCAAGAAACAAAATAGTCTCTGAAAAGCGAAAAATAAATGAATTTACAGATTTACTCATCTGTTCTTCTTCTTCGAGTCAATGGCTAGGTCTGGCATATATAATGGTCTGGTATTTGAATTTTATTGACCCAAAACAATGATTTGTTAGAAGTCGGTGCCTAGCCCGAGAGGCCATTGGATTTGATATCGTGTTACAAACATACAATTTGAGGGTTTCGCCAAATTTCTGCAGAATCTCATTATCAAATCCGGATTTCTTGAATATCTGATCACTCTAAAGGTATACCCTATCGAACACCGACGGAATAATATAAATCCGTTCATAATTTGGTTTTGATATCGCGTAACAAACATACATAAAAATACTCATCAAATTGAGAACCTCCTCCTTTATTGAAGTCGGTTAAAAACATTACAAACCAGCTAAAACCTACACCTTGAAAATGTGTAGACCGACAGTTACCTTATCGAAGGTAAACATAAAACATTCAGAGTTACGTGGTACTTATTTAAAAAAAAACAAGCCGAGTATGAGTCGGTCTCCCGCACGAAAGGTTACGTACATTTAGGTTTTTTTTTATACCACTTGGGTGGCAGACAAGCACACGGCCCACCTGATGGAAAGTGGTTACCGTGGCCCATGGACGCTTGTAACACCAGAGGAGTCACAGTCGCGCTGCCAACCCTGTAAATACAGAGTTTCTGTGCCGTCAGTGTAGAAGATAAAGCAGGACAACCCTTTAGTCTTCCCACTGACAGCACAAATTCTCCAGTGAGCTCTGGCTACCCTACTCACCCTACCCTACCCCAACTCTACTCATTAAAGCCGCGGTATTCTGTAGGGCGGAGGTACTTTCCCAGTCAGACGGCTCAATTGGGCGGAAATACCGCCGTGTCCTACCTCAAAAAAAACTTTTTAAAACTTTTTTTACGCAGTTATTAGTTTAGCCACAATATGACTATGCCGCTCTCCTGTAGCTTTCCTGTTTTAGTAGGTATCATTATTATACGTGTGGTGACGGAGAAAGATTAAAATTATCACCACCCATCGTATCTGAAGAGTTATCAGGGCTCCGTTTTTACCTTTCGTGGACGGAACCCCAAAAGTACAACTATCCTTTTAGGAGATGGCCTTAATGTTTTTTCTTAAATTGTTGATTTTCAAGGTCCGAATCTCAATTAAGTCTTAATTATCAGAATTATCTGAAAAGGTACCGCGGTAGTCCAGTGGTATGGGTAATGGACTGCTGAGACGAGGTCTCGGGTTTGATCCCAGGTTTTACCATAGCACACACCAATGACTTTTCGATGCATTTCGAAGTTATGTGTGTATTTATCGCAGGTTTATAAGTGAAGTGATGAGAATTGAGAGAGGAATGTTGAGATGGTTTGGTCATGTTTAGAGAATGAATCAAAGAAGACTAACGAAACAGGTGTATGAGGCGAGTGTGGATGGTACCGTCGGAAGGGGAAGACCTAGGCGCACATACCTGGACCAAATCGGGGAAGTTTTAGTAAAAGGGTAGGTCAGGAGTGCTCTAAACCGACGAGCCTGCATGAAGAATGCAATGAGAGTGAATGAAGCGAGAGTAGTATGTCAGGATCGTAGCAAGTGGAGATCCGTGATCTCTGCCTACCCCTATGGGAAACAGGCGTGATTTTATGTATGTATGTATGTATTTCACCAATAATTGAATTTGGTCCCACGTAATAGGGGGTGAGCCTATAGCCGTATTCCGGGGATTTTTGTTGACTCGAGCCATGCATGTGAGGCTGAGTCTGGGCTGTATATATCTATCTGATGTTAAACCGCCCTATTCCTTAGTCGCCTTGTACGACACCACAAGGGAAAAGATGGTGTGGACCAAATTCTACTCTGCCGAAAACCACGCGGCTACTTTTTACAATTTTATAATCATATCAAGGTTTGTAATGTTACAATTATTTTTGTTTCAGATCTACTGTAGAAAATGAAGAGTCGTGTGAGTGTGGTGAAATGGCCGTTACAGAGCATTACCTCTGCTCGATCCCTATCTGCAACAGCGCGATGTTATCAAGCGTCTGACGGTGGATTGGAAATCGGTATGTTAACGCTAGAAAAGTTAAGTCATATATTTTTATTCACTGGTTAATGACTGCGGCTACCCGCGCTTGAAATTTTGATCGCGAGCGGAGATTTTTTTTTTATACCACTTAGGTGGCAGACAAGCACACGGCCCACCTGATCGAAAGTGGTTACCGTGGCCTATGGACGTTTGTAACACCAGAGGAGTGACAGTCGCGCTGTAAATATACCAACCCTGTACATATAGAGTTTCTGTGTCGTCAGTGTAGTAGACAAAGCAGGACAAGCCTTTCTTCTCAATGACAGCACAAATTCTACAGTGAGCTCTGGTTACCCTACTCACCGCTGGGAACACAACACGAAGTTATTATAGCTGCGGTATTCTGTAGGGCGGAGGTACTTCCCCAGTCGGACTGCTCAATTGGGCGGAAAAACCGCCGTGACCTACCTCCTTGTTATTCCAGACTATCCTCTATACCTGTTATAAATTTTAGCCAAATCCGTTTAGCCGATACAGCATGATTGAACAACAAACATCTTTACAAATTTGTATTTTTATATATTTATAAATTTGTAAAGATGTTTGGTAAAAACTAGGTTATAACAATTTATTAATTAAAGTCAGGATAATTCATGCGATGCATGCAAATTATATTTTAGTACCAACCTTGTACATGCATGCATGCATTTACTCCCAGGAAGTTTCTATCGTAGCCAATTCTGTAATAAAAATCTACAGCAGTTATTAAATATTTTTCACTGAAATAAATATGAATTAATAATTGATGTAATGTTTTTTTTATACAACTTAAGTGGCAAACAAGCACTAAGGTAAGTTGTATAAAAAAGTGGTTATTGTGACCTTTGGACGTGTGCAACAACAGGGGAGTCACACTCGTGCTACCAACTCTGTGAGAGTAGAGAGTTTCTGTGCCGTCAGTGTAGTAGACAAAGCAGGGCAAGCGTTTGATCTTCCCACTAACAGCATTAAAACTTTCCAGTGAGCTCTGGCTACCCTGCTCACCGCAGGGAACACAATACGCGGTTATTATGGCCGCGGTATTCTGTAGGGCGGAGGTACTTACCCAGTCGGACTGCTCAATTGGGACGGGAATACTTTCGTGTACTAACCTCCTATATGTAATGTAATTTTGTAATTCAAATAAATGAAGTTCATTGAATTCATGTTAATTTTGTTTTGTATTACCTACTGTTTCAATATTGCCATGCATTTCGGCAGATATTAGAACTATCTAATACCTTCTTGCATTACAAGATAACATTTCAAAGTTTTTCAAGCTACATCGTTAATCACGTATTAGTAAGGTCATGATTGTAGTTCAACAAAAAATGAAATTAAGTGATTTAAATTTCACAACTTACGTCGGTGCTTAAGTCTTATCTTTGTAGATGGTAAGATTTTTTGCTCATCTAATTCGTCTATCATGAAGTATGTGTGATGCAAGCGTTTGCGGTTGAAAGGTGTAGAATTATATGATGTAACGTAAATTAGAATGTAATGCAAAGAATAGGTACAGTCAGACAGAGATATCTCTTTCAATGCTATCTTTTTTATGATTCCGTACCTCAAAAGGAAAATAAAAACGGAACACTTATTGGATCACTTAGTTGTACGTCGGTCCGTCTGTCTGTCTGTCACGACCTTTGTCTCAGGAATACGTGGAGGTATCTACTTGAAGTTCATACTACATCTTCAGGTCTATAATGTCTTGAAACTGCGCAAAAGTCAAACTTCTAAGTCAACGCATTCAGAATATATTATTACGGTTTATGAAGCTAAGTGCCACCATTGTAACATTATTTAGTGTCTGTAATGGTGACCCTCTTTCCTGAGACTTTGCCTTTAGCTTACCATCAGGCGAGGTGAAGTCAAGTTGGCGTGTCTTAGATAAAAAAAAAGTTATGGAGCCCTCAGTGCACGAGTCCGACTTGCATTTGAACGGTTTTTTTTTTTCGAAAATTCTTTCGAATACCACGGTGTCCCCAAATTACCCCCGGATAGGAGAGGAAAAGATAAGTATCGCTAAGGTTAACTTGCTAATAGAGTGTAAATCTCACTGCCATGGTCACTGTCATAATATTTTCTTGAATCGTAAGGTGTTAGACTACATTTTATACCGTTTTTTTTTGTTTTTAAGTACGCAATATCGCCACGGATACAAACCGGTGCCGGTGGAAGAGGTTATGTCGGACTCGAAACGACCAAAACGCACGCTGCCTGTGGGTGGTTTTTGGTCGCCGAAGGTGAGGTTAAGAGGTATATTCCTCGCACCCCACCCGACCTAGGGCCATCTCTCTCGATCTGCTGGTCCTCTCCTCGGGTGTGGGGACCACAAGGCCCACGACTCGCCCCCGGAAATGGCGAGCCGCGCAAGGCGCAATACAGCCGCGGCCTGCTTCTGCCAGGGTGACAGGCGGCTTCACCCGTCACCCCCAGGCCGCGCTCATGGAGGCGGAGGTCATTCATCGACCTCCGACGCCCGAGTTGCCTTCGTACGCGGGTAGCTTGGCTTGCGATCCTTCATTTTTTACCGTATAAATTTATCAGTTGAGAACAAAAAGTACTTAATTTTTATATTTAAATTGAACTAAGATATCTATTAATTTTATACAAGCCCCTTGTCTGGAATACGGTTCAGTAATTTTGTAAAACATTTTTTTTTTAATTTTTTTATAAAGAATATTAGCAACCGCGATTACTAATATTCCCTCTAACCCCTCCAACTAAGCTAAATTGCTTGTGCTAGGAGTGGGTTCACGTCGGTAGTGTAAAGGTCAGGATTCGAACCCGGAACCTCTCGATCGTAAGGCCGACTCCTTAACCACTAAGCTACCGACGCTTCAAATTTGACATTGTTTCAAAACTTAGGAAAACTTCTTTTTTAAAGTATCTTCTAGTAACCGAAATAACTAGGTAGTAGGTATTCCGGATTCCTCCTAACTTTCCAAAGTAAAGCTTATAGGTTCACTTCGAAACTAGTACGAGAAGATACGGAATACCTATTCCGGATTCTCCCTAATTTCCCAAAGTAAAACTTATTAGGAGTACGTTCACTTCGATGGTGACCAGAATTCGAACAATTTTAAAAGCTAACAGTTATTATACCTATACAGAAACACAGAAAAATGCAAATAGATAAATAGTTCAATTCCTATGACGTGATTGAATATTTCAATAGTTCAAGAATTGGGTATTTGACTGATTAGTAATTAGTAAAATTTTACTAAAAGTCTAAACGGTACGTAATAAGGAAACTTGTATGAAATAATTTATCGTGACGTCATAATATTTAACAGCCAAATAATTTACTATTATCAATCTGTTCTGTGCCATTATCAGTAGGTTGGATGATTAAAAATACATAAAAGCTATAAAATAAGAATCAACGCAACTTTTACCGCTCTTATACCACTCTTAATTTAGTAAGCTCAATTAAATAATTTATTTTAACTGCTGGATATATACAGGATATATATCTAAAGGAGGTATTCCCGTCCAAATTGAGCAGTCTGATTGGAGAGGTACCTCCGCCCTACAGAATATCACGGCTATAATAAACTCGTGTTGTGTTCCCGGCGGCGGGCGGTGAGTAAGGTAGCCAGAGCTCACTGGAGAGTTTTTATGCTGTCAGTGCACTGACGGCACAGAAACTCTCCGTTCTTACAGGGTCGGCAGTTCGGGTGTGACTCCCCTAGTGTTGCACACGTTCATAGGTTTTATGGTTGATATGCTAGTATTTGACTACTACCTCACTTGTTAGTAAGTGGCGATTTGGTCGACAGTGGACCACGCAAATGTCAAAACGAAGTAAAATTTAGTCAAAATTGTTATATTTATGTGTTGCAGGTTCTAAACCAGTGGCAGCATGTCCGGCACAGGGCTCTCGAGCCAGGTCAACCCATGCGGCCCTGGATTCTTCCCTGTTCGACATATCTCCTTCTGTCAGGTCGTGGGACGAGGTACCTGGACCCAAGCCTCTACCGTTATTGGGGAATACCTGGAGATTTACACCGTACATTGGTAAGTTTTGATGACCAAAGTAATTCTTTCTTCTTTTGTAAAACGTGACTTTTATCTGTGTATAGTATTTAGTCTACTAGGTACTTCATTGAACCTATTTAATTGAAGTGAATTCGGATCTGTGTGTACCTATAGTTACCGTGACATATATCTTGACCTCTCGTTTTTAATTGTTTTTTTTTTATTTAAAGAATATTAGAACCTAAATTACTAATATTCCTTTTAATAACAATCCAGCTAAGCTTAATTGCTTGTGTTAGGAGTGGGCTCACGTGGGTAGTGTAATGGCCTGTATTCAAACCCGACATCTTTGGATCGTATGACCGACTCCTTAACCACTAAGCTACCGATGATTGGTGAATTTGAGCTCCTCTGCCGCCATGGCATCCCGTACTATACTCAAGAGATACCCAGTAAACGCGTACTGAGATCAGAGAGTATATTTTATGACGTGTCTGAGGTCAAGATATATGCCGATAACTAGATATACATAAAGTAGGCAAATTTGAAGACCTTTTTACTTTACTGAAGCACTTTTTCACTCAACATCAATCAATTCAAAAAAGAAATAGGAGGTAGGACACGGTGGTATTTCCGCCCAATTGAGCAGTCCGACTGGGGAAGTACTTCCGCCCTACAGAATACCGCGGTTATAATAATTCCGTGTTGTGTTCCCTGCGGTGAGTAGGGTAGCCAGAGCTCACTGGAGAGTTTTTGTGCTGTCAGTGGGACGACCAAAGGCTTGTCGTGCTTTGTCCTCTACACTGACGACACAAAATCTCTGTTCTTACAGGGTCGGCAGCACGGATGTGACTCCACTGGCGTTACACACGTTCATAGGTCATGGTAACCACTTTCCATCAGGTGGGTCGTGTGCTTGTCTGCCACCTAAGTTGTATAAAAAAAAAAATTTATCATTCATAAACCAGGCCCTTGATTTTAGTAAAGCACAACCACAGTAACACCACATACACTGCAAAAATTTTATACTTTATTTGCATATTGTTATAGTTCAAAATTAAATGAAACGAGTTTCATTACACTTTTACATGTACTCTGCAAAAAACCTTTTAATTTTGGATTTTAATTCCTTTAAAGTCTAAGTCAAAAATATTTTTAGCAGTGTCTAAGTCAAAGTCAAAAATCATTTATTCTGCATAGACCATTAAAACGGCGCTTACAAAACGCCAATAAAATAAATAAATATGAAAGACTAGCAAATGGACCACTGGTTCGAAACGCGGCCCCGACCTGAGTAGACCCCAGTATGAAACTCAGCGAGCATTTTTTTTTGGTCTATTTATAAATATTTACTAAATCTACTTAGTCTTTTTTTTTTACGTGCGCAAAATCCCCACGGATATCTCCCCAACGGAGCCGGTGGGAGAGGTTATGTCGGACTCGAACCGACTAAAACGCACGCCGCCTGTGGGTCGTTTTGGTTGCCGAAGGTGAGGTTGACAGGCATATCCCTCGCACCCCGGCCGACCCAGGGCCATCTCTCACGATCTGGCCCTCTCCTCGGGTGTGTGGGTACAGAGTCCCCAAAATCTACTTAATCTAGGTCTGCGTTATGACAGTGGTTTTGCTTTTGCGGAATCGAGACCCAGTTATATGTCTAGATGTCTGTCTGGTGATAGAAAACTCTTTACTACTCTACAGTACACAATAAGCGAGCAATAATAAGCAACGTACATAACCAAGTAGTGAAAGGTTCATATTCTAAATTACGATGAGCTCTTAGTTCTGGAATACATCCAAAATCTAGCTTTATGCAATTAAATTAACTAGTTAATATTGATAATTGAAGAAAGTTTTGAAATATTACTTATTTAAAATCATGACATGCTACAAAAGTAAGTAAATTCACTTGATTGGTAATTGACTATTCCAAATATCAACATGATTTGAATTGAAGTAACCTAGTTGATAAACGATATCACTGCGAGAGAAAGAAAACTCGAGACAAAGCCCTGTACCAACCCGTTTGGACAGCGTGGAAACGGTAGGCCAAAGCCTCCCAACATTAGAAAAGGCCTATATCCAGCGGAGTACTGCGATAGGCTTATTGATTGAACCTAATTTTATTGTAATTCATTACTCCTCCAAAACGATATAATATATTTGAAAGAGTAAATAATTAACTGTGACTACAGGAAAGTATCAATAGACTCAAGACGCATAACACTTTCTTTTCAATATTTGGTAATGTATGAAATCAGAGGCCTGTGAACACCCTAAAAAGTCAAGAGATTTCAAATTAATTCTGTAATGTACTGTAAAGTAAAATGATCCCACTTAATAGGGGGTGAGCCTATTGCTGTCTTCCAGGCACTTCTGTTGACCCAAGCCATGCATCTGAGGCTGAGTTTGGGCTGTATCTCTCTGATGTTTAAGAGCCCTATCCCTTAGTCACCTTGTACGACACCGCATGGGAAGAGATGGGGTGGTCCAAATTCTACTCTGCTGAGAACCACGGGTGGAGTCTTCTGTACACATTAATCGAAGTTTAGTCAAAACGCGCAGATTGGAAAAAGCAGACGCTGGACTCCGAGGTGTAAGATTCGTAAGCCATCTGGATTGAAGATTGAAGAAGATGCATATTCAGGAGACCAATTCAAGCCGCTCTTTACGAGTGTAATTATTTTACCTCTCTTATTCATCTATCTATGAAGGTTGATAGAAGACGAGGTCGTACCTATTATCTAATTTATCTCTCGTAAATCTAACCTTTGCAGCAGTCTAAAGTCTAGGTTTACGCGTTCAATAAACCTTGCGGTAACTATTATTTTGTCGGCAATAATTATTTTAATACTGATGTTCTTTTACTACCTTGTTAAGTGTATGACGTAATTATTGACGTTAAGTTTGATAATGACGTAATGATTGACGTTAAGAGGATCATTATCATCATTATGTTGATGTGGCTGTATGAAGATAAATATTTTTAAATTACAATTTCAAATTGATCAATATGGTTAAATTGTGTGTAAATTGCAAATGCTGAGGACATATTAAGGAACTAGCTGTTGCTCTATACTCCGCCCGTTACCATCACCACCCTATCGATGGTCTTCTGAAATATCTCAGAAGACCAGGCCTATTCAAGCCAGACCAGGATTTAAATTTCGGATTAGCGGTTCTTTAAGGGGAATGTGAAAAAGTATCTGATGAGACCGTCAAGCTGAGGGTCACCATTGTAATATTATTGATATTTGTATTGGTGAACCTCTTTCATGTGGCTTAGTTCAATTTACCATCAGTAAAACAACATAACATAACATAAACTCACGCCTATATCCCCGAAGGGGTAGGCAGAGGTGCTAGCACCCACATTTCGCCAGTTTATATTTAGGTCCCAATGTAATAGGTGGCGAGCCTATTGCCATTAACCGGGCATCATTTTTGAGGAGGTAGGACACGGCGGTATTTCCACCCAATTGAGCAGTCCGACTGGGGAAGTACCTCCGCCCTACAGAATACCGCGGTTATAATAACTTCGTGTTGTGTTCTCGGCGGTAAGTAGGGTAGCCAGAGCTCACTGGAGAGTTTTTGTGCTGTCAGTGGGATGACCAAAGGCTTGTCCTGCTTTGTCCTCTACATTGACGGCACAAAATCTCTGTTCTTACAGGGTCGGCAACACGGATGTGACTCCACTGGTGTTACACACGTTCATAGGTCATGGTAATCACTTTCCATCAAGTGGGCCGTGTGCTTTGTCTGCCACTGTGTTGTTGTTTAAAAAAAAATCAGTAAAACAAGCCTTTTTTAAACAATGAACCGAAATTACTAATAATCTCTCTAACCCCTCCAGCGAAGCTAAATTGCTTGTGTTAGGAGTGGAATCACGTCGATAGGCCGATAGCCAGGTTTCGAACCAGGGACCTCGCGATCGTAATGCCGACTTCTTAACCACTGAGCTACCGACGCTTCATGGAAGCTTCACCTTGCTTAAACGATATTCTCCAAATATAACGGTGTGTACATTCTTATACTTCATTAAAATTCATTTGATGTACACACTCTGAAATTTATTTCACCAGTACTGTCACAATAAAAGAACCTATTTACAAGTTAATATGTGTTGGTACTTTAGAAAGATCATCTCCGTTACTTGACCACTTTTTAGGAATCTGTAAAACTACCGTGATATACGTACATTCAAAGTTGCAGATCGTACTTATGGGTAATTGGCATCACACACTCAGGCATACAAATATTTGCACTGAGCGGGGATCGAACCTTAGACTGCTGTTAGCGACCGTGTTCACTACCGCCACGCCACGGGGGCTTTGTGTATTTTAGTATTGAGCGCCGCTAATGTGACATTGCTTGTGTCTACAATGGGTTATCTCTTGTCTGTGACTGTCTTCAGTTTACCATCAGGATACCTTGATAACATACATACATATAATCACGCCTTTACCTCCGGAGGGTTAGGCAGAGGTGAATTTTTGCCTCTGCCTAACCTTGATACATCCTATATAAAATGTATATTGAGAAAATTTATTCACAGAAAACCTGTATCTAGCAGTGGACTGTGGTGGGCTAACTGATTGATTGGTTTGAATTATAAGTTAATATGTGTAGGTACTATAGAAAGATCATATCCGTTACTTCACTACAAGCGGTTCGGAGACTCTTTCCTCTGTCGCACCATTAAGGCCTGGAATTCACTCTGTAGTCCCCACACCCGAGAAGAGGGCCAGATCGTGAGAGGTGGCCCTGGGTCGGCCGGCGTGCGAGGGATATGCCTGTCAACCTCACCTTCGGCAACCAAAGCGAGCCACAGGCGGCGTGCGTTTTAGTCGGTTCGAGTCCGACATAACCTCCTCCACCGGCTCCGGTGGGGAGGTATCCGTAGGGATTTTACGCACGTAAAAAAAAAAAAAACAAAGGCCTGGAATTCATTACCAGCTCACGTGTTTCCTTCTTCCTACAGTCCCGGGTCCTTTAAGCGGGGCGTGAAAAAGCATATGATGAGGCCGTCAAGCTGAGTGTCACCATTGTCACACAGTATCTGTAAGTAATGGTGACCCTCTTTTCTGAGACTTTGCCTTCAGCTTACCATCAGGCAAGGCGAAGTCTAATTGACGTGTTCTATATATATAAAAAAAAAGACCACTTTTTAGGAATACAGATTCCGTGATACGTACATTCGAAGTTGCAGATGGTACTTTCCGGTAATTGATAATAATAATAATAATAATAATAATAATAATCTTTATTTGTGAATATGGTTTTTACAGTTGTTATAATTACATGGTACTCATGTGCAGGCACAGCATATTCTGCCATTTGTGGCGTACAAAATTTAATGGTTAATGTCAAGTGTAAATTAAAGTACATTTTACCTATCAGTTACATGCATATTAAATTATCATATTATTTAAAAAAAAAATCATCCTTATTATTTAATGTCAAGAAACAATATCACACATTCAGGCTCGAAGACGACTCGTAACATTTCGTTCATTTTTCTTTTTATATTCTTACTCTTAGTATTAATCCCAGTCAAATCCGAAACTTGAACCTCGAAGTCTGGGGTCTTTACTAGTCTAACTGCGGATTTGGCTAACATACATACATACATACATAAAATCACCCCTTTATCCGCGGCGGGTTAGGCACTTAACACCTACGTTTCACCAATCATAAAATTCGGTCCCACTTAATAGGGGGTGAGCTTATTGCCATCTTCCGGGCACTATTGTTGACTCAAGCCATTCTTCTGAGGCTGAGTCCGGGCTTTTTTTTTTTTTTTTACGTGCGCAAAATCCCCACGGATACCTCCCCACCGGTCGGTACCGGGCCGGTGGAGGAGGTTATGTCGGACTCGAACCGACTAAAACGCACGCCGCCTGTGGGTCGCTTTGGTTGCCGAAGGTGAGGTTGACAGAGGCTGAGTCCGGGCTGTATATATCTGTCTGATGTTAAACAGCCCTATCCCGGCACCGCATGGGAAGAGAGGGGGTGATCCAAATTCTACACTGCTGGGAACCACACGGCATTTGGCTGAAGCAACTGCCTCCACAACCCAAAGGCGATATGGAAGCATCTGGATTCTTTAGGTCTACAACTTCCCGTAACAACTGCCATAGATGTTGGTATGGTAACCAAGACCGACTGCTTAACGTACTCTCCGGGGCACGATATAACAAATGCTAATATCTATATTCAGGCCTACAAATAATAATAACAATAATGATTTATTTCTCACCAACAACCAAGAAATTACAATATTTATATGATTTGTCTTCTACTGACGGCACAGAAACTCTGTACTTACAGGGTTGGCAGCGCGCCTGTGACTCCTCTGGTGTTACAGACGTCCATAGGCCACGGTAACTACTTTCCATCAGGTGGGCCGTGTGCTTGTCTGCCAACTAAGTGGTATAAAAAAAAAAATATTTAGACATTCACAGTTTAGGGTACACAGAATTCGATTGTGGATCGCTGGTGCCTGTCGTAGGTAATTGATTACCTGTGTATTACTGGTCACCAGGATTCCACGATAGCAACAATGACTACACTATAGGTAGGTACTAACTATACAAACCAAGTTCTAAAATCTAAATACAGGAATACTATAAACCATATTCATTAATTAAGATTTCATTAATTAATTATTATAAATAGTATGTGTGTGTGTGTGTGTGTGTGTGAGTGGGTGTGTGTCAATAGTCGAGAGTCATTTTAAGACTTTCAGTAGATTTTCTGTATCAGAATATGTTTGACAGAGAAGGAAGAAAATATTTGCACTGAACTGGGATCGAACCCGTGCCTCCTGAATAACGGTTCGTTCATTACCGCCATTCCACGGGGCCTATGTGTATTTTAGTATTGAAGGCCGCTATTATAACATTTGGTGTCTGTAATGGTGAGCCTCTTTCCTGAGACTGACTTCAGTTTACCATCAGGATAACTTTTTTTTTTACGTGCGCAAAATCCCTACGGATACCCTACCCCACCGGAACCGGTGGGAGAGGTCGGACTCGAACCGACCAAAACGCACGCCGCCTGTGGGTCGTTTTTTTAACAGGCATATCCCTCACAGTCCAGCCGACCCAGGGCCATCTCTCTCGATCTGGCTCTCTCCTCGGGTTTGGGGACCACAGAGTCCCCAACTCGTCCCCGGAAATACATCCTGTATAAAATTTCTATTGAGAAAATTTCTTCACAGAAAACCAAAATCGAAGCCGCGCACGCTGCCCACCACCCATGCAAAAACCTATATTATTAGATCAATCTCAGTGCAAACAATTTTTATTATGTTGATCCATAACTCTCAGGACTATGGAGTTCTGGGTCTTTGAAGGCGTGCGTCGCCGCGTCGGACTGAAACCAAGACGTTAATTATTAACATTGTCTCTTGGTATGTGTTTTACATATCAACAATTGAAAAGCAAAAGAATAGAAGTGACAAAGACAGTTCATAGGAAAATCATCATACTTTATAGTTTTATTAATGTCGTTAGGACTTTTTCTCTTTAAAAAGTCAATGTTACTTCCATCCGTTTGTTTAACTTTCGATGTGTTAAGCACACAGTATATATTAGATTACACATATCGTAATCGATAAGTATTGAGGTGAGATTAACATTATTAACACGTCTAAACAAATGGTTAAAAAAACATAACCTTTTAAAAACCTGACCTTAAGAAGACTATGGGTCAGTTTTGACCGTGAACTCTCTAAGACTTTGCGTCATTGAATTAACTTATAGTAGATTATGGTGAATTACGTAGACACTTGAACGAATTTATAGGAATAGTGTTTCAAGAAAGAAAGCAGGAATGTAAGAAAGCATAAAAATAAATATGCAAGAAAATAATAAACAGAAAAGCAGAAAATCAATACGAACGCAAGAACACAAGTAAAAATAAATGCGCACAAAACAAAAAAGCAGCAAACAAGAAAGTAAGCAAAAAAGTCAGCAAGAAAGTAAGCAATTAAAGTAATACAAGAAAGAAAGAACGCATGTGTACAGTAGAACTTTAATTTGTGATAAATTCGATGAGATATCCAAAACGCCAGATATTTTGCTACTTTAAGTCCGACATAACCTTACCCACCGGCTCTAGGGGGGGATCCGCGGTGATTTTGTGCACGAGGGCAGTCATTTACCTTGCTTACTAGCTATAGAACGAATTGTAGCCAATTACTACCTACCTACCTACTAAAAATACTACCTAAAAACCACGGCCAAGTACGAGTCAGACTCGCGTACAAAGGGTTCCGTTCTAACGTTTTTTTCCATATATTTGTTGTTATAGCGGCAACAGATATACATCATCTGTGACAATTTCAAATCACGGTTCACGAGATAAAGTTTTGTGACGATAGATTTTTATGTAATACTGTTAACCGATTTCTTAAAAATTACAATACAATACAATATTATATATTGTACACCATAAACAATATTTATAAAACATTACATTTTACAAATTATGAGGTACCTAGTACAAACAGCGGTCTTTTCGCTAGGCGCGATTTCTTACAGACAACCTGGGTTATTTTATTTCAGTTTATGATTGGCAAATGGGTACCGCCTGCTATCAAAACGTGTTTCGATATTTTAGACAGCTGTCGAGTTTTTAATTTTTTATTTAAATCAAATTTTATTTGCATAAAAACATGGTAGAATAGGTTATAAAGTTCACAAAATTTAGCACGTATGTTTTGCCAGTGGTGTACTAGCATGTATGTTACTACGAAGGCAACATGGGCGTCGGAGGTCGATGAACGACCTCCGCCCCCCATGAGCGCAGGCCTGGGGGTGACTGGTGGAGCCGCCTGTCACCCTGGCAGAAGCAGACGCGCCTCCACATTTCCGGGGACGAGTTGGGGACTATGTAGTCCCCGTATACCCGAAGAGAGGGCCAGATCTTGAGAGATGGCCGTGGGTCAGCCGTGGGTCGGCCGGGGTGCGAGGGATATGCCTGTCAACCTCACCTTCGGCAACCAAAACGACCCACAGGTGGCGTGCGTTTTAGTCGGTTCGAGTCCGACATAACCTCTTCCACCGGCTCCGGTGGGGAGGTATCCGTGGGGATATTGCGCACGTAAAAAAAAAGTCTATGTTACTGTGGAACCCTAAAAACCGTTATATGTTAGTAACATAACAACCTCGTGTCAGACGATTACGATGCAAGATACAAGAGACAGCAGACGGGACAATTTTCATTAATTACGCTATAATAAAGCACCCGAGCCATTGTTTCTTTTTTCGTAACTGGTCGTAACAATGCTGACGGCATACCAATTTTATTTAATACCCTGGCTCGGTTACGAAAACCCTCATGTAGGCCAAGGTTACCATTTTGAATTACTATGCATGTCAACGTGATTTTATGTGCATGTCACACGGTCATAAACAGCGAGTAATTGAATCTAAGTAATGGATTGTATTGATATTTCAAACTATTAAATTAATAATATTTGAATACGGGTTGTTTTAACGAAACAAAGAGACATATTGTTTACATCAATGGATTTTTTTATACCACTTAGGTGGCAGACAAGCGCACGGCCCACCTGATGGAAAGTGGTTGCCGTGGCCTATGGACGTGTGTAACGCACAGTTTCTGTGCCATCAGTGTAGAGGACAAAGCAGGACAAGCCTTTAGTCATCCCACTGACAGCACAAATTCTCCAGTGGGCTCTGGCTACCCTACTCACCGCTCGGAACATAACACGAAGTTATTATAACCGCGGTATTCTGTAGGGCGGAGGTCCTTCCCCAGTCGGTTCAATAACTGCTCAATTGATTCTTGCGGAAGTGATTTCCGTTTGATCTTCTAACCCCGAGAGGAAAAGCTGCGTCTATGTATGTCTCGTTCGTTATGGTGGCAAATATTTGCCGAATATTCAAACATGCAAATAAAGACAAACACATTTTACTTCATAAGTAAGTATTCATTTCAAAGACTGTATATAGACAGTTAAATTGAGTCCTTTATAACTTTTTAAACTCCTTATTATGTTTCAAATCACTTTTATTAAACACTATATATATACCCGTAAACGCAACGCAGACCGAGATAAATGCAATATTCTCTTGCACTCTGTGCATTGTGTACCTGCTATGTGACGAAAGCTTGAGTTAATAAAAAATAATAGTTATCATCCCTATTCTCGTAATCTATATGAACTTTTTTTTAAAGAATATTAGAACATAAATTACTAATATTCCCTCTAACTCCTCCAGCTAAGCTAAATTGTTTGTATTAAGAGTGGGTTCACGTCGGTAGTGTAATGGCCAGGATTCGAACTCGGGACCCTGCGATCATAAGGCCAACTCCTCAACCACTAAGCTATCGACGCTTAATTTCCTGTTACTCGCCTGCTACTATTAGCAACTGGATGTGGCACGCAATTCATTTCCTTCCTTATGCAATTCGGTAATTTTTACGCTCGGCGATGCGTAAGGAGACAACCACTTACTTACATAGGTAGTTGTAATTTTTTTTTACAACTTAAGTGGCAGACAAGCACACAGCCCACCTTTCAAAGTGGTTATCGTGGCCTATGGACGTGTGCAAAACCAAGAGAGTCACACTCGCGCTGCCAACCCTATAAGCATTGAGAGTTTCTGTGCCGTCAGTGTAAAAGACAAAGCAAGACAAGCATTTGGTGTGTTTGTGCCAAAAATGGCGCAAACACTAAGTATAAAATATAGCTTTCGGGGACGAGTTGGGGACTCTGTAGTCCCCACACCCGAGAAGAGGGCCAGATCGTGAGAGATGGCCCTGGGTCGGTCGGGGTGCGAGGGATATGCCTGTCAAACTCACCTTCGGCAACCAAAACGACCCACAGGCGGCTTGCGTTTTAGTCGGTGCGAGTCCGACATAACCTCTCTCACCGACTCCGGTGGAGAGGTATCCGTGGGGATTTTGCGCACGTAAAAAATAAAGTATAAAATATAGCTACTAATCAATATTATTAATGAATGAATTATAATTATTATGCATATCAATAATAATTGAAATACACTTAATACTTTTCCCACAGTTTTTATTATTATTACACCTGACACCCTGCCTATATCCTTTGAACAGTTTAAATAGTCTATCAATAATAATACTATTATTGTGAATTTATTACTAAAGACGTATTTATTTTCATAGCACATTGTCGCGTCTCTGATTGGTGCATAAAATTATGACGAACTTCATCATTTTTTTGTTACCATTTTAGAGTGCGGATAACGCATTTAGAGTTGATAATATAGTATATCACTGTTTTTACTCGACTGCGCCAGTGAGGACAATGTGATACGCGCGTATGTATGTATGTTTGTAATTTTCTTCGATCCCCTCACGGGCCTATCGTATGAACGGATTTCGATGCATCAAAATTAAGGGAATATATAATTACTTACAAATTGATATAAAACTATGCTAACTATACAATATATACAAAAATGGAACAGAGAAAAAGAGGGAGACTGCAATTTTAGGCATCGAAAAATTCCTCCCCATCGATCTCTACTGGTACCGTGCCCAAGAGGCTGGCGGCATTACCACGCTGAATGGCGATGCCAATTCTTTGAGCGAGGTAAAGGCCAGCCTTTACTTCACGGGAAGCGTCGATTAGTCAATTTTTTTTTTATACCACTAAGTTGGCGGACAAGCACACGGCCCACCTGATGGGAAGCGGTTACCGTGGCCTATGGACGTATGCAACATCAGGGGCGTCACACTCACGCTGCCGACCATGAAGAAACGTTCTGATGCCCTTCTTGAAGAACCCCATATTGTAGGCGCTTGGGAAAACTGCAACAGGGAGGTCATTCCACAGCTTGAGTGTGCGTGGGATGAAGTTTCTTTCATACCGCACAGTGCGCACCGTCTCTGGTCGCAATGTGTGAGGATGAATTCCCTGCCTATAGTAATATAATAAGGTAAATATATATTCACATTCCCTTCATATATATATATAATATATATATATATAATATATATATATATATATATATATATATATATATATATATATATATATATATATATATATATGTACCTATTAATTTTCTTTTGTTTTATGATTTCTAAATGGGTACCGTCTCCTATCAGACTTGTTTGGATCCTTTAGACAGCAGTCGGGTTTTTTTTAATAATTATTATTTTAGCTATTATTATGGACCTTGCATAATGATGTCATGTCTTCTTTGATGCTTAAAGGGTTGTGATATTCTATATTAGACTAGCTGACCCAACCCAACTTCACCCGGGGTATATTTTGAACCTTCATATCCCTTTGAGCCCGTATGTTTTAGTCTTCAAAATATGTATGAAAAATTGCCGGATTTGTTAACATTTATTATCAATGCTCCGCTCCCTAAAGTAGTAGCGTGATGATATATAGCATAAAACCTTCCTCGATAAATGGACTACCCAACACTGAAAGAATCATTGAAATCGGACTAGTAGTTCCAGAGATTAGCGCGTTCAAACAAACAAACTCTGCAGCTTTATAATATTAGTATAGATCACAAGTCTAAGTCCCGGCTATACCGAGAAGAGGGCCAGATCGTGAGAGATGGCCCTGGGTCGGCCGGGGTGCGAGGGATATGCCTGTCAACCTCACCTTCGGCAACCAAAGCGACCCACAGGCGGCGTGCGTTTTAGTCGGTTCGAGTCCGACATAACCTCCTCCACCGGCTCCGGTGGGGAGGTATCCGTGGGGATTTTGTGCACGTAAAAAAAAAAAAAAAAGTCCCGGCTATACCAACAACTCGAATACATAAAGGCAAGAAATTATAAGGCAATGCTTTAAGGTAGTTAGAAAGTATTGAGGTAAGCAGACAACATGCCTAACCAGGATTTCTAGACGAGTCCGAGATCGAGTTAGCTATTCGTGTTTAGCCGTTTAGCTGCTATTTGTAAGATTGATTTATTGAATTAGGCACTCCTAACGCTAACTCACATTATCATTTTCCAAACCTTTTCTCAACATAATTGAGGTCGGCTCTCCAGTTTTTTTTTTACACTACTTAGGTGGCACTAGTCTACCGTGGTAGCCTAGTGGTGAGGGTAATGGACTGCTGAGATGAGGTCTCGGGTTCGATCCCAGGTCTTACCATAGCACACACCAATGACTTTTCGATGCTTTTCGAGGTTATGTGTGTATTTATCGCATGTATATAAGTGCCCGGTTAATGGCAAAAGGCTCGCCACCTGTTACATTGGGACCTAAACATAAACTGGCGACATGTGGGTGCTAGCACCTCTGCCGACCCGTTCGGGGAATATAGGCGTGAGTTTATGTTACGTTATGTTACTTAGGTGGCAGACAAGCACACAGGCTACTGGAAAATGGTTACCGTGGCCTATGGACGTATGGAACACCAGAGGCGTTACACTCGTACTGTCGACCCTGAAGAAACCTTCTAATACCCTTCTTGAAGAACTTCATTTTTTATATATAACTTAGGTGGCAGCCAAGCACATGTCCCACCTGATGAAAATTGGTTACTGTGACTTATGAACGTGTGCAACACTAGAGGAGTCACACCCGTGGTACCAACCCTTTTGGAACGGAGAGTTTCTGTGCCGTCAGTGCAGAAGACACCATCAGGACCAGCCTTTAGTCTGCCCACTGACAGCACAAAAACTCTCCAGTGAGCACTGGCTACCCTACTCACCGCCGGGAACACAACACGAGGTTATTATAACCGCGGTATTCTATAGGGTGGAGTAGTTCTCCAGTCGGACTGCTCAATTGTGACGGGCATACCGTTGTGTCCAATCTCGTCGATACATATTGTAGTCGCAGAAAACCACAGCAGGAAGTTCATTCCACAGCTTAAGCGTGCGTGAGATGAAATGCATTTCATACAGCGCACCGTTTCAGGTCGCTATGTATGAGGACGAATTCCCTGCATATGGCGAGCGGAATGATGATAGAATGTAGCTGTGGACATCATATCAAATAATTTATCTATCGAAGACTAACTATGATGCAGTTGATTTTCGATATTTTCCGTGAAACGACTCCCACCTGACCTCCACATCCAATTAGCGCTACCGAAGTTCTGTAGTTAGAATAGTCAGACTTTTAAGGGCTACAACTTCCCGTAACGACGGCCATAGATGTTCTTATGACTGGGTCCGATGGCATAAACGCACATAAAAGTATGTACAAAAATAAATATGCGGATTTAGTGGTCACCGTGGGAATAAGGTACTAATCTTGTTGGTGAAGATGTATTCGAGGTCCTGGTTAAATTGGTACAGTGGCAGCAAATGTTTGCCTGAAAATTTGCAAAACCAAAGCTGAACACAATGTTCTGCAATTTCGGCGCTCTTTCTAGTTCCACAGTCATAGCGTTTGATGGTGCTCCTATACCAACTGGCTCCGATTTTAGGTACCTACCACGATTCACTACTGCAATAGTTGATTATAGGTTCTTGCAGGAATACACTATTTAATGGTTTAATCGTGACTATGACAGGTGAAATTTTGACAAAATATGAGCGATAAAACGAATTTTCGTAATTTGAAAGTGATGTGATTTTGATGACCGTGTGAGCGTTATTTTAACCACTGAAGAAGCAAACTAGCTCTGTTTCAACAAATAGATGTACATACATAAATTTACGCCTGTAAATCCTTGAAGGGATAGGCAGGTGTGTAAGTACTAACACCACCAATAATAACTATCTGTTATGAAGAAAAAATATAGAAAAAGAAATGACGCACAAAGAACATTCTTAGCAAAGAAATTATGTCAATTCTTGGTTACAAAAAAAATCAGAACCAAAAAAGAATTGAAGATCCACATCATAGGACACAACGGTACTTGTGTCCAATTTCCGAGTAGTCCGACTGGGGAAGTACCTCTGCCCTACAACCTCGTGTTGTGTTCCCGGCGGTGAGTAGGGTAGCCAGAGCTCACTGGAGAATTTTGGTGCTGTCAGTAGAAAAACCAAAGGCTTGTCCTGCTTTGTCTTCTACACTGATGGCACAGAAATTCTCTGTGCTTACAGGGTCGGCAGCGCGAGTGTGACTCATCTTGTGTTGCACACGTCCATAGGCCACGGTTTCCACTTTCCATCAGGTGGGTGGTGGTTTGTCACCTAAGTGGTATAAAAAAGTCTGCAAGAAATCAGAGATTTGACCTAAAGTTTCATACTAGTCAATATGGACCTCAGACCTCATATTCATGGACTGGGCCTCGATTCTGGTAAAGCAAAACCATTGTTTCGAACGGAAACTGCTACAAAATTAATTTAATTTTAGACTTTAAAACAAAGCAGTTAAAGTCCAAAATGCAGTTAAAGTCCGGTCTTCAACTAATGCGGTTTACAACATTTTTAATTTTCTTAACTACACGCACTGCAGAAGAAAATTGCACCAGCCTATTTAAAATAGTCGGCATAACTAGATAAACTGGTCGCTACTAAGTTAATTAGACCATACCCAGTTTTATTAGCCAATTATGGTCAGAGTGGCTTACTAGACTCTTGCACTCCATTTAATGTGTAAAGCATTTCTGTAACGGAAGCATCGGCATAATTATGTCAACATGTTCCCCCCCCCCCCTTGAGAAGGGGGGGGGGACTAAAGGACCTCCCTAATGGACACGGATTTGTTGTATATAATCTATATTATATAAAAAATTGGCCTCCAGGCGGTAGCCTAGTGGCATAGGTAATGGGCTGCTGAGACGAGGTCTCGGGTTCGATCCCAGGTTTTAACATGGCACACACCAATGACTTTTCGATGACGGCTCGCTCGCATTGGGACCTAAACATAAACTGGCGAAATGTGGGTGCTAGCACCTCTGCTTACCCCTTCGAGGATATAGGCGTGAGTTTGTGTTGTTGTTGTATAATTTGTGAATTTGAGTTCGTCCGCCGCCGTAACTCCCATGCTATCCTCAAAAGACACCTAAAAACACGTACTGCGCATATAGAGTACATTTTATGACATCATTGGGGTCAAGATATATGCCGGTGTTATACGGGTGGTGACGGAGAAAGAATACAAGTTAGTTAAATACATTACAAACCAGCTAAAACCTACACCTTGAAAATATGTAGACTGACTGTCAAGTTACCGTGTGTGTCTCACGCCGTGTAGTTCCCGGCAGAGTAGAATTTGGACCGCCCCATCTCTTCCCAAGTGGTGTCGTACAAGGCGACTAAGGTATAGGACTTTTTAACATCAGACAGATATATACAGCCCAGACTCAGCCTCAGATGCATGGCTTGAGTCAACAATAGTGTCCGGAAGACAGCAAAAGGCTCGCCCCCTATTACATGGCACCGAATGCAATGATTGGTGAGAAGTGGGTGTTAATTCACCTCTGCCTAACCCTCCGGGGATAAATGCGTGATTATATGTATGTATGACAGTTACCTTATCGAAGGTAAACTTAAAACATTCAGAGTTACTTGGTACTTATTTAAAGATAAAATATGCCAAGTATGAGTTGGTCTCCCGCACGAAAGGTTATGTACATTTAGGATTTAAACTTTTTTTTAAACCTTCTTTTTTTCAGAATTTAGCCACAACATGACTATGTCGCTCTCCTGTAGCTTTACGGTTTTAGCAGGTGCTTAATTGTTATCCGGGTGGTGACAGAGAAAGAATACAAGTATCACCACCCCATCTCATTCGAAGGGTGTCGTAAGAAGCGACTAACGGACACGATATCACTGTGAGAGAAGGAAAATTCGACATAAAACCTTGTACCAACCCGTCTGGCCAGCGTGGAAACAGTAGGTCAGAGCCTCCTGACATTAGGAGAGGCCAGAGGCCTATGTCCAGCAGTGGACTGCAATGGGCTAGTTGATTGATTGATATATGTCAGTGACTATATCACTTAAAGTCCGAACGATCAAATCCTCTGATTTAGTTATTTTTCCTTGGATTCGATGTTATTTTTTGCTTTTTACGAAACGTTTTTTTTTTATACCACATAGTTGGCAGACAAGCACATGGCCCACCTGATGGAAAGTAGTTACCGTGGCCTATGGACGTCTGTAACACCAGAGGAGTCACAGTCGCGCTGCCAACCCTGTAAGTACAGAGTTTCTGTGCCGTCAGTAGAAGACAAATCAGGACAAGCCTTTAGTCTTCCCACTGACGGCACAAATTCTCCAGTGAGCTCTGGCCACCCAACTCACCGCTGGGAACACAACACGAAGTTATTATAACCGCGGTATTCTGAAGGGCGGAGGTACGTAAATGATTTATAGAAAGTGGATTCGGATGAACCTGTCACATCAGTTGATTGGTCACAGTCAGACAGTCTTTCCTCTCGGGGTTGAAAGGTCAGATGGCAGTTGCTCTAATAAAAGACGGACAAACCATATCTAAAGGAGTAAGCAGAGAACGGGCATCGGGTGAAAGCCTCTGGCAACAACGCTAAAATGAAAAGTAAATAATAAGAATATTAAAACTCTTGGTTGATTTAAGTTTAGTTTTTCCTAGTGAGTAAAGGATCGCCCTTTTGATTGAGAGATCCCAGTTTTGAAACCTGGTCACATTACTGACGTGAACCCATTCCTAACACAAGCAATTTAGCTTAGACAGATTAGGGGGTCAACTATTTCGTTTACACTTTTAAAGAATTGTAAAAATACAACTCGCTGACTTTTATGTAAACAGTAATCGTAGTACGTTTAAAACAAAGGGGATTAAGATGGCAACACTAGAAATTGCATTACCAGTTGTTCGTGTTATCGCTAAACGAGCAATGATGGATCTAATGAGTCTCGCTTTCTCAGGGCGAGGTGGCGACGGGTGACCGGCAACTGAGAAAGTGAAACTGCAGGGAACGGGGAATGTAACAACCTATTGAGTTTCTACGGAGCTTCGATCGAATTACGTGCGATCAGATTATGTTCTATGTACTACTAGGTACTACAATGTTTGAAATCTTAATTAACATAGAGATAAATGTAAAAAAAATAAGTTGAAAACTAAACATACATATAATCACGCCTTCATTAGGCAGGGGTGAATTAACACCCATATTTCACCAATAATTGTATTTGATCCCACGTAACAGGGGGTGAGCCTATTGCCGTATTTCGGGCATGTTGACTCGAGCTATGCATCTGAGACTGAGTCTGGGCTGTATATATCGCTCTCGCTCGAGCTAGCTGTATATATATATATCTGTCTGTTGTTAAACAGTCCTATCCCTTAGTCGCCTTGCCCGACACCGCATGGGAAGAGATGGAGTGGCCTCTATTCTGCCGGAAACTACGCGGAAAAGTAATAAACAAGAAAGTATCTAGGATAGCCAAGATCGTATACCACTTAGTCTAACAAAACCATAGATTGTAGGGAAAAGTGGCATACGACTATGACTATCCAAGGTGTTTTCTAGTTTATTACTTTTTCAGTAGTCGAGTTTTAGTTTTACTTAAACTTATTTTTTCATTTATATTATTATGAGACAAAAAATAGGTATAACTTATACATTTTTGAAATGTGCTAATTAAGCCCTTTCAGTTGATACCACACACGACATATTTATCTTTTTTTTTTTATCACAGTACTTTATGACTGCTAGAGGGCGCCTCATTAGATTCAGTGACACATTATATAGCCTATAACTAGCGGGCAACTAATATGCTTCTAACGATACTTCATTTGTCCAGTTCTAATAAGTGGTTGAGTAGCTATGAGGGAACTGATGAACCTACATACATCCATACATAGCCTGTCAAAATCATAACCCTCCTTTTGCTTCTACATAGTCAGGTAAAAATGAATTTATCCTTTACTATAAAGGCAACGTGGACAAAGTAAAATAGAGATGCTTACATTGGAATGGCAATATCCAAAGATGCGAAAATGAATACTTTGTCAAGAAGATCCTTTACGTACCCAACCGTATGTTTAGGTAGACCAGAACAGCCTTAACTCCCAGACAACCAGAATAAATTTCTCTGGCGCAGATGTACTGGGAGAACTTGAGGAATAGAGTTGCTTATAGAAGAAGATTATACAAGAAAAACGGCTGAACAGATATGTCTTAAATGTTGTACACATAGAATACGACCGTAAATAAGACTAAACTGTTTTCTGTACCAGGAATTAGGTTCATGTGTTTCTTCATCCGTCATCACAAGTAACCTAACATAAGGGTTTTGTCGAAGATCTTGCACGCTTTTGCGCTCAATGAGCGTTTTTGGTTCTTGAAGCGCCGTAAGTATCCACTGGGCAACATTTGGCGCGAAACACATGACGAACAGTCAACAAGATCGGCAATGTTACCAAACTTGTTGTGAAGTTTCGCAACGTCGCGCAACACGCAATACGCAGCTTGTTACTTGTTCAATAATTAATCATGCGTGGCTGATAACAAAATTCCACGTTACAGTGCGTCTGTGCTGTACAACATTTTTGCGTACCATGTAGGGCAAATATGGTACGCAAATATGTTGCCCAGTGGATACTAAACTTAACATACATGTATACATATAATTACGCCTTTATCCCCGGGAGCTAGACAGAGGTGAATTAATACCAATATTTCACCAATCAAGGAATTCAGTCCCACTTAATAGGGCGTGAGCCTATTGCCATCTTTCGGGAAATATTACTGACTAGAGCCATGCATTTAGTCTCAGCTATAAATCGCGTCGTACAAGGTGACTAAGGGATAGCCTCAGTCGCCTTGTACGACACTGCATGGGAAGTGATGGGGTGGCCCAAATTCTACTCTACAAGCAGCTTCTAGGCTACTAGGCTTGAGCGTAACCTATATTATATTTTACAGGATTTTTTTTAATAAGACACGCCAATTAGGCTTCACCTGGCCTGATGATAAGCTGAAGGCAAAATCTCAGAAAAGAGGGTCACCAGTACTTACATATACCATGTAACAATGGTGACACTCAGCTTGACGGCCTCATCATATGCTTTTTCACGCCCCGCTTGAAAGTCCCGGGACTGTAGGAAGAAGGAAACACGTGAGCTGGTAATGAATTCCAGGCCTTAATGATGCAACAAAGAAAAGAGTCACCGCTCAGTCGGCAGCACTCTGATGATATAAAACCGATTTTTCCAGGAGGCTACTCCGTTGAGCACATCGACAAAGTGTGCTTATCGTTACGCGCGCAGTATGGCAACTGTGTGAAGATGACCGGACTGCTAGGCCGACCTGATATGCTGTTCGTCTTCGACGCCAGTGAAGTTGAAAGAGTTTTTAGGGGCGAGGATGCAGCTCCTCATAGGTAAGTTTTACATGTGTGTTGTATGCTACAAAATGATGTTAACATATTTTCTGTTATTAGTCTATACAAAATGATGTGATTAGAAATAAAAAAACTAAAAAAATAACAAATTAAATGAATCAAGCTTATTGCAGTCCACTGCTAGACATAAAGCCTCTCCCAACATTGGGAGTCTTTAGCCTACTGTTTTCATGCTGGCCACTAGAGTTGGTACATGATTTTATTTCGAGTTTTTCTTCTCTCGCAGTGATATCGCCTACGTATTTTTCCATTAGTCGCCTCTTACGACACCTTCGGCTAATTTTTATTACCAGGCATTTAATCATATCTAAAATTGAGAAAATTCATTTAACAATTTCAGACCCTCAATGCCGTCTCTAAATTACTACAAGCATACACTGAGGAAAGATTTCTTTGGTGCTGAAGAGAACTGCGCAGGAGTCATAGCAGTGTAAGATATTAATGATTCATTAGCTTATCCTTACTCTATTTTGTTATTTTATGATAACTACTCCAGACTAGCATTGCATAGCGTAAACTAACATTGCATTTATTCTAAAAAAGAATAAGAAAAAAATAAAAAACCATTTATTATACACACACACACCACACATAAAAAGAAAAGAAAAAAAAAAACAAGTAAAACATAAACTGTAAGATACAAAAAAAACAAAAAATAACACAGCAAGTAACAGACAGGTATATTAGGTAGGCATGATGTGCCCGCACCAGCCCGCCCTAGTTCTTTATGTAACTGCTATAATGCTATTCTTCTAGAATATGTCAATTTAAAGACTCTTTGACTTCTTCATTTTCTTTTAATTATTTGTTTTTGTTATAGAAAGAATTGCTGCAATTTTTGCCAGCACTTTGACTTTATTATAATTGATTAAAAATTGCAATTTTTATTGATGTATCATCATTGCGACTGTTGTTCTGACGACAACTGGTATGATATGTTTCAGGCATGGTGACTCATGGGCCGCATTTAGGACCAAGGTATCAAGAGTAGCGTTAAGCACTGGTGCAGCGGCCCAGTATACTGTACCAGTGGCAGAAGTTGCTGATGCTTTTGTTCAAAGGTGAATACTAAGTACAGTCGCCATTTTTTTTTATACCACTTAGTTGGCAGACTAGCACACGGCCCACCTGATGGAAAGTGGTTACCGTGGCCTATGGACGTTTTGTAACACCAGAGGAGTCACAGTCGCGCTGCCAACCCTGTAAGTACAGAGTTTCTGTGCCGTCAGTAGAAGACTTTTGAGTTTTTATTCATTTATTTATTTATGTTAGTTTATTAGTTTTTGTAACATTACTTATTGCCTGTAATGGTGATCTCTTTCTAAGTTCTGAGTCTAATTGGCGTGTGCGTTTTTATTTTATTTTATTTTATCTAGTACATGCCAATTTGATCTCACCTCGCCTGATGGTAAGCTGAAGGCAAAGACTCAGGAAAGAGGGTCATAATTACATACACATGCCATGTTACAATGGTGACACTCAGCTTAACGGCCTCATCATATGCTTTTTCACACACAGCTTAAAGCATCCGGGTCTGTAGTAAAAAGGAAACACATAAGTAAGTAATGAATTCAAGGTCTTAAATGTGCGGCAAAGGAAAAAGTCTTGGTTCTTGATGGAATATTCTGCATCGTATGCGAGTAGGGATTAATTGGAAGATGTCATCAGAACATTCACCATGGTACAGACAGTAAAATAATGCCAAGGACGCAACATCTGTCCTGTCCTTAAAACAATCCTGAATCTCGATTTACTTTTATAGGAACAGATTGTACCTATTCTAGATGACAGTTTTAATTTCTTTGTGAAAGTGATTGTGAGTTCTGGAACTAACGCCTGTGACTGAGCTCGAGTTTATGTCGCCAACCCATATTGCTATGTATATTATGATAGGAATTTTAAATTTCCTCCGATATAACTTTATGTTATAGTTTAAATGACATGTAAAAGTATTTACCGCATATTATAAATGTTTTCAGGATACGTGACATAAGAAATGAAAACTCGGAGACACCTGATGACTTTTTAAATGAAGTACACAAATGGTCGCTAGAATGTAAGTCTACTGCATTTATTTTGGTATTTACTCTATTTATTACTTTTACAGACTAATAAAAATAATATATAGATTACACTATGTTAAACATATTGCTAATTACAAGCCTACACATTTATAATACTTGTGTCGTTAATATCATTCTTGTAGACGGATAGATTTCTAAAAAAGTCAAATTTAAGCTTGATCGCTTAAGAAAACATTCTATAGGTACCTGCGTGGTATGAAAAACTAGTGGTAGCTTAGTGGTTAAGAAGTCGGCCTTACTATCGAAAGTATCCGTGTTCGAGTCCTGGATATTAGGTACACTACCCACGTGAACCCATTCCTAACACAAGTAATTTAGTTTTGCTGGGCGGCTTACAGGGAATATTAGTAATTTCGGTTTTAATATTAAAAAAAAAAGCGTGGCAGATAAGCACACGGCCCACCTGATAGAAAGTGGTCACTGTGATCTGTGGACGTGAGCAACATCAGGGGAGCATTTTTTTTTCATTACCATTTATTCGTATTGTAAAATAGTCCTGTTTAAAGTATTTTTTTAACATAACATAAACTCACGCCTATATCCCCAAAGGGGTAGGCAGAGGTGCTAGCACCCACATTTCGCCAGTTTATGTTTAGGTCCCAATGTAATAGGTGGCGAGCCTATTGCCATTAACCGGGCACTTATAAACCTGCGATAAATACACGCATAACTTCGAAAAGCATCGAAAAGTCATTGGTGTGTGCCATGGTAAAACCTGGGATCGAACCCGAGACCTCGTCTCAGCAGTCCATTACCCATACCACAAGGCTACCACGGTTTATGTTTAGTTTATGTTTATGTGATGTAAAGTATTTTTTTTATTCATTTACAATTCAAGCCACAGAAATTCTAATTTCAGTAGTTAAAAACTTAAATATTTTATACAATAATGTATCACAATGTCTTTTGCTTCCAGCCCTTGGCTTGATAGCCCTAGACACACGCCTGGGTTGCTTCGAAGCCCAGGCAGAGTCGGAGAGCATGAGGCTCATCCACGCCGTTCAGACATTCTTCTTAAGCGTCGGTGAGTTGGAGCTACGAGCTCCGTGGTGGCGACTGTACCCCACGTCAATGTTCAAGAAATATGTCGCAGCATTGGACACAATTCTTAGGTAGTTATTGTGACTTTTTAGCAGCCGCAATATAGCCAAACGATAGTTCCCAACTAGCCTAAGCCCTCCCAAGGAGGGCCAGATCGAAAGAGATGGCTCTGAGTCGGCCAGTGCGCAAGGGATGTCAACTTCACCTTCGGCAACCAACCACGGCCTACAGGTGCCACGCGTTTTAATCAGTTCGAGTCCGACATAATAACTCCTACCTACCGGCTCCCGCTCCGGAGAGTGGGGCGAGAGGTACCCGTGGGGATGTTTCGCTTGTAAAAAAAGGGCCACCGCATTTCTTCTTGTGGGTGTAGTGGAATGCTTATTCATCTTAGTAAGGACTGTTCTCTGTCCGACAGTAGGTAAGCATGTTTACTTTGAGATTGACGTGGCGATTCACATTACTAGTGTAAAATTCGCCGGGACATTTACCATGTTTATTATTTTCGTTAAGTAACCGATGTATCAGCGTGTTTAAGCACCATGATCACGGTCTACTGGCTCTACTATACTCAGTGAAAAGCGATATCTCCAGCGACGTCCAGTACCGAAGTCATTTGCAGGACAAGGTTAAGTAGGCATCAAAGAAACTTGGAGTACTCAACAGGGCGAAGCAGTACTTCACTGCGTAACAGCAACTCCTTCTTTATAAAGCACAGGTCCGGCCCCACATGGAGTACTGCTGTCACCTTTTTGCTGGAGCGCCTGCATACCAGTTTGACCCCTTCGACTCAGTGCAAAGACGGGCATTGAGGCTGGTTGACAATCCCATACTCACAGGTAGTGTGGAACCTCTTAGCCATAGGAGGGATTTTGCCTCACTGTGTGTAATCTACCGCCTATACAATGGTTCGTGCTCAGATGAATTGTTTGACATGATGCCCACAGCTACATTCTATCATCGCATCTCTCGCCATAGGCAGGGAATTCATCCTCACACATTGTGACCTGAGACGGTGCGCACTGTGCGCTATGAAAGAAACTTCATTCCACGCACACTCAAGCTGTGGAATGACGTCTCTGCTGCGGTTTTCCCAAGCACCTACAATATGGGGCTCTTCAAGACGAAGACTCTTCAGAAGGTTTCTTCATGGTCGGCAACGCGAGTGTAACACCCCTGGTGTTGCATACGTTCATAGGCCATGGTAACAGCTTCCCATCATTTGGGCTGTGTGCTTGTCTGCCACCTAAGTGGTATAAAAAAATCATGGTAAATGTCCCGGCGATTTTAATACTAGTAAAGTAAACGTGTTGTTCATGACAAAATACCCAGCCGCTCGACCACAATAGGCTCGGCTTCAATTACGTGGGACCGAAAACATGTTACGTTAACATTGTAGGGACAACAAGGATTGCAATGTAAGCATTTCATTAGGAACGTCAGTCACTAGGAGCGAAACGCGTGGGCTGTTCGCTTAGTAGGTACATAAGTGAATTGAGTCAATGTAATCTAAAGAATATAACCTTTTCTAATTTCCATATTGTGGTTTTAATTAACTATCTATAAACCGATGGCCGTTGAAGCAAACGAGTCCTAGAGTGGAGACCGCAAGAAAGTAAACAAAAGGTAGGACGCCCCCTAGCTAGATGGACGGACGACCTTAAAAAGGTGGCTGGGACAGACTGGATGCGGAAGGCGGAGAAAATGGCGCACATTGGAATGCGATGGGCTAATTGATTGAAATCGAATGGACACGCATGAACAGTGCGTCATAGAATTACAGCATTATTATCTTGTGAAGCTTTTTAACTGTCTAAATGCTTACAGCGTGACTCTCAGACACGTGGAGAAAGCACTAAAGGAATGTGAAGCGAACGGAGCAAGTAGGTCACTGTTGCAAGACTTGGTGGCCGCAGCAGGCCCGAGAGTAGCCGCTGTAGCTGCTCTAGATCTGTTCCTAGTAGGTATTGACACGGTAAGAAGCTAGTATGTATGCATTGACACTAGCATTTTCAAGGACGCTACATTTTTCGAGTATTTAAGAATACATTAATACTGTAGGACGATCTGAATATCTAACTACTCGTTTTAGACATTTGTTGCAAGCTGTCAAAAATTATAAATAGTAAATACTACTATTATAAATAATATAATAGTAAGGCAATAATAGTAACAATAAGGTATTTTAAAGAAAGGATATGTCAAGAGTACTATACATCCATACATGATCGCCGGTTTCGGGCCGGCGAGCATGTATGAAAACAATTATGAAAGTAGAAGAAGAGAAAGCTGTAGGTATGCCAGGTTCGTGAAAAACTGTAGTCTCTGTCTACCCCACTGGGAAAAAGGCGTGACTGTACGTATGTATGTTATAAATAGTAGCAGGTTTAATTCCCGTATTGAATCTTAAGTCATTTTTATAAATATCTAGTCACATCTGTATTGTCTTCTTTTAAAGACGCCTTATAATAAATGTTTAGCAATACTTTTAACTACATGACACAAGATGCACAGTTATGGCGCATACTGGGTAGTAACATAAATAATAATATATATCTATCTCTTTTTTATAAGTACAATTATAAATTAATAAAAAGAATCAAGGTAATATTTTGTGATCGATTCCTTACTGCTTGTATAAAATTAAACTGTAAGCATGGAATTGCTGGATGCTTCCATGTATTTAATAACTCATTGTGTGCTAGTAAGTAAACCAAATAAAAGATTTATACAACATTTTTTCACTCAATATTTTCAGACATCAAACGCAGTGGCATCGATTTTATATCAGCTATCGTTAAGACCCGCAGTGCAAGAGCGATTACATGAAGAAATTAACAACGTACTTCAACAGAGAGCCCTGAAACCCGGGGATATTAACCAAATGCCTTACTTAAAGGCATGTGTGAAAGAAGTTCTCAGGTACCTCATTACTTGCTGTTAGATTTACACTTTAATTGCGGCACGCTTTGATGGCCGTTTTGACACGACTGGTTTTGCACGATTTCTCTTTTTTGGTTCGCTTAATATTTGACAACGAACTGTCACACGAATAACTAAAGATAATTTTGGTGTGACTGGCACAGAAGAAAATAAACTTCATACACCAAAAAAGAGAATACGAGCAAAACTAGTCGTGTCAAACAGCCATCATAGCGTGCAGCAACTACAGTAGTTCTGTTAGCAGTAGACCTTGCGAGCAGTTTCTGCCACATTTCTCGTAATTACTCTTAATCAAATTTGGGATCTTTAAAAAGAAAAGAAAACGATAGTTGCTTCTTATTTTAAATAGCTCTGGATGTTTCACCAAACATCCAGACTGCCACCTAAGTTGTATAAAAAAAAAACAAACGATACGTTCGGAAAAAAAAACGCTACAACAACTTCCCCCCTCTTTCTCATCTTTTTTTTTTTAAACGATGTTCTTTCGTTCGTTTTTCTTTTTCCACCACAACAAACGGTAACTAACAGCTAACCAACCAACAGCTTAACGTATACTCTCCGAAGCACTGATACACAGATCCTGTATGTTCTGGTTACCCTTCAATAGGTCCTGATTAATATTGCCTTTTTTATACCACTTAGGTGGCAGACAAGCACACGGCCCATCTGATGGGAAGTGGTTACCGTGGCCTATGGACGTGTGTAACACCAGGGGCGTCACACTCGCGCTGCCGACCTTGAAGAAACCTCCTAATACCCTTTGTGAAGAACCCCATTATTGTAGCCACAGCTTGAGTGTGTGTGGGATGAAGTTTCTTTCATACCGCACAGACACGCACGCCGCATGACGTGCGAATCCCCACTCCGAAATTAGCATAGAATTTTAGTATATAAGATAGAATGTAAATAAATAATAACAAGTAGGAACAAACAAGTAAACCATCTGAGGTATATTACTTCCACCGCCGCAATACGTACCGTGTCAGGTTGCAATGTATGGGGATGAATTCCCTGTCTACGGCGAGCGGTGCTTAATCGTGTAATGTGCTAACCTATTCATACCATTTAGCCACGAGCTTCTTCATCCTTAATAATAATTTTATTAAAATTGTATTATTTTGTTTTAGAATGTACCCTGTAGTAATCGGAAATGGGCGACAACTTACTAAGGACACAATTATTTGCGGCTATCATATACCAAAAGGGGTAAGGTTAAAGATAAAATTTAGTATTATTCTACTTCTTTTTTATGTTTTAACGAATGGCTTCTGCAATTGAAAGGATATTGGCAACTTTGCAAAATAAAAAAAGAAAACTGGTGGAGATTGACCAATTTTGTTTTTCGAACTCCGTTTTTAAACACATTTGCACCTCTTTTCTTGATCTTGATGATATCCTCTCACCAGTCCGCTGGGACAAAATTTCTTTGTAGAAATACATACATACATAAACACGCCTTTTTCCCAGGACGGTTAGGCAGAGGTGAATTAACACCCACATTTCAGCAATAATTATATTCGGTCCCACGTAATAGGGGGTGGTGAGCCTATTGCCGTATGCCTGGCACTATTGTAGACTCGAGCCATACATCTGAGGCTGAGTCTGGGCTGTATATATCTGTTTGATGTTAAACAGCTCTATCCCTTAGTCGCCTTGTACGACACCGCATTGGAAGAGATGGGGTGGCCCTAATTCTACTCTAAACTACGCGGTAACTTTGTAGAATTAAGCAGTACCAATGTACTAATGTACCAACTTTCAACGTCCAATATATGTTATGTTTATTTGGTCTGTGCATAAATCTTAAATAAATAAAAAACATCTAATTGTGTGAGTTCGTCTCCACGAGGTCTGGTGGTCAAGACACTATACAGTTTTTGTGCTGTCAGTGGGAAGACCAAAGGCTTGAACTGCTTTGTCTTCTGCACTGAAGGCACAAAAACTCACATCATCACATCGTTCGCGCGACGTCGTCAGCATAAGTTATCATAAAGTACTCGTCAAAAACTTAATAAATTATCAGTGTCTAAAGTTAGTGTTTGGGTCAAAATTAGTTATATTATAAGCAATAACACGTGTTACTACGGATATACACATCGATTAATGTTGTACAAAGTGTTTATTGATCAATATTCAGTGAATAAACAAAAACAGAAAATATAGGACCACCGACATTGTGTCTATTCTGCGCATAACATTAAAACGCGTAAGTCACGCGTATAGCACGGCGCTTGCGACGTTTTCGACACGACCTGCGTAGACATTATTGTGGTAGCACACAGCTGGCGTTAAAATACCTTACCGACTACTGATTGCATACCTACCGGCATTTCTTATTTGTTTTTCGTTTGATTCAAGCTTTTTTTGTAATACATAATGATACATACACGTATATCATCTTCGTCGCCAAATATATCAGATACTCAAGCAAAACCTGATGAGAACTGGAATGAAGGAAGGAAGCGGAAACAGCCGGAGTGTGAGTTAACAAATGCTATAATGACTCTTACTCAGGAAATGAATAAAAAATTTGAGGACCTTAGGGGTTACCTTGACTGTGCGATAATAGGCTTGTCAAATAATGTAAAGGACCTTAAATTGGATCTTGCCACCGTCACGCAAACGACAGCGGATATAAAAATTGAACTTAATTCTATAAGATCTGAGCAGGCAGGATTTGAGAAGTATATTACGGATCTCGAACATAGGCAGGTGATTATGCGAGAAGACATAACCTCTCTGCAAACTTCCATACAGCACTCTTCTGAATGTCAGGACGATCTGAAAAAGAGGATTAATACCCTTACTAAACAGGTTTGCAACACGGAGGCGCTGAAAGATGTGATATCTGGGTTGGACTCGAAAATTGATATGCTTGAGCAGCAGGCCCGGCAGTGCAATATAGAATTGTGTAATATACCGGAAAAACGAACTGAAAACTTGATCACCCTTGTAAATACTATAGGTTCTAAAATAAATTGCACACTTACACAAAAGGATATTATTGCGATACACCGCGTACCACACGCGCAGTCTCATAACAAGCAGCCTAAAAATATTATTGTGAAGCTTAGCTCTCGTATATTAAGAGATAACCTTCTTAGTGCATTCCGCTTGTCCAAAGGCTTAAAAACTGATGACCTGGGAATATCAGGCAGTGCACCACTACAGGTATACATGAACGAACATCTTACGCTTAAGAACAAGCAGTTGTTTCGCGAGTGCCGGGAAGCTGCCAAAAAAAATAAGTTCAAGTATGTGTGGATTAAGCATGCAACGATCCTTGTGCGAGAGAGTGACAACTCACCAGCTATGGCCATTCGAACCCATCAAGATGTATCCAGAATTAAGCCATCAAAGCATACGTGAACAAAGTTTACGCTTCATTATTTACCTATTCATCTTCAACTTAAATTTAACCACCTTTCTAGTTAATAATATCTCAAATAGCTTGGCAATAATTGGTCATATTAATTATGTTATGTACTCTTTTTTTCTTTTATTTAACTCCATAGAGTTATCATACGTTGAATGTATACATGGTGACTACAGTCTTCTAGTCCACGGTGTTCAGTCGGGTCTGTTGGAACATAATGTCATGCTGATTTTAACTGCATTAAGTATTACTAATTATATTCTATGCTACTATTTATATGTTGCGATTCCTAGATATTTTTGCACTATTACTTCTCAATGTTACCTATTCCTCAATAATGAATAAGCTGACCATATATTATCAAAACTGTAGTGGTATACGCACTAAGTTAAATGTTTTGTATATGAAAATATTATCAAATTGCTATGATGTTATAATAATTACTGAGACTTGGCTCTTCCCCCAAGTGAGTGACGGTGAGTTCATTGATAACCGCTATATAGTGTATAGAACTGACCGAAATCGAATAGCCTCAAATAGGAAGGATGGTGGGGGAGTTCTTGTAGCTGTTCTTAAATCACTTAGATCTACTCTTATAATACCTTTTCTACCTTTGTCACCTCACATTGAGCACGTCCTTATACAGTTACCAGGAATAAATAATGAGAAGCACATGATCAGTGCTGTATACATTCCGCCAGGCACTGTTCATAATGTTTACTCTGATCACTTCAATCTGGTGAGTGACGTCATAGATAAAATTAATCCCACGTTCTACTATTTATTTGGAGATTATAATCTACCAGAGGTAAGCTGGGTACCCAGTGTGGGTTCGGGACTGCACTGTAGTGTTAGTTCGAGAGCTAGTCGGCACTTATGTAATTTTATGTCACTTGTGAATGCTTTGCAATACAACAGTTTTATCAACGCTAAAAAACACATTTTAGACCTATTACTTAGCAACACAGATTGTACAACGCATGCCCCAGCGGACGTACTATCTAAGATAAGTGCCTTTCATCCTCCATTCTGTGCCACTATTACGTATAAAGGCACATATATGACTCTTCCTCAATTGAAATCTCCAAAATTTAATTACTATAGAGCTGACTACGGAGAAATTAATCATGATTTGTCTAATGTTCACTGGACCGACATTTTAAATGGTACAGACGCTGAGAACTGCGTGCACATTTTTTACGATACTATTTACAAATCTATTAAGAATCACACTCCCATGTCCCGTGTCAAATCAACTAAATTTCCCATCTGGTTCTCTAAATCACTCAAACATATTTTTAACAATAAGAAAAAAGCGTGGCTAAAATGGAAATCGTACAACAATGTATCGGATTATGAGCAATTTTCTTTTCTTAGGCGTAGATTTCATACTGAGTGTAAAATAAACTATAAAAACTATATTGATACTATAGAAGATAACATAAAGAAAAATGTAAAATATCTTTTTAGTTACATCTCCAACCGTAAAACTAAAGCAGGTATACCTGCCACTGTTTACTATAGGAATCAAACATCTGGCGATCCTGGTACCATATGTAATTTGTTCTCGAATTTTTTTGAATCCGTTTATGAAACCTCATCTTACAGCAGCGGGAACTGGTTACCCCCCGATACTTATGCAGATAATAGTACTATGATAAGCGGTATTAATTTTACTCTGGAACAGGTTCGAAAGGTGCTAAGCTCATTGGACGGAACGAAGGGATCGGGACCTGATGGAGTACCTGCTTATTTCTTTAAAAAAACAGCAGATAGTATATGTGTACCCTTACATATTATATATAATAAATGTATTGTTGAGGGCACTTTTCCTGAAAGATGGAAGCGAGCCAATATAACACCAGTACATAAAGCAGGTTCTAAGAATAATGTCGAAAATTATCGCCCCATCTCTATCCTGTCCACCTTGTCGAAGGTTTTCGAGAGACTTGTACATAGAGCAATTTATCCCTATATTCATAATGTTATCATAAAACAACAACACGGTTTCGTCCAAAGAAGATCTACTATTACCAATTTATTGAGCTTCACAGACTTTTTGTTTATCAATATGGATAAACAAGTGCAAGTTGACGCCGTTTATACGGACTTCTGTAAGGCCTTTGACAAGGTGGATCACGAACTCCTTCTAAACAAACTTGCGTATAATGGTATTCGCGGTGATCTGCTACGGTGGTTCATATCTTATGTAACAAATAGATCTCAGAAAGTTGTGATCAGGGGTCATGAATCTTATCCAATTAATGTAACCTCTGGTGTACCACAGGGCTCCATCCTGGGCCCTTTACTCTTTGTTCTATTCATTAATGACATTTCATCTTGTTTTCAAAATGCAAATTTTCTGCTTTACGCAGATGATCTTAAAATTTATAGATCTATTTCCGAAAACAATGATTGTAATTTGTTGCAAGAGGACTTGCACCGCCTTTCTGATTACTGTAGTGCGAATAAATTAAAACTGAACATATCAAAGTGCATTGCAATTACATTTACAAAAAAGAAAATAGTAGTCCCGAATACATACTCATTATTTCATGCCACTTTAAGTAATGTTGCTACGGTAAAGGATCTCGGGGTGCTACTGGATTCAAAGCTCCACCTTGATCAACATATTGATAAAATAGTTGATAATGCTTATCGCATGTATGGCTTTGTTATGAGGTCCACCATAGGTTTTAGACATACTGATACATACGTTCACCTTTATAAATCTTTGGTCAGGTCACAGCTGGAGTATGCTATATTGATATGGAACCCACTGTACCAAAAATACAAAGATAGTTTGCAGAGAGTACAAAATAAGTTCCTTCAAGCAGTGCGGTACCGTTGCCATCGTACCAGGGAGAACTTGAACTTACTGGACTTGAAATCCAGGCGTATCTTTCTAGAAACCATGTTTCTGTATGACTTATGCAATAACAGATTCGACTGCACTTATTTAACAAATAGTTTGTGCTACATTGTGCCTAGGACAGTCATCAGACGTGAAGTGCGCTCGCGCCCACTGTTCGCCGTTTTCACTAGTCGCACGAATGCTGGAGTACGTGCGCCTCTAAATCGCATTGTAAATAATTATAATAAATTGTTTATAGATTTGGATGTATTCACTTTGTCGCATAATGAATTTAGAAATGCTCTGTTAAAAAAATTAACTGATTTGGACTAAAAATGAATGTTGCTTTTTAGATAACCGTAATACTACTGTAATAATATGTGGATAACGCTGTAGGTTACATAATTACAACTATGTTATATTAAGACTTTATATTAAGGACATTGTGTAACTGTTTGTTTTCCCGAATAAATAAAAATAAAAAAAAAACTCTCTGTGCTAACTGGGTTTACAGCGCGAGTGTGACTCCCCTGGTATTGCACATGTTCAAAGGCCACGGTAACCACTTTCCATTTGGTGAACCGTGTGCTTATCTGCCACCTAAGTGGTATAAAAAAAGAACATGTGATTGGATTTTAGAGATCAACTAAATACTAGTTATATAAAGATGGAATGGAACGTTTTAAAATGCTGTTCAATATTACTACTAGCTATTAGCCATTTAGACTCTAAAACATCCTTGAGACTCAAATCCTACCAGCAAGTCGATACTGATATACCTTCTGAACAACAGGTGAGGGACTGAATTTCCTCTCGGGTTGTTGTCGCTCCTAGAAAAGTCGACATCATTCGCTGAGCCCTTTTCCCAACTCAGTTGAGGTCAGCTTTTCAGTCCCACTGTGATGCGGCTAATTTTCCTCCTTCCTACAGTCCCGGGTCCTTTAAGCGGGGCATGAAAATCCATCTGATAAGGCCGCCAAGCTACTTACTATTACTACTTAGTGTCTGTAATAGTGACCCTCTTTACTGAGACTTTGCCTTTAGCTTTTCATGAGGCAAGACGAAGTCAAGTTGGCGTGTCCTAGATAAAAAAAATCCGTGAAGTGACTGGCATTTCACCTCCACAATCAGTTAGTGATATCGGATGTTTGTGGGCTCCAACTACCATGGGTACAAAATATAAGTTTTGGACGTAAATTAGAAATCATTATGGGGTTGAAGATGCTGATTCATTATTAACCATGTCATTTCGCACTAGTCAGTAATTCAATAATTTGAAAACAGAGAGAAAGAGAAACAGAACAACAGCGGTAGCCTAGTGGTATGGCTAATGGATTGCTAAGACGAGGTCTCGGGTTCGATCCCAAGTTTTACCATGGCACACACCAATGACTTTTCGAAGTTGTGTGTATTTATCGCAGGTTTATAAGTGCCCGGTTAATGGCAATAGGTTCGCCACCTATTACATTGGGATCTAAACATAAACTTTCGAAATGTGAGAGCTAGCACCTCTGCCTACCCCTTCGGGGATATAGGCGTGAGTTTATGTTATGTTATCCCTGCTGCGGTTTTCCCAAGCGCCTACAATATGGGGTTCTTCAAAAGGGGCATCAGAAGGTTTCTTTCAGGTCGGCAGCGCGAGTGTGACACCCCAGGTGTTGCATACGTCCATAGGCCACGGTAACCTCTTCCCATCAGGGGGGCCGTGTGCTTGCTAACTGCCAACTAAGTGGTATAAAAAAAAATGTTAGGTTTAAAACAGATATTTTTCTTTTTATAGACTCAAGTGATCTTTCAACACTACGTAATGGGCAACAGCGACGATTATTTCACAAATGCAGCAGAGTTTAGACCAGAGAGGTGGATGCATAGGTCTCCTGCACAGAAGCACCATGCCTTCGCATCATTGCCGTTTGGCTACGGCAAAAGAATGTGTTTGGGCAGAAGATTTGCTGAACTGGAAATACATACAGTTATATGCAAGGTACGTATTATTATTATTTCTATTCGGTTAGCTACTCAACTACAGTAAACAATCTTGATGTATCTTTTTACATACATACATATAATTACGCCTTTATACATGGTGGGTTAGGCAGAGGTGAATTAACACCCACATTTCACCAATAATTGTATTAGGTCCCACGTAATAGGGGGTAAGCATATTGCCGTATTCCGGGCACTATTGTTGACTCGAACCATGCATCTGAGGCAGAGTCTGGGCTGTATATCTGTCTGATTTTAAACAGCCTTATCCCTTATTCGCCTTGTACGACACCGCATGGGAAGAGATGGGGATGGGGAAGTACCTCTGCCCTACAGAATACCGCGGTTATAATAACTTCGTGTTGTGTTCCCAGCGGTGAGTAGGGTAGCCAGAGCTCACTGGAGAATATGTGCTGTCAGTGGGAAGACTAAAGGCTTGTTCTGATTTGTCTTCTACTGACGGTACAGAAACTCTGTACTTACAAGGTTGGCAGCGCGACTGTGATTCCTCTGGTGTTACAGACGTTCATAGGCCACGGTAACTACTTTCCATCAGATGGGCCGTGTGCTTGTCTGCCAACTAAGTGGTATAAAAAAAAAATACCGCGGAACACGTATCTTGGTCCTAAGTCGCGAGACAAACGAGGCCCTGACGCGCACGGTTGTTCAGTAATAATGCTTGGTGAATTTGAGGTCATCCACCACCGTGTCACCCCATGCTATCTACTAAAAACACCTAAGAAACGTGTACTGGGCGTATTGAGCACAATTGAGGTTGGTTGGTTGGAGATGAGTTGGGGACTCTGTAGTCCCCACACACCCGAGGAGAGGGCCAGATCGTGAGAGATGGCCCTGAGTCGGCCGGGTGTGAGGGATATGCCTGTCAACCTCACCATCGGCAACCAAAGCGACCCACTGGCGGCGTGCGTTTTAGTCGGATCGAGTCCGACATAATCTCTTCCACCAGCTCCGGTGGGGAGATATCCGTGGGGATTTTGCGCACGTAAAAAAAAACAGGGCACACTTGAGGTAAAAGATAATGTCCCTAGCAATATCCTACATTAGTCTTAGTTACCTGGTTTCTCGGCAACACTGTACCAGCATCGTTGGTAGTGGCCGAGTTTTCGCAGGCCATCTGGGTCGCTACAAAAGTATTGCATAGGTACCTATTTCACTGATTTTTTATTGTGATGTGGTGCACATACTTGCTTGCAATTTAAATTGGAACATTTGCATTTTGTGTACGTGTTAATTAACATAAATAAATTCGATTAGGTACAAGCCCGTACTCTGTAGCAGCCATTGCAAAATCGACACCGATAAGTTGTCTTTTGGGAAATATATTTTTGACAGGAAAGTTTGTATTTTGTCATCGAGTGTTGTTACTCAAAATGGTATATCTGTCACCAGAGATATCGATTATTGTCTGCAGAATACGATACCACGCGTCTTGACATTGGTATCTTAGATTTAATTTATTTTATTTTATACAATAGGTACCATATACAATAGAAACAGACCTAATGTCTGTTTCTGTACCTAGGCATTATATATTCAAATTGGTCTGTGTGTTTTTATGAATGATATGTATGTATTTACTATACTCCATTTTGTTAGATACTTCACTATAGGTAAACAAACTTGTAGCGATTTTTCATAAAAACGCTTGCTTAACAAATAAACTAGGCCACCGATTCAATTTCGGTTGTTAGACTTTGAAATGAGTTTTTAAACCGAAAAATATCAACAAACTGAGGTTTGAAATGAAAAAAAAATGAAAATGAAATGAAATGTATTTAAAAGATACATACATCAAGATTGTTAACGTTTAGTTAAGTACCTAACCGTGTGGGGAGGTATACGTGGGGATTTTGCGCACTTAAAAAAAAAAAAAGTACCTTAAGCACCTTATCGGCATTCTAGATTCCATAACACAAGCTAGTTAAGCTAGCGTTGTGCAGAAAATTGTGGAATATTTATTTATTTATTATTATTAGATAAAAATATGTCTTGAAATCAGATGGGTGAAAATCGAACTTCCTCGGCCCAAGATATTATTTTGGTGAGAGTTTGAAAATTTCTTTTTTCACGAAATTTATTGTTCACAGATGGTGCAAGCATTCAAAATGGAATATCATCATGAACCTTTGGATTATCACATTCATCCGATGTACACCCCCAACGGGCCCCTTAGGTTAAAACTTATTAATCGATAAGTACTGTCATGCCGGAGGTCGCAGGTTCAATTTCCATTCTGTGTTTATTGGCTTCGGTCTGGGCATTCTTATGTATATGTTATTAAAAGAAAATATATGTGATTTGTTGTGTATGATGTCCTTTTTAATCGATTAAGATTTGAATCAGTTCAGGCGAGATTCGAACCCGCGATCTTTCTCTTACAAGGTAAGTACTCTGACCACTAAGCCACCAAATCCCGCCTGAAATCATCCTCTTAATCATCTTAATCGATTTGAATAATGAGCGTACTAAATGCTTTAAAATTTCATTCAATGTCTTTTTTAATCTCTAAAAACTTCAATTGTATATAAATAATATGATATTAATAATTGTATTTAAAAATAAGTTCCTAAATGTCAAAATCTTGCTATTTATTAAGAATTTAGAGAAATGTATAAAAATAAAAAGACTTACTATGCGTAGTTTTGTACATAATATAGTGTTCAATTATCTTAAATCAATCAATTGCCCCATCGCAATCCACTACCGGATATAGGCCTCTCCCAATATTGGGAGGCTTTGGCCTATAGTTTCCACGCTGGCCAGACGTGTTATATTTCGAGTTTTCTTTCTCTCGCAGTGATATTATTGTTTGTGTATTTTTCGTTAGTCGCCTCTTACGACACTCGTCAGATGAGATGTGGTGGTTATACTTGTATTCTTTCTCCGTCATCACATGAATAACTTCCCTTCGGAGCAGAATGTACAAAACGCAAAATGAACACGACACGCAAAATGTCGTTCTCAGCGTACTTAGTCGCTTTTTTATACAGACAAGCATACATTCTGCGTTGTGTACATTTTGCGAGATGTGTACATTTTGCGTTTTGTACATTCTGCATTTTGTACATTCTGCGTTTTGTACATTATTTACTTTAATGTAATGATTGTACACAAAAAGTTACATTTTTATATAAAGAAAAGCTTTACATGTAATAAACATTTATACAAAATTATTACTGTTTTTCATTTTTCATGCCATATATCTGGGACTCAAATCGCGAGAGAAACGAGGTCCTGGCGCTTGCTGGATTGTTTTGATGTAATCCCTTACATTCTCTGATTGGTGAGGTTGAGCTCCTTTCGCCGCCGTGGCACCCATGCTATCTTCAGATAGTAAAGACAGCCAATAAACACATACAGCATATATAGAGCACATTATGGATCCAAGACATATGACATATGCAGTGTTGGCAAATTACAATTGGAATTAAAAAATATTGACAAATATAAATCCCGATTTACTGTTTGATAGATTGATAAAACTAAACCTGTCTGCTGTCTTAGTAACAGGCTGTACCCTATTCTATTGCCAAATCGAAATCGATGCAAAATCGAAAGAAAAAGAAATGGTTACCGCCTGCTGTCAAACGATCTTTAAGACAGCAGTCGGGTTAATTGCAATTAAAATTTGCTCAACACTGGCAAGAGGTACACCTGGCGCCTTAACAAAAAATTGTAGGTAAAAATTGTCTTTGTCTTTGCCTATTTTGCCTATAATTATGTTGTTGAGTAAATAAATCTGTTGTAACATTAATAATAAGCAGGAATCAACTAATCACTTTACCCATTGCAGTCCACTGCTGGATATTGGACTCTTCCAATTATGCGCTATTACTCCTGATCCTCTGACTTCCGCGAACATGAATAATAAAGAAAAATAAAGGCTTCAACGCACTTCGTACTTTTGTGGCGAAGCGGTAGACCAATCGACTGCTACGCAGGAAGCGCAGGTTTAATACCCGCTCGGTGCAAATATTTGTATGCACTTGTCTGGAATATTTGCACTTGTCTGGGTCTTACTGTGTATAATATGTGTGTACATACAAAAAAACTATGTTTTCTGGATTCAAATAACACAAGCTAGTTAAGCTATGCTTACTATGGGTCTATATAGCGTTGTGTGGAATGTTGTAGAATATTTATATGCATATTTTAATATTAATTCTGGCTACATGTAGTCTATTATTTATTAGGTCTACCACAAGTACAAGTTTTACCACAATTTTGTACACAGAAAACCGTGTGTAACTGTATTTTACCAATTATACGCACTACAAATCGGCCCGCGTAGTCTCAACTGTGGTGAAGCTTTTTTTTAATGTGCGCAAAATCCCAATGGATTCCCCCACCACCGAGGCCGGTGGGTGAGGTTATGTCGGACTCGAACCGACTAAAACGCACGCCGACTGTGTGGGCCTCAGGTTACCGAAGGTGAGATCACCTGAGACATATACCTCGCACCCAGGCCGACGCAGAACCGTCTCTTATGAGACGGCCCTCTTCGGATGTGGAGACCACGCAGTTCCTAACTGTGGTGGAGCTTGTTCGTTGTTCGTGTGGTAGGCCCATAAGACTCCTCCAGTCACTTAAGTCAGGCAGATGTTGCACTGGATAGAGTTTAGGAATTAGTGATCCTTTCATGATAGATATCTGATTTTAGAAGATAATAAGGATCGTGCTTTCGTGCTTTAGCAAGTAGATTTAGGAACCTGTATAGTCGAAATCTGTAGAAATCTATTCTATTATATCAGTATCACAATAAACTGGATATTTACCATGTATCATTATTTTGAGTTTCCGATATTTCGGCGCTGTTGCAAGCGCCATGATCACGGAAGAACTGGAGTAGTGGCGGTAAACAGTGAAAAAGTTATTTCTAGGAGTAATTATATCGATCTACCCTCTTTCGACTTCTTTTACTACGCGTATCTGCACTACCACTGGTTTCACTCTCACTACAAACTCGAACCCGATCTCGATCACGTTCACGACACACGATGCTTACTGTATTGACTCGCGATTTTATTTTGGATTGTTCCCGGTTGTTTTTGCAAAGACGAACCACTGGATGCCAGACGTTCGGCTATTGAAACCCATCCTCACGATTGAAATTTTTATACTTTTTGATTTCAATCGCTTCCCTAACCAGTCTTGGTATATAGTGGCGTTCTGTCGAGAGCATCTCAGGGTTATATAGCTCAATCCAGTGGTTCGTATCAAAACAATGAAACATGGTAAATATCCCGTTTATTTTGATACTGATGTAAGTGACCATGATAGTTTGAATACTTATATTCTATTATAGTTTTTTTTAACCACTTAGTTGGCAGACCCATCTAATGGAAAGTGGTTACCATGGCCTATGAACGTATGCAACCCCAGAGGAGTCACACTAGTGCTACCATCCCAATACAACATAGGGTTTCTGTATCATCAGTGCAGAATACAAAGCAGGACAAGCCTTTGGTCCTCCCACTGACAGCACAAAAACTCTCCAGTGAACTCTGGCTACCCTACTCACCTTCGGGAATACAACATGAGGTTATTATGGCCGCGGTATTCTGTGGGGCGGAAGTACTATACCAGTCGGACTGCTCAATTGGGATGGTAATTATGGCGATGAAAGAACCGCGGTAGCCTAGTGGTATGGGTTTTGGACTGCTGAGACGAGGATTCGGGTTCGATCCCAGGTTTTACCATGGCACACAAAAATGACTTTTCGATGCTTTTCGAAGTTATGTGTGTATTTATCGCAGGTTTATAAGTGCCCGGTTAATGGCAATAGGCTCGCCACCTATTATATATACATTGGGACCTAAACATAAACTGGTGAAATGAGGGTGCTAGCACCTCTGCCTACCCCTTCGGGGATATAGGCGTGAGTTTATGTTATGTTATGTTAATTATGACGATCGAACCTGGGTAATTTAGTCGGTAAATAAAACAAAATTCAACATTCATAGAATGTTTACTTCGATTGTCTCAAAAAGCAATCTCACTAAAATTACAAAATCATCGCAATTATTATTTTATGGCTTTAGACAAATTTTGTATATTACAGCAATCGATCACTGATCTCAATCTTGTTTCACGGCATGCGCCTAATAAAGCCATATAACAATAAAATACGGTACACTACACATATATTCATGGCCACATTAGTGTACATTTTTCATATATTTACACAAAAATATCACAAATGAGTATATTAAACAATGAAAAATATTTAATTTAATACATCGTGATGAAATATATGCTATACATAATACATAATATTGACTAGGAATAATAAAATATACATTAAAAATTCTGAGGATGCATTGTACATCTGTATATCATTGTTTCTTTATGGCACTATTTTACATAATGATAAAATAGGCAAGCTAGCGCCTGATATAATTACAATAAAGCTAAAAAGGGCAGTGAGTAGCGAAGTATGTTATTAAAAAAATAATATCATTTAGAACGCAGCCATTTAGGTACGTCATGTTTGTTTTTTTTTTCAAATTTACATTTAAAATTATGATATTATCACATAATAAAATTTCTATACCTTATCAATATTTACAAAGTTTAGCATGAGTTTGTTGCGTTGGTCGTAATTATAGACTTCGATTTTCTATTATTTCTATACATATGAACAGTTAGTGAAACTAATAAAATCGCGAATAGAGCAGAGCCCATAATTATATACATTGTGGCCAGACTGTTCGATGCGACTGCAGCAGTATCACTGATACCTCCGATGTCTCTCACTTTTCGGGACTTTCCCTCGAGATCAGCGGAGTCTGTAAAAAAAGGTTTTAATATATAGGTATACAAATATTATATAGCAGTGGTGTGAGAGTGACGTCACACGCCATACACATTTACAATATACGTTAATAATAATAGTAAATAAATTAGATTTAGCGATTCTAGACTTTAAGGTAGGGCAGCTGACATTCTTTTTTACGTGCGCAAGATCCCCACGGATACCTCCCCATCGGAGCCAGTGGAAGAGGTTATGTCGGACTCGAACCGACTAAAACGCACGCCGCCTTTGGGTCGTTTTGGTTGCCGAAGGTGAGGTTGACAGGCATATCCCTCGCACCCCGGCCGACCCGACTCTTCTCGGGTGGTAGGGCAGCTGACTGTACATCGGATTCACACCGTGTGGCTAAAATGGTGCGAGTAGTCCAAAGTGCCTTTTGGTATGGGTCAATTGGCCCACATTATAAGACATCCGTATTTTTTTTTTTATAGAATATTAGCAACCGCAATTACTAATATTCCCTCTAACCCCTCCAACTAGCTAAATTGCTTGTGCTAGGAGTGGGTTCACGTCGGTATTGTAATGGCCAGGATTCGATCCCAGGACCTCTCGATCGTAAGACCTTAACCACTAAGCCACCGACGCTATAACTAAACGGTGAGTACAGCTGAGGTAGGCTTAAGACAAGTAATATTATCATCCAAACTGGCCTACTTAACGACTTGGTTTGGCATACATTTCTTCTTATTACTAGATGAGACCTCTTATCCCGTGTCAACGTTTTAGGCATTTAATTTTCAGCAACTTGGTCAAAACCTGTGTCTCCTATCAATCATTACGAATACGAAGGTATTGCCTGTGTAAAAATAATATACACAAATTCTTGGTGTACAATTTAAGGTAGACTTTCGAACTAAGCGTCACAGACGCAGCGTCTATAGCGTCATCAATGTCGCGTCTGAAAACGCTGTCACAGCGGCACTGTGACGTCATTGACGCCGCGTTTGTGTCGCTGAGCTCGAAAGTCGTTCCCTAGAATTTCATACATTTGGTTGGAACATCTATCTGTCGCGGCGTCACAGTCGCGGCGCCACTGACGCTATTGACGCTCGCTTCGAAAGTCTACCTATAGTCGTTACGGCTAGTTGGAGCCCTAACTGGCCTTACTGTAATACTTCAAGTTAAGGAGGTCATATATGGTCAGTCTCTTCATGGAAAATATCAATGATCAGCTAAGCCCGTATTTATACCGAAAAAAGCGGACCCCAGACTCAGAGATGAAACCTTAGAATGCAACTGGGATTACGCTAGGACGAAAAAGAAATAGAACTAAAAAGAAATGTATTTACCATTGTTTTCAGGAGCTAAATCATAATCGAAGTCTCCCGAGGCCAACCTTGAGTCTCTTCGAAGAGATTTCACTTCATTTTCAGCTGGGAACGGTGGCAAGTACGTAGATGGAGGATTTGTGCTGCTAGGGGCAAAAGGTTGCGGACATTTTGGATCTTTAGATCCAGGGTAACAAGAGCTTGGAGTTACAGGTTTGGGACACCTAGGGTCTGTACTACCAGGGAAGCATCGTGGGGGTTCAGGTGTTGTGGGTTTAGGGCATCTTGGGTCTGTACTGCCAGGGAAGCATCGTGGAGGTTCAGGTGTTGTGGGTTTGGGGCACCTAGGATCTGAACTACCAGGGAAGCATCGTGGGGGTTCAGGTGTTGTGGGTTTGGGGCACCTAGGATCTGAACTACCAGGGAAGCATCGTGGGGGTTCAGGTGTTGTGGGTTTAGGGCATCTTGGGTCTGTAGTGCCAGGGAAGCATCTCGGAGGTTCAGGAGTTGTGGGTTTGGGGCACCTAGGATCTAAACTACCAGGGAAGCATCGAGGAGGTTCAGGTGTAGTGGGTTTAGGGCACCTGGGATCTAAACTACCAGGGAAGCATCGTGGGGGTTCAGGTGTTGTGGGTTTAGGGCATCTTGGGTCTGTAGTGCCAGGGAAGCATCGCGGAGGTTCAGGAGTTGTGGGTTTGGGGCACCTAGGATCTAAACTACCAGGGAAGCATCGAGGAGGTTCAGGTGTAGTGGGTTTAGGGCACCTGGGGTCGTTACTACCTGGGAAGCATCGTGGGGGTTCAGGTGTTGTGGGTTTAGGGCATCTTGGGTCTGTACTGCCAGGGAAGCATCGCGGAGGTTCAGGAGTTGTGGGTTTGGGGCACCTAGGATCTAAACTACCTGGGAAGCATCGAGGAGGTTCAGGTGTAGTGGGTTTAGGGCACCTGGGGTCGTTACTACCTGGGAAGCATCGAGGGGGTTCAGGTGTTGTGGGTTTAGGGCATCTTGGGTCTGTAGTGCCAGGGAAGCATCGCGGAGGTTCAGGAGTTGTGGGTTTGGGGCACCTAGGATCAGAACTACCAGGGAAGCATCGTGGAGATTCAGGTGTAGTAGGTTTAGGGCAGTTGGGGTCAGTTGAGCCAGGATAGCACCTTGGTGCCGATGTTACTGGAGGTAGATACGTAGGTGGGTTTAATGTCGTTGGTCGCGGTGGTTGTGGGCAATTTGGATTAGGAGATCCAGGATAACAAACTGGCTTTGGTGGTTGAATCGTTGTAGGCTTAGGACACCTGGGGTCATTACTACCGGGGAAGCATCGAGGAGGTTCAGGGGTTGTGGGTTTAGGGCACCTGGGGTCAGCACTGCCAGGGAAGCATCGAGGAGGTTCAGGTGTTGTGGGCTTGGGGCATCTAGGGTCGGAGCTACCGGGGAAGCATCGAGGAGGTTCAGGTGTTGTGGGTTTAGGGCACCTGGGGTCAGCACTGCCAGGGAAGCATCGAGGGGGTTCAGGTGTTGTGGGCTTGGGGCATCTGGGGTCGGAGCTACCGGGGAAGCATCGAGGAGGTTCAGGTGTTGTGGGTTTAGGGCACCTAGGGTCAGCACTGCCAGGGAAGCATCGAGGGGGTTCAGGTGTTGTGGGCTTGGGGCATCTGGGGTCGGAGCTACCGGGGAAGCATCGAGGAGGTTCAGGTGTTGTGGGTTTAGGGCACCTAGGGTCAGTACTGCCAGGGTAGCATCGAGGAGGCTCAGGTGTGGTAGGTTTTGGGCAACGAGGATCTAAACTGCCGGGGAAGCATCGAGGAGGTTCAGGTGTAGTGGGTTTAGGGCACCTGGGGTCTGAACTACCGGGGAAGCATCGAGGAGGTTCAGGTGTAGTGGGTTTAGGGCACCTGGGATCTGAACTGCCGGGGAAGCATCGAGGAGGTTCAGGAGTAGTGGGTTTAGGGCACCTGGGGTCTGAACTGCCTGGGAAGCATCGAGGAGGTTCAGGTGTGGTAGGCTTGGGGCAACGAGGATCTGAACTACCAGGGAAACAACGAGGTGGTTCCGGTGTAGTAGGCTTGGGGCAGTTGGGATTCTTCGAACCAGGATAGCATCTTGGAGCAGATGTTACTGGAGGAAGATATGTAGGAGGGTTTATTGTCGTCGGTCGCGTTGGTTGTGGGCAATTTGGATTAAGCGATCCAGGATAACAAACTGGCTTTGGTGGTTGAGTCGTTGTAGGCTTAGGACACCTGGGGTCATTACTACCTGTCAGGCATCGAGGGGGTTCAGGTGTTGTGGGCTTGGGGCACCTGGGGTCAGAACTACCGGGGAAGCATCGAGGAGGTTCAGGTGTAGTGGGTTTAGGGCACCTGGGGTCGTTACTACCTGGGAAGCATCGAGGGGGTTCAGGTGTTGTGGGCTTGGGGCACCTGGGGTCAGAACTACCGGGGAAGCATCGAGGAGGTTCAGGTGTAGTGGGTTTAGGGCACCTGGGGTCGTTACTACCTGGGAAGCATCGAGGGGGTTCAGGTGTTGTGGGCTTGGGGCACCTGGGGTCAGAGCTACCGGGGAAGCATCGAGGAGGTTCAGGTGTAGTGGGTTTAGGGCACCTGCGGTCGTTACTACCTGGGAAGCATCGAGGGGGTTCAGGTGTTGTGGGCTTGGGGCACCTGGGGTCAGAGCTACCGGGGAAGCATCGAGGAGGTTCAGGTGTAGTGGGTTTAGGGCACCTGGGATCGTTACTACCTGGGAAGCATCGAGGGGGTTCAGGTGTTGTGGGCTTGGGGCACCTGGGGTCAGAGCTACCGGAGAAGCATCGAGGAGGTTCAGGTGTAGTGGGTTTAGGGCACCTGGGGTCATTACTACCTGGGAAGCATCGAGGGGGTTCAGGTGTTGTGGGCTTGGGGCACCTAGGGTCAGAGCTACCGGGGAAGCATCGAGGAGGTTCAGGTGTAGTGGGTTTAGGGCACCTGGGGTCGTTACTACCTGGGAAGCATCGAGGGGGTTCAGGTGTTGTGGGCTTGGGGCACCTGGGGTCAGAGCTACCGGGGAAGCATCGAGGAGGTTCAGGTGTAGTGGGTTTAGGGCACCTGGGGTCGTTACTACCTGGGAAGCATCGAGGGGGTTCAGGTGTTGTGGGCTTGGGGCACCTGGGGTCAGAGCTACCGGGGAAGCATCTAGGAGGTTCAGGTGTAGTGGGTTTAGGGCACCTGGGGTCGTTACTACCTGGGAAGCATCGAGGAGGTTCAGGTGTTGTGGGTTTAGGGCACCTGGGGTCGTTACTACCTGGGAAGCATCGAGGGGGTTCAGGTGTTGTAGGCTTAGGGCATCTGGGATCAGAGGAACCAGGATAACAGTTTGGCGCACTTGTTACTGGGGGCAGGTAGGTTGGAGGATTTATCGTTGTTGGTCTAGGTGGTTGTGGGCATTGTGGATTAGGTGATCCAGGGTAACAAACCGGCTTTGGTTGAGACGTGGTTGGTTTAGGACATCTGGGATCTGCACTGCCAGGGAAGCACCGAGGTGGTGCAGGTGTTGTTGGCTTGGGACATCTTGGATCTGTACTACCAGGGAAGCATCGTGGAGGCACCGGAGTTGTCGGTTTGGGACATCTTGGATCTGTACTACCAGGGAAGCATCGTGGAGGCTCAGGAGTAGTTGGCTTAGGGCACCTAGGATCCGTACTACCAGGGGAGCATTGAGGTGGTTCAGGTGTAGTAGGTTTGGGACACCTAGGATCTGTGCTACCAGGGAAGCATCGAGGAGGTTCTGGAGTAGTTGGCTTTGGACATCTTGGATCTGTACTACCTGGGAAGCATCTAGGAGGTGCAGGTGTAATCGGTTTGGGACATCTTGGATCTGTACTTCCAGGGAAGCAACGGGGTGGCTCGGGAGTAGTTGGTTTCGGGCAGCGAGGATCATTGCTACCAGGGAAACAACGAGGCGGCTCAGGAGTGGTTGGTTTGGGGCATCTTAGATCGGTGCTGCCAGGATAGCATCGAGGAGGTGCAGGAGTAGTGGGCTTAGGGCATCTGAGGTCTGTACTACCTGGGAAGCAACGAGGAGGTTCAGGAGTAGTTGGCTTCGGGCATCTGGGATCAGAGGAACCAGGATAGCACCTTGGTGCAGGTGTCACAGGTGGTAAGTATGTAGGAGGATTTAATGTCGTTGGTCGAGTCGGTTGTGGACAGCTTGGATCTGGTGAACCGGGGTAGCAACGTGGAGGCTCCGGGGTGGTGGGTCTGGGACATCTAGGATCTGTGCTACCGGGGAAACAACGTGGTGGCGCAGGTGTTGTGGGCTGAGGGCATCTAGGGTCTGTACTACCAGGGAAGCATCGTGGTGAATCTGGTGTTGTAGGTTTTGGGCATCTGGGGTCTGTACTACCGGGGTAGCAACGAGGTGGTGCTGGTGTTGTTGGTTTGGGACATCTTGGATCTGTACTGCCGGGGAAGCATCGAGGAGGTGCAGGCGTTGTTGGCTTGGGACATCTAGGGTCAGTACTGCCAGGGAAGCATCGTGGAGGCTCTGGTGTGGTTGGCTTGGGACATCTAGGGTCTGTGCTGCCGGGGAAGCATCGCGGTGGTTCAGGTGTTGTAGGTTTGGGACATCTGGGGTCTGTGCTACCAGGGAAACAACGCGGTGGCGCAGGTGTTGTAGGTTTCGGGCATCTAGTGTCTGTACTACCGGGGAAGCATCGTGGCGGTGCAGGTGTTGTTGGCTTAGGGCATCTGGGATCAGATGAACCAGAGTAACATTTTGGTGAAGATGTTACTGGTGGTAGATATGTAGGAGGATTTAATGTGGTCGGTCGGGTTGGTAGTGGGCAGTTTGGATCAGGTGATCCAGGATAACAAACTGACTTTGGTGGTTTAGGTGTTGTAGGTCTTGGACATCTGAGATCCGTACTTCCCGGGAAGCATCGCAGGGGCTCCGGAGTGGTAGGTTTGGGACATCTATAGTCTGTACTTCCAGGGAAGCATCGAGGAGGCTCCGGTGTGGTTGGTTTAGGACATCTAGGGTCTGTACTACCAGGGAAGCATCGTGGAGGCTCCGGTGTGGTAGGTTTGGGACATCTAGGGTCTGTACTACCAGGGAAGCATCGTGGAGGCTCCGGAGTGGTTGGCTTAGGACATCTAGGGTCTGTACTACCAAAGAAGCATCGTGGAGGCTCCGGTGTGGTAGTTTTGGGACATCTAGGGTCTTTACTACCAGGGAAGCATCGTGGAGGCTCCGGAGTGGTTGGCTTAGGACATCTAGGGTCTGTACTACCAGGGAAGCATCGTGGAGGCTCCGGTGTGGTAGGTTTGGGACATCTAGGGTCTGTACTACCAGGGAAGCATCGTGGAGGCTCCGGAGTGGTTGGCTTAGGACATCTATAGTCTGTACTTCCGGGGAAGCATCGAGGAGGCTCCGGAGTGGTTGGTTTAGGACATCTATAGTCTGTACTTCCGGGGAAGCATCGTAGTGGCTCTGGAGTGGTTGGTTTAGGACATCTAGGGTCTGTACTTCCAGGGAAGCAACGTGGTGGTGCAGGGGTGGTGGGTTTAGGGCAGTTAGGATCTGTTGAACCAGGATAGCACCTTGGTGTTTGTGTAACTGGTGGTAGATAAGTGGGTGGATTCTGTGTTGTTGGTCGAGGAGGTTGTGGGCACTTAGGATCAGGTGACCCAGGATAACAAACTGGCTTTGGTGGCTGAGATGTTGTAGGCTTGGGACACCTAGGGTCTGTACTACCAGAGAAACATCGAGGTGGTGCGGGTGTTGTAGGTTTTGGACATCTAGGATCTGTACTACCAGGGAAGCAGCGAGGTGGTTCAGGTGTTGTAGGTTTGGGACACCTAGGATCTTTGCTACCAGGGAAGCAACGAGGAGGTTCAGGTGTAGTTGGTTTAGGACATCTAGGGTCTGTACTACCAGGGAAGCATCGTGGTGGTGCAGGTGTTGTAGGTTTGGGACATCTGGGATCTGTACTACCAGGGAAGCATCGTGGAGGCTCTAGTGTGGTTGGTTTGGGACATCTGGGATCTGAACTGCCAGGGAAGCATCGTGGTGGTGCAGGTGTAGTTGGCTTGGGACACCTGGGGTCTGTACTACCAGGGAAGCATCGTGGTGGTGCAGGTGTTGTAGGTTTGGGACATCTGGGATCTGTACTACCAGGGAAGCATCGTGGAGGCTCTAGTGTGGTTGGTTTGGGACATCTGGGATCTGAACTGCCAGGGAAGCATCGTGGTGGTGCAGGTGTAGTTGGCTTGGGACACCTGGGGTCTGTACTACCAGGGAAGCATCGTGGTGGTTCAGGTGTAGTTGGTTTGGGACATCTTGGATCTGTACTACCAGGGAAGCATCGTGGGGGCTCCGGAGTGGTTGGTTTAGGACATCTGGGATCTGAACTGCCAGGGAAGCATCGTGGTGGTGTAGGTGTAGTTGGCTTAGGACATCTAGGGTCCGTACTTCCTGGGAAGCATCTCGGAGGTTCAGGGGTGGTGGGTTTAGGGCAGTTAGGGTCTGTTGAACCGGGGTAGCATTTTGGTGTTTGTGTAACTGGAGGTAGATAAGTAGGTGGAATCAGTGTTGTTGGCCTTGGAGGTTGTGGGCAATTGGGATTAGGCGATCCAGGATAACAAACTGGCTTTGGTGGCTGAGGAGTTGGCTTGGGACATCTAGGGTCTGTACTACCAGGGAAGCATCGAGGCGGTTCAGGTGTTGTAGGTGTTGGACACCTGGGATCTGTACTACCAGGGAAGCATCGTGGTGGTGCAGGTGTAGTTGGTTTGGGACACCTGGAATCTGTACTACCAGGGAAGCATCGTGGTGGTGAAGGTGTAGTTGGTTTGGGACACCTGGGGTCTGTACTACCAGGGAAGCATCGTGGTGGTGAAGGTGTAGTTGGTTTGGGACATCTGGGGTCTGTACTGCCAGGGAAGCATCGCAGAGGTTCTGGTGTTGTGGGCTTGGGACATCTTGGATCAGTGTTACCAGGGAAGCATCGCGGGGGCTCCGGAGTGGATGGTTTAGGACATCTGGGATCTAAACTGCCAGGGAAGCAACGTGGTGGTGCAGGTGTAGTTGGTTTAGGACACCTAGGGTCCGTACTTCCGGGGAAGCATCTAAGAGCTTCAGGAGTGGTGGGTTTAGGGCAGTTGGGATCTGTTGAACCGGGGTAGCATTTTGGTGTTTGTGTAACTGGAGGTAGATAAGTAGGTGGATTCGGTGTTGTTGGTCTTGGAGGTTGTGGGCAATTAGGATTAGGCGATCCAGGATAACAAACTGGCTTTGGGGGCTGAGGAGTTGGCTTGGGACATCTGGGGTCTGTACTACCAGGGAAGCAACGAGGAGGTTCAGGTGTAGTTGGTTTAGGACATCTAGGGTCTGTACTACCAGGGAAGCATCGTGGTGGTGCAGGTGTTGTAGGTTTGGGACATCTGGGATCTGTACTACCAGGGAAGCATCGTGGAGGCTCTGGTGTGGTTGGTTTGGGACATCTGGGATCTGAACTGCCAGGGAAGCATCGTGGTGGTGCAGGTGTAGTTGGCTTGGGACACCTGGGGTCTGTACTACCAGGGAAGCATCTCGGGGGCTCCGGAGTGGTTGGTTTAGGACATCTGGGATCTGAACTGCCAGGGAAGCAGCGTGGTGGTGCAGGTGTAGTTGGCTTGGGACACCTGGGGTCTGTACTGCCAGGAAAGCATCGTGGAGGCTCTGGTGAAGTTGGCTTGGGACACCTAGGGTCTGTACTACCAGGGAAGCATCGTGGTGGTTCAGGTGTGGTTGGTTTGGGGCAGTTAGGGTCTGTTGAACCGGGATAGCATTTTGGCTTTTGTGTTACTGGAGGTAGATAAGTAGGTGGATTGCGTGTTGTTGGTCGTGGAGGTTGCGGGCAATTAGGATCAGGTGATCCAGGATAACAAACTGGCTTTGTTGGTTGAGGTGTAGTTGGCTTTGGACACCTAGGGTCTGTACTGCCAGGGAAACAACGTGGCGGTTCAGGTGTTGTAGGTTTGGGACATCTGGGATCTGTGCTACCAGGGAAGCATCGTGGTGGCGCAGGTGTAGTTGGTTTGGGACACCTGGGGTCTGTACTGCCAGGGAAACAACGTGGCGGTTCAGGTGTTGTAGGTTTGGGACATCTGGGATCTGTGCTACCAGGGAAGCATCGTGGTGGGGCAGGTGTAGTTGGTTTGGGACACCTGGGGTCTGTACTACCAGGGAAGCAACGCGGTGGTGCAGGTGTTGTTGGTTTAGGGCACCTTGGATCAGTACTACCAGGGAAGCATCGAGGTGGTTCAGGCGTTGTTGGTTTAGGGCACCTTGGATCGGTACTACCAGGGAAACATCGAGGTGGTTCAGGCGTTGTTGGTTTAGGGCACCTTGGATCGGTACTACCAGGGAAGCATCGAGGTGGTTCAGGCGTTGTTGGTTTAGGGCATCTTGGATCGGTACTACCAGGGAAGCATCGAGGTGGTTCAGGCGTTGTTGGTTTAGGGCATCTTGGATCGGAACTACCAGGGAAGCATCGAGGTGGTTCAGGCGTTGTTGGTTTAGGGCATCTTGGATCGGTACTACCAGGGAAGCATCGAGGTGGTGCAGGCGTTGTTGGTTTAGGGCATCTTGGATCGGTACTGCCAGGGAAGCATCGAGGTGGTTCAGGCGTTGTTGGTTTAGGGCATCTTGGATCGGTACTGCCAGGGAAGCATCGAGGTGGTTCAGGCGTTGTTGGTTTAGGGCATCTTGGATCGGTACTGCCAGGGAAGCATCGAGGTGGTTCAGGCGTTGTTGGTTTAGGGCATCTTGGATCGGTACTGCCAGGGAAGCATCGAGGTGGTTCAGGCGTTGTTGGTTTAGGGCATCTTGGATCGGTACTGCCAGGGAAGCATCGAGGTGGTTCAGGCGTTGTTGGTTTAGGGCATCTTGGATCGGTACTGTCAGGGAAGCATCGAGGTGGTTCAGGCGTTGTTGGTCTAGGGCATCTTGGATCAGTACTACCAGGGAAGCATCGAGGAGGCGCCGGTGTTGTGGGTTTCGGGCAGTTAGGGTCGGTTGAGCCGGGATAACACCTTGGAGCAGATGTTACTGGAGGTAAATATGTTGGTGGATTTAATGTTGTCGGCCGTGGCGGTTGGGGGCAGTTTGGATCAGGTGATCCAGGATAACAAACAGGCTTTTGTGTGGTTGGCTTTGGACACCTTGGGTCTGTACTACCAGGGAAGCATCGTGGAGGTGAAGGTGTCGTTGGTTGTGGACAGTTGGGATCCTTCGAACCTGCATAGCATATGGGCCTAGTGGGCCTAGGGCAACGGAGATCTGTGCTTCCTGGATAACAAATAGGGGGAGCCGTTGTTGTTGGTTTTGGACATCTGGGGTCTCTACTATCAGGGAAACATCGAAGTGGTTTTGGTGTGATAGGCTTTGGACATCTTGGATCCGTACTACCTGGGTCGCAACGAGGAGGTTCAGGAGTTGTAGGTTTGGGACACCTAGGATCTGTGCTACCAGGGAAGCAACGAGGAGGTTCAGGTGTTGTTGGCTTGGGGCAACTAGGGTCTGTACTTCCGGGGAAACAACGAGGAGGTTCAGGTGTGGTAGGCTTGGGACATCTAGGATCTGTACTGCCAGGGAAACAACGAGGTGGTGCAGGTGTTGTAGGCTTAGGACATCTGGAGTCTGTACTACCAGGGAAGCAACGAGGAGGTTCAGGTGTTGTAGGCTTAGGGCATCTAGGATCTGTACTACCAGGGAAACAACGAGGTGGTTCCGGTGTAGTGGGTTTGGGACACCTTGGATCCGTACTGCCTGGGAAGCAACGAGGAGGTTCAGGAGTTGTTGGCTTAGGACATCTGGGGTCTGTACTGCCAGGGAAGCAGCGAGGAGGTTCAGGTGTTGTTGGCTTAGGACACCTAGGATCTGTGCTACCAGGGAAACAACGAGGTGGTTCAGGTGTTGTAGGCTTAGGACAGCGAGAATCTGTTGAACCAGGGAAGCACTTAGGTGCCGACGTCACAGGCGGTAAATAAGTAGGTGGATTTAATGTTGTTGGACGTGTTGGCTGCGGGCAGTTTGGATCTGGAGAACCCGGGTAACATACAGGCTTAGTAGGCCTTGGACAACGAAGATCTGTGCTACCTGGATAACAAATAGGAGGAGCAAGTGTCGTTGGTTTCGGACATCTGGGGTCTGTACTTCCACGGAAACATTTAGGTGGTGCTGGTGTTGTAGGTTTGGGGCATCTAGGGTCTGTACTACCGGGGAAGCATCGAGGTGGTTCAGGTGTAGTTGGCTTGGGACATCTAGGGTCAGTACTTCCAGGGAAGCATCGTGGAGGTTCTGGTGTTGTAGGCTTGGGGCATCTAGAATCTGTACTGCCGGGGAAGCATCGAGGTGGTTCAGGTGTAGTTGGCTTGGGACATCTACGATCGGTACTACCAGGGAAGCATCTTGGAGGCTCCGGTGTTGTAGGCTTGGGGCATCTAGCATCGGTACTACCAGGGAAGCATCTTGGAGGCTCCGGTGTTGTAGGCTTGGGGCATCTAGGATCGGAACTACCAGGGAAGCATCTTGGAGGCTCCGGTGTTGTAGGCTTGGGGCATCTAGGATCGGAACTACCAGGGAAGCATCTTGGGGGCTCTGGTGTTGTAGGCTTGGGGCATCTAGGATCGGAACTACCAGGGAAGCATCTTGGGGGCTCTGGTGTTGTAGGCTTGGGGCATCTAGGATCGGAACTACCAGGGAAGCATCTTGGGGGCTCTGGTGTTGTAGGCTTGGGGCATCTAGGATCGGAACTACCAGGGAAGCATCTTGGGGGCTCTGGTGTTGTAGGCTTGGGGCATCTAAGATCGGAACTACCAGGGAAGCATCTTGGGGGCTCTGGTGTTGTAGGCTTGGGGCATCTAGGATCTGTATTACCAGGGAAGCAGTTAGGTGCGATTGTCACAGGAGGCAAATAGGTTGGTGGTTTAAATGTTGTTGGTCTTGGTGGTTCTGCGCAGTTTGGATCATTGGATCCAGGTGTACATTTAACTTGAGATATGGACTTGCATCCAGGTTCTGGTGAGCCTGGATAACACTTCAGTGAAGGCTTTATTGTAGCTGTTATTTCCGTTGTGATTCCGTCACAGTTTGCATCGCAGTTGTTTGTGCAAAGCTGAAAATAAATGCAAGCGTATGAATTCTTTATCTTCGAGAAGAATGAAGGATATTTCGTTGTATATTAATGTATTAAAATGTAAGTGTATACCTCGACATTGCACGTTAAATACACTTGATCGTTTTCTGGGAAGCGGAACGCGCTTACTTTGCTGTAAGCTATCAGTGTAGCACCGCTTTTTCCTGTGTTCGTCGTTTTCTGCCACACATCAATGAGTTTCTTCTTCCTGATTTTAAAAATACAATTATTTTAAATAAAGCGCTAGATTTGAAAGTGTAATAAAGGGGGGGGTGCGGGTTGGGTAACCTCCACGTTGGCTTACCTGTTTCTTTTCCCTCTGGACCGCGGTCCTGGGGAACGGAAGCGGGGAGGCTGGTGCACCCTGGACGACGGTTAGTAGACTCTGACTCCAAGGAGAAGGAGCTCTGCTAGCCGTCGACCAATAACCCGACAAGCCCTTTTTAGGGCTAGCTGACCCTGAGGGGGTCGTGGTATGGCGGACCTGCAAGGCCCGCGGGAAGGGATTCGTAGAATCCCTTCCATCCCAAACAGCCCTTTTTAGGGCTAGCCTGTCGCTCCCGGTATCCCTCTGCTTTCAGAGGGGACATGGGGGCGACACAAGGATCCATGGGATCCAGGGACGGGCCGGCCTACTGCTCGCGCAGAGGCTGGCAGGCATTCGTGCCACCGTCGGTGCTGGGAGAGTTGGCTGCTCTCCCGCGTCGCGTAACCTCCAGGATATCGACAACGACCTGAGTGCTAGCCACACTTGGGAAGCCGATATTCTGAAGGCCGCGGGGCTTGCCTTAATTGGCCGGCCCGCGACAAGGAAAAGTCTGAAAAACCCGACAGCGAAGTCGCTTAAAACCTACGGATACCAGGGGACCTCCGTAGTATGTACCCCGCTTCCCGGAATGGCCGTCACCCGGGGAGTGTAATTTTATCGGTTCTTCTCGTGGGATAAGATATGGATAAACTTAAACATACACTTAAACCCAAACCCAGTGAAACAGTCTGCGCGGAGGTCGCGCAGCACCACGACGCGGAGGTCGCGTCCCAAACCGCGGTGTCGGAGGAATTCGACACCGCCACGGAGAAGAGTAGGGCGAACAGCCCGGTGGGCCTACAGACCCGGAAATCTGTACGGCGGAAGAGGAGATTCAGGAAGAAGTCTCTTCCTCCTCCTCCTTCCCCTCCACCACAGAAGACGGAGTCGGACTTGGAGCTCACCTTGACCGACTCCTCTTCCACCAGCAGCAGTCACGACGGTGACGAGACGCTGCATCCACCACCGCCGAAGCTGCTAGCGGTCAGCCGCACGCAGCTGCAGCGTGGTGATAGCCTCAGGGCCCCGGAGGATGTGGAGGCGCCGCCGAGTTCCTCCACCTCGGCGGCGTCCTTACCCTTACCTCGCGCCGACATAATGTCGAAGGAGGTAATAGAAGCCCTAGAAGGTTGGGCCGGGGCCCGCACCGATTCTCCAACGCCGGAGGAGCACCGGGTCACGCAGGCGACGACGCGGCTTGTCGAGCTCTTCGACCTCCTGAGGGCGGAGCTAGCCGAGCTGCGGATCGACAGGGCTCATTTAGGCAGGAGGCATGTGGAGCTCCTGGAGAATAATGAGCGGATGGCGGCCGAATACCGCAAGGAGATGGGGAGGATGGCGGCCGAACTGGCGAGCCTCCAAGCGGTCGTCGCTGGGCTGCCGGCGGAGCGTGTGACGCGGTCGGCGCGGAGGCGACTGGTGGCGCAGCCAACGCCGCCGACGCGGCCGCTGTTGCCCGTGCGGTCGAGGTCGCCGCTGCGGCCGGAGTCGCTGGCGCAGCCGACGCCGTCGGGGCGGCCTGCGCGGCCGCTATTGCCCGTGCGGTCGAGGTCGCCGCTGCGGCCGGAGCCACTGGCGCAGCCGACGCCGTCGGGGCGGCCGGCGCGGCCGCTGTTGCCTGTGCGGTCGAGGTCGCCGCTGCGGCCGGAGCCTCTGGCGCCGTCGGAGTCGCCGCAGCCGGGGCCGCCGAAGTCGCCGGCCCGACCAGTTCAGCCGGAGTCGCCGGTGCTGCGGCCGGCTCGGCCTGCGGACCCGTTGGCGCTCTGCATGGCGGCAATAGCTGCCATGGAGAAGCGCCAGGAGGAGGCGCTGGCGGAGCAGCGGGCGTGGCGGGTGGCGCAGGAGGAGCGCACCCGGAGCTGGCTGGAGTCCATAATGGACTCCAGCCGTCGACCGCCATTGGCGGCTCCGGCCGGATATGCCGGGGCGGTTAAGAGGGGCCCCACCTGTCCGGTAGTGGCGGGGTCCCCGCAGGGGTCGGCCAGCAGCCCGTCCGCTGCGTTTGCCGCCCCTGCCGCTCCGCCCGCTCGGGCTGCTCTCGCTGCGGGGGCTGGGAGCCCCCCCCAGGATGCGCAAGTTGCCCGGCCCAGGGGAAGGGGGAAGGGGAAGGGCAAGGGGAAGAAGTCCCCAGCCCTAGCCCCGGCCCCGGCTCTGGCCCGAACTCCGGCGGGTATAGCCGCCACGAGCTCCTCGCCGGAGGGGGGCTGGGAGGTTGCCGGCGCCTCCAAAAAGCGGCGCAAGGCGAACCGAAAGGCAGCCAAAAAGGCCAGGAGGGCTGAGGCTGCTGCGAGGGGAGTGCCGGGGAGGCTGCGCGTCCCCCGCTCAACCGCCGTCGTCCTTACGATGACGGCGGAGGCGGCGGATAGGGGCGTGCAGTACGCCCAAATTGTCACGCAGGCGAGAGCCTGCGTTGACATGAAGGCCCTCGACATGCCGGGCCCCATCCGGGTGAAACCCACTCGGACGGGTGCTCGGCTTCTCGAGATCCCAGGCGCTTCGAGCGGTCCCCAGGCTGATGCCCTAGCGGCTAAGCTTAGGGAGACGCTTGACGCAGCCGACGTCCGGGTGTCCAGGCCCAACAAGTGCGCAGAACTGCGCATTTCGGACCTGGACGACTCCATCACGGCGGAGCAAATCCGCCTCACCGTGGCGGAGGCCGGGGGCTGCCCCCTAGATACGGTTAAGGTCGGAGCGATCCGCTTCGGCCGCCGTGGACTGGGGGCGGCAGTTGTCGGCTGCCCCATCGCAGCAGCCAAAAAGGCTGCCGACCGGGGGTTCCTCGCCGTTGGAGGCGTGGTGCGGGTGCAGGTCCGGCTCCTGCAGGCTCGACCGACTAGGTGCTATAGGTGCCTGTCGGTCGGCCACGTGGGGGTGCAGTGCACGGCGGCGGTGACGGTCGGTGACCGCTGCTTCCGCTGTGGCCAACCCGGCCATACGGCCGGTGGATGCGAAGCTCCGCTGCACTGTTTCAGGTGTGCAGCGGGGGGCAAACCGGCCGACCATAGGGTTGGCAGCAAGGCCTGCACCGGGGGGGAGCCGAAGCCGCAAGGCGGGAGCTCCACCCAAAGTTCGCGGCGGGATGCGGAGATGGTTCCATAATGGATCCTCAGCTCCGCATCCTGCAGGCGAACGTGGGCCACGGTGCCGATGCTCAGGGTCTTCTGCTCCAGAGCATGGCACAGTGGTCCATACACGTCGCCGCTGTCGCCGATCCGTACACTCACCGGCCCCTTGGGCCTGCCTGGGTGGTCGACCTGGACGGCGGCACTGGTGTACAACGCCGCTATGGGTGCCCCCCCCCCTGTTGTCGTGGCAAGGGAGCATGGCATCGTAGCGGCGCGTGTGGGGGAGATTGCGGTCGTGGCCGTCTATTTCACGCCGAGCCTACACCGACGCATAGGGGAGTACCGGCAGTCGCTGGAGCGACTGACCGACGTCGTCAACGCCTGTCATCCTCATCCGGTTCTTGTGCTCGGGGACTTCAACGCCTGGTCAGTGACCTGGGGGTCCCGGCACACGAACCCACGAGGTAGGGCTCTGGAGAGCTGGGCCGCTAATCACGGTCTAGTTCTCCAGAATCGCGGGGCCGAAGCCACGTTCGTGACCGCGGAGCGCAGTTCGATTATCGACCTATCGTTCGCAGGCGCTTCGCTGTCGCACCGTGTGCGGGACTGGCGTGTTGTTGTGGGGGTGGAGACACTGGCGGATCACCGATACGTTCGGTTTGATGTCTCCCCCCCAGCGGGTGATGCGCCGGTCATACCGGCCCCACGCGAGCCACGCTGGGTGCTTGGGAGACTGAATCGGGAGGTCCTCCTGGAGGCCGCCATCGTACAGGCCTGGGCCATTGCGCCGGACAGGCCTGTCGATATCGACGATGAGGCGGTGTGGTTCCGGGAGGCCATGACTCGTGTCTGCGATGCGGGTATGCCTAGGGCACCACCCTATAGTCCGAGGCGTCGGGTCTACTGGTGGTCTGCGGAGATCGCGAGGCTACGGCAAGCCTGCGTGATCGCGCACCGCCGGTGGACCAGACTCCGTAGGAGGCGTAGCCGAACCGCAGATACGGAGCCCCGAGTGGCGGAGCTTCATGTGGGATACAGGGAGGCCAGAGATGCCCTCCGAGCGGAGATTAAGCGGGCGAAAGCCGCGGCTTATAAGGAGCTAATGGAGACGCTGGAGCGGGACCCATGGGGGCGGCCTTACCTTATGGTAAGAGGAAAGCTGCGCCCCCGGGCCCCGCCGTTGACCCGGGTTCTCCAGCCAGCTCTGCTCGGTGGAGTGGTCGAGTCCCTGTTCCCGGCGCGAGCGGAACACGTTCCGCCGCAGATGACTCCGTCACCTCGGTCGCCTGTGGCGCCCAGTGTGGTAGTTGACGACGAAGTCCCCGAGGTCACTTGGGTAGAACTGGAGCTGGCGGTGCGAAGGCTTAGAGCCAAGAAGAGCACCGCCCCGGGACCCGACGGCATTCCAGGCCGCGCGTGGGTCCTAGCTCTGGGAGAAGACGGTCTCGAACCCCGGCTGAGAGGGTTCCTCAGCGCATGCTTGGAGCGGGGCCAGTTTCCGAAGATGTGGAAGACGGGGAAACTGGTCCTCATCCGAAAGGAGGGTCGCCCGGCGGACGAACCGTCCGGCTACCGGCCCATTGTGTTGCTCGACGAGGTGGGCAAGCTCTTTGAAAGAGTTATTGCGAAGCGCCTCGTCGAGCACCTCTCTGGTAGGGGGCCGGACCTGGCGGATGCCCAATATGGCTTCCGCCGGTGGCGGTCCACCGTGGATGCCATCATGCGCGTGAGGACTTTGGCGGAGGAGGCAGTTGCCCGGGGTGAGGTGACGTTGGCGGTGTCCTTGGACATCTCCAACGCGTTCAACACCTTGCCCTGGAGTTGCATCAGGGAGGCACTCGTGTACCACGGTGTGCCTCTCTACCTCCGCCGCATAGTCGGGGCGTACCTGACGGAGAGAGCCGTCATCTACCCAAGTGCGACCGGCGTCGGTCGGCGTGAGATGTCGTGCGGTGTTCCACAGGGATCGGTTCTCGGGCCGCTACTGTGGAACATTGGATACGACTGGGTGCTTCGCGGTGAGCTTGCGGACGGCGCCGCCGTCACGTGCTATGCGGACGACACGCTAGTGACGGCGAGCGGAGCTACACACCGCGAAGCGATCCTGAGGGCCACGACCGCGGTTGCTCAAGTCGTGGAACGGATCCGGCGGCTGGGCCTTGAGGTGGCTTTGCATAAATCCGAGGCCATGTTCTTTCATGGACCTCGGCGCACGCCACCACCTGGTTCCAGTCTCACAGTGGGAGGCACTCTCATCGGCATCAAGCCCCAGATGAAATATCTGGGGCTCGTGCTCGACGGCCGGTGGGACTTCGGGAAGCACTTCCGAAGTCTGGGCCCCAAATTGGCGGGCACAGCCAACGCTCTGGCGCGGCTACTGCCCAACCTGAGGGGCCCGGATGACTCCTGCAGGAGACTCTACGCGGGTGTCGTGCGGTCCATGGCCCTGTACGGGTGTCCCGTGTGGGCGGACACCCTGAGTGATCGGCACATGCTTCTGCTGCAGCGTCCGCAGCGGAAGTTGGCGTGCCGCATCATAAGGGGGTACCGCACGATATCATTCAACGCGGCGAGTCTCCTCGCCGGATCGCCACCATGGATCCTGGAAGCGAGATGCCTTTCGGCGCTATACAGGTTCCGAAGGGCGGCGCGGGAGCGGGGTCACGATCCCGAGCCCGAAGAAATTCGGGCCGTGAGATCCCGGCTCCACAGGGAAATGGTGGCAGAATGGGAGAGACGACTTGGGCAACCAAGCGCAGGGCACGCCGTAGTAACGGCGGTAAGACCCATCATGGGGGAGTGGCTAGAGAGGCCACACGGCAGCCTCTCGTACCGTCTGACGCAGATGATCACCGAGCACGGATGCTTCGGAAAGTATCTGCGTCGGATGCAGAAAGAGCCAACGTCCGAGTGCCATCACTGCGACGCGAGCGAGGACTCAGGTCCGCACACGCTCACCGAGTGTCCGGCGTGGGAGACGCCGAGGCGGGAGCTTGTGGCGGCCCTGGGAGTGAGGGTTCTCACGCTCTCCACCTTGCTCGCGGCGATGGTTCGCTGCGCGGATGCGTGGGCGGCCGGTGCCTCCTTCTGCGAGCAAGTAATGCTCGTGAAGGAGGAGGCGGGGCGGGAGCGGCAGCGGGAGCGACGAAGGATCGCTAGACAAGCTGCCCGCGCACGAAGGCAACTCGGGCGTCGGAGGTCGATGAACGACCTCCGCCCCCCATGAGCGCCGGCCTGGGGGTGACAGGTGAAGCCGCCTGTCACCCTTGCAGAAGCAGGCCGCGGCGGCGGCGCGCGTGGCGCGTCTCCCCGTTTCGGGGGACGAGTTGGGGACTCTGTGGTCCCTACACCCGAGAAGAGGGCCAGATCGTGAGAGATGGCCCTGGGTCGGCCGGGGTGCGAGGGATATGCCTGTCAACCTCACCTTCGGCAACCGAAACGACCCACAGGCGGCGTGCGTTTTAGTCGGTTCGAGTCCGACATAACCTCCTCCACCGGGTCCGGTGGGGAGGTATCCGTGGGGATTTTGCGCACGTAAAAAAAAAAAAAAAAAAAAAAAAGTGTAATAAAGGGGATGAACCCTCAATAGAATATATATATTTTCTTTTAATTTCAAAACTTTCTAGCCCATAAATGTGTAGTCTCACAAAATGTGTATATTTTGCTAAAGTGCTTTGTACCGGTTTCCTTTATTATATTATTGTCTGAATTAATAACAAGAGCAAATAATGACACTTATGGTTTTTTCTTTTTTTTGTATCCTCCCCCCCGTTTAACTAAATAACTTGTATTACAAATGGGTTCCAATTGGTATTATAAATTCCGAATTCGAACAGCTGAATCCGCGCTGAGATTTAAATTTTACATGCTGTTATTATGGTGACGTCACGTTGTCGAACACTTAAACATACATCCCTGCCGACCAGTGCTCGACGTCACCAAATTTACAGCATGAGGTATAGAAGTCTCACCATGGATTCAGCTATTTAGTTGCTGTTCGATCGTTCGAAACATTCTTACGGCATATGTCTGCTGCTCTCGTCAAAATAGCTATATTATTAACAATAAAATTTCCCTCTTTGTTTAGAATACTTCAGAATGATGCTCAGTCCTGTATCTTGATTTATAACTAGATTTGAGGACAGACTGTGTTAAGTGTGTAGAAAGCTGAATAGAGGATTGGTGTAAACATTAGTTCATAAATAATCGATAGATGGTGCTGATACTAAATATTAGAAGTCGGTGTTAAGATCCTCCGCAAATGAATGACCAACAAGTGTTTCCAAACAAGTGTGTCCAAATAAGTGTTTCTCAGGTGTATATACTATCCTTGGCCGGCCCTCAAAAACTCTTTGAGGAATATACAGATTGCATACTAGATGATAGTTTTAATTTTATTGTTAAAGTCGAGTCACGTTGAGCTAGAATATGATTCTTAGCCGATTTAAAAATTTAATTTTATATAGTTTATATACATTATAAAGACGCTTTTACCCTCGGAGGGTTAGGCAAAGGTGAATTAACACCCACTTTTCACCAATAATTGTATTCTCTACCACGTAATAGAGGTTATCTATACCTATTGCCGTTTTCTGGGAACTATTGTTGCCTCGAGACTTGCGTCTAGTCTCGGCTGTATATATCTGTCTGATGTTTAACAGCTCTTAGTCGCCTTTTACGACACCGTATTCGAAGAAATGGGATGTTCCAAATTCTACTCTGTTGGAAGCCACTTAGCCACGCGGCAGGTATTTTGTCTGTCACAAAAAATATATCTTACTTGGGACATCCATCTTTGTCTGTGAGTTGAATCTTGCCCGTCTTAGGGCCATCATAGTCCTCATTGTCGTAGGCCCAACAGTCGTGGATCTTGAGGTTGAACTGCTTTCTGACATCTTTCAGATAAACTAATATTGTCAAATATTCGCCAATCTTAATTGATGACTCTAATGGAGTAGTCTGAAAAAGAAAGCCGTGTGTCAATTTTATTTTAAAACCTTTTTTTTAATATATCATTTCCATTACTTCGTCTCGCTTCGAGGGTCACCATTACATACATATAACATGTTAAATATCATATCATATGCTTTTTCACGCTCCGTGAAGAGACCCGGGACTGTAGGACTTTTTTTGTTAGTAACTATATCATCAGTATTCTTTTTTTTTAATACCACTACAACAGTAATTATAATAGAGACCAAAAAAATTTAAACGTAAAATGATAAGATTTTTTTAACTTATATTTTTCCGATCGAAAAACATACCTCAGTGACTCAGTAACAATTAAGCTGTATTCAGCCGTGTGTATATATCTGAATTCATAAGTTTATGCAGTTGTACAAAATAAGTTATTAGATTCACATTCACTCACATTAGGAAAAACTCCCTTCTGTATATCCATCCAACACTCAACTCCTCCAGCAGGCCCTTGAACGGCTACGACATCCAACATATCCACCATGAAGGGCTTTAGCTTCAGGATGTGTTGTTGCTCTCTGGTCGCGACTGTACCAGCTGTCAGTTCTAACGACGTACGTACACATGATACCTGTAAAATTCAAGATGTAAGGTAAGCTCAAGATTCAATAGTACTTCAGTAATACTGGGAGAAACAAATTTTACATTCTCTCGGTATATTTCTCCACTACAATATCATAAAAGCAGCTAAGAAACATTGAGTGACGAGGCGCTTTTTCAAATACAAATTCTTTATTTCTCAAAACAGTGCAACTTATTTACATATTTTGGACGTTAAATTCTGCTTAAAACTAAGTTTACGGTGGTAAACTTCCTAGGCGCTAGTGGAAAAGAAAAGGCGCAACAAATTCCTCTGCGGCATTTTCGAGAGGTCAGCTTATAAAAACTTATTTCTTAAGACTAAATATGGACGAATGTACATTTTTGTCTCGTGTCAAGATAATTAAAGATTTATGAAAAAAAAACTTTTATTAAAAATGTTACCTAAGTTAAACGTTCAAATAGTTATAAAAAAAAATTAAATATGGTAAAATAAGTTGCGTGCTCAATATTATGCTGTAGTTCTAGCATTCTCCATCATGAGTCTTGTGTGAAATTAGCTACCGTATAGCAATGCCCTTTAAAATTACACTTTTATCACTAAGCCAAACTAGAGTCTTGCAATCTGGTTAATAAAGACCTGCCACATGCTGTAAGAATGTTCGTACGGATTCCACAGTAGAATTCGCGATGAGATTTCAATTGCGCATGCTCTAAATTTGATGTCGTCACGTTAGCGCATGCGCTATTGAAATCTCACCCCGAATTCAGCTGTCAAGTCTGTTCGATCGTTCAAAATGTTCTTACAGCATGTGCCTGCTGAATTCGGGATTTCAATTGCGCATGCTCTAACGTGACAACATCAAATTTAGGGCATGCGCAATTGAAATCCCACCCCAAATTCAGCTATCAAGTCTGCTCGAACGTTTGAAACGTTCTTATAGTACAGCAAGGTCTACAATCTGTTAGATAAATCAGGGTAGATGAATCGCCACGCATATTCAGCTCACTACAAGCTGCCCTGCGGTTGTTTCTTTTTAATATAGGTCACATCAATTTGACTTTATCTCGTCTAATGATATGCTGAAGGCAAGTAAGTTTTCATCAACACAGCTATATTTTTATAGTTGAAACAATGGAAGATAACCGTATCTTCCTCATATGCTGTACATACCTTACGTGCGAAGTCAGTTGATCCTTGCACAAAGTCGTCAGCTTGGAACACGAGGATATTGTCGATAGTGCCACAAGCGTTGCAAAGAGGTCGGGAACCGCAGCCATTCAGGGGCACTCGGAACGAGTACCGAGATTGGCTACCTCCCAATGATACATATCTAAAGTACAGAACATCACATTAATTCATAAATATATAACATACCCATAAGCATCAAAACCTGGATGCCGTACATATATGTCTAGCTCCTTTTAGATAAAACTTTAGGGAGTATTTTAAGACGTGAGTGGATGAACATTCTGACATTTTCAAAATATTGAGACTTCCTTTTGAACGAGTTGGGGGACCCCGTGGTCCACACACCCGAGGATAAAGAGAGAGATGGCCCTGGGTCGGTCGGGGTGCGAGGGATATGCCTGTCAACCTCACCTCCGGTTACCAACAACAACCCTCAGACGAAGTAAATTTTAGTCGTTGCGAGTCTGACATAGCATCTCTTACCGGCTCCAGCAGGAGGGGATAATGCGCACATAAAAAAATGTTGAGACTCAAAGCTTTGATACTTTATTTGAAGAAAACTATAACGTTTTTTGACTATATGTACCATATACACTATAATATTATTGTATGAAATGTCATAGTTATCTTCATAGCTTCGAAGTTCACTATCTCAATATTTTGAGATTGTCAAATAGTCTCTCCATCGACTCAGGAATTCATTTATTTTTTATATTAAAATTATACTTCTATGTAATATACTAACTGGATAGTACCTAGTATGTCTGCGATCTTTGTAATTGTATTATCTCACCTTACCCACCTTGCAAAAATAGATGACTGAGTGGGATAAATGGAAAAACTGAAAATATCAGGAAAAATCTGATGTATCTTCGGCATCTTATCAATGTTACTATATTTCTATGCTTAATTGGTGGGTATATTGTATGCAAATATTGATGCATACGCAATGTACTTGTTTATTCGTAAACAAATGCATTTGATTTCTCGATTCATTCCACCAAAACGAGTGATTATACAATAAGAAGATATTTAAAAGCAACTGACGATAGTTTTATCACAAATTCCATATTCTTTGTCCTCGTGGCAACGAATGCCATGGCTGGTGATTAATTTGGAAACAATATTAAGTTTCCAAATTAATCACTCAGAATACTCACTTGCACTTAGGATCATTAAGATAACCCTTGCTGTATATGATACCATCGAAAATGTCGGCGAATTCCACAGTTACGTCGATAAAGTCACCAGAGCATTGGACGTCTATCTCTGGCGCTAACGGCGAGTCTGCAGCTCTTGCACCTCTCATAAAGGTGACGACCGGCTCATCGCTGCTCTCGTAAAAAGGTGACAGCCCATGATCGCCGGCCAACTCGCGGTTAAGTTCTACCGCGGTCAATGTTTGGAATGCATCATCTGAAACAGCTGTAGCGAGCGACAGCTACAGAAAAGAAGAAAAAAGAACATTAGAATTCCATACTACTAATGTCTATTATCGGCAAATGTTAGGTAGGACACCCCTTAGCAAGATGGACGGATGAGCTGAAAAAGGTGGCTGGGACAGATTGGATGCGGATCGGATAAAAACGCGCACATTGGGGGAGGCCTATGTCCAGCAGTGTACTGCGGTGGACTAATTGATTGATTAATTGAATCGCTATAATCTAAGAACTTAAAGAAAATCACTAATTTTTATGTTGGCCGTCAGTTAGTGTCTTTTGTTATATACTGCTGAGGATTAGGTATTTAAAATATATACATACATACACATATAATCACGCCTTTATTCCTGGAGGGTTAGGCAGAGGTGAATTAACACCCACATTTTACTAATCATTGTATGAGGTCCCACGTAATAGGGGTAGGGGTGAGCCTATTGCCGTGTTCCGGGCACTTTTAACTGGAGTCATGCATCTGAGGCTGAGTCTGGCCTGTATATATCTGTCTGATGTTAAACAGCCCTATCCTTTAGTCGCCTTGTACAACACCGTATAGGAAGAGATGGGGAGTGGCCCTAATTCTTCTTTAAAAACACGAAGTTATTATAGCCGCGGTATTCTGTAGGGCGGAGGTACTACCCCAGTCGGACTGCTCAATCGGGCGGAAATACCGCCGTGTCCTACCTCCTCTGAAATTGATGTCAGTACTGTAGGTTAGAAAACAGCCGTATCCCTTAATCACCTTCTACGGCACCCAAGGGCAGAGCAGAGGTTGACCATATTCTAGTACTGGAACTATTACGTATTTACAAACGAAATTAAAGTACACGTTGTCTGAACTGCTCAAATGGATCGAGAGACGTACGACCGTACACTAAAAAGGGTAACTAAACAGCCCGAACGGCTTAAAACGAATGGACGTAGGCCATTGCGTATTGTCAACAAAGCGTATGTCATATATAGATACATATACTTTTTTTTATATAACTTAGGTGGCAGACAAGCGCACGGCTCACCTGATGGAAAGTGGTTATCACACACAGTCACATCCGTGCTGCCGATCCTGTAAGAACAGAAATTTTATGTGCCCTCAGTGCGGAACACAAAATCAGGACAAGCCTTTGGCCTTCCCACTGATAGCACAAATACTCTCCAGTGAGCTCTGGCTACCCTACTCACCACCGGGAATACAATACGAGGTTATTATAGCCGCGGTATTCTATATAGTAACACATTATGAAACAAATTTCAAACCCTCTATTGAATAACCAAGGATGTATGTGAGAGATGGAAGTATTATTATCGACGTAAAATCTGTTCGTAATTAATGTTTGTTGCGCGGACAATGAGTGTCTACTCTCACGTACTTAATTTTGTCTTACAAACCATTGCGGCGTATTACAAGAACAAAAATGCGATCTACATTGATTACTCTTTGTTATAGTGTACCATATTTTGTTCTACCTAGAGCAGGGAAAACTTGGTGACTAGGTTTTTCCCCTTTGGTGATTTGAAACTAAAGTGTTGTAAAGTTTGCATTAAATACTTCTAGGTATAATCAATTAGCGCAGTCCACTGCTTTTTTTCTTACCCTTCTCGGATACCTCCCCACCGGAGCCGGTGGAGGAAGTTATGTCGGACTCGAACCGACTAAAACGCACGCCGCCTGTGGGTCGTTTTGGTTGCCGAAGGTGAGGTTGACAGGCATATCCCTCGCACCCCGGCCGACCCAGGGCCATCTCTCACGATCTGGCCCTCTTCTCGGGTGTGGGGACTAAAGAGTCCCCAACTCGTCACCGGAAACGGGGAGGCGCGCCAGGCGCGCCACCGCCGCGGCCTGCTTCTGCCAGGGTGACAAGCGGCTCCACCTGTCACCCCCAGGCCGGCGCTCATGGGGGGCGGAGGTCGTTCATCGACCTCCGACGCCCGAGTTGCCTTCGTACGCGGGCAGCTTGGGCGCAGTCCACTGCTGGACATGGGCCTCTCCCAATGTGCGACATTTTTCCGTTCCTCTACGTATAATAATTTATAATTAGCTGCTATTGTCATCAACCATCTTGTTCATCAAGGACTTTGGTACTTTCTACTAAATTTAGTCACAGTGCATGTATTATTTAAATGCTTAGTTTTGTGTGTTTATTGTAATTTTTATTTATTTACGGCGACATAATTGTCTAGTGTGATTTTAAGCCTTTTAATAAAGAGTTAAAAAAGGTACAATAATTTACTAGAACAGCTGTAAGAAACTAAAAATAACCTATTCTGTTACGGTCAAATGTAAGTCATTTTGTCGACTGTTTTTATTTCGCAAAATTATTGAGAGAAATTAATGAAGAGCTTTCTTAGTAAATTATTTATTCAAATTAATTTCAAAAGTATTGCATATACTCGATATGCCATACTGGTAAAAGTTATAACGTAATCTGAGATGTTTTTTAAAATGTTATCAACTTCAATCCACAACAACTGGATTGTATAAAAAGGCTTGTTAGTATCACAAAATAGATAAAAGTGCTCTTGTGCTTTGGAGCACGGTGTCTGCTTTCCTGGTCTTCTCTTAATAATGGCATAATCTTGTCTGAATCAAGAGAATATATCTATAGTTAAATCAATATCTACTTTTGTAATGTAACTAGTTTTAGCACTAATTTAAACGGAAGACGTAAGTGCTGTGAAAATCTCAACACTTTCGACCTTTTGGTCGTGCGAAAACTACACCTAAGATGCAATCTGAAGCTGCATATATCTTCAAGATGTTCCCTTTTCTTACTATCTTGCGAAAATGGAGCATGAAGTTTCATTTCAATAGTTTATCTAGTATGTTGTGGCTTTGTGTCTCGTTTAGTTTCAAGACTGCCTTTTCAATCACACTCACAAGCATTGTCGTAATGTTTGAGAAGTATGTTCTTACCAGCATTTTTTTTATCTAGTACCTTTGAGGTTGACGTAAGGCAAAAACGGTTACGTGTAATAAACACTGGAAAAAGTAAATGTATATTTTAATATGTGTTACAACAAATTCCACCAAGTGCCATCAATCAACAGTGTATGCTTACAAACCTTTTCAATTTTATTGGGACAATATAAAACACAAAGGACACGCTATTCACACAGTAATTAAAACTGTGAATCACACATACTTTTCTATATGAGATCAGTTAACTGAGGATTGAAGCCTAGTATTGTACTAGGTAAACAGACAGTGGGCGATGTGACCTCTCTGAGCACTTCGTCATTTATAAAGAATCTATTTGTTACGTCTTTAAAATGGGTACAATTGTAAGTAAAGATTACTTGATAGTCCATGACACTTTTAGCCAGTTGCATCAAATTCATACTAATATTATAAATGCGAAAATAACTCTGTCTGTCTGTTACGCTGTCACGCCTAAAATAAATATGATTTCTATCATTCCTAAAATTGTATCATTGGTACAAGATAGCATGCTAGCAAACTGTATTTGCAAATATGTACAATACAGCATTATACAAACTTGCATACACACGTATCACTAAATTTATCACCTCAATCAATTTTAATTAGTCTATCACAGCCATAGGACAGTCATCTTTCGATGTTAGTAGGAGGCTTTGGCTTGTTGTTTTCACGCTGGTCAGACGGGTTAGTATAGGGTTGCGATTTGAGTTTTCCTTCTCTCGCTGTGTAGCATCGTCTGCGTATTTTTCCATTAGTCGCATCTTACGACATCATTCAGAGGAGATGGAGTGGTGATAACCACACACAAATCACATGAATTTGTCACATAATCCTAGGACATGAACATTTCTAACACAAGCAATTTAGCTTAACGAGAATATTAGTAATTTCGGTTACTAATATTCTATATAAAAAATGTGTAGGTCTCAAAGTGAAGAAATGTACAAAATATTACGCAAAATAATGTGATATTAGTAGAATTTATACATTAATAGTGCATAATTAATTTGGTTACTTCATATAACTATTAATAGGCAAATGTTTAAAAGATTTCAGCTTAGATTTGAGAGGTATGCGTTACAAAATTATTTAGATGAACGAATTTATGGTGATTTGACATTGAGATTATGTTTTATTACTCGTCAATATGACAATTTTCTAAAGTTACATCAATAACACGCGTTAATGTTTATAAAACGAAATTAAAAAGATGTATGCTTTATCAGTGTTATTATTCATCTGAAGATTTTTGAAGAATATTTGCACTGAGCGAGGATTGAACCCGCGCCTCCTGCTGACTACACTGAGGATTAAATAGTCATAAGTTTTATGGTTTAAAGATATTCTTACCTGCACGAGTGCAATCAGTGCCGCTATGCGCATGACAGCCGCTTCATGGGGACCTGGAGCAAAAGAAAAATAATCTTAGTACATCTGTGTGAGTGTGGTAAAATTTTCATTATCATCACAGCAGCGTTTTGTCACGTCTGCATCTGATGCCTTCATTTTGAAGCCTGAGGCTCCTTTTGTCATTTTTATACCAGTTTGTGTAAAAGGGAGAACCTTTAATTTCTTTTTGCATCCTATTATAGTACGGTACATTAAATTTTTAAACGACTATGCCAGTGAGGGTAATAACAATAATAAAAACTTTATTGACAGTAAGAATATACATTGTTAACTAATCTAGGTTCAACATACTTTAATACAGTGTATAATGAGCGTCCACAGTATAGTTGGCGCTGTTACAGGTGGTATATCATATCACATTAGGTTGTAACATAATTATGTTAACAAAAATTAATGAACCCTGTCTCCTAAACTAGGATATCCTGTGTTTTAGGAGACAGTTTTCGGCTAAATTATTTATACAATATTCGTTTACCAGTGAACAGTCATCAGTCGTCTGTTATACAGAGTTATGTATTTAATTGTGGACGATGAATATTAGATATCCATCTAGTGTTACGTGTATGTATGTTGTATGTATGGATGTAGTTTTCTTTGTTCCCCTCTACAAGCCTAACGACTGGACGGATTTCAATGAATGAGGTCCCATATGAAAGATATTCATCTCCTAACTGTCAACGGATAGATAAAATATTCACAAAAACTGTACTATGGATTATTGGCGATCAAATGTGAGATGATCGAGTAGTGAATCAAAATGAAGAATGATTTTCAATCGGTTTATGATTGGTATATGGGTACCACTTGCTATCAAACTTGTTTGGATTTTTTCAGACAGCAGCCGGGTTTTGAATATTTGTTTTTCGAAAGTGATATATCATATTCAAAGTCCATAATAGGATATAAAAATGCAATATTTTTTGTTGCTCGGAGTCAATAGACAGGTTTCTTTCACAATGCTAGGAATAGCTACAACAAGTTTACGGCACGCACTGTGTGCAATCTTTATATAGCCGATTTTCACACGTGCTATCCTAAACTGCTGACTCGCTGCAGCTTTTGTAATGTATACTTAAAAAACAACATCATAAACAACTTACGGGATAGTAATTTTCCTGTCAACTGTCGTTGTCGTTGCACCTTTTGGCGTTCTAGCTATTGCAGAAGTATATGAATGTGAGCTATTAGGCAAAAGCCACCACCTTTAGGTATTTATTTAATTCTTGAATTTCACTTGGAACTGGAGAGCATCTGTTAGGTCCACTAGGATATGAGCGGTTTAGACGACTGGTATCTGCTAAGCAGTTATAATTAATTCGATTAAGATGTAGAAATAATTGGACCGGTTCTGGCGGGATTCGAACCTGTGATCTTACCCTTACAGGGGGAATCTTAATCGTTTTGAGTAGCATACTAAATGCTTTAAAATTTCATTCAATAGTTATAATTAAGTTCGCGGTACACGTAACGGGATAAAACGGGATGGGCACGATTGACAAACTTTATGGAATATATTTATTTATTTATTTAAACTTTTTGCACAAATATAATACAATAAATAAATAAATAAATATTCTACGACATTCTACAACAACGCTATCTAGATCAATGGTAAGCATAGCTTAACTAGCTTGTGTTATGGAATCTAGAATGCGGATAAACATACATAGATACTTTTTTTTTTTGTAAATATAGAAACTTTGTAAATATATTATACATAGAAACACCCAGACCAATGCAAATATACCTATTCATGCATACAAATATTTGCACTGGCGGGAATCGAACCCGCAGATGATTGTAAATATCCGTACTTTATGTGATAGGCATTTTCTGCCAGTCAACCCTAGGGTGATGCAGAGATATTTATGTCAAAGGTGCTCGAAGTATTGTGGTGAGAGTTTGACCCATATTTGTTTTGTTGTGTTATTGTCAACTAATAAGAAGATACTATTTGGATGTGTTGCAAACACCTGTTCCTTGAAATACAATGGGTACAAGGCAACGTACCTGTTAGAATTGTACTGTAATGTATAAAAGCAAGTAGTTTTGAAAGAAATTAGCATGATACAGAGAAATAATTTCAATGCTATACGATAATGTCACCATTCAAAGTATATATTGCACACTTTCAACATCAAAGTGCAAAGTGCTTGTTGCTCATATAACTAGGACTACGTATTATGAACTAAGTATTACGTAAGGCTTTTCTTCTTTATTGCTTTGAGTTATAAATACATTGTATATCATTAATAACATAGGTATTTCTATATGTTTTTAAATGTAATTAAACCGCGGTAGCCTAGGGGTATGGGTAATGGACTGCTGAGACGAGGTCTCGGGTTCGATCCCAAGTTTTACCATGGCACACACCAATGACTTTTCAATGCTTTTCGAAGTTGTGTGTGTATTTATCGCAGGTTTATATGTGCCCGGTTAATGGCAATAGGCTCGCCACCTATTACATTTGGACCTAAACATAATCTGTCGAAATGTGGGTGCTAGCACCTCTGCCTACCCCTTCGGGGATATAGGCGTGAGTTCATGTTATGTTTTGTTACGTAATTAAAAGGTTACTTAACATAAAAGAGAAAAGTAATTTTTACCTTAGTACCTTCATAGAACTTATTTTATCTGCATAATGAGTACACCTTATAAATGTGTATAACTCTCATTAAAAGTGTTGCAATATATTATAAGATTTGATTATGATCTTTTAAGCGGTCTTGCTGCCTACAGAGCCTTAACCTATAATAGGGTTATTAAAAGCAGAAGTTCATTATGAGAGAGTAGCTTGCTACTATGAGATTTCTAAGACATAGGTGCTTAAAACTATAGTGGTGGAAAGAAGAAATTTACCACATAAAAAGCTTGGTACAGTACGAGTATACATGAAATAGAGCACAGTAATATAATTGGCTATTCAATATGCGTTGATTATGGCCATTATTGGTAGATACTTAAAAAATTAAGCACATCGGAATTGTTAAGTCAATCAATGTTTAACTTTTAGAATATACATTAATAGATACGATTGTAATGTATATTGTTAATAGTTAAAGTGGCAGCTCACGAAGACCACTAATTGTGAGATTGCATAGCGGATTCGTGAGGTCAGCCGTGTGAACCCGGCCCTATGCGTTTCCGCGTCTTATTTCATAATACATTCTTCCAATTAAGTTTTAGGATCCGGACAGCTTCCCATTTATCGGGTATTTTTACCCACTGGTAAAAATACGGGTATTTTTACCAGTGGGTAAAAATACCCGATAAATGGGAAGCTGTCCGGATCCTAAACCAGTGGGTAAAAATACCCGATAGATGGGAAAAAGCTGACGTACAGTTCAAAAGATACGGACCACAATTTCTGATACTATTGAACTTAAAATGGTGGTCCCTAACTTGACAGCTTTGATAGGTGACCGTATGATGAACCTGGGACTGTAAGAAGAGGGCTACTCATGCGCGGCTCTATTCTCTTTACCATTGTTATTATTTTTGCTGAACATCCGATATTTCGGCGCTGTTACAAGCGCCATAATCACGGTATACTCTTTGATGAGGTTACTCAGCAAAAATATTAAACATGGTAAATATCCCGGTGAGTTTTACACTGAGTTTGAATGACCATCGTGCGGCAGAGGAAGGAGGCCTCAAACCTGTTTGGTGCGAGACGGTATGGATTCCTCCGTCTGTGGATAGTACCACAGGCCAGCACAAGTTATTCTGGACAGGAAGAGAGAGAGTGCGTCTCTTTAATCGTCACAGGATACTAGCTCTTCAATCGCGTAGGATTCACGTTTAAAATTTGATTATTTTCTTTCGTGTGTCACTTTCTATGACTTTCTCCAGGTCATGGTCTATCTGGGTGCTAAATATCAGTCATAATTGACTAGCAATTTTGCGTAATTGATCCGAAATATGTGTATAAACTTTCGCATTTTTTATATTTCTAGCCTATGCCTGTAGCTCAATCTACATGGGCTATTAATTTATTTTATTTATTTATTACATTCTTTATTATACGCCAATTACAATATTCATGTTACAGAAATTGAGAAGACAAAAGCGGTACAAAATGCGGCCTTATCGCTTTACACAATTTCTACCAAGCAACCTGTGCCATGCCTGTGAGCCTGTGCCATGAAGAACTTTCACAAAATTGTTCAGTACATATTAAATTAATCATTTAATTTAATTAAAAAGGCTCATTACAAATTAGGTCAAATGGTGTCGAAGTTTATCAATGTTATTTATTATTGTATCGATATAGATGTAAAATTAAGAGATAAGACTTGATTTTATCACTGTTTATTGGTTGACAAACTGCTTTAAAAGTTGTAAAAGCATCAAATCTCTTAATGGGCAGCTCATAATGAAATTCGATATGGTTCAATCAAATACATCACCATCGAAAATACAAGATTTACAACAGGTTTGTAAGTTATGCGACAACCTTGAAATTAAAACGTTTTCCGATTGCGGTGCAGTTCAATCTTGGATATAACCAGATTCGGAGAAAGATCACAATTAGCCTTTTATAGGATTTGTAGTGGCGATGATTATTCGGAGTAAATAAAGGACCTCGCCTTTTAGAGCTATAATCTGCCCCTAGATAAGTAGCAACTTGTTGGCTGGTGTATAGTATAATAGAATGGAGAATTAATGGGGTTTGATGATTATGACAGTCGTCTAAGCCATTCTATTCTACCATACGCCAGCCAACGAATTACCACTTCCAATTTTTTTTTCACGTGCGCACATCCCCACGGATACCCCCCCACCGGAGCCGGTGGAAGAGGTTATGTCGGACTCAAACCGACTAAAACGCACGCCGCCTGTCGGTCGTTTTTGGTTGCCGAAGGTGAGGTTGACAGACATATCCCTCGCACCCCGGCCGACCCAGGGCCATCTCTTACAATCTGGCCCTCTTCTCGGGTGTGGGGACTACAGAGACCCTAACTCGTCCCCGGAAACGGGGAGGCACGCCAGGCGCGCCGCCGCCGCGGCCTGCTTCTGCCAGAGTGACAGGCGGCTCCACCGGTCACCCCCAGGCCTGTAATTACTATTTATCTAGAGAAGCAAGTGGAGAAACATTAACCAGTAGAAACAAAAGCAATATCGAGCTTTAGAAGATTCAACTGAGGATTATGATGACGTGCCCGTAGACTGGTCTATGATTGATAGATTTTATTTTTCTATTCAATTGATGTATGATCCGAGTAGAAAGTCTGGCAGGGTAAGATTTGTTTGAACAGTCTCTGTGGTGTAGTGAGGGCGGCCGCTGCAATGTAGGCGCTTATTTTGACCCCCGCTCAAATGCATGAATACCTATTTGCATTGATCTGGTCGTGCCTCGGAGAAGCACGATAAGTCGTCAGTCCCGGTTGCCATACGAACATGTATTACAGTCGTTATATATAGGGAAATGGGTCAAATGGCCCATACAAAAAGAAGGGTTGATTATTCGTCCGGTCATACATCAATTAACACCCACATTTCACCAATCATTGTATTCGGTCCCACGTAATAGGGGTGAGCCTATTGCCGATTTCCAGGCACTATTGTTGACTCGAGCCATACATCCGAGGCGGAATCTCGGTTGTATATATCTGTCTGTTATTAAACAGCCTTATTAGTCGCCTTGTACGACACCGCATAGGAAGACAGAGTGGTCCAAATTCAACTCTACTAAAATGTAAACAACATGTAAATATTTGTTCAATTGTTAGAACAATAGTGTAATTACAGAAGTTAAACAAAGAAAAGTAAAAGTTAAAACATATCTACATATTGTTTTAAGGATACCGGTATGAAAACATCACGACCAAACACCTGTTTTCACGGATTTTTATTTTTTTTATACCACTTAGGTGGCATCTTTTAGTCTCACTATAGAAAATATAATATAACAGGTTACCATATATGCGTATATTATCAAAATGTGGAGTTGTCAAGGTCGATATGTCGATTTAATTAAAATAAATTTATTATTGTACTTTATCATAGAATATTTTTATAATGTGGACGAACAAGATTCTCAGCTTAGGTACTATCAGCAACTTTGATGCGAAGAAAATATGTATCTTGGGTTCGGTACCCAAAGGGTAAAAATAAAAGGAGGGCCAGATCGAGAGAGGTGGCCCCGGGTCAGTCGGGGTGCGAGGGATGTGCATGTCAACCTCACTTTCGGCAACCAACAATGACCCACAAGCGCCGTGCGTTTTAGTCGGTTCGAGTCCGACATAATCTTTCCCACCAGCTCCAGCGGGGAGGTATCCGTGGGGATTTTTTCGCACGTAAAAAAAGGGTAAAAATGAAATCCTATCACTAAGACCGGTGTCTGTTCGTCACTAGGCCGTCTCTCATAAACCATGATTCCTAGACAGTTGAAATTTTCACAGATAATGTAACTTTGATGCCGTTATAAAAACAAATACCTACCAAAAATAAAAAAAAGACGCAGTGATACGGAATCCTTCATTTGCGAGTCTGACTCACATTTGACCAGTTTTTATAACTTTATTTGAAAACTGCAATTACTAAATATTTATTCCCTCTAACCCCTTTTTTCTTTTTTTTTTACGTGCGCAAAATCTCCACGCATACCTCCCCACCGAAGCCGGTGGAGGAGATTATGTCGGACTCGAACCGACTAAAACGCACGCCGCCTGTGGGTCGCTTTGGTTGCCGAAGGTGAGGTTGACAGGCATATCCCTCGCACCCCGGCTGACCCAACCCTCTAACCCCTCCACTCCAACTTGCTTGTGTTCACGTCGGTAGTGTAATGGCCAGGATACGAACCCAGGACCTCTAGATACTAAGGACGACTCCTTAACTATTAAGCTACCTACGTTTTATGTTTGCATGCTTGTTATCATCAACCTCATAACGATTTCCCAGTTACCTTCAAATCTTTGTATTTTTGGAGCCCAAGCTCGACTGACCGTTTTTGATAGGAAGGTCCGCATTTCCAGGAACCTCCCAACCTTGAGAAGAAAACCTGCACTAGGACGTCGTCTTAGTAGGTAAGTACACTGACTGGCAGTTGCGCCTCAAGGATATTGATAGAGCCCTGTAGTACATCACACATAACTTCGTGTGTGTCCGTGTGTGTGTCTGCTAACTTTTTACCATTGTAATTGATACTAATCGACTTCAACAATACAAAGTTCTGTAGTTTCCCAAGTTTTTGTCTCACAGTTAAGTAACACCTATTTGTATAACTCTCCGGTGCATTGGTGATTGATTATACGGCAATAAAGTTTAATCACCTATCTTTTGAATCACGTACTTTTCTTGCTACCGATATTAATTACTGGTTATTAGGGTCATAACATAATTTATTGACGAAATGCCGATAGGTTTCTATAGTTTGTGAAATTTTGAAGCTATATTATGTGATATTTCATGTCTTTAGTTAAGTTTTCTTGAGTTTCTATCAGAGTCTATGATGAAATTCGAGTTTGCATTGGTGCTTTTCTATATGTGTGTTCTATCAACTGATAAATCTTGACTCATTCCGGGTATAAGAAATTAATAACTATATTTCATACATACATACATATATATATATATATTAGCTGAACCGTCAAACGTTGTTTTGCCATATAAATAATTTTCAAGTAAATGTCTGAAAATTAAAGAAAAATGTTAGGGGTAGACAACCCTTATCACTAAGGGGTATGAAAAATAGATGTTGGCCGATTCTCAGACCTACTCAATATGCTCACAAAATTTCATGAGAATCGGTCAAGCCGTTTCGGAGGAGTACGGGAACGAACATTGTGACACGAGAATTTTATATATGAGATAATCACGCCTTTATCCCCGAAGGGTTAGGCAGAGATCCATGGCTCGAGTCAAAAATAGTGTACGGAAGACGGCAATAGGCTCACCCCCTATTACGTTGGACCGAATTTATTGATTTGTGAAAAGTAGGTGTTAATTCACCTCTGACTAAACCTCTGAGGATAATGGCGTATAATCACGCCTTTATGTATATATGTGAATGATTTTAGCTCATGATGATCAGCCGAATAAAAAAAAAAACTATTATGTAACCTATGCTTTTCGAAATAAATAAATTTGATTTGATTTGATTTGATTTGAGATGATAACTCAAACCATTGTGTCATCCCTATATACATATAATGAACAGTTCAATTGAAACAATTTTATAATGAACAAATAAACACCCTATATTCGACGATCACAACAACCGCTCACTTTTCATAAACAATAAGAACATAACATAACATAAACTCACGCCTATATCCCCGAAGGGGTAGGCAGAGGTGCTACCACCCACATTTCGCCAGTTTATGTTTAGGTCTCATTTTAATAGGTGGCGAGCCTATTGCCATTAACCAGGCACTTATAAACCTGCGATAAATACACACGTAACTTCGAAAAGCATCGAAAAGTCATTGGTGTGTGCCATGGTAAAACCTGGGATCGATTCCGAGACCTCGTCTCAGCAGTCCGTTACTCATACCACTAGGCTACCGTGGTAAGCAATAATATTCACAACATAATAAGTATAATCATTAAACTTCACATATTTAGGGTGTGTCGATAACAATCAAGTAAACCCACATGACTTGTTGCACAAATTTACGAATCGTTGCGATTTCTGGGCGGATCACCGATATATTACGATGCACATCAAGAGTACCAACCAGTCTGACCGGTATAGGGCACAGGGTTTACGATGAAGTCACACCGACCGTGACATAGTTTTATATTCAATAATTTGAAGACACGACACTAAAGGCAAATGGATGGCACGTAAAAAGTTCAATTTTATCGACGTTGTACTCTTCAACTTCTTGAAACAAGTAGTAATAAAAATATTTCTCAATACACACTTGTGTTGAGTTACTGTTGAAAGACTGTTGAAGCTTTGTCAAAATTTAATGGCGTCTTATTTATTTCTTATTCCAGCGGAAAATGGATACCGAGATGAAGGTCTTGGATGCAACCGGGACTAACGCAAATATTATAATGATGATTTTTTAAACATACATACATACATACATATGATCACACCTTTATCCCTAGAAGGTTAGGCAGAAGTGAATTAACACCCACATTTCACCAATAATTGTATTCGGTCCCTAATAAGGGGTGAGCATATTGCCGTATTTCTAGAGTTTAAAGAAACATTCTACTCATAAAATCTGTCTTGACACGCAGATCGATATAATGGCTGGTCCTATTGCTATCCACCTAAAAATAATCAAAAATTAAAAATTAGGTAGGTATCATGAAACCCAATTTCAGTATACCTACTATAGGGGATTAGGTATTTTTAATCTTCAAGGGTACCTAAAAGTGAGCTATAATTTAGAATTCCTGGGAATCAATGTTTGGAGATAAGAGGTCTAAAAAAAAGGTTTGCAAAAGTGTTCGGAGCTTTTTTTATACCACTTAGGTTGCAGACAAGCACACGGCCCACCTGATGGCAAGTGGTTACCGTTGCCTGTGGACATATGCAACACCAGGGGTGTTACACTCGTGCTGCCGACCATGAAGAAAACGATTTAATAAAATAATAATATTTAAGTTTGTCGGGTTTTCCCAAGCGACTTTGCATATGTCCAAAGGCCACGGTAACCACTTTCCATTAGGTGGGCCGTCTGCCACCCAAATGGTATATAAAGCCCGTGGGGCGGGCGGGAATAAGACCCCAAGATATAGTGAGAATAGCTTATAAACCAAAGCTTATAAGTCACATTAACTTATAGTACAACTAACTAGAATATATACTTAATTAAAAGTAAATAAATGCATAAAAGATATACATATAAGACTTGATGAAATGTACATTTAAATGATTAATATTTATGTATGTTCACCATTTATCATTAAATGAACATTACCATTAAATTATATGTTTAGATTACTATCAATCATTATGTATTAGATACCTATCAATAGTAATTACAAATTAGATAATGATTAACGATATAAATGAAATATTTTGATTAAAAATAAATTTCATCACTTTTACTTTGTACTAATATTCGTTATGTAAGTTTTTATACGATTCAGGTGGCAAATAAGCATAAGTCGCCGTCACATAATTAACCGTCGCCGTAAGACGGATACATGTATAAAAGAATTTGGATGGTTTCGTTCGAAGGTTCTGTGGCTTAGTGGTCAGAACGTTCCCCATGTAAAGGAAAGATCGAGGGTTCAAACCTCGTCTGAACCAATTTTTTTATTTTATTTTAATCGAAATAAGCATAAGGTCTTATGAGAAGCGGTTACTGCAACGCATATGTAGACAAGTAGCAATACGTTTGTAGAATAGAATATACTGATCAATGTATGGGATTGGCATGTGTTGGCAACTGTCATAAACGTCAAAATCCAAACGTCAAACCAACGAATTGTCACTTGTCTTTTAAAGACGTAACACTTGCGCTGCCAACCCTGTAAAAAAGTATTAATGACGTTCTTGAAGAACCACATAACTAAATAGATCTTAGGCTCTTTTCATTACCAGCACACGTGTTTCCTTCTTCCTACAGTCCCGGGTCCTTTAAGCGGGGCGTGAAAAAGCATCTGATGAGGCCGCCAAGCTGAGTGTCACCATTGTAATATTACTTAGTGTCTGTAATGGTGACTTGCTTTCCTGAGACTTTGCCTTTAGCTTACCATCAGGTGAGGTGAAGTCAAGTTGGCGTCTCCTAATTAAAAGAACCTCCTAAAAATGAGGAGTTACATATGTAACTCCTCATTTATATCTATATATATATAAAAAATATTTGATATTAAATTAGATGTTTACTGCAAAAGCATACCTACGAAATCGACCTAATGATCTTTGCTGAATTTATGTCGATAGGCTTTGAGCGCTGACCTTGCTGCGCATGTTGTTTGCAAAACTATTTACAATACATACATATATATAATCACGCCTCTATCCCCTGAGGGTTAGGCAGAAGTGAATTAACACCCACATTTCACCAATAATTAAATTCGGTCCCACGAAATAGGGGGTGAGTCTATTGCCGTCTACCGGGCACTATTGTTGACTCAAGTCATGCATACAATATGGGGTCTTTCAAGAATGGCCTTTGAAGGTTTTTTCAGGGTCCGCTGCACGAGTGTCCACAGGCCACGGTAACCACTTCCCATCAGGTGGGCTGTGTGCCTGTCTGCCACCTAAGTAATTTAAAAAAACATCATTTTCAATCTCACGTAAGGGGATTGCCGTCAAGCGGGCATTTGTCATGCTCAAGACAGATTTTTACCATCGGGTGGAAAATAGACCTATCCTTTAATTGCTGTCTACGACACCCATGGGAAGAAACAGGGTAACCCTATGTCCAAGATGCATTTACTGACGCGATTTTAATTCATGTTCAGTATAATATCTGAGGGTCATCATAATGAATCTCATAATAAAAATCTGTTGTTGAACAATAATATTTTTAAGTTTTCGCAGTTTTTACGTTACGTTTGGTCAATCGGAATAAGGAGCCAGGATAAGAAAGTTTTGAGATTTGAACTACAACACAATTAAGGTAAGGTTGTTAGTTATAGGAATAGTGTCACTGAGTTTCACCATTCAAAAACTTTTGATCAAACATACAAGAAGACAGATAACATTTATTTAACCGCTGTTTGTGTTTTTATATTTTAGACTAGGTATGTAAAATGTAGAACAGCTCACAATGGTCAATTGTGTGCAAATTGTAAAAATTGCAAACTGAAAGAAATGACGAAAGTATGAGAGACATATAAAATGAACTTTCACCGGTATCTATCTACAATTCTATCTATTTTTATATCCTGTTAACTGCTATTCGTGGATTTACTCACATAAAATACTGATCTTGTTTTTTTATACCACTTTTTTTTTAAATTTCTGCACATCATCTGCATATCATACATTGATAGGTTAAACATAGCTTCACAAAACCGTGTAATCGGTTTGTCTGCGGGATCCAGCCTCCGCACATTTAATTGGTTCGTACATTTTACACGTTATCATAGATAAATCTACACATTAGGTGGCAGACAAGCGCACGGCCCACCTGATGGAAAGTGGTTACCGTGGCCTATGGACGTGTGTAACACCAGAGAAGCCACACTCGCGCTGCCGACCCTGTAAGCACAGAGTTTCTGTGCCATTAGTGTAGAGGATAAATCAGGACAAGCCTTTATTCATCCTACTGACAGCACAAATCCTCCAGTGAGCTCTGGCTACCCTACTCACCTCTGGGAACACAAGACGAAGTTATTATAACCGCGGTATTCTGTAAGGCGGAGGTACTTCCCCAGTCGGACTGCTCAATTGGGCGGAAATACCGCCGTGTCCTACCTCCTGTTTCAAGAGCTAAGAACATATTAAAAAAATAACAGTAATAACTAGGTTTACTGCATTAAGGTAACCTAAATTGCAAGTGTCAGTCGGTAATCCAAAGAATTCGTGTCCTCTCGATCGCAAGGCCGAGACCACAGTAACCACGAGACGGCGGGCGCGATTTGTGCCCCTTCGCCTTTTTCTGGGGAAAGATGGGGACACCATAGTCCCACACCCGATGGGGCCTTATGTAGCCCAGAGTCAGTCGGAATACGAGGGATATCCCAGAGGCTACCCTCGGCAACAGATGGCCCAAGACAGCCGTGCGGTGCGATGGCGGGAGGTATCCGAGTGGATTTCCACACGGTAAAAAAAAGGCCGAGACCTAGTACTAAATTCATCATCATCAATACTCTATGAATAGGATTAACGCTATAGTACAATATTACGTGCACTCTGAGGTCTGCATAAATTGAAATGCCGACCTAAATGATCCTGCTAAAGGTACTGCGTGAAGAATCCGTAGATGTCTACACAGATGAATATTGCTATCGTCACGAGGTGTTTCTTACCTTAATGTCAGCTATAAAGGCTAGTTATAATACTGCTGGTATAGAGTGTATAATGTACATATTATTATTATGAACATAGATAATATGATAATAAATAACATAACATAAACTCACGCCTATATCTCCGAAGGGGTAGGCAGAGGTGCTAGCACCCACTAGTTCATGTTTAGGTCCCTATGTAATAAGTGGCGAGTCTATTGCCATTAACCAGGTACTTATAAAGCTGCTATAAATACACACATAACTTCGAAAAGCATCGAAAAGTCTTTGGTGTGTGCCATGGTAAAACCTGGGATCAAACCCGAGACCTCGACTCAGCAGCCCATTACCTATACCACCAGGCTACAGCGATAATAAATGGTTTAATATTTTGCTGGCACCTACCTCAATGTATCTCTGCATCACCCTAAGTTTGACTGTTTGATAAGGTCTTTAGCATTAAGTCCGCCTTTGTACAAAATTACTGTGCATAAAGTTGAATAAATAAATAAATATAGATAAACGATATAGAAGATGTTTACCTGTTTATACTAACACCCGCGACTTCATATGCGTGGGCCCAATTTACGCCCTTAAGGGTGAAGTTTCATAAAATCCGTTCTTAGCGGATTTTATGAAACTTAAGGAGCCTTATAAGGAGCCTATCTAACAAATTTCAAGTTAGTGGGTGTTATAGTTTCCAAGATTTCGACTAATCAGTGAGTGGTATTTCGGTTTTATATAAATACCACGTTGTTTTGCCATAGTTGATCGGTTATCAACCGGCGAAGGCTAAAGATCAAATTCAATTGAAAAAAAAAATCGTAATTAAAGGAAATTATTAAAATTAAAAAAAAGAACAAAAGTCGCGATGGAAAAATAGGGATTGATCGTAGGGGGTTGATAATTCAGGGTTATATGTATTTTCTAATGCTGTATCATAAAAAAAAATACCTTTAACATTTAGGGGTATTAACAATAGATGTGGTCTGATTTTCAGACCTATCCAATATGCACACAAAATTTCATGAGAATCGGTCAAGCCGTTTCGGAGGAGTTTAACCACAAACACCGCGACACGAGAATTATAAATACCTATTAGAAAGATACTAAGTATAATGAATTGTACATCAAAGTTAGAACTTAAGTAATGTTAGGCATTGCAATAATCTTAGTCTACTTCTCTTTGTTAAAAGCACCCAGTTTCGTAAAGTGTGATGTAGATGTTCCTCGTATAACAATCATGTTATTAATTACTTAGTACTGAGTGTAAGCCATTAAACAGTTGTTTTAAACTAAATTTTACGTGGGAACAGAATTAGTCAATATAGAAGTTTAAGGTACGATTTCGTAGCCGACTGCAAACCGCAGCAGCAGACGCATGCAGCAGATACAGCGTGCCATGAAATAGACTGGAATATTGAATGAAATTATTTGTATTTAGTGTGCTAACTATTCAAAATTGTTTAAGATAGAAGAAATTAAAATGGTCCAGGGAGATTCGAACCCGCAATCTTTCCCTTACAGGAGGAACGCTCTGACCACTAAACTACCGAACCTTCGGCTGAAACCATGCTTAGAATTTCATTCAATATTTTGAGCGAAATCATTAAAAATCAATGTTTACAAATGATTGCAACATCATTCATTGGTTCCGATAATTCGTACGAATTTCACCAGAAAAGCCACACTCGCGCTGCCGACTCTGTAAGCACAGAGTCTCTGTGCCGTCAGTGTAGAGGACAAAGCAGGACAAGCCTTTAGTCATCCCACTGACAGCACAAGTTCTCCAGCGAGCTCTGTTATAAGTACTATTTATTTCTATAGATCAATTATGCGGTCGAATAACGTGTCATGTTGTTATGCTTCGAGACGACAAAAGGGGACCATTTAGAAGCTGCAATGAATTAAACTAGTGAACAATGTTATCACCGCGGTAGCCTAGTGGTATGGGTAATGGCTGCTGAGACGAGGTCGCACACCAATGATGCTTTCCGAAGTTATGTGTGTATTTATCGCAGGTTTATAAGTGCCCGGTTAACAGGGCACGCCGTAGTAACGGCGGTAAGACCCATCATGGGGGAGTGGCTAGAGAGGCCACACGGCAGCCTCTCGTACCGTCTGACGCAGATGATCACCGAGCACGGATGCTTCGGAAAGTATCTGCGTCGGATGCAGAAAGAGCCAACGTCCGAGTGCCATCACTGCGACGCGAGCGAGGACTCAGGTCCGCACACGCTCACCGAGTGTCCGGCGTAGGAGACGCCGAGGCGGGAGCTTGTGGCGGCCCTGGGAGTGAGGGTTCTCACGCTCTCCACCTTGCTCGCGGCGATGGTTCGCTGCGCGGATGCGTGGGCGGCCGGCGCCTCCTTCTGCGAGCAAGTAATGCTCGTGAAGGAGGAGGCGGGGCGAGAGCGGCAGCGGGAGCGACGAAGGATCGCTAGACAAGCTGCCCGCGCACGAAGGCAACTCGGGCGTCGGAGGTCGATGAACGACCTCCGCCCCCCATGAGCGCCGGCCTGGGGGTGACAGGTGAAGCCGCCTGTCACCCTTGCAGAAGCAGGCCGCGGCGGCGGCGCGCGTGGCGCGCCTCCCCGTTTCCGGGGACGAGTTGGGGACTCTGTGGTCCCCACACCCGAGAAGAGGGCCAGATCGTGAGAGATGGCCCTGGGTCGGCCGGGGTGCGAGGGATATGCCTGTCAACCTCACCTTCGGCAACCGAAACGACCCACAGGCGGCGTGCGTTTTAGTCGGTTCGAGTCCGACATAACCTCCTCCACCGGCTTCGGTGGGGAGGTATCCGTGGGGATTTTGCGCACGTAAAAAAAAAAAAAAAAAAAAGTGCCCGGTTAATGGCAATAGGCTCGCCACCTATTACATGGAGACCTAAACATAAACTGGCGAAATGTGGGTGCTAGCACTTCTGCCTACCCCTTCAGAGACATAGGCGTGAGCTTATGTTATGTAAATAATGTTATCACATATAAATCACGGTACGCTGTATCTGCTGCTGCGTTCTGCGGTCGGCGACAGAATCATACCTATATGCTCACGATTATCGGGCTGCATAATACAAGGAAATGGTGATCTGTGTTGACCTCATCAGAGCTTATATTCAGCGTTCGGGTTCCGTATCAAACATCTTCACGACTATCGTATACTGTGGGTGTACACCTTTTACTTCAACCTATGATTGCATGCTGTACTTATTGGGTAACTATATTCGGTGTGTAATTTATTCATCATCAAATGAGATAGCGAGGAAGGATTCTATACTTACTAGGAAGTAAATCCCAATATTGTACTCGTGATTGACAAGATATTATTTTGCCTAATAACTAAAGTACCCAAACTGTTTAATTGTATTTTTACCTACTAACATTAGTTGTAAGTTTAACTAACAAATATGGAAGAATTTCTGAAATAAACATATTATTATTATTATTGTTGTTTCTCAGTACCTTGACTCTCGGGACTATGGAGCCCCGGGCCTTTGGAAGGCGTGCGTCGGGCCGAAGCCAAGACGTAGAGGCCCTTTTATGAGAATTTAATAAATTATTATTATTATATTATTATTATTATATATATAAAGAATATTAGAACAGAAATTATTAATATTCCGTCTAACCCCCCCAGCTAAGCTAAATTGCTTGTGTTTGGAGTGGGTTCACGGCGGTAGTGTATGGCCAGGGTTCGAAGCCGGGACCTCTCGATCGTAAGGCCGACTCCTTAACCACTAAGCTACCGACGCTTAAGTCATCAAATTGACTACTCCCCGCCAGATGGTAACGCATTATGTAGACTATATAGATCGAGAGATCATTTTAGTGCAAATAAAAAAATATTGTACAAAGGCGAACTTAAATCAATATAAATAACATTAGTTGGTGAAAAAAAATGTGGAAAAGTACAAGTGAGTTCTCAATTTGAGTAATAACAAATTCCACCAAGTGCCATCAATCAGCAGTATTAATAGTCTTAAGAAGAGAAAATATTAGCAATTAGTTTAAAATCGTGTGAAAATAACTACAAATATATTATTAACAATGTAATTGATACACTATTTGGACAATAATATAAATATCATGCCAGACAAGAAAAGATTACATAAGCATATATTACATATTAATGTGTGTTAGTTATTACATAAAATATTTTTAAGCTCATTGTGAAAGAAGGAAATTATTAATTTTTAATATTATTTATATCTATCTTTTATATTATTTATAGCTACCTGTATAATTTTATATAAGATGGTTGCATGTCCAACGTCATTGGGTGCCAACTTCGTTTACTTCTATCCTGATATTACTGGCAAAACAAAAAGGAAATTACATTACCAGCTCACGTATTTCCTTCTTCCTATAGTCCCGCGTCCTTTAAGCGGGGTGTGAAAAAGCATATGATGAGGCAGCCAAGCTGAGTGTCACCATTGTAACATGGTATATGTAAGTAATGATGACCCTCTTTTCTGAGACATCGCCTTCAGCTGCACTTTGCCTGTCCTATATAAAAACCTACTAATATTATAAAGTTGAAGAGTTAGTTTGTTTATTTGAAAGCGTCACTCTTAGTAACAACTGGTTCTGATTGAATAAATATTTTAATATTGAATAGACCGTTTATCGACGAAGGCTTTCGGCTATATATCATCACGCTACTACTTAAGGGAGCATAAATCATAGCAAATCCGGTAGACTAAGTTCTAAACTTTAACTTATATGACATGTCTATGAGTATCACAATCCTCCCATTCAAGTAAATATAATTCTATATAATTGAACGCGATGTTACCTCTAACTTTTAAAATTTTATCACTTTTTATATATTAATATACTATTCTCTTAAAGATAACATAAACTTACATTCTACCATTACGATTGAACGCGATTTGACTAGAGATTGCGTAAAGTTTATATGTTTTTTCATATGTTTCTTTTGATTATAGACAATCTTACATAGATCTACCTATAGCAGTTCAATGTATTTTATTTTTCCATTTTTTTATATAGAACACGTCAATTAGAGTTCGCTTTGTCCGATGGTAAGCTGAAAGCAAAGTCTCAGATAAGAGGGTCACCATTACTCACACCATGTGACACTCAGCTTGACGGCCTCATCATATGCTTTTTCAAACCCCGCTTAAAGGACTCGGGACTGTATTAAGAAGGAAAGACGTGAGCTAGTTATGAGTTCCAGGCCTTAATGGTGCGACAAAGGATACTTTTAAACCTTATAATTGACACTAGGAAATAAACAATATAATAAAACTTAACATGAAAATCTCATGCAATTTTATCGTAACAATTTTATGACCGAACACACCATAAGGCATTTAACATTTATAGTTTTGGAATGTCATAATGCCATTACTCAATATTTGATTGCGGTCAAGTGATGCACCTCTGTGAGGTACCTTCTATCCCTTAATTACATCTTGTTTCTGTAATCTTATTCTACGGCAGGTAATTTGTGGATGGCAACACCGCGAATAATGACCGACGATCAAAATTGTTGAACTGGGAATTAGATAAAAACAAGCGGCATTATGAAGGTACTATTACAGCTAATTGAACGTTTCTTTGCTTATTAAAGTTGCTTAAATTTCGATTAAACAAAAGGCTTATTCCAAATATTGAATTATATTATGAATGAAAAAGTGATTGAATTATTAATTGATTGAAAACAGGCGTCTCTTGAATGAAATTTTGAAGCATTTAGAATGCGTACTATTCAAATTGATTAAGATAGATTATTTTTTTAAATCAGCTCAGGTGGGATTCGCATCCGCGATCTTTCCCTAATAGAGGGGAATGATCAAACCACTGAAATACCGAAGCTCGCCTGATGCAATCCAAATCTGCCTATATATATCCGTTTTACAGCGACGGTGAGAGCCATCTACCGATAATCTTACGAACAGTTGTCTCGTCTCGTTCATAATAATGCAATCCCGTATGATTTTAGCTTAATATCGATTATAATCTCAGTTCAGTCATTATCGCATAAAAATATCATCCTTGAAGTATCAGCTCGACATTCATTTATTTAATATCTGTCTCATCTTCAATTTCTTCATTCGATTCCCGTACTTCCCGTTCCCACCTCCACTTCAATGTGAACACACCTTTACATTTATAGGAATAGTTAATTTTAAACGATTAAATAAAACAGACGCATAAAATATAGACGTGCAAAGTTATAGAATAGGCAATAATATTGATTATTATCTATGGTACACATCACGATATTCTCGATAATGTCACTGAGTTCGATGCTAGTTAAGAGGCAATAATATCTTATTGTATAAGATGTCCACTAAGTTGTGTGTATTACTTCTTTGGCCATATATGAATAATTGTTATATTGTATGACTTTACAATAATAATTTTATGAAGATAGTCCTTTGTCAGAATATATAAGGTCACGTGGGATCGGCATAGGTTAATGGAAAACAATATAAAATGTAATAAACAAATATTTATGTATGCATTACCAATAACTGTTATTTGTCATTATTAGGTACTCATTATGACCAATCATTGTAACGTCAGCAACAAAAGTGTAGGTAGCTTGAAATATTAAAATATATAGTTGACTTTAGCCCTAAAATAAAAAAAAACTCATATGAATTTACCTTATACATTTTTTTACAAATATACTTAAACTCCTTTGTCCGGATTGGTGCAATACACTATCTTTGTCCTTTATACATTCATATCAGATGTCATCTCTATAATACGTAACACCAAACGTTTAAAAATATATTTTAACGTATACACCATGTAATTTTTGTAATGTTAAGCAACTTTGGTTGGTGACTATACGTTTCATATGAGCTTACACTTAAAGTTATAAAAATAATTAAGTAATTAACTTTGTCTTGTACAATACTACTGACTGACTGCCGACGTCTGACACGATAATCACTGCTGAATGTATTAAAATATTTATTAATTAGGCAGAAAATTGCGTGACACGAATTGCTAAGATGAATCGTATGACACAAGATGACCACATACTGTTGTTCGAATAAGGATTTTCATGTTCTACAAACATTATATTGCATGCTAACGTTTGCCTCTGATTTCACTTGCCTAGTGGTATGGGTCATGGACTGCTGAGACGAGGTCTCGGGTTCGATCCCAGGTTTTACCATAGCACACACCAATGACTTTTCGATGCTTTTCGAAGTTATGTGTGTATTTATCGCAGGTTTATAAGTGCCCAGTTAATGGCAATAGGCTCGCCACCTACATTGGGATCTAAATATAAACTGGCGAAATGTGGGTGCTAGCACCTCTGCCTACCCCTTCGGGGATATAAGTGTGAGTTTATGTTATGTTATGTTTATTCTAGCAAATGAACTATTAATACTATTTTTCTGTACGGTTGAAATAATTCTGTTTTCTACTTACTTTTGACCATATCCGCTTTTTGACATTAATATGCAACTATCCATAATTAATAAGGGAAATTACTGACTCCCGTAACACAGTTTTTTACAAAACTAGCTCGGGAGCCAGGGATTTTTTTCACATGTGTAAATGTATTTCTGTCAATAAACAATTTTTAATTTTAATTTTTAATTTGAATTGAATTGAAAAAAAAAATCGCTATAGAATCCGATATAAAGTAATTTTATTCAAAATAGTGATATTCGCTAAACTTCCGACAGAATTATGAACTTTATATCCTTCTCTGTACATTTTAGTGCATGTAATCTTACAAGATGATCGATTGAGTAGTTCAGAGGTGAAAGCGCAAGAAATAAACATAGAAATAACCTCTCTTTCAATTCGATACAACAATTAGAACTTCGTACAGTTGAACTTTTAAGACTTGTTTACAAATATAGTTATAGCGTGTCTAGTATATCGTGCATCCATATTATTATACATGTAAATTCCATTACCAAAGCTAAGCAAAGGTGTATTAAATACCTACATTTCAGCAGCTACGATTTTAGGCTCCACCGTCGTTTACGGCTCCTAGCAGACGAGTATATTGCTACTAAGCGGGTACTTTGTCAGGTGCAATCAAATCTTGCAATATAAAGCCTGAGATTCGGTTTTATGTTCGTCCTTTTCGTAATTTGATTTATTTAGCTTTTGTAGCGACTGCTGTTGGATCATCAATTTCGAGAAGAAGTCAACTTCTGAATCTCGCCGTCAATCGATAGGTATTCCTGTTGGCCGGCGCCTCCTTCTGCGAGCAAGTGATGCTCGTGAAGGAGGAGGCAGGACGGGAGCGGCAGCGGAAGCGACGAAGGATCGCAAGCCAAGGCAACTCGGGCGTCAGAGGTCGATGGACGACCTCCGCCCCCCATGAGCGCAGGCCTGGGGGTTACTGGTGGAGCTGCCTGTCACCCTGGCAGAAGCAGGGCGCGCCTCCCCGTTTTCCGGGGACGAGTTGGGGACTCTGTAGTCCCCACACACCCGAGGAGAGGGCCAGATCGTGAGAGATGGCCCTGGGTCTATCGGGATATGTCTGTCAACCTCACCTTCGGCAACCAAAACGACCCACAGGCGGCGTGCGTTTTAGTCGGTTCGAGCCCGACATAACCTCTTCCACCGGCTCCGGTGGGGAGGTACCCGTGGGAATTATGCGCACGTAAAAAAAAGGTGTTCCTGTTTACAGGTGAGTGAGATCTTTGTGGGTGGATGATGATTTACTTCACCTCAAATATTAGGTCGTAACATATTAAATTGCTCCTTCTTCCTACAGTCCCGGGTCCTTTAAGCGAGGCGTGAAAAAGCATATGATGAGGCCGTCAAGCTGAGTGTCACCATTCCAAATTCAATTCCAAAATGGATAGCATTTAGGAAGTACTGTTTTCGAAGATTTAATTATTAATTTATCAAGCGGCCAATAAAAAACAAAATTTAATGCACAGTTGTAAAATCTTGAAATCAACTTTCAAACAAAATATAGATAATGGAAATAGCTATTAAATTACAGCAATAACGAACTTATTAATCTGTAAGAAAATTTTGGCAATTTCAAATGTAACTATATGTAATCATTCGAATGTATCATATGTAATTATTTAAGTATGTTCATTATCATCATCATCTCCACGTTAGTCCTAGTTACATCCTGGACTCTCGTAGTTTGGATTCTGCTTTCCAGCTTCTAATCCTCTACTTAACCAAGGTCTTGGCTACCTATAGCTGCATAGTAGTGAACTTGCGAAGTGTTGCCTAACTTAAATATTTAAAGCTGAAATAGTAGATTCAACACGCCATAGCAGTAAAGGGCAACACGCAAACATATCGTAAGCGCAAAAAAAAAAAACAATATTGAGTAATGTTTTCGTTAGATAATAGACAGTCATATGGATAGGGATGTACGTACTGGCACTATTACTTGTAAATTTTCACAATCGATGTTGCCACTTGAGAAATAGCTTAATTCGAGACACGGTGACATCGATTTTAAATAGAATTTTCGAATAGTTGCGTTTAAAGTTCGAATCGATGTGTTTGTTTTTGTGACGTAATTGTACGTGTAATTTTATCCGTACAGTTACAATAGTACCTATAGGTACCATGAGGATAACAACGGTTACCCTTATATCTTTTTTTTATTTCATTTACGTGGTAGAAGACCCGCCTCCACGAAATACCTATTAGATGCCCTCGACTGGTTGCAGCGACGCGCGGTCCGCTTTATTTTGAATCCTGAGGTCTCGAACACCCTCGAGCTTATGCAGATACGTAGAGATGTTGCTTTCTAGGCTGTATTTTACCGTCTCTACCATAGTGAGTGTTCTGATGAGCTCTTCCAACTAATCCCATCCTCTCCTTATTACACAAGATAATACGTGCAGGGCTAAGGTGTCACCCTCACACTGTGCAAAATATACGAGCAGGAACCAAGCGGTTTGAAGATTCTTTTCTTTGCCGCACCACCAAGACCTGTTCATACCAGCTCACGTGTTTCCTTCTTCCTACAGTCCCGGGTCCTTTAAGCGGGGCGTGCAAAAGCATTTGATGAGACCTCCAAGCTGAGTGCCACCATTGTAACATTACTTAGTGTCTGTAATTGTGAACTTCTTTCCTGAGACTTTGTATTTAGCTTACCAGGCGGGATGAAGTCAAATTGGCGAGTTCTAGATGAGAAATATCTTTCCCAGAAGACAATTATGACCTAGAACTTATTCTACCGTCAACGTTTATATCTCATAGGTAAATAAGGTCATTAATATATCTTCAAGTTAGATAAACATACGGTTAGATCGCTAACCGTATGATACAACACCTTCTAAACACTGGGAGTGGTTTAGAATGGTTGATATAACCTTTAACAGCAGGTCAAATGTATAGATGAGGGCAGACGATGCGCAGTCGAGTAACGATCGTCTAATAATATGGGTACATGCTTGTACAGTCAGCGTCAGAATGATTTTGACTATAAAGTCTCAAAATGATCTTCATACCAAGGTATTAAGAGTAAATCAAACTGTTTTATTAATTAAAATTGTCCAAAGGTATAGTAGGAGGTCGATATTTCCGTCGAATTGAGCAGTCCGACTGGGGAAGACTGCCCTACAGAATATCGCGGCCATAATAACCTCGTGTTGTGATACCGGTGGTGAGTAGGGTAGCCAGAGCTCACTGGAGAGTTTTTGTACTGTCAGTGGGAAGACCAATAGCTTGTCCTGCTTTGTCTTTTACAGTAACGGCACAGAAACTCTTGTGTTTACAGGGTTGGCAGCGCGAATGTGACTCCCTTGACGTCTTGCACAGGTCCATAGATCACTGTAACCACTTCCCATCAGGTGGGCTGTGTGCTTGTCTGCCCACCAGGTGGTATTAATAAAACTGAAGGTGTGTAACAAATATCAGAACAATCATTCAACACGATGGGGGAAAACCAAATCATTAGATCATTAGGTAGAACGATCGACTGCTACGCAGGGGGCGCGGGTTCGATTCCCGCTCAGTGCAATTATTTGTATGCATAAATATGTATATTTGCATTAGTTTTTTTAATACCACTTAGTTGGCAGACAAGCACACGGCCCACCTGATGGGAAGCGGTTACCGTGGCGTATGGACGTGTGCAACACTAGGGGTGTCACACTCGCGCTGCCGACCATGAAGAAACCTTCTGAGGCCCCTCTTGAAGAACCCCATATTGTAGGCGCTTGGGTATGCAATGTATAATAATGCATGTTTACAAAAAAAAGCATCTAAGTTTTTTTTTATACTGAACACGTCAATTAGATATCGCCTTGCCTGATGGTAAGCTGAAGGCAAAGTCAGCTTGACGGCTCCATCAATGCTTTTTCACGCCCCGCTTAAAGGACCCGGGACTGTAGGAAGAAGGAAACACGTGAGCTGGGAATGAATTCCAGGCCTTAATGGTGCTAAGTATGTTTATCCGCATTCTAAATTCCATAACACAAGCTAGTTAAACTATGCTCACCATGGGTCTAGATAGTGATGTGTAGAATGTTGAAGAATATTTTTACTTATTTATTTTGTTTGTCAAGATCAATCTTATGCTGACTATACAATAATGGACAATTATAGCATTAGACGTTTTCTTAAGACGGTTGTGCAGCGTTTTTTAGAGGGTTTCTATAAGGCGTCACTCTACTAGATGAGAAGAAGCTGTGAGTGAAGTTTACAGAATGAAAGTCAATATTGTAGATGCCAGAATAATCCTAAAATGTGATTTGGGATGAGTTTATTGGTCATCAACTTTACTGTAAGGTTTCCACGCCTAGTTTTACTCGTAGTTAATCAATGAAGAAACTTCAGTTCTTTATTTTGTCCAACCGAGCTATTGCTCAATCGAATGCAATTTCCCTTTGGTCAGTCAAACAATCAATCAATGAGCCCACTGCAGTTCACTGCTGGACGTAGGCCTCCTCCATCCTCTGCCTTCCGCATCCAGTCTGTCCCAGCCACCTTTTTTAGTTTTCTGGTTCTGGCTATGGTGCGTCCTACCTTCCGTTTACCTTTTCGCGGTCTCCACTCTAGGACTTTTGGTTTATCGAAGTTATTTTTCCCGAGCTTGGTAACCTGCCCTAGGTTTTTTGACATATTTTGGTATAACCAAAGAAATTGCAGGGTTTTTTTTTCAAATTGAGGACTACCGATCGAAAGCATCCGCAACTGCTGAGTATGTAGGAATACTATTTCAAAAGTAATAGCGTAAACCAAGCTCAGGATTGTTGCAAGATCAAAAAAACTAACTGCATAATGATAGCATATAAATTACCACAGCATATCAACTAAGCATATTGAATTAGGTATTTCTAAATAATGATTTTTTTATTAGGGACCTTTTCAATACATAATTAGATTAAAATTATTGTAATCTCACCTTGCGATACATCCAAATTTACAAGTAAATTTGATTATATTATGTTCGCTGTAATTACATAGATCACGCTAGTTGTGTACTGTGGAAATATGAAACAACGTAACTAGCTTCGTAGCCACCTTTATGAATAAGGACGGCCCAGTAATTACATATATCCATAAATCTCTTTGTGTATGTCTATCAACAAAAGGTTATATTATTTCGATACAACACTTAATATTTGATGGAGCAAGTATTGCGGTAGTGATAACGGTACTGTGTGTGAATTCAGCTCCCAAACCGTGGGTACTACAAACAATTCTCACGAAATTGATGTTCGTACCGAAATATCGCTCGATTTTTTTAATTACAACGTAGATATATTCAAGGGCACTTCTATTTATTACTGTGTAAAGTTAAAACAATGGCGACGGTGGTTGAGCAATCTGTTGGGTGTCATTTCATAAAGCCTTGGACAATGGAAGGTGCTACCAGTTTCTCACCAGTCGGTTAAAAAGAAACGAATCCGAATTACAAAATTTGGACAAACGGATGTGATTCTTCTTTGATTAATTTATTCTATAGGTACACGAGTGAGAGACGCCCTTCAGCATGATTAAGGTGGCCTCAATGTAGACTAATGATACGATTAGTGGATAAATTTTACGGAAAATTTTCCCAATATTTTTTGTTGCATCAGCAGTGTGGTTCCCGGCAGAGTAGAATTTGGGGCAGCCCATGCGGTGTCGTATAAGGCAACTAAGAGATAAAGCTGTTTAACATCTGACAGATATATACAGTTCAGACTCAACGTCAGATGCATGACTCGAGTTAACATAAGTATTCAGAATACGGCAATAAGCTCACCCCCTATTCGTGGAACCGAATACAATGATTGGTGAAATGTGGGTGTTAACTCACCTCTGCCTAACCTTCCGGGGATAAAGGCGTACAGCTATATATACACGGCACGGGAAAAAAATATTTATTTCGATTTAGTTTATTATGGACCATGCGGACCCATTGGGCAGCTGGTAGGAATTGGGGTTATAGTGACCCCACGCCACAGTAACTACCTTCAAATGTTTAATCACTCAATTGCAGTGATAAGTGTGCAGTTTAGAAATAAATAAATTATAATATCTCATTAAACCTGTACCCTCAGCTAGAAGTTTTAGACGACAAAATTGTTTAAGTTTTTTTCAATTAATGCAAATTATAATCTAGCACAAGTATTGCCTAGTGGATTGTGGAGGTCAGCTGGCAGTCGCTTCAAGGAAAATATCGAAGTTCGCTTAATAAATAGACTGAGAGCCGACCCCCAGTTGGGAAAAGGCTCAGATATTACGTATTGCTAAATTATCAATATATTTATGTTAATAACTTTATCGCGTTTCTGGTTAATTATGTACCTTGAAGATGGTAATAAAAACGCTCCCAGATTGAAAAGGTTAATTGTTTTAGCCGAGAAGATAAAATTCAGGTGTGACGAGAATGGCTAAAGTAAGGAATGAGTATAATACTAGAGGACGTGTATTAACGGAGAAAGAATACAAATATCCCCATCCCATCTCATCAGAACGGTGTCGAAAGAGGTAATTGACGGAAAAATACGCAGACGATATTACTACGAGACAAGGAAAACTCGAAATTTAACCATATACCAACCCGTCTGGCCAGCGTGGAAACAGTAGGCTAAAGACTCCCAGCAGGGGAGTGCTGCTTTGATTTAATAAATAAGATAGAATCTAGAATTTTAAGATGGATGATGTGACGAGAATGGACAGAGTAAGGACTAAGTATATTACAGGAAGTTTGAAAATGGCACTAGTGAATGAATACTTGAGAAGCGAGCGACTGTCGTGGTATATTCTACGAGAAGGAATGAAAGTAATATTGTAAAAAGTTTCAAAGTATGAATATTGGTTTTAAGAGCAGAGGTAGGCCCAAGAAAATATTGCGTGAAATAGGAAATGGTACAAAGGGAGTGCTAAGAAATTGATATGTTACGCTGACCTTAAATAATTTAGACAAGGTAGGTAGATGATAGATGAAAATCCAAAAATATATATATAATGCAATATATATATATAATTGATGGTTGCCGGAAGTAAGGTTGGCAGGCATATCCCTCGCACCCCGGGCCGACCCAGAGCCATCTCTAGAGCTCTATTATTATAGAGCTCACTACCAAAGCGTAACAGACAACATAGCCTGCCTTTTTCAGACTTGACTAGACTACAGCTTGAACAAGGCAGGCTATGTTTGATCCCCTTAATTGATGTCCGCACGGGCGGATATAAATATAATTACGTTCAAAATCTTTTGAGGAGCGGCCCCAGTGTATAATGTATACAGGTATACAAATAAGGTGTTTAATTCTTTTATTTAAATTTTCTCAGCATATTAATTTAGCGAAACCACTTCCGAACGTAAAGTTCACATTCTAATCTACCCACACGTAGTTTTAAACATTTTCATATGATTTATTAGGCGGATTTTATTGTCCTTGGGACTGTCATTTTGTGACTTATACCACAGATAACATAATACTAAAATAGTATTAGTATACCTACGCAAATCAATATCTACGTTATACTAATATTAAAGAAGAGTTTGTTCGTTTGTCCGCACTAATCTCAGGAACTGCTATTTCGATTAGAAAAAATCTTTTTATGATAAATAGTCAGTTTATTGATGAAGGTTACAGGTTATTGCTCAATGTTATGTATGACACTCCAAAGGCATTGCACACGATCATAGGCCACGGTAACCTCTTTCCATCAAGTGGGCCGTGTGCTTGACTTCAACCTAAGGGATATAAAAATAAAATAATAAAATAACGGCAGTATTTGACTCTCCAGTACGTTACAATTTTAAATTTACTCTTTGATGTCATTCATTGTTATATAAAGTATGCAATATAAAATATAATTAAGATGGCTTCTGATATAACAGAAACAAAATATTTGACTGTAATTAAGTAAAATAAAATTAAGAGTTATATGAGAGCTCCTTTGAACCTGCTCTTTTCATTGTTATAAATAATTATTATGATTGTAATCACAGTTACACATATTATGTTGTGTCATTGTATCTAGATTATTCTGAAAATATTATGTGTGTCAACACAAGCCAATGTTTAAATAAAAAAAAATATACACGGTTTTATTCACGATACTTATTGATCCTAAAATAATGCAAATTTTTATACATACTTAATATTTTTTTTTTATAAACTCACGTCTATATCCCCGAAGGGGTAGGCAGAGGTGCTAGCACCCACATTTCGCCAGTTTATATTTAAGTCCCAATGTAATAGGTGGCGAGCTTATTCCATTAACCGGGCACTTATAAACCTGCGATAAATACACACATTACTTCGAAAAGCATCGTAAAGTCATTGGTGCGTGCCATGGTAAAAGCTGGGATCGAACCCGAGACCTCGTCTCAGCAGTCCATTACCCATTCCACTAGGCTACCGCTACTAGGTATCAAATATATTATTTCAAATATATTATTATATTTCTTTAACATTCTGTGGGTTCTTATATAATATGTCGCGAATATTGCATCAAATTTTATGAATGCGATTATTTATGCATATTTAAACTATAACTAAGATAGAGAAAGGGATGCTTAGATGGTTCAAACATGTGGAGAGAATGGTCGAAAGAAGACTGACGATATAAATTTAGTAAGCGAGGGTGAATGGACATACGTATGGCAATCAGATCGAAGGTATTTTGAAGAAAACACATGTCAAGAGTACCCGGAACCGGCGAGCTTGTATGAAAGTAGAAGGAGCGAAAGAGGTCGGCAGTGCGAGTGTAACACTAACACCCCTGGTGTTGCATACGTCCATAGGCCACGATAACCACTTCCCATCAGGTGGGCCGTGTGCTTGTCTGCCACCTAAGTGGTATAAAAAAAGGTATGCCAGGATCGTGTCAAGTGGAAAATTGTAGTCTTTGGCTACCGAACTGGGAATAATGCGTGACTGTATGTATGTATGTTAAACTGTTAACTGATTTATTATTCAAATTAATTAATGACTACTATCGATAGCTTAATGCTTAGCAATTAATGTCACCAGCCCATCTCGACAAGTGGCAGTACATTTCTACAATAAACTACAATAGATTTGATTTTACTTGCCTTTATAAAATAATTCATTCTATACTGGATGTACCTAATTTGCTTGCTCAATTAACGTTTCATATCAGATATAGCGCTCGTAGATCCAACCAAACGGACTCTTTGCCTTACAAGTCTATAAAAATAATACTTCGTTTTACAACCCCATAGTTTGGATGGCTCGTCAGTGCAACGAAATCGCCAGGGATAATCCAGCCTTCGATATTTTTGTACCTAAGCTGACTTTATTTGTTAGAACGGTAAAACAACTTTTAAACCAACCGTAGTTAGGAACTCCATCATGTATAATGTGTCAAAAATGTAAAATTGTAAACTAGCTTTATATGTGTTATTGTTAGAACATACATACATAAAATAACGCCTTAATCCCCGGAGGGTTAGGCAGAGGTGAATTAACACCCACATTTCACCAATAACTGTATTCGGTACCACGTAATAGATGGTGAGCCTAATGCCGTATATCGGACACTTTAGTTGACTCGAGCCACGCATCTGAGGCAGTATATATCTGTCTGATGTTAAACAGCCCTATCCCTTAGTCGCCTTGTACTACACCTCATGGGAAGAGATGGAGTGGTCCAAATTCTACTCTGCCGGGAACCACGCGGCACTATTATTAGAAACTCCTTCAATTTAACTCATTTGTACACGCGTTCTTGTGGAATGCAACCTGGACTCTAATCCTATTGCTTTGTATTATTATTATTGTATTTCTTATTGGTTGTGATCTGTTACGTGTGATAAAATAAATAAATAAATAGATTGATCTTAATATCGGATTGACATACGTTGACAAATGTCTTAAACGTCAAAATACTTGTTGATTCCATTCCATTCATCATTCTATTCCACAGTACGCTAATTTTGTGCTCTAAGAACACAGTTCACATGCTTCATGGTAATCATACAATCTGTATGACACTGGGGAGTGTCGTTATGTGAAGTCATGGTGTAATACAACTCTACATAATTGAATGTGAGAAATTTAGTATTACTAAAATATATTCCGAATTGGAATGTGAGAAATATTGTTTAACTTTAAAATCTAATATCCTATTTTATAATTTTAAAGTTATCGTGTTTGTTCATTGGAGATATTTAAAAAAAACGCGGGTAGTGTTAGTTACATTAACGATTATTAATAACATTTTTTTTCAGTATCAAAATAAACAGGATATTTATCTAGTTTCATTGTTTTGAGTTTCCGTGATCATGGTGCTTGCAACAGCGCCGAAATATCGGAAACTCAAGACAATGAAACGAGGTAAATATCCCGTTTATTTTGATACTGATGTGAGTAACCATGATGTTTCTATGTATAAAAAAAAGTATTTAAATATGTTTATCCGTTTTCTAGATTCAATAACATAAACTAGTTAAACTATAAACATTTTTGTCTCTTAAAGTACCTACGTATTAATAGACATGTATACTCAAAATAACAAATAACTATTGAAGCCTATTCTTCATCATTATAACGTTAAACTCAGTCGCATCCGAAGCCTCAGAGTCTGGACCCCAGACCTCGGATTTAGCTGAACTTCGATATTTTCCGGGAATCGACTGCTATATGACTTGAAGCTTGTCTTTAGCATCCAAAATTCTACTCAAAATACTTCAAAGCTATATGCAGTAGAAATAAAGTAGTGGGGAATTTACTGTTACAAAAAATGTAAAACAGTTTCATTAACAAAAAGGAAGTTGCTTAAGTAAGTGTACATTGTCATTCCCAAGAAGCTCCATTGTGCAATTTTAGAACGATCGTCTTTGAATAATAATGCGATTACCATTGCTTGCTAATTCATCAATGGTGATGTACTTACGAAATTTTGGCGAGCAATGTATTGAAACTTAATGTTTGTAGTCGATGCTAGCAGTATTAATAGGGCAGATTCTATATAATTACAATTGGATTAGATTATTCATTTGATTTATAAATAACGTACGGAGCGAGTGAGAGCCCTGGCGTTATACGCGTACAAAAGCTATTCAAACTAACTTCTACATACATAAACACGCCTTCTCCCCGGAGGGTTAGGCAGAGGTGAATTATCACCCACATTTCACCAATAACTTTATTAGGTCTCACGTAATTGAGGGTTAGTCTTTCGTTCGTATTTCGGGCACTACTGTTGACTCGAGCCATGTATCTGGGGCTGAGTCTGGGCTGTATATATCCATCTGATGTTAAACAGCCCTATCCCTTAGTCGCCTTGTACGACACCACATGGGACGAGATGGGGTAGTTCAAATTCTACTCAGCCGGGACTTGGGGACAGCCCTTTGATTTTTTGAGTCGCTTATTGAAATAAATTTGTAATATCTTCTTCACCTTAGCGTTAATCCTAGTAGCATCATTTCACCTCGGAGTCTGGGGTTCGCTTTACCAGTCTAACTGCAGATTTGATTGAACTTCGATATTTTCTGTGAAAAGACTGCCATCTGACCTCCACAACCCAAAGGCAATATCAAAGCATTGCAGTTAGATCAGTTGTAAAAATTTAATGTGCCTACTGTTTTTGATTTGTTATTTTGTTGTACTGCCCACCTGTTTGTATTTGGTGGGGTGCCTGCTGTGTGGGGCCTGAATAAAATATTTTCTTTCTTTCTTTCTTTCTTTCTTTGTAGAACTTTTTAGTCTTTCAACTATCCATAACAACTGCCATAAATGTTTTTAATATGGCAACGGGACCGACGGCTTAACATGCTCTCCAATGCATGACCAGGCCAAAGCAAATACCCACATTCATGCACACAAATATTTGCACTAAGCGGTGATCGAACCCGCAAATTTATAAAATAATCATATAAAAATTTATAGACATAGATCAGAAAAGTTAAGTTATCCAAGATGGGACCTGAATCTGTGACCATTCTCATACAAACGGAATGCTCTAAACAACTTTGCTACTTGGACAAATTTTGGAGTAGCTTAGTTCGGCATAGCAATCCCCCTGAAAGGGACTGGGTATAGGTTCAAATCTTGTCTCGGTTGTTCACTTTTCCGATCAAAATCTATGGGACAAATTTAGCATACTGATTGTGAAGGTGTTAGTAGCATCTTTTCCTTTTCAAATACTTTAAAATTTCATTCAATTAATATGTAAATAATAATTAAAAGTACAAAATTTAGTGATCTTCGTTATAAACTTCCATTATGAAGAGATAGATCGATAGATAATTATTTATTGTACACCAACAAATTTACAGTAGGACAAGTAGGTAGAGCACAAAATTGTCGTGCATATAAAGCACCTTATTAAAATTACTCTCTATTTAATTTATCAACGAGTCATACTTTTGCTATCTGGTTTCAACAATGTTAATTTTGTGATTCAAGTGGCACTAAAAGTGTAATTAATTCAGATAAAACTATTTTTATGCAAATTAGTTCCATTTTTTTTTCTGTTCCTCTAAATATGTCCATGACTGTATCATTAAAGATGTCTTGTTAGCCTTGACATTTGTTTTAAGACAGAATAATTTTGAACTGTTACATATATTATATTAAATTAGTTTAGATCAAAATGATTGTCGTAAAGAGAGTTTTCATTCTGGTTATCTGTTCACTTTCAAAACTGGTTCGGGCAGATATGCGTTACATTACTTGATCAATATGATTTTCGCTATAATTAATTTATATTGATATTATTTTTATGAATGTATTTTGTTAAAGTTTCTGTTTGCACAGCTAGCGACAAAATCCGATATATTTTCTTTTTATCCCCACGGATACCTCCCCACCGGAGCCGGTGGAAGAGGTTACGTCGGACTCGAAAAATAGCATTAATTGGTAGTCAGTTCGAATGAAGGCAACGGCACCAATACATTTTTACAAACGAATTGCAAGCAAGTTAATCTGCTAGTTAACCAACTGAAAATAGTGAGGTACACATGAGTTACCTCACTATTAATAGCAATTAAGTTAATCTGTTAGTCAGCTAACTGAAAATATACCAACCTCTTTATTTCCTAGGTACAATTTCCTGTACCTTACTATTATCAGTATAATCTATTATTTCCTTTTGGTAGCCTAGTAGTATGGGTAATGGAATGCTGAGACGAGGTCTCGGGTTTGATCTCAGTTTTTACCATGGCACCCACCAATGACTTTTCGATGCTTTTCGAAGTTATGTGTGTATTTATCGCAAGTTTATAAGTGCTGGGCACGGGCAATAGACTAGCCACCTATTCCATTGGGACTTAAACATAAACTGGCGAAACTGGCTAGCACCTGCCTACCCCTTCAAGAATATAAACATGAGTTTATGTTATGTTATGACTATTATTTAAAAGGTGAATAATCGAAACTTAATAATGAATAATGCATAAACTGAACATAATTTAATAATCATAAAAGTAATTGCTTTTGCTACTAAGAATCAACAATAACACTCCGAACATCTATAAACGTTAATATAATCATACATTTAATATCAGCGACATAACAATCATCAAAAAATTTCGTAACACATCTCATTGCAATAATGTTTGTCTAAAATATAATTCCCACACTCATCACAAATCTAACAGCTGCGGAATAATATTACCACAGAAGGAATATTGCAAAGTCAAATGTTAAAATAACTTAAGTGGTTCGCTCATTGGTTTAATAATAAAAAACTGTAAATGCCATCACTGAGGTCGAGATGAATCATGAATAATCACGATGCAGCTTACAAATGATCGTCCATTGATGGTACTACTGAACTAAGTTCACGATTTCATTAAAAATATTAACAATCCATGTTGTCGGCTTCGTAGTTTTTTTTACTAATGTTCAATGTTATTGTTCCGGTGTTATTTCGATGATATTTCCGCATTTACTGAATTGATTATTATTAAATATTATGTATGTATGATTATACTAATCGCAGGTGAAGATTCTGTTGAAGATATAATAATAATAAAACTGTTTTTAAAGCTCTCACGGTGTTTAATTTTTCGTACGCTCGTGAGGGACTGGATTGATTTCCTTATTACGCAAATTGTTAATATTGTTCTTATACAGAAAATGTTCAGTAGCATATCGGCGTATCAAAAGTCCATTACATGACAATTATACTTGGGGGGTCAAAACGACAGCTAGTGGGGGAATGTCATCATCTTCTGTTGATTTATTTTATCACTTTAAAAAGTCACCATTGTAACATTGCTTAGTGTCTGTAATGGTGACCCCCTTTCCTGAGAATTTGCCTTTGCCTTTAGCTAACCATCAGGCGAGGTGAAGTCAAGTTGGGTAATGGACTGCTGCGACGAGGTCTTGGGTTCGATCCCAGGTTTTACCATGGCACACACCAATTACTATTCGATGCTTTTCGAAGTTATGCGTGTATTTATCGCAGGTTTATAAGTGCCCGGTTAATGGCAATAGGGACATTACATTGGGACCTAAACATAAACTATCGAAATGTGGGTGCTAGCACCTCTGCCTACCCCTTCGGGGATATTGGTGTGAGTTTATGTTATGTTTATAAAACATTAATTTTAACCTAACTACTAATAAATATTGCATCTTTGGTGGGTATTATAAACATTATCGTTAACCTTTAAGATGTTATAATAGGGCAGTATATAACTCTTACAATTTATGACCTCTTAAAAGTAAATAATGAACATTGTATTAGCGTTATGGGCTAATTGCTCAACAAGTCATGCACAGAACATTAAATTTTGTTGATTTTAATGCTTTTTAAGTTGATTTAAAGGTCTTTGGGTCCAAATCAACCTCAACTGGTAATTGGTACATACATGCAGATTAACGGAAAACTAGCGCCCCTGGCAGAAGCAGGCCGCGGCGGTGGCGTGCGCCTCCCCGTTTCCGGGGACGAGTTGGGGACTCTGTAGTCCCCACACCCGAGAAGAGGGCCAGATCGTGAGAGATGGCCCTGGGTCGGCCGGGGTGCGAGGGATATGCCTGTCAACCTCACCTTCGGCAACCAAAGCGACCCACAGGCGGCGTGCGTTTTAGTCGGTTCGAATCCGACGGAGGTATCCGTGGGGATTTTGCGCACGTAAAAAAAAAAAAAAACGGAAATCTAGCGCAGATTTGGAGAGGTCTATGTCCAGCAGTGAACTGCGCTGGGCTACTTGATTGATTGATTGATTGATAGCGCAGATTGTTCTCCTAGGATTGGGCGGTCAAACGGTAACCCCTGCCATAAAAGCTGTATGCCAATTTGTGACTGCCGAGAGTTATTGTGAGTCATTGCTTTGATCCTGATGAAAAACGGTTCATAGTAAAAAGAACAGGCTAAGAGTTCTAAAAATTCCATAGAACTGCGGTAGCCTAGTGGGATGGGTAATGGACTACTGAGACGAGGTCTCGGGTTCGATCCCAGGTTTTACCACGGCACACACCAATTTCGAAGTTATGTGTGTATTTATCGCAGGTTTATAAGTGCCCGGTTAATGGCAATAGGCTCACCACCTATTGGGACCTGAACATAAACTGGCGAAATTTGGGTGCTAGCACCTCTGCCTAACCATTCGGGGATATAGGCGTGAGTTTATGTTATGTTATACCATCAAAATATTTCAATTCAACCACTGCGTATTCCTAGCAATCATTTTGAACCAATATCTCACAAATTACAGTTTACATAAACGCAGATAGAATAGCTATAAATCTCGTACTAAGCACTCAAATTAATGTCATTTCTTGGACAACATATTTCAATAAAGTTATCCTACTTATCACTGCAAAGATCACTCGTGGGTAGCGGCGAGTTAGATCTAAATGTCAGAATGGAAAGTTAACTTCAATCTAGACTATTCTATTGAGATCTTCTATTACATGCCCCATTCAAAAAATCTTATGCAATTATATGATCATTCTTGACTTTTTGTGATCGCGATTGCAAATTGCAGATAAGTGTTGGATGATTTTGAGTGCATGGATGATAAGATCCTTAACAATGATAGTTTTGTATTAACGTGCAACAGTTGAAAAAAATTTAACAAAGTTATTATTATAATAGAGTTTGTTACATTTTAGGTTTATTTTGTTTAGTATTCTAGTTACAAAAGTGCATAACGTACAAAAGCAGAAAGTTATAACTTCTTATATTAATTTTACTTACTTAGCCTCTCGTATTGCAATTCCTCTGTGCACTCCCGGGTTTGCTGGAAGAGAACTCAACTTTGAGTTAAGCTCGCCTTTGTACATTACATCTCATCTTGTTATATTAATGTAATATATATGTGTACAATAAAGTATAAATAAAAATAAATAAATAAATTATGAGTCAGTTAATATAGTGAACGCGGCTGCAACGCCGGAGGTGTGGATTCGATCCTCGCTCAGTGCAAATATTTGTATGTATGAATACAGGTATTTGCATTAGTCTGGTCGTGCCTTGGAGAGCACATTAAGCCGTCGCTCCCGGTTGCCATACCAATATCTATGGCAGTCATTACGGGTAGTCGGATACCTAAAAAATCTAACAACTGTTCTATTTTTTTTATACCACTTAGTTGGCAGACAAGCACACGGCCCACCTGATGGGAAGCGGTTACCGTGGCCTATGGACGTATGCAACACCAGGGGTGTCACACTCGCGCTGCCGACCATGAAGAAACCTTCTGATGCCCCTCTTGAAGAACCCCATATTGTAGGCGCTTGGGAAAACCGCAGCGGTCATTCCACAGCTTGAGTGTGCGTGGGATGAAGTTTCTTTCATACCGCACAGAGCGTACCGTCTCAGGTCGCAATGTGTGGGGATGAATTCCCTGCCTATGGCGAGAGGTGTTCTAGCCGTAATGCTTCGATATTGCCTTTGGGTTGTGGAGGTCAGTAGCAGTCGCTTCACAGAAAATGTCGAAGTTAAGACAAATTCACAGTTAGACTCCAGACTCCGAGGTGAACGCTAAGAGGAAGAAAAATATAATATCGTGATACAATATCGTGGCCTGGTGTCAATATAAATATGTACGAATTGTGTGTAAACATTAAACATCAATAGTATTAATACAGGTACCTACATTTTAACCGTCCTCAAAATTTATTTATTTATTTGGCACACAAAACAGAAAACAATCAAAATTTTACAAAATATCATTTGAAGGTTCGGTTCCAGATTGAGTTCCAAAACATGTGTACTCAGCATGGTGCAATTAAAAAGCGTGCATTAAGTATCAGTAACAAAATAAAACAATAGGACAATTACAAGATATCATGGTTAAAAAATTAGACAAAGTAATTAATCCCTGTAACAAAGTAAGAACAAATTTATAGCTTGGCTATAACCTTTTTAACAGTATTCATGTATGTTGAGAAACTAAGGCTGAAAATATCCATCTCATGGCTATGCTCATGTAGGAGCTCATTATATAGACAGAGAAAATCAACCTTTTTATCGTGCAACAGTCAAACTTTTCTTACAATCGACAACTAACACACTAGACTAAAATACACTTTGCGTAAGATTAATTTGATCTCAGTTCAGAAAAAATCCAATTTTTATCGCTAAATATAGTCACTGAACATCATATGAGTTTAGAGGCTGTCAGTCTACACTCAAAAGATGTATTTTTGACAGTTTTCAAATAGTAGTATTTGAAAGCTAAAGGATTTACAGTGTGACAGAGTCTCGATGCCGCTTATTATGTCAGGTGAATGATAAATATAATCATCTTTTTTCATTTAATTTTGGATTTTAAGCGTATATAAACAAAGTCTAAAATTTTATGGCAATTTTTTGCATTGTCAGTGGTATGACAGTGGCTTGACAGTGGTTTTGTTATGACATAAACCCCATTTCTTCCCAAGCGGTGTCGTACAAGGCAACTAAGGGACAGGGCTGTTTAACATCAGACAGATTCAGACTCTGCCTCAAATGCATGGCTCGAGTCAATAATAGTGCCCGGAAAATGGCAATAGGCTCACCCCCTATACGTGGGACAGAATACAATGAAATGAAATGTGGGTGTTAATTCACCTCAGCCTAACCCTTTGGGGATAAAGGCGTGATTATATGTATGTATGTATAAACTTAGTAGAATCGGGGCCCTGCACTAACGCGATTCAAACTTATTACCATAGCACCAACGCTGTACACCTCAATAGGTTTTCAAAGAGTTTGTAACATTTAAGTAACACTAGTGTTGTGGCAAGAGACCATTTAAATGTAACTGTTTACGATTAGTTGCGTCTGACGCTTCATTGTTGTATTAGCATTGTTCCTATAGTATATCTTGACCCTAACAACGTCACAAAATATACTCTAAACACAGTACGTGTTTTTGGGTGTGATATGACTGTTATGAAGTGAGCACAGGGTGCTACAGCAGCAGAGGAGCTCAATTCTACCAATCATACTTGGTGCCAAGATATATGACGGTAATTATAGTATGAATAGAGTAAGTATATTGCACGCTCTTAGAACGAATTAGTATCAGTGGGGTGCCTTATGTCTGTTAGTGAGTAGAAAATATCTCTTTATTTTTTAGCGTTGTTCCCAGCTGTATTCTTCTTTCTTTCCTTCGTCTTTCCTCCATCAGAGAACCTCGGAATTGTGTACTGCTTAATCATTTTCCAATGGTTTATTTTTACATTATTTCATATTTTAATATTATTTTTTGACATAATTGTAAAATGTTGACTTTTATAATTATGTCAAAACACACAATTGTAAATTTCCATATGTGCTCTTTATGTGCCTAAACTGAATAAATGAAAAGAATAATTTTTGATTCTTTGCTTATTTCTTCTCCTTCTTTTGGTTTAGCTTATACAGCTTATATAGGGGCGACCTTTATCTGACCTCTCAACCTTGAGAGGAAACCAACGCGCTACGTGTAAACCCATAGGTGAAATACTACAAACCGTATGACATATTCCCTATAGAATACTATGACTACATAAGGTAGATATTAATCGGAATTTAGAATTTTTAGGGTTGTGTTTTATAAAAAATCGCACTAAAAGATGAGTCGGAGCTTTGTAGACTGTGATATTCGATTGCTAACTGAAATCAAGCTAACAAGACGTCTTTGTAAAAAAATAGATATAAGATAAAAAAAACGTTTGTTTTAAAATGAGTCCAATAACTATGAAGAATTGGTTAATTGTTGTGTATTTTTCTCTAGACTCGCCATTTTTGAATGACTCGTTTAGCCGTTAATTACAAATTTATATGCATTACATACTTTAATGGCTTCGCGCGTAAAATAACATTATCTGATAAGAACATTAAAAATGTAATAACAAATTTATATAAAATTTATATGAGATATAATACAAAAATTTACACGACTTTATACTTACAATTTTACTGACTTCATGTTCTTTTTTTTATAACACTTAGGTGGCAGACAAGCACACGGCTCACCTGATGGAAAGTGGTTACCGTGGTCTATGGACGTTTGTAACACCAGAGGAGTCACAGTCGCTCTGCCAACCCTGTAAGTACAGAGTTTCTGTGCCGTCAGTGTAGAAGACAAAGCAGGACAAGCCTTTAGTCTTCCCACTGACAGCACAAATTCTCCAGTGAGCTCTGGCTACCCTACTCACCGCTGGGAACACAACACGAAGTTATTATAGCCGCGGTATTCTGTAGGGCGGAGGTACTTCCCCAGTCGGTCCCTAGTCCTATTGTTCATAAAAAACATACTGTTTCTGTTATTTCTGGAGAAATAATGCGCGTAAAATCTCGGGTTAATTTTGTTTTCCCTCGTTCTTGATATCCTCTACATTTATCGGTTTTAAAATAGCGTTTTATTACGCATAGCACCAAAAATTTCATATGAAACGAAACTAACCCAAAAATTCCTATTCTCTGATTGCAGTGCCACCTACGGCCGGATCCAATACTTTTTAACCCTCTCACAGAAAGTACTTCACACGCAATATATTTGACAATCACACTAATAATTCTCACATAAATTATTTGTAACTAAGTACATGAAGTGGTGCGAATGCAAATGTATATTGCAATGTAAAAGAACTGACAGTTGTGAGAATAAAACATAATATATTAGTGGTGTGAACTCGATCCCACTAATAACTACAGCGAACGATGACGATGCTTGATTTAAGCTTTCAGATAAGTTGACAAGGAATGTTGGATGTTACGTAAAACTACGGAACATAAAGATTTAGATTGAAACGGTCCAAGAGGGATTCAAACTCGCGATTTTTCTCTTACAATGGTATTCAATTGGTTCTTGCAAGGGGAGTTAGTAGGTATACCAAAATGTTTTAAATTTCATTGAATAGTTTGAGGGAAGTCATGAAAAAACAATGTTTAAAAATGATTGCAACATCATTGATTTTGATAGTTCGTACGAATGTCGGTAAATGGCTCCCACCTTCGCCGTAAGACCGATATTATGTATAGAAGAATTTGGATGGTTTCAGGCGAAAACAAGGTTTGAATCCCGCATGGACCGTTTACATTTTTTCTATCTTAATCGATTTGAATAGTTAGCACACTAAACGCTTTTGGTCGGTTGGAGTCCGATATAATTAATCCTGCTGGCGGGGGTTTATTCGTGGGAGGAAGTTAAAAAAAAGGTTTAAGGGCACTTCGTTTTCAGTCTAATCCCTCCCACACCTAAAGTACCTCCTGTTGATACTGGTATTATCAACAGCTGTGAACCGAGTAATGACATACGATAAGTCCCATGAAAAGTAAAACTGTCATAAAACTGTGGTGGAAATAATTAAAAGAGAATTGAGGGAGTTGGGAACATGCTAAGTTTCCTTTCCTCCTTAGCAAAGTGTGACACAATATATCGAATAAAAAACGCAAATACACTATGAGACCATTAAATACTACGAACACAAAAACATTATGTTTTCTAATTCCCGTAACAAGTTGTGAGGAAGAATCACCCAAATGCATGGCAATTCACTCTAGATGTTAATTCATTATGTCACACAAGCAAACGTTATCGCAACTCTTGATCTGATATTCCGTGGATAATACTGCATAGATGTGCACATAATATATTCTAGATGAATTGGATTAACTGAATTTATTTAGAGTTCACCACTCACCACACGAGGTTGCCCTTTTAACAGAGAATGTCGAATGTAAACGAACTTGCATATACCGTTAAATATACCTATACTACAAAAGATCACATATTTGACATATTAATACATGTTAGGCAGACACTTGCCGAAGACCCGTAATTATTGAATCGCAATAACTAAAGTACAGCACGTAGGCGCGCTGAAGACATTAATAGCATTTTAATAATAGTAGTAGTAATAAATATCCAAAGATTTCAAATAGGTAATACAAATTGGATGTTATTATTATTTGATAATACACAGAAAGTAAATTTAGGACAATATGCATTCTTGGGATTTCCGTGCCTTAAAGAGCATATTAAGCCGTCGGTCTCAGTTAAGATACGAGTATGTTTCAAATAGTTATGTTTCAAACGTGATTTTAGTACAGAAATTCGATATCATCAGTGGTTTGTTCATGATGGTTTGCTTCACGGAAAATATGATACTTCAATTGTTATCGGTAATTGGCGACACCATCATCGCATTAATATTATTGTATATCATGAAATAAAAGTTTGAAAGTTAGTATCGAAAAGCTGACTGTAATCCGGAAAAAGACTCGAAGGATGAGAAGAATCTGTTTTAGCAGGAGAATGAGTTTTATTTTTAGACAGCCTCTGTGGCGTTGGTGGTAGTAAACGCGGACGCTACGCAGAAGACGTGGGTTCAATACCCGCTCAATGCAAATATTTGTATGCATGAATATGGATATTTTCATTGGTCTGGTCGTGCAGCACATTAAGCCGTCGCATTGGTCCCGATTGCCATACGAAAATCTATGGCAGTCGTTACGGGCAGTTGGAGCCCTAAAAAGTTCAACAACTGGTCTAACTGCAATGCTTCGATATCGCCTTTGGATTGTAGAGGTAAGATAGCAGTCGCTCATTTCATCACGCCTTTAGCCCCGGAGGGTTAGGCAGAGGTAAATTAACACCCACATTTAACCAATCGTTGAATTGTGAAGTAACGTGACCCTATTGCCGTCTTTCCAACACTATTGTCGACTCGAGTCATGCATCTGAGGCTGAGTCTGGGCTGTACCTTGTACGACACCGCATGCGAAGAGATGGGGTGCCCCAAATTCTACTCTGCCGGGAACCACGCGGGAAATATCGAAGTTCAGCCAAATCTGCAGTTAGACTGGTAAAGCGGACCCCAGACTCCGATGTGAAAGCTTGGGACGCGATTGATTAACGTTAAGATTAACAAGATGAGAATGAGATTTATATCAATGAGTAACATTTGCGTAAACATTTTGGTTTACGCCTATTATATACCCCTATTTGTACAATATTCTAAACAGTATAAACTAAACCTACCTTCAAAACATACAAAACCAAAAGTAGTCTAAAGGAATTCGTCATTTTCTTAATAATAAATCTTAACACTGTATCAACATCAATAAGTGTGAAGAATATTCTAACAATGCAAACTAATAAACGATTTCGCAATAGCATGTAACAGCCAGACAATAGGATGTCACTGTACCTATTTCCCACAGCCGTAATACTTTCTCTATCGTGATCGACCGTTTCAGATCCGTTCATCTCCGGACGTGTCGATGCGTCCAATCCATTCGTGTATCGTTTCCGCTGGGGTTTCACTTTTACCCTTCGATGTTATCGTGGAGTAAGCTCTATCTAGATGCACTACTTTTATTAGTAATAATATTTTTTTCTTTCGACTGTTTATTGGTGGGTTTAATTTAGGGGGTAAATTTTATAACAATTTTTTAATACTATTTATACTGTTGATTGATGGCACTTGGTGGAATTTGTAGTTATCATCAAACGTTCGCAATGACAGTTAAGAATATTGTTGTGTTGTATGTCGTTATACTCAGCCACATTTCATATGTGGGTAGTTGTAAAATTATATATACTAGTACAAATATTTTCCCTAAAATTTGGGGAAATAATATATAGATGATTCTAAAGATATTTTAAATTTTAAATAATATGAATTATATAACACTAATAATTTTATACTTAAAATATCTTTATATCATGTCTCCAAATTTTTGGGAAAAATTTTGTATTTACAACTACCCACATACTAAATGCGGCTGAATGTAGCAATGATTATAGAAGAATTTTGTTAATTATCAATGTAAACCTTTGAGGATGCCGTAAGGCGAAACCTGTCAGATCTAATAGAAATTATTGTGGAAAAAGTGCAAGAGTGTTCTTAATATTTACCCCCTTTTGTATTTACCCCGTTTTTGTTGATTGATTGATCTGATATTATGAAGTCTATGGGTACACATATATAATTCGAATGACAATACAATTTGAATTAATAAAATCGTTTAACATAATAATAATTTCTAAGAATTAGATACTTGTTCATTTCAAATGTCATGTGAATAACATGCGTTTATGCATTATTTAATATAATTAGAATACTGCAGGAATAGTTATTTTTAATTTAACATTTAAATCTAAAAAAAATCCACAAATAATTCATTTAAAATTATAATTTCACGTTGATATGGAGGATTTTACACGCGTATAATTTGATACTGTTAAATATTTCTCGAAATAAGGAAATCCATATAATATTTACATAATTAAAACTAACGAATTAATATTGTCGTAAAACTCAATAAAAATACAGAAAAGTTACTCCACAAGATGAACAAACTTAACTTCAAAGTCAAAGTTGTATTAACAAATGACAATATTAGCCTAAAAGTGTGAAAATATACAAATTTCCGAACTTATCATCATTAAAACCAATCATCTTTGACAGACATATTTCGCAGTAACCATAAATTACAAGTTGAAACTTTTATGAGAATCACCTTTATCATAAAAAACACATGCATGTCAAGGTTGAAAGGCCGAGTTAAATTATAATTTAAGTAATACCATAACCAGAATCAACAATTTAATAACATTATGACTAACGCTTCCAGCGATAAGGACGGCCATTGCATATACCTGTGGCAAAGGGTAAAAATTTCAAAAGAAAAGCCGGCAGAAAAAATCTTGCCTCGCTTGCCTTATTACCTTAGCGTTATGTTAACTGTACCTCGTTCTACTTTGTCATTCACCACTTCACCTATGGAATTGAAAGGGACTTTTTTTCCGCACTTAGCCTCCTTTTTTGGGCCATTGTGCGTGCAGAGTACTGGCTAGAGCAGCCAGCCTAGCTCCGCCCTGAAACGCTGAAGCTTACTGGGGGCTTCACAGGCTTCGCGGAGCGACCTAACCGTGCCGAGGATTTGTGATCGTTGATGGGCTACTGCCTCGCATTCCAGTAATACGTGGGCCGCCGTATCCTCGGTAACGAAACACCCACTGCAAAGGTGACTGTCCGTAGCACCGATGGTGTAAAGGTGCTTGTGGGTTCAGTGGCCCGTTATTGTCCCCATAATTGTTCTTAGACTTGTTCTGTACAATTTTAGAAGACGTTTTGTGAGTCGTTTGTTACGGATGGCATAGCGATTTTTGACTGCCTGCAGTCGGTGGTACCCCGTGACCTATTAGTAAGCTGGTAGGAAACGGATTATAGGAACCTATACCCATTGGTACATACAACTATCTACGTACTACTTATCTATAGTGTAACTATCTTGTGTACCAAGATATTTCGGACCCACGTGAGCCTATTGCCGTCTTTCGGGCACTATTGTTGTCTCAAGCCAAGCATCTGAGGCTGAGTCTGAGCTGTATATATCTGTCTGATGTTAAACAGCTTTATCCCTTAGACGCCTTGTGCGAAACCGCATGGGTGGTCCGAATTCTACTCTGTTGGGAAACACGCAGCTTTCTGCCACTAATCACTTGAATAATATAATTAGAGATGAAGATTGTGATTCCGCTCGTCTTCACTTTAATGGAAAAGCAGCTTTATTATCATCTGTCAATCACACGACAACTGTCTTATGTGACGAGTTGATTACTTGTTCCATTGCATCATTGTTGCAATACTTTTTTGTTTATTTCAAGTGGTTACAAAAGCTCTAGTACATTATTCTGACTCTGTCGAATTAATTGAGTATGCGTTTATAATAATCTAATCAATAGCTTCTTCAATTTTGATTAATTTTTTCACAAAAGAACTAAATCCAACCGTCACGTCACAGCCTTGAAAACAAAAAATAATTAATGAATACAAAAATTAATTAATGAACGCAAAAATGAATTAATTGACAATTGAATTTCGATTATTAACGGCTGTATTCAGTTGAGTGTAATTTTGAAATGTTGTCACGGTTTCGTCATAAAATTGAAGAAATCCATTTACATTCAAAGATAAAGGTGAATTTTATAAAATAGTCCATTCATTATACCGTGTAGCAACAGCAAGAAGCAAGAATTAGGCGTGGCAACTGGTCCCATAATGTATTCTTAAAATAAAAGTGCGATATTATATATTTTTTATACATCTTGAATAAAGTTTATGATTCGTTTTTTCACATTCTCAGTTTGACCTTGGGTAGCGGATCTTATATGGTAAAATATTAGTGTAGTCAGCTTTTCTTAAGGTTAGTTAAGTTAGTTTAGGTTAGGTTTTAAGTCAAGGTTATTTTTTATTCGGCCTGTAAAGATTAACGGATTTATCTTACTTATAGACAACTCTTGAAAAGGTCAAACATTTAACTTCTCATTTAAATGTTGACAAGATGCGACCATGATATAAATATCTATTATGTGCTGCAGACCTAAGTAATTATGAATATTCATTTAAGCACACCTCGATTTTAGAATTGTTAAGTGTGCAAGATGTACAAAGCTCTCTTTACAACGTAATATTTTGTAACATCTTGCAGAGATCATTATTGTCCATGTTAATTTGACCATCGTGTTTACAACTTCGATTGTTGAATTTAATGGTTATTTTATTGGTGCTGTGAACTTCTATTTGACCATTGTGTGCGTGCAATACTGACTGTAAGTACAGAATGCTATCTCTTTGTCAATTCTCTAATGATTTTCTATCAGATCGAAGACCTTTATTTTATTTATAGAACTTAGGTGGCAGTCATGCACACGGCCCACCTGATGGAAAGTGGTTACGTGTCACTAGGGGCGTTACACTCGCGCTGCCGACATTGAAGAAATCTTCTCATGCCCCTCTTGAATAACCCCATATTATAAGCGCTTGGGAAAATAGCTGCAGAGAGTTCATTCCAAAGCTTGAGTGTGCGGGGGATGAAGTTTCTTTCATACCGTACAGTGCGCACCGTCTCAGGTCGCAATATGTGAGAATGAATTAGAAAGAGTATGGATGATGTTATGGATGTAAATGACTGCCTACAACTATATTTTATATGTATGAAATATTAAACCATTGTATAAAACAAATGATTTCATACCCGCTATTCACATGAACTTATTATCGAGATAAATAGTAGCCTAGAAGTATTTGTGAATAAAATAGACCACTGTTTTATGAAAGAACACAAATCTAGCCGCGTGGTTCCTGGCAGAGTAGAATTTGGGCCACCCCATCTCTTCCCTTGCTGTGTCGTACAAGGCGAGTAAAGGATAGGGCTGTTTAACATCAGACAGATATATACAGCCCAGACTCAGTCTCAGATGCGTGGCTCGAGTCAACTATAGTGTCCGGAATACGGCAATAGGCTCATGACGTGGGACCAAATATAATTATTGGTGAAATGTGGGTGTTAATTCACCTCTGCCTAACCCTCCAGGAATAAAAGCGTGATTATATGTATGTATGTATGTATGTACAAATCTAGGGAGTATCTCTCTAGAACCTTTACAGCTGCGTAGAGATGTTGCGTCCATGGCTGTATTTTACCGTTTGTACCATGGGGAGTGTTCTGATGAGCTCTTCCAATTAGTCCCACCCTCCCCTTTCCTACACAGGACAACGCGTGCAGGTCTTAGATGTCATCCGCACACGGTGCAAAACATCCGATCAAGAACCAAGCGGTTCGGAGACTCTTTCCTCTGTCGCACCATTAAGGCCTGGAATTCATTACCAGCTCACGTGTTTCCTTCTTCCTACAGTCCCGGGTCCTTTAAGCGGGGCGTGAAAAAGCATATGATGAGGCTGTCAAGCTGAGTGTCACCATTGTCACTCGGTATGTGTAAGTAATGGTGACCCTCTTTTCTGGGACTTTGCCTTCAGCTTACCATCAGGCAAGGCGAAGTCCAATTGACGTGTCCTTTATAAAAAAAAAAAAATATTTTTAACGAACTTTTTTAACATCCATATACCTACACTGATGCCTGTTATATTGAATACACGTTTGATCGTGTGTTTTACATTAAATTAGTTATTTAAATATTAAAATTAACGTTTTCAAGGCTCATATTGTGGTAATCGTTTATCAAGTGGTGATTTATTATTAATATTGAGTATTTATTTATAATGTACTTCGTAATTACCAGATGATCGTCCTCGGTAGCAGTGTACTCTGAACTCCAACTGTTTACTTATGTGTTATTTGCTATCGTTCAAAGGCAACGCGTATTACGAATTTTGTAAGTGTGTCTAGTGCCCACTGTTACGAAACTGCTCGTAGCTTATGCGTTAAACAAATTAATTTATGTAAATATTGTGTAAAATGTTAGAAGTTGTCGGCAGTACACTATACATTATACATCACACTATAGTTTTAATGGCAAGTTCAATAGATATGACTAGGCGATATTTAGAAAAATACATCATAACATAACATAAACTCACGTCTATTTTACGGGTAGGCAGAGGTGCTAGCACTCACATTTCGCCAGTATGTTTAGGTCCCAATGTAATAGGTGGCGAGCCCATTGCCGTTAACCGAGCACTTATAAACCTGCGATAAATACACACATAACTTCGAAAAGCATCGAAAAGTCATTGGTGTGTGCCATGGTAAAACCTGGGATCGAACCCGAGACCTCGTCTCAGCAGTCCATTACCCATACCACAAGGCTACCACGGTTAACTTAGAAAAATAGTTGCATTTTTAATAGCAGCTTTAAACATTGCTGCATTTACAAAGAGATAGTACACATTAAGTTTCACAAGCACTGCTTTATAAAATAAGCATTGCAGGCATAAATATATGACTGTCCTATTTAGTAAATAAATGTAAAGTATTTTTTCTTACTATAATTATGTGTACACCTTTTTTTCTATGTTACGTGCACACGCCTAAAACTAATTGTGTCGTTACCTATTGAGTAATAGGAATGCTGTTTTCACACTCTATATGGGCAATATAGAAAGAGTTAATTCAGGTTTGACCACATTTTTGTCTAATTTATGGTTATATCCCAAACTTAAGCACAGAATTGACGGGTTTTTAGTAAAAACCCTTAATTAGCATAGAATTATAATGTGACTATTAAAGTTTATTAGGATATATTTGTAACTGACAATCAAAAAATAAATGAAAAATATCAATGTTTCAATATTTAATAAGAAAATGTTACTTCGCAGAAAGTATGGCAAGGAAACAGCAAGATACAAGCAGATTCGATTTCACCCTCACTCATTACATTTTAAACTGCTATGCTTCAGAACAAAATTTCACTCGATGGCCTCAAGGCAATTGAAATACAGATTGCAGTACTTTGAAATTACATCAAATTCACTTAGCTCCTTTGAAAAATAAATAAGCTCAAAATAGACAAACGATCTACATTAGGACACAAGTGAGCTATTTATGCCTTCAATAATAATTATGGGACAAAAATACATGCCGCATTATAGTCACATACTATGGCATACAATTCTAAAAATCACATATAAACATTTGTATAACACCTTGACATAAAGCTGCATGGTTTTCAGCAGAGTAGAATTTGGACTACCCCATCTCTTCCAATGCGGTGTCGTACAAGGGGACTAAGGGATAGGGCTTCATCCAACATCAGACAGATATATACAGCCCAGACTTCGCCTCAGATGCATGGCTCGAGTCAACAATTGTGCCCTGAAAACGGCAATAAGCTCACCTCCTATTACGTGGGACCGAATACAATGATTGTAGAAATGTTGGTGTTAATTCACCTCTAATAATTACCTCCAGGGGTAAAGGTGTGATTATATGTATGTATGTATGTGTTGACATAACACTGACAAAACGGACAGTTTGTACAATTTGCTCTTAAAGTTACCGGTGTCCTCGACAGCCACTCACAAATGGATAAAACTAACTAGCAATGTAGCGTTTTTTTAAATAAAAGATTCATCCTAATGTTGTTATTCCGGGTATTCATCTATAAGGTCTCAAAAGATCAATACAAGTGTGAAAAATCAAGTGACTTCACCTTAATTGCGTCCAATAAAGCTGTTGGTACAAAAGGTTTTTCTAACTTTGAATAGTCTTTGTACCTCGAGGACAGGGATTAACTAAGTCTCTTGTTAGGTACTTTTATGGATTATATTCTGCAGCATTCAATTCATTATTCTAATACATCATACATATTATAGTTATTTTGATTGTATTGTATTGTACAGTGAGCTCCAGAAGTGCTTGGTAACTTCTAATTAAAATTGCATGTAGAAACGATAGTGAATAAGTTAATAAGTACATGCGTTAATAGTAGTAAATAAAGGGAGGTCATTATGATCCTGATTACATCATAGTGCCCGAATATCATTTCAAACTTTTATTTCCATTTAAGTACTGCCTGGACTGGAAGAGATTGCCACTGTGCGATAAAGCCATCAAATTGTATAGAGCAACATACTATATTAGGTATTTAAACTATCATGGTCGCTCACTGTTGGACTGTTTTGAGTTTCCGATATTTCGGCATTGTTGCACCATGATCACGGAGGAACTGGAGCATTGGCGGTACACAGTAAAAAAGGTTTTATGAGTAAATATATCGATCTACCCTCTTTCGAGTTTTTTTAGTATCGGAAACACAAAACAACGCAACATGGTAAATATCCTGATAATTCTAATAGCGAGATAGTAGCTTGTTTTTATTAAATATATAAAAAATATAAATTTTATTCTTGGTGTACAATAACGCATAATAAGTCTAACTATCAATTTATATTGCAACGTGAACGTCTATGCTATAAGCCACAAGATTAAGCCATCCATGCATAAATTAAAATACACCATAAAACATATTTTATTGCCCAAGCATTGGTTTAATTATTTCCCAACCATAAGATGATATTAATCAGGTTATCGTTATAATAACATAAATAGTAGCTACGCATACAGCACACTATTTGGTGAAGGTTCTATTACAATTATAGATTCGTTTCGACGTAATCAATCATCATCGTGTGAATCTGCAAACTTAGATTTTCCATGTATGACCGTCATAAGAAATCAACATGAATTTCACAATTTAAGGAATTCTGTTTCACCTGATTTGACATCTAAGCTTACAATAGAGTATTTAATCATTTGTGCAGAGTTCTAGAAAGTATAAATGCAGAGCTTCCAATATAGGAATCAGGGCATGACGGATTTGCTATGATAAAATTAAAAGTTAATGAGTTCCATTTATATTTAGCGATTTGGGAATGTTTTTTAAACCGCAGTCCATCATTCCTATATTTGAAATTTTGTAAATTATATTTTAAATTGCCTCCATAATAAATATGACTCCATCCACTTGGATTCTCTGCTCCCTTGAGGGATTGATTTGGAATTTTTGTCCACTAGGGATCCTAGTCCTCCTTTTAGTCTCCTTGTATGGACTCTTTTGTCAACTAAGATCTCTCGGGAAATTTATATACAGAATAAATTTATTGAATTTGTGTAAAATATTGTATAAAAAATTAGTATTAAACCCAATAAATAAGATATAATCATGCCTTTATCCCCGGTGGTTTAGGCAGAGGTGAATTAACATCCACATTTCACCAATCATAAATACAGTCCAACGTAATAGGAGGTGAGCTAATTGCCGTCTTCCGTTTTTAATGACAGCACTAATAACATACCATGTAATATAGAACATCTTAATGTACCCGTCTAATATTTTATATCAAACATTACAATAGTTTGAGCACATTATTTAGATGACTCAAGTCCGTATAATCACGAAGCATCAATGTAAACCAATACTTAAGTAGACCGTCGAAGATTTATGATTAAAACTGCATCCTTATTATCCTAAAGTCTAGGCACGTTCAGTTGCGTAATAACCTTATGTTAGTAAAGTTATTGCTTATTAACAATGAACATTGTGACCGCATACCGCGGCTATGAAATTTGCAATACTTCAAAATAACAGTTCTTAGCGTCGCTGTCGCCTCAAGACACGGGGCATTGGGAACCGACAATCTGTCTAATAATAGTATTGTACCTAGTTTATAGCTTTACTGAGTGCTGTCCGAATGCTGTGTACCTATTAATTTTGAGGTTATAATGATACGTAATATTACGTTACTTTTACTACAGCACTAGTAACTATCGCTAGATGGGACCAAAGACGATTGTATTAGGAGAACTTCGAGTATTCAAAACGTGGTCCACACTCAATTGGTCTAAGCATTTTCCCTGTAACGGACTGGTGGCAGGTTCAAATCCCGTCTTTGACATACACCTGTACCTATTTACCTAATTATTTAAGCAGATGTAGGCAGTTCCACATTCTCCCATTATACGAACGTAGAAATATAGCTGATTTGACTCTTCTGTTTAAACTAGAAAATCACTCTATTGATTGTTCTGAATTGCTAAGTAAGATTGGATTGGATTGTGTGTGTCATCTGTGCGTCTGAGGAAACCAAGGCTACTATATGTGCCGTTAACAACCTGCACCTACAGACAAAATTCCTACCTAATCAGGGTGTGTCGAGCGTACAATTCACTATGCCATGAGTACGATTTAGATTTATTTTTCACCAGCACTAATCAACTTAAAGTCAAGTTGAGCGGGAATTTTTTTGATACTGTATAATGCGATTTTGAAAAAAAAATTTCAGTTCTATGCTAGGTATATTTTATTAAATATGTGATATTATTACTATTGCAATACTATCTACCGTCTTGTACATGTTATAATAACAGCTATAATTGCAAAAACTTGTAATTGGCCATCTTATGTTATAATTGTTTTTAATCTGTATTCTAGCTGAATCTGATCTGTATTTTTTCAGAAAGAATAAAACAAAATACACGTTTTCCATCGATATGAATAATAAGCATACTCAAAAGTGTCAAAGTGACACAAATCAAATGACACAAACTTTTCAGTTCGCATTTTGATTACAGTCTGACTTGTATTAGTGAGGGCCTGTAATTAGCTGTATGTAACTAGTTTCAATCACTATACCTTCGTTATGGCTGTTGGTCTTCCAAATAAATGAAAAAAAAAAGAATAGTAATTGCTTTGAAATTTTATTATACACATTACAATCTTTTGAAATATTTGATTAGTTCTCATGTGTGTAAGTAATAAATATCAGTACGTATATTTGAGTAATAACTAGATTTGCAAAGCAATGTGTTAAGTCGGCATATAAACGAACATGCCAAAGAAAGTCACGGCCAGCCGCTGTAAACTACATAAATTACAATATTTGGTTTACAAATTGTATTTTATATAATTTTAATGTTAAATAGGCATTTTAAAGTCGAATAGGCATTACAATTATTAAGTAACTAAGTGCTGTGAAGTTTAAATAAAAATAAAAATATTAAAGCATATTTTCTAAGCTTCTTTATGCTTATAAACTTGTACTTATTGTTTTTTAATAATATTAATATATCCCATTATTTATCCCATTATTATTATATCCCATTTTTGTATATATTGTATAGTTAGCATAGTTTTATATAAATTTGTAAGTAATTGTATATTATAATAGCATATTTTATTTAATGTAATCAATTAAATTTTGTACAGACACAATTTAAAATTATATAATACGACGTATGCCTATTTGGGATTAAAATTATTATGGAAATAAAACTGAAAAGTAAAATAAAATCATGTTATAGACTTTGAAACTTATATACCTAATTGTTGCGTGTGGTGATGATGATTGTGGTAAGTATTCCACACTTTTTTCATAAACACCGAGTGTGTTATAAAGTAAAAGATCTGCAAATTACCTGAAACAAAATAAACAAATAATTAGCACGTTTTAGAGCGTCTCTAATCACAAAACTTCGATACGGGTAAACGGTGTCATTGAGAAACCGCAATGAATTAAAACAATAAACAATTAAATAACAAATATTCTACAACATTCTACACATCGCTATCTCTAACCATGGTGTGCATAGTTCAACTAGCTTGCGTTATGGAATCTAAAATGCAGATAAACATACTTAGATACTTTTATTTTTGTAAATACATACATATCATACATAGAAACACCCAGACCAATGTAAATATACATTTTCATGCATACAAATATTTGCACCGATTGGGAATCGAACCCGCGCCCCCTTCGTAGGAGTCGAACGTTCTACCGCTACGCCACAGAGGTCGCCAATATCAATATACACAGGCCTCTCTCAATGTTGGGAGGATTTGGCCTACTGTTCCCACCCTGGCTAGACGGGTTAGTACTGGGCTTTATTTCGAGTTTTCCTTTTCTCGTAGTGATATCGTCTACGTATTTTCGCATTAGTTTTATTTTTAATTGTAATCACATTCAAGTCTATTTCACAGCTAACTGTATCTGCTGCTATATGCTGCTGCGGTCTGCGGTCGGCTACAAATTTGTACCTTTATCCTAATCAATAAAACCTGTATAAGGTAAATCCACATTCTTTGATTACGTAAGAGGATTCTTAAAGTAGAAAATGATCATATTATCGTGGATCATGTGCCGTAGGTAGGTACAACATCCATATACATATAATTTGTACGCAAATGCGACAAGATTACATTTACAATTTAAATCAGATCTGCGGTCAAGGTCAATCGCGCGAGGGAATCGGATACAATATATAGATGAGGTGACAGCCCACTGTGAGATTCTTTAAACGAGAGGGATGGTGCTATACATCCTATAGCGCCATTTGTCCCTGCCTCTGGATCGCGCCCTAAAACATGAGGACTTGTTTTTTTATATCACTTAGTTGGTAGACAAGCACACGGCCCACCTGATGGAAAGTGGTTACCGTGGCCTATGAACGTTTGTAACACCAGAGGAGTCACAGTCGCGCTGCCAACCCTGTAAGTAGAGTCTCTGTGCCGTCAGTTTAGAAGACAAAGCAGGACAAGCCTTTAGTCTTCCCAATGACAGCACAAATTCTCCAGTGAGCTCTGGCTACCCTACTCACCGCTGGGAACATAACACGAAGTTATTATAGCCACGGTATTCTGTAGGGCGGAGGTACTTCCCCAGTCGGACTGCTCAATTGGGCGGATATACCGCCGTGTCCTACCTCCTACTTATAGAACGCCATGGTTAAACGCTTTAAATTTTACTCAAGTTCAACACATTTCTTAACTGGATCTTGTATCCTATAAGGTTTTCTCCTGAGCCATGGTTTGATGACATGAAAATGGTTCTGATTTATAGGTATTTGATTTATATTTGTTATTAGGGATACAAAATAATCCATATTTCTAAGTTCCGATAATTTGTTTTCCAAAGTAATTATTATCTTTTTTCGACATTTTAGATAGTTTCTAGATTCAAAACAAGCATAGCTTAATTAGTTTGCGTTATGGGTTCTAGAAAGCTCTCTTTTCTACGGGTACTAATAAATTAAGTATCTAAGTTACATAACTTCAATGTTAAAAGGCCGTTAGTATAATCACAATGTTACCCAATAAAGCACCATTCAAAGAATTTTGGTAGCTTGGTAGATTTTGGTGTGAAAATTACATTAGAATTAATTAGTCAAGCCCGAAACGCATTTTATGAGCAAAGTTCATATAACGTGCCTTTAATAATAATTACAAGGTTTGAATAATACGACCGGAAGAATAATTAATATAAGATGTGCAGTACACGATTGCTTGATTAAGTTGCACGAGTAGAAATCGCAATTAATATTTTAATACGAAACATTAGTGTCCTTTGAACCCACCCTGGCAGAAGCAGGCCGCGGCGGCGATGCGCATCGCGCGCCTCTACGTTTCCGGGGACGAGTTGGGGACTCTGTAGTCCCCACACCCGAGGAGGCCCTGTCCTCAGATCGTGAGAGATGGCTCTGGGTCGGCCGGGGTGCAAGGGATATGCCTGTCAACCTCACCTTCGGCAACAAAAAATGAGCCACAGGCGGCGTGCGTTTTGGTCGGTTCGACTCCGACATAACCTCTTCCACCGGCTACGGTGGGGGGGTTTCCGTGGGGATTTTGCGCATGTTCACCTACTCTTATGGTGCTTATGGTAACTACTTTTATGGTGTACAGTAAAGAATACCTTATCTTATGTTCACGGGGCAGTATGCACAGCCTGTACATAAATGATGGACTGATACCTTAACGTGCTCTCTGAGGCACGGAGGACTCTCAATGTTTTAAGAATGGTCACCCATCCTAAAATTGGTTAGTGTTGCTTAACTTTGCAATGTGTTAACCTAATCGGTTATTACTTATTCACGAGTTCCTCATGTGAAATTATTATTTTCCTTTACATAATATACTACAAGTAGTGATATTCCAACTTATACCCATACTCTAAGGAAATAAAGTTTAATTTGATTTGACTTGATAAGGAAACAAAACTAGCCCTTTAGAAAAGTGGCACAATAGAATATAATAATGAATGTATGAGACTAACACATACATATTTTGACGGCTATGACAATTGTAAGCATATGCCAATCCCATATATTGTTTTTTTTTCGACATTGGCAAATTGCAGCGATTTGCTGCAGAAGCAATTTTTTTATCTAAGACACACCATCTTGACTTCACATTGTCTGATGGTAAGCTAAAGTCTCATTAAAAAGGGTCACTATTACAGACACTAAGTAATGTTACAATGGTGGCACTCAGCTTGGCAGCCTCATCAGATGCTTTTTCACCCCTCACAGAAGGTGAAAAAGATTGTTTTATTTTATTAATGGATTACCTCTTGTCTCGGGGGGTTGCAATTAGGTACCGGGTGTTACAAGTGACCCCTTTTGAAATTTGTGCCGTGTCTTAACCTTTTCCATTCTATTGCTTATTTCAAAATTATCTCAAAAAATATGTATAAAGCTGTTAGTTCCATTAATGAAAACGTTAATACAAGCTGAGATACAATCTTGTGAGACCGACACTAATTACGAGTTAGAAGATAATTATTACAATTATAATTAAATGATAACGATGTCATTACAACATTAAGGTGTTTTAATTCTTTTTAACAATGTAACAAAGTATTTTTTTTTATTTAGGTTTCTTGTATAAACCTACCGCGTATACTACTACCGCGGTGCGGTGAGCTCGCGGACGGCGCCGCCGTCACGTGCTATGCGGACGACACGCTAGTGACGGCGAGCGGGGCTACATACCGCGAAGCGACCCTGAGGGCCACGACCGCGGTTGCTCAAGTCGTGGAACGGATCCGGCGGCTGGGCCTTGAGGTGGCTCTGCATAAATCCGAGGCCATATTCTTTCATGGACCTCGGCGCACGCCACCACCTGGTTCCAGTCTCACAGTGGGAGGCACTCTCATCGGCATCAAGCCCCAGATGAAATATCTGGGGCTCGTGCTCGACGGCCGGTGGGACTTCGGGAAGCACTTCCGAAGTCTAGGCCCCAAATTGGTGGGCACAGCCAACGCTCTGGCGCGGCTACTGCCTAACCTGAGGGGCCCGGGGGACTCCTGCAGGAGACTCTACGCGGGTGTCGTGCGGTCCATGGCCCTGTACGGGTGTCCCGTGTGGGCGGACACCCTGAATGATCGGCACATGCCCCTGCTGCAGCGTCCGCAGCAGAAGTTGGCGTGCCGCATCATAAGGGGGTACCGCACGATATCCTTTAACGCGGCGAGTCTCCTCGCCGGATCGCCACCATGGATCCTGGAAGCGAGATCCCTTTCGGCGCTATACTGGTTCCGAAAGGCGGCGCGGGAGCGAGGTCACGATCCCGAGCCCGAAGAAATTCGGGCCGTGAGATCCCGGCTCCACAGGGAAATGGTGGCGGAATGGGAGCTACGACTTGGGCGACCAGGCGCAGGGCGCGCCGTAGTAGCGGCGGTAAGACCCATCATGGGGGAGTGGCTAGAGAGGCCACACGGCAGCCTCTCGTACCGTCTGACGCAGATGATCACCGAGCACGGATGCTTCGGAAAGTATCTGCGTCGGATGGAGAAAGAGCCAACGTCCGAGTGCCATCACTGCGACGCGAGCGAGGACTCAGGTCCGCACACGCTCACCGAGTGTCCGGCGTGGGAGACGCCGAGGCGGGAGCTTGTGGTGGCCCTGGGAGTGAGAGTTCTCACGCTCTCCACCTTGCTCGCGGCAATGGTCCGCTGCGCGGATGCGTGGGCGGCCGGCGCCTCCTTCTGCGAGCAAGTAATGCTCGTGAAGGAGGAGGCGGGGCGGGAGCGGCAGCGGGAGCGACGAAGGATCGCAAGCCAAGCTGCCCGCGTACGAAGGCAACTCGGGCGTCGGAGGTCGATGAACGACCTCCGCCCCCCATGAGCGCCGGCCTGGGGGTGACAGGTGGAGCCGCCGGTTACCCTGGCAGAAGCAGGCCGCGGCGGTGGCGCGCCTAGCGCGCCTCCCCGTTTCCGGGGTCGAGTTGGGGACTCTGTAGTCCCCACACCCGAGACGAGGGCCAGATCGTGAGAGATGGCCCTGGGTCGGCCGGGGTGCGAGGGATATGCCTGTCAACCTCACCTTCGGCAACCAAAACGACCCACAGGCGGCGTGCGTATTAGTCGGTTCGAGTCCGACATAACCTCCTCCATCGGCTCCGGTGGGGAGGTATCCGTGGGGATTTTGCGCACGTAAAAAAAAAAAAAAAAAACTACTACCGCGGTAGCCCAGTGGTATGGGTAATGGACTGCTGAGACGAGGTCTCGGGTTCGATCCCAGGTGTTACCATGGCACACACCAATGACTTTCGATGCTTTTCGAAGTTACGTGTGTATTTATCGCAGGTTTATAAGTGCCCGGTCAATGGCAATACGCTCGCCACCTATTACATTGGGACCTAAACATAAACTGGCGAAATGTGGGTGCTAGCAAGACTTCGTACTCTTAGATCTTTGGGTTGCAAGTTATCTTTTCCTGTAAACTGGTAGGGTATATCTGCTAATGACAGACAAGTCTTTGGCGTAAATTTGCTGTCGAGGGTCTTACGAGGGAAATTTTGAAGTCGGGGGTCAAACGACAGTCGCTTCCGTAAGAGCCAAGATAAATCAGATTATATGAAGGAGGAGATGGGAAGCGTATTCCGGTACCATGGCAAGGAAAGTTAATGCTTTTGAAAACCAGAAAAGACATTCAGATGATAGCTTACAACAAAATTTTGGTGTGTTTTTATCGTTATTATTATTATAACATAAGTAATTGTCTGCTCTTAAATAAAATTAAAAAAAAAAATGCAACCTTGTTAGGAGGCAAATAGATTTAAAATAATACTATTAATCATATAAGTTGTTCTTACAACAAATCCTATGATTCGATTTCTCAATATCCTAATCGAATAAGCTACATAATTAGCTGTAACGAAACATCACTAATTGAACCTATAAACGCCAATTACCGTACTCAAGAAAAAAAAAACGTAATACAAAAACTTAAGATTAGTAAAGCCATATATACACTTTCGCTTTTCAGTATGACGAATCTATTCACAGGTGCCCGGTGCGTGTTATGACTGCGCGCGCGCCGAGATGTTTGTCCTCATATGCGCCTGCGCAACCTCCGCGAGCATAATTGCACTTTCGTTGACCTAGCCGGTTAATTAGTAAATTGCTGTATAGATTTTATTGACGCGTGTGTAAAAACTTTGATGAGTTAGATTTTAACTTTTATGTATTAAGAATTTGATATTTTAATGATTGTGGATTGAAGGTACATTTAGTTTTTTGTGATGTTTTAAGTTTTTACTATCAGTTATAGTAAGTTTACGTTCATTAATGAAATATGACTTAAGCATAATATACATACATACATACATATAATCACGCCTTTATCCCTGGAAGGTTAGGCAGAGGTGAATTAACACCCACATTTCACCAATAATTGTATTCAGTCTCACGTAATAGGCGGTTAACCTATTGCCGTATTCCGGGCACTATTGTTGACTCGAGCCATGCATCTGAGGCTGAGTCTGGGCTGTATATATCTGTCTGATATTCAACAGTTCTATCCCTGAGTCGCCTTGTACGTCACCGCATGGGAAGAGAAGGGGTGGTCCCAATTCTACTCTGTCGGAAACATAAACATAATATGTATCAATCAATTTAATATCTTATATACATTTATTTGCTTGTATTAACAGATAAATTTAAGTTTAAACATCACAACACACCATATAGTCTTGTCCACGAATAGCACCTATACGCTGCTATGCATGCAATGTGAAGTCGGGATGGAATATCAGCCGGTATATAGACCAAAATGGTTCTCATATTATATCTTGTAATGTAAAGTTATCTTAAGTATATACCCGAGCTATTTTTAACTGTTGATGTTACTACTTTCGTTTTTACTGTCCAGTTTTAACACAAAAATGTCCATAGCTGCACACTTGAGATTCTCTATTGAGATTTCTAACCGTATATTATCGTTAGTCAGTGTTACATTAGACAAACAGCAAGATGACCTGCGCGTACGCAACTCACATGTATTACAAACGGAAGTAGACGCTGCTGTTTATCTATTATGTAACAAGTCTGTTATTGGTTGTTGTTTCGGTTCAATGTTTAAAGTTATATATTCATGTGGGTCACACTGTGATTTTTTTTTTTTACCACTTCATGAAGGTCAGATAGGTGTTCAGTTCGTTTATCATATTTATTTTGTGTTTATTAGATTTTCGTGTCCGTTAATACCTCGTGGTTTGTCAGGAAGTATATTCAGTCCTGTAAATTCCTGAAATGGTAGGCAGAGGTTTATCGACATTTCGCTACCTATGATTTTCGGTCCTATGTAATAGGGGGTGAGTCTATTGCCGTCAAGCTAGTACTTTGTACTGCCGCTCGTTTTCTGTGGTATGGAGAACAGTCCTATCCCTCAGTGGTCTTCTACGACAACCACAGGAAGAGTACCTAATTTTTTTTTTTAAATTACTCCATTTCATACAACGCTATCTAGACCCAGCCATGGTAAGCATAGCTTAACTAGCTTGTGTTATGAAATCTAGAATACGGATAAGCACACTTAAAACCTTTTTTTTGTAAATACATACATATTAAACATAGAATCACATAGACCGATGCAAATATGTACCTATATTCATACATACAAATCGATCGAACCACGACGAATCCACGCCACCGGGAACCCACAATATAGATTAATAAATATTTGACAATAAAACCCACACCTTTTAAACTTCATAATGGAAAAAGTTTTATGGGTTAGATACATATCTCAAACAAGTATCAAACATGCAACACGGTGAACTATCGGATGTGTGGTGACCACTTAACCATTACACCACTTTATGTAACACAATCACAACTTAGATAATATATTACCATTTTTTTTGATGGTAAGTGTAGTTATATATCATTATGTTTTCGTTACAAAAATTAATTATACATGACGTTCTCTAATTTCCATATCAATCCACGTCTGATTTATTCATGATACATTATGATATATTGTTTAGTTAATTTTTAAATGAATGAATCTAATAAATCATTATTTAAACGATACAAATAGAAAATTTACCCAAAAAAGGATATTAGTTACTTAAATTGCCTAAACTCTGTGCTTACAGGGGCGAAAGCGCGAGTGTGACTCCTCTGGCATCACACACGTCCATAGGCCACGGTAACCACTTTCCATCAGATGGGCTGCTTGTCTGTCACCTAAGTGGTATAAAAATATAAAAAAAACATTGGGAGAGGCCTATATCCAGCAGTGGACTGCGGTAGACTAATTGACTGATTAATAACGTAAATTACTAATATTCCCTCTACCCCCTTTAATGATGTATGTGTTTCCCTGTAATATTTGGATTTTGGCAATGGGTTGTGGAGATATGACAGTCGCTTCAAAGAAAATGTCGAAGGTCAGTCAAACCCGCAGTTAGACTGGAAAAATGCAGACCCCAGACTTAGAGAAGTCTCTTGCCAATATCTTATGATGCCGGACTGTTTTGACTCTTTTTTTTATATAGGACACGTCAATTAGACTTCGCCTTGCCTGATGGTAAGCTGAAGGCAAAGTCCCAAAAAAGAGGGTCACCTTTACTTACACATACGGGTATAACTTATCGACCGACCCGAGAGGATAGCCTTAGACGGAGCCTAGTCCGTCAATAAGCAGGTGGTGACAGCTTGGATCCCGAAGATCCTGACAGGACTTTATACACCAAATTCTAACGTATACCTAGGTACAAACGGCAAAGGATACAAGTATACACTGCTTTCTACGACTAGTAGTTTAGTGAACAGTAGACATCGCTAGCACCCTAGGTCACATTTTTCTGGGATCCTTACTCAAATTAAAAAAAAAGTATCTTTTTTTTATTTTAAACAGCCTTGGGTGTTTCACCAACAAAAATTGACGATCCGTTCTTAAAACGCTACAGCAAAATCTCCCTCTTTTTCTCATCTGTTGTTGCCTGATAACGGTGAACTTCGTTAACGAAGTTAAAAAGTTAAAGAAGAAGGCATAATTTTGACCAGACCTGTGAATCATGTCCTTGATGTTGCAGCCAAAATTTCTCTAAATTCGTCTTGTAAATAATGCGACAGCAAATTTCCCCCTTTTACTCCCCCATTTTCCCTCCCATAAAAAGCTCTCGACAAAAGTTTTGTTTTAAATCAAAGAACACATATGCCAAGTTTGGTTAAGAAATGTACCCACTAAACCGGAACTAACAAGCAAACAGACATACGGACAAAAGCAAAATCGGCCACCTTATCGAAACGTTGCTCAATAAGGTGTATATTTATCTTCTTTGCTGCGTGTACCAATTAGTGACTGTTAGAAATAGTAGCAAAACACTTGAATACATTAGAAAACATAAAAGTCAAGGTCCATACATACATGCACATAAAATAAATTGAAATCTTTCTCACGATTCATCCGAACCGATTTATTTCGCATAAGTGAAATAAACATGATTTGCACAACTGCGTCAAAAACGATCAATTAAAAAATTATAAGGTTTACGTATTTCAATAGCTCGTTCATAAAAATTACTTACGCTAAGTCGCACATCACCTGCTAACTGTACCCTTGATGTTTCACTGTATGTGTGTAACTGTACTGTTGTTGTATTTCATGTAAGGCCTTGAAGGATTGTTTTTCTATCAGACACATCAATATGACTTCAAATCGCTGGGCGGTAAAGTAATGGGGAAATATCAGGGGTCACCATTATAATACATATATCGACTAATAATGCAACGATGGTGAGGGTACCTGGTGGCCTAATTAAATGCCTATTCACGCCTAGCAAGCCCAGCTTACAGTAGGTACGATTATAGGGATAATAGGAAAAAGGAATGTGTATAGAAATAACTTTTTGTGATTTTGCTCATATGATAGACTATTTTACGAATTTTATAGGAATCTATTGAGATTTATTGAGAATTCATAAAGTTACTCGTTTTTGGCGGACTCGCTCAATGTGGTCTTATTAGATCCGCTGTTCTAAACTGTCTCTTCATCCGAGGGCCAATTAGGTTTACGGATGTGTAGAGATTAATCTCTCAAACCCGAAAGTCTGCGTCAGAGATGAACCAGTTTGCAGGTAAAGTTAGAATGGACCTGAAAGATCGTTGTGGGGTTTTTTATACCACTTAGGTGGCAGACAAACACTTGAAGGAAAGTGGTTACCGTGGCCTATGGGCGTGTGCAACATCAGGGGACACTCGTACTGCAGACTCGGAAAAAACAGTGAGTTTCTGTGACGTCAGTGCAGAAGACAAAGCAGGACAAGCCTTTGATCTTTCCACTGACAGCTCAAACATTTTCTAGTAAGTTCTGCCAGGAATACAGCACAAGGTTATTATGGATGTGGTATTCTGTAGCGAGGAGGTAGTTCCACACTTGGACTGCTCAATTAGGACGGTAATACCGTCGTGTCCTACTTCCTATAAACTACTGCCTGTTCACAGTGTTCACCCTATACATTATTTATAACATACACGTATTATAGGGTCTTGTGTTGTTAACATTATGTTGATATGTGGTACATTATTACAAAGTCTGTTAATTTCTGGCATGCTTTCTAAATTTTTATAAACGTTTTTATATGGATAATTTAATTCATTTAATTTACATTTTTGGCATATTCGTTGTAAGTACACCACGTAACAACCCATCTCTTTACATACAAAGTAGAGAGATATGTTTGTATGTAGGTACTTAACTTTCATTATAGATGGAAAATGAAAGTTTAAAAGAAATGCAAACTTAGCTTATATTTCAAAAGATAGTAGTTTATTATACAAGTGTAAGCAAAATGCTAATCATTCAATATAATTGGTTAGTGTAATGATAGCAGATATCAAAAAGTAAGTAGAATTTGGACCATCCCATCTCTTCCCATGCGTTGTCGCACAAGGTGACTAAGGGATAGGGCTGTTTAGCATCAAACAGATAAATACAGCCCAGATTATCACTGCGACCAAACCAAGACGACCCAGAGGCGGCGTGCGTTTTAGTCGGTTCGAGTCCGACATAACCTCTCCCACCGGCTCCGGTGGGGAGGTATCCGTGGGGATATTGCGCACGTAAAAAAAAAAATACAGCCCAGATTCAGCCTCAGATGCATGGCTTGAGTCAACAATAGTGCCCGAAATTAGGTAACAGACTCACCCGCTATTACGTGGGACCGAATAAAATTATTAATGAAATGTGGGTGTTAATTCACCTTTGCCTAACCGTACGGGGATACAGACGTGATTATATGTACGCATGTTAAACATTTTCAACCTTTACTGGACTATGCCTAAATCTACTAATATAACTAAATCACCGCAGTCATTCTTGAAACCAAAGCTCGCGTCGTTGTAGAGAAAAAAATTAACAGTCATCTAGCTTTTGCCCGCAGCTCCGCCCGCGTGGATTTCGGTTACCGCGAACCAAACATAACCCATGTCCTTTCTCAAGGTCTAATCTACCTCTATACCGAATTTCATGAAAATCGATTCAGTGGTTTACGTGTGAAAGCGTAACATACAGACAGACAGCAAATAGACAAATAGACTTACTTTCATATTTATAAAATTAACATAACATAACATAAACTCACGCCTGTATCCCCGAAGGGGTAGGCAGAGGTGCTAACATCCACATTTCGCCAGTTTATGTTTAGGTCCCAATGTATGTGGCGAGCCTATAGCCATTAACCGGGCACTTATAAACCTGCGATAAATACACACATAACTTCGAAAAGCATCGAAAAATCATTGATGTGTGCCATGGTAAAACCTGGGATCGAACCCGAGACCTCGTCTCAGCAGTCCATTATCTATACCACTAGGCTATTATATATTAATTACATATAGATTATGACAAAAGTGTGAACAAAAATACTGGAAATTTCAAACTTAATTCGTCAATACGATGTGACATTTCTTCATTCAAGGTTGTTCAAGGTTATACAGATGATACACATTATAAGAGAATTATTTATATATTCCGAGATCAAAGTTAAATTGATGCCGAGTTAATTTCCAGCTTCTAAATTGCCTATAATGACTGTCTTATTAGAGTTGACGAATATATTACAGATTTAATAATTTACATATTTGTGTGCATTTATGAATTCGAACTATTTTACGTTGATCTTCTGAATTTGGGTTATGTAATAAATCTAGACCGTGATCTAAATTTAGCTAATATAACACGAAAATGTCTCATAGTACCTACAATGTACGTGGTACAATACAAATACTTGCCACATTTAAGTAATCAAAATGCTACTGAAATAAATAGATTATTATTATGTACTGTAATTATCTAGCATTGGCACTTGCGAAGTGATCATCTATTATTTCTCTATGATAATACAAATAAATGCGACAGTATTATGTTCTTTACGCTTTTAGAATAAAGCCTCCAGAATAGTGGCAATTTGCCATAAATAGGCCTCTCCCAATGTGCGATATTTTCTCCGATCCTCCGCCTTCCGCATCCAGTCTGTCCCAGCCACCTTTTATGATAAAGTAGGTACAATTATGATACACGTACTTCTTGAGTGTCATGACCGCGAGATCTGTGTGATATTTTTTAATTATAGTTTCATTGATATGGTTATTTTGTTATGAATATACATAGATACGCAGCTTAATGGCAGGTGAGGTTGAGGAAGCGGTGCTTTATGATTCTTTGCCATTTAAATTTATATTCAGTTATACGCATCCGTAAGACCTTGATCACAAATAATATGCATGTTATCAAGATAAGAATCATGGCTATCTGTTAGGCGTATAAGTGGTACGGGGGCCCCACCAAGATTTTCACAGAGTGACCTCCGTCCATTAAGCGTGGGCCTGGAGGTGGAGCCGCCTGTCACCCTATTAGAAACAGGTCGCAGCGGCGACGCATCTTGTGCGCCTCCCCATACCCGGGGATTAGATGGAGACTCCGTGGTTTTTTTTATTTTAGGATACGCCAGCGCCAATTTGACTACACCTCGCCTGATGGTAAGCTGAAGGCAAAGTCTCAGGAAAGAGGTAAGGTCACCATTACAGACACTAAGTAATAATACAATGGTGGCACTCAGCTTAGCTTTCTTACACCCGAAGAGGGCCAGCTCGAAAGTGATAGCGCTGGGTCGGCCAGGGTGCGAGAGATTGCCTGCGGCAACTTCGCCTCCGTCAACCTACGACCCTCAGACGGCATGCGTTTTAGTGGGCTCCTGCGAGGAGAGTACCAGTAAACATTAATTGTCCGCATCAATGTTGATATTTATCTACAAAACTACTAGCTGTATTTTGCAGTTTTTAATTTTGGCTTCGAGTTTTATTGGTGTATGTTCTTGGATGGGTGTTACGGAGAAAACTCATCAGGAGGCGCTGCAGCAAACATCATCATTAACCCATGTGGACTTTAAGTGACGGAGGTATTTAATTATTAATTTATAATTGCAAAAGGGTGATGTTTGGGTTGAACTTCGTCACTTTCTCATTAAAAATCGATTAAGTATTTAGTCGCACCTTGTGAAAGATTTAAGACAACTGTTGCAAAACGTAACGTCGTAATTCCATGCGTTAATATCTACTCATATGACCTTCTGTAATTGCTGTTAAAAATTAATAAAAGCTGTACATTGGATACATTCAAATTTCTATGAAATTTTTAATTGCAGTGGGTGGAACAATTCTTATAGTAACATAATAATAGATAAACTGCAATTACTGTGAGTATGTTGTTTAGCTCTTAAAGTTTTTTTATACCACTTAGGTGGGAAATAAGCATACGGCCAACCTGATGGAAGTTGGTTACTATGGGCAATGGACATGTGTTACAGCAGGAGTTTAAAATCAGACATATACAGCCCTGACGTAGCCTTAGAGCATGGCTTGAGTCAACATTAATGCCCATAAGACGGCAATAGTCTGACCCTCCATTACGTGAAACAGAATTCAATGATTGGTGAAATGTGGGTGTTAATTCTGCTCTGCCTAACCCTGCAGGGATAAAGGCGTGATTATATGTATGTATGTATGTAACACCATGGGCGTCACGCTCGTGCTGCCGTAGTTGCATAATTTTCAACCACAACTGAAGTTATTTAGGGTTTGCCTTCTTTAAACTAGGTATATCCTAGAAAGGAGGCCCCAATGAGTCCCTTTTTTACGTGCGCTTTTAGGGATTATCCCTCCGGAACCGGTGGGAGAGGTTATGTCGGATTCGAACCGAGTAAAACGCACGACACCTGTGGGTCACATGCATATCTCTCGCAATAACTAGTATCATTAGACAATAGTCTTAAAGAAAAGAATCAAACACATACTGTATACTTTATTGTGTAATAGAAGTCTTTACAATGAACATCAACACATGGACAAAAACATAGAAATGTTTCATCAAATGAATGGAATAGAACAACAAACACACTATTAGAGTTATTAAAGATAAATAAAGAATTATAAAGATTATGCATATGATTAAGCAAAATAATAATATACATAACGGCGAAGTATCATCTTACATCTAAGTATAACATATTGTTATCTATGTATCATACTAATTAGTTAAAAAAATATGCTACAAACAAAACTATATTATTCATAATGTACTGAATTACTAACAGTTAGTAACTCGGTCGAAATTTAATCTATCATTGTTCTAATGTGGGTGTTTCTCACGGAAGGTGCGTGCCGTCTCCCGTCACACTTACCCACATTGTGGAGTTACGTAGGGTATGTAGTAAATTTTAGTGTACTTGCATTTGTTATTTGTGGTATTTACAATTGTGTACAACAATGAACCACAAATGCGAAGATAAAACGACTTTTAAACGATGCTGTAAGCCCACTTTTGTTTTACTTACACCTGTGACAGTGTTTTATTGTTTTTCACTGCGATATACAGGGCTTTATAATGTTTGTTCAGCTCTTAGAATATAGATACAGTACCTACACAGTATTTATCTGTACAGTGTAAAGGTGAGTCAATTAAACAAACGTAGATTTATATTATAACATCAGTCATAGGCTCAAAGGGATTTGATCAGTCGTTTTACAGGGTTTTTTGATTGGTTTATATAATTCATAAAGGCAATCTCTCGTCTCGAACTTTTATTCAAGATGATTGCCGATGAACCATTAGACAGTACTATTGATGGTACTGTGGCAAAACTTTGTTTGTTTACAAAAACTCTTCAGTGAGCTCTGGCGTGCCGGAAACACGGTTATTATGGCCGTGGTATTCTGTAGGGCGGAGGTACTTCACCAGTCGGACTGCTCAATTTCTACGGAAGCACCGCCGTGTCCTACCTCCTCGTGAAAATATCAAATGTTATTTAATGAAGCAGTGAGCAGAGTGAGTGCTTTATTACCTGTTCTCTGTGTTGTTTTTAACTTAATCTTTTCATTACTATTGATAGACTTAGACTGGATTTTAAGAGTAAAAAGCTCTTCAACTAAACTTAATATTCACGGTTTATTCAATGAATGAAATTGCGTTACAGTTTAATTTGCTTATACACTTACACAGCTCGGTAATCGTTATTACGTAGCGTATCAAGCTTCAATGTATATAAAAGTATGAAATAGTTTATTTTGAAGAATTCATTGATCAGTAATATTATATAATGTAGACGCCCACATGTCTCTCTCAGTTTTATTAACAGTTTATCAATCGTACAATTGTCTTCCAACTTGTTGCCGCTGGTGCGAGAATTTCACAATCGGTTACCACACAAATACAATTACGATCTCATTGTTTGACTTTGACACAGGGGTAAACGCGTGAATTACCATATTACCCAGTAACCTGTCTATCGCTTTGTAATCAAAGTGCGATAACAGTGGTGTGTCAGCGGTACGATAGTCTTACGTAACGGATACGTAACGTCTCCGCTTTCGCTGCGCTTCTCGACCTCTGACATTACTCCGATGACCGGGTCTTAGATTTTTTTTGCGATCTATTGCTGGAATAGTGTTTATGGTTTATTTCGTATCTAGCCAAATTATATATCTACATTCTGATAACACAGTAACAGTGATTAGTGTTTAGAATGTCAAAATGATAACAATAATACTGATGATTTTGACAGCTGTCAATTTGACGTCAGTTGTCAAAATCTTACGACTGCATTTCTGGTTTTTGTACGTCTAGAAATCTAGTATTTTGAGGCTGTTATGCAGTATTTATTTTGTGTTTGAAAGATATATTGTTATGTTACACAATTCTTATAAGTCTATACAAACACCCAGACTTTCTCATAGCATAACTAACCAGTTTGTATTATGGGTTCTACATCATGTATAAACATACTTAGATATACTTTTTTTTGCAAATATATCCCACACATCCACTATACATACTTAAAAAATGTATCACTGAGCGGGAATCGATGCCACGACCTGTGACATCGGTACGCCACACAGGTCGTCGATATAATAGACACGTTATGAAGTGTAATAGTTACCGTCAATATGTAATATGTATATTAAGAGAGAGAGAGAAACGAGGCCCTTATTTACTGTGTGCAAAATCCCCAGGGGGGTTATGTCGGACTTGACCTGACTAAAACACAAATCTTTGACATATCCCTCACACCCACTCAACCGAAGAAAGAAAGAAACAAGGCCTGGCGCTCAGATAGATTTGATAGATTAGATATTTAGTTTTAGCACCCCGTGCTATCATCAAAATACAACTACTGCGTACGGCACATATTTTGTACAATTTTGTAACGTGACTGGCGTCAAGATATATGTCGGTAAGTATACGTTATGAAGTGTTTAACTCTTGAATTGCGAGACTGCTTTGTTGTGGAAGTTATCTGGCCACTATCTCAAGGGATCTGCGTCCATCGGAGATGAATGAATAGGAAGTTATTTCGAATGCGTAGAACTTCAAAGCAACGTGTATATTATTAACATTAAATGAAAGAGCTTTGTATGAATTCAATATAATAGGAAGTAATTAATTTTTGAGTTATGTCGACAAACTGCGCTAAAATACGTGAAATATTATACAAGATTGGGGTATTTTGGGGCATTTTTACGTATTATTAATAGTGTGGAATTATTTTGAATATTACAATATGTTTAGGTTAGGTAGTAGGTAGTTTAAGTCGAGTATTGAACAGGTTTTACTTCATAAAAACAACATTACAATTCAACAGTTGGGTGGACGATTTTCTAAATCGAATCGAATTTTTACTTTTTTTAATTATATTGAAGGTCAGGCGTTTTACTATGCACGTGACGTGTGACTGTTTTTTTATATCACTTAGGTGGCAAACAAGCACACGGCCTGATGGAAAGTGGTCACCGTGGCCCATGGACGTGTACAAAACCAAGAGAGTCACAATCGCGCTGCCAACTCTACAAGCATTAAGAGTTTCTATGCCGTCAGTGTAAAAGACAAAGCAGGACAAGCTTTTGGTCTTACCACTGACAGCGCAAAAACCCTCCAGTGAGCTCTGGATACCCTACTCACCGCCGTGAACACAACACGAGGTTATTGTGGCCGCGGTATTCTGTAGGGCGGAGGTATTTCCCCAGTCGGTCTGCGCAATTGGACGGAAATATAGTCATGTCCTACCTCTTTTTACTGTCATTTAATTTTAGTAACATTACACATTTCAATTATATAATATACCTATAACATAAAATCACGTGTCACGTGAGAAAATAATTTAATGAGTCGGTTTCATTAATGAGTCACCCATAGCCGAAATCTAGATTTGGCTTTCTATTAAGTTATAGGTAATACAATATGGTCGTCACGTCCACCTTATATTTGTATTACTACAATTAACAGTTAAAGGATAGCTCCGAGGAGAGACAGACCCGAGGAGGGCTAGATCCGAGGACGGACAGATTCAAGATAGATAGAGACAATTCGAGAGGGATAGCCCTGAGTCAGCTGGGAACGAGTGATATGCCTGTTAACTTCACCTCCGGCATCCAAGAATGGCTCAAGTTTATCTCTGAAACAATTCACAAAACTATAAATTTAGCCTCGGATGGCTTGAGTCAACAATAGTGACCGGAAGACGGCAATAGGCTCTCCCCCAATTACGTGGGATCGCATTTAATGATTGGTGAAATGTGGGTGTTAATTCACCTCTGCCTAACGCTCCGGGGATAAAAGCGTGATTATTATATATTGTTATACCTACATACAAACAGATATTGTTTGTATGTAGGTATAATAATATAATAATACATCAATTTATGTATAATGCTTATGTAAAGAACATCTGTAAATTTATTTCTGTTAAGCAACTTTTATCGCACACTGTACATTGTGAGTACTTGTTTATTTAGAACAATGAGTGCCGGCAATCTGCCAAATACTCTCAGTTTCAAGTAATTTATACAAAAACGTTTTGTTTGCGGTTACGGTCAGCATGATACGGCAATAGGACGTAACCAAAGCGTATGTGCCTACTGTATCTACCACTTATGTCTTTCTACTAAACGGACTATTGTTTTGTTTAAACCTCACCACAACGTTGAATAAGTATTACACAGAACTGAAAAGCTTATGCAGCTTTTCAATAGACGATTTGCGGTGATAAAAAGGTTATAGCAATGCGTAGGCGCAATACTGCAAATGAGAATTTCGTCATATTGAAGAATACTAAAGACAATATCTTTTTGTATATGCCGCTAAGTTGATTATTATGCAACTAGCGGTCTAGAGGTCGTTTAGAATCATATGGAATCTAATGGGTCTCGGGCGTGTGAAAATTGAAATTATCTAACCATGATATAGCTTTAAATGTCATATCATTTACATTATTCAATTAAGAGTCACTCAATTAGCCTGTCGGAGTCCTGTGCTGGACATGGTCTCTATTAATGTTGAGAGACTTTGGCCTATATAATTTTTTTTAAAGGATATTAGAATGTGAATTAGAGTGACAATATTGAAAGTTTTGATGTAATTAAAGTAAGCAGAGAAATGGGTTAGGATAGAAGCAGATGGTGGGCTATTACCTCTGCCTACCTCGAAGTAAAAATGCGTGTGTATATTTGTATGTAATACCAAAATGAGAATGATAACACAATGACATTTGTTTGACAGCTGTCATTAATGTTATGACGTCATAAAACGATTTCGAAATAATTTGTCGAAATATATTAGTGATTAATACATGGCTACATCTGTAATTATATAAATATATGCGTATCTATAAGTTTACGAGCTTCCGACGATTGTAATTATATATAATAATAATATATTGCATCACGAGAAACTATGGGAATGCGTTGAGTAATATACTTAAATTATATTATTTAACAGAAGTTTTAAAATTGCTGTTTGGCATTCAAGAGCTTGTAGGTAGATGTTTCAACAATAAGTAGTTTGAAATGCTTGAAATATATAGTTATGTTACGCTCATATAGTGTAGTTAGTAATAATATAATTTGTTTGTTTATTATATATAGATAAGATAAGCATTCAGAACATAATATTGTGGCTGGTACTATTGGTGACACAGAGTAATCTCTTTCAGAAGTGATAAGAAGATAAATATGGGGCTGTTTCTCGTCTAAATTTACTTTTAAATTAGAAATAAACAAATTCTTTGTAAACATATAATGTTTCAACGTGTATTAATTACGACTAGCTTCAATTAGGTCTATATCATGTATTGTGTCCTAGTTATTTGTAATTAAGTTATATTAGTAGCTCCTATTGTTCTAATATGTACAGATTATATTGGCTGTAAATTTGTCTAAGATGAAGGTTAATTCTTTGTCTGTATTGTGATCCAGCGGTTTAAGAAACGAAAACCCGACTACTGGAAAATCACGCTCCAAAAAGTGTTAAATATTTTTTGACACGGTACTTTATGACCGCTAGAGGGCGCCACAATAGATTCAGTGACTCATTATTATAGTCTATAACCAGCGGACGACTAAGACGCTTCTAACGGAATCTCATTTGTCCAGTTCTAACAAGTGGCTAAGGAGGTACGAGGGAACAGATGAAGCTACATATATACACACATAGCCGAACCCTTCTCTCAAATCAAAATCAAAACTTTTGTTTCAATTCATTAAATTTGGCACTTATAAATGGCGACATCATTTTCACGTATAAATTATTTTATATTTATACATAATATTAACGTGATATATTATTATGGCAAAGTGGTGACCACACCAGTACAACCTGAACGACACGTAACGCAATCTAAAGGTAAGTGAGAATATACGATTTGTGTTATAAGTTACATAATTTTGGAGGTATCTTAGTAATATAATTAGATGTTTACATACTATATCTTATTCAAAACGATTTAAAAGTATATAATTAGTATGAAACTACTGCATATTATATATTATATATATATATATAAATATATAATTAGTACTGCAGCAGGAATTAGTTGAAATTTTACACTGATCAAGCTCAAAAATTTTACAAAGAATCAATTTCATTTATTCAGTTTAGGCACATAAAGAGCACATATGAACGTCAAAATTTTACAATTAGATATGTATGTCAAGAAATAATATAAAAATATTAAACAATGTAAAAATAAACTATTGGAAAATTATTCTTTCGCTGGTTCGGTAGATTAGTTCTACTGAGAAGATACCAGCAAGACAACATACGGAAATTTATCCTAAGAATGCATTCTGATGGGGTTTTTTTATACTACTTTGGTGGCAGACAAGCACACAGCCCACCAGATGGAAAGTGGTTACCGTGGGCTATGGTCGTGTGCAACACGAAGGGAATCACCCTCGTGCTGACGACCATTTATGAACAAAGAGTTTCTATGCCGTCAGTGCAGGAGACAAAGCAAGTGGTTATCCCACTGGCAGCATATAAACTCTCCAGTGAGCTCTGGCTACTTTACTTACCGCCGGAAACTTAATACGAGGTTATTATGGCTGCAGTATTCTGTAGGGCGGAAGTACTTCCGCAGTCGGACTGCTCAACTGAGACGGGAAGACGGCCAATGAAGTTGCAAGTAATTTAGTATAATAAGTGCGGGGTAGGCAGAGACAACAGCCCGTTATCTAATGCTATTATAACACACTTTACAAGATTCCTCTCTACTGCCATTAAATCTATAATGTAAGCTTGTCAGCAATGAGTGCTTTTGACCTGCCCTTTTTTCAAAGCATCATGAATGTAGTTAGTGTATGTATGCCCACTTATTTATTATGTATAAAATATGTACAAAAAGAGGAGCTTGTTATGTACCACAAGTAATCGAAGGTAAGTTATCTAATCATATAACTTTCGTAACGTACAGTTACTGACGTATATCTTGACCCCAAGTCAGAGAAACGAGACTCTTGAGCGCGTGAATTCAATCAATCAATTAGCCTATTGCCTTCCTTTGCTGGACATAGGCCTCTTTTTTATACAACTTAAGTGGCAGACAAGCACACGGCCCACCTGATGGAAAGTGGTTACCGTGACCTATAAACGTGTGTAACACCAGTGGAGTCACATTCGTGCTGCCGACCCTGTATGAACAGAATATTTCTGTGCCCTAAGTGTAGAACACAAAACCAGGACAAGCCTTTGACCTTCCCACTGACAGCACAAAAACTCTCCAGTGAGCTCTGGCTACCCTACTCACCACCGGGAACACATCACGAGGTTATTATAGCCGTGGTATTCTGTAGTTGATTATCGTCAAGCTATATGACGGTACTTGTAGGTATAAAAAGAACCTCTAGGGGTCAAACAAAGTCACTGTACTATATAAACATGTCATATTTGAGCTTGTTGAGGTGAGATAGTGGTCAACTAGTCTATTACAACATAAAAATAACAGACAAACAAAACATAAGTAGTTTCAAAATTTCGAGTTACAATGTACAGTCAGCGTCAGAATGATGTTGACTATAACGATTAGACTTATTTTGACATTTGTAGGTGTAACTGCCAACTGACCTGCTCCATCCCGAAAAAAAGCCTGCGTAATAGTATCAAGACAAGTGTACCGGCTAGCAGATGATGTTTGCTTGGGCCTCGAAAATATTAGTGACTCTGAATTACACCTTGGTAACTAATCTAATTATCTAAAAAATCCTTTATCCCCGGAGGGATAGGGTGAATTATCATCCACGTTTCACTTATCATTGTATTCGGTCCCACGTAATGGGGGTGGGCCTATTGCCGAATTTCGTGCTCTATTATTAGATATTTATTTTAATTAAAAACGATTGCAGTGGACTCATCACTAAAATATATGTAATATCGAGAATGTAGGTGGAGTTCGATTTGAATCTATGAATGATTTCGTTAAAAAAAATTACGGGTTTATAATTGCGCTAACGGCCTTACGGCACTATATTTGTCTGTATTTATTTACATTCATACACATGGATATGTAATTATGTAAGTACGTAAATATGTAAATGAAATAACACAAGTCATTGACTCTTAAAACAAACATTTACATTTAATTCAATATTTTTTAAATAAGCTATATTCCAAAATCATTATTTATCTTTTAGCTTTGATGTTTTTATATTTGAATGAAATTTTAAAACATTTAGTATGCTAACTATTGAAATTAATTTACCCGCCTAGACAGTTTTTTAAAAATCTTAATCTATATTTTTATATTGTGTAATTGCTTATGTTTATGCTATTGATTATTTGTTTTAGAATGTAAATCTTGTGTTCAAATTGTTAAAAAGATTATTACATACGTTGAAGTCTCGTGTCGATGGTATATCAAATTTTATGTCCAAATTGTTTATTATCGAAGCATCATTATCTTAAATGCTTATAAATAAACAGATGTAGCGAAAACCATTTGACATTTTAATATTATTACGGTTGCTTGTATATCGTGAGAGATGTGTGTGTGCAATAGGACCAGTACACACCTTAGCTATAAATTAGTGAGTCATTAAGTTTACTTTATGTAGTTCTTCTATTGGGCTTTACTGAGTAGGTACATTAACAGGAACATTAACATTTAAACATTATCTTTCTTAAAATAAATGAATTGGAGGAGGTAGGATACGGCGTCCGAGGAGGTAGGAAACGGTGGTATTTCCGCCCAATTGAGCAGTCCGACTGGGGAACTACCTCCGCCCTACAGAATACTGCGGTTATAATAACTTCGTGTTGTGTTCCCGGCGGTGAGTAGGGTAGCCAGAGCTCACTGGAGAGTTTTTGTGCTGTCAGTGGGATGACCAAAGGCTTGTCCAGCTTTGTCATCTACACTGACGGCATAAAATCTCTGTTCTTACAGGGTCGGCAGGATGGATATGACTCCACTGGTATTACACACGTTCATAGGTCATGGTAACCACTTTTAATCAGGTGGTGTAATATGGTATAAGAAAAATAAAAATAATCTAGTTCTAATATAGTTCGCTGAGTTTCTTGCTGGTATCTTCTCAGTAGAACTAACCTACCGAACCAGCGAAAGAATCATTTTCCAATGGTTTATTTGTACATTATTTAATATTATTTCTTGACATACTCAATTGTAAAATTTTGACTTTCATATCGACGGTTGAAAAGCAAAAAGGTACAAGCGACATCGACATTTCATACAAAAAAAGGTCTTAAAGCACATGAAACACTATTTACAACATGGTGTTATTTGCGTATCAACTGTTCTTGTCGCTTACGTCCTTTAGCCTTTCAACCGTCGATATGTGCTCTTTGTGTGCCTAAACTGAATAAATGAAATTGATTCTTTGATTCTATATTCTTCATCTTAGAGTTAATCCCATTAGCATCCGAAGCTTTCACATCGGTGTCTGGGGTCCCTTTACCAGTCTAACTGCGGATTTGGCTAAACTTCGATATTTTCCGTTTAGCGACTGCCACCTGACCTCCACAACCCAAAGGCGATATCGAAACATTGCAGCAAGACCAGTTGTTGGACTTTTTAGGGCTCCAAGTATCTGTAACGACTGCCATAGATGTTCGTATGGCAACCGGGACTGACGACTTAACGTGCTCTCCGAGGCACGACCAGACCAATGCAAATACCTATATTCATGCATATAAATATTTGCATTGAGTGAGTATCGAATTCGTATAAAACTATATATGGTAAATATTTCGAAAACTATAATAGTAATATGAGAAAATTCATTTTGAAACCGCGTGGTTCCCAGCAGAGTAAAATTTGGACCAGCCTATTTCTTCACATGTGGTGTCGTACAAGGCGACTAAGGAATAGGGCTGTTTAACATCAGACAGATATATACAGCCCAGACTCAACCTCAGACGCATCACTCGAGTCAACAATAGTGCCCGAAATACGGTAATAGACTCACCGCCTGTTACGTGGGACTGAATAAAATTATTGATGAAATGTGAGTGTTAATTCACCTCTGCTTAACCTTCTGGGGATAAAGGCGTGATTATTTGTATGTATTTTGAAACCATACTAATTTATTTTTACCTAATTTTTTTTTTTTTTTATATAGGACACGTCAATTGGACTTCGCCTTGCCTGATGGTAAGCTGAAGGCAAAGTCCCAGAAAAGAGGGTCACCATTACTTACACATACCGTGTGACAATGGTGACACTCAGCTTGACGGCCTCATCATCCTTACTATTTGAGTAATTTTAATGTCACAGCACTCGTTTGCTAAAAGATCATTTTTTTATACAGGATATTAAAACCGAATCGATAAACTTAGGAAAAAATTGAATTAGTCCAGGCCGGATTCGAACTCGCAATCTTTCCCTTACAGGGGAATGCACTGAGCACTGAGCCACAACACCTTGCCTGAAATCATCTAAATCTTCCTAAATAAATCCGTCTAACGGCCACTTATGTATGCGTTGCGAAGTATGTGTGGCTTGACCTTAAAAGATTAGAAGAGAGTGAGAAATATCGTGATAAGAGAACGATGTGGAGTGATAGAAGATGTAGTGATGAGAATTGAGAGAGGAATGTTGAGATGGTTTGGTCATGTTGAGAGAATGAATCAAAGAAGACTAACGAAACAAGTATATGAGAGGAGTGTGGATGGTACCGTCGGAAGGGGAACACCTAGGCGCACATACCTGGACCAAATCGGGGAAGTTTTAGAAAAGGGGCCGGTCTGGAGTAATCTAAACCGACGGGCATGCATGAGGAATGTAGTGAGAGTGAATGAAGCGATAGTAGTATGTCAGGATCGTAGCAAATGGAGATCCGTGATCTCGGCCTACCCTTATGGGAAATAGGCGTGATTTTATGTATGTATGTATGTAACGGCGACTTCCAATTTTTTCCTATCTTAAACGATTTGAATAGTTGACGTAAAAGTATGCAGTTTTGCATAAAATTACATTCATTAGAACCCAAATTTCTAATATTCCCTTTAACCCCTTCAGCTAAACGAAATTACTTGTGTTAGGAGTGGGTTCACGTCGGTAGTGTAGTGTCCAGGATTCGAACCCAGGACCTTTCGATCGTAAGACTCTTTAACCACTAATCTACCGACGCTGATATATGGAGAAGAGGCAATCGTCACTGTTATCGTATTTTCGTTAAACACTACTATGTTCACGTTTTCACGCTTCCATTCATCTAATGTAAAGTAAGAGTGCGGCAGCGGGAGCGACGACGGATCGCAAGCCAAGCTGCCCGCGTACGAAGGCAACTCGGGCGTCGGAGGTCAATGAACGACCTCCGCCCCCCATGAACGCCGGCCTGGGGGCGACAGGTGGAGCCGCCTGTCACCCTAGCAGAAGCAGGCCGCGGCGGCGCGGCGGTGCGCCTGGCGCGCCTCCCCATTTACCGGGAACGAGTTGGGGACTCTGTAGTCCCCACACACCCGAGAAGAGGGCCAGATCGTGAGAGATGGCCCTGGGTCGGCCGGCGTGCGAGGGATATGCCTGTCAACCTCACCTTCGGCAACCAAAGCGACTCACAGGCAGCGTGCGTTTTAGTCGGTTCGAGTCCGACATAACCTATCCCATCGGCTCCGGTGGGGAGGTATCCGTGGGGATTTTGCGCACGTAAAAAAAAATGTAAAGTAAGAGTAAGCCCTCTTTTGTTAGAACAACTAACGTTATGTAGTAGCAGTCTTAACAAATCACATTAGAATTTTTAAACAGCACGACAAATGAGGCAGTGTGCTGTCATCATTATGTCTGTTGCCTCAAGCTCCTGCGCGCCAATACATTGTAAGGCCCATTGTTAGAACTAACTATAGTGTAGTATATAGTTCCACATTACCGGCCACTATTGACAGAATAGGCTGCTATTATGCTCGTATGAACTGGGGTTAATTTCTCTCCTTTTACGAACTTCTGTCGCGTATATTATTAGAATGAAATATAGAACCAAATATAGATAGATGCCGTGTGGTTCCCGGCAGAGTGGAATGAGGGCCACCCCATCTCTCCCATGCGGTGTCGTACAAGGCGACTAAAGGATAGGGCTGTTTAACATCAGACAGATATATACAGCCCAGACTCAGCCTCAGATGCATGGCTCGAGTCAACAATAGTGCCCAGAATAAGGCAATAAGCTCACCCCCTATTAAGTGGGACCGAATACAATTATTGGTGAAATGTGGGTGTTAATTCACCTCTGCCTAACCCTCCGGGGATGGAGGCGTGATTATATGTGTGTATGTATGTCAAATATTGAACAGAAAGGAATATATGAAAAAGAGAGAATGAATTTTGGTTATTATTACTTTGTGTGTTAATTTCCAAATATAATCTAAAAATAAAAGAGAAAGAGAGAGAGAGAGAGAGAGAGAGAAAGAGAGAGAAAGGAAGAAATATCTTTTTTATTCTACATATAATTACGTAGATAAAATATACCATTAAAATACCCACAATATTTAGGTCCGTGGTATTTTTTATATCTTTTATAAGTAACTAACTGCTCCGCATACGCGTAATTATGAACCGGTTTTCTGTACACAAATGAAACTTTTTGGTGATATATCCTTATTTTTATCACATATCATTAAAAATATAGTGTTTCTTATACATAGATGTTAATAATTGTTGCTCTAATAGTACATTTAAAATATGTTTTGATAGGCATTAATTCCACTCTATAAAAATCTGCGTAATGTTCTGTAATTGTTACGTTATTAATATTTACATAAACGATTTATGTTTTCGACAAACTTTGTAGCAAATATGCTAATAAACTCATTAAATATAGATATTTTTTGTTAAATGTTTAAATAATATTTTTTTTTGTATTGCAATCTGTCTTGGAAACATTCAACAATATTTAAGTGGTGATGGATGATCTGTGAGATACAGGTCCAGTGACATGCCATCTTAAATGTTTTTTTAAAATAATATAAACATAAACATAAACTCACGCCTATATCCCTGAAGGGGTAGGCAGAGGTGCTAGCACCCACATTTCGCCAGTTTATGTTTTAGGTCTCAATGTAATAGGTGGCGAGCCTATTGCCATTAACTTAAATACTATAATATCTAAATAAATCTGACCAATAACGATGACGATATTTATAACTAGCGGATTTATCAGCAAAAGATTCCTAGTGTTCCTACAGGAACGGCAGTACGGGTATAACTGCCCTGGTGTTGCATACATCCTTAGGCTACGGTGACCACTTTTCATCAGGCATCAAAAGCACACATGTACATACAGTCCACCACCAAAAAGCAGTACCGAACCCGGTTTCAGGTAATTCTTCTTTTCATATTCTGTTTGTAAATAGAACAAAAAAATGCCTGCTGAGTTTCTTGACGGAGTCTTCTCAGGTCGGGGCCGCATTTCAAACCATTGGTGGTGTATTTGCTAACCTAGTTTCCATATTTCCTTTGTTATTAACGTTATGTAAGTGCCAATTTAATGGTCCATGACTTGAAATTAAATATTTTAGAAAAAAAAAAATTAACCCTATAATCCTATATCTCATCTGTATTATGCAATTTGTTAGTTATATTTATTACATGTATTACATGATTCTCAACACAACCAGTTATAAAACTAAACTAATGATGTGTCTTCAAGACACCGCTACTGTCCGACAGACTCAAGACGCGGCCTATTGTTGCGTACCTCCAGGCATATCTAAGATCTGTGGCGCTTAATGAAGTCTGCTATACGCTCAGTTGAGTAAGTGCAAAATACAGGTCACTAGTGCCATCAGATTTAGAGATTCAAAGACGTACTTGGCCTGTTTGAAGTCTATCTATAAGACAAAATAAATTTGAAATGTCTGTTTGTAACTTTAAAACACTTTTTATGAATGTATACATGATACTAACAAAATTTAATATTTTAACATTAAAATAGCCTGAGATGTATGGCTCGATTCAACAATAGCGCCCGAAATATGGCAATAGGCTCACGCCCTATTACGTGGGACCAAATACAATTACTGGTGAAAGTTAATTCACCTCTGTCTAACCCTCTAGGGATATAAGGCGTGATTATATGTATGTATGTAAAATTCTTAGTCTGTTTATCTTTCTCTCGGTTTGTCTGAAGTGACTAAGCTAATTGTGGTGAAATTTAACTATAGATAGCTACGTAACGACTTGGGTTATGTATGTTAAATTAAAGATTTTAAACAATTTGGTTTTAGACAATTCTTATCTGTTTATTCGCCATGGATGTGAAAACTATAAAACTAATTTTGAAACGTTTTTATTTTTAGAAATGACTTGGTCACATTTAAAAATATGACCAAAAGTCACACATACAGGCAGACTGAGCTGCGGGCGGGTATTGGGCACTAACTCCATTTTCCGGTGGGAGACGTTATGCCGGACTCGAACCGACTAAAACACACGGCGCCTATGGGTCGTTATTGGTTGCCAAAGGTGAGGTTGACAAGCATATCCCTCGCACACAAGGCATATTCCTCGCACGTTACTAACTCCTAAACAGAAAGGTCGTCTATCACCATCCAAGATGTACTGTGACTACTTACAGAAGTGTTACAATACCTTGTTAGAACTTTACCTCATTTGGTAGAAAACTTTAACCTTGGTTGTCCTAATCTATTGCCGAAACAATATAAAAATCGTATCTTAATTAGCCTGTTTAATTAGTTATCTATATAATAAGAGGTTTCAACACCTCTCATGTTCTCAAGTTTATTGATATTAATCATCGCATTCAGGCCATATTAGTTACCATTAAAAGCATGATTTTAAAACTTACAAAAACTTATAAAAACTACAATTTCAAAGAGTAATTTGAAAACGATATAAATCTTAGTGTTTCTGAAATTTTTATTACTTCACGAAAACGTAAGTCGGTTTTTTGTTACAGATACATTTTTTACATTAATTTTTTATACCACTTAGGTAACAGACAAGCACACGGCCCACCTGATGGAAAGTGGTTACCGTGTGCAAAATCAAGGAAGTCACACTCGCGCTAACCTGTAAACACAGAGAGTTTCTGTGCCGTCAGTGTAAGAGGCAAAGCAGAATAAGCTTTTGGTCTTCCCACTGATAGCACAAAAACTCTCCAGTGAATTGAAATTATACGTTTTAAAAGAAATCAATCATCAGGCCCACTAGACCAGTATTGAAGAATATGACAGTCGTCAACGTATGTCATATTTGTCCTAGCCCGTACATTCGTCATTCTATTGTACAATACGCCGGCCAATGTATTGTCACTTGTCTAAAAGGGCAGATCTAATATTATTACGTAATATGTAATTAAGGAATGTCAACTATTTTAAGTGCCCGGAATACGGCAATAGGCTCACCCCCTATTACGTGGGACCAAATAAAATTATTAGTGAAATGTGGATGTTAATTCACCTCTGCTTAACCCTCCGGGGATAAAGGCGTGATTATATGTAGGTATGTATGTAACTATTTTAACCGCACATATATTTTAAAACAAAAGGATCATGTTACATTATGACATTATTACTATTTTATTTTTTGTTTATCTTTTTGTGTAGCTATTATAAAAGACAAGTTCAAATAATAATATGTAATAAATAAATAATTATTAAGTAATGTAGAATTAATTATTAAAATTAAAATTATACGAAGATATAAAGTGTAAAATAATTCTCGTATAAATAGAAACTCTTGCGCATCTTCAACCGGTCCTACATGGGGATTTGACCTTCACAGCTTTCCACCAGAAAGCCTTCTAAACTAGCTGAGAAACCTTGACGAGTTGATTTTGTTATTTCCATAGATAATCAACATATTATGATATGATATACATATTAAAAGTTCTCGAAACATTTGCCGAACTAACATTTTCTTGTATTGGGTAAAGTCAAAAGGTCCTGTGACGTAGGAATATAGATGAATTTATACAACCAGGACAAGAGCCAGACATTACGTGTTAAAATGTTCGTGATCCTCACCAGGGTGTAGAGGATGTCTACACCCTGGTGAGGATCACGAACGAATTTCATAAAACTTCACCACTAAGGGGGTAAAACGGGTCCACACGTATGTAATGGCGGACATATCCGTCCCTATCTTTGACAATAAACAGTATAGACACAGACTGCTAACAAAAGTACGCCGCGTAGAAGTGCCGTCTATAGAGTTTGTATATAGTCCGAGGTCTTTATATTGTGTCATATAATTATTAAATGGTATAACTGATTTTGCTAAATTGTATACTTTGTTTGCTATTACGTATTTAATACATACTGGGTATTTATTACTTTCAAAAAGTATCGGTAATAGCTTCTAACTTCTAAACGGGAATGAACGCGATAATGGCATAGTGCATACGAGCATACATTTTATACATCTATACATTTTTTAACTCACTTCAATTTACTTTTATATCTAATAACACTATTGACATTGTTATTGATTTTGCTAAAAGATTTTTTATTTTTTGGTTTTTGAATATCACATGACTTGGAATTGATTATTGTATTGTTATTTTATTATTTTATTGATCAATTTTAACTTGACATTAGTAACGGTTGACATTTTACATTTTTATTGATTTGCATGTATTTATTATTATCGAAATGTATTTATACTGTTATAATTTCTATACGAATTATGTTTGTTGAGAAATAAAATGAATTGAAAATTTAATTGAATTGAATTGAATTGAATTGAATTGAATTGAATTGAATACGTCACCAAGTGCCACCCAAAAACAAAAAAATATTATTGAATATTCATAGGCAACTGAAAGAGAAAACCCTTCCGAGAACAGTCTCAATTTATAATTAATTGCCAAGATAGAGCAGGAAGTTTAAAATTAAAACCATTTATAGTTTTAAATCACCTTTTGTTATATGTATATTATTATTATGTTTTTATTTGTTACGCGATCGGCGTCATCAGCATTTACACTACACTAAATTACACTCTTTTCACATTTTTTCAACTGGCAACAATACTCAAAAAGCCACATCCTTTTTAGGTGCCTATTCAGGTCCGCTTACCTTGCTAGGGACCAAGTATACCTGAATTATTCTGAAACCGACAGTGCCTATCCCTTTTGATTCGTGATTTTAAAATCAATTATAATAACCCCCTATTTCCAAATTTTTATAAGTAATATTCTTGTAGTTAGTACTGATGTCACTTCAACCAGAGTGCCTCCAGCTCCCTCCAATGATGTCTGTTACGATATTTTTATTTATTTAAGTACGACTTTTTTGTACCACTCAGGTGGCAGACAAGGCCTATGGACGTGTGCGTGTGGTATATTAAATAAATTATAATAACAAGCGGTTCGGTGACTCTTTCCTTTGTCGCACCATTAAGGCCTGGAATTCATTACCAGCTCACGTGTTCTTCTTATAGTTCCGGGTCCTTTAAGCGGGGTGTGAAAAAGCATACGATGAGGCCGTCAAGCCGAGTGTCACCATTGTCCCATGGTGTATGTGAGTAATGGTGACCCTCTTTGCTGAGACTTTGCCTTCAGCTTAACATCGGGCAAGGTGAAGTCTAATTGACGTGTCCTATATATAAAAAAAACACCCATAAGCCCCTTATAGGTTTTTAACTTTACTTCTCATTAATTCCGGATTCCAAACTAGTTTAATTTTTCCTGATGCTTTCCAGAGTACCATTATTGGACTCGTGTTCGTGGTTCATTACTATCGATCTTAGTATTCAAGAGTTACAGCAATGAGTGTATGGGAGGTGTTAGGTGTCTCATAACCTGTCACCATCTCGTCATGGCCGTATTGATTTCCATAAAGAATACATATTACACCATTATAAAAAAAGCCATATCCGGCCGTATAAAATGTAAATGCCATAACAAATACCTAAAGCCTACACCATAAAGATATGTTAATGTATATAATTAAATTATTTGAGTAATAAAAGCTGGTAATTGGTAGAATTTTTAATTGACATATTGACATCTATCATGGTGCTCGCAATGGCGCCTATATATCATAGATCAACTACAAAAAACATGATAAATATCCCGTTGATATAATTATCTGTGTGGTGAGTGAGAAAGAATACAAGTATCACTACCTCATCTCATCTGACGGGTGTCGTAAGAGGTGACTAACGGAAGAATACGCAGACGATATCACTGCGAGAGAAGGAAACCTCTAAATAAAACCCTGTACCACCATGTCTGGTCAGTGTGAAAACAGTACGCCAAAGCCTCCTGACCTTTTGGAGAGGCCTATGTCCAGCAGTGAACTGAGATAGGCTAATTGATTAATTAATCCCATTAATTTCAAATTCAAATAGCCTTTATTTCGGATAATAAATTAATTTCTTTACAAATTTTCTTGACCACACTATTATACTAATAGCTCTTCAATATTATTGACATTCACTTTACATGCATTATTTTGGAATCAATTACTAACAATACAATAATAAATAGTAGTTAAATTAATATTAATTAATAATAATAATTCTATTCCTTGACATCGGTAACATTATCCGCTTGCCCTTTGGCATAGGCCTCCCCTAAGGCTTTCCAAGAGTTTCTGTTCCTGGCTTGTTTTTGCCAACATGGCAGCTACTTTTTTTTTTCCAATCCCATTAATTTACAGAATAGTAAATAGAAGTATTATTGGAGGCTGCCGTGTTCCCGTAGTTCCCGGTAGAGTTGAATAGGGCCATATAATTTTTTCTCGTAGGTTTCGTAGAAGACGACTGAGGGATAGGGTTATTCTTCACCTGACAGTAAACATACAGTATACGACAAAGTCATTTAAGATACAGAAAAAAAATAATCGGTTCAGGTGGTATTCGAACACGTGATCTTTCCCTTATAGCGGTAGGCTCTGACCACTAAGCCACAGAACCTTCGCCTGAAACCATCCAAATTCTTCTATACATATATCCGTCTTACGGCGACGGTATATTTATTGCAAAGTGCCCGCATAACTTAGGCTCGTCTCCTGTTACGTGATACCAAATTATATACATAGGACAACACGTGCAGGCCTTAGATGTCACCCTCACACTGTGCAGAATATTCGAGCAAGAACCAAGCGGTTCGGAGACTCTTTTCTTTGCCGCACCACCAAGACCTGGAATTCATTACCAGCACACGTGTTTCCTTCTTCCTAAAAAGCATCTGATGAGGCCGCCAAGCTGAGTGCCACCATTAGTGTCTGTAATGGTGACCCTCTTTCCTGAGACTTTGCCTTTAGCTTACCATCAGGCAAGGTGAGGTCAAATTGGCGTGTCCTATATAAAAAAATATAAAAAAATTGGATGTTAAAACAGCTCTTCATACCCCTTTGCGGATTTGCAGGCGCGATTATAGAATAGAATAGAATAGATCTTTATTTGTGATAAGGATGTTACAAATTATGTCTTATGACAAGGTACATCATATTCTGCCTAAATTGGACATGCAATTTTTCCTTATTATATAAAACACTTTGGCGTACAAAATGATACGAAGTCAAAAGGAAGCTTATACATTTTATACCACCTAATCACAATTTTATCTATACTCTTCACGTGTTATGGATAAAATCTCTGTAACGGTATAAAAATTTTGGTAATTAAAACTTGATTTTAATATTCGAAGTGTTATTGGAGGTTCTTCGTCATTATGTACAAGTCAAGCTTACTGTGTCAGTTTCGTTGTTCCCACGTGTAGCCGAGATAGCTCAATAGGTTTATATAAATTACTTGCGAGAAGGTTATTTGTATCTCACGTGCGGATAGCCTTAGTATGAAATAATAATATACAATTAACACAGGTTTGTGCAGTTCTGTTTATGTTTTTGGGTTTTCTTGTGGAACATTGTGGGCACAGATTTTAATATTCAGTATGATTTAGTGAGATTTTGTTTACGTTTATTATGTGTGTTGTCTCAGTTGCACTTTTCCGGCAGATACTGGTTTCCCTTTCGTTTTACTTGTACTTTTAGTCTGATTTGTGTGTTGTAGCGTGGATTCTTCGACAATTCAGTTAGAGGCATTGGATTCAATTCCAGCTTGATGCAAATATCTATATCTACGACTATATTTCCCTTGGCTATAGAGTATAATTTGGACTACATCTTCTCTACCCAAGCGGTGTTGTACAAGGCGACTAAGAGATAGGGCTGTTTATCATCAGACAGATATATACAGCCCAGACTCAGCCTCAGATGCATGGTTTGAATCAACAATAATGCCCGGAAGACGGCAATAGGCACACGCCCTATTATGCAGGACCGAATTCAATGATTGGTGTAATGTTGGTGTAAATTCACCTCTGCCTAACGCTCGGTGTTTATAGGTGTGATTATAATGTTTGTGTGTAATTCAATATAATTGGTAAAGACTTGGTTCAAAAGGGGTTAATTAAAAAGTGTTTTATTCTTCTTTATAAAACTGTAAAGTTTTTTTTTTTTTCAAAATTCTACTACTATATTAACAATACTTCTTTCTTGTGCATTTGGATTGAGTGATAGATAATTCACATGGTAATGATTTATGAGGATTTTGAAAAGTGTATGACATATCAAGTATAGTTAAAGAGTATGTCTCAATGCAGTTGACCTATTAACTCCTCTTTCATAGAAAATATAATTAATTATTCCAACTGTCATTAATGGTAAAAGTGAAGAGAATTCTCAGAACAAGATGCTTTACTTCAAGGACTAAAATATTTCAATATATAAGATGGTTATCGTCTTCGTTTTGATATTTAAAGAAATTATAAAAAAAAATCTTAATGTGACTGTTTAAAATCAAACAGATAAACAGCCCAGACTCAGCTTTAGATAAATGGCTCGAGTCAACAATAGTGCCCGGAATACGGCAATAAGCTCACCCTATATTACATGGGACCGAATACATGATTGGTGAAATGTGGATGTTAATTCACCTCTGCCTAACTATTCGGGGATAAAGACGTAATTATATGTATATATGTACTAATAACAAAAAATCCTAGTATTGTCATAAACTACAAATTAGTACTATAAATTAGTTGAGTTAAGAGTTAATTAATTTGGACAGTGTGGTAGCCAATCATAACTAGGTTTATAAAATGATAACTATAAGTATAAATATGGTATAGAAAAGTACCTCATAGTTTAAACGTGAGAAGTTTGGTATAAATAAATAAATAAATAAATAAATAAATATTCCACAACATTCTACACAACGCTATCTAGACCCATGGTAAGCATAGCTTAACTAGCTTGTGTTATGGGATCTAGAATGCGGATAAACATACTTAGATACTTTTTTTTTGTAAATACATACATATTATACATATAAACATGTATGTATAACATGTATGATTCAATTATTTACCATAGAAGGAACTACATTTTTTATTAGTAAATAATACGCGGTAGTCCAGTGGTATGGGTAATGGACTGCTGAGACGAGGTCTCGGGTTTGATTCCAGGTTTTACCATGGCACACACCAATTACTTTTCGATGCTTTTCGAAGTTATGTGTGTATTTATCGCAGGTTTATAAGTGCCCGGTTAATGGCAATAGGCTCGCTCCCTATTACATTGGGACCTAAACATAAACTGGCGAAATGTGGGTGCTAGCCCCTTTGCCTACCCCTACGGGGATATAGGCGTGAGTTTATGTTATGATGTTAAATAATACTAGTGACCAAAAAATAGTAGATTTCCTTCTAACTCCTCCTGCTAAGCTTAGTTATTTGTATTAGGACGGTAGCGTAATGACCGAGCTCAAACGCACTACCTCTGTATCACAAGTCCTATTTCTGATCCATCAATGTATGGGCTGCGAGGGATACGCCTAGGTTCACCTTCGGCAACCAACAATAACCCACAGGCTACGTGCATTTTAGTCGGTTCGAGTCCGACACAACCTCTCCCTCTCCTCTCCGATGGGAAGGTATCGTGAGAATTTTTGCACGTATAAAAATATGTGTAGTTTACTAGGAACGTATGTGTTACAGTTACCGCGCTAGCCTAGTGGTATGGGTAATGGACTGCTGAGACGAGGTCTCGGGTTCGATGCCAGGTTTTACCATGGCACACATCAATGAATTTTCGAAGTTATGTGTGTATTTATCGCAGGTTTATAAGTGCCCGATTAATGGCAATAGGCTTGCCACATATTACATTGGGACCTAAACATAAACTGGCGAAATGTGGGTGCTAGCACCTCTACCTACCCTTTCGGGGATATAAGCGTGAGTTTATGTTTATGTATGTGTTACAACCATGTTCACTTCACTATTGCAAACCCGAATAAAGGGCTCTCTGTCTGATAAACATACAAATATATTATGTCGTTAAACAAATATGTTCATACACATACAATAAATTATACTGTAATGACATTACAGTGACCACTATATTTGAAATTAAATAACTCTAATTTGCTTTTGATTTGTATTACACGAATACAATATTTATTGACAATTTGTCATAATCTTTAATACTGTGTACAATGTGTACATTTACAATAATGTGTACGTGTACATTAATGTGCAATATTCATCATGCGATGTATCGACGACGGTTCGACATCTCTATTAAAGGTCATGTGCGTATGCGCATAACACAATGCAAGGGATTTATTCGCGTACACGATAAAAACCTATTAAAGTGAGATTCTTTTGGTATTTAATTGCTGATTGTCGGTGCAATACAACGATAAAATATTTTGATCGTTCGGCAATTATTATGTTGTAGGTACTATTGTAATATTTATGTAATACACTTGATAAAGTTGTACACTTTTTAATTAAAAGTATACTATTATTTCTGGTTTAACTTGTAGTGGTTAAAAATGTATAGAAGAATTTTCGCTTTGAAAAATTTCAAAGGTGGTTTAGTGGTCAGAACGTTCCCCCTGTAGGGGAAATCCCGTTTAAACCGATTTTTTTTTATTTTGACTTTCGTCGTGAACCCATTAACACTTTAGCTTACCTGGAGGGCTTAGAAGGAGTATTAGTAATTTCGGTTACTAATATTATGTTTTTTTTTGTATTAGTCAATTAGTCAGTTGATAAGTATATTGATTAGTTTATGAGTTGATTAGTCTATTGTTGTCCACTACTGGACATAAGATTCTTCCAATATGCCATTACATCAGATCGTCTTCTTTCCGAGTCCTAACTTTTGGAGCTAGCTTCATACTCTAGGCCGTCAAGCTGAGTGCCATCATTGTAATATGGTATATCTATAATGGTGACCCTCTTTCCTGAGACTTTACCATTCAACTTACTATCAGGCGAAGTGAATTCCAATTGACGTCTCCTATACATAAAAAAATACATTTTTATTTACCTACCTACCAAATTTTTTAATGTTTTATTTATTTTTGAGATAATATTAGTGTTCCTTTAAGTTACCATCGTTGATATTTTGTTCTCTCGTGAACTCAAAATACATGATAATTACGTTTTAATTTACATAATTTTCAAAATTTTAAAATTGATAAATTTATAACTGGTTATCCGTATTTTATTCTGTACTATTTCGATTATTATCTAGTACATATTTGCAGGTTGAAGATGAGTTTTGTCGAATGCCGGTGCGCAATAGCTCGTTGATGTCTTTTTAATAGTCGCACATGATTCTATACACAAAAATAGCACCCGCATGTTTGTGTTTGTAAGTCGCGAAAAGTAGAAAATAGGTTGATTTTAAAGGGATGGGTCTGGGTCTATTTGACATCAGACAGATATATACTGCCCAGACTCAGCCTCAGATGCATGGCTCGAGTCAACAATAGTGCCCGGATGACGGCAACAGGCTCACCTCCTATTACGTGGGACCGAATTTAATGAGTAGTGAAATGTGGGTGTTAATTCACCTCTGCCTAACCATCCGGAGATAAAGGGGTGATTATATGTATGTATGTATGATTTTAAATTTTGACAGTTTGTTGTATTTTTATCCAGCGTTTATATACTTTAATTCCCGAAATTCCCATGGGTAATATTCCGCCACAACAAAGTTTAGTCGGGTTTAGTCATTACTACGTAATTTTTGGCATTTTTATTTTTATATTTACATAATTTATTTATATTATTGCACTAGTAACATTTCAGTGAACTTTAGAGCTTATGTAGAGTATGTAAATGAAATTTTTTTTTTGAAGATTTAAAGACACTTAAAAAGTTGTTTATAATTTATCTGCTATATATAATAGTTTATTTTTCTAAATAGGGCAAATTTTATTATTTAATTTTCAAGGTTACCAGTGAAAAAGTGCTGAATTTTTAAACTTTAAAATCGAATTAAAATTTTCAGGTCTAGATAATACAATATCAATATTTTTACTTAATTCAATAATAATAATAATAATTATTGATATAAAATTAACAATAACAATTATTACATACCGGCTTATTATTACTATTAAATACACATAAATTATATTATCATATAACTCACCTTATATACAAGAAAAACACGACACCACGTCACACACACAAAAAAAATCTAAATTCAAATATATAAGTATAGTCCGGCTGTCGCGCTTACTGAGGTCAGAGTGCGCATGCGTGTACCCGCGGTGTCATCCCGCGACTCACGCGCTCGCGCAGTGAAAGTGCTTATATAGCCTTTTCGTTGCAAGCCTGCATGCTGTGACGTCACACACATCCGATGCAATGGATTTATGGGCGCCCGAAACAATGAGATGAACTTTTGGTGAAGCTTCTGAAATGATTTTTTTAACTTTTTTTTTTTCATTATATAGGACACGTTAATTTAACTTCATTTACTTGTGAGAAGTACCTTCACCCTACAGAATTTCCACCCTACAGGTTTTATAGCCATGGTGGCTATAAAAACCTCGTGTTTTTTCCCGTCGGTGAATGTGGCAGCCAGAGCTCACTGGAGAGTTTTTGTGTTATCAATGGTAAGACCAAAGGTTTGAGATTGTGTCTTCTGCACTGACGGCACAGAAACTCTCTGTTTTTACACTGTCGGTAGTATGGGTGTGACTCCTTAGGTATTGCACACGTTCATAGGTCACGGTAACTACCTTCCACCAGGTGGACCGTGTACTTGTCTGCCACCTTAGTAATGTAGATGAAAAGTTATGAGATCATTTACAGTTTAACTGAACCATAATCTTCTTTGCGTCAGCCCTGGCGCATCCGAAGCCTTCATCTTACTTCTCATGATTTAGATGGCTTTTACGGAGGTCTTAATCAAATAGGTCACACTTAATGCGTCGTCTAAGCGTCTGTGTAAAAAAAAATGTAAATAAAAGACAACTAATAAAAACAAAAAGGAACATAATATAAAGAAAAAAAAAATAGAAAAACAATGAAGCCCTCAATCACATAGTATGAAAGCGGTAGAATAAAAGCGTGATGGAATAAAAGAGAGGAATAGAATGAAGATAATAAGAATAGAAACATGAAAACTCCTCGCGACCTCCGTGGCATAGCGGTAGAACATTCGACTGCTATGTAGGGGGCGCGGGTTAGATGCCCGCTCAGTGCAAATATTTGTATGCATGAATATGTATATTTGCATTGGTCTGGGTGTTTCTATGTATAATATGTATGTATTTAGTAAAAAAATAGTATGTAAGTATGTTTATCCGCATTCTAGATCCCATAACACAAGCTAGTTAAGCTATGCTTACCATGGGTCTAGATAACGTTGTGTAGAATGTCGTGGAATATTCATTTATTATTTATTATTATTTAATAGTTAATTTAACTTAACTAAATTACATAAAATAAACACGAGTCCAAGAAAAAGGAGTGACGAAAAGACTTCGAACTCGGGTCAAAAGTGCTAACGAAAAAATAGCGTCGGTGGTGGTTAAGGAGTCGGCTTTACGATCGAAAAGCTCCAGGTTCGGATACTGGCCATTACACTACCGACGTGAACCCATTTCTAATACAAGGAATTGATTGCTGGAAGGCTTAGGAGGAATATTAGTAATTACGGTTACTAATATTCTTTAAAAAAAACCTTGAACTTAGAGAACAAATTAATGAAATTTTAAAGCATGCTAATTATTCAAATCGATTGAGATAGGAAAAATTGAATCGGTTCAAGCGGGATTCAACCCCCAGATCTTTCCCTTACAGTGGGAATACTCTAACCGAATTCGAATTTCGTCTGTACCAATAAAATTTGTCGTATCTTAATCGACAAGAGAACGAGGCCTGCGCGTGCGCCTGTTATCGTTCTTCAATTAGCAGGTGTACCACCGGCTTGCAGATGAAGCTAACTTAGGTATTTAAACTATCATGGTCACTCACATCAGTATTAGAATAAACGGGATATTTACCATGTTTCATTGTTTTGAGTTTCCGATATTTCGGCGCTGTTGCAAGCACCATGATCACGGAGGAACTGGAGTAGTAGTATATCGATGGGGTCAAAGAGGGTAGCTCTTTCGAGTTCTTTTACTATATACGCGTATCTTCACTACTATTGGTTTCACTCTCACTACAAACTCGAACCCGATCTCAATCACGTTCACGACATACGATGCTTACTGTATACACTCGCGATTTTGTTTTAGCTTGTTCCCGGTTGTTTTAGCAAAGACGGACCACTGGATGCCAGACGTTCGGCAGTTGAAACCCATCCTCACGAAAACAATGAAACATGGTAAATATCCCGTTTATTCTGATACTGAAGCTAACTTAGGCCTAACATACCTTAAAATTTCAAATTTATTCATTTAAAATTATTTGACATTATTCATCAATGATATGTGTTGAAAGTGGTTCAAGGTCACGCAGATGATACATATACATAAATACTAAATACATATAATCACGCCTTTATTCTTGTTATTTCAATAATAATTATAAATGCATTTGGCTCCACGTAATAGGGGTTAAACTTATTGCCGTATTGTTGACTCGAGCCAAGCATCTGATGCTGAGTCTGGGCTGTATATATCTGTCTGATTTTAAACAGCCCTATCCCTTAGTCGGCTTGTACGACACCACATGGGAAGAGATGGAGTGACCAAAATTCTAATTTGCAAGGAACCACATGGTATTATATATATAAGTAGACATAATTATAAGAAAATTATGCAAGTTATGTCTGAAATTCATGGTTTGTGACTTTTTCTGAATTAATTAATCGTGTAGAATTGCACAATAATGTCCTACATATATGGCGTTCGAAGAAGGAAGCCGGTTAGATGTGTATGTAATTTACTAACTTCACACAGTGAACCTGTGAATCCCAGAAAGTGTTGGTAGAGATAAATATTCCATAACATTCCACACAACGCTATCTAGACCTATGATAAGCATAGCTTGTGTCATGAATCTAGATACTTATTTTTGTAAATACTTACATATCATACATAGAAACACCCAGACCATTGCAAATATACATATTAATGCAAAAAATATTTGCACTGAACGGGAATTGAATCCGCGCCTCCTGCTCCTGCGTAGCAGTCGAACGTACTACCACTACGCCACAGAGGCTGTCAACTCCGTCATTAGGACCGTCAAGATATAACATCCACGTTTCGCTTTTCAGTTCCACGTAATAAGGGATGAGCTTCTTGGTGTCAAGAAGGTACATTGTCATGTGCATATGTTTACTGTCAGGTGGAAAATATTTTTGTACCACGTTTTGCACCACTCTATGTTTGTTCCTCAGAGGCCTACTTCCACGGTACAAACATGGAGAGGTGTATAATTGCCTAAGTGCCAGTAAATAAGTGTATTCACTATTCTAGTCTTCTTTTAGGATTTTTCAAATGTGACAGCGCTATCACTGAAGCTTTAACTTTTTTTTTTTTTTTTTACGTGCGCAAAATCCCCTCGGATACCTCCCCACCGGAGCCGGTGGAGGAGGTTATGTCGGACTCGAACCGACTAAAACGCACGCCGCCTGTGGGTCGTTTTGGTTGCCGAAGGTGAGGTTGACAGGCATATCCCTCGCACCCCGGCCGACCCAGGGCCATCTCTCACGATCTGGCCCTCTTCTCGGGTGTGGGGACTACAGAGTCCCCAACTCGTCCCCGGAAACGGGGAGGCGCGCTATGCGCGCCGCCGCCGCGGCCTGCTTCTGCCAGGGTGACAGGCGGCTTCACCTGTCACCCCCAGGCCGGCGTGAAGCTTTAACCTGGGCACTCGAATACAGCTTACTTGGCACATATCAAGAACACACTTGTATTATTTTCCACATTATTTTTTATTGTTGTTAAACCTGACCGGTTTCGCCTTACAACATCCTCAAAGGCTTACAATTGTGTCTCTATATAACTTATACATTCACAATATGTGTAACAACAAACCAAAAATATCATTTTTCATAAGGATCTAACAACGTCATCGCAGCGGTGAGTAGGGTAGCCAGAGCTCATTAGAGAATTTGTGTCGTCAGTGGGAAGACTAAAGGCTTATCCTGGTTTATCTTCTACTCTGACGGCACAGAAACTCTGTACTTACAGGGTTGGCAGCGCGACTGTGACTCCTCTTGTGTTACAAACGTCCATAAGCCACGGTAACCATTTTTCATCAGGTGGGCCGTGTGATTGTCTGCCACCTAAGCGGTATAAAAAAAATTCTTAGCGTCTCTCCTTAGTGTTCAATTATCAAGTTACCCCACTGCAAATTAAGTCACCATAGATAAAACTCAGTCTATTTATGCAAAAGCTTATGAAATAAAAATTAAAAGAAAAATCCATAAAAAAAACAAATTCCACGAAGAGCCATCAATCAACAGTATAAATAGCTTACTTTGCCTTCATATATGGAGTTGAAGCAAATATATCAATTATAAAAAATACAACAAATCATTACAACAAATTACAATTTTATAACAATACTAGCTGATACCCGTGGCTCCGCGTGGCTGTCGGTTTTAGTTTATGGCCATATTTCCAGTTCCACTATTGCAGCCAATTCTAAACAATTTTGCTAATACTGTTCTTTATTGGAGTGACTACCGTCTGACCTCCTAACTCTCAAAAATCCGTCCATAAACATATATATGGTTTTCAGGTGAAGTTGACTTGACTTCGAGGATCATAGTGGGCCTTCACCGACCGGAATACATAAAAAAACCTGTATATTTAAGAAATAAAATGTAGAGCATTATATTATTAAGTGGAAACTTAAAACAATGTCAAAACAAAATACCTTTAAAAAGACATTCATCAAATATATTTAGAAGCAAGCAATTTTGAACCTTATAATATTATCAAAATTATTATAAAAATGACATGAAAAATGTTTTACTTTATAACAACTGTCGTGATGTTAATACTGCATAGATTTGAATGACAAATGGAAAATGAATATGGAAATAGTTAAATTAAAATGTAAATTTTCTATTTATGACTTATGGCCGCTAAATGATTTTAATCTGATTCTAATCAATCAAATATGTTTTATTAATACGGGTATATCTTAAGAGACCTTTCATAAGGGAATCTATATCCTTGACAATGAAAGTAATGGGGGAGGTGGTATCACTTTTGAATAATATTAGGTTTCAGGTTCGCGTGGTTCCCGGCAGAGTAGAATTTGGACCACCCCACGCGGTGTCGTACAAGGGGACTAAGGGATAGGGCTGTTTAACATCAGGTAGATATATACAGCCTCAGATGCATGGCTTGAGTCAACAATAGTGCCCAAATGACGGCAATATGCTTACCCTCTATTACGCGGGACTGATTTTAATAATTGGTGAAATGTGAGTGTGAATTCACCTCTGACTAACCCTTTAGGGATAGAGGCGAGATTATATGTATGTATGTAGGTTTATCTTTTTCTTTTATAAGTTTTCAGTATCTTTCATTATGTAAGAATTGAATATAAGATGGTTTACATACGAAGAAGGTTCCTACAAGGGTGGCTATACGAGTGTGACGCAGTTAATATTGCACACGCCCATAAGCCACGGTACCCACTTTCCATCATGTCATACGTGTACTTGTCTACCACTCAAGTGGTTGGTTACTATATTTTGTAATTTGGTTGTTGGTGAGAAATAAAATTTGTTTTATTATTAAAAAAAAAAGTAATTGGATGTTCTTTTATTCCAGATTGTTTTGTTTTATAATTCATAAAAAAATTCATTTAGAATTACGGAAGTACTTATGAAATAGTAGATCCATAGTTTCCTAAATTTCTTACCAATATTGGAATATTGAATTTTTTCTACAATAGTTAATATTGTACATAAATTTTCATTTTATTTATAATTTATACTCTTTATTCACATATACAAATAATATTAAACAATTAAAATAAAACAAAAGTAACTATTATACAACTTATAGTAAAAAAAAAATTAAAATGCGTCGTGGAATTCCTCCGCATCGCATGACTCTTGTGGTATCTTTCCCAGACTAGCAGCATTGCCTCGTTGTATGGCTATGCTTATTCTCCGAGCTAAGAAAAGGCCAGCCCGCTGGTCACGAGAAGCGTCTACCATACGCTTCGCTTCGCAATCTCCCTGAAGATATTAGACGCTCGAATCCCACGACCCTCTGCAGAAGCAGCATCATTAATTAATTTAGATAAAAACAAAAAATGTAAACTAAAGGCTTGTCCTACTTTGTCTACACTGATGTCACAGAAACTCTGTGCTTACAGGGTCGGCAGCGCGAGTGTGTCTCCTCTGGTGTTACATACGTTCATAGTCCACGGTAACCGCTTTCCATCAGGTGGGCTGTGTGCTTGTGTGCCAAATAAACTGAATTTTATATAAACGACACAAGAAAACTCACCTCTTAACAAATGTCTGTGAGTTTCACTAAATACATTCACATTTAAAAAATCCACATTTAGTAATCTATTGAGACGACAAACAAGCTTGGAAATGAATTGTTTACTCTACTGTGCAAATCAAACAAAACATTGTAATTTGACAAGTAAACTTGGCAAATAGTTAAAAAAAAAACCCGTTATTTCACGCCGGAATTTTCTTAGGACGTGTTGTGAACCGGTGGTCCATTTGCTAAACATTGGTCCAGTTTTGTTTTGACGTTTTATAAATTTCGAATAGACTTTAAAAAAATAAGAAGTTAAAAATGGAATTACAAGGTATATACCCTCTCTTGGCAATAGATCATGTGCAGGCATAGGAGTGTTCCACTGACACATATCAACTCCATCGTCGACATCATTGAATTCAAACATCCAGATCAATATGAAAATACATAATACATTTTCATTCTCACAAATGTTTGCACATTGCGGGAAACGCACCCACGACTTCTGGCTTAGCAGTCGAACGTTGTATCTCTGCGCCACAGAGGTCACTGATATAATGAAGATTTATTTAAGCATACCGTGAAGAGGCAACTCTCGAGGCCGTCGAAGTGAAGGCCACTAATATAGCTTTCTGAACTTCCTATTATTATTTGAACTTCATTCATTCACTCTTTACTTCAACTTCATGCATTTATTATTATATATAATATTTATAGGAGGTAGGACACGGCGGTATTTCCGCCCAATTGAGCAGTCCGACTGGGGAAGTACCTCCGCCTTACAGAATACCGCGGTCATAATAACTTCGTATTGCGTTCCCAGCGGTGAGAAGGGTAGCCAGAGCTCACTGAAGACAAGCCTTTAGTCCTCTCACTGACAGCACAAATTCTCCAGTGAGCTCTGGCTACCCTACTTAGCGCTGGGAACACAATACGAATAATAATTGTAATATCGATTCTAATGTTATTTATACCATTGATTGATGGCACTTGGTAGTATTTGTTGCCACACATATTAAGATCCCAGGTTTTACCATGGCACACACCAATGACATTTCGATGCTTTTCGAAGTTATGTGTGTATTTATCGCAGGTTTATAAGTGCCCGGTTAATGGCAATAGGCTTTTTTTTTTTTTTAAGTGCGCAAAATCCCCACGGATACCTCCCCACCGGAGCCGGTGGAGGAGGTTATGTCGGACTCGAACCGACCAAAACGCACGCCGCCTGTGGGTCGTTTTGGTTGCCGAAGGTGAGGTTGACAGGCACATCCCTCGCACCCCAGCCGACCCAGGGCCATCTCTCACGATCAATGGCAATAGGCTTGCCACCTATTACATTGGGACCTATATATAAACTGGCGAAATGTGTTAGCACCTCTGCCTACCCCTTCAGGGATATAGTCGTGAGTTAATGTTACGTTATGTTATGTTACATATTAAGAACACACTTGTACCTTTTCTACAGTATTTTTATTAGATTTGACAGCATCCTCAAAGGTTCACAATAACAGTTAAACTTAACTGTTATTGTGAACATCACCTCAAAGCAAAGACATCCTCAAAAGTGAAACCAGTCATGTCTAACAAAAAAAACAGTGGAAAAAGTACAATTGTGTTCTTATATGTGATTCTATTGTTATCATGCGGGTTCTTTGTCATGGTGCTATCAGATGGAGAACCGCCCTTAATTCGAAAGAAGCTAAAAATTTACATGGACGTTAGGAACATCATTTAACGAGGTTGTGAAAAGTCCCCATCGACCACTTCTGTGCAGATATATATTCAGAGTTAAAGGTCAGAATATTGTTTCTTTTGTAGTATTTTTCTCATAAATTAAATATTTTAACATTAAATGTTAAAATTGCCGTGAAACTGAGGTAATGTCACCATTTCCATTTGCAATGTGGTTGTTAATTCATAGGAAATAAATATGATATTTTTTTTTTATTTTATTTAATACCATTAAGTGGCAGACAAGCACACAGCCTACCTGATGGAAAGTGGCTACCGTTGCCTATGGACGTGTGTTTTATTTCAAGTATTCCTTCTCTCTCAAAAACTAATAGAATAATTATACAAATTTTAGTTACAGTTTTTTTTAATAAATAATAAAAATAATGTGGTAGCGTTCCCAGAAAACTAGCAGCATTGCGACATTGTATGGCAATTGGCAATATCTATTTTTAGACTTAAAAACAGGCCAGCCTTCTGGTCACGAGAAGCGCCGACCATACACTTCGCAATCTCCCAATCTCCACGGAGAAACGTTCGGACCATAACTTCAATGTTTCGACTCCAAACGGCATAAACTCAATATCTTCTTCTAGATTATATTTACAGATATTCTTTTATACTCATTAAATAGTATAAAAAAGATACAGTCGGAACATAAGTTTACATAAACTAAGATTAAACATTTTATTTGTTACTAAATAGTTAGTTATAAAATAAAGAGAATACTAGAAAAACACCTAAATACTAGTTATTCTCAGACATGCGTTATAGAAGAAACTAGATATTTGCAAAGCAAGTTTTTGTTAAAACATAAACCATGATCAATTATAATGCGGTTTAAGATATTACAGGAAATAAATGTTTATTTTAGAAATATACTGGGCGATATATAAAAGTAGTTGCTGATGGAATTTTCAAAATTACAACGGTATTTTGTTTTTTTTATTTTTTATTATTTAAACTTCATGCACAAATGTACACAAGCGGACTTAATGCCATAGGCATTCTCTACCAGTCAACCCAATAGGTGGTGCAGAGAATAACAAGTAAGGTGCATTATGAAAGGTAACTAGGTAAAATATATATTAATACATACATATATGTATACTACATACTTAATTAATACATACATATATAATACCTATGAAAACAGAGAGGTGCGTAAAATGTGTTTTTTTTTATATAGGACACGCAAACTTGACTTCACCTCGCCTGATGGTAAGCTAAAGGCAAAGTCTCAGGAAAGAGGGTCACCATTATAGATACTAAGTGTTACAATGGTGGCACTCAGCTTGGCGGCCTAATCAGATGCTTTTTCACGCCCCGCCTAAAGGCCCCGGAAATGTAGGAAGAAGGAAACACGTGTACTGGTAATAAATTGCAGGTCTTGGTGGTGCGGCAAAGAAAAGAGTCTCCGAACCGCTTGGTTCTTGCTCGTATATTCTGCACAGTGTGAGGGTGACATCTAAGGCCTGCACGTGTTGTCCTATGTAGCAAAGGAGATGGTGGGATTAGTTGGAAGAGTTCGCAGTTTTGTATTATTTTAAATAATTAAGTTAGTTACCTGGTGTCATCTTGATTTCAATTTTGGTTGACTAAAATGGACGTCCAACGTAGATGTTTATAAAATTTAGCACACCAATTTCCTCTAGTGATAAACAGGCCGATAGGCCACGGCATCTCATCAGGTAGACCTAAGTTGTCTGTCAGTGTAAGTTGTAAAAAAACCACAAACCTACTAGAAATAGGAATATTCACACTGACTCACATCACTTACACGCGGTCTATAGATTTTTTATCATCCTGTGATCTTGTAGCCAAGATCGACAAAAATGAATTACGGTGACACAATTCTTTCACGAAAACATTAATATTCTTCTATTAGTATTCTATTCATATTCTGTCTGTAAGCGATACCTACTCTACAAAGGAATATATTATACGTTCCACAGAACAAATATATTACAGATATGAAACATGTCTACATCGGGGCCATCAGATGTCAAGTCAAAAGTGATGCCTAATCGGTTATTGATAAGCGACTGCTAGAGGCCCTATTTTTAGAAAGATTTTTTCAAAGAAATCCGATTTACGCAGTTAAAAACTGTAAGAATGTAAGTAGGAAAGGTGAATTAAAAGACTCACAATATTACTTATCAGAAATATTAATTTCATCACTGTTAAAATTCAGGACCATATCATATTTCAAACCAACCCGTGCACCAATGCCTCGTATCTCTCGCGACTTGGGGTCAATATGCTTTTTGCCCGCGGCTCCGCCCACGTGGAATTCGGATTCCATTCCAACTTTTTTTTCGTGCGGAATATCCCTCGAAAACCACCCCTGTCGGCCATTAGAAGTGGTTATGTCGTCTCAGGACTTAAGATGCCGCATATAAGATTGCCTAGAGCATTCCGCGCTCTCCGGCTGACGTTATGTCTTCTACTGTTTAAAATGACCTCCTCACGGTGTCCCTATCAAACCTCGGAAAATTAGGCGGGGGTGAATGTGAAGGGAGACGGGAGGAAGCAACCAGCCCGCTCCTTGCCTGCTCTTTACTTAACCATCTGGTCAGAAAGACATGTGGAAAGCTTTCGAGCAGTCATCTACAGGGTCGCTCCCGTTGGGACTGGTATTTGCCATAGGCGGCATCGCCTTCTTTGTTGCCCAGGGTGAATCGCATGGAGTAATTTAATTAATTGTAAGAGATTAATCACGGAAATTGGCCGCCACATCCACGACCAAGGCGGTGACTTCCGATCCGGATCGTTCCTGGGGCAAAGGTTGGCTACTGCGATTCAGTGAGGTAACGCGGCCAGCATCATGGGCACCTTTGCAACGGGAACGATGCGGACTGGGTTGTTTGACGCGACATAATCGCGAACTTGTAAAAAAAAATTTAATGTATTTTAGTATTTAATAATAGTTTTTAGTTTTAAATTTCATTTAAGTATTGTTTATTATTTATATATCGTACCATACCGCACACATATTCTTTCATACCGCACAGTGCGCACGTCTCTCATGTGAGGATGAATTCCCTGCCTATGGTGAGCGTTGCTATGATAGAATGTAGCTGTGGGCAATCGTCAAACAATTGACGGCCTCTGTGGCGTAGCAGTAGACCGTTCGACTGCTACACAGGAGGCGCGGGTTCTATTCCTGCTCAGTGCAATTATTTATATGCATGAATATGTATATTTGCATTGGTCTGGGTGTTTCTATGTATAATATGTATTTACAAAAAAAGTATCTAAGTATGTTTATCCTCATTCTAGAATCCATAACACAAGTTATGTAGTTAAGCAATGCTTATCATGGGTCTAGATAGCGTTGTGTAGAATGTTGTACAATATTTATTTATTTTATTTATCTGAGCACAGACCATTGTTTAAGCTGTACAACATTAAGACTGAGAGGTTCCACATCGCCTCTCATATCGAACATATTGACGCTTATGACATATCTCTACAATTATTATGCCTGTGGCATCTATCTATATATATGAACACATACAGCAAGTAACATTCCTTTTAAGACTGAAAGGTTCCAGATCACCTCTCACATCGAATATATTGACGCATAAGCGTCATAAGACATATCTCTACAGTTATTATGTCTATGGCATCTATCTATATATGAACACACACAACGAGGCATAGTCCTTTTCAAGACAGAAGTTCCACATTACCTCTCACATCGAACATATTGACGCTTATGATATATCGTATAATTATTATGCCTATGGCATCTATCTCTATATGTACAATGGTCGACACATTGAGTGACGTCGATATCGTCGGTTATCTACAAAGTGCGGTATTTTGCAAGCTCACATTACAAATGGCGATGATTAATTGTTGTATTGTGCTACCTGACACACAAACAACACTGTTGTATAATAAATCTGTGTAATATAATACACAATGGCTGAAAGTACATCGAGAGTTTGGACATAGGTTTGTTTGTATCAAGTTACCACCCTAAATTAATGAAACATCTTTAATTTTGTTTTGTGATGAAATGCTTCAATGCATAGGTGTGTTTTTCTTTCTTTTTATTAAGGTGAAACCCCACTAGCGCAGCGCGAATCAACCGTTTCGGAGCACAATGTACAAAAGGCAAAATGAGCACCACACGCAAAATGTGCAAACGCAAAATAGTGCGACGCGACGCGCTGCTACGCTCCAGTGCCACTATAGTGCATTTTACTTCATACGAAACAGAGGGCAAGAATATTTTTATCGAACTGCCACACCGCTACGCTGCAGTGCCGCTATAGTGCGTTTTTCCTCATAAGAAACAGGGGCAAGAATATTTTTATTGACGCGTCACGCCGCTACGCTGCAGTGCCACTATAGTGCGTTTTACTTCATAAGTAACAGGGGCAAGAATATTTTAATTGACGCGCCACGCCGCTAAGCTGCATTGCTGCTAATAGTGCATTTCACTTCATAAGAAACAGGGGCAAGAATATTTTAATTGACGCGCCACGCCGCTACGCTGCAGTGCCGCTAAAGTGCGTTTCACTTCATAAGTAACAGGGGCAAGAATATTTTAATTGACGCGTCACGCCGCTACAATGCAGTGCCGCTATAGTGCGCTTTACTTCATTAGAAACAGGGGCAAGAATATTTTTATCCAAGTACCAGGCTTCTATGCTACAGTGCCGCTATAGTGCGTTTTAATTAATAAGAAACAGGGGCAAGAATATTTTTATTGAGGCGTCACGCCGCTACGATGCAGTGCCGCTATAGTGCGCTTTACTTCATTAGAAACAGGGGCAAGAATATTTTCATCGAAGTACCACGCTTCTATGCTACAGTGCCGCTATAGTGCGTTTTAATTAATAAGAAACAGGGGCAAGAATATTTTTATTGAGGCGTCACGCCGCTACGATGCAGTGCCGCTATAGTGCGCTTTACTTCATTAGAAACAGGGGCAAGAATATTTTTATCGAAGTGCCACGCTTCTATGCTACAGTGCCGCTATAGTGCGTTTTAATTAATAAGAAACAGGGGCAAGAATATTTTTATTGAGGCGTCACGCCGCTACAATGCATTGCCGCTATAGTGCATTTCACTTCATAAGAAACAGGGGCAAGAATATTTTTCTTGACGCGCTGCGCCTCTTCGCTACAGTGTCGTCCTAGTGTGGTCTTACCTTTAAAAATCTATTGTTGAGAATAAAGATATAAGTGCTTAGTCAACCGCAGATAACAGCAGCAAAATGAAGTGTCGTCGTAATTACATCATATAGTATAAGATATACTCACACCTGTAGATCCTTAAAGGGGTAGGCACAGGTGTACTTACGTTCACATTTTGCCAACTATAATTTTAGATCCCACGTAATAGGGGCGAGCCTATTGCCGTCAAGTGAGCATAGAGCTGTATGTTTACTGTCGGATAGAGACAGCCATATCCCTTAGTCACCTTCTACGATACCGACAGGAAGAGTTGGCGATTTGATCTACGAGGCCCATTAAACCTTACCTGTAAGCTCAAACTTCTGTTGCTTAACTGATGAGGCTCTGGAGCAAGCTTTCTTCTCGCAGTTGAGTCAAACGGTAGTCACTCCTATAAAATCCGCATCAACCGAAACAATATCAGAAGAAGGATTAAGGTAACCCAGGGCTCCGCTGTGGAAGTTCTAATTCTCTCGGTTAACTAAGTGGTACTTTGTCCAAGCAGGCACACTGCGCGCCTCTCTATACCCGAGGACGAGTTGGGGACTTCATAGTCCCCACACCCAAGAGGGGTCAGATCGAGAGAGATGCCCCTGGGTCGGCCGGGGTGCGAGGGATGTGCCTACCAACCTCACCTCTGGCAACCAACAATGACGTACAGATGGCGTGCGGTTTTAGTCGGTTCGAGTCTGATATAACCTCTCCCACCTGAGCCGGCTTTGAAAGAAATAAAAAATTGAAAAAAGTCGCAAAATATTTGCGAACATTACAAGGGGTATTTTGTCCATTGAAGGTAGTTACTTTTTATTTTGTTAAATCAAGAATATTAGCAACCGAAATTACTAATATAGCCTCTAACCTCTCCAGCTGAGCTAATTTGCTTGTGTGGGTTCACCTCGGTATTGTAATGGCCAGGATTCGAAACCGGGACTTCTTAATCGCAAGACCGACTTTTAACCACTTATTCTTATTCAATACTAGCTTTTGCCCGCGGCTCCGCCCGCGTAGATGTCGGTTATCGCGACAAAACATAGCCTATGTCCTTTCCCAAGATCTAATCTACCCCTGTACCAAATTTCAGCAAAATCGGTCCAGTGGTTTAGGCGTGAAAGCGTAACAGACAGACAGACAGACAGACAGAGTTACTTTCACATTCATAACTAGCTTTTGCCCGCGGCTCATCCCGCGTAGATGTTGGTTATCGCGACAAAACATAGCCTATGTCCTTTCCCAAGATCTAATCTACCCCTGTTCCAAATTTCAGCAAAATCGGTTCAGTGGTTTAGGCGTGAAAGCGTAACAGACAGACAGAGTTACTTTCACATTTATAATATTAGTAAGGATTAGTAAGGATTAGTAAGGATATTAGTAAGGATTATTATTTCTAGATCGGTATCTAAACTGCCTCTCCTCAGTTGTTGTCAAACACCTCGAGGCATTCTCATCAGTGAGCTACCACTCACAACAGCCAAACAATGATAGCCGGGAGCCATGAGTGTCCATTCAATGCATGTGTTTGTATGAAGTCTTTCATCACTATCATTAAAAAATTGAAACCCACGCAACACGTATTCACACTTCGAATATATACAGAACCATAGAATAAATTGTAACTCTTTATTCTCTCTAATCTATAATGTAACTTAAAACTAAGCAATAAATTACAAATTGGTTTAAACGGCTACTCGTACAAAAATTGTCAACTGTTACCTCGTAAAGTGTTTCTGTTTAGCATCATGAGTGCGAAAGTTTTTTTTACCACATCTTAAACTGATAATAATTATGGAAGGTTGAGGTTTCATGACTTTGTGTAACTATACTAATTGTAATAAGTACTCGATTCGTTCAAGTTTGATCAGTGTGCCTACCAAGACATGCTATAAACTACTGTTAGCTTGCCAGAGGGAGATGGAGCTATACACCCTATATAGCTCCATCTCTGTCCCTCTGGATTGACGTCCAAAACACGATCGCTTATGGTAGCCACAGGAGGAATTTCCATCAGTATGGTATTCATTTCTCAATATACAGTAGTGATCAGAATGATCTGGTAGTATTCGTTAAGATCTTCAGGTACTATATCAAACATTTCTGCTAGCTGATATACCTGTTGATAAATGAACGCGTCTCTAGCAAAAGTTTTATTCTCGGGGTTGGAATGTGAGATGGTAGTCCCTCCACTAAGTCAAGTAAGCTAAATCCAGAGAAACAATAGGAAAATAGCACACCGGGCTCCCAAGATTTGCAAACAATCATGAATGATAATAACATGGTACTTACTCACGTCTTATAAAATATATAATATAATTTTCTGAGGATAATAAAAATAAATAAAATATACCATGAAAGGAACTTCGTCCTACGCACGCCCAAACTGTGGACTGATCTATACTGTAATTTTTCCTTTGGGGACTCTGTAGTCCCCACTCCCGAGGAGAGGGCCAGATCGTGAGAGATGGCCCTGAGTCGGCCAGGGTGCGAGGTATATGCTTGTCAACCTCACCTTCGGCAACCAAAAACGACGAATGGCTTCACTCAAGCCATTCATCTGAGGCCGAGTTTCTTTTTTTTTTTTTTATACCACTAAGTTGGCAGACAAGCACACGGCCCACCTGATGGGAAGCGGTTACCGTGGCCTATGGCCATGAAGACGGCAATAGACTCACCACCTATTACGTGGGACCGAATTCAATTATTAGGTTAGGTTTAAAGATATTTATTCTCATAATAAGATTTACATCACTTCCATGAGAACAATACTAAATATACAAATTACAAATATCAGTTCGTCGTTTTTTTATTATTAATTATTAATTAATATAATTTTAATAATAAATTTTTTTTATTAATTATTACAGAAATGTGGGTGTTAATTTGCCTCTGCCTAACCCTCCGGAGATAAAGGTGTGAATATATCATATCAGTGGGTAGACCAAAACCTTGTCCAGCATTGTTTTTTACACTGACGGCACAGAAACTCTATGTGCTTGCAAGGTTGGCAGTGCCAGTGTAACTCCCTTGGTTTTGCACACGTCCATAGGCCATGGTAACCACTTTCAATCAGGTGGGCCGTGTGCTTGTCTTTTTTTTTATACCACTTAGGTGGCTGACACTATAAATATGGAACCTGATGGAAAGTAGTTACGTGGTTACCGGAGCCTATGGATGAGTGTAACACCTGAGGAGTCACACTCGCGCTACCGACCCTGTAAGCACAGACTTTTTGTGCCGTCAGTGTAGAAGACTAAGTAGGACAAGCCTTTAATCTTCCCACTGACAGCACAAATTCTCCAGTGAGCTCTGGCTACCCTATTCACTGCTGGGAACACAACATGAAGTTATTATGACCGCAATATTCTGTAGTACTTCCCCAGTCGAACTGCTCAATTGGGCGGAAATACCGCCGTGTAGGACACGGCCTCCTCCAAAACCTCCTTGTCTGCCACCTAAGTGGTATAAAAAAAATGTATAAAAATGTATTTGTGCTAGAAAATTCGAATCCGCAGCTTCACTGATTGCTAATCCACTGTTACGCTCGATTACATAAAGTCAATGATGAAAACAAAATTTAACAATTACGTACATGATTAACTTGATGCACGTAACCCTAACACCGCCGTTTATTATAAATACGGAAAACAGTTACATACTAATCATTTCAATGAAAACGATGTTCTTAATTTTTCACGGTGATAACACTTGACCTTGTGTGGTTACCCACATTTTGGCCAAATGCTCTAATGCACTAACGTTACGACCATGAACTCTTTGAAGCTATCTATAAAATTCAACTTTATAACTGTGAAGGTAATACATAAAGTTGATTCTAAATATGGAAATTAATGTTCAAGTAGACAATATAGACAAGTACGTTAGCAATAATGTGATATTAAAAACGAATGAATTAGAATTTTTAGGGTTACGTACGGCAAAATGAAATAAAGGAACTCTTAAAGGATTACATCGTCGCATTACTGGCTTCAGTTTTTTCTGGAATCAATCAATTAGTCCGCTGCTGGACATAGAGGCCTCTCTCAATGCTAGGAGATTTTGGCGTACTGTTTTCACGCTGTTCTGACGGGTTGGTATATAGTTTTATTTCCAGTTTTTTTTTTATAACTTAGGTGGCAGACAAGCGTACAGCCCACCTGATAGAAAGTGGTTACCGTGGCCTATGGACGTGTGTAACACCAGAGAAGCCACACTCGCGCTGCCGACCCTGTAAGCACAGAGTTTCTGTGCCGTCAGAGTAGAAGACAAAGCAGGAAAAGCCTTTCTTTCCCTCTCCCGCAGTTTTTTTTATGGAGATGTTACATATTAGTAGAACGGGACAAATTAGCGCATATTGGTTGATAACCTGCAGTAGATAGTAGTTTGGTCGGCCAGGGTGCGAGGGATATGCCTCCAGCAACATCACTTCCTCCACCTATGACCCACAGACGGCCTGTGCTATAGTCGGTTCATGTCCGACATAACTTCATCAAACAATAAAAAATCAGTAAAAAGGTAAAAAAAACAGTAAAAAAGTAGTTAAACAGGAAAACTAAAAAAAAAGTAGTTAAACAGGAAAATAAAAGAAATTACTTAACACTAAAAAAATTTAGAAAATCTCTTTACATAGATCAATAAATAGTTTATATTATCTTGCACAGAGGATAAGCATTGCCATTCAACGTGGCAATGCTGCCAGCCTTCTGGGTACGTTACCGGCTGGCGAAGATGCGGAGGAATTCATGACGCATTATGTATGTAACTTTTTTATTTATTTTAGTGTATTTTAGAACCTAATAATAGTTTTTAAAATTTCATATAAATAGTTATTTTCCTAATATTTACGTGTACATTATATCTATTATGTTATGAAAAATTAAAGAGCTAATGTGGTCCGTAACCAGGCATGTGTTCTGCTAATACTCACGGCGACTGTACGTCTCTCTATCTATCTGATGCTTATCTCAGGGATACGAGAAGTTATCAAATTGAATGAATAGGTATCAAATATTTGCACCAATAAAAAAAACTTCTAATATTTAAAAAATACTTCCGCTTTTGCAGTATATTTCGATACTCACCGTGAAATGACTCGCTGCCAGAAATAACTCAGTTTTTTTAATTATTTTTCTTTGTTACCTATAGGTTTCTTTTGTTAATTTATTTTATTTTATAATTGTTCTTTATTTTGTATAAAAGAAATTACTACCACTGAGTTTCTAACTCGGACAATCACATTGTGTTGCTGTGATAATATGGAAGCTCTTTTTTTTAAATGTTGTTTTTGAGTGATGTGTCTACTTATAAGTGGTTATGTAACATAAGGAATTGTTACCTTTATAATATTTGTTTTAAACATGTACAATGTAAACAACTGTTGGTGGACCAATAAATAAATAAATAAATAAATAATTAAACCTTATAGAGAAATATTTAGACGTAGTTATGTTTATATGACTCCACTTATTTACAACTCATTGCTAACGTCGATAACAGACCTATCTCATAAAAAAATTGTGTTGCATTACATAAATGGTTGGTCGACGAGACTTTTTATACAGTGGAAGACTTTTTAAAGAAATATGCATGTCATTCGTACCACTGCAGAAATGCATTGGAGCTGCTACGTTATGTGCTTAGTAGATATTGCTTTGTATAGATACTTCCCGTTGAGCAAGAACTTTGATGCATTATGTACATAATTTAAGTTTATACGGAACTCTGGTGCTCGAATCCTATTCGGACTTGTAAATTTTTAATTTCTCAAGTAGTGTGCTAGCTCATGGAGGACACAACAAAGTGCATAAAGCCTCGTATTTATGGTAAATATTTGTTGAGCAACAAAGTTGAATCAACGTGTTGCGGATTTGCTGTCAACATGTTGCTAGCAACACTGCGTGTTGCAGGGTTGAAAACGGCATGTTGAGAAGCTCTCGCCCGACGAGCGTAAACGTTAGTTTAGAAACAAATGTTGACGTATGTGAACGTGTTTGCACCAGTTTATAAACATGGCAGGGTCGACAGCACGGATGTGACCACTGGTGTTACACACGTTCATAGGTCACGGTAACCACTTTCCATTAGGTGGGCCGTGCGCTTGTCTGCTACCTAAGTTGTATAAAAAAAATTCTTTATAAAAGAATACAAAAACAGAAACAAAAAAAACGATGCATTGGAAGGAATTTCTCAAAACACGTACTGCGTACTTAATTTACTAGAGAGAAAAAAAAAGAGGTCGGCAAAGAAAACTACAGACAGCAGCGCAATAGAAAAATGCAAATGGATTTATTACGAACCATTGGAACTTTTGTTATATGGTGCAACCTCTTTTAGTGAAACGGATACTATGAATGAACAGTAAGTTGTTTTGTATAATTTTTTTATTGTAATTACTAAATTCTGTAAAATTATTACAATTACGCTATATTAGTTTGCCATGGAACACTTCCCTCTGGAATTGTAAAGTAACTAGCTGTTGCCCGTGGCTCCACCCGCGTGTATGTCGGTTATCGCTTAATGTTGAGTCAACACTATTGAGCATAAAAAAATTCTAAAATAAAAGTAAGTAAGTAAGTAAGTAAGTAAGTAAGTAAATCATTTATTGCTCGAAACACAGCCTACGTTACTCTTTATTACTTTTATTTTAGAAAAATTTTATGCTCAATAGCGTTGACTCAACATCAAGCGATAACCAACATCCACGCGGGCTGAATCTGAATCATAGCATTTTTTATGAACTTGCATAAGTTTTATAATAAATAATAATTTGAATTTGAGTCCGAGTCCGAGTCCGAGTCCGAGTCCGAGTCCGAGTCCGAGTCCGAGTCCGAGTCCGAGTCCGAGTCCGAGTCCGAGTCCGAGTCCGAGTCCGAATCCGAATCCGAATCCGAATCCGAATCCGAATCCGAATCCGAATCCGAATCCGAATCCGAATCCGAATCCGAATCCGAATCCGAATCCGAATCCGAATCCGAATCCGAATCCGAATCCGAATCCGAATCCGAATCCGAAACCGAATCCGAATCCAAATCCGAATCCGAATCCGAATCCGAATCCGAATCCGAATCCGAATCTGAATCTGAATCTGAATTTGAATTTGAATTAGAAAACTAACAACTTATGCAATTATAATGACTTACGTTAAGCGGAGCTACTTCGGAGCAGGTCGGCTCGATTTGTGCGAGCTCGGGGTGGGGGGTGTTAGGTTTTTTTCGTTACGGAATTTCTGGATTCGGTCCCCACGCTCAAGGCCCGCAATAAAAAAAATTGTGGGACTGTCAAAGTGTCAATCTAAAACCAGTAAAATGAAGTGTTTTCAACGTGAGACCGACCCAATGGACAGCTACAGGCTGACTTGAATCGAATTCAGAACTGGACCAAAGATTGGGTTGTCAAATTTTTTACATCTAAATGCAATGTCCTGCATTTGGGGGTAACAACCCAAGGGTTATATATAGCCTTGAATTAAACATCCTGCCTTCGGTCAACCTCCAAAAAGATCTGGGGGTGTGTATGACTCCTGATCTGAAGTGGGCAGAACACATCTCCACTGTTGTGTTGCCTCCCAGAGGGCAAACTCATTAATATATTTAGTTCGGAAGTCTTTTCAAACCATGGCTGTCGACGTTTTCAGAAGAATTTTTAAAACATATATTATGCGGTTCCCCTGGACTCAGGTATAATACCTTAAAGAGCGAGTTGTTGGTTTTTAAAGTAAAAACAGGTCCTATAAAATTCCCCCAGTTCGGCTGAATTGCACTCTGCTGAATCAAGTTCAAAGTTTTAAGTACTTGGGGCACTGGGTGACCGAGTCGCTCAAGGATGATATGGAGCGTAGGGCCCTTTGCGTTAGGGCCAATATGCTTGCTCGCAGATTCGCACCATGTACTGCATAGGTTAAAATTATGTTTTTTAAAGCCTACTGTAATTCACTGTACACGGGCATATAGCACGTGCAGCCTGTGGATGAGCTACACCCAGGATGCATATAGGGCCCTACGCACTCGATACAACAATGCCTTTAGGATGTTGATGGGGCTGCGTCGTCACTGTAGCACTTCTGGGATGTTCGCAGAAGCTGGTATGGATAGCTTTGCGGCCATCCTAAGAAACCGCATTGCATCACTGTTAGATTGTGTGCGGGGCAGCTCCAACAGCCTCCTGCAGTGTGTTGCGGCAAGGCTTCACGTGGACAGTGCTTTATGCAGCACTGGACACGTTTCCACCTTGCCAAAGACACACACATTAGTTACATTCATAAATATGACTGACTGACGGACTGCCTGTTTGTGTAAATTTCGTAATTTTATTCTTACAGTTTTACTAACATAGAAGATAAGCTTTATTGTTACTAACATTTTTATGGGTAATGCCTAAAATAAATGATTTTATTATTTATTTATTATTAGACCACTCTTGGAATATGGATTCCAGATCTGGAGTCCATACCTCCACAAGGACATAAATCTGCTGGAGAGTGTCCAGAGAAAGGCCACAAAAATACCACAGGCTCTACGTCACATGCCCTATGAGGAGAGACTGCGTGCACTGAGACTGACCACTCTCGAGCAAAGACGACTCCGAGAAGATCTGATAGAAGTGTATAAGATTCTGACCGCACACTACAATCTCCCAAATATTCATATCATCCTCCTCAGAAGGGATGGACAACGTCCGTCAAACACGGGCCACCGCTGACACACTGGTCGCACATCACTTCTTTAGTAACAGAGTTGTCCACAATTGGAACTTACTGCCAGATAACGTTATTGCTGCAACCACAATAAATGGATTCAAAAATAGACTTGATAACTGGCTACGACTGTGCAACACAGACCTCAAAAAAGTGACGGACAGTTAAGGCTTCAAGAGAGAGACTACATATTTTATCACTAGATGTGAACACATCGGCTTGTAGCTGCTTGTTCATAAATAAATAAATAATTCTGAGTACTAAGAAATTAAACTTTTCACCTATGCGTGATTTTAAATTAAAGAGGTCACGGAGTACCCAACTCGTCCCCGGATATGGGAAGGCAAGCAGACAGTGCCGCTGCCGAACCGTAGTTAATATTATCACTGCATAAGATATGTTACTCTTATTAAAAAACAAAAAAGTTGAGTTCTGGACAGAATGGTGACTGCTCCACTGATAAAAGAAGGCACTTACAGAGAGATTAAGGTTCTGTGCAAAAAACATCTTATCTAAGTTTACGTGGATATAACTAAATAAAAATAAAACATACTTTGCACTCGTAATAAAACACAAAAAAGCATTTAAAATTTTAATGACGATTCTCAATACTCCATTCACCATCAGAGTCATCCATTCGGAGTGCACCTGGTGATAATGAATGAATGAATGATGTTGATGTCTCTTTTTCAGCAGCTTCTGTAGTTGTGAGATCTACAAATTCATTTTCTTCAACATCAGGTTCGGGAGTAGTCGGTAAAGCCAGATCTAAGTTTATCACGGGCGAAGTGATTTCACTGGCTTCAACTAATTCAGATCCAAGAGTTGGACTTGTAAAAGCTATAGGCATCATCATAGTGGCGGTTTGTTGCTTTTGTCGTTTTATCTTTGCAGCATACCACGTATTAAACATTTCTACTTTTCTAGATTTCGTTGAGCCGGTGCTTAATACTTTGGCACGATAATAGTCCGGCATCTGAAAGGATATCATTTAAAATTCAGATTGAGATGGAGATAAAACCCAAGATATATGCGAATTTAGAAATAGTTTGATTACGAAATCATGAGATATTGAAGAGATTAGGCTAGGCTTGAACTTGCGGTGGCAGGATGCGCACTCCTTTTTTCCGAGAGTAAGATGGTTTCTAGAAGGATAGTTCCTCAAAGCTAGAAATAGCCTTGGGATGCAAGCAAAATGCTTTATGACTGAAAGTTAAGTGATATTTATCAGATGTATCTACCAATTAATTTGTTTCCACGTTAATTTTTTTAATTTTATCATAATACACTTGGATATCGCTAGATGTGCTTTTAATGGAAAATTAAAAAGGCCACATAGTCCTCTCAACACCATGGTTTTTGTGTATTGACATATATATATAAATATTTTATATTTACACAATAGTGTTTACAGGAATTAACGCGATCATGGTATAGGTCAGCCTGTGACCACGGTTGGTGTAACCTGGTCAAAATATCCGGCAAATTTAAGGCAAATTTACAGATGCGTAGAGATGTTGCGTCCATGGCTGTATTTTACCGTCTGTACCATGGGGAGTGTTCTGATAAGCTCTTCCAATTAGTCCCACCCTCCCCTTTCCTACACAGGACAACACGTGCAGGTCTTAGATGTCATCCGCACACGGTGCAAAACATCCGATCAAGAACCAAGCGGTTCGGAGACTCTTTCCTCTGTCGCACCATTAAGGCCTGGAATTCATTACCAGCTCACGTGTTTCCTTCTTCCTATAGTCCCGGGTCCTTTAAGCGGGGCGTGAAAAAGCATATGATGAGGCCGTCAAGCTGAGTGTCACCATTGTCACACGGTATGTGTAAGTAATGGTGACCCTCTTTTCTGGGACTTTGCCTTTAGCTTACCATCAGGCAAGGCGAAGTCCAATTTACGTGTCCTATTTGTAAAAAAAAAATGTGTATACCTATACCATGATCACGTTAATTCCTGTAAACATTATTGTATATCATGGAACGCGAAAGTTTGAAAATTATATTTATTAATTGCTTTAGAGTATTCAAGGTGTCAATTTTTTTTTATTCTCATTATCTCTTATTGTCGCTTAGACACTTTTGTTATGGGAGACCACGGTAGACTAGTAGTATTGGTAATGTACTGCTGAGACGAGGTCTCGGGTTCGATCCATCGAGGTCGAGGTTTTACCATGACACACACCAATGCTTTTCGAAGTTATGTGTATATTTATCGCAGGTTTAAAAGTGGCCGGCAATAGGCTCGCCACCTATTACGTTGGGACCTAAACATAAACTGGCGAAATGTGGGTACTAGCACCTCTGCCTCTGTCGTGTCGCGTCGAGTCGTGTAGTGTTGTGTTGTGTTGTGTCGTGTCGTGTCGGGTCGGGTCGTGTCGTGTCGTGTCGTGTCGTGTCGTGTCGTGTCGTGTCATGTCGTGTCGTGTCGTGTCGTGTCGTGTCGTGTCGTGTCATGTCGTGTCGTGTCGTGTCGTGTTGTGTTGTGTTGTGTTTACGCGTACCATGATCGCATTAATTCCCGTTAACATTAATGTGTATCATGGAACGCGATACCTTAAAAGTTATTATTTTGTCAAAATACTTACAGTTTCATTAACATTTTCGATCCAATCACTATAGGCGCCGACCAACGTGAATACCGTAGGTGCATTTGTGAACCCGCAGATGGTTGGCCCAAATGAAATGATACCAACTAAACGTCCTGCTATTAATGCAGGACCTCCTGCATCGTGCTGTACAAAACATAAATATACATCATAAATATTCTACAAAATTCCATACAACGCTATCTAGACCCATGGTAAGCATAGCTTAACTAGCTTGTGTTATGGAATCTAGAATACGGATAAACATACTTAGATACTTTTTTTTGTAAATACATACATTTTATACAAAGACACATCCAAACCAAAACAAATATACATATTTATGCATTCAAACTAAATGAAAAAATAACCGCGGTAGCCTAGTGGTATGAGTAATGGAGTGCTGAGACAAAGTCTCGAGTTCGATCCCAGGTTTTACCATAGCACACACCAATGACTTTTCGAAGCTTTCCAAAGTTATGTGTGTATTTATCGCAGGTTTATAAGTGCCCGGTTACCTAATGGCAATAGGCTCGCCTCTATTGCATTGGGACCTAAACATAAACTGGCGAAATGTGGGTGCTAACACCTCTGCCTACCCCTTCGGGGATATAGGCGTGAGTTTATGTTATGTTAAACTGAATTGAATCCGCGCTGCCTCCGCGGAGTATGCGGCGTATAAATCTTTACTGCTTTAGTAGAAGTTTAACAAATACATCAATACATCCCATAACATACACATTGACAGTTAAGCATAGAGTTAATTATGATAAAACGTGTATATAACGACATCTTTGCTATAAATGATGTTTAAAATACTGTGTTTATACATTATACATAGGTTACACTAAAAGTTTCCGGAACTGGCCACTTACATAAACAATATTTAAAAATTTATAACAACATTTGAAAATAGAACTCTTTGGCTGTAGAATACAGTTTGTTTCATCTGACTGTCTTTTGTTTTACCTTGTGGCGCCATTTAAAAAATTGTGTGTCTGCATCAACATGGATTTAACTCGGGAAAATTTTCGTAGTATGATTTTCTACGATTTTAAGTGTAATTTGACGGCTCAACAGAGCATCGCTCGGCTTGAAACAGCTTTTGGCGATGAAGCTCCATGCAAGACGACTGTTTATAGCTGGTTTGCAGAATTCAAGCGTGGTCGTATCAATCTCAGTGACGAATCTCGCGATGGTCGGCCGTCCACCGCTGTGACCAACAAAAACATCGATGCTGTGCGCCGTATGATTGAAACAGACAGGCATGTGACCTACCATGAAATTCGCGCATCCTTAGAAATAGGCATGAGTCAAATACAATCAATCCTACACAAACATTTGGGTGTGAGAAAGCTGTGCTCGCGGTGGATCCCACATAACTTGACCGAGGATCAAAAAACGGACCGCGTCACTTGGTGCAGTGCCATGCTTACCAGATTCAACGAAGGTGCGTCAAATTTGGTGTGGGACGTAGTAACAGGTGACGAAACATGGATTTATTGCTACGATCCCAAAACAAAGCAGCAATCGAGCGTATGGGTCTTTCAAGATGAGCCGAAACCAACCAAAGTGGCGCGCGTGAAAAGTGCATCTAAGCGGATGATTGCTTCTTTTTTTAATAAAACTGGACACGTGGCTACTGTTGCTTTAGAAAATCGTCGTACTGTGAATAGTGACTGGTACACGACCATTTGTTTGCCGGAAGTTATTGACGAACTCCGTAAAAATAACCGTAAACGCCGTATCATCCTGCACCACGACAATGCTAGTTCTCACACGGCCAGACAGACAAACGACTTTTTGAAGGCGAAAAATGTAGAACTCATGAGTCATCCTGCATACAGTCCCGACCTGGCACCTTGTGACTTTTATCTGTTCCCAAAAATTAAGAACCAATTACGCGGCCAACGATTTTCATCACCAGAAGAGGCTGTCGAGGAGTATGAAAAACACGTTTCAGAGGTCACCACAGAGGAGTGGCACAAAAGTTTTCAAAACTGGTTTGATCGAATGAAAAAGTGCATAGACGCCAAGGGAGATTATTTTGTAAAACAATAAATTAACTTTGAACCTTTAATAGTATTTTTTCATATTCATTCCGGAAACTTATAGTGCGCCCCACGTATGGTCAAAGATATCAACAAACTGACTGCATATTTTTTATATAGTCACGAATTATATCTAACAAGAAATGTGTATGTTGCTGTCAATTGATGTAATTTGATGTAATGCGTGAGTAGAAATATTTTTTTTTTTTATATAGGACACGTCAATTGGACTTCGCCTTGCCTGATGGTAAGCTGAAGGCAAAGTCCCAGAAAAGAGGGTCACCATTACTTACACATACCGTGTGACAATGGTGACACTCAGCTTGACGGCCTTATCATATGCTTTTTCACGCCCCGCTTAAGGGACCCGGGACTGTAGGAAGAAGGAAACACGTGAGCTGGTAATGAATTCCAGGCCTTAATGGTGCGACAGAGGAAAGAGTCTCCGAACCGCTTGGTTCTTGATCGGATGTTTTGCACCGTGTGCGGATGACATCTAAGACCTGCACGCGTTGTCCTGTGTAGGAAAGGGGAGGGTGGGACTAATTGGAAGAGCTCATCAGAACACTCCCCATGGTACAGACGGTAAAATACAGCCATGGACGCAACATCTCTACGCAGCTGTAAAGGTTCTAGGGTGTTCGTGATCTCGGGATTCCCAATGATGCGGACCGCACGTCGCTGCAACCTGTCGAGAGCATCTAGTAAGTACTTTGCTGAACCATCCCAGAGATGCGAGCAGTACTCCACACAGGAGCGAATTTGTGTCTTGTATAGAAGACACCGCTGCTCCGGCGTGAAAAATCGTCTCACTCTGTTCAGGACTCCGAGTTTTCGTGAGGCTGTTTTGATGATGCTTTCGATGTAGTTTTTGTTATTCAGGTTGCAGCGAACATCCATACCTAGGATATTGAGATTGTCCTGCAGTGGCAGTGGCGTGCTCAGAAGAGTGGGGAGGGGAAGGAAAGAAGATACTTTTGCTGTAAACGCACATCGCAGGCATGTGCGTTTCAGAGCCCCATTGAGAAATGTGATTCAGGATCCCGTCAAGCTCAGTGACAAGAAGCTGCCTTTTCTCTGCGATATCTGACTGCTTGGCCGCAGGATGTCCATGATAACTCCCATGTAAAGTGCTATCGTCTGCATAACAATGAACATTGCCGGTAGACAGCATGTCGTTGATATGCAGAAGAAAGAGAGTGGGTGATAAGACGGACCCCTGGGGCACGCCAGCATTAACCTGCAGAAACTCCGAAGCTCGTCCGTCACAAAGGACGCGAATACGGCGCCCCTGCAGGAAGCTAGCAACCCAGTTGCACAGCCTAGAAGGCAGACCAAAGGCAGGTAGCTTGGAAAGAAGCGATTTGTGCCAGACTCTATCGAAAGCTTTGGCGATGTCAAGACTAATTGCCAGTGACTCGCCGTGCTTGTCCATAGCCTCACCCCAAAGATGGGTAACGTATGCTAGAAGATCACCCGTTGACCGTTTCGGTCTGAAGCCATATTGCCGGTCATTAATTAAGGAGTGATCCTCTAGGTGCCGCATGAGCTGTTTGTTAATTATGTGCTCGAACACTTTGCACAGCACTGAGGTGACGGCTATGGGTCGATAGTTGGCTGGGTCCGAGCGATCCCCCTTCTTGGGAATCGGCTGAACATTCGCCTCTTTCCAAGGCAAAGGCACTGTACCCGAACTGTAGGATAGCCGGTACAGGCGCGTAAGCATTGGAGACAACTCCGCTGCACATTTTTTCAAAACTACCGCTGGAATACCATCCGGACCACTGGCTTTCCGGACATCGAGTGATTGCAGCACTGCGCGGACATCGCGTTGCCTGATATGGATATCAGGCATCGCGTGGTCACTGTCGGGTAGTGTTGGTGGCTGCGTACCACAATCATCGATTCGGGAGTTGGCCGCAAAGAGATTAGCCAGCAGATTTGCCTTCTCTTGCGGCTCATGGGCCAGGGATCCATCAGGGTTACGCAGCGGAGGCAGCGAAGGCTGACAGAAGTTGGCTTGCACGGCTTTAGCCAGTAGCCACGGCTTCACGTGGGATGCATCACTAGCTCTTGACCAAGCCGCGCTATGCGCAGGGCATCCGCTCTGACGTAGGCCCTTCTACAGACCTTTGTGGCTCTGTTGTAGGCCGCCTTGAAGTGGCCCAGATTGGGATGGCGCGTGGCGCGCGCCCCTACCCAAGCGCGTTTTTGTTCAACAGCTTCCGCGCACTCGCGCCCGAACCAAGGGCGCACCCCGCGGTCACCGGTGACATCGGTGTATGAGATATAGTATTCCATACCCAGACCGATCTCACCGGCGACAGCAGTAGCACAATCCGATGGGTTCTTACCTTCAAAGCAGCGCTCAACTCACGGGATGGACGCAAAATAGTCACGAAGTCCATCCCAGTCCGCTGACGAGTAGTGCCAGAGACGCCGCTTCCCCTGCACGGGTCGGCGGGGCGCTATAATAGGCACCGTGGAACAGACCAGGCAGTGGTCGGAGTTGCCTAAAGCGGCTCGCACCGATACACTGTACCGGTCCGGATCACTCGTCAGCAGAAGGTCTAGCAGAGAAGGTGCTAGGCCCGACCTTCTTGGTATCCTAGTGACCTCGTGCACCAATTGGGTCAGGCCGTGCGCCAGAGCAAATGCATGGGCGGCTCTTCCCGCATGGTCTGTTTTGGAGGAGCCCAACCAGATCTCGTGGTGGGCGTTAAAATCCCCCAAAAATACCATTTCGGCATTCGGAAATCACTCCTGCGCATCATCTGCCGCCTGACTCAGATATTCAAAGAGTCGAGTTGTCTCAGCATCTCCTGTATGGGAACGGTAGAGGCACACATAGATCCGACTCGTAGGGCCATGGTCTACGTGTACCCAAAGAACGGAGAAGGATGGATCCTCTAGGCAGCGCAAACGGCGACAGCAAACATCCGCCCTAACAAACACGCACACCCCGGCTTTTGCACGAAAACAAAATATATTAAAAAGATGGTGAAAGGGTATAAAGATAATGAGTAGAAAAAAAGATATACTAGAAAGATTAAAGATAGTATAAAAAAGATATACTAGATTAAAGATAGTATAAAATATTGCAAAAACTACATTTATTTTATGATTACTGCACATAACTTTAAGCCCTGCATAATTTTTCAAAAATTGTTTATTTGATTGCGACATCTGTTTTATTTTTTTAATACATATATATACGCAATTGATTAAATAAATCAACTTAATTTACATTAATAGTAAAATAATTATAAAATGTATTCAAAACTATGCTAACTATACAATATTTACAAAAATGAAATGGAGAAAAAGAGAGTGCAACTTTAAGCATCGAAAAATTCCTCCCCATTGATCTCTACTGGTACCGTGCCCAAAAGGCTGGCGGCATTACCACGCTGAATGGCGATGACAATTCTTTGAGCGAGGTAAAGGCCAGCCTTATGGTCACGGGAAGCGTCGACTAGTCGCTTCGCTATTTCTTTGAATAGCGCGCGCGCGCTTGGACCCCACGGACCCAACGTTTCGACTCCAAACGTTTTTGGATTGCGACAAAAAGAAATCGAGAAATGAGTATTTTTATATGTTATTCTGACAAAAACAATGTCACTTACGTCGCAAGCCCCTTCTCCAGTTGTAATAGTGCCAGCACAAAACATTTTTTCAGTAATGAACTTGCTGAAACAAGTAATTTACGTTGAATAATAAATAATTTTAAGAATAATATTTGATAAATGATTTATTTATTATTATTTATTGCGTATTTATTGTTTACTTACTGTCCGTATACTTCTTTACAAAAAGTATTTGGGTATACCGGTATATATTTTTTTTGTAAAAATATTGGTTCGTACGATAATTTCTGTGACAACTGAAAGAAAAACGTAAGCACTTAATTAACGTTTTGCGTATTTGCATGACATACAGGATGTTATTTTTTAGAATCTTAGTCGGAGCGGTGAGTGAGTGTGGCAATCGATTTTCCAAAAATTTTTGAATGTAACTTACATTCACAGATTATTGTTACTTTATAAGAAATATTACTGACTTTGGTTCCCGGCAGTGTAGAATTTGGACCACCCCATCTCTTCCCATGCGGTGTCGTACAAGGCGACCAAGGGATAGGGCTGTTTAACATCAGACAGATATATACAGCCCAGACTCAGCATCAGATGCATGGCATGAGTAAACAATAGTGCTCGGAAGACGGCTGTAGGTTCACCCCCTATTAATTGGAACCGCATTCAATGATTGGTAAAATGTGGGTGTTAATTCACCTCTGCTTAACCCTTCGGGGATAAAAGTGTGATTAGATGTATGTATGTACTGATTTTACTTTCAGGTAGGATTAAAAAAAACCATCTAAAATGTGTGTGCGTGTGTGTATGCAATTACTAAGGCCTGAGGGTGCATTTTGGGGCCTAGGGGTGACGGTTGGAGCCGCCTGTCTCCCTAGCAGAAGCAGGCCGCGGCGTTGGTACGCATTGCGTGCCTTCCCATATCAGGAGACGTGTTGGGGACTTCGTGGCGAGGGTCAGCCCTGGATCGGACAGGGTGCAAGGGAAAGCCTGCCAACCTCACCTCCGGCCATCAACAACGGCCCACAGACGCGGTGCGTTTTAGTCGATTGGGATTTTCCACAAGTAAAAATAATGAAAAATCACATAGGGTAGGTATATATAGATGTTATGTAAAAATGTCGATGTATTAATAATGTAATATATTCTCAATTTGTTTAAATACCTTTGTGACTCCCCAGCCAAGTACGAGTAGTTCAGCAGTAGCCGGAATGCTGTCAGGCAGGTCTGAGATGGCTAATATTTTTGGAATCTTATGATAGTTGAACGCTAAATGTTTGCGCAGACGTGCAACCGCCAAGTTGTTCTGTAGACTCTTGGGATCATAGCTAGGATGGAAGTATACCTGATAATAAAGACGATAAGATGAGATTTTCTTAAGAAATATACGTAGGTATAGATACCATATGTGTAGGCACGATAGGTCATATCTTATCCCACTCTTATAGGTAAGCCTTTGGTGTGGGACGCTCCGTGCGTCGACACTCTTGCGCCTTCACATCTTTCAAGCACAGCAGGGTGTGCCGGAGCTGCTGCTGCATCTGCGGAAAACCTCAAACGGCGCAAATACTGTAACCTGACAGATGATTATGTTTTGAGCCGTTTGGGGTTGAAACGTTAGGGACGTAGGGTCCAAGTGCCCGTTCTCTATACAAAGACTTGGCAAAGCAGCTGATCGACGCCATGCGTGACCAGAAGGCTGGTTATTATCTTGCACAGCGGATAAGTGGCGATGCTGCTAGCCTTCTGGGTACGTTACCGGTCGGTGATGACGCGGAGGAATTTTAATTTTAATTTACTTTTAGTGTATTTTAGTAGGTACCTAATAATAGTTTTTAGTTTTAAATTCCACTTAATCATTGTAACTGTTATGATATTAAACATTACTTAGCATTGTCATCCTAATCCTAATTGATTTTATAAATGTGGTAGTTTGTGAAGATGCTAGTATATCAATGTCAAATTGGCAAATTCATAAATAATGGTCTGGAATAACGGACTACCTATATTTGACCGAAAAGAAATTTCCAAATTATAACTTCCTAAAAAAATTTCTGCATAATTTCATTTGCCAAATTATTACTTAGCAAAAATCTCGTCATAAATAATTGTAACGCATACGTTATGTTTGGCTAGTGAACGTTTAAACAATAAATTGTTTACCAACTAGTACTTTTACCAATTTTTATTTAGTGAAATGTTTCAGTTAGAATAACACATTTTACGCAAAATAAAATAATACTTGGATTCGTTTCGGAGTTACACCATCGAAATTGAAGTTGGTGTTGGATGGTTTTAATACCAGTCGGGGTGCGATTTGGAACCGTTTTGGAGTTACACCATCGTAATTGATGTTGGTGTTGGATGGTTCTAATATCAGTCGGGGTGCGATTTGGAATCGTTTCGGCGTTACACCATCGAAATTGATGTTGGTGTTGGATGGTTTTAATACCAGTCGGGGTGCGATTTGGAACCGTTTCGGAGTTACACCATCGAAATTGATGTTGGTGGTGGATGGTTCTAATACCAGTCGGGGTGCGATTTGGAACCGTTTCGGAGTTACACCATCGAAATTGATGTTGGTGTTGGATGTTTCTAATACCAGTGGAGGTGCGATTTGGAACCGTTTCGGAGTTACACCATCGAAATTGATGTTGGTGTTGGATGGTTCTAATACCAGCCGGGGTGCGATTTGGAACCGTTTCGGAGTTACACCATCGAAATTGATGTTGGTGTTGGATGGTTCTAATACCAGCCGGGGTGCAATTTGGAACCGTTCCGGCGTTACACCAGCGAAATTGGTAATTAAATTGGAGTCTTAAATTCCCATAAATTCTTACTTTTATGTCATAGTAAATCGTTTGACTAAACTTTTATCGACTAAAATTTTTTGCTGTTAAAATCATTCGTTTAAAGTTTAACTGTCGCGTCGTATTGGATCGATTTTAACCTCGGGAATATTCTGCCAAATAAAAATTTGACGAAATGAAAAAGTGCGTACTAAAATTATTCCAAACATTGCATTGGTATAAAAAAGGTGTCCAAACTTTGTTTGGGTGGTGAACTTTTAGCAAAATATTTTCGGCAAAACGGCAGGCTCCCTGGAATGACACATCCCTGGATTAGATAAACGCAAGGCGATCGAGATCAGAACTCTTTCTTCATAAACTTGATGAAAAAATGATGAACAAGAAATAGTTATGATGAGATGATTATAAAATAGTTTTCATCAAATCATTGGTTGAATAACGAAAGAGTACAAACGACAACAATAGTAGATATTTACAATGTTATTTGGGTCGATGTCGCTTACATCTTTCTCCATTTCAACAATTGTTATAAGTATAAAGTGACAGCGAATACATTCATATAGTTAAGTACCAACCTCTAAAACGTCGATCATTTCACCGCCTACTCGGCTGTGATTACTCCCAATCCTCACCTGCACCACTCTGGGGTTTTCACGGAAGAACCGATTATTGTGTAATCTGAAGGATATAAACTTTTTTATAATAATAGTATACGAGCAAACGAGTAGACGATAGCAAACGAGTCCTAGAGTGGAGACCACGAGAAGGTTAACGGAAGGTAGGACACCCCCTAGCCAGATGGACTGACTACCTGAAAAAGGTGACTGAGACAGATAGGATGCGGAAGGCGCGATCGAACAAAATGGCGCAAATTGGGAGAGGCCTGCGACTATGACGAGGAGTAGATTGTGGTAGGCTAATTGCGTGGCGTGGTATTTTTTTTTACTACTTAGGTGGCAGACAAGCGCACGGCCCACCTGATTAAAAGTGGTTACCATGACCTATGAGCGTGTGTAACCGACCCTGTAAGAACAGAGATTTTATGCCGTCAGTGCAGAGGACAAAGCAGGACAAGCCTTTGGTCATCCCACTGACAGCACAAAAACTCTCCAGTGAGCTCTGGCTACCCTACTCGTCGCTGGGAACACAACACGAAGTTATTATAAACGCGGTATTCTGTAGGGCGGAGGTACTTCCCCAGTCGGACTGCTCAATTGGGCGGAAATACCATATGGGGTTCTTCAAGAGGGGCATCAGAAGGTTTCTTCATGGTCGGCAGCGCGAGTGTGACACCTTTGGTGTTGCATACGTCCATAGGCCACGGTAACCGCTTCCCATCAGGTGGGCCGTGTGCTTGTTTGCCAACTAAGTGGTATAAAAAAAATAAAAAAATACCGCCGCGTCCTACGTCCTACATTCTCATTACATGGTGCGCTCATTGTTCAGTAAACGACCAGTGGGTTAAGCTATCTAGTCGCGATTGCTATTTGGATGGATGACAGCTTAAAGATATTTCATCTGATCGCTTCCGTACCTCAGTGGACAACTTAAAAGTCAATCCCGACTGATAGTCGTTAGGTCAAGATGGAGGTCTATTTGATCAACATGAACAATTCTTTCAGTGATTGATCATAAATCACAATTGAGGCTGGGAGATCAGATGGCATTCGATACCAATATAGTCGAAAAACCAATCTAATTCATACTTTAAAGTGAAGGTATTTCGAGGTGAAGGCCTCGGATGAGATCAGGACTAGCGCCAGTATGATGACAAATAATTGATAGATAACATTTTCGTTGGTGTATACCACAAACAGAAAAATGTTAATATGTTATATCATTCCGGCAATTACCTGTAAACCTGATAAATAATTAACATCGATTTGATTTCTCAGGCGTTCCTCCATCGTCCATTAACTGTTGTACAATCAACCATATTCCAGTTTACTTACACCTGACTGCTAATTGTAGTGACAATAAAGAATGTTTATGTATTTAACGCTGGCTTCAAATTCATTCTATCATGAGTTTTTATTTTACCTTTGTATAATAGGCACGACCTCTCGTCATCATGATTTTTGAATAACGATCATCATGTACAAAGTTTTTCAACTTACAGCTGCAAACAAGATGCTGATGTAATCACCAGGTCGTTCCAGTATAGTGAACCTCCACACCAAAACCTTCCCATGACATGAATAGACACCATGAAAGGCCATTCTCTTATAGTGGTGCGCTCTCCTCTATAAATACGCCTTCCATCACGCTTGGCGTCATAATATTCTTTCAAATCTTCTAATGCACCCTGAGGATCTGAGAAAAAATACAGATTAGTTTTGGTAAGAAAAAGTAAGCTATAATACTAAGAAGCTCTAGTAAATAATAACAATAAAAGATAACATTGAAAGTAAGTAGAAGAAAAGAGAAGTAGAGAGAAAAAGAACACTTATGGCACAGATAAACAAAAATACAAGTCTCGTTCAAGGTCAAAGGATTGGCAGAGGAGAGAGGTGTGGCGATTAATCCACTGACAAGAGCGCAATCCCAAAATTTAGAAAGAGAGAGAGGGGGAAAAGAAAGAGAGAAAGAGTGTGTGTGTGAGAGAGAGAGAGATAGGTAATAAGCATTCAAGCATATCAAGTATATGAATAATGTTGATATTACCCCAGTAAATACTTTCATTTGCTTTCACCTTATGATCGTCTTTCGGTACTTCCCCTATAAATTTATCTATGACATCGTGTATCGCATTATCGTTTCCACTTTGACGAACTGATTTCTTCATCATCCGTCTAGCTGACTTCATTAGTTTGCCTTTGTCACCCTTTGAAGCTAAAATCTTCAAAATGTCATCCCGATTCATCTTAGCTTTCAATTTTAAGTAAAGGTTTTCTGAATCATTCGTGGTTAAAAACCTAAAATGGTCATTTTCGTTCAGAGATTGGTAGAAATTGGTTTCATTCAAAAATGTTTCGTTTGTCACATTTTTCAAGAATTCAGCAAATAAATCGTTGCTGACCATATAGCTGTTGATTTTATCCATCTTTTCTTGCAGTTCTTTGAATCTCGGGCTGTCATGTTTAACGCCAAAAATATCTACGATTTTATTTGAAAGTTCGTCGATTCTTAGATTATGCCCTAGGTTATCATCTCCTTTGGCTATGTGCACGTATAAAAGTAACGTTATATATAATAGACTACACATTACATACACTCTAGTAATTTTTCTATTCTATTTTATAAGTTATCGCCTGAGTGGTACTTTATGCATTTGCAGTTTTATTATTTATAAATGTTTTATGGTCTTATGATAAAATAAATCGATTCAGCGTTCAAGTGTGAGTATTCGTTTTTTTTATTATAATTTTCATGTTTCTTTTTTATTTCATATCGAATATCAATATTTAATATCAATATTATAAAGTTATAAAAGTAATAAATACTTTTGACTAATCAGAATTCGTCGATCGACATTCGGAATTGATATGGATATAAATACCTGTGATATTTAATATACCTATTGACTATGTCTAATGGTTCTCATAAAATAGTATTCAAAGATGTTGTGTAGCAACATAATACCATCTTTTCAATGATTTTATTTGCATTGTGTGTTGTACTGGGCCCCGATTCTGCTAAAGTAAAACCACTGCCATTCCACAGCCACTGTTTTAAAATTTAATTTCAAACTTTAAAGTGCTTAATATTCAAAATTAAAAGGCTTTTTGACATAGTGAATAAAAAAGTGAAATGAAACTCTTTTCATTTAATTTTGCACTTTTAACGTATAGAAATAAAGTGTAAAATTTAATGCCATTTTATCTGTGGTATGTCAGTGGTTTTGTTTTAGTAGAATCGTGGGCCTGTTTCGATGAATAAAACTAAACACGGAAAAACGTCTAGAAGTCAGTGTGTATTAAATTATAATACAGTTGAATAGTTCGTGACCTCATAATGTGTGATTTTTGTTACTAAAAACTAGAATTTTAGTTATTTTACATAAATTATCAAAAAATTCACTTCTTTGGCATACAAATGAATGATTAATGTTATTTTAAATAAGTTAATTAAGGAATTGCAATTAAATTGTTATATTCACGGATATTATAATTGATTATGTTATTTAATCTATTGTTCAGTAATATATATAATCTCCACTTAATATATCGCAACAGAATCATTATGGACCATCCTCTCATAAGGCATAAAGGTGCAAGCGATATCGGGTTTTCACCGAAAAAAGGTCTTAAGCCACATTTTTTTTAATACCACTTAGATGGCAGTCAAGCACACTGATGGAAAGTTGTTACCGTGGCCTATGGACGTGTGCAGTCACACTCGCGCTGCCGACCCTGTAAACACAGAAAGTTTCTATATCCAGTGATAAGACAAATCGAAAATATTGAGTAACATAGAAATTTTCCACTAAACCATGTTCTTTTATGCCTTTTGACCTTTCAACCGTCAATATAGACTTTCAGTAGCTTTATGCCATTTCGCGATCCGTGGCATTGCGGATGGCCTTGGAGGCTTGTAGGTGTATGATTGTGAGAAGCTGCTGATGGAGCACTGGGTTCGGGTTCCGCATGTCAGTCATTACAACTTGGAGGTAGAATTTATAATTGCCCCTAGCGGGCGCCAAGTAGGTGGGAATAGTGGGAAAAAGCTTGGAAAAACTTCAGGGTCGTATGTATTTTCTAATGATGTATAATAAAATATATAAAATATCTAAACATTAAAAAAGAAATTTGGGGTGGTCTACCCTTAACATTTAGGGGGACGAAAAATAGATGTTGTCCGTTTCTCAGACCTACCCAATATGCACACAAAATTGCATGAGAATCGGTCAAGCCGTTTCGGAGGAGTATGGTAACTAACACTGTGACACGAGAATTTTTTATATTCGATAATATGTAATTGGCTTCAAATTCATTGGATCATAAGAGTTTTATTGAAAACTAATATCGATAATATTATTTAGTCAAAACTAATATCGATGACTCATAAAAATAGCGCACTATTTTTATGAGTCATCGATATTAGTTTTTACTTATAGGGGTTACTGAAATAAGGTTGTATACAACCCAAGCCTACAGTTGGAGACCGCCCAAGAACAGGTAAATCACCACATTCACTCACGAGGATAAACACTTCTGTATTCTTCCATAATAAAGATATAGTGTATTCTAGTTTTATAATATAGTTCTCTGAATTTCTTGCTGGTATCTTCTCAGTAGAACTAACCTACCGAACCAGCGAAACAATAATTTTCCAATGTATTACGCGAATTGGAGTATATTTTTGAATTAGATGGTTTCGGGCGAAGGTTCTGAGGCTTAGTAGTCAGATCTTTTCCCCCTATAAGGTAAAGATCGCGGGTTCGAATTCCGCGTAAACCGATTAATTTTTTTCTATATCTTATTCGATTTGGATAGTTAGCTTACTAAATGCTTTCAAATTTCATTTTTCAATGGTTTATTAATACATAATTTAATTTCATAATAATATTTCTTGACATATTTGTAAAATTTTGACGTTCATATTATGAAATTAATTTATGTGCCTTAACTGAATAAATGAAATTGATTATTTGATTATTTGATTACAGCTAATTTTACTGTGTTTATAAGCCGCGTGGTTCCCGGCAGAGCAGAATTTGCGCCACCCCATCACTTCCCATGCGGTGTCGTACAAGGCGACTAAGGGATAGGGCTGTTTAACACCAGACAGATATATTCAGTCCAGACTCAGCTTTAGATGCATTGCTCGAGTCAACTATAGTGCCCGAAAAATAGCAATAGGCTCACGCCCTATTACGTGGGACTGAATTCAATGATTGGTGAAATGTGGGTGTTAATTCACCTCTGCCTAACCCTCCGGAGATAAAGGCGTGATTATATGTATGTATGTATGATATAAGCCAAGTACTCCAGTGAAGCAGCCCTTTAAAATTCATACCATAATAATGCTCATTGAATTAAATTATTGCACCATGGTGAGAAAATGTATTGTAAAAATGCTCAACTCGACCGGCCTTTGTGATTTACAAATGCGAAGACCTTGTAGATTACGACGTCGAGATGAATCCGATGTGTATGGGTCATTATGTGAAAAATGTCAGACAATTACATCTCGGCCGTTAGGCCATTATAGGTTAAATCGTGTGTTAAATATCAGTCAGCTATGTCCGAATGATACTTTTGCCAAATACCTCATTTTAGGATCCAATAATAATTACATTGCTCAATAAATGTCTGCTATATTTGGGTGCGGTTGCGATGTTCTTAATGTTGAGTTTGTTTTGTAAATGAAATAATAATCATACATATATAGACTGATGATGAGAGAGAGTGATGATCATTCTCTGTCATCATCAGTCTTACTGTTATGCGGGTAAATTTCGATATTTTCCATGCCATCTAACCTTCACAACCAATAGACTAGTTAGACTTTTGAAGGTTTATTATGGCTGTGTATAATATTTTTAAACATTCTACATATCGCTGTCTAGACCCATGGTAAGCATAGTTTATTTTATTTTTATACCACTTTGGTGGCAGACCAGCGCACGGCCAACCTGATGGAAAGTGGTTACCGTGGCCTATTGACGTGTGTAACACCAGAGAAGCCACACTCGCGCTGCCGACACTGTAAACACAGAGTCTCTGTGCCGTCAGTGTAGAGGACAAAGCAGGACAAGCCTTTCGTCATCGCACTGACAGCACAAATTCTCCAGTGAGCTCTGGCTACCCTACCCACTGCTGGGAACACAAAACGAAGTTATTAACCGCGGTATTCTGTAGGGCGGAGGTACTTCCCCAGTCGGACTGCTCAGTTTAACTAGCACGTGTTATGGAATCTAGAATGCGGATAAACACACTTAAATACTTTTTTAGAAAATACATACATTTTTACATAGAAACACACAGACCAAAATTTACATATTCATGTATATAAATATTTGCACTGAGTGCCACTGAGGTTGTCATGTTGATATGGCAACTGGGACCGAAATGAATCAATAATAATATGATAGCAATATTTTGTTAAACTATCGAGCATTTTTTTTTTATATAGGACACGTCAATTGGACTTCGCCTTGCCTGATGGTAAGCTGAAGGCAAAGTCCCAGAAAAGAGGGTCACCATTACTTACACATACCGTGTGACATGGTGACACTCAGCTTGACGGCCTCATCATATGCTTTTTCACGCCCCGCTTAAAGGAGCCGGGACTGTAGGAACTGGGAATGGTATGGGTAAAGGACTGCTGAGACGAGGTCTTGGGTTCGATTCCAGGTTTTACCATGGCACACAGCAATAACTTTTCGATGCTTTTCAAAGTTATGTGTGTATTTATCGCAGGTTTATAAGTGCCCGTTTAATGGCAATAGGCTCGGCCACCTTTTACATTGGGACCTGAACATAAACTGGCGAAATGTGGGTGCTAGCACCTCTGACTACCCCTTTGGGGGATATAGGCGTGAGTTTATGTTATTAGTTTATGTTACGATCCGATGTTGGTTTCGGCTCCGTTATACGACATCCGATAACCAACAGGAAGTAAAATGTATGAAATATGTATCTGTCTATCACATTATCACATTTTTTCATCGCTAGCATCCCTAACTAATCTGTGCTATCGAACAAATGGCCGTGTCGGCTATCGGATATGTTATCGTCGTCCAACACCGATATCGTATCGGATAGTGTGAAAATGGACTTCCAATGACTTTTGAACCCAATTTTAAGGTCGTATCTCATTGGCTAACTTGATTGGTATAATAAACTCAGCTACGCAGGCGGCGCGGGTTCGATCCTTGCTCAGTTCAAATATTTGTATGCATGAATATGGATATTTGAATTGGTCTGGTCGTACCTCGGAGAGCAGGTTAAACCGTCGATCTTGGTTGCCATACCAACATCTATGGCAGTCGTTGCGAGTAGTTGAAGCCCTAAGAAGTCTAACAACTGATCTAACTGCAATGCTTCGATATCACTGTCTGTAAATAGATCAAAAAAAATAATACCTGCTGAGTCTTCTCAGGTCGGGGCCACGTTTCGAACCGGTGGTCCATTTACTAAACTGGTTTTCATGTTTTATTTTTTATTGACGTTTTGTAAGTGCCGATTTAATGACCTCTGGAGAATAAATGATTTTTGACTTTGACTTTAGGTTGTGAATATCATATAGCAGTCGCTTTACGGAAAATATTGAAGTTCACCCAAATCCGCAGTTAGTTTGGTAAAGCGGACCCCAGACTCCGAGGTTTGAAAGTTTCGGTCTACTGGAATTAACGCTAAGATAAATAAAAAGAATAGTTTTGATGTCAAGATAACAGTGTTTATTAAATTAAAACACAAATCATTGGTGTAGGTCAATCAAAGGTCTTCAATAAAGGTTGGACGGCGGTCTTTGAGAAACTTCGCGTAAGTTTGTCGATTATGGTGTTTTCGACGCTGTTCCGTGAAAACAGCATACTACAGTAATTATGTTTATTTTTAACCAAAACTGTATTATTACTATAAATAGGCTTACTACTGAAATTAATGATAAATACAATAGCTAGGGCCCGTATCAAAAATGAACAAAAACAATGGCGGGTAGAACAATGTAGTCAGTGACCTCACTAAATCTATAGTGATACCAATTAAAATCTAAAAATTACCGACTGAAGTTAATAAATATACATAATTAGTTTTGCAGGTGCACTTAATTTGCAGGCGAGACTTGAATCTTAAGGATGTATAGGACCCTGAAACTGATGGGACTAGACATAGTTTTCAGACTGTATAAGACTAAGTAACGTTATGAAAATTTCCTGTTTCGTAACCCTCGAAAAAAGCTACTTAAAAAGTGTCTCATATTACAAATATAAAGCTAATGAACGTATGAATTTCTAAGTAGAAAAATGTGACGAAAGGACACGATTATTGTATATTTCATGAGGGTTGCGAAACGGGAAATTAACCAAACGGTGAACCCGTTTGGTTAATTTCCCGTTATTTTGCTCATATTTTTTATTTTAGCTTACATTGGCCTACATAGCAGGACGTCTTAGAATATTACTATTTATTCTACGAACCTTAACATCACAAGACATTTAAGTACAGAAATCAGATAAAACATTGGTTTTATGTTAAAATGGCTTTTATTGGCTTATCAGGTAGAATCTGAGGCTGAATTGGTAAACCTGAGGTGCTGTGATGACACTAAGACGTGTTAGTCGCTTTATGCATGCTCAACAAGTACTTGAAGTCTAATTCTAGCTTAGTGAAAATCACAGATACGTGTGACCCCTATTACCTACCCTAGATAATAGTTTTTTTATACAACTTAGATGGCAGACAAATATTCGGCCCACCTGATGGAAAGTGGTTATCATGGCCTATGGACGTGTGCAACAACAGGAGGGTCAACAAGTGCTGCTGACCCTGTAAGTAATAATAACTACATTTTACATATGGCTATTTTACCCATGGTAAGCATAGCTTAACTAGCTTGTGTTATGGAATATAGAATGCGGATAAAAATACTTAGATACTTTTTTTTGTAAATATGTACATAGTTATTATAAATAGTAACACTCAGACCAATGCAAATACCTACGCTCTATAGAATACTGCGGGCATAATAAACTCGTGTTGTGTTCTCGGTAGTGAGTAGGGTAGCCAGAGCTCACTGGAGAGTATTTGTGCTGTCAGTGGGAAGACCAAAGGCTTGTCCTGATTTGACTTCTGCATTGACAGGACAGAAACTCTCTGTTCTTACAGGGTTGGCAGCACAAGTGGGACTCCCCTGGTATTGCACACATCCATAGGCCGGCCGGGGTGCGAGGGATATGCCTGTTAACCTCACCTTCGACAACCAAAAACGACCCACAGGCGGCGTGCATTTTGGTCAGTTCGAGTCCGACATAACCTTTTCCACTGGCTCCGGTGGGGGTACCCGTATGGATTTTGAGAACATAAAAAAAACATACCCATAGGTCATGGTAACCACTTACCATCAGGTGGGCCGTGTGCTTGTCGGCCAACTAAGTTGTATAAAAAAAACAATTCGAACTTTCTCATTTTTAATATTAGAATTATTGCAATGTACAAAGGAGTGTTTTTGTTAATCTTCAGCAACTTTTTAGCTGAGTGTACATTTGCAATTATTATAGATTATGGGCAAACTATTGCAAAAATGTGCGTAACCAGAATGCTTGCAAATTCTTCTATGTGTAGCTACGTCGCCTTACTGTGTTAGGGATAATTGTCGTGACGTCAGTTGGTGACGAATTGCTCACTATTACTCATCACATTAAATAGTTTAGGTTAATTATAAATGATTCATCATCTTCATTGCATTAAACCCAGTAACAACCAAAGCTCACACTTTGAAGCCCGAAGAGTTCACTGTCTTTCTATTCCCTTTTTTTTATCTAAAATTCGCCAACTTGACTTCACCTCGTCTGATAGTAAGCTAAAGGCAAAGTCTCAGGAAAGAGGGTCGCCATTACAGACACTAAGTAATGTTACAATGGTGGCATTCAGCTCGGCGGCCTCATCAGATGCTTTTACTCGCACCGATTAAAGGACCCGGGACTGTAGGAAGAAGGAAACACGTGTGCTGGTAATGAATTATTGGTCTTGGTGGTGCGGCATAGAAAAGAGACTCCCTTGACTTGTTTGACTCTTACAGCGACTGCTGTCATATCTTTATAGCCAAGAAGAAAGCTTACGCCTAGTAACAGAAAAAAACAAATGAACGGAATCGAGATCGGAGTTCGATATTGGTTCTACAAGAAGGTTTAGGTTCTCGTTCTGTTTAGATCATTACCCCAAAAAAAAGATCTGTCGTAATCGTATCGAGAGAACGCAGCATTGCGATTGGTCGGCTTCACACACTAACAGGTTCATAATAGGCAGGCGTCCAATGGCAATGCTCAGTTCTCTCGTTACGTTTACGATACGATTACGTAAGTTTTTCGTGCTAGGAGTGTCTGAACCTGTGTCGAATACCAAAAATATTCTATGGTAAACGGAAGCTATGGTACAGAATCTCTGTGTTAAAAATGGTCACCCCATCGTACTATTACGCTGAATGTCACCCGAGAAGAGGGCCAGATCGTGAGAGATGGCCCTGTGTCGGCCGGGGTGCGAGGGATATGCCTGTCAACCTCACCTTCGGCAACCAAAGCGACCCACAGGCGGCGTGCGTTTTAGTCGGTTTGAGTCCGACATAACCTCCTTCGCCGGCTCCGGTGGGGAGGTATCCGTGGGGATTTTGCGCATGTAAAAAAATAAAAAAAACTATTACGCTGAATGTTGTTGCTAAACCTTACAATGCGATAACCTACTCGGTTACAACATAATCACCTCCTAAAACACCTCTACAAAATGATTTATTATACGACGTAAACTACTTATTAAATAATAATAATAATATGATTGTTATTTAAGTTGTATATCCTTGACATTCAGACGAGTCATTGTGAATTCAATATCTGCTGTTACTTGATACTTATAGACAATAGCATTTAGAACAGGGTGTTAACGCTGATTGGTAATCTACCGCCCACGTATCGGGCGGGCCCTCATAAGACCTTGGGGGTCAGGTTAATTTCACCTGTCCATGTATAGTTACTGACATATATAGCCGCGTGATTTCCGGCAGAGTAGAAGTTGGACCACTCCATCTCTTCCCACACGGTGTCGTACAAGGCGACTAAGGGATAAGGCTGTTTAACATCAGACGGATATATTCAGCCCAGATTCCACCTCAGGTGCATGCTCGAGTTAATTATAGTGACCAGAAAATATCAATAAGCTCACCCCTTGGGACCGAATACAATGATTGGTGAAAAGTGGGTGTTAGTTCACCTCTGCCTAAACCGCCGAGAATAAAGGCGTGATTTTATGTATGTCAGGTGTCTTTTGAGGATAGCGCGGGTGGCTACAATAGCGAAGAAGTTTAAAACCACTAATCATAGATGATATCAAGCCAGATCGTGCCTCTGGTGACTTGGGGTCATGATATATGACGGTAAATATACTTTGTTTTTCGTGTGTAAAAATCCCGCCAGATCCGGTGGAGGAGGATCTCTTGAGGGGAGGTTGCCGGAGGCACATCCCTTGCACCCCGACTAAATCATGGCCCTGGATTAGTCAAGGTTCGAGGATCCCTTTCGAGCTGGCCCTCTTCGGGTGTAATTGTATATATACCAGTTTATTGTCTGACGAAGCTCTAGTATAGTGCTTTGAGTTATATGTAATATAACTCACTGGTATTGTGTAAGATTTTCTAGATGTCTAACGCCATCTAGCGATAGAAAGCTGCACTTCTACGGAACTACTGATAATGCATCGCGCAATGAACGTTCTCTCGTTGATTAACTTGCCATCCAATTGGGCAGTCTGACTGAGGAACCGGTAATACCGTGGCCATAATAACTTAGTGCTGTGTTCCAGGCGGTGAGTAGGGTAGCCAGAGTTCCATGGAGATTTTTCATGTTGTCAGTGGGATGACCAAAGGCTTGTCTTTCTTTGTATTTTACACTTACGTAACAGAAACTTTCTGTTCCTCCGGGTCGGCAGCACGGATGTGACTCCACTGGTGTTCCACACGCCACGGTACCCTATTTCCATTAGGTGGGCCGTGTACATACCGTACATACCAAAATCATCTGTTAGGCCAAGGCCTCTTATTTCTTCCCATACTAAATATGTACTAAAATTTAAATAACAATCTTTACCAGGGACAGCGTAGGTAATTGGAGCCCTAAAAAATCTATTAACTGTGACTCCTCTGGTGTTACAGACGTCCATAGGTCACGGTAACCACTTTCCATCAGGTGGGCCGTGTGCTTGTCTGCCAACTAAGTGGTATAAAAAATTAAAAAAAACTAGTCTAACTGCAAAACTTCAATATCGCTAATCGGTTGTGGAGGTAACATGGCAGTCGCTTCACGAAAAAATTCGAAGATTAGCCAAACCCGCAGTTAAACTGGAACAATGGATCCCAGATACCGAGGTGAAACCTTCGGATGCTACTGGAATTAACGATAGGAGGATGATGATTATTTATAAAGTTCACCCACACATTATTGGTTATATATTTTAAATAAACAAGAAATCACAAGTATAATATTATAATACAGCCGGGGTGCGAGAGAGAGGGCCAGATCGTGAGAGATGGCCGTGAGTCGGCCGGGGTGCGAGGGATATGCCTGTCAACCTCACCTTCGGCAACCCCAGCGACCCACAGGCGGCGTGCGTTTTAGTCGGTTCGAGTCCGACATAACCTCCTCCACCGGCTCCGGTGGGGAGGTATCCGTGGGGATTTTGCGCACGTAAAAAAAAAAGTATAATATTATAATACAGCCGGGGTGCGAGAGAGAGGGCCAGATCGTGAGAGATGGCCGTGAGTTGGCCGGGGTGCGAGGGATATGCCTGTCAACCTCACCTTCGGCAACCCCAGCGACCCACAGGCGGCGTGCGTTTTGGTCGGTTCGAGTCCGACATAACCTCTTCCACTGGCTCCGGTGGGGGGGTATCCGTGGGGATTTTGCGCACTTAAAAAAAGGCCGGCGTGCGAGGGATATACATAACTCAGGTAATATCACCTCCAGCGACGTTTCCGTCAGTTAAAGCCACCATAACATCCCCCATCGGCTCCAGTTGTGCGGGAATCTGTGGGACATTTGCGCACAATAAAAAAAGTGTAACATTAAAATGAATTTTCAGCAGTAAGATTTGAGCAAACAATAAAATTAAATCGTTCGCAGTTATCCGAAAGTTGAGCAATGTTCCACTTGTGTATTCTTTGATAAAATCTGCTGGAGTCAATGCATTACCAATTATCACTGGTCTGCTAATACTTGCGTTTGATTTCTAAACAATGACGGTAACAAGTTGCGAAATTATGTACATAGTATATAACGTATACACTGAGATGACATTTTCGGATTGGGGTTCAAAGAAGATTCAATTTAAGTGTGGATTCGGTTAACCTTCAACTGTTGTTAGGTTTCAACATTTATCAACAAAGTAAGATGCTCTACTAATATTGAATGATTAATAAATAAAATGAATAAATGTTTACAAAAAGAGATTAAATAGCGTATGTAGCGGTAGTACGCTCGGCAGCTGCGTTGGACGTCGAGGATTCGATTCCCGCTCATTGCAAATATTTGTATTCATAAATATATCCATTTACATTGACCTGAGTTTTCTATGTATGTATAATATAATAATAATTATTATAATATAATATTTTCCGCATGGTTCCCAGCTGAGTAGAATTTGGATCAACCCATCTGTGCGCGTGCGGTGTCGTACAAGGCGACTTAGAGATAGGGCTGTTTAACATCAGACAGATATATACAGCCCAGACTCAGCCTCAGATGCATGGCTTGAGTCAACAATAGTACCCGGAAGACGGCAATAGGCTCACCACCTATTACGTGAGATCGAATTCAATGATTGGTGATTTGTGGGTGTTAAATATATCTCTGCCTGACTCTCTGGGGATAAAGGCGTGATTATAAGTATGTATATATTTACAAAAGAATATGTATATAAGTAGAATACCTACAGCCCATAACACTAACAGCTAGTTAAACTATGCATATTTTTTATCTAGATAGTGTTGTGTGGAATGTCCTAGAATATTTATTTATTTATAGCCAGCTGTTGCCCGAGGCTCCGCCCGCGCGTATGTCGGTTATCGCGACAAAACATAGCCTATGTCCTTTCTCAAGGTCTAATCTACCCCTATATCAAATTTATCAAAATTTGTTCAGCAGTTTTTTTTATACCACTTAGGTGGCAGACAAGCGCACGGCCCACCTGATGGAAAGTGGTTACCGTGGCCTATCTACGTGTGTAACACCAGAGAAGCCACACTCGTGCTGCCGACCTTGTAAGCACAGAGTTTCTGTGCCGTCAGTGTAGAGGACAAAGCAGGACAAGCCTTTGGTCATCCCACTGACAGCACAAATTCTCCAGTGAGCTCTGGCTACCCTACTCACCGCTGGGAACACAACACGAAGTTATTATAACCGCGGTATTCTGTACCTCCGCCCTGAGGTACTTCCCCAGTCGCACCGCTCAATTTATGTTTAGGCATGAAAGCGTAACATACAGCCAGACACACAGAGTTACTTACAGGGTACAGGGTATGGATTAAAAGTATCTATACAAGAAGTTATCATCAATGAATTAATCTATAATGCAATCCACTGCGTTATATAGGCCTCTCCCACACACCATATCACCTAATCCTCCACCTTCGACATCCATTCTGTCCCAGCTACCAATGGCGGACTATGAAATTTTTTAAAAAGGAAGCCAATATAAGAAATCTTGCATCTTATAGAACAATGGTATATGTAAGATATTATTAACATAATATAAACTCACGCATATATCCCCGAAGGGGTAGGCAGAGGTGCTAGCACCCACATTTCGCCAGTTTATGTTTAGGTCCCAATGTAATAGGTGGCGAGCCCATTGCCATTAACCGGGCACTTATAAACCTGCGATAAATACACACATAACTTCGAAAAGCATCGAAAAGTCATTGGTATGTGCCATGGTAAACCTGCGATCGAACCCGAGACCTCGTCTCAGCACTAGGCTACCGCGGTTCTCGATATCATTAAATTATATATAATTTATTTGTTTATGTATAATATATATGTAGCTTATGACTACACTATTAACTACCCATGGGTTATTATTGTTAAGACAATTAAAACATTTCCATCCAAAGGATCATCATCATGCCTGGAAGAGATCGCTTGTAGCGATACGGCCGTTTTTCCATACATGTACTGTAAATAATGTCTTATCTTATTTTACCAATAGTAGTATAAAAAACATCTCTACCACGCTTCCCTATGCAGAGCAAGCCGGCAGGAATCGGTTTATCAGGACCTTTTTGAGGAAATCAGTCCTTCTGGCTAAGCGACGTTCTATCTTCCGCTTGTAGCAATCTCTAATGTTACGATTTTATAACTAAACAATAGAATCCGGGTAAACATAAGTAGTAAATATTTAAATTAGAAAATGACCACATAACACAATGCGTGGTCCGACAAAAATTTGTCCGGTTTTAAAACATTGACATTAAAACATATTTGTCTTTGTAAAATTAGATGTTTAGAAACTTCACGCTCCGTTTCATTAAAAAACCGGATGTCTTGGAAAAATAAGATTCCAAATGTCGATACGCATCTTATTATCTTTTGTGAACAAAACAAAGGTGGATTCCGCTGTTTTGAAAATGTATGTAGGATAGTGCAACGCTGTAGTGAACAGACAGACAATCTTATGATCTGTGGATGTACTTAGACGTCCTTACTTCTGTTTTTGTTTGATATAGCTTGTACATTTAGTACTACGGGTATCTATCTATCTCTATCGAAAATCTATACTATATATTAATATTATAAAGCTGCAGAGTTTGTTTGTTTGTTTGTTTGAACGCGCTAATCTCTGGAACTACTGGTCCGATTTGAATGATTATTTCACTGTTGGGTAGTCCATTTATCGAGGAAGGTTTTAGGCTATATATCATCACGCTACTACATAATGGAGCGGAGCATTGATAATAAATGTTTACAAATCCGGCAATTTTTCATACATATTTTGAAGACTTAAACATACGGGCTCAAAGGGATATGAAGCTTCAAAATATACCACGGGCGAAGCTGGGGTGGGTAAGCTAGTAATAATATAAAGCTGAAGAGTCTTTGTTTGTTTGAACGCGCTAATCTCAGGAACTACTGATTCGAATTGATAAATTCTTTTTGCAATTAATAGCCAATTTATCTACAAAGGTTTTAAGTTATACATCATCACGCTACTACTTAAGGGAGCGTAGTAGCGATCATAAATATTAATAAATTCGCCAATTTTCCATACATTATTTGAACAATAAAGATAACGGGCTCAAAGGGGTGATTTGAAGTTTCAAAATATTAGGTCTACCTATGAAATTGAAAAAAAATTACAGATTCATGAGTTTGTTATTTATGTAATTTAATAGCCATTTCCATTATTTATATTTTGTTTAAAAGTTGATTTCAAGATTTTTTTTTTTTTTCATTTTGTTTTTATTGGCCGGTTGATAAATTAAATTTGATCTTCAAAAACAGTACTTCCTAAATGCTATCCATTTTGATGATAAATTTCAAATTACTTTTTTACAGTTGTCACTTTTCAAAAATGCAATTGCCTAGAGATTGGAGGGAGTTGAATTGCAACCAACTCAAAACAGTATTAAAAAAAGTGTTACTGCAAAAAGCATATTACAATGTTACAGAATACTTGAATGATGATTTTGAATGAATAATGATCTGATTTGATTTAATGATTGAATTTGTGGATGATCGAAGCACTGTGACTTGATATTATATTAAATAGTTGCTATATTTTGTTATTTTTATTATATTATTTAATTTGATAAAACTACATCTGTGACATATTTATTATTCTAATATTAGCTTGACGACTATGTAAATGACTAGAAACAATGTTGACATTCACCCATAATTTCATTTGTTGATAAATTTTTTTAAACTGGTATAATGCCAATTATAATGTAATACGAGTAGCTTAAATAATCATTTTTTCAATTAATTATATTCTAAAATTTTATAATTCATATTCATATTGTACGTCTTATAAGACATGCCACAGTGATACCTACTTATTTTTGTAAATAATAACATCTTCTACTACCTGTGACAAACAATAAATGCATTTGATTTGATTTGATTTGATTTGATTTGATTTGTTAGCTTAATGTTATTTCATTCATACACAAAAAAAAAATATAAAATTTGGATTTGTTATTCTTAAAAAAATACAAAAGTGTTAGTACTGAAAATTGAGTTTCCTCCAATTTCATATGTAACGACCTATTATGTGAAGTTTCAAAGCCGGCTCGGTCAGCTAGTCATACATATACAAACATTTACATAGTCCTATTACCTACTGTGGCCTCGCCTATGATTGCTTGTAATACTTGGTGTGGATAATGCTATCACGTCCAGAGGATAAAATAGGGAAGGTGGAATGAAAGACAGTAAGAATGATCCTTGAATACTTTCACCAACCATATAGTTTGCAACACTACTTCTCTTTGAAAACAACATTAACATGACCGTACCTAGCCTTCATTAAGGGATGGGGCAAAAATCAAATTATTCAGATGGTCGGTCGGCTTAACTTCGGGCAGAACAGAGTAGATTGGGGAATGCCCCCACCGGCCTCTATCCCCTCCTCTGGGTACACCCGTGAATTTAAAGCGATAAGGTAGTGTGGGTAAAGTAGCATGGCCTGGAGTGACTAAGGATACACATATTAAGTTCTTAGGCAGTCCAGGCCAATACTACTGCTCTCTTTTCGTTTATACATACAAACATGTATATATATATATATATAAAACATAACATAACATAAACTCACGCCTATATCCCCGAAGGGGTAGGCAGAGGTGCTAGCACCCACATTTCGCCAGTTTATGTTTAGGTCCCAATGTAATAGGTGGCGAGCCTATTGCCATTAACCGGGCACTTATTAACCTTATTAATATATATATACTCTCAGGTAGGCGAAGACCACTTGCTTCGCTTGCTTGCATACTTTGTTAGCTTCCTGTATTGTCATCAAATATTTCATACAAGTCCGCCGGTTTGAAGTGCTTCTATCCTATCCTTTTTCCCCACAGAAAAAAAAACTTTCGTTTCTCTCTTTAGATATTTATTGAAGTCGCAAAAAATAGTAACATCAAAAAGTAATAAAATTAACTCTCGAATGTTTGAGGAGTTTAATCAGTAAAGTTGCCGAAAAAACAAAAAACAATATAATATGTAAATTTGTCACTTATTATATTATTACGCTCAAGTTTGTATGCGGGACGGCAAATCGGAATTCGGGGCCTCTCGAGTCATAACACGCGCGCATCTGCTCATGAAACTTACCTACAAGGCACCCACCGATCATAGCTTGCCAAAAATCAGCTGCTCACTACAACCCATGTCCTGGACATATCGATCTGGTACAGTTAGCATAAGCAGTGATGTCAATTTACAGTAGGTACACTGAATTTTAGGGCATTGGGTCACCCGATATTTTCAAAATTTTCCGATACCAAGCTATCTCACTCATTTTGTTACACGTAAGTTTAGAAATAACTTAATATATACTGTATATATAACATATGGAAATATATACATATGTTAAAGGTAGATAATCAAATATTAGTCAAATGGTTCTGTAAAGTTGTCATACTTTAACCTTGAACTACCGGTTAGTGGACATCTCGATTTCTTGTAGGAGCACTTTCCAGACGACATTCGCTTAACTAGTATGAATGAACAATACCAGAGTTATTTAAAATTGAGGTTCAAGGTTATTTAAAGCATTTCATTTAGGTAATGGAGAGACAGTTATGTGTAGGCGTCAGAAGCTACGTAGTGGCTAAAGAGATACGTAGTCTGTGGATGCTGTTAAGCCAAGGTTTGATCTAAAAAAATTTTTTTTTTCAAATATGATTGTAATGTGTGTGTGTATTTATCGCAGGTTTATAAATGCCCAGTTAATGGCAATAGGCTCGCCACTTATTACATTGGGACCTAAAGATAAACTGGCGAAATGTGGGTGCTAGCACCTCTGCCTACCCCTTCGGGGATATAGGCGTGAGTTTATGAGATGAGATGAGATATGATTGTAACTCAACTTCTTCATTCTAACGTTAGTCCCGGTTATCCGAAGCTTTCAACTCGGAGTCCGGGGTCCGATTTTTCTAGTCTAGCTTCGGGATTGGCTAAACTTTTTTTTCTTAGGTGGCAAACAAGCACACTTTCCACCTGAAGGAAAGTGGTTATTTTTTTTTTTGTTTACGTGGTGGAATGCATTTACGCACTTCGCTCACCCCCCGCGGGGGCAGGGGGCTCGCTTCGTGTGGGACTCCTGGCCTCGGACAAAGGCCAGACTACCCACTAAACCACCACGGTGTTCCTCCTTCGCCTAATCCGAGCCGCGGGATAGTCTGCTCACCGCGACTCGGCTAGGGGCGCCCTTGGTAGGCCCGCTACTCAAGACCCCACCATCCCGGCAATCAGGCCGGAATGGTGGGGTTTTTTCACCTCAGGAATGCACCCCAGGAACACACAGGGGCGCATTCCGCCACATCAGTATAGGGGCAGCGGGTCCCCCGACCCACTGCCCGTGGCCACTCTCATTCGGGGACGCGGGCGAATTGCGTTCGCCGGCGTCCCCTCGCCGGGGGCTTGCGGGGCGGAAGAGTGAGCCCAGCTCGCTCCCGCTCCCGCAGTGCCTCTCTCTTGGCCGCCATCACCTCGCTAGCGAACGAGGCGACGGCGGCCCAACACTGTTCGCTGCCGGCCATAGCTGAAACTACGGCCGACAGCGAGAGGTCCACACCAATGATGCTTGTGAGGGCCGCTCTTTGGCCGCCCCACGCGTCACACACGGCCAAAGTGTGGTGTGCCGTGTCGGGGTCGCCGCTGGTGCAGTTTCGGCACCGGGACTCCGCTTCCACCCCACCACCTCCCACAGGTACTTGGCGAAGCAACCATGACCCGTGAGAAGTTGGGTGAGGTGATACGTCGGAGCCCCATGACCCCGTTCTACCCACTCACGCAGGACGGGCCGAACGGCCCCCACAAGCAGCAAGCTACTCCTCGTCGTAGCCAGCCTATCGGCCCACTTCCGGAAGAGAATATCGCGAGCCTCCTGTCTCCAGCGATCGATCTCCTCCGGAAGCGGCCGACCTCCTGCAACACGCCGCATAAGGGCGCCCTCCTCGTAAACCCTCTTAAGGACGCCAGCCTCGAGATCCCAGGGGATGAAGGAAAGTGGTTACCGTAGCCTATGGACGTGTGAAATACCACCAACAACACTCGTGCTGTTGAACCTGTAAGAACAGAGAGTTTTTCTTCCGTCAATGCAGAAGACAAAGCAGGTGTAGTCTTCACAGTGGTAGCATAAAAACTCTTCAGTGAGCTTGGACCCTACTTACTACTGGGAAAACAACACGAGGTTATTATGGCCGCGGTATTCTATAATTACGATATTTTCCATGAGGCGAAGCAGTCGCGTTTACTATTGCTACACCACAAAGGCTGTTATTCATCTCTCTGTGGCTGGGATGTTATTGTCTCTCAGCTGTAAGCATATTATATATCTGAGAACAAGGTCCAATGTATAGACAAAGAGGTACTCTAAAATGCACAGTTTTTTAGTTTTATTTATGAGAGGTCATTAATTAAATAACCGAAATAAAACTTGGATGTCCAAGTGTTCTGTTTTTTGTATTGAAAGATATTATCATAAGTAAAACATGTATAACAAAAAACGTGTTGACATAATGTAATATTTTAGCAAATTCTTTGATAAATCTTAAGCTTTTGAATATCAATTTTGTATGTAATAATGTAATAGTTACTTGTATCATCCAAATATAAAAATAAAAAATAGAAGAATGAAGTCTCAACTATGTAATAGGTCGTTACATATAAAATTGCCGATTTTTTTTGAAGAAAATGTTGGAAACCCAATTTTCAGTACTAACAATAAAAAGTACTAACATTTTTGCATTTTTTTAGGAATGACGAATCAAAACTTTATTACTTTTTTCGTGTATGAATGAGACAACATTAAGCTAACAGACACTTTTATTTCATTTTTAAAATGTGACAGCTGTAAAAAAGTAATATGAAATTTATCATCAAAATGGATAGCATTTAGGCAGTAGGTACTGTTTTTGAAGATCGAATTTAATTTATCAAGCGGCCAATCAAAACTAAATTTAAAACAGAGTTGTTAAATCTTGAAACCAACTTTCAAAAAAATATAAAAAATGGAAATAGCTATTAAATTACAGGAATACGAAACGAACTCATCTGTAAGAAAATCTCGGCTATTTCATAGGTCACACCGCGGGTTTCAACATTGGCCACTTAGTATTAAAAAATATATATAGCTAGGTTTTTTTTATACAACTTAGGTAGCAGACAAGCACTCGGCCAACTGGTTACTGTGACCTATGAACGTGCGTTACACGCGAGAAGTAATAATACGTCTACGTTTATATAAATAATATTATTACGAATAAATTATAAATGATGTTTTTTTTTACGTAGCGCACTGTCGCATCTCTGATTGGTGCGTGAAATGATGACGTTCGTTATCATTATTTTGTCGCCATTTTAGAGTTGGTACGGGTTGTTATCCATACTCTAAAGAAAATATAAAAAAATATGTTAAAGATATGTTGCTCTATAGTCTGGCCAGCGCGGGTACAGTAGGCTAAAACCTCCTGACATTGGGAGAGGCCTTTGTCCAGCAGTGGAATGCGATGGGATAATTGATTGATTGATTTATCTATAGGTTATAATACATTATTGGTTTCACTAAGATCTTTCGGAATGCAATCCAACCTCACCTGCAAACCAGTACAGCTGCTGACTGTCGGACAAGGCTCTGGCGCAGGGTTTTCTTAGAGATTTTGAGGGTAGTGAGGTGAACAGCCCCCTAGTTCCAAAGTGCAAGCATTGGTTGCAGTCAGGATTGGAGCTTGGGTCAAGAAGACGAGTTGATATAATATACCAAACGTATTGAAAATATAATTATGCAACGGATCGGCACTTTTCGCGATTAAATCATTAAACTTACTATTTCTGCCGATGTTTCGGATGCGTTGTAGCACCCGTGGTCATGACTAGCTTACGAGCGTTGAGAGGTATGCGGGGAACATTCATTTTTTGTGCGCCTACCCGCTATTACTTTTATTATGATCGGTTAGGCTGGCGACACACCACACTCACTATGTCAGTTTTTAACGACATGCACTGTATTGCTGTGTTATTTGGTTTTAGTATCTTAAGCACTGGATTCCACGTTCCAGATAGTTTGAATCCATCTTCCCTATTGAAATTGTTATATTTTTGATTTGTATGGCTTCACGCACAGTCCGTTCATAGTAGTAGGGATCAGTGGAGAGGACTTTGGGTTGATGAAGCTTAATCCAGTGATTGGTACCCCACTCAATATGTTCTGCTACTGCCGATTTGTTGAACTGACAGTCCCTAACCGTTGTATAATTATGAGTTCACACTGGGATAGTTTAAGAATTAAAGATAGTTTCTAAACCTATATCTGGCTGTGGCAAATGCTATCTAGTATTATTTGGGCTTCTCGTCTTATGCTTTTTTGGACTTGTGCCTAGGAGTTTCCACAGAAGTTATTTTATTTATTTATTTATAATTTATACACGATGTACATTGGCGGACTTAATGCCGTAGACATACTCTGCCAGTCTACCATTGGGTGGTGCAGAGCTAGTACGACGTAGGCGCATATTAATAAGCAATGCATCTGGTTCTTTAAGGACTATAGATTAATTACATATAAGTACTTTAACACACACAATACATATACCTGCTTATCATATATAAAATAATTGTGAATAATTATACATATACATAAAATATATACACATTTAACGTTGACCCGTAGTTTTTATATTTTTCTATTTCATTCTTTTTTCATATTGTTCTATTTATATTTCTATAAATAGAACAATATGGAGATAGCCTAGAGGAGAACCGCGATAGCCTAGTGGTATGGGTAATGGGCTGCTGAGACGAGGTCTCGGGTTCGAAGCCAGGTTTTATCATGGCACACATCAATGACTTTTAGATTGCTTTTCGAAGTTATGTGTGTATTTATAGCAGGTTTATAAGTGCCCGGTTAATGGCAATAGGCTCACCACCTATTACATTGGGACCTAAACATAAACTGGCGAAATGTGGGTGCTAGCACCTCTACCTACCCCTTCGGGGATATAGGCGTGAGTTTATGTTCGTTTATATTTCTATTCAGCTATAGGTTTCAATGACGGTGAGTGACTGAATGTAATCTTTATAGATGTCACCAATGCTGCAAGGATGGTGACCTTCAATTTGACGGTCTCATCGGACACCAGCTATAAGAAGAAGGAAGTATGTGTGTTGGTTAAACTTCTTTAATACAAGAAGTTATTAAACAGTAATCTCTTAAACACTCTTGTTTACGACCGAAGTAACCAAAGAATGATATGATAAATTGACACATGTGTTTATCGTCTAATACAGTGTATGTTAATTGGACAATAAGCTAGACATTGAATTAACTAACTGTTTCGAAATTCCGAGTTCGTTCAACTTTATAATTGACAAATTATGTGCATAATTTTTATTGTCACCAGGTAATTAATTATTGCAGTTTAACATAATTCGATTAAAATAAAACTACTGAAAAATAGCGCTTTAAAAAGTATTAACCAAGAAAATATCAAGGACAGCCGTGGTCGTATGCCATTTTTTTTCTAGAATGTAATGGCATGGCATATGGTCCTTGATTTTTTCTTGTTTAATACTTTTTAAAGCGTGATTTTTCGGTAGTCGGGTTTTAGTTTTAAATTTACATTTTTATTTATATTATTTTAGGGCAAGTAACACCTATAATTTATGCATATTTGTAATTTGATAATTAAGTCCTTTCAAATGATACCCAACACGGTATATTTATCTCAAATAATTTTTTTAACACTGTACTTTATGACCGCTAGAGGACGCTACATTAGTTTCAGTGATACATAATATAGCCTATAACCAGTGGACGACCAAAACACTTCTAATGATACCTCATTTGTCCAGTTCTAATTCATACATACATAGCCTGTCAAAATCATAACCCTCCTTTGGCTTGGCCGTAGTCGGGTAATAAACACACGTACTTATAAGAGCCTGTTATCTATCTTGCAGCCTCTGCATAGCGACATACGACCGCTTTTTATATGCAATTTCAATCCATATTTCCTAATCCAAGATTGATAATTTAAATCGTTTCTTGATTTTATTATTTCAATAAACAATATTTAGATCGCTATGCTGATCTTTTTTCTAATCGATCTTTGGGAGGACGGATCGAATCTTTTAGATCGCCGTTTATACCAAAGTGACAGCTTTTTTGTTAGGGTTGTGGTGGCAAGATAGACATATTGGAATACGGATCGTTTGATCAATTGTCAAAAATCGGGATTGAAAATAAGCTTAGATTGACGATCGAATATTGGAAGCGGCCGTTAGACATTTGTTTTTACCGAGTGAAAAATCCTCACAGATAACACCCTACCCGGAGTTGGTGGGGGAGGTTATGTCGAACCGACTAAAACGCACGCCGTCTGAGGTTTGTAGGTTGCCGGAGGTGAAGTTGCCGGTCATCGTTTCTCTTCGAGCAATGGAATCACTGAAGGGATCACGTGTCCAAAACATCATGATGCAGACCAATGAAGTTGAAGAGAAACGAAGAGATATATCTAAGATGCCATGAGTCTGATGGTAAAATTGATAAAATGGAATGGTTAACTTCAATCAATTCAATCAACTAGCCTATCGTAGTCCACTCCTGGACTAGGCCTCTCCCAATGTTGGGAGGCTTTGGCCTACTGTTTCCACGCTGGCCAGACGTATTAATACAGGGTTTTATTTCAAGTTTTCCTTCTCTCGCAGTGCTATCATTTGCATATATTTTGTGTTTATGTATGTATGATTTGTTTGTATGGTTAACTTCAATCAATCAATAAGCAAACCGCAGTCCACTGCTGGACATAGGCCTCTCCCAATGTGTGCCATTTTATCCGATCCTCTGCCTTCCGCATCTAGTATGTCCCAGCCACCTTTTTCAGGTCGTCCATCTGGCTAGGGGGCGTCCTACCTTCTGTTTATCTTAATTAGTCATCAATTTAGCCATTTTTTTTAAAATTCATACTGTTCTCAATCTTGTCTCATCAATGACTCGAATACGTAGGCATAATATTGGAAATGAATGTTCTGAAAAAACTCAAGAGTAGCCCGTCTTGACCAATTATGGAACGTTTGACCACCGTTTAGGTACAGGCCCCTTCCATATTTGTACCGTAGCTATGCATAACTGCTTCACTATTCTAAAGCGTGTCAATAAACTGTGAAGCACTTCTATTCTTTATTAGTAATATATTAGATACTGGGCATTCAAAAAAAGTAACAATTTAATACATTGAATACAACATTGTACTGCAAAGGTGCTTATTTATTTTTTTATACCACTTAGTTGGCTGACAAGCATATGGCCCACCGGATGGGAAGTGGTTATCGTGGCCTATGGACGTACGCAATACCAGGGGTGATTAAATATATTTGCAATTTAACATTAAAACATAAATACACAAAATAGATTCGCGAATATCTTGTGTCTAACAACCCACTCCGTATCGTTCCCGGCGCAAAGGTGTCCATGATGCTAGCCGCGTTGCCTCGCTGAATCACAATCCTTTGCCCCAGGAACGAGCTGGAGCGGGAGTGACATTATAATTATAAATATATATATAAAATCAGGAGTTCTTCTTAAAGTACAATACAATGTGATTAATCTAAAACAGAGTTTTATTTATTAAATACAAATCAGTTTTACATCAAATATGACAAATGAGAAAGTACTGAAAAAGTAACCAACCTAAAATAGACTATCAATAATTAAATGTTCATGCTCATTCTTACTCTCTTTACTACAAAAGTTTAATCGTCTTTTGCACAATAAATCTAAGCAAATTCACAATTATAACTTGAACATAACAAACATAATTATTAAAGAAAAACCACAACGTTTATTTTTGTAAGTAATCTTAACTCGGTATAATGTTCCTTCTCTGTGACAAGTAGCTCCATCTTACTTATGGCTGTACTAATGCAAACTCAATTTAATGTCGATGTCATTGTCAACGTCACAAAGCTTACATATATATTTAACATCTTAAAAGTGAAGGAAAGAATATACAAGGGAACAAAGTAATAAGTTTAGGAGTTGAAAAATTACCACCAGTACCAGCTAGTAGGAAGTACTTCCTTATTGGTGTATAGGGTCATATCAACACCTTCAAGTCAACCTGCTGCTTCCAATGTAATTCAAGTAAATATGTCTTCAAATTTTCACCTCCTTTTACATGGAACTGATTAGAGAGATTGGTGAAAAATGAATATTTATTCATTTTTACATTTTCCTAATTCTTCTGGGATATAACGGCTGACTATATAAATTATTATGTACTTTTTTTATACCACTTGGTTGGCAGAAAAACACACGGCCCACCTGATGGTAAGTGGTCACCGTGGCCTATACAACACCAAGGGAGTCACACTCGCGCTACCAACCCTGTAGGGACAAGAATTTCCGTGCCGTTAGTGTTAAAGACAAAGCAGGACAAGCTTTTGGTCTTCCCACTGACAGTACAAAAATTCTCCAGTGAGCTGTGGCTACCCTACTCACCACGAGGTTATTATGGCCGCGGTATTCTGTAGGGCGGAGTAATTCCCCAGTCGGACTGCTCAATTGGACGGAAATATCGTGTATCATCATCAACTTAGTTTTGCCTTCAAGGCTTTTACTTCGGAGGTCGGAGTCTGCTTTTTCTTTTTCTACTCCACTTCATATAGTTTTATTGAACATGGGAATAAAAACTAATAATAAAACTCTGATATTTAGCATTCCCATACCATAATCCATTAAAACATAAATTAATAATAATATGTAGTTTGACCTCAACCTCTCGCTTAATTTATGTCGTCTTAATTATGTCTTCCGGTAAGTGTATTTTTAGCATTTTTTTTATACCTCACGAAGACTAATCAATAATAATAATAATGTAACCATAGGTAATAATATATTGTTAGATAACTTTGTTATATAATTAGACAGGATTTTTTTTTTATTTAATCTATATGCACAACTATATAAATGTGCATTTTCTGCCAGTCAATCTTAGGGTGACGCAGAAATTTGTCGAGGTAGGTGCTGTTTTACCGTTTTACGTACTGTACAGTGATTACTCACTGTAGCAACATAAAACCGAAATCCACACAAATAATCGTTTTTATTCTAAAATCATTTTTAATTTCAAAGGAATTATGCATTCATGCTGACATTTTCCTAATTATGTAACATGAGGACGTATGCGGATTTTTTGTCACATAGCTCAGTCAGCTTTGCATCCTAGCGATTATCACCAGTTCAAGGCATATTTTGATTGTTTGAACATTAAAATACAGACAACCTCGGTTACTCACACCATATCCAGTATAAATAGTATAAAATTTTAAATTTAAAAAAAATGACCACGCGAGAACTCTCAAGAAAAAAAAGAATAAAACGTTTTTTTTTAAATATTCTACAGCATTCTACACAACGCTATCTAGACCCATGGTAAGCATAGCTTAACTAGCTTGTGTTATGGAATCTAAAATGCCGATAAACATGCTAAGATATTTTTTTTTGTAAATACATACATATTATACAAAGAAACACCCAGACCAATGCAAAAATACATATTCGTGCATACAAATATTTGCATTGAGCAGGAATCGAACCCGCGCCTTCTGTGTTGCAGTCGAACGTTCTACCGCTACGCCACAGAGGCCGTCGACAACAGCCCTGTATGTTTCATCAACAAATAACTGTTTTTTTCTCAATAATGATGGCGCTGCACCGGGAATGTTCACAGAGGTGCAAACTGACTGCTTGCATACAACAATGCGAAAACAATGCATGTCTCTAGTAAGCAGGGTGCGGGCCAGCTCCAACAGTATCCTGAAAGTAATTTCGAGTAGATTTGGCTGTCGTTACACTAACCCCTGTACCAGAGTTCATGAGCTAACAAATAAACAAATCAACAAAGGTGAATGTTTCATTAATCCAATTTTATTAAGGGAACAAATACGTATGGAATGAAATACTGTTAGGATATAACAATTAGACGGTATATTGAAAAAAAAAAACACTTCTAGTTGAAACGAAGGTTTGAGTAAAAGTGGGCCCGCTCCGCTTGAGCTTCATCGATTTATAAGCCGGCGTTGCAATGTTGCCAACAATTTCATTCTCAGTTGACATACCTGCTATCACTGAATTCCATTTAATTTAATTTAATAATTTAACTTATATAACGCTGTATAATTAAAATTGAAGCTGATTTTTTTTACCACTTTGGTGGCAGACAAGCACACGGCCCACCTGATGGAAAGTGGTTACCGTGGCCTATAGATGTATGCAACACCAGGGATGTTACACTCGCGCTGCCGACCATGAAGAAACCTTCTGATGCCCCTCTTGAAGAACCCCATATTGTAGGTGCTTGGGAAAATCGCAGCAGGGAGGTCATTCCACATCTTAAGTGTGCGTGGGATGGAGTTTCTTTCATACCGCCCAGTGCGCACCTTCTCAGTTTCGCAATGTGTGAGGATCAATTCCCTGCCTATGGCGAGAGGTCCGATGATAGAATGTAGCTTTGGGCATCATGTCAAACAATTCATCTGAACACAAACCATTGTATAGGCGGTAGAACATAGCGAAGCAAAGTCCCTCCTAAGGCTAAGAGGTTCCACACTACCTGTGAGTATAGGATTGTCAACCAGCCTCAACGCCCGTCCCTGCATCGATTCGAAGGGGTTAAGCTGGTATGCAGGCGCTCCAGTCAAAACGTGACAGCAGTACTCCATGTGGGGCCGGCCCTGTGCCTTGTAAAGAAGGAGTTGCTGCCCCGCAGTGAAGTACTGCTTCGCCCTGTTAAGTAGGTGATTTAATGACATAATGTGGGATCTATATACACATACACACAGTATGTGTAATAATAATAAATAATAATGTATGAATTTTAAATAATATAATTGATTGAGTCTCTGTTACTTAAATAATAAATAAATGAAATGAAATACGCGACACGAAACTTCCGCCATTTTCTCCTCCATTTTTGCTCCTATCAAAACAGCTCTAGACAAAAGTTCAGTTTTAAATCTAAGAGCATTGTACCAAGCTCGGTGGAAATCAATTAAGCGCCCTCTTGACCGGAACTGACATAGATACGGATAAAAACAAAAATGACATTGTTGAAACAGAGACTCAAAAATCATATAACATAAACTCACGCCTATATCCCCGAAGGGGTCGGCATCGGTGCTAGCACCCACATTTCACCAGTTTATGTTTAGGTCTCAATGTAATATTTGGCGAGCGTATTGCCATTAACCAGGTACTTATAAACCTGCGATAAATACACACATAACTTCGAAAAGCATCAGAAAGTCATTGGTGTGTGCCATGGTAAAAGACCTCGTCTCAGCAGTCCATTACCCATACCACTAGGCTAGGATACCGCGGTTTTTTCAAAAATCAATTCATCAAAATTGCATTAAATTGTTAACCAATAATATCTATTAATTAGTAGTCTCAGTTACTCAAAAACACAATTTATATTTTATTTTTATTTATTCATAATACCGTATACACGACATACTTACCTAATTTTCGTGTACAAATTCACCTTGTATATTGTTGGTAAAAAATAAACTTAACGATTAAGGAACTGCATGCACCACTGCGTGTACAATAAGTAGGTAGGTAATAATGTTTCCTATTCATATTCCATGATGTAAGGATCCAATAGTATCCACAGATATTACTCATTCAATCCAAGGAAAGCTTCCTTGAACAAAAGCTGGCAAGGCTGTATAGAACACGATAATAAAGGCACTACCTATTTAAAAAACAAACCATACAGTAGGATTCACGAGAGCTTAGTGATGTAATCCAAATATATCTGTCAGATTAAATATATTATATTAGTTTAATTAATTATTTGACAGTGAAGAATATCTTAATTAAGTGACTTTACTTGAGAGCCCTCTAAAAGATTTTGATGAGAGGTCTGCAATCAGTGCTAAATAGTTTCAAGATAATTGTATGAAATTTTTAAAGTACTTAGTATGTAAACTATTCAAATCGACTAATATAGAAAAAAGATGATTCGGTTCAGGTGGGATAGATAGATAGATAGATAGATAGATAGATAATTCTTTATTGTACACCAACAGATTTACAGTAGGACAAGTAGGTAGCATGTATACAGTTATCGCCGAAGCGATTTCTTCCAGGCAAATGGTGTGGGATTCGAATCCGAGATCTTCCCTTACAGAGGGAATACTCTAACCATGGAGCCTCAAGTTTCAAGTCAAGTAACCACTGTGTTTCAATATATTTTTAAGGCATAAGTGGTATAAAATTTGCGTAATTAAATGTGGTTGTTATTACACCTCTGCCTATCCCTTCGGGGATTTACAGGCGGCTTACAGCGTACAGCATATATATTTATATTATTGTTAGAAATAAAAGGTTGCATAATATTGAAACGTCAGGATATCTATAGTTTGTAATGGAGATATTTTAGGATATTTGGGTTCACGGAAATCATCAATTTTGCTGTTATTAGTTTTGATATTTTATACAACTTAGGTGGACATGCACACGGCCCACGTGATGTAAATTGGTTACCGTGGTCTACGCACTTGTGTATCACCTGGGTTCACCTGCTGCTGACCCTATAAGAACAGAGAGTTTGTGTGCCGTCAGTGTAGAAGACAAAGCAGGATAAGCCGTTGGTCTTCCTACTGACAGCACAAAAACTCTCCATTGAGCTCCCTACCTACCTTCTTTTTTACGTGCGAAAAATCCCCACGGGAAGCTCCTCGCTGGAGCCGGTGGGAGAGGTTATGTCAGACTCGAATCGACTAAAACGCACGGCACCTGTGGGTTGTTCTTGATAGCCGAATGTGAGGTTGACATACATATCTCTTGCACCCCGGCCGATCCAATACCATCTCTCTCGATCTGGTCCTTCTCGGGGCCCCCTACCTATCTACTTACTGCCGGGAACACAATGCGAGGTTATTATGGGCGCGGTATTCGGTTAAGCGGAGGTACTTCCCCATTCGTCCTGCTCAATTGGGATAGGAATACCGTCGTGTCCTACCTATTTAGCTTGATTTAAATAAATGTGTTCTTAGCAAACTTACTCACTGTGTTTATTTTGTTCTTAAATTAACGCATACGAAGTCACCGCAACCAGTGCTGTTTTTTTTATTATACTTATATATTATGTCATCTGAAACCCCGCATTGCGCATACTCAATAGTATATATGTTCAAGATATATGCGAGTATGCAGGTAACTATAACAGGTGCTTTTTAGTTTTGTTAACAAAGGTAACGTCAACTATATACATACACACATACATATAATCACGCTTTTATCCTCGGCCCTTTAGTCAGAGGTGAATTAACACCCACATTTCACCATCATTGTATTCGGTCCCACGTAATAGGGGGTGAACCTATTGCCGTTTTCCGGGCACTATTGTTGCCTCGAGCCATGCATCTGAGGCTGAGTCTGGACTATATATATCTGTCTGATGTTAAACAGCCCTATCCCTTAGTCGCCTTGTACGACACCGCATGGGAAGAGATAGGTCAACTATATATCATTCTGTCAAATTAGACTTAAGTGCTCATAGGATTATCCTCTCATCGTCAGCTGTTCTCGAACTTCTGCAGCCTGCTTTACGTCAATATTATATAGGCAATATATATTTTATACATATATGACCTATGAAGCAGCTAATTCACTGTAACCTTCGTTTAAAATTAGCCTAAACGAATCAAAAATTAAAATACTCCTTAATTATTAAAAGAAACTGTATGCTTTTATTAACATTTAAAGTTTAATAAATGCATATAAATAAGTTATTAATTCATTGATATAATCTGATTTTGTTATTTCGCGCTCACACAAGTAATTTTTGGCTAGTCTTAATTTTCAGGGTACGCTTTTTAAGACTAAAACTAGTGAATTAATTTTAACATAAATATTTAGTACCTTTTGAAACGTGCACAAAATCCCCACGGATACCTTCCCACCGGAGCCGGTGGAGGAGGTTATGTCGGACTCGAACCGACTAAAACGCACGCCGCCTGTGGGTCGTTTTCGTTGCCGAAGGTGAGATTGACAGGCAAATCCCTCGCACCCCGGCCGACCCAGGGCCATCTCTCGCGATCTGGCCCTCGTCTCGGGTGTGGGGACTACAGAGTCCCCAACTCGACCCCGGAAACGGAGAGGCGCGCTAGGCGCAGGTACCCCCACTATCGGAGCTGGTGGATGTGGTTATGTCGGACTTGAACCTTGAACGCACGGCTACTTTGTGGGCCGCTGGTTGCCGGAGGTGACATTTTCTGAGATATAAACCCTCGCACCTCGGCCGGGCGAAGGATCGTCTCTTATGTGACGGCGGTCTTCGAGTGTTTTACCATGGAGTTCCCATCTCATCCCCGGGTATGGGGAGACGTGCACCACGCATCACCGCCGCGGCCAGCTTTTGCTAGGGTGACAGGTGGCTCAACTCCAGGCCCGCGCTCATGGGGAACGGAGGTCATTTTGCGACCTCTGACACCCGAGCCGTCTCCGCACATAAATATTTAGTCCTAAGGTAATACTCGGTATGCGTTGCAATGTTTTTTTTTAACCCTAGACCTATTTCTATATCTAAAATAGTTCGATTCCCGCTCAATGTAAATATTTGTATGTATGAATACGTGTTTTGTACTGATCTGCGTGTTATATGATACTATACATAATAATATGTAGGTATAAATTTACGATAAAGACCTAGATTTGTTGGAAGATAAAAGCTAAAAGCTATTATTGATTTATTTATTATTTTATAGCACTTAAAAATTATATTATTTTCAACAAAAGGTGCCTAAGCAGGTGCCGAATGCCGACCTTCTAAATAAAATAGTGAATATTGACAGGTCTTCTACCAATGATCACATATATAGGGAACGAATCTACATATTTTATTCCAGGGACGAGTTTTAGGGCACCAGTGGGTTTGGACCTTTATTATAATTGTTATTATAACATAATTATACACTCCCTGGTCACACATATCACATTAAGCGAATTATACAGTTGTTCAATTATTGCAAAATCTTGACAGCATCTATATGAAACAACATGAAATTATTTATGCCCATTACTGGTGACGGCCATTACATAGAAGCAGACGACGAGTGTGATTCAAGTGCTATAATCATTCTATAATTGAAATTCGAGTAAACTTTTATGTTAAGGTGCTGACAGACTTGATCATTCACTTGTATAGGCTCATTTAAAACAGACTATAATTGCGGCACCCTTTTTTTCTTTTTTTTTACATCCCCACGCATACCTCCCCACCGGAGCCGGTGGAAGAGGTTATGTCGGACTCGAATCGTTTTTAGTTGCCGAAGGTGAGGTTACAGGCATATCCCTCGCACCCCGGCTGACCCTGGGCCATCTCTATCGATCTGGCCCTCTCATTGGATATGGGGACCACAGAGTCCCCAACACGTCCCAGGAAACAGGAAGGTTTCCTCCCTCCCACCGGCTCCGGTGGTGGGGGTATCCGTGGGGATTTTTCGCACGTAAAAAAAACTGTAAACAGTGACAGAACATTCGTTCATCGTTCTTTCTTTGAAAACAAAGTTTCATTTATATTAAAATATTAAGAATGCTTTTGTTCTAGCTCTATGTTCGTTTGGTTTAAAACCTTTAACAAAACATCGATCATCCGTTTTCTTTGTTGACCTGAACAACAAATCGAGGTAAGTACAGAGGCAAACATTGCTACGCACATTTTCATAATCTTTCTAGTGAATGTTCTAGTCGATGCAAACAAACCATCCTTTCGTGAAAATGCTCGCCAGCTCACCTAGGTAAGTAGCAATTCGTGAGTCGTATTGTTAAATGACGTATGTATGGAATTATAATAATTATTATCATTTATCATATATTCAATTATTGTCATGCTTAGTAGTAGTGCTCTACCAGTTAGGGTCTGTCATAAATATTATGACAGACCCTAACCACAGACAGACACAGACACACACACACACACACACACACACAGACACGTCAAACTTATAACACCCTGTCATTTATGCGCCAAGTAGGCAAATCAATAAATACATAATCAAGTCAAATAAATAAATATCATCATCACTCTCGTCTTTTTTTCTATAATGTAACATTCGCAAAAATGCTGGTTACAAGTGACTGCTCAAGTTTATCAGCACCTTTAAATAAATTATCATCCGTTTAAAAGGTAAAAGGTTGAGTAAAACCTGTATAACAATCAATTTTCCTTAAATTTCTTGATAGTGGGTGAGGCTCACGCCCACGCTTGACAAGTAGTCACGTTCACTCAGCGACAATGTTAATACTGATCTTCATTGGAACATAACTATTCATATATTTTTGTTACAAATCTGCATTATAACTATGTCCCGATCGCATCTAAGTTTATTTGAGTATTTAATATGCCGGGGTCCGCTTAACCTTGAGAGGAAAATCTATGCCTTTTTTTTTTACGTGCTTAAAATCCCCACGGATACCTCCCAACCGGAGCCGGTGGGAGAGGTTATGTTGGGCTCGAACCGACTAAAACGCACGCCGCCTGTAGGTCGTTTTGATTGCCGAAAGGAAAACCTATACCTGAGTTTTGTGTGTTAAACAGCAGGTGTACTGTCTTGTCGTATAGTGGGGTTATTTCACCGTGGGGACACTGGAGGCCGGACGGACGCGACATTTGTGATAACTCACAATAAAAATTAAAAATTTCGTTCATACTGTGATTTGTGAGTTTAATTTTTAGGCAATTTCTTAATATTTCTCTCCGTAAAAACCATACTCGTACTTCAATGAATATTCTAAAAAAATAATTAGCGAAATCTGTTCAGCTACTCTCGAGATTTGCGCTTAGCAACACATTCAGCGATTCATTTTTATATTATAGCTGTACAAAACTAGGTCAAAAATCTTACCACAATATTCGTGCTCCTGCTTTTAACATAAATATATATACATCGCCTTAAGGTTGACTTGATTGGCAGTGCCTATGTCATTAAGTCCGCCTTCATACAGTCATATTGTATTTGTGCAAAAACATAAACTCACGCCCGTATCCCCGAAGGGGTAGGCGGATGTGCTAGCACCTACATTTCGCCAGTTTATGTTTAGGTCCCAATGTAATAGGTGGCAAGCCTATTGCCATTAACCGGACACCTAAAACCTGAAATAAATACACACATAACCTCGAAAAGCATCGAAAAGTCATTGTTGTGTGCCATAGTAAAACCTGGGATCGAACCCGAGACCTTGTCTCAGTAGTCCATTACCCATACCACTAGGCTACCGCGGCTGTCAAACACAAGGTCTGTTAAACAAAAAGTTTAAATTAAATACATACATCCCTAGATAGCCAAGCAGAGAGAGGTGAATTAACAACCACATTTCAATAATCATGTATTTTATCCTACGGAGAGCCTATTGCTGTATATGCTGGCTCGAATCATGCACCTGAATCTGAATCTGGGCTGTAGATATGTCTGATGGTAATGTTAAATAAAATAAAAAAAATATTCCATTTAATCCTCCATTCGTTGCATTAGAATAGCAGTATAATTGGGATTTTGTACCACTAATGCGAGAAACCGCATTAATGACGCTGCGCTTTAGATAGTCGTGATGGGTTGGGCCTGACGCGTCTGCCCCTCTCGGTTGAAAGGGCACTCCAGTGAAGGTCGCTACACTGACCGCATCCGCTTTGGGCCTAGTTGCCGACAAACAGGTGTCAGATTATGTAATCTTGTCATCATTGCTTCATTTTGTGAAGCCTATTCAAGATTGTTTTTAATCGTTTTGCTAATAATGTACATTATTGCAGATATGGCAAAACATAACAACATAAAAGTTTAATTGAGTTACCATTTAAAAAGTAATTAATATTTTAAAGATGGCTGACTATCGCACGGTGGCGTATAGCCATTTATAAAATTAAAATATTCATCAGTTTTTTAAATTGTCAATCAATCAATCAGTACGTTACAGTACATTTTGAGTATTTAATAACTCAGCCTCATTTTCAGCCTCGGGAGTTACCTGCATCGGATCTAGAAGGAGGACGGTGGCGCGATTTGCGCCCTCCCCCCTCATTTTTATCTGGGAGAAAGATGAGGACGCTGTAGTCCCACACCGAATCAGTAGGGATGCGCGAGGAATATGCCAAAGGCTTACTCATCCCCGGCAACTGATGAACTGAGGCGGCGTGCATCCGAATCCGACATAACCACTCATTCACAAACAAAAAGCCTCATTTATAGCCTCTATGGTGAGGAGGTAGTGAACGCGACCGCTACGCAGGAGGTGCGGATTCGATCCCCGCTCAGTGCTACCTATTTATATTCATGAATATGGGTATTTGCATTGGTCTGGTCGTGCCTCGGAGGACACGTTTAACCCGCGGTACTGGTTCCCATGCAAAGAGGGGCATCAGAAGGTTTATTCATGGTCGGCAGCGCGAGTGTGACACCCCTGGTGTTGCATACGTCCATAGGCCACGGTAACCGCTTCCCATCAGGTGGGCCGTGTGCTTGTCTGCCAACTAAGTGGTATTAAAAAAAAAAACATCTATGGTAATCATTACAGGTAGTTGGAGCCCTCATAAGTCCGACTACAGAAAATATAGAAGTTCAGACGCATCTTAGTTCGATTAGAAAGCCAACTGGAGATCTCAACGCAGCAAATGAGGCAGCGGTAAAGGTCGCCGAGTTTTGAGCTGTCCACATCTAATACCACAAAGTATTGCCATCAACACGATAAAGAAGAAGTAGACTGAGTTTGGAAAATACTTTTTTATTACCTTTTATTACAAAGAGTAAAAGATTGTGAGTTCGTAACGTTTATAGGAGGTTATTTCTGGATCTTCTTCCTCTTAACGCAGTCGCACCTGAAGCCTTCAAGTGACTTCAGTACTTAAAGTCTGCTTTACCAAAATGACCACTTTATCAAAACGACCACTTCTTCATAATGACTACTGCTTTTAACACAATGTCCACTTCATCAAAATGACCACGTTTTCATAATGACTACTGCCTTTACTGATCATTTCAGTCATACATTTAATCAGTGGTCCGCTTTACCAGTCTAACTACATAACATAACAAAAACTCACGCCTATATCCCCGAAGGGGTAGGCAGAGGTGCTAGCACCCACATTTCGGCGAGCCTATTGCCATTAATTATGAATTATGAATTATGAACTTCAAAAAGCATAGAAAAGTCATTGGTGTGTGCCATGGTAAAACCTGGGATCGAACCCGAGACTTTGTCTCAACAGTCCATTACCCATACCACTAGGCTACCGCGGTCTAACTACAGATTTGACTAAACTTCGATATTTTCCGTGAAGCGACTGCCATTTGACTTCTATAACCCAAAGGCGATATCGAAACATTGCAAATAGATTATTAGTAAGAATATTAAATTATCGATAGTAAAATCAAATAAATATTAAAGATTGTGTCAACTTCACGAATGTAATTAAAATATTGCGCCTGAGCTTGTATCTTTATTGTTCATCAAAGTTATGTTACCAGTGATCCCATACGATTGTATATTGTAACATTCAGCCGTCTCTTTTTGAAGTGCATTGTATTGTATTATTAATACATTACTATTATTATTACACACAATATACTCAATAACAATTTGGTATTAGAGTTCTTCGAAAGAACCCAAAACCAAATACAAAGGGTATCAAAAGTCGAAGTCAAGTTTACCACCGCTTTCTAAGCGCTAGTGGAGAAGAAACGGCGCAACAAACTCCACTACGGTCCTTTAAGATTATATATTGTAACATTCAGCGGTCTCTTTTTGAAGTGCATTGTATTGTATTATTTTAAATACATTACTATTATTATTATACACAATATACTCAATAACAATTTGGTATTAGAACTCTTCGAAAGAACCCAGAACCAAATACAAAGGGTATCATTTATCAATTATCCGTAGTCACACTAGTGTGGCCACGGATAAATAAAATGAACCATAGTCACACCAGTGTGGTAGTAAGGTGTGACTACGGATCGGTTGGGAAAAGTCAAAGTCAAGTTTACTACCGCTACTGAATTAAATAAAACGGAATTAAATAATTAAACTCCACTACGGTATTTTTAAGACGTCAATTTACAATCTTTCCTTATGGTTAAAAGTGGACGAATGTAAATTTTGTGTCGTGTAAATAAATAAAAGGTATATATAAAACTTTATACTAAAATAGTTAATATAAAGATAAATTTGGTAACAATGAGGGACCTGCGCCATGCTCAAGCCAGATATTTTTATACTTCAGGTAATCGCCCGTTTTATATTATGCTCTTTTACACAATGTTGTGTGTTGTGTGTGTGTGTGTGTGTGTGTGTGTGTTCACAGAGGTTTTAAATTTATTGTCAGACATACCAAGGTGCGATCGGATAGTCAATAATTCAAATAAATTCAATTTTTATACCAATCGAGTGGCAGACTGAAAGTAAGTGGTTACCGTAGCATATGGAAGACAACACCAGGAGCCCACACTCGTTTTGCCGATCCTCTAAGGACCTTCTGATAGCCATCTTGAAGAAGTCGATATAATTGTCGCTTGGGGAAACCACAGCAGGGAGTTCATTCCAAAGTTCTTTTCATACTTTTCTGTGCGCATCGTTTACGCAATGTGAACAGAAGAATTTCCTGCCTGTGGCGAGTGGTTCATGAAAGAATCACCTCATATTAAACAATTCTTTTAAATACTATCTATTGTGGCCGCGTGGTTCCCGGCAGAGTAGAATTTGGACCACCGCATCTCTTCCCATGTGGCTTCGTACAAGGCGACTAAGGGCTGTTGAACGTCGGACAGATATATACAGCCCAGACTCAGCCTCAGATGCATGGCTTGAGTCAACAATAGTGCCCGAAATACGGCAATAGGCTCACCCCCTATTACGTGGGACCGAATACAATTATTGGTGAAATGTGGGTGATAATCCACCTCTGCCTAACCCTCCGGGGATAAAGGCGTGATTATATGTATGTATGTATCTAATGCGTAAATAATTGTCATTGACACCACGAAGAAGAAGAATTAGTACACATAGAGGTATATCTTTCGACAAAACATTTCCAAATGCTTCAGTTACGTTGCATATAGATTTACAATTATATCATTCGTGTATCAAACCCAAGCAGTAATGGTCCACGACCCACTAATTTCATTAAGTAATATTTGATTTCGTATCGCATTGTCCTTAGAGAAGATTGCCGATTGTTCCGTCTATTGAAGGCGTTACATAACTATAGGGTCAAGAGTCAATAATCGACAATTCAGCATGTGTTACTTGCCGCAATATGTCGTGCGTCTTTCACGAATTAAATTACTAACCTTTAAATACTGCGTTACGATATCATATTTTTAGATGATCTTTATTTTAAGACAATTAATTGTATTCGTTTAAGATATAAGTTTAGATTTAATTAACAATTCACTTTGTAAGTAACTTTTATACCAATGAATTATTTATTTGTATATTTTAAATATAAAAATTGCACTGATAAACAGGATTAACTAGTTCAGGCACAATTTATGTAGCACAGCTTAATTATTATAACGTAAGATTGATTTGACGATTGTAGAGCTTATGTATAAAGTATGCAATAAGTATAAGTATTTAATTGTTACACAATTCAAAATTCAAAATTATTTATTAAGAAAAAAAATAATATGGAATCTTAAACAAAATTGGTTTGATGACTGCTGTCCAGTACGCCGAGCCACGCCGCTTGCTAAACATAAACAGTGTGCTAGTTTTAAGGACCTTAGGCTAATATTGTAAATAATAAAATTATTGCTCTTTATGCCGCATTGCGGCCTATGGCCAAATAATTATATATTATTACGTACATTTCGGCAGTAGGACATGAGGCAAAATGGTCATAACATCAATTTAGAAAATAAACAAGAATAAGAAGAAATTGCTATTTTATTCACAGATAAAAGTATACAGTCCACGACAACTGCAAAAGTATACACTGAGGCGCAGCCATCAGCATCACTAACCTGATAAGAAGGTGAATTGTTCCAAGTTACACAAAAATAATTGTAACTTAATAATAATAATAAAAATTCGAGCGCATGCAATAGAGTGTGGATGTATGTTTGTGTATATTGTGTGTGTATGTGTGTATTGAATAAAGGGATCTTAAAACTAGAATATTTTTTCAATAACTTGCACTTTAAAACTATGAAAAAGTACATACAAGTGCCTTATTCAATTTGTGTAGCAAGTTCCAATAAGCGCCAACAATCTCCAGTTTCAACTAGCTTTTATTTATCCAGGAAACGCCAACTTGACTTCACCTCGCTTGATGGTAAGCTAAAACCAGTCTCAGGAAAGAGGGTCACCGTACAGACAATAAGTAATGTTACAATGGTGGCACTCAGCTTGGCGGCCTCATCAGATGCCCCGCACTAAGGACCCGGGACTGTATGAAGAAGGAAACACGTGAGCTGGTAATGTATTCCAGGTCTTGGTGGTGCGGCAAAGAGAAGAGTTTCCAAACCACTCTATATCCCGCAAAGTGTGAGGGTGACATCTAAGTTACAATCGAGACTCACAATTTACTACGTTTTACCGGCAACAGAAATAATGATGTTTATCAACTAACTAAATATCTTGTGGTGCCTGTCACGTACCTATATAATAACTGTTAACAGTAACAGTTATACAGCTTAATGGCAGAGTGCACAGGATCGTAATGTCAATGCCATGGCCTTCACGTATTGCTTTGAAAGTATGTTCATCAGTGCAGCGCATCACAATGACTGTTCATTTGTTATTACAATAAATGATTACATATTATCAATTTGTGAGTGAACTTTTCCGACCAAAAACAGTTTCAAATTATTTATATTTATACATCACGAACTACGTTTTATTAATAGACATGTCAATATTATTTCTCCTTGGCGTGGTAAGCTGAATGTAAAATCTCAGAAACTTTTTGGTGGAGGTAGGACACGACGGTATTCCCGTTTCCCACCGAGCATTCCAAGGTCTTAGTCCTGGGGAAGTACAGCTGCCCTAAATACTACCGCGGCCATAATAATCTCGTGTTGTGTTCCTAGCGGTGACTAGGTTAGAGCAGAGCAGAGCTTTCTGGAGAGTTTTTATGCTGCCATTGGTAGTCCAAAGACTTATCCTGCTTTGCCTTATGCACGGGCGGTACAGAAACTCTCTGTTCCCTGGTGTTGCACACGTTCATAGGTCACGGTAACCACTTACCATCAGGTGGTCCATTTGTTTGTCTGCCACCTAAGTTGTATATAAAAAACTCCACTCAGTACGTGTGATCAAGGCATTAATTGTCTTCTACTTAACCCTCGAGAAGAGTTCTCTATATACATTAGCGTCTTCCAATGAACACCCGTGAAGCTCCATCATTGTACATTGTTCATTGTTGATGACTCTATTTTTTCACCACGTAGGTGGCAGACTAGCACACGGCTCACCTGATAAAAACTAGTTACCGTAGCCTAGGGACGTGTCTGCAGGAACGGAGAGTTTCTGTGCCGTCAGTGCAGAAGACACAATCAGTATAAGCCTATAGTCTACCCTCTGACAGCACAAAAACTTGTAGTGAGCTCTGGCTGCCCTACTCACCGCGGAGAAGAACAACATGAAGTTATTATAGTTATGGTATTTTGTAGGGTGGAGGTACTTACCCAGTCAGGCTGCTCAACTGGGAGGGGAGTACCTCGTCAAATATTGAGAGTACAGTGGCGAGACAGTGCTTTCGACCGAGTGAGATGTACGTGTTAAGTACTCGTCGCTATGTTTATTTTTGTACCACTTAGGTGGCAGACAAGCACACGGCCCACCTGATGGAAAATGGTTACCATGGCTTATGGACGTTTGTAACACCAGGGAAGTCACAGACACGCTGCCAACCCTGTAAGTACAGAGTTTCTGTGCCGTCAGTGTAGAAGACAAATCAGGACAAGCCTTTAGTCTTCCCACTCATATCACAAATTCTCCAGTGAACTCTGGCTACCCTACTCACTGCTGGGAACACAACACGAAGTTATTATAGCCGTGGTCTTCTGTGGGGCAGAGGTACTGCCCCAGTCTGACTGCTCAATTGGGCGAAAATACCGCCGTGTCCTACCTTCTAAAATGTTCACCATTAGCCGAGTTCATTGTCTTGCCACTGAACTAAGTGCGTGTGATCAAAGCATAAAAGATACGACAGTTAACATAGAGCCCGAATACCCTAAGCAAAAGCCTAAATATGTACGACAATAGGCTCGCCCCTTTTACGTGGAACCGAAAATGATAGTAGACGAAATGTGGTTGTCAATGTACTTCTTTTCCTTTCGGGATTGACAGGCATGAAGATATTGTATGTGTATATTCACATACCGACTAGATGTGCAACACCTTTTAAAAATAAATGTCCTTTATTTCTAAGCATGATTTTCCCACCTTGAAAATCTTCTTGGGTGGGCGGCGCGATTGTTTATAGCAAGTATTTATTCACGTGTTAAAAATAATCATAAGAACATGGTGTCAAAGTTGCGATTTAAATTTTAAAGCCTTTTTATATAGTTTCTCGCACGTTTCGGTTCGAAAAGTTGTACGCTATTATCATCAGCAATAATCGCCGTACAATTATCGTTTTCTAATACATTTATGAAATAATAAAAATAAACATTCAAATTTTCGAAGTTATGTGTGTATTTATCGCAGGTTTATAAGTGCCCGGTTAATGGCAATAGGCTCGCCACCTATTATATTGGGACCTTTAGGTGCTAGCACCTCTTACTACCCCTTCGGGGATATAGGCGTGAGTTTATGTTATGTTCCAAGTCACATAGTCAACACAATACAACTAACCTATTAACCCGTCCTTCATTGTACCTAGGGCAAATCTTCCCATCAGTTGCCTCGCTGAATAGCGATGGCCTACCTTTGCCTCAGATACGAGGCGGAGTGAGAGTCACCAGTTTTATCCTTCAAACTGCGCCCCAATATCATACAATTAACATAACATAAACTGACGCCTATATCCCCGAAGGGATAGGCAGAAGTGCTAGCACCCACATTTCGCCAGTTTATGTTTAGGTCTCAATGTAATAGGTGGCGTGACTATTGCCATTAATCAGGCACTTATAAACCTACAATAAATACACACATAACTTCGAAAAGCACCGAAAAGTCATTGGTGTGCGCCATGGTAAAACCTGGGATCGAGCCTGAGATCTCGTCTCAGCAGTCCATTACCCATACCACTAGGCTACCGCGATGGATTCAATTACATGTCATTCGAGATTCGCAAGTTATTAACCTTATCTAAATACGATTATTGCTTTAAAATTCTGTACAGACGGTCTCTATCATTGTTAATTTGCGAGGCAACTGTCAGCAAAGTAGATGCGTGAACAAGTATCGTTGTTTAAACGAAGCGATATTTTTTTATTTTTTCTATAATCGTCTATATGTACATACATATAATTACATCTTTGGCCCCAGAGGGTTAGGGAGAGGTGAATTAACACCCACATAACACCAATAATGGTATTCGGTCCCACGTAGTAGGGTGTAAGCTTATTGCCGTTTTCCGGGCACTATTGTTGACTCGAGCCATCTGTCTGATGTTAAATACCCTATCTCTTAGTCACCTTGTACGGCACCGCTTGAAAAGAGATGTACTCTGCCGGAAACCACGCGTTTATATTCACCTTTAGCTATTATTTTAATTTAAATTATGTTCCATCTTACTTACGATTCAGACGTAAACATCTTACAATCCTTGCCTACAGCTCAAGGCTGTGAATTTTTTTTTTAATATAGGACACGCCAACTTGACCTCACCTCGCCTGATGGTAAGCTAAAGGCAAAGTCTAAGGAAAGAGAGTCACCATTACAGACACTAAGTGCTACAATGGTGGCACTCAGCCTGCTTATTTTCAGCCTGGTTTATATTTCGAGGGTTTCTTCTCTCGCAGTGATATCCTTTGCGTATTTTTCCGTTAGTCGCCTCTTACGACACCCATTGGATGACACGGAGTGGTGATACCTGTATTCTTTCTCTGTCTCCACGCGGATCCGATCACGATAATCCACCTTCCGTACCATCTTGTTTATAGACTTTAATTTCAAATCTTCAAATTATTATAGTTTATTTTATTAAAAGGCTTGAACTTAATAGTTTATGGGGACACGTTTAGACCTATTGATAGAGCAATTCATAATTGTTCTATTTGTTTTATTCCCAAATAACCTGGCGGCAGGCAGGTTTGTTATTATATAAATATGGTGAAATGTGGATGTAGGCTAATGCCTAAAAATTCGTCTATCTTTATACCGGTGTGAGTATAATATGTTCAGTAAAGAGACACTTCGTAGTTTTATCAAACAATCATTTAATAACTATTTCTGCTCTTAAAACTAGAACTTACAAAGAAAAATTACATTACTAATACATTAAAACACTAACATAAATCTATACGATCAAAATGCACCATCTTTGAATCTGGTGAACATTTAAAAAGAAATACCTACTGAAATCTAGAATAGATAAATTAAATTTAATAAGTTATAAATCTAATGGATTTTTAGGAAACCGCCAATCAACAGTATTTCTTTTCACTTTTTTTGTGTAATACGATATATATTTAATTTTTATTGTACTTTTTAAGCCAGTCAACAAAGTATTGGCAAATTTCAATATTGAGACTTCTCGCTCGATAATTGCAACAAAACGCAGAAAGTCGCCAAACCATATCGATTAAGCCGTTAATTTCCGATATAGATTTAGCGTCTGATCGCAGAAAGACACTAATCGCGAAACAGTATTGATATAGTCGAAAAATTGTCGGTTACTATACTAAAAGTAGTTCTGCAAGCCTACAAAAAGGCAATTAAAAGCGATTCAGTTTTAGGCAGAGGTTCAGAGGGAGAAGGATGGAACTACACAGAGTATATAGCTCCAATCCTCTTCTTCTAAACTACTCATGCGCATCGTGGTAGACCCGGTAGTCTTTTTTTATTTTCTTTAATCGTAAATAATTTATGTACTGTAATAATACTTTGGCATAGCCCGATCGTTATATAAAATGCCAGTTTTATGCCGACTAAACTTTCCATTAAATTTAAACGCCGACTCAAACTCGAGGATAGCACAGCAGTATGTATACCCGTTTTCCACGTTATGCCAATCGGCGCCTTGCATCCAGTCAATCTCGCTGCAAATATCTCTACAATGAACGTATGCGGGCGCATCTGCTGGAGATAAGTCGGGAACATTGACTTGTATTATAGCGAGAGAGGTAGATGATGCTGGATCTTGGACCACCTAAAAATATTAGATTGGCTTAATACGTATTTTACTAAGTATAATAAATGTATAGAGCTGTTTCGAGATTTAAGGGTGTACAGGATCCTAGTGACATCCTTGAGGTACAAGGCAACTTCACCTGCAAATGTGCACTTGTTAAACAACGGATGAAGCTCTGCCGCAGGCTTGGTTACAAGGTCAGACAGCAGTGGCTACCAGAATAGTCAACATACTAGTGAAGACCAAGTAGACCTCGGATTCTAAAGTATAAACTTTGGCAGCAATTACGAAACCGCTTTTTCTACGTGCGAAAAATACCCACGGATACCCCCACCACCGGAGCCGGTGGGAGAAGTTATATCGGACTCGAACCGACTAAAACGCACGACGCCTGTGAGTCGGTTTTGGTTACCGAAAGTGAGTTTTATAGGCATATCCCTCTCACGCCGGTCGACCCAGGGTCATCTCCCACGATCTGGCCCTCTCCTTGGGTGTGGGGACCACAGAGACTCCAACTCGTCCCTGGAGTTAGAAAACCGCTGGGAGGATGATAAATAGCTTTATTAAATCAGTTTTCCCTAAAATTTTATGCTTTTTCTAGATCGGATAGGTCTTTTTAACCCAGGCATTTTTGCACTTAATTTTGACTTAAACTCATACAATTTCCATCACCACTTTTCCCTTTTCATTCCTTTCTAATAGTAGAAACTTGAGAGAAAGTTAGTTTAGCAAGCATTTGTTGGTAACCATTTTCCATAAAGTGTATTTTTTTTATAGAAATTACCTTCCACAAGTATTGTGCGACGGCTTGTTTTTGACCTCGCTGGTCATGTATCACCATGTCTGAAGGATATGCAGAACGTTCGTGTCGCTTCGCTGTGCCTGTCCATACCGTTAGCTTATCGTCAAATAATTTTGCAAATCTTCTTACATTTTCTTCCACAGCGGCCCAGTTCTAAAAGAATGACGCATTATGAAATTATTTTTTATACGTTTTCTAATTGACATGGCAAACGTAGTTTTGCCTCTATTAAACTACTAAAAATGAAAAGTTAATATTTTTTAAAGATAAAATAAAATAAAAAAGTAAATAAGTCACTCTTATAGCTTACAACAGATCCTCAGACCTACTAAATCTGCATATAAATTTTCATAATAAATAATTGCTCCGGAGGACACTGCAGACAAACATTTTGATACGAGAATTTTATTTAAATATATAAGTTTGTTTGTCTGTCTTCTATCATTGATGAAACGAATCGACAAAGCTGTATTACCTCTCCTCTCCTATTCACCATCAGTAATTGATTAATTTTTAATCATTATGAAATAGAAAACTTACCCATGAATTACACGTACTCCAATGAGGAACGACATTTAAATAAGTGTATGCAGCTGCTGTTGGCATACCAGGCTTCAGATCTTCTGGACTAACCAGCTGTTCCTTACCATAACAACAGTCACCATATACATGGAAAGGTCTGCGTAACGTAGATGAAATATCAGCAACTTGATTTCTACATTCATACATTGAATCAAAATCAAGAGGTAACAATTCATGAGGGAACCATTTGTTGACACTCTTAGCGACACCGTACTGGGCTGAAGATATTTCATGTCGAGTGTACAAAGGTACATTTTTATCTTCGTCTAGACAAACATCATATATGTGGAGAAAATTACCATAAACTTCATATCCTATTTCGACGTGTTCGGTATTTCCAGTATGACAACTTCTATGTCTTCTCCGAACAGTCGGTTCATTTTGTTCAGCACAAACAATATCTTTGTACTTTACAATCTTTCCATTCAAATTTATATTTGTTTCGCCTTGGCAGTAACCCAACATAGTCTGGGTTGAAGGATACATTTCAAAGCCTTTCTGGCAATATAAATAGAATGGTTCGTCTTTACTTATGAACATGTATCCTTCATAAACATCAAATGCTGACCATGATAAGGATCGTGATAACAGTAATGGTTGACTTTCAGCTAAGAAATCTTTTCTTGCGTCTAATATACAATCTGGAAAAAATCGATTAGTACAAATAAATGAAAAGTGTTCATAATAGTACAACAAATGAAACGTATTACTCTAAGGTATGTAATCAACAGATTAAGGAAAAGATACAAGTTTTATCGTATCAGGGGGTCAAAAAATTGGCAAGAGAAAAAATCGAGTGGTTATTACTTCACCAACAAATCCATGACTCGTAAGTTTATAGAGAGAGAATCAAAGAAACACATGAATTTAATCTTCTTCTTCATCCCAGTCCCATCCGAAGCTTTCATCTCGGGGTCTGGGGTCCGCTTTACCAATCTAACTGTGAATTTGGCTAAACTTCGGTATTTTCCGTGAAGTGGCTGCCATGTGACCTCCAAAACCCAACTCGATATCGAAGCATTGCAGTTAGACCAGTGATTGAACTTTTTAGGGCTTTGTAGGCATGGCTACCGAGACCAAAGGCACGTGCTCTCCGAGGTACGACCAGACTAATGCAATTACCTATATTCATACATATATTCTGGCATACAAATATATGAACTTAACGGGGATCAAACCCGAGTCTCCAGCGTAGCGGCCGCGTTTACTTCCTCCACGCCACGGAGGCTGTCACATGAATTTCATTAGCTACTACACGTCATGGATTTTTTTTTTCGTGCGCAAAATCCCCACGGATACCTCCCCACCGGAGCCGGTAGAGGAGGTTATGTCGGACTCGAATCGACCAAAACGCACGCCGCCTGTGGGTCGTTTTGGTTGCCGAAGGTGAGGTTGACAGGCATATCCCTCGCACACGTCATGGACTAAGCGTAGAGCGCTTAGTCAAATTACAATTTATAGATCAACATAGTTTTAAAAAAAATGATGCTGAATTAGTTTTCATTGCAGCACTACTGTGTCAGTGTGCATTACTCAATCATAACATAAGAATATATTATTGAATTAGTTTATGTTTAGATGCACGGATGCGGATTCAAACACATTTTCAAAATCAAATTTTTTTCATCATTTTTTTTTCTAGTATCATTAATATACTCTTAGGCAGTGCGCACAAGTGTGTTTTATGACATCGTGACTTCACCACGTCACCACGTACATCATGATCTGTACTCTATCATTAATTGTCACATATCCATATGTACGGTGGTTCACTAAAGATAATAATAATTCGCAGTGACAGTGACTCAACAGAAAAAAAACACTCTCGTGCGCGCACTGTCATATCACTAGTGTGTACAGCACGCCTCACGTGCCTCCCCATTACCGGGGACGAGTTGGGGACTCTGTGGTCCCCAGACCCGAGGAGAGGGCCAGATCGAGAGTGATGGAACTGGGTCAGCGGGAGTGCGAGGGATATACCTGTTAACCTCACCTTCAGCAACCAAAAATGACCCACAGACGGCGTGCGTTTTGGTCGGCTCCGGTGGGGGGGTATCCGCGGGGATTTTGAGCACGGAAAAATAAAAGAATGTGTACAGCACTTGTTGTACTCTTACCTTTGGCTATGACATTAAACGATCGACTAATTTTTCCGAACATATTGCTAACTTCACACGTATATTTTCCTCTATTGTCTAGGGACATTTTCAAATCGTAGGCCATTTCTTCTGCGTCTAGTATTTCACCGTTCAGATGCCAGGATACCTACAGTTACAAAGTATTAAATACTGATAAACATTATTACTTCCATATTTTCAATTACCGGTGATACCATTCGATGATAAAAAAAAATATACCACTTGCGTGGCAGAGAAAGAAAGTGGTTAACGCGGCCTACCACACTCGCGCTGTCGGGTCTGTAAATACAGAGAGTTTCTGTACCGTCAGTGCAGAAGATAAACCAGGACATGCCTTTAGTTTACCCACTGACAATACAAAAACTCTCCAGTGAGCTCTGGCTCCGGGAACACAACACGAGGTTATTATGGCGAAATTGGAACATACCGCAATTTAATAAGACAAAACAAATGAGTCCAAGCTCGATAGGTAGTAAGTTAGTTGTACTTGACTGAATAAGTTTTTAAGTTTCAAGGTGAATCGAGAACAAATAAATTTTGGATGATAACATCGATATCGGATCAGATAATGGGAAAACGCCCTAAAGGATGAGACTCTAGTGCAACCTGCACTAGAGTTCTTCTTAGAGTAGTAGCAAATCTAAAAAAAGAGTAAGTGATCGGACGCCGTGTTCCGAAGTTTAAGAAACCACATTAACAGGATAATTATGATTTTACAATGTAGTATATCAGTAGCATGCATTACCTCTGGTTTTGGTTCTCCTCTGGCTTCGCAACTGAGAGGCACTAAATCCCCTTCTATAAATTCAATATCTTCTTCCTCTTTCGAAGTAAACGATGGCTTGTATCCCACCACTACGCGGGTATGCGATGAAGTTGATTTTTCAAAGCTACTAATGCGGCAGGAATACATGCCGGCATCTTTTAGTGTTACTTTATTGAGAGAAAGTTCTTCAGCAGTTATTAATTTTCTGTCCTGTAAATAATAATAAGTATACATTTTGAATGAAATGATATACTCTTAATTTACTAACAACCAACGAAACATTGTCACCATCTTTGAGTCGTGTGTACATTACTAACTACCAATTGTTACATATAGTACACTAGCTGATCCACCCCAGCTTCGCCCGGGGTATATTTTGAAGCTTCATATCCCTTTGAGCCCGTATGTTTTAGTCTTCAAAATATGTATGAAAAATTGCCGGATTTGTTAACATTTATTATCAATGCTCCGCTCCCTTAAGTAGTAGCGTGATGATATATAGCCTGAAACCTTCCTCGATAAATGGACTACCCGACACTGAAAGAATCATTCAAATCGGACCAGTAGTTCTAGAGATTAGCGCGTTCAAACAAACAAACAAAGAAACAAACTCTGCAGCTTTATAATATATAGTACAATAGTACATTAGAGGTCCAATTACTTACTCATATTAAAAATAGATTATCTGGTTAAAAAGTGTTTTTTATACCACTTAGGTGGCAGACAAGAGCACGGCCCACCTAATGGAAAGTGGTTACCGTGGCCTATGGGCGTGTGTAACACCAGAGAAGCCACTCTCACGCTGCCGACCTTGTAAGCACAGAGTTTCTGTGCCGTCAGTGTAGAGGACAAAGCAGGACAAGGCTTTAGTCATCCCACTGGCAGCACAAAACTCTCCAGTGAGCTACTCACCACCGGGAACACAACACGAAGTTATTGTAACCGCGGTATTCTGTAGGGCGGAGGTACTTCCCCAGTCGGACTGTTCAATTGGGCGGAAAAAGTAATTTGTTTACGTTATTTTAGTAACATGTAAAGTTTGAATAACATATTGCACCGATGCACGTAATTACAATTAACAATCTGTGTGCTGATTGTTGACGATCCTACTAATATTACAAATTTAAAGTTTGCGAAAATGTTTGGATGTTTGATATTCAATCACGCTCTAACGACTAGTTGAACGTATCTGGCTGAAATTTGGTATTGGGATAGATTACAGATTACAATAATCCATAGTTGCGGTTGCGGGAACGGAATAGAATATCATGTGAGCGAAGTCGCAAGCAACATACAACATATATTAACAACATTATTACAAAAACAGGATTATCTGGAAGAAAACTCAACATTAAGTTAAGTTCGTATTTTTAAGGAAATATCCTTTTATACTTTTGCTATCAAACATTATTGTGTGTACCTACAATAAAGAAAGTGAGTGAAAGAAAGTACCTTATACCACCGGATCAAATCTACATTCGTATGTGGTATGTTACAAGGGATATCAGCAGATTTTCCTTCCTCGATTAGCATTGTTTGCAACACTGGTTTATCAATTACTGGATAATCTGAAAAAAAACATGCTGTCATTACTATCCACTAACTAAATTTCTCCAGGTAGGCAGTCGTCCACTTCGACAGTCAATGTCCAGGATTCGAACCCAGGACTCCTTGGTCGTAATGCTGACTGCCGCTAAGGCGTTGTCCTACGTGAGTAGTCGCTGTTCTTTATCATCTCCTACGTTGTGTTGCATGAATACGTCACGTAAAGTACGGGTCGCGTCGCGTTGCGTCGCGTCGCATCTCTCACGTAGGATATATACGAAGCTAAAATCATCATCAAAGTCATTATATTTACTTTATAAATCTAAGAGATATTAATTACCAGTGACTTTTAAATTGTATTCCATAGTATCTTTTCCAATGCTGTTCTGAGCTATGCAAGTATACAATCCTTCTGACACTGCATCAATATTCTTGATCACCAGAGTACCATCCTCGATGTCGTACCATTCAGAACCTAGCGATAAAGATAATATCATTATGCAACAGGATATGGCAATAGAAGCAGCGACTGTTGACATGAAATCTGACAGGAATGTATTTAGAAAAATGACACGTTGCGCTGACCACACATGATTGGGACAAGGACAGGTAGATTAACTTTCAAATTTACAAGGTACACATGACAAAGGACATAAATATGTAGTGGTGTATACGTAACTACTTTGCTGTTAATACATAGCGTTTCCTTCATTATATTCTCTACTAGAACTACCCCGGCAGAAAATTAGCCGAAAGAAGCAAACGCTCAAAGAATAAAAAGGTTTTGTTATGAAATATTGTTAATTCAACTGGTTAAGACGCATATTAAAAGTCTCCTGTACACTCTCGGGTTTGCTGAAAGACAATTCATCCTTTACTTAAGCTCGCCTTTGTACATAATATTTCACTTATTTATAAAAATGCCTTGTAAGTGTACAATACAGAATAAAATAAAAAGCATTGTTTGAGTAATGAAGGAGACACAGTGAGAGATAAATAAAGGGAGAGAGAAGAAGAGAAAAGAATTCATCCTTTACTTAAGCTCGCCTTTGTACATAATATTTCACTTATTTATAAAAATGCCTTGTAAGTGTACAATACAGAATAAAATAAAAAGCATTGCTTGAGTAATGAAGGAGACACAATGAGAGATCAATAAAGGGAAAGACTGAATGATAGGGGAACATTATAATATTTATAAAGTATTATGTGAATATTTTACCAGCAGCTATATTCAAATCGTCCTTTTTCCAGAGGATAGTTGGTTCAGGTCCGCCAGTGGCTTTGCACGCAATTTTTAGCAACAAATCACCTGTCACAGCTTTGAAATTGTTGTCTACATACGTCTTTTCAATTTTTGGTCGCGCTGCAAAATAATATTTAGTTTAGATAGTTGATTATGCTGCTGACTATTACCTACGGATGTTATAGAAAACTACTATGGCGCTTAGTCAGATCAGTCAGATGATTGTTAATCCATCTACATGAGAAATATTAAAATCATTGTCCGTCGAATTTTATTAGGTCAGAACTGTCAACTAATTTTATCACTATTACATACATACATATTAAATTATACTAATTAAAATGTCGGATTTTCAATACAAACATCATCATTTTCTTCTTTCCTTCGTTGCATTCGAGGCCTTCACCTCGGGGTCTGGTGTCTGTGAGTAATTTATGAACTAATAGTATGATAGGGAATACTTATTTACGCATTCCTGCAATTAATTAATAAATAAGATTAGTTACATACCATACATATTAATTTTGTACGTAATCCTAGCCGATCCAATAACATTAGTCGCTACACATGTATAATATCCTTCATCTTTCAGTTGTATATTTTTTAACATTAAAACCATTGGTTCTTTACCATACCTGAAAAGAAATTTAACTTTTCGTAAATTATTAAATGAATTACGTCGTTTTTTTAATGTAAGTCAGTCAGTAATCAACCATATAATAACTATTTTTAATCGATCGACGTCTATAAATCATATCAAATATTTTTGTGGTCAATCCGAGCTTAGCTTACATAGACAGGCAGTTCACTGTTACATTGGAGTAGTGTAAGTTTATTATTTTCGAAGGATCAACCGCTTCTTATAATTTAGGTGCTTTTATAGCATTTGATATTTGTTTTGGATGTAACTCGTGGCCGATGTCGCTAGGGTGCGGGTGCGTAGGCCGGCGCGGGCGGGCGGCCCGCCCCGCCTGCCCGCCCGCCCGCTCGAACCTCCTAGTTCTAAGATAGATTTAATCAACATTAAATGTGTATTTGTGAATTTTGAACCTTATTTCGGTTGATGTTTCTTTATAAATGTGTAAATGGCTGAGATCTGTAGCAAAGTAGTGACATGGAGTGATAGAGTGACTGGTTCCCCTTTTACAATTGGATAATAGATAATAAAGTAAATAAAAGTTTGAAATTAATTGTTTTATTTTCATTCCCCTTCTGCGGTCTATTAGTTTAATATACACTATGATACAAAAGTATGTTACATTTAAATATACTTGACTTTGTTTACACAAGTTGTACCACATTCTAACGAGTTAAGGCGAGATCCAGCTAAAGACGGATTATTACAAAAGTTAGTATATACATTATTGACTAATTGTTGCAATAAAGGTACAAGATATCAAAATCTAATTGTTAGTAAATTATATTTAAATGATTATTGGCCACAATTATTACAAAAATTGTGTCTTCGAATCTCACGATCGTGTCTTAGTCTTAACTCACAGGGGTGAGGTTCGATTGACATAAAGTTTATTTGTAAATTTGCAGTTGGTCTTTAACATGGAAGACAGATATGAGACTCATTTTGACACGATCAAAACCAACAAATCCTATATTGGGACTAATCTCTAAATTGGATCAATGAATAATTGCGTCAAGAGAGCGCAATTGATACAGGATCGCGATTGTCATTGACAGATTTGACTATTCCTTATTACTATAAATCTACTAATAAATCAAACTTCAGCGGTGAGGATCGTTGGGCCTAGGAGACTTGGACATGAGCAAATTACTTATGCAAGATACAGTTAGCATGAAATGACGTGCAGTATCCCTCAGGGATCAATATTGGGGCCACTCTTTTGGAACATATATGAACTGGGTATTGCGCTGTTGCTCTTGGTAAGAGTCATCGTAATATTTTACAATTACTACGTTAAATAGTGAACAGATTTTGGTTAGAACTATCATCTTTTAACATAGACGTTCGTTTGTACTCAAAAGAAGATCTAACTTACCGTATATTCGTTTTTCTGCCACCACGTATATCATTATATATCCATTTAATATGTGGCCGGGGGTATCCGTCAGCTATACATGGTAACTGCTCATTTCGTCCAATTGTCGTGTTGATTATGAATACTTTTGGAGCTTCTATGTGTGGTGGATCTACAAAAAAGACATTTCAGTCAATAAAAATATTGTAATGATATTTCAATGAGTGATGATTTCATGACATTTTACGTAGAGATTTCAGCGTTGACCGATCTTGAAATATGCGTGTAATCCTGTAACTAATAGCATCACGGTAACTGAACCAATATCTATTTTAAAATATATTAACAAAGTAGAGAGAACAAAGCCTATCAACGTCCACAATACTAGAATTGTGAGATGTGTGTGTTCCCAGCGGTGAGTAGGGTAGCCAGAGCTCACTAGAGAATTTGTGCTGTCAGTGGGAAGACTAAAGGCTTGTCCTGCTTTGTCTTCTACTGACGGCACAGAAACTCTGTACTTACAGGGTTGGCAGCGCGACTGTGACTCCTCTGGTGTTACAGACGTCCATAGGTCACGGTAACTACTGTCCATCAGGTGGGCCGTGTGCTTGTCTGCCAACTAAGTGGTATAAAAAAAAAAGCCTAGCATCTAAAAGTTACGTAAAAATAAATGAAAAGATCGAAATGCTTACCGAAAACATTTACTTGAACAGTTTTACTGCGTGAACCAAGGGGATTTTCAGCTTTACACGTGTATTGTCCATCGCTAGATAATACTTTAGCACTAAACCTGAAAGCACAATTAATACCATGTGTCACTATGCAACTTTGGCTTTTATAACTACTTAAATTTGAAAAGAACAGGCATCTCTATCAGAGAATATCAAATAGGTAAGTAGAGAGAGTTATGAGAAAATAACAAGAATAGTTAGTCCTGGCAACGCCTGATAAAATTCCACCAAATTTAATGTTAAAAGTAAACTTTTAGTCTTAAAGTATTACCAATTAATGTGTATTACAAAATTTTTCATTTTAATCTAATGTAGTTTTGTTCAAAAATATTTGATAAACCGGAATTAATTTATTATAATTATATATTATAGCAGTCAATCTAGTTCTTTGAATACGTATTATATGATTCCTTGTACCTATACCATAGTGTTATTTTTGCAACATATGTATATATGTATGTAACATAACATGACATAAACTCACGCCTATGTGCCCGAAGGTGCTAGCACCCACATTTCGCCAGTTTATGTTTAGATCCCAATGTAATAGGTGGCGAGCCTATTGCCATTAACCGGGCACTTATAAGCCTGCTATAAATACACACTTAACTTTGAAAACCATCGACCTCGTCTCTGCAGTCCATTACCCATACCACTAGGCTACCGCAGTTAATCTATGTATGTATATATTTTATACTTACTTCAGGCTGTGGTCAATGCTTATTTCAAAAACGCTTGGGTCATCTAATAGCGTGCCATCTTTGTACCACTTCACTGTTGGAGTAGGTATACCATCCACATCACAGGGTATGGTCACTTTATCGTCGTCCTTAGCTTTTATTTTGGGAGCACTGTTTTTAATTGTAGGTGGATCTAGAAGATTTTATTACTTAATTACATTCAGAAATAGATTTATTGTCTAAAGAAATTTATATCATTCACATCACACATCCATTAATATTTAGCACCAGAAATACAAAAATAAGTTTAAAACTAAAACCCAACTACTAAAAAAGTATTAAACAAGAAAATATCAAGGATTAGCCACTTAGTCTACAAAACAATACATTCAAGGGAAAAGTGGCATACAACCACGGCTATCTAAGATATTTTCTTGTTTAATACTTTTTCAGTAGTCGGGTTATAGTTTTAAAATTATTTTTTTACAACAGGTATAACTTATACATATTTGAAATGTGTTAATTAAGCCCTTTCAGTTGATATCAAACACGACATATTTATCTCAAATTTATTTTTTAACGCTGTACTTGATGACCGCTAGAGGGCGCCACATTAGATTCATTAACATGTCATATTGCTTATAACCAGCGGACGACTAAAATGCTTCAAACGTTACCTCATTTGTCCAGTTTTAATAAGTGGTTGAGGAGCTATAAAGGTACAGATGAACCTACATACCCACAAAACCTGTCAAAATCATAACGCTCCTTTTGCTTCGCTGTAGTCGGGTAAGAAGAACTCGTTATAACACGATGGTGTATAAAAACGACTTTCCAAGTCTCACGGACTTGGGTGCGGTCACGAACACAAGTACTATGACAAATGTGTCTACAGTATCACCGACGAGTCTCATTCACAGGTGCGTAGTCCACGCTGACACGCATGCGTCCATGAAATCGCAAGCAGTGGAAAAGCGACTAATGTTGTGTTCCCAGCGGTGAGTAGGGTAGCCAGAACTCACTGGAGAATTTGTGCTGTCAGTGGGATGACTAAAGGCTTGTCCTGCTTTGTCCTCTACACTGTCGGCACAGAAACTCTGTGCTTACAGAGTCGGCAGCGCGAGTGTGGCTTCTCTGGTGTTACACACGTCCATAGGCCACGGTAACCACTTTCCATCAGGTGGGCCGTGCGTTTGTCTGCCACCTAAGTGGTATAAAAAAATATATATCTGCCAAGTTATTTGTTTTTAAAAAACTTACATTCTACTACCAGGTCCACAGCGTATCGTTCAGATCCCAGCTCGTTAGTGGCTGTACATAAATATGTACCTACTTGATCTAACGTCACCTCATCTAATTCAAGAACCTCCCCTGTATAACCTAATTCCGTAAACCAAGCATCGCGTGGTGCCTGGTAATACCACTGTATAGTGGGCCTCGGTGTTCCTTCTATGATCCTGTGTAATTAAGAATAGGTTTTATTAATTGCATATAAAATTAATTGTAAGTTTATATCAACCGTAGGACACGGCGGTATTTCCGCCCAACTGAGCAGTCCGACTGGGGAAGTACCTCCGCCCTACAGAATACCGCGGCTGTAATAACTTCGTGATGTGTTCCCACCGGTGAGTAGGGTAGCCAGAGCTCATTGGAGAATTTGTGCTGTCAGTGGGAAGACTAAAGGCTGGTCCTGCTTTGTCTTCTACACTGACAGCACAAAAACTCTGTACTTATAGGGTGGGCAGCGCGACTGTGACTTCTCTGGTGTTACAAACGTCCATAAGTCACGGTAACCATTTTCCATCAGGTGGGCCGTGTGCTTGTCTGCCACCTAAGTGGTATAAAAAAATTTCAAAATTAAAAATCTCATTTAATTTTGAACTTTTACTACAATATATAAATAAGGTCAAAAATTAAAAATAAATAAACCCATCGAAGTTCATTGCTTTTTCAAATGTTAATCGACTCTGGCCTACTCTTTTCATGCTATGTGATACTTATGTTCTTTCTCTGTCACCATACAGATGTGCAGCAGAGAAGGTGCGCACTGTGCGGTATGAAAGAAACTACATCCCACGCACACTTAAGATGTGGAATGACCTCCCTGCTGCAGTTTTCCAAGCACCTACAATATGGGATTCTTCAAGAGGGGCATCGGAAGGTTTCTTCATGATGAGTGTAATCATGAGTGTAACATCCCTGGTGTTGCATACGTCCATAGGCCAAGGTAACCACTTTCCATCAGGTGGGCCGTGTGCTTGTCTGCCACCATAGTGGTATAAATAAAAAAGTAATTGTTAGTAAACCCCTGAATTTACTTAATACAGATTATTATTAACTAGGACAAAGTATTATTATTTTATATAGAACTAGCTGTCCCGGCAAACGTCGTTTTGCCATATATTGTTAAGGGTGGACAACCCTTAACATTTAGGGGGATGAAAAATAGATGTTGGCCGATTCTCAGACCTACTCAATATGCTCACAAAATTTCATGACATTCGGTCAAGCCGTTTCGGAGGAGTTCAAGTTCGAACACCGTGACACGAGAATTTTATACATAAGATTATAAAAACCCATATAAAAAAAATCTGGAAGTTGTTTTAATCAACTTACCGACATTCGAGCTGAGCATCATTCCCTTTTGCTACGATATGTTTGTCATCAGTCTTGTCTATTTTTGGCTTTGCTAAAATGGCGGTATATTAAAATTAGATTAATTTCTAATAGTAATCTTCATTTCCACTAACTTTATCTTAATCATCAATTATTTTAAGTTAATAGTTCCATGTTTATGTAATATTATTACAATCTCGAATACCGTTCAACATTTTCTATTAACTACTTTTGACTCCATACCTAAGCTAAAAATATATCCTTGTTCCTGTTGTACACACAATATACGGAGAAGGTAATTACGGAGGAGGTAGGACACGGCGGTATTTCCGCCCAATTGAGCAGCCCTACAGAATACCGCGGTTATAATAACTTTATGTTGTGTTCCCAGCGGTGAGTAGGGTAGCCAGAGCTCACTGGAGAATTTGTGCTGTCAGTGGGATGACTAAAGGCTTGTCCTGCTTTGTCCTCTACACTGACGGCACAGGGACTGCGCTACAGGGTCGGCAGCGCGAGTGTGGCTTCTATGTTGTTACACACGTTCATAGGCCACGGTAACCACTTTCTATCAGGTAGGCCGTACGTTTGTCTGCCACCTAAGTGGTATATAAAAAAAAATATGTATCTAAAATGTGATATTTTTATTTTAAGTTTTCTAATGACGTCATAATTACATCTCTATGTTTTGTAAAATATTTTTGTAAACAAAATAATATCTTACCCAATCCAGATACAACCACTGTTGAATAAAACACTTTTCTGTTAAGATCATTTCTTACTTCACACATAAACTTTCCTTGAGTTTCAATATTCATATGTTTTATAGTGACAGTCTCAGTATCACCAGCTATTATAATGTTACTATCATTGACCAATGGTTTGCCATTCTTGAACCAGTCTACTGTTGCTGGTGGTTGAGCATCTACTCTACAAGGGATTATGCCCTCCTCATCATATTCAATTTCAATCTTATCTGTAACATGTAAAAATAGAGAGAAACGTTAAAATATAACATAACATAACATAAACTCACGCCTATATCCCCGAAGGGGTAGGCAGAGGTGATGTAGCACTCACATTTCGCCAGTTTATGTTTAGATCCCAAGCCTATTGCCATTAACCGGACACTTATAAACCTGCGATAAATACACACATAACATCGAAAAGCATAGAAAAGTCGTTGGTGTGTGCTATGGTAAAATCTGGGTTCGAACCCGAGATCTCGTCTCAGCACCCATACCACTAGGCTACTGTTAAAATAACAGCGTTTTTGAAAGCTTTGTTTGTCCTTGTGCCTATTTGTTTGGTTATATAGGGTAATCTTTTCCGGGGTTGGGCTGATTGTTTTGATTGAGCTTTTTACTGCAAGACGGTTGATATTATGAAGCGTAATTTAAGTTACTTTTAGCCTCGTGGTTCACGAGTAGTGGGTACATCTACTTGATTTGTCTTCATAATCTCAATATATATATTAGAATTAAATATTCTTTCAATTTAAAATTCATTATTTCTAGTATTATTTGGACACTTACCGTCCGGAGATTCCCATACATTAAAGTAAACATTCATTTCGATCTTTATTTGGTCTTCGCTCTCTCCAAGCGGACTTGTCGCTTTACATGCGTAGGTTGAACTTTTTGTTAATTTATCTATGTCCATAATACTCATGAAATCATAAGGCGCTTCTATTGTTGATTGCTGTAAATATCAATTAATATTTAACGCAAGTATATCATCAATCAGGAGAGCCCTTAGTCTAGAATTTGCCAAAAATATTGAAATATGATAGGGAACATGATTTTTAATGAAATTTCGTAAAAGTTCGTAATACTATCGGTAGATGGTTCCACCGTTGCCGCAAAGACGATAGCATAGGAGAATTTCGTGTGTCCAAGACGTGTTCTTTGCAGCTCAGCTGGGCCTCGATCCTGCTAAAGCAAAACCATAAGTTTTACCATTTTAAACATGTCATACCCGGACACAACTAAAAATCCATTTTATTATAGACTTTGGAGCAATGCTATGTTGAAGACCAAAATTAAAAGCTCATTTAATTTTGGACCTTTAGTATATATAAATAAGGTCTAAAATTGAGTGCCATTCTTTGCTGTGTCCGTGGTATGACAATGGTTTTGCTTTAGTGGAATCGCCTGGCCAGGGCATCCCTTCTTGTAAGAGACTAATTGTAGGTTCAAGTCCCTTCTGACTTAGATGTTCACTTCTTCTTATGTAATTCTATTAATAGTCTAATTTGAAGATAATTGAAAGAATTTGTGCTGTCAGTGGGATGACTAAAGGCTTGTCCTGCTTTGTCCTCTACACTGATAGCACAGAAACTCTGTGCTTAACAGAGTCGGCAGCGCGAGTGTGGCCCCTCTAGTGTTACACACGACCATAGGCCAAAATCAGAAGGTTCAAATTTAACATAACATAAACTCACGCCTATATCCCCGGGAAGGCAGAGGTGCTAGCACCCACGTTTCGCCAGTTTGTTAGGTCCCAATGTAATAGATGGCGAGCCTATTGCTATTAACCGGGCACTTATAAACCTGCGATAAATACACTTTTAATACTTCAAATTTTCAAAAGTTCAAATTGAATACTTTACAATACTTACTTTACTTGACATAACTTCTCCAGTATCAACATCATACCATCTTATAATCGGCATAGGATATCCATGAATTTTACATTTCACTTGTACCCGGGCGTTATAATCGGCAGTTACTTTTGGACCTTCCATAATTGTTACTTTGGGCGCTATGTCAACTTTTGTGTCTGTAAAAATTTTCAACATATTGATTTATAAAACAGATCTTACATTATTATTTATTTTATTTAGTTCGTCATCATTGAATTAAAATACATTAATTGTAAATAGATAAATAAATAAATATGATACCTGGTTTATTGAAACACTCACACTTGATTTCACCTTTTATTATCACTGTATTTAAGAAGCAAGAACGAACGAACGACTCAGTACATAATTTACGGAGCTATAACGAAACCTCGGTGGAGAGTCTTAACACCGACTTCTAATTTGGCCACTAGCGACATCTAGTTGCAAAAGTCAGAACTAATGGATTATTATAAAAAGCTTATGGAGACTCTTAACATCGAATTCTATAATGACTACTAGCGTCATCTATTGGCCAAATACAAAAACTTAAAGATTCGTAATTATATAAGTTGACTTGAAACATAACAATACCCCTATATAGATAAGAATAATAGATAATATTAATTAAAAGTTTCACTGATTTATCGCACCTCAGTAAACTGTTTTAAGTTTAGGTGAGGTTTAAAATTTATTTCTAAGCTTTTCATTTCAACTCATTTACCAATTCGCAAGTCATTCTAAATCGTTGAGATCAGTTTAAAAAATATATATTTTACAGTGTAATCTCTTTTTATAAACCTATTTAGTTAATTTTATATTATAATTGATTATAAACATTTATTAAAACTGCGTTCGTCAATTAAATTTAATTGCATCTATCAGTCTAAAAAGCTAAAACCAACATTTCTGATTCTATCTATTTCTGTCAGTCTTTAGTGTGATTTTTGTTATCACTTATGACCAAACTTTTCCAATGTATTTGAACAAGGTTAGTCAAAAAAATTCCTCTTAAAAATAGTTTCTCTAAAAAACATTCCTATTAACTCGAGTAGAGTTTTATGTGTTGAAAACGGGAACTGTCCTTGTGATTATAATACAATTATTACAATGGTTGATGAATTCAATATATCCATACAAATATTATGAATGCGAAAGTAACTTTGTCTGTGTCTGTATGTTACTGTTTCACGCCTAAACGACTGAACTTATGTTAATGAAATTTGGGGTAGATTAAAGCTTGAGAAAGGACATAGACTATGTTTGGGCATGATAATCGGTATCCACGCTGATATTTATAGTAATAAAATGGATTCTCACCAAATATTGGCTTTTGTCGTTCAATGGGAGTAGCAGACAATCTGTGTATAGGTGATTTTGTTTCTTCTTCGTAACCGTGTACCTTGGGATCAAAGTAATTTATTTAGCCATTCATTCTACATCAGTTTGAGATTAACAGTAGGTATTTATAAACAAAACAATACAGTACATTCCAATTTTATAAATTTTTGGGTGCGACTAATGTTTGATCTACCAATCACGAGAGGAGGCCTATGCCAGTCACATAGATTTTAAACAACCTGAATTTCAATTTCAAATTAATGTGATCATAAATTTGTATGAAGATAATAACTATTTACGGCCAGGCCTGGGGGAGACCGGTGGAGCCGCCTGTCACCCTGGCAGAAGCAGGCCGCGGCGGCGGTGCGCCTGGCGCGCCTCCCCGTTTTCCGGGGATGAGTTTGGGACTCTGTAGTCCCCACACCCGAGAAGAAGGCCAGATCGTAAGAGATGGCCCTGGGTCGGCCGTGGTGCGAGGGATATGCCTGTCAAGCTCACCTTCGGCAACCAAAGCGACCCACAGGCGGCGTGCGTTTTAGTCGGTTCGACATAACCCCTTCCACCGGCCCCAGTGGGGGGTATCCGCGGGGATATTGCGCACGTAAAAAAAAACTACTTACTGCAATTCGGAAAGTTTCACTGGGTGGATTGAATTCTTCTGTCACATAGTATTTGGTTTTATCGTTGATTAGTCGTAATGGCAGCTCTTTCAAAATTTTACCGCTTATGTCAAGCAATTTTGCCGTTTGAAGTTTTACTCCATCCCCAACCAATTGAATCGATAGGTATGTATTACCATCTGAAAATTAATTGTCAAATAATTTTAGTTTTGCAGGTGAAGTTAGAAAACTTCTGACATTTTTCTTACAACTGCATCTGAATAATCTACTGCATATGATGTATGGAGAGTACTCCTCCTACCTTGGAACACATATCTTGGGCCTAAGTTGCGAGACAGACGAGGCTCTGGCGCTCGAGGATTGTTTTGTAATAGTATATATGCTTGATAAATTTGATCTCGCTATCCTCGAATCACCGTACCATGTGTAACGTATAACACATTCTGGGTTCAAAATATACTTAAACTCCTATCATCAATATAGGTTGCCTATTAATTATAACTAGGAGGTAGGACACGACGGTATTCCCGTCCCAATTGAGCAGTCCGACTGTGGAAATACCTGCGCCCTACAGAATACTGCGGCCTTGATAACCTCGTGTTGTGTTCCCGGCGGTGAGTAGAGCAGCCAGAGCTCACTGGAGAGTTTTGGTGCTGTCAGTGGGAAGATCAAAAGCGTGACCAGCTTTGTCTTTTACACTAACGGCACAGAAACTCTCTGTGCTTACAGGGATGGCAGCGCGAGTGTGACTTCCTTGGTGTTGCACACGTCCATAGGCCACGGTAACCATTTTCCATCAGTCTTTCAGTCAGTGGGCCGTGTGCTTGTCTGCCACCTAAGTGGTATAAAAAAGCGCCTAGATTGATTATACAGAAATAAATCGTACCTGGAGCAGGTCTGGTAGCAGTCTCGCCCAATGCTGTAGGCTCAAATGTAGAGAACCCATGTTGGAAGTCAAGTGTGGTTTTACCCTTTATCTTTACAGATTTATCTGATGAACTACCAATCTCCGCGATATAATCACCAGGTTTTTTGCTGGGAACTTTTACAATCTGCAAATATTTCATAATATTAAATATTTTAGCAATCAAACATCATCATTATCATCATCATCAGCAAAAAATTAGTGTGCAGAGCGTTCCCCCTGTAAGGGAAAGATCGCGGGTTCAAATCCCGTCTGAACCTATTAAATTTTTTGTATATCTTAATCGAATCACATTAAAATTCGTTTTTGTAGTTTTTGTGTCCATCACGAACACACGAACTTTTTTAAAAGTTCTTATCTACTTATATGTTTGTTTCAGATAATCAAATAACAATTTTTCTGAGTTCACATTCGTTCATTTAAGATGTACCATGTATTTTCTGCTAACTATCTCCAATTTACAAACACAACTAATTTTACAATTAGTTTAAATACTAACCTTTATTTCGGTTTTCGAGACGATGCCTTCTGTTGGTACTTCTTTGCCATCTGGATCGCTGACTTTGATGGTAGGATCGCGACCAGCAACAGCTATAGTTACGTTATCCATCTTCTTATCAATCGTATACTAAAACAATTATGAAATATATGAATAAATTACCGTGCAGTATAAAATATGTTACATCTTAGTCTTTTGTTTGTATGGAAGTTCACTTCCAGTAAGTTGGATTGCAAAAATTTTCATAAGAATAATGTTAAATGATTAAGACTACCCATTGGGAGAGGCCTATGTCCAACAGTGGACTGCGGGGGGCTAATTGATTGATTGATTGACCCTCATTCTTGCGATTGAAATTTTAGCCTACCATAAATAGATAGATAGATAATACTTTATTGTACACCAATACATTTACAACTGAGACAAGGAGGTAACATGCATAGTTTAATGTACAATGGGCGGCCTTATCGCTGGAGCGATTTCTTCCAGGCAAGGCAAGAGACGCGAAGATATTGATGTCATCTAATACCTAAATAATATATAATCTAAAAATACTCATTTTTTATGAGAGTAAACATCTCTTGTATAGAGAAAACGAGTAATTTTGATATTCAATTTAATTATGCCTTAGTACTGTCTCCTTTCTTTCCAAAACTTGCGTTTTAAAATATATACCTAGTTCACTTACTTTAACCTCATGTGTTCCAGCTGGAAACGTTTCGTCAGCTAGTACATTTTCTTTGCCTTTTATAGATTCCACGATGTACTTTAAAACCTGTAATGATTTAAAATTGTTTTTTGAATTGTTATTTACTCTCAAGGTTCGCAGTCGTTTATATTTTATCTTTTTTATTAATAATAAGAATAGTAATTGAAATTACCAATATTCCCTCTAACCCTCTAGTTAAGCTAAATTGCTTGTATTAAGAGTGAGTTCACATCAGTAGTGTAGTGATTAAGATCTGGGATCTTAATCACTACACTACTGAACACACTACGGATCACTAAGCTACCAACGTTTGGTGATAAATACTGAATTTTTAAGATGGGCACTGTGTTTTCTTTTACAGATGTCATTTTGCTATTGACTTTTACAATATTGTAACAATTTAATGTGTAATAATTCTTTTTTTTTTCATACTACTAAGGTGGCAGATAAGCGCACGGTCCACTTGATGGAAAGTGGTTACCGTGGCCTATGGACGTGTGTAACAACAGAGAAGCCACACTCGTGCTGCCGACCCCGTAAGCACAGAGTTTCTGTGCTGTCAGTGTAGAGGACAAAGCAGGACAAACCTTTAGTCATCCCACTGACAGCACAAATTCTCCTGTGAGCTCTGGCTACCCTACTCACCGCCGGGAACATAACACGAAGTTATTATAACTGTGGTATTCTATAAGGCGGAGGTACTTCCCCAGTCGCACTGCTCCATTGAGCGGAAATACCGCCTTGTCCTACCTCCTATTCTTCTTCTTTAGTCATATTAAAACTTACATCTTTTACGTCCTGTTTCAACATATTGAAAACTTGTCCAGATGTGGCCTTAGATATTTTATGATACACTTGATAATCTGCAGAACTTCTAGAAGAGCACTCGCCGGTTAGCAAGAATGTTACCTAAAATGAGAAAAAGAATTATGTGATCAAGGTTGCTATGTAGACAATTTGTAGACTTGATGAAGGAGATACTAGTCTGGATTGTAAGAACTCATCTGTTTTCTAAGAATCATTCTCAGCCCGACTGATTGTTTTTATTTACAGATAATTAATCTCATGCATTATAATTATTTTGTTATCATCATACAGTAATAAAAAACAGTTTTTTTATCAAACTGTTAGTTCGTTGAATTAATCGTGTGCAACATCAGAGGCGTAAAACTTGATCTGCCGACTCTGTACGAACCTTCCAATATCCTATTCAATTTGAAGAAGTAAACCCAATATTGTAGTCACTTGAAAAAATTACAGCAGGAAGATCATTCTATAGCTTGAGCTCTATGAAGTTCTTTTCAAACCTCATTGTTCGCACCGTTTCTGTGACTGAGAATGAATTCCTTCGTAGAATGTAGGCTTGAATATTCTTATACACAATTCTTCGCAATACAAACCATTATACAGGCGCTAGAGCACGTATTTAGAGTTATCATCTACTGTTTAATTTGTACGGGACAGCAATAGTACACGCGAAACCATACTTGTACTCAAGGATACATGAGAAATTGAACCTACTTGGAATAACTAGATACTGCTGCAAATCGAGAATTAACGATTGGCTCTTACTCGTAGATATGAATTACAGAACTACTGAAGACCTTCTACACATATCCAAATAACATAACACTCACCTTGTCTCACGTACCACACATTGACAAACACACACACACACACACACACACACACACACACACACACATACGCGCGCGCACATACCTACACACGCGATAAATAAAAATATAAAATAATAGTGTTAACAATTACTTTGATAACGTGGAAATTAAATCTAAATATATACAGTTGAATTTATCGTGCCTTATGTTACGATAAAACCTCAGCTGCTTTTATTTTTATGGATATGCATATTACATAGTATCTTTTGTACGGGACAAGGAGTTGTTGTTGTATGGATACCTATGCCATTGCATGTAAATATACTACTATACTAGTGCACTGGATAATTTTCTGAAATCAACTTCACAAAGCAGACATTTTTTTTTATCTATAGGACATAGATTATTCTAGAACGATATTAAATTTTGAATCTCGAATTATAAATATAAATCAATACTTTATGGTGGCGCATGGCCGAGTGCGATAATGGACTGTATTGCGGGAAGTAGCTAACTGTTCTATTGACGCTTTACACACAAAACAAGACAGGTGGCCGGGCTGCCGCGGATTCGATCCAGGCAGTGAATGCAGCCCGAGAAATTAGGAGAGGATGCACTAACCTTCACGACACACGTGTTCTCATCGCAGCCGGTACACGGATCTTCTCTTCCTTGCTCAGGAGCTGCCGTCAGCATCACTAGATCGCTTGAGGAACACACGAGAGGCACAATCCGATCGGTAAAGGTCTATGAAGCGGTAAAAATGTAACAAATATTATACATTTCTGAGAGACGCGAGCGCGGTCCGTCCGTCTTTACGCTGGCTAGTTCAAAGCGAGACTGAGTGTCTATATTTCACAAATGGCGGACGGAAGCCATATCTATGATTAGTGCGGGAGAGGAGACGGGTATAAAAGGAGTGTGTTTCCGTGTCAAAAATACAGTTTCCACTTCGGCGCAACCATTCCCCCCGGCTTGAAGGGTTACCTTCGAAACGACAAATGCGAAACAAATCTAAAGTCTAATCTAAATCTAGGTTTGGGAAATAACAACTAAAATATAAACCTAGATTGGAGCTCGTGCCTACTGCTGGCTAGGCAGCGGGCAGAGGCGAACAAACAACACAACGCAACAGTCTCGACCAAGACGAGACGCGATTAGCCAACAACAAAATAAGGGTCTCTTCACGTGGGACCGATACAACAAGCGAGTGCTTCTTCTCCTCGGGTGGTTCGGAAACCGTAGTGGGATTGAATTGACTAACTGGCCACCCATCTAACGCGGCATGAATCCAGGACGGTCCACCAAACCACAACGGGTGATCCAAAATTTGCGAAGGAAGCAATCCACGAGAGAGACAATCGGCTGGGTTGTCGGTGCCAGCAACGTGAAAGAGATTATGTGGCGCCAATTCAGATTGAATTTTGCCACTCTATTAGCGACGAATGTGTCCCAACGATGGGGCGAAGAGTGGGCCCAACACAAAGCGACTGTTGAGTCCTAAAAGCTAAAATTCTACTAATATTAATGCGAAAATTTACAATTATGTCAAATAAATTACCTTAAAGATTCCGACCACAATACAAAATGTCATTAAGCGACACGGAAGTGCTAGTCTTAGCACTGCCATCCAAAACTACGCGGAGTTTTAGTAGTAAGCTTATCTTCTCTAATAACTCCGCGGTGCGGGATAATGTACGAAGGCTGGGTCCCGCCAGTGTCCGCAGGCGCAGGTGAGATGTAACCTTTATCTAAATATTCGTTAACAACCTCATCATAGGCCCGCTTCGACTTTGGGGACGCCTGCATCTTTCGTTCCAAACAAAGAAAGCGTTTTTCAGCGGATACACGGGAGCCACCGAGCGAAAACTTGCGGATGGTAGACTCCAGTGGCGGCTCGACGGTGCAACAGAACGAAGCAGTCGAGTGACTAAAACTATCCATAGAAGCGGGTGCGGAACCAATTATAACAAAACCAAGAACTGTTTCCAGTGCGTGCGGAGCGGGGTACGTCGGTCCCCCTTGAACCTTACGTGATAACTGGAGGTGCGGGAGAATCGAAGCGCCGATCAATATATCGACGACTCCAGGAACAGCGTAAGTCTCATCTGCTAAAGGCAAGTCTTTAAATTTCGTTAATAAAGACGTGTCAACCGGGACGGTAGGCAACTGTTCAGCTATTCTATCTATAACGAGCGAATCCATGTCAAACCAAATATTATTATTAAAACGAGATCTAAACCTTGTTTTAACGGTGCCACGAACAGCTGACTGTAAGCTTCCAAAACCCTTCACCACTGAGCGGGTTGAACGCTTATCAACATTGAAACCAAGACGCCGACAACAATCTTGAGTAATAAAATTACTTTGCGAAGCGCCATCTAACAGCGCTCGAACAATGCGCGGTTTACCTAATGCATCAACAATAACCACGCGAGCGGTCGCAAGACAAACCGTAGTGAGGGCAGCACTAGCGGAGAACGAACACAAGGTGACGTCATTCGTAGCGGTCCCCGGGCAGGCCGGAGCGCGTGCGAGCTCGGGCTGCGGCTGCGGCGCAGGCTGCCGCGCGTCACCGCTCGACGAACCAACTGTGCTCACCTTGGATGCGGCATTACTATTTTCAAAATGAAGCAAAGTGTGGTGTCTCGCTTGACATTTGCGACAACCATTTCCACTATTACATAAACCCACGCGGTGTTTAGTACCGAGACAATTAAAACAAAGATTATTAGCGCGAACAAATTTATAACGAACACTAGGCGACAATTTTAGGAAACCAGGACACTTGTACAGTTGCGAGTGATGAGTATTACACAAAGAGCAAACAGGTGATTGTACACGTGCTGGTGCGGTATTAACATAAGTATGGGTTGACCTCAGTGACTTCGATGACGCATCTACTTTGCGTGCAGAATCAACAACTATCTTCGCGCCTTCATGTTTCGATGAAGAGCGCTGCAATACTTTTATATGCTCGCGAACAAAACTTTCTAAGTCTTCGAACTTAGGAATTTTATTGCCGCGATGATCCGACTCAAACAAACGAATGGTTTCGGAATCTAATTTCCTTAAACCCATATACAAAAATACGAAGTCGCAGAGGTCATCAATCTTTAGGTTCTTTACGGCGCGAACAGCTGACGCGAAAGTATCTAGAAATTTCTCTAAGTTTTGATCGTTACATGCCGCAATAGATTTCAAATCAAACATCTGATCTAAATAGGCGTTAGCTACCGATCTTTTATCCTCATACCTAGCTTTCAAAGTATTTAAAATTAAATTATAATTCTCGGCACTAAACGTAATTCCAGCGCAAACGGTTATAGCTTTACCAGTCAATTTTTCAACGAGATAATGCAACTTTTCGTGATCTGTCAACGAATCGTTCTTATCTATTGTATTCTCAAAACTATCTATAAATAGACACCAATTGCGAATGTTACCATCAAACTCGGGTATTTGAATTGGTGGCAACTTAGGTCGGTCGCGAGTGGGGTTGGGTAGGTCAGCCGGCTTCTCCAAACTCCTAGCGACGCGTTTGATACGACAATACAAATCGTCAAACGACGACAAGGCTTGATAACTCACTGAGTAATCGGGATTCAAATTCAACTCTAAAACGTTGATGTCATGTACTAAGGTTTCGAAATCCGCGCGTAGACTATCTAAGTTTTCTATAGAACACAAGAACGAATCTCTGATGACCAAATCAGAGGTTTTAAGTGCATTATCATAAATCGATTGTACGCGAGAGTAAATCATTTCTTTTTTAGCGTATAAAAGTTTCAATTGAACCTTACCGGTCTTATCAACCTTTGGGGACATGTTTACAATTAAATCTCAAACTAAAGTGCGGTAAATAACAAATATGAAATGACTTAATCTTAGCGGTACAGAGCAGCGAGGCGGCGCGAGCGACACTCGGCAGATAGGTAGGTACCTACAACTGTGAATGCACGCTTGAACAAACGCGCATAGCAACAAGGTCGTACCTACGCGATGGTCGCTGTCTAGGTTCAACTATTATTTCAGAGATTAAGTATTGCGTAATATCTATTCAAATTAAAATACTTTCGTATGAATTGGGATGAGATGCGAGCGAGGTAGGTACAGCCACGTGTCTACCCACGCAGGTACTAGGCAAATACGACGTGAGCCGAGAACAACGTAATTGAAAAAACAAAACAAAGCCAAATGCGTTAGGTATTACACTGTGCCTATGCACTAGGGTGTCTGAGTATACCTAAGATCTAAGCCTAAATGTCTGGATGCGGGGTTTTCTACTAAAATAACCAGGCACTTAGGTGCGATGCGAAAATTGCGAACTACGATTAAGTGTTGATATGATACCTAACCTATTTATGTATTAGGTAGGTACAATGCGAGCCAGCGGCGAACGGACAACAAATTCTAAGCCTAAGTGTCTGGATGCGGGGTTTTCTACTAAAATAACCAGGCACTTAGGTGCGGTGCGCTCATTCCCATTAGAATAATAACAAAATACGAACTACGGCTAAGAATCCGGCTCGATCCGGACCAAAAAATGGTGGCGCATGGCCGAGTGCGATAATGGACTGTATTGCGGGAAGTAGCTAACTGTTCTATTGACGCTTTACACACAAAACAAGACAGGTGGCCGGGCTGCCGCGGATTCGATCCAGGCAGTGAATGCAGCCCGAGAAATTAGGAGAGGATGCACTAACCTTCACGACACACGTGTTCTCATCGCAGCCGGTACACGGATCTTCTCTTCCTTGCTCAGGAGCTGCCGTCAGCATCACTAGATCGCTTGAGGAACACACGAGAGGCACAATCCGATCGGTAAAGGTCTATGAAGCGGTAAAAATGTAACAAATATTATACATTTCTGAGAGACGCGAGCGCGGTCCGTCCGTCTTTACGCTGGCTAGTTCAAAGCGAGACTGAGTGTCTATATTTCACAAATGGCGGACGGAAGCCATATCTATGATTAGTGCGGGAGAGGAGACGGGTATAAAAGGAGTGTGTTTCCGTGTCAAAAATACAGTTTCCACTTCGGCGCAACCACTTTATAATTTGAGATCCAGGACAAATTATCATTGACAAGCAGTCAGATCGAATTCTTACTGAGAATCATTACGAAAAAATGACAAATAAGTTACCTGAATTTGTTTTTTCTGTGATAAACTCTTAATTTCGTCATATCTGCTGTAATCTTTTGCTGACGCATCCGTGAATACATATACATAAGAAAGTGGCAAACTGCTTTCGAGGGCTATTTTAATGCCTTGCATAGCATATTCCGGGCAATCCCCTCCTCCGTCTACACTTATTCTTCTTAGGGCATCCTTAAAAGTGTTTCTGTCTTTGGTGATAGTGAGTAGTTTGGCACCTGAAAATAAGAAATTAAGATAACGTTACATAAATGTATACTATGTTACAAAATATTCAGATTTTCATTATTATTATTTTTATATTTATTTATTATAAACTTTATTGTACACCATTAATAAATATCATTACAAAGCCTATAACAAGGAATCATTATAATGGGCGGCCTTATCGCTTTAAGCGATTTCTGCCAGCTTTATTTTCTTCTTCAATTTTAATAGTACCTGTAATTTATTGTGAAACTTTACTTTTTCTTGCATTTCGACATACAAATAATCACGCATTTATCCCCGGAGGAATAGGCAGTGGTGAATTAACACCCATTTTTACCAATCATTAAATTCCGTCCCACGTAATAGGAGGTGAGTCTATTACCGGGCATCTTCCGGGCACTATTTTTGACTCAAGCCATGCATCTGAGGCTGAGTATGGGCTGTATATATCTGTCTGATGTTAATCTCGTAGTATCGACGGTGTAAATTCGACACATACTTTTATGTAGGTATAATTGTCATTACTTGTAGTGATACTGATGTTTTTTAATTAACCCATGGACTCAGGGTACCCTCCCCTACTCTTTGAGTGGCCATCATCTGACCCCAACCCAGAGAGAAAATCTTTCTTCTCTGGGTTAATATTCCAACATAACATAACATAAACTCACGCCTATATCCCTGAAAGGGTAGGTAGAGGTGCTAGCACCCACATTTCGCCAGTTTATGTTTAGGTCCCAATGTAATAGGTGGCGAGCCTATTGCCATTAACCGGACACTTATAAACCTGCGATAAATACACACATAACTTCAAAAAGCATCGAAAAGTCATTGGTGTGTGCCATGGTAAAACCTAGGATCGAACCCGAGACCTCGTCTCAGCAGTCCATTACCCATACCACTAGGCTACCACTACACTAGTTTAATATTCCATTATGTCTAATGAAATGTAGTAAATCTAATTATTTTTAAAGAGGTCACATTCGTTCAAAATAGTATTGAACGAATGTGACCTTTTAAAAGAAATATATTTGAAAAAACCTATTACGGAAATCTTATATTACAAAGTATTTTACGTAATTCTAATTTTATTTAAATCTGCTGATTAACAGACAGGTTTTCTTCTCAGAGCTAGAAGGTCAAAGACAAACCCTCTCAAATAAATCGTAACATCCAAATTAAAATAATATTTTTTTATACCACTTAGGTGGCAAACCAGCACACGGCCCATCTGATGGAAAGTGGTGACTGTGGCCTATGGACGTGTACAAAACCAAGGGAGTCATACTCGCGCTGCTAACCCTGTAAGCACAGAGAGTTTTTGTGCCGTTAGTGTAAAAGACAAAGCAGGACAAGCTTTTGGTATTCCCACTGACAGCACAAAAACTCTCCAGTGATCTCTGGCTGCTCTAATCACCGCCGGGAACACAACACGAGATTATTAAGGCCGCGTTATTCTGTAGGGCGCAGGTATTTCCACAGTCGGACAGCTCATTTGGGACGGGAATACCGTCGTGTCCTACCTCCTAGCTATAATTTATAGGCAACCTATATTGATGATAGGAGTTATCTTCGAGTTCGCATGAAACCAAGTATTTATAATCAAAATGCAACCAGTATAATCAAAATGACCTACCTGGATCATTAAAAGTGACCAGAATGAAATTTTCAATTTGCGATGTATTTGATGTCGTCACTGTTTCGAAAATTGTATTCACACTATCTTTCACCTGTTGAATTTCTTCATACATTGACCCTGTGTCGTCAATGACGAACGTTAAACTACTTTTTGGTATCTCTTCTCCGATAGTAACCCATGTTTGAGTAACTAGTACCGCAAATATTAGATATGGTTGCAACGATGCCATTTTTCGGACTAACCGTAGAGGAACATTGTATGACTATTTATTGTAATGTAACATGTAATCAGTTTTCGACGCCTCTCATAAAAAACGTGGTAATTGTTATTTGATAACAATATGCTAAATAAATTTATGTTACTCAATTCCACAATAATATTACCGCGGTAGCCTAGTGGTATGGGTAAATGACTGTTGAGACGAGGTCTCGGGTTCGATCCCAGGTAATATCATGGCACACACCAATGACTTTTCGATGCTTTTCGAAGTTATGTGTGTATTTATTGTAGGTTTATAAGTGCCCGGTTAATGGCAATAGGCTCGCCGATTATTACAGTTAGTTTGGGTCTAATATCTTGATTTTGTTTATATAGAACGCGTCAATTTGAATTCACCTCGCCTGATGGTGCTGAGGTCGAAGCTGAAGTCAAAGTCTCAGAAAATAAGGTTATTACATACTTATACCATGTTATAATGGCGACATTCTACTTGAAGGCCTCATCAGATACTTTTTCACGCCCCGATTAAAACCCGGAACTTTAGGGAAAAAAGGAAAAACACGAGCTGGTAAGAAAGAAAGAAAGAAAGAAAGAAAGAAAGAAAGAAAGAAAGAAAGAAAGAAAGAAAGAAAGAAAGAAAGAAAGAAAGAAAGAAAGAAAGACAGAAAGAAAGAAAGAAAGAAAGAAAATACGTTTATTAAACACACACAAAAAAATAGTAATGCCATTAATACCATGTGTCTGCGTGGAGTGTGTGTTTAAAAGGCCGCAGTTCAGCTGATGCTACAGATTAGGCACAATCTGCAGCGCTGGCTTTCAACTGTAGCCTAACCAAACCAGGTAGCTTACGGTATTTGCCATAATTCCTATTAAAAGTAAAAAAGAAAAAACAGTACATTATACACGTACCCGTACTGTACATACACACAACATGTACTAGGTATACACAATACACACATTATGCGCACACACCCTCCTTTAATTCATTTATAAGCCCCGAGTATTATACAAACAAAACAGTAAGGAATCCCAGTTCACTCTAATCATTAAAAGAACAATGTTTCTCAAATAAAATAAATTGTCAACAACGCCCGAAGATTACCATGTGTTTGTTCTATTTATTACGAATAATTATATATTATGCTCATTATAACTTCCTTCCTTCTTCCTACAGTCCCGGGTCCTTTAAGCGGGTCGTGAAAAACATCTGATGAGGCTGCCAGGTTGAGTGCCACCATTGTAACATTACTTAGTGTCTGTAATGGTGAGATCATTTTTTCTGAGACTTTGTCTTTAGCTTACCATCAGGCGAGGTGAAGGCAAATTGGCGTGTCCTAGATAAAAAAAAGTATAAGCTTAATTTTAGAGACAGATTCCATTCTCTTATTCTTCTCCTCTAAATCTCTTCTAGATCTTGGCACTCAAAAGCATGACAGCCATTTCACCTTCAACCTTGAAAAGAAAACCTCGTTAATAAATCTGAATGATAATGCTGGTGATTCAATTCGACCTATTCTAAATACACCTTTTTAATTTTCAAGTTATATATTTGACAGCTTCTGTGGCGTGGCGGTAGGGAACAAGACCACTACGAAGGAGGCGTGGGTTCGATCCCCGCTCTGTGCAAATATTTGTATGCATGAATATAGGTACTTGCATTGGTCTGGATGTTTATATGTATAATATGTATGTATTTATTTAAAAAAAGTATTTAAGTATGTTTATTGGCCTTCTAGATTCCATAACATAAGCTAGTTAAGCTATGCTTATCATGGGTCTAGCGTTGTGTAGATATTTATTTATTTATTCTAATAAATTTATCCCATACGACGTTATTCTGGCCGTTATGCTAGCCGCGTAATCATATTTCATATCTTCTTCCCATGCGGTGTCGTACAAGGCGACTAAGGGATAGGACTGTTTAATATCAGACAGATACAATAATATACAGCCTAGACTCAGCCTCAGATGCATGGCTTGAGTCAATAATAGTGCCTGGAAGACGGCTATAGATCCTGCTCATCCCTTATTATGTGAAACCGAATTCAATGATTGGTGAAATGTGGGTATTAAATCACCTATGCCTAACCCTCGGGAAATAAAGGCGTGATTATAAATATGTATATATGTGTGTACGACGTTATTCGTGTAGCTTATCAATTAATATGACATAAATGACCTGTGTTGATATGCGGGGTTAATAGATTAACAACTTTATTTACGTTGCAAACGTGGGGAATACCAATTAATTTATATCTTGGAGGAGTTTATTTCAGAAGCGTGAAGTCATTTAATCAAAATGAATGAAGGATGACAACGAACAACTGTTGTAGTCGGGATGGAGCCAATAAGGACCCAGGTGTAGTGCGTGTGTTGTATTCGTTATCTTAAACATTTTCTAATTTGTAAATAAATAAACTTTATTTAAAGACAATTGTTAAGATATGTCTTGTTGGCGTTCGTATCTCCGACTCTCAGAGCCGGTCGCACGGGCCTGTGATTGGCTAGCACTATGAGCGTGTTCGTGAATTAGTAGACGGTGAATAGCGTCTCGGCGCCTTACAGCGTGTATTCCAGAGAGATAGTTTAGGATTATACGATACAAAACATGGACTTGGATAAACGATGTTTGCTGCAGCGCCCTCTGATGAGTTGTCACTGTAACCTATCTAAGAACATGCACCAATCAAAACCGAACCTATCACTGAAAACTGCATTAAAACCGAACGGATAGTTTTAGAGAAAAATGACAACATTGATTTGGAAAAATAATGTTTGATACAATGCCCCCTGATGAGTTGTCACCAAAACATCTATCTAAGAACATGCACCAATCCAACCCGAACCTATAACTGAAAACTACATTAAAATCAGACAAGTAGTTTTGGAGATAACATTGATGAACATGATTTGGATTTTAGAAGGTCTTGGTATTGATGTAGGTATATAATTTACTTAAGCTCGATATTCGTTTTATCTGAGGACGGATTGACAGATAACAGACTGTCTATACATACTGCCCTCAGATAAATCGAGGTTCAGAGCTGAGTAGGTACATACATACATATTATCACGCCTTTATCCCCTGAGGGTTAGTCAGAGGTGAATTAACACCCACAATTCACCAATCAATGTATTCTGTCCCACGTAATAGGGGGTGACCCTATTGCCGCAATCCGGGCACTATTGTTGACTCGAGCCATGCATCTGAGGCGGAGTCTGGGTTGTATATATCTGTAAACAGCTCTATCCCTTAGAAGTCTTGTACGACACCGCATGGGAAGAGTTGGAGTGGCCTAAATTCTACTTTGCTGGGAACCACTATAGGTATCATTCTTTCTTTTTTACCGGTTTTCTGTATTTTACCGTCTGTACCATGGTGAGTGTTCTGATGAGCTCTTCCAATTAGTCCCACCCTCCCCTTTCCTACACAGGACAACACGTGCAGGTCTTAGATGTCACCCGCAAACGATGCAGAACATCCGATCAAGAACCAAGCGGTTCGGTGACTCTTTCCTCTGTCGCACCAATAAGGCCTGGAATTCATTACCAGCTCACATGTTTCCCACTTCCTACAGTCCCGGGTCCTTTAAGCGAGGCGTAAAAAAACATAAGATGAGACCGTCAAGCTGAGTGTCACCATTGTCACACGGTATGTGTAGGTAATGGTGACCCTCTTTTCTAAGATTTTGCCTTCAGCTTACCATCAGGCAAGGCGAAGTCTAATTGACGTGTTCTACATATATATATATATATAAAAAAAAAAAATTACTTGATCGTTTTCTGGGTGGCTTACGATGGCATAACAAGATAGCTTCATTTCTTTTATTAACCTAAGCCTAAGCATACCTGCATTACCAACAACTTATATTATTATGATATCGGAGACGTATCGTCGTCTCAAATTTCATGCATGTAAATAAATCTATTGTCTTTATTTCTTTTAATTTATAAAAAATCAGTTCGCAAGCTTTGCAGTTTCAAAATACTAACTTAACGATTTTACTTTACTTGGTAAGCAATATTTTTAATTCACTTATCTCTGTAACTTACGTATCTCTATTGATAAGCCGAGTTATAGGTTTATCTTTGCATATGTTTAGTGGGTATTTCACTCGAGTAGGAGCGGCCAGTCCCCGTCTGGGGAAAAACCAATGTTCTCTTCATTATAAAAACAGTTACAACAACTAACACAAATAATACCTTTTTTTTTTTTTTACATATAGGACACGTCAATTGGACTTCGCCTTGCCTGATGGTAAGCTGAAGACAAAGTCCCAGAAAAGAGGGTCACCATTACTTACACATACCGTGTGACAATGGTGACACTCAGCTTGGCGGCCTCATCATATGCTTTTTCACGCCCCGCTTAAAGGACCCGGGACTATAGGAAGAAGGAAACACGTGAGCTGGTAATGAATTCCAGGCCTTAATGGTGCGACAGAGGAAAGAGTCTCCGAACCGCTTGGTTCTTGATCGGATGTTTTGCACCGTGTGCGGATGACATCTAAGACCTGCACGTGTTGTCCTGTGTAGGAAAGGGGAGGGTGGGACTAATTGGAAGAGCTCATCAGAACACTCCCCATGGTACAGACGGTAAAATACAGCCATGGACGCAACATCTCTACGCAGCTGTAAAGGTTCTAGGGTGTTCGTGATCTCGGGATTCCCAATGATGCGGACCGCACGTCGCTGCAACCTGTCGAGAGCACCTAGTAAGTACTTTGCTGAACCATCCCAGAGATGCGAGCAGTATTCCACACAGGAGCGAATTTGTGTCTTGTATAGAAGACACCGCTGCTCCGGCGTGAAAAATAGTCTCACTCTGTTCAGGACTCCGAGTTTTCGTGAGGCTGTTTTGATGATACCTTCGATGTAACTTTTGTTATTCAGGTTGCAGCGAACATCCTTACCTAGAATATTGAGATTGTCCTGCAATGGCAGTGGCGTGCTGCGTCTTCTTGGCATTGAACTCAACCAGGTTCTCAGAGCCCCATTGAGAAATGTGATTCAGGATCCCGTCAAGCTCAGTGACAAGAAGCTGCCTCTTCTCTGCGATATCTGACTGTTTGGCCGCAGGATGTCCATGATAACTCCCATGTAAAGTGCTATCGTCTGCATAACAATGAACATTGCCGGTAGACAGCATGTCGTTGATATGCAGAAGAAAGAGAGTGGGTGATCAGACGGACCCCTGGGGCACGCCAGCATTTACCTGCAGAAACTCCGAAGCTCGTCCGTCACAAAGGACGCGAATACGGCGCTCCTGCAGGAAGCTAGCAACCCAGTTGCACAGCCTAGAAGGCAGACCAAAGGCAGGTAGCTTGGAAAGAAGCGATTTGTGCCAGACTCTATCGAAAGCTTTGGCGATGTCAAGACTAATTGCCAGTGACTCGCCGTGCTTGTCCATAGCCTTACCCCAAAGATGGGTAACGTATGCTAGAAGATCACCCGTTGACCGTTTCGGCCTGAAGCCATATTGCCGGTCATTAATTAAGGAGTGATCCTCTAGGTGCCGCATGAGCTGTTTGTTAATTATGTGCTCGAACACTTTGCACAGCACTGAGGTGACGGCTATGGGTCGATAGTTGGCTGGCTCCGAGCGATCCCCCTTCTTGGGAATCGGCTGAACATTCGCCTCTTTCCAAGGCAAAGGCACTGTACCCGAACTGTAGGACAGCCGGTACAAGCGCGTAAGCATTGGAGACAACTCCGCTGCACATTTTTGCAAAACTACCGCTGGAATACCATCCGGACCACTGGCTTTCCGGACATCGAGTGATTGCAGCACTGCACGGACATCGCGTTGCCTGATATGGATGTCAGGCATCGCGTGGTCACTGTCGGGTAGTGTTGGTGGCTGCGTACCACAATCATCGATTCGGGAGTTGGCCGCAAATAGATTAGCCAGCAGATTTGCCTTCTCTTGCGGCTCATGGGCCAGGGATACATCAGGGTTGCGCAGCGGAGGCAGCGAAGGCTGACAGAAGTTGGCTTGCACGGCTTTAGCCAGTCGCCAGTAGCCACGGCTTCCCGTGGGATGCATCACTAGCTCTTGACCAAGCCGCGCTATGCGCAGGGCATCCGCTCTGACGTAGGCCCTTCTACAGACCTTTGTGGCTCTGTTGTACGCCGCCTTGAAGTGGCCCAGATTGGGATGGCGCGTGTCGCGCGCCCTTACCCAAGCGCGGTACGCAGACTGTTTTAGTTCAACAGCTTCCGCGCACTCGCGTCCGAACCAAGGGCGCACCCCGCGGTCACCGGTGATATCGGTGTATGAGATATAGTATTCCATACCCAAACCGATCTCACCGGCGACAGCAGTAGCACAATCCGATGGGTCCTTACCTTCAAAGCAGCGCTCAACCCACGGGATGGACGCAAAATAGTCACGAAGTCCATCCCAGTCTGCTGACGAGTAGTGCCAGAGACGCCGCTTCCCCTGCACGGGTCGTGGGGGCGCTATAATAGGCACCGAGGAACAGACCAGGCAGTGGTCGGAGTTGCCTAAAGCGGCTCGCACCGACACACTGTACCGGTCCGGATTACTCGTCAGCAGAAGGTCTAGCAGAGAAGGTGCTAGGCCCGACCGTCTTGGTATCCTAGTGACCTCGTGCACCAATTGGGTCAGGCCGTGCGCCAGAGCAAATGCGTGGGCGGCTTTTCCCGCATGTTCTGTTTTAGAGAAGCCCAACCAGATCTCGTGGTGGGCGTTAAAATCCCCCAAAAATACCATTTCGGCATTCGGAAATCGCTCCTGCGCATCATCTGCCGCCTGACTCAGATATTCAAAGGGTCGAGTTGTCTCAGCATCTCCTGTATGGGAACGGTAGAGGCACACATAGATCTAACTCGTAGGGCCATGGTCTACGTGTACCCAAAGGATGGAGAAGGATGGGTCCTCTAGGCAGCGCAAACGGCGACAGCAAACATCCGCCCTAACAAACACGCACACCCCGGCTTTTGCACGAAAACTTTCCTCAAGAACATAGCCAGGGTAGAGCAAGTAGGTCGTGTCGTCAGGGCGGTGTATTTGCGTCTCCGTTAGAAAAAACATGGCAGGTTTCGCCGTCTCTAGGTGTTGGTGGACGGCGTTGAGGTTTGCATGGAGCCCACAGATGTTAGTGGACTCCACCTCAAATAGCAAGCTTTTGGGAGTGTGACGAGCCGCTGTGTTGCCTATTTCTCTGAATTGCGCTGCCATGAGTTTGGGTGGGAGAAGGCGTGAAAAAAGAGGTGATTGCCGCCGCAGCACCGTGTGACAAAGCGCGGGATATTGGTTTTATCTATGAATGTGAGGCACCCTGAGAGCCGACGCGCCGAACGGAAGGGCCCCCGTACCCCCCCGAGTATGGTCGCCGGGCTCCCAAATCCGGTCACCAACCGGCACGACGAACCATATCGGGATTATGCGCGGCCTGGTGAGGCAGCCTCCCAAGGTGGTTAACCCCAGTTGGGCCCCTGTACTATACAGCGGGCGGCCAGCGGCACCACCGTTTCTACAGGTCTCCCTGTTCGGCGCATCGCCCTGCGCCATCCCCACTAGATTACGCCAAGACCCACTGGTCCCACTAGTGCTGCGACAACCACCACCTCTGCCCGGCTATGCACTTGCTGACCCCTGAACACAATCCAACCGAGATTGAATTGCTATGGAGGGTTTTTCGCAATAGTGCATGGTGGTACCCACCCGGTCGAAACTTGAGACAAATTTGTGCCACCAAGTTTCTACCACCAGTATACCTTCTAAGGAATGCTTACATCAATTAATTAAATTAGATACCTACGTCCTACTAATATTATATATGTATGTAAAAGTTTGTGTAGATGTTTGGATGTTTGTTATTCAATAACGCTTTTACGAATCTAGCTGAAAATTAAAACAGAGACAAATTTTGTCGAGAATAACACAATACTATTCCGGGAATAGGGGTGAAGGAGAAAGATTACAAAAACCCCGTCTCATCCGAAGGGTGTCGTAAGAGACGAATAACGAAAAAATATGTAGACGATATCACTGCGAGAGAAGGAAAGCTCGAAATAAAACCATGTACCAACCCGTCTGGCCAGCGTGGAAACATTAGGCCAAAGCCTCCCAACATTGGGAGAGGCTTATGTCCAGCAGTAGACTGGAATAGGCTTATTGATTGATTCTGGGAATAGGATTGCGGGAATGTTACCAAAATCCCACGCAAGTGAAGTCGCATCAGCTAGTGATAAATAATTGTATTATTACTTGCAATATAAATACTCGAGCCATGAGCCGTCATAGCCGTAATATCGCAGATAAATACAAGAGTTATTTTTTTTTACCATACATACAATTGTAATAACAATTGTGGCTACTCTTGGTTCACAAAACTGTCAGTTTGTCTGTGAACTCATTGGAGTCTCTGTTATAAGAACATAAATGGTTGCGATGAATGGCTGCGAGAATTTGCGATGGCATTACCACATTAATTGTGACGACCGCCCGACTAAGTGAGACAAAATATCCAGCAATATTGCCTAATAATTATGATTTTTGAATTTTTCAAACCAGTAAATCTCAAAAATATCTATCCTGATTCGAAAATTGAATCCGGCATCTTATGCACATCATTTTTATTAACTGTAAACTAATTGTAGTCCGAAGACCACCCGTTTTCACCACCCCCAGTACCCACCCTTTTTTATGTTGGGCATAATCCCCACCGATAACTCCCCCCTACGCCGAAACCGGCGTTAGTGGTTAAGAGGCTTCTGAGATGAAAAGCACCAATAACAATATTTTGGTATATATGTATATATATATCGCAGTAATTTATATTATAATAATTATTAATAACTTTAATTTTATTATTTGTAATGTGTAACAATGTTTTTATTACATGATCAACTATTTCGATTCGTGGTTAATAATAAATCATATAATTTCCTTAAGCACAATAATATTACATGTTTATCTATACTATGCATTGTACAGCTTATTAATAAGTAATCATACACATAAATAATCGTTACAAGAGGTACATCTAAATAAAGTAGCTAACACATAATTCGTCGTGAAATTCTTCCGTATCATCGCCGACCAGTAACGTTTCCAGAAGGCTGGCAGCAAGTTGAATGGCATTGTTTGTTGATAATGGCATTGGCATGTGCCAAGAGGCGGGAAATGACTGTTTTTATATTTGTTGTCTTTGTCTTTTTTTATACCACTTAGGTGGCAGACAAGCACACGACCCACCTGATGAGAAGTGGTTACCGTGGCCTATGGACGTATGCAACACCAGGGGTGTTACACTCGCGCTGCCGACCATGAAGAAACCTTCTGATGCCCCTCTTAAAGAACCCCATATTATAGGTGCTTGGGAAAACCGCAGCAGGGAGGTCATTCCACAGCTTAACTGTGCGTGGGATGAAGTTTCTTTCATACCGCACAGTGCGCACCGTCTCAGTTCGCAATGTGCGAGGATGAATTCCCTGTCTATGGCGAGAGGTGCGATGATAGAATGTAGCTGTGGGCATCATGTCAAACAATTCATCTGAGCACAAACCACTGTATAGGCGGTAGAACACACATAGCGAGGCAAAGTCCCTCCTAAGGCTAAGAGGTTCCACACTACCTGCGAGTATAGGATTGTCAACCAGCCTCAACGCCCGTCTTTGCACCGAGTCGAAGAGGTCAAGCTGGTATGCAGGCGCTCTAGCAAAAAGGTGACAGTAGTACTCCATGTGTCTTATTCTGTAGTTAGTTTCTTGGTCGCAATATGGGGACCATACTATTGAGCGTAGTTACCAATTAAAAGCAATTTTTGGCAATAGCAATAATTGCTATTGGCAATTATTGCTATTGTCAATTATTTTAGTGCGATTCAAGCTTAGTGCACTAAATGTCAAGTCTTCATTATATATTAGAAAAGAAGTTGTTGGAATTAGATGCTAATTTAGAGATTAATATTGTTGTTTTTAAAGAGATAGATAAAGTCGGATAGACCACTGCGATCACGATCTAGCGGAGTAATAATAGTGGTGGTGGTATAATAATATTATCCTCGTTCGTAATGTAAAATATAATAGTTTCATTTTAAAAGCAATATGTGTTATTTTGCTATGAAAATATAGGTAGGCGCTATGCTAAGTCTTACTTCATTGGGCAACTCGAAATTATTGAGAAAATATTCTATAGCGATCTTTTTTCAATTAAACTTCTATACGGAATAAAGTACTTGATCTGGTAGATAACCTGAATCAAGATTAAAAACAGAGAGTCTCAGGTTCACAGGAGATTTATAAATTACGGGCCTGGGGGTGACGGGTGGAGCCGCCTGTCTCCCAAGCAGAAGCAGGTCGTGGAAGCGGTGAGCTATACGGGCCTCCCCATACCCGGACATGAGATGGGGACTTCGTGATACTCACACGCGAAGAGGGCCGTCTCATATGATACGATCCTGGGCCGGTCAGGGTGCGAAGGATATGTCTCAAATAATTTCACCCCGCCGGTTCCGGTGGTAGGGGGTATCCGTGGGGATTTTGCGCACAACAAAAAAAGGAGATTAATAGGTACCTTGAGACAGTAACTTCAACTAGCTGTTACCCTCGGCTCCGATAGAATCCTGATCCCGTACTCGCAATCCCATAGTTTTCCATGGGTGGCGAGTACTAGATCAGAACTCCACGAGATTACCAGGTATAAAAGTTTCTATACATTATTACACAATATAATCTATTCCTAAACCACGGTAGCCTAGTGGTATGGGTAATAAACTGCTGAGACGAGGTCTCGGGTTCAATCCTAGGTTTACCATGGCACACACCAATGACTTTTCGATGCTTTTCGAAGCTATGTGTGTATTTATCGCAGGTTTATAAGTGCCCGGTTAATGGCAATAGACTCGCCACCTATTACATTGGGACCTAAACATAAACTGGCGAAATGTGGGTGCTAGCACCCCTGCCTACCTCTTCGGGGATATAGGCGTGAGTTTATGTTTATAATCTATTCCTGTACCAAATTAACCAAAGCCTTTAAATAATTTGAGCGTCATTTACTAACAAATATTCAAACATGTGGTGGCGAACTTAATTAGCTGTTAATCCCACAATCGGTATTTGTTTTCCTTAAACATGTATATTTTAAAACACTAATAGTATTTTCGTACCATATACATACATATCAACACGCCTTTATCCCCGGAGGGTTAGACAGGGGTGAATTAACCACCCACGTTTCACCAATCATTGTATTCCGCCCCACGTAATAGGGGATGAGCCTATTGCCGTTTTCCGGGCACTATTGTTAACTCGAGCCATGCACCTGAGGCTGAGTCTGGACTGTATATACCTGTCTGATGTTAAACAGTCCTATCCCTGAGTTGCCTTGTCCGACACCGCATGGGAAGAGATTGGGTGGTCCAAATTCTACTCTGCCGGTAACCACGCGGCTTACCATATACGGCTATTAATATACGAATAAATAATCTAATATTATATTTGAAGTAAATATACATAATAATTAATATTACATTACATTTATTTTAAAGTGTTATCTATTTGCGGATAAATAACATAATAATATAACTGTATTATTCATATCTGCTATAACGTATATTTATGTCTATTCTAATATTATTAAGCTAAAGAGTTTGTTTGAACGCGCGAATCTTTTTTTTTTGTACCACTTAGGTGGCAGACAAGCGCACGGGCCACCTGATGGAAAGTGGTTACCGTGGCCTATGGACGTGTGTAACACCAGAGAAGTCACACTCGCGCTGCCGACCCTGTAAGCACAGAATATACAGAATACGAATAGATACATAATAGATATAGATAGATAATAACAGAATAGATTATCTCAGGTAGCACTGGTTCGAATTGAAAAATTCTTTTTGTATTGAATAGTCCGTTTATCGACGAAGCTTTTAAGTAATATCATATAATAAATCATATAATATCATATAATATATATCATATATATATATATATATATATTATAATATATATCATCATCATAATACCACAATATATATCATATAATAAATATATCATATAATAAACACGTTACTACTTAAGGGAGCGGAGTGGTGATCATAAATGTCAACAAATGCAGCTGATTTTCAATGGAGACTAAAAATTAAGAGCTCAAAGTAGTGATGTGAGGATTCAAAACATGGGACAAGCAAAGCCGACGCGGTTCAACTAGTTATATAAACATTTCATAACATAAACTCACGCCTATATCTCCGAAGGGGTAGGTAGAGGTGCTAATACCTACCCACATTTCGCCAGTTTATGTTTAATTTCTAATGGTGGCGAGCCTATTGCCATTAACCGGGCACTTATAAACCTGCGATAAATACACATGTAACTTCGAAAAGCATCGAAAAGTCATTGGTGTGTGCCATGGTAAAACCAATGCTGTAAAATACAAACACAAACACATACACAAACACACACGCAAATGCACACGCACACGCACACACACACACACACACTATACGTATAATGATAAAAAAATTGATCCAAGTAATCATGGTGTAAATATAAAAGTATTCTTTTACGGGATAACTGATAATAAACTAGCTGAGCCGTCCTAGTTTCACCCGTGACATAATTCGAAAACTTATGTCATCTCTTTGAACCCGTATTTCTTTAGTTTGCAAATAATGTATGGGAATCTGTTTTTTTCATACCCCTTAGGTGGCTGACAAGCACACGGCCCACGTATGGACGTGTGGAAAACCAAGGAAGTCACACTCGCGCTGTTAACCTTGTAAGCACAGAATGTCTGTGCCGTCAGTGTAAAAGGCAAAGCAGGACTTGGTCTTCCCGCTGACAGCACAACAACTCTCCAGTGAGCTTTGGCTACCCTACTTACCGTCGGGAACACAACACAATGTTATTATGGCCGCGGTATTCTATAGGGCGGAGGTCTTCCCCAGTCGGATTGCTCAATTGGACGGAAATACTGTCGTGTCCTACCTCCTACCCAATTGGACGGAAATAACGTCATGTCCTACCTCCTACTAGTTTATGACTCTGCCGAATTTGTTGACATTTATGATCACTGCTCCGCTCTCTAAAGTAGTAGCGTGATGATATTTCACCTAAAACCTTTGTAGATAAACTGAATATTCAACACAAAAATAATTTTTCAATTCAAATTAGTTCCTGAGATAAGCGCATTCAAACAAACTGTTCAGATTTTGAATTTTAGTAGAAATTATGTACTTTTAATACGTATACTTAAGCATTACCTATAGACTTACTAATAGTTGTTTAAACTATCATGGTCACTCACATCAATCAGTATCAAAATAAACGGGATATTTACCATGTTTCATTGTTTTGAGTTTCAGATATTTCGGTCCGTCTTTGCAAAAACAACCGGGAACAAGCCAAAACAAAATCGCAAGTGGATACAGTAAGCATCGAGTGTCGTGAACGTGATCGAGATCGGGTTCGAGTTTGTAGTGAGAGTGAAACCAGTTTTAGTGCAGATACGCGTAGTAAAAAAACTCGAAAGAGGGTAGATCGATATAATTACTCCTAGGAAAAAAAATATTGCTATTTATGAAACGATTTTGTAAAATAGATTAATAAGTGGGTAGTTCAACATCATTCGATGCATTGCGACGAATCGAAAACTATAAAAGACGTAAACAGTATTAAAAGGGACTCAGTTGATTCCGAGCTGTCGAAGTGTAAGGATATCGATCCTCTGTTACATTTAAAATACTAATACTGTGTAATATACTGTGTATTTATGGCGTAATATTGGTGTTACAGTAAATGGTTATTATTGATGTTACAGTAAATATATGATAGAAGATTGGTGAATAGTAAATGAAATAGTGATTCTTATTGAATACCCACTTAGGGTACTTAGGGTATTCGAAATATTGTCTAATTACAATATACTTGTTAGCTACAAACACAGTACCAAACTACAATGTATTACTTGTCTTGATGTTATTCTTTGTATATTGGCTGTGGTATACTATACTGATTATATTTCTCAGGGATAATACAATGGGTTATGGGGCTAATCGTCCGAGCTAAGACTGATCCTCGGACGAGTTGCCTCATTCGTAAAACGCATGAGGCTTTTCGTCTGAACAAGAAGTTGTCCTCGGACGAGTAGCCTAATTTTTGAAAAGAACGGTTTTGAGGATATTGGTCGATTCGTCGGGGCTAAGACTAGTCCTTAGACAAGCAGCCTAATTTCCAAAATAACTGTTATTGGCGTGTGGGGCAACCCACCTGAATATTTTTCTTAAAATATATTAAAAAAACAACCAACAATATAAAACAATTTTTACAACATTATGTATGCAAAACAAAGTCATATCAAAATATAATAACAGATGTCACTACGAGAATGCATTATGTTTGATTCATTGTAAATAAGGAAAAGATGTGGTTATCTACCATAGTTGTTACATACGTATTTGTATACATTTCATACGTTGTTATAGTCTATTTATTGCATATACAGGGTGGCCCATAAGTCCTTAGATAGGAAAAAAAATTAAAATAAAACGAATGACATTATGGATTATATTTTTATTTACAAATAAAGCTTGAAAAACGGGAAGTATTTTTTAAAAATAACGTCTTCTTAGTGTAATCCGTTACGATCACAGCACTCTTGCAAACGACGTGTAAAAGTATCGGTGACTGCGGGGCACGTCACTTCTGAAATGCTTGCCATTTTTCTGCGGATGTTCTCTTTTAGGGCATCAATTGACCGTGGGTTAGTGTGGTATACTTTAACCTTAAGGTAGCCCCACAAAAAAATCCATCGGAGTCAGACCTGGACTGCGAGGTGGCCAGGAAATGTCTGCTCTCTTAGAGATTACTTTCCTAGGGAACAATCACGGGCATAGCAGTGTTAGAAGTATGGGAAGTTGCTCCACCCTGTTGAAACCGCGTCCTGGCCTGGCACGTCCGAAGTAACTGCGCGCCCTCTGCCGTCCTCAAAGAAGTAAGACCCTACGATGCCATGGGCTGACATAGCGGCGCAAATCGTCAGTGCGCCGCTATTAGAGCCCATTAAATGTATCCTGAACATCGTTACAACCAGTTACAACGGATTTTGAAGAAAGATCTTAACTGAATTTTGTAGGGATGCATGAGTATCCCTACAAAATTCAGTTGGTGCAAGAATTAAAAGATACTAACGCTATTCAGAGAGAACAGTTTGCCAATGAAATGTTGAATCGGTTTATTAACATAATGTTTTCTGATGAGGCTCACTTCCATCACAACGGGCATGTTAGTAAACAAAATTGCCGCTACTGGAGCCCCATCAATCCAAAACTTAAGCATCATAAGCCCTTACATAGTCCTAAAGTGACGATTTGCGCCGCTTCTATTCGTTCGGTAATGGCATGGCATCGTAGGGCCTTACTTCTTTGAGGACGGCAGAGGGCGCACAGTTACTTCGGACGTGCCAGGCCAGGACGCGGTTTTAACAGGGTGGAGCAACTTCCCATACTTCTAACACTGCTATGCCCGTGATTGTTCCCTAGGAAAGTAATCTCTAAGAGAGGAGACATTTCCTGGCCACCTCGTAGTCCAGGTCTGACTGCGATGGATTTTTTTGTGGGGCTACCTTAAGGTTAAAGTATACGTATACCACACTAACCCACGGTCAATTGATGCCCTAAAAGAGAACATCCGCAGAAAAATGGCAAGCATTTCAGAAGTGACGTGCCCCGCAGTCACCGATACTTTTACACGTCGTTTGCAAGAGTGCTGTGATCGTAACGGATTACACTACGAAGACGTTATTTTTAAAAAATACTACCCGTTTTTCAAGCTTTATTTGTAAATAAAAATATAATCCATAATGTCATTCGTTTCATTTTAATTTTTTTTTCATATCTAAGGACTTATGGGCTACCCTGTATATGCAATAAATAGACTATAACAACGTATGAAATGTATACAAATACATATGTAACAACTATGGTAGATAACCACATCTTTTCCTTATTTACAATGAATCAAACATAATGCATTCTCGTAGTGACATCTGTTATTATATTTTGATATGACTTTGTTTTGCATACATAATGTTGTAAAAATTGTTTTATATTGTTGGTTGTTTTTTTAATATATTTTAAGAAAAATATTCAGGTGGGTTGCCCCACACGCCAAAAACAGTTATTTTGGAAATTAGGCTGCTTGTCTAAGGACTAGTCTTAGCCCCGACGAATCGACCAATATCCTCAAAACCGTTCTTTTCAAAAATTAGGCTACTCGTCCAAGGACAACTTCTTGTTCAGACGAAAAGCCTCATACGTTTTACAAATGAGGCAACTCGTCCGAGGATCAGTCTTAGCTCGGACGATTAGCCCCATAAACCAATACAATAACATAATAGTGTGTAATTGTGGCTGTACAAGTATTGTGACGATTACAGGAATTGGTTCGATACCAGAGTAATATTAAAGTTATTCTGTGGTAACTGTGTTAGTGTTAGCTAACCTGATTGACTGGTATGATACCAGTGTTGTATTATGATGTTATGTTTGGCTATAAGTCTCGTACATGATGAAGTGTTATAAGATATACCATGTCATGATTAGGAGATGGACTGATTTCTTGTTAGTTCTTTTCCCAGTCAATAGGTCCTATTGGAACTTACGTAGTATACCTTCCTTCCAAGTGATCCGAAGCTCGAGCAAACAGAATAAAGAGATATTGAAATAACAGAATAATACTGGTTGTTTAATTTAATTTCCTTGATGGTTAGCACCGGCTTCCTGGCTACTTAAGAGGAAATTAGTAATGCTGTGGCAATAGAGTAATTTGTGACTTGACATACACATTTGTCCACCCTGATTTAGCCCCCTAATCTAACACGCGTGACAGAGGCTTTTTTTTTTACGTGCGCAAAATCCTCACGCATACCTTCCCACCGGAGCCGGTGGAAGAGGTTATGTCGGACTCGAACCGACCAAAACGCACGCCGCCTTTGGGTCGTTTTTGGTTGCTGAAGGTAAGGTTAACAGGCATATCCTTCGCACCCCAGCCGACCCAGAGCTACCTCTCGATCTAGCCCTCTCCTCGGGTGTGAGGACCACAGAGTCCCCAACTCATCCCTGGAAATGGGGAGGCGCGCGCTACAGAGGCTGTTTTTACTTTTGACGGAGGTGTTATAATTATGAAGTATATGTTCAATGCAAGAAGTAATAGCAGCCATCTACTGCTATTCATGATAAGGGAGAATGACCTAGAAATGGTCCCTAGAATATAACAGTAGTGTTATAGGTTATCAAAGACATAATTACTGTTACAATATTGCAACTTAAGGCTAAGACGTCTACTCAAATTTAAATAATATATAATTATTGTAAAAACCACCTCATGAGGCCGCCATTGTAACACTTAGTGTCTGTAATGGTGACCCTCTTTCCTGAGATTTTGCCTTTAGCTTACCATCAGGCGAGGCGAGGTGAGGTCAAGTTGGCGTGTCCTATATAAAAAAATAATATAATATTAACCGTAGCCCGTGGCCCCGTCCCCGTGCGACAAAACATAGCCTCTGTCCTTTCTCAAGGACTAATCTATCCCTATACCAAATTTCATCAAAATCGGTTTAGCGGTATAGGTGTGAAAGCTTAACATATAAACAGACAGTACGTTCGTATTTATAGAAATAATATGAATTGTTAACTTTGTAATCATGATTTTAACATCAGACAGATATATACAGCCCAGACTCCGCCTCAGATGCATGACTTGAGTTAACAATAGTGCCCGGAAGACGAAAATAGGCTCACCTCCTGTTACGTGGGGCTAAATTTAATGATTGGTGAAATTTGGGTGTTAATTCACCTTTACCCAACCCTTCGGGGATAAAGGCGTGATTATATGTATGTAATGCATGTTATCATAAACGCCTTCATCATAATTTATATTTATTAAATTTTACGTACGCAGTTGACCTATTGAGTATGTAAGGATAGAGGAAAATAGCAGCTAATGGATTCTGTCTAATTCGGAGGAAAATAGGCGGTAGCACATGTACATACATGTTTTAAATCATTTTGACATATTACCTTTTACATATGACTTATTATTAATTAGTTTGACATGTAGCAGGAAATAGTAATATATTATTTTTATGATTAATTTACATTTGCCAATCCAATCAGAATTGTTATTAATATTTAAGCATGTTGCCCTACAGTTAATACTACTCTGCCTAACCAGGAAATTCTAGCGTCATCTTCTAAATATATAAAACTCAAAGGTGACTGACTGACTGACTGACATAGTGATCTATCAACGCACAGCCCAAACCACTGGACGGATCGAGCTGAAATTTAGCATGCAGGTAGATGTTATGACGTAGGCATCCGCTAAGAAAGGATTTTAATTAATTCTACCTACAAGGGGTTAAAATAGGGGATGAAAGTTTGTATGAAACTTTGTCAATTTTAAACCGATCGGGCTGAGACTTTGCATGCATAAAACTACTATGACGTAGGTATCCCCTCAGAAAGGATTTTGAGATGCAGGCTATATAAGATTAGTTACTTTTGAGTTTAAAATATACGAATTTCTGTATGCTAGCGCCACCTACAGGTTTGAATTATCATAAAAAATTGCAAAATTTAAAACCACCATAACTGTTTTTTACTACATGCATATGAATATAATACGGTACATACACCAAAATAACATTTTTTACAATTTTTGTCTGTCTGTTTGTTTGTTCGGGCTAATCTCTGAAATGACTGGACCGATTTTGACGGGATTTTTATTAGCAGGTAGCTGATGTAATAAGGAGTAACGTAGACTACTTTTATTTTAGAAATGTTTTATGCTCAATAGCGTTGACTCAACACTAAGCGATAACCGACATCCACGCGGGCGGAGCCGCGGGCAACAGCTAGTCGTAGTACTATAAATGAGGAAATGATTTTTGAGTAATTTATGTAAGCTATGGGTATAGCTTAAAACCACCACGCGTACGTAAATTTTTTAAGCAAAAAGAAACTGCATTAAATTAGTCCCCCGATTGAGAGCGTTGATGCAACAGATACACACAAACAAATACACACATCTTTTTTCGTCGAGGGTAAAAACAATATCATCCAAGGAGTGAAAACTTCGCTTTAAATCAACACAAGTAATGTTATCTACTAACATGCAACATTCTATTCATTTCGCCACGTATTCACTTAGTTCAAGATGTTCTGCAAACACATTTTGATTTGGTTTTCAATATTGAAACTAATTTACTGTGAAAAGAGTTTTACAATAGTTCTGGATACGTCATGGTCTATGGGTGAAGAATTAGATGTCATAAACGCCAACCTTCCGTCTTCTGTAAACCCGTCCTATAATACCAATATAGGAAATTATATTCTCGTACCATTCAGCGACCCTGGTAAGACTCATCATTATCTTAGCGTAAATTCTGGTTCCATCGAAGTCCGCTAACTCCCTCTCTGTTTGACTCGACTTCTGTTTGGGTGACTTCTATCTTACCGTCCAACCATAAGAGTAATGCCTGTGTCTACTACTCGTCCGTTAAGTACCTAGCCTATTTCACGAAGGGCATCCGTCGATATTATTAGCAGTTCGTGGATACAAACGTATTTTTACCTTGTTGTCCACGAAGAGTACCTATGGCCAGAGCAGTGTCAAGTACTGATATGTATCCTAGATAGAATAAATACCTATTAGATTTATACAAGACGTTATGTTATATGATATTTTGTTTTATATACAGTGGTAGCTGAACCGATAGTATCACAAACATTTAATGAACTCATAACTGCCATCAATAGAGTCACATTGAGCAGAGGAGGAGACTGCCCCGAGCTATCACTCTCTGGCATTGAAAAAGCTCTCGAAGTGAGCAAGCCACGATCAAATATATTTCTCTTTACCGACAGTTTTCCTAAGGACATTAACAAGATTAGATCAATAGAAAGTCTTTGTAGAAATACATTAAGCCAGGTAACATAACTTTATTCATTTTGAAAACATGTAACTGCAAGTTTACGCCCAATTATTGTTTGGTAACTGCTGTCCATGCCATCGTACACGTAGAATTTCTCTCCCGTTCCCGTTTCTCATGAGGATAGAAAGCACAGATGTCAACCCGAGTGGGGACGGAGATAGAATACAAGTGTCACCGCCCCATCTCATCCGAAGGGTGTCGTAAGATGCGACTAACGGAAAAATACGCGGAGGATATCACTGCGAGAGAAGGAAAACTAGAAATAAAACCCTGTATACCGACCCGTCTGGTTAACGTGCAAACAGTAGGCCAAAGCTTCCCAACATTGGGTGAAGCCTATTTGCAGCCAGACTATAATCTAACTCTGTACCTAATTTCAGATAGATTCTTTCATCCATTGGGAAGTAATTGATTAACGACCATCTAATAATAAAATATCTTCACAAATTTTTTTTATACAACATAGGTGGCAGACAAGCACACGGCCCACCTGATAGAAAGTGGTTACCATGACCTATGAACGTGTGTAAAACCAGTGGAGTTACATCCGTGCTGCCGACCCTGTAAGAACAGAGATTTTGTGCCGTCAGTGTAGAGGACAAAGCAGGACAAGCCTTTGGTCATCCCACTGACGGTACAAAAACTCTCCAGTGAGCTCTGGCTACCCTACTCATGCGCCGGGAACACAACACGAAGTTATTATGACCGCAGTATTCTGTAGGGCGGAGGTACATCCACAGTCGGACTGCTCAATTGGGCGGAAATACCGCCGTGTCCATTTATAATATTACTAGCTGACCCACCCCAGCTTCGCCCGGGGTATATTTTGAAGCTTCATATCCCTTTGAGCCCGTATGTTTTAGTCTTCAAAATATGTATGAAAAATTGCCGGATTTGTTAACATTTATTATCAATGCTCCGCTCCCTTAAGTAGTAGCGTGATGATATATAGCCTAAAACCTTCCTCGATAAATGGACTACCCAACACTGAAAGAATCATTCAAATCAGACCAGTAGTTCCAGAGATTAGCGCGATCAAACAAACGAACTCTGCAGCTTTATAATATTAAGTATACTTATTGATTAGGATTTCATCTCTCGTGGCTACTAAATTTATCTAACTTTTTTTAAATTGTTTTCATAGGTAGTCATATTTTTGACCGGGGACTGCAAAAATTCACCGTTGAACATTTCCCAGTATTATTATGATGTGGCTACAGCTTGTTCGGGTACTGTGTTTGAGTTGAACGCGCGTGATTTGAGGCAGGTGAGATAATTTCTTTATTATTCTATATAATTTTAGCTCTTATTGCTCTCATCTTACGATATATAGGTCTCAGGCTCGAATCCTGGCCGTTACACTGCTGACGTGCAGCGTCCTCACACAAATAATTGAGTTTAGCTATTAGTAATTACGATTCCTGTAGCTTATTAGTAATTTCACACACATTTTATGCCATGATTCGATTATGACATTATTTAATTATTTATCTCTTTGAATATCGAATAGCTATATAGTAATGTTTAACATTTTTAGGCATTCAAATATACCAAGGAACTTATTAATGTGGAATGGACTGATGTAAACACTTTCGAGCCATTTGAGGTCTACAAAGAATTATCAGTGAGTTACTTCTAAATTGTTATTTAAACTATCATGGTGAAACTGTTTTATTCTTTTTTTGTCTTCATACATTTCTTTCTCTTCTTCTGACTGTGTAATAACTGTTTTTTTATTTTTGATAACAGAGGTAACCTCATCGATATTTTATTCTCTTAAATTAAACTAAGTGAATATAGATCTTAAGGGGTCCATACACCTCATCAGCCCGCTGTGCATAATATGTGATATTTTATTGTACAAGTCAATTGAATTGGTGTTATTATTTTGTAATTTATTTGCATTGAATATAATATTGTCTAAGCCCAATATATTAACATCTATACTTGTAAGTCTAATCGTTGCTATATCAGTTTTCAGTAGACTCATTCACAAAAAATGTACTACTAGTGGTATCTGGAGCATCTCCAAGCGTTCAATTGTCTCGAACAGACAATTCCAGTTTCACATCTGAGAAAATTTTTGCTTCCCGGAATGCTCAGGTAGTTATAAATTTATTACAATTAATTATGTTTGATGCCTGCTGTGCAATTCTCTAAGCATACAGCGCCGACCACAGCGCTGCGACAGCTTTGATAGAGATTTTCACTGGTCGGACTGGGTGACGTCATTGTAGACCAACGACAATCTCTATCAAGGTTGAGATAGACTGGATGCGTAAGACGGAGGATCCGGCGCAATGTCGCACATTGGAAGCGTACTATGCCCAGCAGTGCAATAGGCTAATTGACTGCTGGATAGACTTATGTACTGTATCATTTTCTTAATATACCATTACTCTTATTATATCATTTTCTAAGTATATAGATATTCTATCATTCCCTCAATAACTTTTTTTTAGGTACTACAATTGACAGACGCCTCACCAGGTCATTACAATGTAAACATAAGATGTCAGGGTACTACTTATGTTGTATTGTACAAGAAATTTCAGTTACCTTTGCAAATTGGGTTCTCAAGTGTGCAACCCAGAAACATGAAAGAAACCAGTCGACGACCTATGCCAGGTAAATGTCTTGTAATAATTTTAGAAAAGTGGATCCTAGACTTCGAGATGAAGCAGTAGAAGAAGAACTTTGGGAGAACTAATTCGGGACTAACTATAGTATGACCGCAAGTGCTGTACCGCTCTCATGAGGCGCGCGACGTGGTGGGGGACGAGGTAAAGAAAGATCGTGAGGCGAGAGCGAGCGAGATACAGCCGCCAGCGCATATCTGCTGCATGCATCGGCTGTTGTCGTATGCGGTCGGCTTCAGAATCATACATATTATGCGGCTAGATTATATTCACACAAATATGTTCATTTGTCTTATGCATAATACATTCGAGTGAAGCAAATATAGATGTGTGTGCGGGTGTACTCTATACTTCGTCGTATGCATCGTTTTGTTATAATGGAACGTTATTTTGCGTTTCTACTGAAATATCGCCTGAATGTGAGCATTTGGTTACAGGTCGCGTAAACTTTATACTCATAGACGTATTGAGTGATTTTAAGCTAGAATCAGTTGCCATACAAGTTTTTAACGAACAAGGTAAAAATATGTTGTCATTAGAGGAACCAATTGAGGACCATTACCTGACAAAATCTTTCATCGATCCTGATAAAAGCTTTCGTATTTGGGTAAAAAAGATGCTAATTAGTTTTTGGTTGTTTTAGTATTTTTTGGCAGATTTTAGTATGTATGTTACGTTTTCTTTTAGATTTCTGGCTACGATAAAGTTACCAATCAAAAGATAACAACTACAACCGAGACTTTAATCCCTCAAATAACAGGTGAGTTGAATAAAGTTTGTTCTTCTGATATTTATTATTCTCAATGGCATTTAGTCCACTGAAATGTTATTTTTTTGGGCTTACCATGCAAAACGTTAGACGACGCAATTTTATTTTTTGAATGGTAAGAGACAAACACGACATTATTGGTTTTAACTTTACATTAACTTCAGTGTAAAGTTAAATCCCGCGGCCATTATTTAAAAAAGGGTACGAAGAGTTTTAACACTACCTACATCGGGTTAACTATTCATCGCACAGAAAATATATAGAAGCAATTTTATTGCAAATTAAATTCCCTGCTTTGGTTTTTAGTCGTTGAACCAAAGATAGCAAAGTTATTGGGAAATATTTGGGAACAAATTTTTTTTATCTTGGTCTCTGAGGTACGACCAGACCAATACAAATACCTATATTACATACATACATACATACATATCACCTTTATCCCCGGAGGGGGATTATCACCCACATTTCACCAATAGTTGTATTCGGTCCCACGTAATAGGGGGTGAGCCTATTGCCGTATTTCGGGCACTATTGTTGACTCGAGCCATGCATCTGAGGCTGAGTCTGGGCTGTATTTATCTGTCCGATGTTAAACAGCCCTATCCCTTAGTTGCCTTGTCCAAATTCTACTCTGCCGGGAACCACGCGGCATACCTATATTCATGCATACAAATATTTACACTGGGCGGGGATCGAACCTGCGCCTTCTGTGTAGCGGCCGCGTTCACTACCTCCACGCCACGGAGGCTGTCAAACTTTCTGTCCATTATACAGGGTGTATTTTTAAAACGGGGCAGTAAGGGCGGGTACCTTAATCGTTGTAGTTACAGCAAAATGTTCTTAGGTGACATTCCCTAACTTTTTGAGATATTTTGAACCGAGTTCACAGATCTTGTCAAAATCATACTGAAGAAAGTAATCGTACGCAAGAAAAATGCAAATATTTTCATCATTTGTTAGGGTTTTCTAGTACTTATGTATGGGGCCCCATCAAAATAATCGAGGCCAATCGAAACTCAACTGAAAACCGGTTTGCAGGTTTACCGGTTTTCAGTTGAGGTTCCATTGGCCTCAATTCAATTCATTAGCGAGGCTTTGTAGCAGGTTTCCTTTCAGGATTGGGGGGGAGGGAGGTGGTGCAATACGTGTATCTGTATTATATCCGTCTTTCGTTATGGTTACTAAATCTAGTCAAAACATTTTTTTTTAGTGATAGATCCAAGGTGGATTGAACCTAGAGCCGAAATACTTGAAGGAAGATCAAAAACAGTGGATTATGGCGGCAAGGCAACTGTAGCCTGTAAAGTGACGGGGTACCCAAGACCCAATGTGTGGTGGGCAGACGACGAAAATACACTATCTGGTTCTACTGATGTAAGTTTCTCAGTCCTATTTGGTACGCTTGTGTCACACTTGTGTGCTATTTTCATGATAAATAAGAAAAATGAGTAGAAATAAGGGTTATGTAATAGCTAGTTTATTAATGCTTTAATGTTCCCGTGACTTTTCTTTCATTTCGTGTTAGTTTTTTTCTCTTTTGTTTTCTTCTTTTTCTTTTTTGCTTTTTTTTTTTAATAAAGAATATTAGAATCTAAACCGGTAGTTGAGGAACATACATCCATTTATAGATACTAGATAATAAAGTAATAATTCTTCTTTTGCTTTATTACATTACTTGCATGCTAACTACAAGTTTTACTGTAATCTATTGGTGTACAATAAAGAATTATCTATCTATTTATCTATAATTTAAACACGTGATTTCAATAGCAGTAAAGGACAGCACTACATCAAAAATACATCTTGAATGCAGTTGATTTTATTTGTTACTCATGGTATTATTCTGCTAGTAAATTTCCAGTATCATGTAATTAAAGGTGGTTGTTTAGTTTATGTAAAGGTTATACTTATTTTAGATAATTATTACACTTTTTAGAATTATTGTTATTTCAGAGCGTGCTGTTGGAGATGCCGTATGTGTACATAAACTACTATAATATTGAAAATGTTATCTCAAATTCCACAATCTACTGCAAGTGTAGAAATGCAAAAGGCGAAGATTCTCAACGTATAGATGTGTATGTTTACAGGCCGTACACGTTTGAAGTTCTGGAAAGTCCTGAAGGTAAACATCATGTTCTTAAAACTGTCGTGAAAAATGCTCGAGCACTTTGAAGTGGTACTTAAATATAAACCTTATCCCAATTCAGCAAAAGCTTAAAATAGTATGTGACAACTCGCTACAGTCTCATCATACTATTGCATGCATTTTTCAGCCGTGTCTAAATGAAATGTTGATAATATTGCTAACTACGCCTGTTCTGTATTGACGCTAAGGAAGAGAATTAACCCTAACCACCCTAACATAGATATTTAAACTATTTGGCACACAATTTTAATGCAAATTATATAGTCTAAAATATCTTATACTTTACAAATATTTAAGTGTCTATATTACCATTACAATGTTTTTGTAACTGACTGTACGCAGACGCGTTAGGTTTTCACAATAGAACGAGATGACTACAAAAAAAGTAACTAAAATCGTACAGTGTCAATTTATGCGCGCTAGCCAAATTGAAGCTAGCGAGATGATGAATAACTCATACAATTTAATACAGTAAACCTTTTATAATTATTGCTATCCTGTGTGCGTGATCCAAAAGAAAATAGATAATGACTACGTTCAACGTAGCGAAAAAGCTAGAAAAAATATTTTGAGATTACACAAAAAAAGTTATTCCAACGACACGAAAAAGTATTAAATAGGTATTGAATAGTAGTTAGTGTAGTTAATTCGGTTTGAACATAAATAACTTTGTTACAGATCAAGTTATAGAATATGGTAGTGAAGGAAAATTATTTTGCGCTGTATCCGCATACCCTGAAGCAGAAATTAAATGGTACCACAATGACACCATTATTGAACAATCAGATGATTTCAAAGTACTACCTGAAGAAAATGGTTTACTCATCAAAAATATGACATTGAATAGCATCGGTGAATACAAATGTGAAATAAGGAACTCTGTAAACAGTGCCAGTTACAAAGCTTCGATTACTATATCTGGAATAGGTGAGTTTTAAGGTAGGGGACTCCTCTCACCTCTTCCCACATACACACACATTCATGCCGTCTCGCACCAAACGATTTGAGGCTTCCTTTCTCTACCGCACGATAAAGAGCTGGAATGCTCTGCCCGCGCACATGTTTCCCTCTTCTTACAGTCCCGGGTTCTTCAAGCGGGGCGTGAAAAAGCACCTATCAAGGCCGCCAAGAACCGTCAAAGCCGGGAAGATCACCATTTTAAGTTCAATAGTATCGGAAATGATGATTCGTATTTTCTGGATTGCATTTCAGCTTTTTACCATCTATCTATACTACATTATGTAATACAATATGTCATCAGATCTAGTTATAAATCGAGATTTAAGAACAAGCATCGCTCTGTAATATAGACTTTTCAACCAGTAAAATGTAGATTTGATAGATTTTAAATCCTTGTCATTTTTATTTTCAGAGGCACCGTATGTGGAAGTCGATAATTCAAATATTTCACTCGCTCTCGGTGATTCTACTTCTTTAGAATGCAGGTATTACATAACATAACATAAGCTCACGCCTATATCCGCGAAGGGATAGGTAGAGGTGCTAGCACCCACATTTCGCCAGTTTATGTTTAGGTCCCAATGTATTAGGTGGCGAGCATATTGCCATTAACCAGGCACTTGTTAACCTGCGATAAATACACACATAACTTCTTATATTTATGGCCATAAGCTTATTATGGTGCTACTTATATTCATACCATACTCACTAGGTAGGTGTATAGTTGCAATAAAATAACGTTTACAGGTACAAGAAAAAATTAAAAAACATATCTACTTTACATATTTCTTACGACCTGTCTGATCTAGGTTTATGCAAACCTGTGTTGTGTTTGCGGCGAGGTGGGACTGAGTTCTGAGGTCTGAGTCTATCCCCAGCTCCTTTATGCCGTTTAGTCGCGTTTGGTCCAATACGCGTTTGGTCCAATCCACCTAATACGCGGTTAGTCCAATTCGCGATTGGTCCAATTCGCGATTGGTCCAATACGCGATTGGTCCAATACGCGGTTGGTCCAATACGCGATTGGTCAAATTCCTGATTGGTCCAATACGCGATTAGTCAAATTTTTGGTTTTATGGTGGTAGGTTAAGGTTAGTTTAAAAGGGGTTTTGTTGTTGGTGTGGCACCAGGATGGCGCTGGTGAAAAAGGTTTTGCGGCATGGGGACTGGTCCGCTTAGGTCATATTGGCAGTTGTATATACGCAGAATCTGTAACTAAAATTATTTATGTATTACACGTTAAAAAAAACTTGGTTAACTACTTAAGTAAAATGTTCCCCCAAAAATATAATTGGTACTTTTTAACATTCTGTATCAGCCATTGTATACTTTACATGAAACAACAACTATTTATTTATTTATTGTGTATGCATTTACCTATATTTCTGTCGTTTAAAGGTAAAATAAAAACTAAAGACAAATCAAAACGAAGTTTATAAACGTTGTTGTACATAGTTTTTAATCATTTCTTTTAATTCATTTTCAGTTCTTATTTTAAATATTTCATAATTTTTTGAACATTACTTTATAAGCATGATTGGGCCCATCGCAAAAATAAAACTTATAGTAGAATTGCCGGTATTGAGGGTAGGTTGAAGAAAACTAAAAAAAGTTGTTGGTTACGTTTGACGTTTGTTTAGTTCATTGAATTTCGCTTTTGTTCGCGTTTATGTGTATTTCGAAATTGTCAATATTAATGTAATCTGCTATTTGAAATGAACGAAACAAGTGAAACTTTGGAAATTTCACAAAATAAACGTGGCCGTGATACACTGATTCATAACGGATATCGATATAACCTAAATAAAAACAATAAAACTGGAAGTTCGTTGTGGAGATGTAGCAAAAGAAAAATATGTAGTGCTTCTGTCACCATTGATACAACAAGGAAAACAATTACCAGGAAATCTAAAATAGGACATACGTGTAAACGAAGTAGTGCTTCAAGTGAATCAATGAAGTTATGTACGATACTAAAAAAAGCGGTATGCTGTGATTTAAGCCCAGTGCAACAAATTTATGAACAGAAAATCGCGGGTTTGGATCCCAGAACTGTTCCAAAATTTAGGAGTATAAGAGATGCATTATACAGAGCTCGCAAGAAGTATTTAGAAACTGAGTCATTATGTTATAACAGCACTAGAAACCTGACACTACCTGAAGCATTTACAAACAATTTTTTACTGATTGAAGACGGTGAAGACGAAGACAAATTTTTTATATTCGGGACAAGACTAGCTACAAAAATGGTTAACAAACACCATTGTTACTTTGCGGACGGTACATTCAAATCAGTACCTAAACCGTTCTACCAACTTTACGTGATACATTTGGACTTAAATTCAACTAAAACAAAGACACATATTGTACCTATTTTTTATATTCTGTTAGTCAATAAAACCCAAAAAACATATCAGCGTGTTTTCAATGAATGCCGCTTCTATCGTCTTTCCTCAAGCGCAAGTAAGTGGATGCTACCACCATTTTAATGACGCCATATGGAGGCAGTCAAAAAAAATTAAATTGAATAAGAGTAGGGAGGGTCGAAATGTAACTAGAAAGACCTCGATAATCCCGTTGTTTCCATCGAGTCACATTCCGGAAGCTTGGCGAAATATATTAGAAACTGCTCCAGACTGTCGAGAAATGTCCAAATTTCGTAAATATTTTGAAAAAGAGTGGTACCCAAGACTTTCACCGTCCATACTAAGCTGCGCGCATCAGCGCCATAGGACAACCAATGCATTAGAGGGTTGGCATTCACGGCTGAATCGGCGTATCCCCAAAAAACCCAGTTTATTTTTATTTTTATACAAATTGCGTACGGAAAGCAAATATCAAGATGTTAGAATAACACAATCGTTATTCCAATGTGCAAGTGATAAGAGACGAAAACGTGACATTCTTTTTGATAATAAGTATAACAAATTACTCAACAAATTTGAAAATGGATCATTAACAATAAAAACCTTTTTTAACAAACTCGTCTACTTGCGTTTATCATTATATAAAAGTTAGTTAAAAAGTTATAGCATGTAAAAAAACATTTTGTATGTTGATTTTCTATAATTATAATAATATTTTTGGCTTGTCCTATGTGGGAATTGAACCCATGAACAGGTTTATATTAGATTCATTGTCATAAAATAATAATATAACAATGGTTCTTTCTCTCTCTCCTTATTGAAATAAGTAAGAAAGAGAAATAATAATAACCTTACTGGTCGAAGTATTATTATGATAAGTAACGTTATGATTGCTTTCAGCAAATTACTTATGTACACGGTGGAAGAAAAAACATTTTGTTTTTTTTTCAGGTTATGTAATTTTGTAAATCATTGTCATTACAATTTCACACCTTTGATTAAAATAATAATATAACAATAGTTTTTTCTTTTATATTATTGATATAATATACAAAGAGAAAACATTTCAAATTATAGCATTTAAGCAAACCTACGGTCATCTAATTCCAAAAAAATTACATTTATCTACTTAAGTGTATTTTTGTTTTTTGATTTGTCTAAAAAATAGAAGAACTGATTAATTATTATTTTATTATTAACACCAATGAGAGTGTGACACAAAATATGATTCTTAACGTTTTATAAATAATAACAAAGTATATACCAATATGTCGTTTTATGTAATAAAACCATAAATTAGACCCAAAGCGAATTGTACCAATCGCGAATTGTACCATTCGCGAATTGTACCATTCGCGAATTGTACCAATTGCGAATTAGACCAATCGCGAATTGTACCAACCGCGAATTATTCGTTTAGTCGCGTTTGGTCCAATACGCGTTTGGTTCAAACCACCTAATACGCGGTTAGTCCAATTCGCAATTGGTCCAATTCGCGATTGGTCCAATACGCGATTGGTCCAATACGCAGTTGGTCCAATACGCGGTTGGTCCAATACGCGATTGGTCAAATTCCTGATTGGTCCAATACGCGATTAGTCAATTTTTTTTTTATGGTGGTAGGTTAAGGTTAGTTTAAAAGGGGTTTTGTTGTTGGTGTGGCCACTAGGATGGCGCTGGTGAAAAAGGTTTTGTGGCCTGGGTACCGGTCCGCTTAGGTCATATTGGCAATTGTATATACGCAGAATCTGTAACTAAAAAATTATATATGTATTACAAGTAAAATAAACTTGGTTAACTACTTAAGTAAAATGTTCCCCCAAAAATATAAATGGTACTTTTTAACATTCTGTATCAGCCACTATATACTTTACATGAAACAACAACTATTTATTTATTGATTGTGTATGTATTTACCTATATTTCTATCGTTTAAAGATAAAATAAAAACTAAAGACAAATCAAAACGAAGTTTATAAACGTTGTTTATTTATTGTACATAGTTTTAAATAATTTCTTTTAATTCATTTTCAGTTCTTATTTTAAACATTTCTTAATTACAAACATTAGTTTGTAAGCATGATTGAGCCCATCGCAAAAACAAAACGTATAGTATAATTGCCGGTATTGAGGGTAGGTTGAAGAAAACGAAAAAAAGTTGGCGGTTACGTTTGACGTTTGTTTAGTTCATTTCATTTCGCTTTTGTTCGCGTTTATGTATATTTCGAAATTGTCAATATTAATATAATCTGCTATTTGAAATGAACGAAACAAGTGAAACTTTGGAAATTTCACAAAAGAAACGTCGTGTTACCCTGATTCATAACGGATATCGATATAACCTAAATAAAAACAATAAAACTGGAATTTTTGTCTCTAATTTTAAAATTTCTCTTTCCTCCTTATTGATATAAGTAAGAAAGAGAAATAACCTTACTGCTCGTAGTATTATTATTATAAGTAACGTTATGATTCCCTTTAGCAAATTACTTATGCACACGGTGGAAGACAAAATGATTTTTTCTTTCCAGGTTATGTAATTTTGTAAATCATTGTCATTACAGTATCACACCTTTGATTAAAATAATGATATAACAAAAGTTTTTTCTTTTATATTATTGAAATAATATACAAAGACAAAATATTTCAAATTATAGCATTTAAGCAAATCTACGATCATCTAATTCAAAAAAAATAACATTTATCTAATTAAGTGTATTTTTGTTTTTTGATTTGTCTAAAAAATAAAAGAACTGATTAATTATTATTTTATTATTAACGCCAATGTGAGTGTAACACGAAATATGATTCTTAACTTTTTATAAATAATAACAAAGAAGTATGTACCAATATGTCGTTATATTTAATAAAATCACAAATTAGACCAATAGCGAATTGTACCAATAGCGAATTGTACCAATCGCGATTTGTACCAATCGCGAATTGTACCAATCGCGAATTGTACCAATCGCGAATTGTACCAATTGCGAATTAGACCAATCGCGAATTGTACCAACCGCGAATTATTCCTGTTTTTGACAATTGTACCAAATGCGTATTGGACCAAACGCGACTAAACGGAATTATTCCTGTTTTTGACAATTGTACCAAACGCGTATTGGACCAAACGCGACTAAACGAAGTGTATATCTACTTAATTACACTAACATTAGATGTAAGAAAAATTGTTACTAAAACCGTTATGGACTCAAGCCTGAAATAAACATTTTGTTTTTATTATATTGAATGGCTCAAGATGATTTCAAGCGTGAATGATAAGATGTAATGAATCTTTTTTCAATAAAGTGTTGAATTTAATGGCATTTTTTGCGATGTCAGTGGAGTGGCTTTGGTTTTGTTGTGACTAAATCAACAGAGTCAGGGGCCAGGTCTCTGTTTACTTTACTATTAAAGGAATATCATTCTTTTTTTCCCTATGGGGTAGGTAGAGACAACAATCTAACATCTATTTCTGTGCGATGGTTAACATTATAATAATCATTAACTAGTATGACACGTCGTCGTTTGTAAAAAGTAACACCATCTTATAGAAATATGTGAAATTACAGGTAATTAATATTTTCACTGCAAGATTTAACTCTATATGTGTTTCTATAATATGTGCGAATTTAAAAACCTAAAATAACGCCGTTTTCTGGAACTTTATTTTTATAGGTACTATTACAAGTTTGCAGATTTGAGGAGTTAGGTTAGAATTTTTTCATTGCGAACTCTGGACAAACAGAATATGATCGAAGATTAAAGAGTGCTTACAATTATTTCTTTAAAGCCTTTTTGTCCACTCATTATCTATCAATGATTAAGCTAACACAATAATTTACAGGGTTATTAGAGGAAAACCTTTACCAGTAATAACTTGGAAGTATAAAACGATGGATAATTACGACTTCAATATTTTACCAGAAAGTGTGACGGAAGAAGATCGTAAAGTCAACATAACAGATGCAAAAATTGAACATAATGGCGTTTACAGATGTTACGCCAATAATATTGAAGGAGAATATACAGCAGATATCATAATCAATATTCAATGTGAGAGACGTACATTATCATAAATAATATAATTATTAATCACACATCTTTTTGCTTCCAGGGTAGGCAGAAATAACCACCTGCTTCTGTTTTTACAAACCGTGCGAATTTTAACTTCTTTCATTCAAGCAATTTTTTTAGTTGTACTAAAAAAATCAAGCTGATCGGTGTATGTTCACAGAAATCGACCACACATGCTTTTCGTAGTCATTTGCACTGTATTTACGTGTATTGCAAACCACCTTGAGTGTGGCTTCCTGAATTCTAATTACAAATATTACAACACACTATTTCTGCTTCAACACTTCCGTATACCTTTATAAGTAATACCGAAATGAAATCAATATAATAGGCCGCACATATGAAATTGCCGTTTTTTTTAAAGAAATTGGAGGAAACCCAATTTTCAGTACCAACATTTATGCATTTTTTTAAGAATGACAAATTCAAATTTCATGATTTTTTTTGTGTATGATTGAGACAACATTAAGCTAACAAACACTTCTATAACATTTTTGAAAAGTGACAGCTGTAAAAAAGTATTCCGAAATTTATCGTCAAAATGGATAGCATTTAGGACGTACTGTTTTTGAAGATCGAATTTAATTTATCAAGCGGCCAATGAAAACAAAATTTTATACAGAGTTGTAAAATCGTAAAATCAACTTTCAAACAAAATATAAATAATGGAAATAGCTATTAAATTACAGAAATAACGAACTCATGAATCTGTAAGAAAATTTCGGCAATTTCATTGTTATAAACCTAATGGTTGAAATAATATAACTGCAGAGTATGTGAGTTTTGAAGATACTGTAACTACTTAGAAAAACCATAACTGTGATTTAATTAAACAATTAGGCATCCGCAATATTTAGAACTTACTTGTTTAAATCATGAAAAAGGAATATTAAAAGCATTATGTAAGAACAATTGCCTGAATTTCAAACGGAATGTATTTATATACCAACTTTAAAAATCGAGGAAATTCGCAATTCGACTGCTTATTTGTTTTTAATTTGAAAAATTGAATTCAGATTTATCTATTCAATATTTTTTCGTAGATCCACCAATTATATCAAATAGTGAGACCACTGAATTAATAGTTAAGGAAGACGATGATGTTGTACTCGAGTGTAACGTAAATGCTTTGCCAGCAGCAGTTGTGTGGTGGACAATGTCGCAGGATAACACCATGAAAGCATTCGACTACAGACATAATACAGATGATCACCATGTACATAGGTACCTTTTATAAACAAATATTGATCCTTTTGATGCGTTTGATTATCTGGTTTCATTACTGGATGAATTTGAGTGTCGGTTTATTCTGAATAATCTAGAACTGTGCCATGATAATTGGCCTTGACACTTGGTTCACTTTAGGATTACGAATCGGTGACGCATGTACTAGTCTTATTGTGAACTTTAAACAATATTACGAATAAATACCGCAATCATGTAAATTCATGTATAAGACGTAATGACATCATTTCAGTACTTTGTGTAACCATTTACGTGTTGAATTATTTTATTGAATCATACAATTCGTTTACAAAATTGTACTTACAATACTTATTTAACAGGTTTAAGGCATTGGGACAGGACTCCGGCAATTATCAATGTATAGCTCAAAATGCTTTGGGTACAGTACAAAAAGAAATCGTTCTTAAAGTTTTAGGTTGGTTTAGTTTTATCGTTATTAATCTCATTATGATACATTTTAATGAATTTTTTTTCAAATTAGTATGCTAATTATTTTTCAAAATGATTTAGTTTGAACAAGTGAATTCTCAGAGGGGACATGAACCATAACTATATAACCGTACGAGACTTTTCGCAATTCAATATAAAAAGTAATGGAGGGTAAGCGTACAAAAAATGATCCAGGATACCTCTCGACGCTCGCAAGCCAGTCGTGTCGTGACACAAAGGGGTTAGGGGGCATCTCGTCCTCATCTAAAACTGGGACCTGGGACCACTAGCGCCTTTTCGAATTTGTTAATGGGCAACTGGTCCACGATGATTCATTTGTTGGGATGATTGCAATACGGAGTATTTTCTAGGGGTTTATTGGTCCTAATAAAATTATGCTGGCTTAAACAAAGGGAAATAAAAAAATAGTGACCAATCTATATCTAATTAATTCTCATAATCATCTATACAACAAGAAAATAAATAATAATTCACACTTCTAAATAACAAAACCATTTAAAGCTAAAAAAATAAGGAAATATTACTTCGTCATTTATTTATTTAAACTTAAATATAGAAAATTAAATAATTACGTAAATAAGTGTAGTAAAATATTAGTTGATTATTTTTTCTATGCAGTGGCCTATACTTATCTCATTGTCAATTAATTCTCTCAGTATTCTTTTCATTCGCTTCTGTGATCCTACATATTAAATTACTTTAGCTCAACAACAATGTTCAACCGACCGTACAATGTATAGGTATACCAAATATAGAAGATATTTTTGCATCTGTTAAGGAAATAATTTACGGAAAACATCGTTTATTGAGGTATTCAGTTAAATAATTATTTATTATCATTGGGAGACAAGTTAGTTGTTTGTTTTCTAATTGTATTAAGTTAATGTTTATCTATCAAAGTAATGTTTTAGTCAATACATTTTTGGAGGGTAGTTTTGAATAAAACATGTAATTGTCAATGGGCTGCTAGTGAAATCTAATAGTATACGGTGTACACAGTTCTATAGACTGCAAGATTGTGAAAAGTTATTGCTCCTCAAATATTAATTTCTAGTATCTATTTTGTATTATTCCCGAAGTAAACAGGTGAGGTTTATATTTGTATATTATTTGAAATATAAAAAATATATTTCCTTTATCTGATGAGGAATTACATAATTTTCTATCAGTAATCAACTCACATATGTATGATTTTCATTTTGTAGTATGTCGGATGAAGATGAGTTGAATAACAAACTTTATGAAATTATAAAATCTCAAAGGGGAGGCGATTTGTTGATTCGGAATGGGTATCGGTATACAATGAAGCTTTCAAAGCCCAACGGGCATATTGTGTGGAGGTGTATCAAAAGAAAATTGTGTCATACCAACTTGATTACTGCCCATTCCATAATTATAAAGGAGGGTTCTCACCAATGCCATCCTGATGTCGCAGAAAATCAAGTAAAAAAAATTTTACCCGTAACTTTAGAAAAGGCAGTGAATGAAACAGCTCCTATACCTTCGTTGTACTCGGAAGCCATTGAAAAACTAAATGACGCTGGATTCAATTTCTTAACTAAAATTTCAAAATATGATAATATAAAAAAAAATTATACAAGGCCAGAAACAAATCATTAGGTGTTAAAAAGACGAGATTTTTCAAAGTTGCTGATGTCTTAGTCCCGCAGAAGTTTAAGAGTTTCCTTTTAGCCGATTATTCCCACGACGGATGTAGAATACTTCTATTCGCGAGTGTTGATGCACGAAAACTTTTAAAAAAAGACAAGCATATGTTTGGCGACAGGACATTTAAAAGCGCTGCACCACCATTCACACTACTACTACTAACTATATTCTATCCATGTAGATTCCGGTAGTTCTGATGAAACCAATGGTATTGTACCTGTTTTATATGGCTTACTTTCAGATAAAAAAAAAAACTTATAAAATCATGCTACAGCTAATAAAGAGCCGGATTCCGGATTTCAATCCAGAGACCTTTACTACCGATTACGAGGCTAGTGCAATGCAGGCTATCTCAGAAATGTTTCCCTTGGCAAAAATACAAGGATGTTTATTCCATTTTGCTAGGGCACTGTGGAGAAATGCTCAGAAATCAGATTCGAAAAAAAAAAAATACTTAAGATCTCACGTCAAACGGTGTATAGCGCTCGCCCATCTTCCTCAAGATCTTGTGGAAGATGGATAGTTATATAATTTGGGAGAGAGTGAAAGAGATCCCAAAATTGTTTCGTTCAATACTTATTTTCAAAAAACATGGTTGAAAAAAGATGCTTTCTTTAATGATAAGTGGTGTTTTTATGACCAGGCACATAAAACGAATAATGCGATCGAGGCGTGGAACTCACGTCTAAATAAAATGGTAAAACCGAAGCCAAATATAGCTGTTCTGCTGAATTCATTACAAAAGGATTCAAATTATTATTTTGGTAAATTAAAAAAAGACGGTTATATTTCAAAAAAAACCTCTGAAACTATCCGATCACAGAAGCGAATGAAAAGAATACTGAGAGAATTAATTGACAATGAGATAAGTATAGGCCACTGCATAGAAAAAATAATCAACTAATATTTTACTACACTTATTTACGTAATTATTTAATTTTCTATATTTAAGTTTAAATAAATAAATGACCAAGTGATATTTCCTTATTTTTTTGCTTTAAATGGTTTTCTTATTTAGAAGTGTGAATTATTATTTATTTTGTTGTTGTATAGATGATTATAAGAATTAATCATCATTTAATTAAACGAGATTGGTCACTATTTTTTTATTTCCCTTTGTTTAAGCCAGCATAATTTTATTAGGACCAATAAACCCCTAGAAAATACTCCGTATTGCAATCGTCCCAACAAATGAATCATCGTGGACCAGTTGCCCATTAACAAATTCGAAAAGGTGCTAGTGGTCCCAGGTCCCAGTTTTAGATGAGGACGAGATGCCCCCTAACCCACACAAAGAGGATATATCGTGACCACTGACGCTAAAACGCGACCAAAGCATCGGCAAAAATAGTAAGTTCCATGATTTAATCGCGAAAAGTCCCGATCTGTTATATATTTATGAATTTTCACTGGGGAAGTTTAAAAATAAGAAGGGGCACGAACCAGTCAATTTCAAGGGAAATGCTCTGACAACAGCTAGTGAGTCACTTCTTGAGCATTCAAAATTCTCCTATACAACCATCTTGGTGCGACAGGCGACGGAAGGACTGTAGGTGAGGTGTGAAGGACTGGTCCTGAATTAAAGTCTGAGAATTCACTTTTCCTAATTTCGAATCATGATACATTTCAAAAAGTAGAAGATCAGTGACATGATTTTGATAAAGTTACATTTTATTTTACAGTCAAACCATACATTGAAGCTCCAAAAGCAAGTACAGTGACAGTAAGAGCTGGCAGTAGTATTGATTTGCCATGCAAAATTACAGTTGGATATCCTGTACCGTCGACCAAATGGCAGTTTATAGCCTTGGACTCGACTACTAGTATCTTAGAAAGGTAAATATTCTGATGATCTTTTGAGTAATACCAAAGGTCTTACGTTAAACGTGGATGGAGTATATAAATTCGAAATAGAACATCAGATTTTATACGCATTCTTACCAAATCAGGTCGAGATGGTAAAATAAGATAATGTTACAACTTTTGCGGCGATAATCTGTGTCTCCTTCTATCTGCCAGAGCCAGAGCTCACTGGAGAGTTTTTGTGCTGACAGTGGGAAGACCGAAAGCTGGTCCTGCTTTGTCTTTTACACTGACGGCACAGAAACTCTTTGTGCTTACAGGGTTGGCAGAGCGAGTGGAACTCCCTTGGTGTTGCGCACGTCCATAGGCCACGGTAACCATTTCCTGCCACCCAAGTGGAAAAAAAAAATTGTATCCTCAGCTCACCTAATGCTTTTGGCAACTGATGACCTAAGACGGCGGGCGGTTTTAATCGGTTTGAATCTGACACAACCGCCATAATTTCGATGGGTACTACAAGGTATCTTCGACTGTCAATTTTTCTGTATAAATACATTGTATAAAAACTAAACTTATAAATAAGAACAGTATGATTGATAATTAATAAAACTCAGTGCAATATTACTTGTATTGATTTTATTTCTGTTTTCAGAGGCACTTCTTCTATAAATTTACATTTGAATGAGATACGTCACTCTAACGAGGGCTGGTATACGTGCTTAGCTAACAACGACGTTGGTACAGATCGTATAAAAATTTATGTAAAAGTTCAATAAACATAATAATATGAACGTTTAAAAGATTTTTACTTGAGTTTATTATGTTTCCTCAACATACCTATATACATACATACTTTATTCCCGGAGGGTTAGGCAGAGGTGAATTAACACCCATATTTCATTAATCATTGAATTCGGTCTTACGTAATGGGAGATGAGCCTATTCCGTCTTCCGGGCACTATTGTTGACTCAAGCCATGAATCTGAGACTGAGTCTGGGCTGTATATATCTGTCTGATGGTAAACAGCCATATCCCTAAGTATCCTTACGAATCTTACTTAATCTTAATCCTACGACACCGCATGGGAAGAAATAGGGTGGTCTATATACTACTCTGCCGGGAACCACTTTTCCTTTATGTTAATGAAACTATAAAGTTAGCGGGATTAGTGTAAAAGAAATAATATTTCGTTTCATATTTCTTGTAAATAGTTATCAAATCAATCAATTAGCCCATCCTAGTCCACTATTGGACATATGACTCTTATATCTTATTGGGAGGCTTTGGCCTACTGTTTCCATGGAGGCCAAACGGCTTGGTACTGGTTTTATTTCGAGATTTCCTTCTCTTGTCTGCGTATTTTCCCGTTATTCGCCTCTTACGACACATGTTGGATGAGATGGAGTGGTAAAACTTGTATTCTTGCTCCGTCACCACATGAATAAAATAGTTGTAAATTATTTTATTTATTTATAATACTTCATACACAAGTAATATCGAACTTAATGCCACAGGCATTCTCTACTAGTCAGCCAAACATGTTGCGAGAAAGACTCAGTTGGTGCATAATTAAGAGATAATTAAAAAGAGAATACTAATTTTATGAAGTAAGTTTTTTTTTAAATAAATCATACACCAATTTACAATTTGGTGTCACGTTAAAGACTGGTACCCATGGTAAGAATTAACTTGTGTTACGTTTAGCAGGAAACTCAAAGTTATTGTCTTTAGTCTGATTTCATAGGTATTACATTCTTAATCAGAATTATAATAGAAGGTATAAAAATCTTTAAAATCAACAACATATTATGTGAGCGTCCATCTACGTGCAAATGTGTGTATGTACACGTTATCTTAGGGTGTAAGGTGTGTGGGAGCGTGTGTGAGAGTCTATGAGGGTGCGCGCATGCGCGTGTGTGCGTGTGTGTGTATGTTTGGATACATGCATTATAAAAACTTTTGTTACTTTTACGTTTACTTCATTCACCTCCATGGCGTAGCGGTAGAGCATTCGACTGCTATGCAGGGGACGCGGGTTCGATTCCCGCTCAATACAAATATTTGTATGCATGAATATGTATATTTGCATTGGTATATGTATAATATGTATATATTTACAAAAAAAAGTTTGTAAGTATGTTTATCCGCATTCTAGATCCCATAACACATGCTAGTTAAGCTACGCTTACCATGAGTCTAGATAGCGTTGTGTAGATTGTCATAGAATTACAACATACAGTGACTAAAGCTTGTCATATTACAAGATGTCCCTATTGGTAGCAAAAGTTCAAAATTACCGTCGTATCGTCTAGACCATGGATGAACGCCTATTGCTCTAGACAACCTTACACCCCGGCATCACCTGAAGACCCGAGTCAAATGGTTTTAGTCGTTCCAACATAACCAACTCAGATGGCCGACGGGGGATTTGAATCGGTTTCCGCACAAAAGTGAAGAAAAAAGTACGAATTCAAAGATGTAATGACAATAATCGGGTAACATCTCTGTAGACCGTTAGTTGAAACTTAAATATTAATTTAATATGTACATAGTAGGTATGCATTATTAAGGCTTGTAAAAATTATACCAGAAACGATCATAGACTTATTCGAGGGTCTCTAAATATCAACATCAAGTCTGAAAGATTCCGAATGATACAATCTACTCTCCGACCTACGCCACTCTAATTAACTCTAGGGTTCGAAAAGTTCTAATTGGAACTTCAAAATCGTTTCACAACGCTGAAAACCACAAGCAGCAATGACGAGAAAACCGACACAGTGGTCAAAACGTTGCAGGAAGTGTCTCGAAAGTTCTTTTCCGGGAAAAACAAACAGCGAGAGTACTCTTTCCTGAGACTCGAACTTATGAGAAAGAGACGTGAGCAGTTATCTATACCCTCGTCTTCGTCAGATGAGAGAGCCTTAAACCAACTAATTAAAAAGCTGCTTCGACGCGACCTCCAACGGTTCAACACCCACACCGTACAGGAGGCGATTGAGCGAAATAAGGGGTCGAAAGTGTTCGCTCAGCAGTTGGGGAGGCTCCATCTGACGAAACTGAAAACTGCAGATGGTAAAATGACAGCCTCAGGTTCGAGATTCTCAAAGAGATCGATAAATTCTATGGACAGCTATAATGCATCACGAACGAGTAAACCAACGGGACACAGCGATGAAGACCACAGAGCCCCACTCACGCGCCATTACACCGAGGAGATACTTGATATCGAGCAATGCGAGTTGGAGGCGGCTCTCAGACAACTGAAGAACAACAGGTGCCCAGGTGATGACGGAATTACTACTGAGCTCCTGAAAGCAGGCGGGGCTCCAATCCTGAAAGAGCTACCACGCCTCTTTAATTCCGTCATCCTACAAGGTCTAACACCTAGAACATGGAGCGGGAGTGCGATGATACTGTTCTTCAAAAAAGGAGATAAGACCTCGCTGAAGAACTACAGGCCCATCTCACTCCTGAGTCATGTCTACAAGCTGTTCTCGAGGGTCGTCACAAATCGTCTTGCAGGTAAGCTCGACGAGTTCCAACCACCGGAGCAAGCCGGATTTCGAAAAGGTTATAGCACCGTGGACCACATCCATACTGTTCGGCAGATTGTAGAAAAGGCCCAAGAATACAATCAGCCGCTATGTATGGCGTTTGTGGACTACGAAAAAGCCTTCGACTCCATCGAAATCTGGGCAGTTCTGGATGCCCTGCAGCGGTGTCGTGTCGATTGGCGATACATCGAGGTGCTGAGATGCTTGTATGACACTGCCACAATGTCAGTCTAGCTCCAAGACCAGAAGACAAAACCTATTAGCCTCCAACTTGGAGTGAGATAGGGGGATGTCATATCCCCGAAACTATTCACCAACGCACTGGAGGACGTCTTCAAGACTCTGGATTGGACTGGGCAGGGTATAAACATTAACGGTCAGTATATCTCACATCTTCGGCTCGAAGTTGTTCAAAACTATATCTACCTGGGGCAGGTTATCCAGCTCGATAAAAACAACTTCGAGAAAGAACTATCCAGGAGGTTCCAACTAGGTTGGGCAGCATTTCGCAAACTACGTCGAGTCTTCTCTTCACCCCTACCGCAATGCCTAAAAACAAAGGTCTTTGAACAGTGCGTCCTACCTGTTATGACTTATGGTGCCGAAACGTGGACACTTACAGTGGAGCTGGTCCATAGCTTAAAAGTCGCGCAGCAGGCTATAGCGCGAGTTATGCTTGGAGTTTTTCTGAAGAATAGAATTCGGAACGAGGTTATCCGACAGAAAACTAAAGTTACCGACATAGGTCACAGAATAACCAAGTTGAAGTGGCAGTGGGCTGGCCACGTTTGTCGAAGGACCGATGGCCGTTGGAGCAAACGAGTCCTACAGTGGAGACCGCGAGAAGTTAAATGAAAGGTAGGACGCCCCCTAGCCAGATGGATGGACGACCTGAATAAGGTGGCTGGGACAGGCTGGATGCAGTATGCGGAGGATCGGAGAAAATGGCGCACATTGGGAGAGGCCTATGTCCAGCAGTGGACTGCGGTGGGCTAATTGATTGATTTGATTGTAAAAATTATAGCTAACAAGATAAATTATTGTGCAATAAAGAGTATGAAAAACTATATCTTATATGTAAAATTCTTCCGGTAGAAAAGAAAGTTGAATATTTATTTGGCATAGAACGCTATTGTAATGATAAATACAACAACATTAACATTCAAATTACTGGGAATAAACATAGACACACACAAACTGGAAAACACACATAGAACACGTCAAAGCTAAACTATCACAATTCACATACGCCCTTTTCCAAATTAGCAAAAACACTAACACACAAACTGCTTTATCAGCCTACTACGCATATGCATATTCATGGCTGAGGTATGGGGTTATGCTTTGGGGAAATAGTGTTGATATAAATGATGTTTTACAGGCTGGTGGTGATAAGCATAAGAAACTTTGATAGATGAAAATGGGTCCGTGGTGGTGGTATCTACTTAAAAACTGTGACCAAAGTCCATAGTGCACTAGAATAATACTAGATTTTGCCCGTGGCTCCGTTCGTATTGATGTCGGATATCGCGACAAAACATAGCATATTTACTTTCTCAAGGTTTAATCTATCTCTACACCAAACTTCATCAAAATCGGTTCAGCGGTTCAGGTGTAAAAGCGTAACATACATACAGACAAATATATGATTTTGATTGAGCATTTATGATATTAGTATGAATATTAAATCTAATGTTTATTATTTATTTCACAAATGAATTTTACAATCATGTCAAGAAATAATATATAAACATTAAATACAATAAAACTAAAATAACTATTATACAACTTATAGCTAAGAACAATTAAAATGCGTCGTGGAATTCCTCCGCATCGCATGCATCTTGGGATAGCGTTCCCAGAAGACTGGCAGCATTGACACATTGTATGACAATGCTTATTCTCTGACCTAAAAAGAGGCCAGCCTTCTGGTCACGGGAAGCGTCGACCATACGTTTCGCAATCTCACGGAAGAGATTGCGAGCGCTCGGACCCCATGACCCCAAAGTCTCAACATAATCTCCGATGAGATTGGAGTATTTTCGCCGCTTGAGAGCCTCTGCAGAAGCAGCAGCAGCACCAGCACAGGCAGCCGTGCTAGTTATATGGGTAGGAGCAATGGTATCAACGCATGTGTCGTCTCACACCAGAGTCCTACCCATCTTCCATGGCATTAACGACATGCCATCCGGTCTCTTGCCATCGTCACGCGCCAAACCGTTTGGTTCAAGTACAGCTGGTACACCGGTGGTGACAAGAGCACGGCGGATTATGTCGTTGAGGCTGGCGTGCCGTGGAATTCACCCAGCGCTCCTGCAGCACGACTGGCCATGGTTCCTGGGAGATCGGTGTTTGGATATACAATTTTCCAAGAGTTCATTGCACTCTTACACAATACTTCAGAATTAACTAGTGTAGGTGCAAGGATTTTCCCAGTTAATTCTTCCGTACTGTGGACTAAAGACAGGAACACTGGTAAGCTGACATCTGAAATTTTGCGAATACTGAGCCCACCCAAGCGAATCGGTAGAGTCGCTTGTAGTGAAGCTCGGTCATCCAAAGCCACATTTAAAATTTTGGTGAGGGTATTTTATATAATATTGTCCATTTTTTTTAAATTGTTCTATGTTTAAAAGATGGCGTTGATGACGGGTGAATTTTGGAACGAATAGGCAATACCGAAGAATAGTGCATACACAACACGGTGGTATTTCCGCCCAATTGAGCAGTCCAACTGGGGAAGTACCTCCGCCCTACCGAATACCGCGGCTTTATTAACTTCGTGTTGTGTTCCCAGCGGTGAGTAGGGTAGCCAGAGCTCACTGGAGAATTTGTGTTTTCAGTGGGAAGACTAAAGGCTTGTCCTGCTTTCTCTTCTACTGGTACTGGTAGAAACTTGGTGGCACAAATTTGTCTCAAGTTTCGACCGGGTAGGTACCACCGTGCACTGTTGCGAAAAACCCTCCATAGCAATTCAATCTCGGTTGGATTGTGTTCAGGGGTCAGCAAGAGCATAGCCGGGCAGAGGTGGTGGTTGTCACAGCACTAGTGGGACCAGTGGGTCTTGGCGTAGTCTAGTGAGGATGACGCGGGGCGATGCGCCGAACAGGGAGACCTGTAGAAACGGTGGTGCCGCTGGCCGCCCGCGGTATAGTACAGGGGCCCAACTGGGGTTAACCACCTTGGGAGGCTGCCTCACCAGGCCGCGCATAATCCCGATATGGTTCGTCGTGCCGGTTGGTGACCGGATTTGGGAGCCCGGCGACCATACTCGGGGGGGTACGGGGGCCCTTCCATTCGGCGCGTCGGCTCTCGCCATGCCTCACATTCATAGATAAAACCAATATCCCGCGCTTTGTCACACGGTGCTGCGGTGGCAATCACCTCTTTTTTCACGCCTTCTCCCACCCAAACTCATGGCAGCGCAATTCAGAGAAATAGGCAACACAGCGGCTCGTCACACTCCCAAAAGCTTGCTATTTGAGGTGGAGTCCACTAACATCTGTGGGCTCCATGCAAACCTCAACGCCGTCCACCAACACCTAGAGACGGCGAAACCTGCCATGTTTTTTCTAACGGAGACGCAAATACACCGCCCTGACGACACGACCTACTTGCTCTACCCTGGCTATGTTCTTGAGGAAAGTTTTCGTGCAAAAGCCGGGGTGTGCGTGTTTGTTAGGGCGGATGTTTGCTGTCGCCGTTTGCGCTGCCTAGAGGATCCATCCTTCTCCATCCTTTGGGTATACGTAGACCATAGCCCTACGAGTCATAACTATGTGTGCCTCTACCGTTCCCATACAGGAGATGCTGAGACAACTCGACTCTTTGAATATCTGAGTCAGGCGGCAGATAATGCGCAGGAGCGATTTCCGAATGCCGAAATGGTATTTTTGGGGGATATTAACGCCCACCACGAGATCTGGTTGGGCTCCTCCAAAACAGACCATGCGGGAAGAGCCGCCCACGCATTTGCTCTGGCGCACGGCCTGACCCAATTGGTGCACGAGGTCACTAGGATACCAAGAAGGTCGGGCCTAGCACCTTCTCTGCTAGACTTTCTGCTGACGAGTGATTCGGACCGGTACAGTGTATCGGTGCGAGCCGCTTTAGGCAACTCCGACCACTGCCTGGTCTGTTCCACGGTACCTATTATAGCGCCCCACGACCCGTGCAGGGGAAGCGGCGTCTCTGGCACTACTCGTCAGCGGACTGGGATGGACTTCGTGACTATTTTGCGTCCATCCCGTGGGTTGAGCGCTGCTTTGAAAGTAAGAACCCATCGGATTGTGCTACTGCATTCGCCGGTGAGATCAGTCTGGGTATGGAATACTATATCTCATACACCGATATCACCGGTGACCGCGGGGTGCGCCCTTGGTTTGGGCGCGAGTGCGCGGAAGCTGTTGAACAAAAATAGTCTGCGTACCGCGCTTGGGTAAGGGCGCGCGCCACGCGCCATCCCAATCTGGCCACTTCAAGGCGGCGTACAACAGAGCCACAAAAGTCTGTAGAAGGGCCTACGTCAGAGCGGATGCCCTGCGCATAGCGCGGCTTGGTCAAGAGCTAGTGACGCATCCCACGGGAAGACGTGGCTACTGGCGACTGGCTAAAGCCGTGCAAGCCAACTTCTGTCAGCCTTCGCTGCCTCCGCTGCGTAACCCTGATGGATCCCTGGCCCATGAGCCGCAAGAGAAGGCAAATCTGCTGGCTAATCTCTTGCGGCCAACTCCCGAATCGATGATTGTGGTACGCATCCACCAACACTACCCGACAGTGACCACGCGATGCCTGATATCCATATCAGGCAACGCGATGTCCGTGCAGTGCTGCAATAAATGCAATAAATGTGCAGCGGAGTTGTCTCCAATGCTTACGCGCCTGTACCGGCTATCCTACAGTTCCGGTACAGTGCCTTTGCCTTGGAAAGAGGCGAATGTTCAGCTGATTCCCAAGAAGGGGGATCGCTCGGAGCCAGCCAACTATCGACCCATAGCCGTCACCTCAGTGCTGTGCAAAGTGTTCGAGCACATAATTAACAAACAGCTTATGCGGCACCTAGAGGATCACTCCTTAATTAATGACCGGCAATATGGCTTCAGATCGAAACGGTCAACGGGTGATTTTCTAGCATACGTTACCCATCTTTGAGGTGAGGCTGTGGACAAGCATGGCGAGTCACTGGCAATTAGTCTTGACATCGCCAAAGCTTTCGGTAGAGTCTGGCACAAATCGCTTCTTTCCAAGCTACCTGCCTTTGGTCTGCCTTCTAGGCTGTGCAACTGGGTTGCTAGCTTCCTGCAGGGGCGCCGTATTCGTGTCCTTTGTGACGGACGAGCTTCGGAGTTTCTGCAGGTAAATGCTGGCGTGCCCCAGGGGTCCGTCTTATCACCCACTCTCTTTCTTCTGCATATCAACGACATACTGTCTACCGGCAATGTTCATTGTTATGCAGACGATAGCACTTTACATGGGAGTTATCATGATCATCCTGCGGCAAAGCAGGCAAATATCGCAGAGAAAAGGCAGCTTCTTGTCACTGAGCTTGACGGGATCCTGAATCACATTTCTCAATGGGGCTCTGAGAACCTGGTTGAGTTCAATGCCAAGAAGACGCAGGCATGTGCGTTTACAGCAAAAGTATCTTCTTTCCTTCCCCTCCCCACTCTTCAGAGCACGCCACTGCCACTGCAGGACAATCTCAATATCCTAGGTATGGATGTTCGCTGCAACCTGAATAACAAAAATTACATCGAAAGTATCATCAAAACAGCCTCACGAAAACTTGGAGTCCTGAACAGAGTGAGACGATTTTTCACGCCGGAGCAGCGGTGTCTTCTATACAAGACACAAATTCGCTCCTGTGTGGAATACTGCTCGCATCTCTGGGATGATTCTGCAGAGTACTTACTTGATGCTCTCGACAGGTTGTAGCGACGTGCGGTCCGCATCATTGGGAATCCCGAGATCACGAACACCCTAGAACCTTTACAGCTGCGTAGAGATGTTGCGTCCATGGCTGTATTTTACCGTCTGTACCATGGGGAGTGTTCTGATGAGCTCTTCCAATTAGTCTCACCCTCCCCTTTCCTACACAGGACAACACGTGCAGGTCTTAGATGTCATCCGCACACGGTGCAGAACATCCGATCAAGAACCAAGCGGTTCGGAGACTCTTTCCTTTGTCGCACCATTAAGGCCTGGAATTCATTACCAGCTCACGTGTTTCCTTCTTCCTACAGTCCCGAGTCCTTTAAGCGGGGCGTGAAAAAGCATATGATGAGGCCGTCAAGCTGAGTGTCACCATTGTCACACGGTATGTGTAAGTAATGGTGACCCTCTTTTCTGGGACTTTGCCTTCAGCTTACCATCAGGTAAGGCGAAGTCCAATTGACGTGTCCAATATAAAAAAAAAAAAACTGACTGCACAGAAACTCTGTATTTACAGGGTTGGCAGCGCGACTGTGACTCCTCTGGTGTTACAAACGTCCATAGGCCACGGTAACCACTTTCCATCAGGTGGGCCGTGTGCTTATCGGCCACCTAAGTGGAATAAAAAAAAATTGATTAGGCGATCCGAAACGTCACTAAAATTTTGAATATTTTCCTCTATAAATGAGGGGTAGGCATCTTCTAGGATTGGGGACCCGAGGAGACGTAAAGTCTTTTTCTAAAATTTTTATGTTGGAAGCTATGGAATGTAATTTAGAAATAGTAGAAATTTTGTCCGAAACGTCGTTCAAAAAAATTCGCATTTGCTATCATTTAGTTCTAAACCAATTAATCTAAATTCATTTTTAATAAATGCCAAATCTTGTGAAACTGTCTCGACATCTTCCCTATAGTCCTGTCATCTAGGTTCCATATATTAAATTTAGAATTTAGCTGCCGAATAATGGGCTGAATGGCTAAACTAAAAATTACAGGTCCAAGAGGGTCTCCTTGTTGACAACCAACAGCAGATTCTAAAAGGTTGTCCTTATATAATAATTTAGAAGGGTATCTGTAACATTGCCAAAGGTAATTATAAATTTTGGGTGTTTCTAGTTTAGCTATTTATATCTTTGTATGCAATATTGTATGAGGATAATCAATAAAATTATTATTGTGGAATATTTATGGGTAAATAAAGGTATTTCATGTCATAAATAGAATTTATAACGCTTTTATAATACATTCAATATTTCAATTATGTGGTCATTTTAGTTACCTATTAACAAATAACTAACTAATTAAAATTTAATATAAATATGGTACAATCAGCATCTGCTATGTTGACCAGCAAAGTACTCAAAATAATATTAATACCAAAATTCCAATTATATATTAGCAGCGAGAGTGACAAAGAATCGGTGGAATGCGAGGGATATGCCTGTTAACCTCACTTTTTTCGACCAAAAAGACCCAGATACGGCGTGCGTTTTGGTCGCTTAGAGTCCGACATAACCTCTTCCACCGGCTCCGGTGGGGGATACCCGAGGGAATTTTGCGCACGTTAAAGAAAAATTGTTGTAAGCATCCAGGGTGGTCAAAGCATCTTAGTAATCAATTCTCCATTACAATGTAAGATAACAGAATGTTCATATTGATATGTGCTGGCAGGGTCTCGGTTCTGCTATAGCAATACCGAAGTTATACCACAGACACTGCTAAAAATCCATTTAATTATCGACTTTAATGCAAAGCAGTTAAAATTAAAAGGTTTTTTGCAGAGTATTTTTTTTTTTACGTGCTCAAAATCCCCACGGATACGTCCCCACCGGAGCCGGTAGAGGAGGTTATGTCGGACTCGAACCGACTAAAACGCACGCCGCCTGTGGGTCGCTTTGGTTGCCGAAGGTGAGGTTGACAGGCATACCCCTCGCACCCCGGCCGACCCAGGGCCATCTCTCACGTACTGGCCCTCTCCTCGGGTCGGCTTTTTGCAGAGTAATTGTAAAAGTATAATGAAACTATTTTCATTAAATTTTGGACTGTATGACTATAGAAATAAAGTCTAAAATTTTTATGCTGTGCCTGTGGTATGACAATGGTTTTGCTTTAGTAGAATTGAGGGTCAGGTCCAGGCTCAATGGTAACTCAGCAAACAGTGTTTTATTTTTAAAAAGTCACGCACATATCCCCGAAGGGATAGGCAGAGGTGCTAGCACCCACATTTCGCTAGTTTATGTTTTAGGTCCCAATGTAATAAATAGGTGGCGAGCCTCCTCCGCTCTACAGAAACTTCGTGTTGTATTCCCAGCGGTGAGTAGGGTAGCCAAAGCTCACTGGAATTCTCCAGTGAGCTCTGGCTACGACAGCACATATTCATGTGCTGTCGTGAAAACTTCGTGTTTTGTCTTCTACACTGACGGCACAGAAACTCTGTACTTACAGGATTAGCAGCGCGACTGTGACTACTCTGGTGTTACAAACGTCCAAAGTGTCGTCCACTTTCCATCAGGTGGGCCGTGTCCTTGTCTGCCACCAAAGTGGTATAAAAATAATAATTTTAGATAGTTTTTAAATAATTTGAAGATAATTATGAATACTCTGCTCGCTTAGATACCATTGAGCGACCTGCTAGCACATATCAATATGACCACTCTGGATGCTTACAACTATTTGAGCTTTGTGATAGCTAATATAAAACTCGGAGTCCTGAACAGAGTGAGACGATTTTTCACGCCGGAGCAGCGGTGTCTTCTATACAAGACACAAATTCGCTCCTGTGTGGAATACTGCTCGCATCTCTGGGATGGTTCAGCAAAGTACTTACTAGATGCTCTCGACAGGTTGCAGCGACGTGCGGTCCGCATCATTGGGAATCCCGAGGTCACGAACACCCTAGAACCTTTACAGATGCGTAGAGATGTTGCGTCCATGGCTGTATTTTACCGTCTGTACCATGGTGAGTGTTCTGATGAGCTCTTCCAATTAGTCCCACCCTCCCCTTTCCTACACAAGTCAACACGTGCAGGTCTTAGATGTCATCCGTACACAGTGCAGAACATCCGATCAAGAACCAAGCGGTTCGGAGACTCTTTCCTCTGTCGCACCATTAAGGCCTGGAATTCATTACCAGCTCACGTGTTTCTTTCTTCCTACAGTCCCGGGTCCTTTAAGCGGGGCGCGAAAAAGCATATGATGAGGCTGTCAAGCTGAGTGTCACCATTGTCACACGGTATGTGTAAGTAATGGTGACCCTCTTTTCTGAGACTTTGCCTTCAGCTTACCATCAGGCAAGGCGAAGTCTAATTGACGTGTTCTATATAATAAAATAAAAAATGTAATTTTGCTATTACGATTATTTTGCTACTCAACATCGATCTGATGCTGACTGTACCTAATACCTACACGTACTCTATGACCTATAAGCTGTGGCGGTAGAGGGTTCAACTGCTACGTCGGAGATCGTAGGTTCAATTCCCGCTTCAATGCAAATATTTGTATGCCTGAATACATACGCGTGGTTCCCGGCAGAGTAGAATTTGGGTCACCCCATCTCTTCCCATGAGATGTCGTACAAGGCGACTAAGGGATAGGGCTGTTTATTATCGGACAGATATATACAACCCAGACTCAGCCTCAGATGCATGGCTTGAGTCAACAATAGTGCCGAAATATAGTAATAGGCTCACTCCCTATTACGTGGGGCGGACACAATGAATGGTGAATTGTGGGTGTTAATTCACCTCTGCCTAACCCTCCGGGGATAAAGGCGTGATTATGTGTATGTATGTATGAATGTATATATGCGTCTGCCTTTTTATACCACATAGGTGGCAGACAAGCACACGATTCACCAACCCTTTAAGCACAGAGTTTCCATGTCGTCAGTACAGAAGACAAATCAGGTCAAGCCTTTGGTCTTCCTACTGGTTGTACAAAACTTTCGAAAGTACTTTCCTAGTCGGACTGTTCAATGGACGAAAATACCGACGTATTCTACCTCCTGTTCTCGTGTTTCTATGTATAAGTACCTACATATTTGGATATTTTTTTTGTAAATACATGAATAAATAATTTAAATATCTTTATCTGCATTCTAGAATAATAAGCACAAGCTAATTAAGCTATGCTTGGGTCTAGATAGTGTTCTATAAAAGTCGTAGAGTATTTATTTCTTGGAATAGCCGTTTTGGGAATGGTATACGGGAAATCCAGCGATGTGATAAACAAACAAAAAACCCAGTGATATAATATTAAATACAAATAGAAAGATATTGACGACCTCTATTTTTTTTTTTTTTTTTATACCACTTAGTTGGCAGACAAGCACACGGCCCACCTGATGGAAAGTAGTTACCGTGGCCTATGGACATCTGTAACACCAGAGGAGTCACAGTCGCGCTGCCAACCCTGTAAGTACAGAGTTTCTGTGCCGTCAGTAGAAGACAAATCAGGACAAGTCTTTAGTCTTCCCACTGACGGCACAAATTCTCCAGTGAGCTCTGGCTACCCTACTCACCGCTGGGAACACAACACGAAGTTATTATAACCGCGGTATTCTGTAGGGCGGAGGTACTTCCCCAGTCGGACTGCTCAATCGGGCGGATATACCGCCGTGTCCTACCTCTAAGTCGAAGGTGAGTGGTTTTTATCTTCTTATCCCAACAATTAAAATTACTTCAGTCTGTTTTTGTAGTTGAGCGTGACAACATACGTTTCCGAAGGAAAAAACGGCAAAACCCGTGATAAAATTACAAAAGTAAATATTCCTGTCAAAAGTGTGTGACGTTCCCTTAAAAGTTGTGAGAATAAGTTGTAGTAATTCAATCTGTTTTGTGGATTAAAAGTGAAAATATCTACTCACAAAAATCTTAAAAGGTATTAATAACTATGAAAAAATAATCCAATCAGCTGATGAAATGTGTTATGTAAAAAAAATATCTTTGAAACATGTTTTTTACTAATTGATCCCAAATCGTAATTGAACATAACATAGCATAACATAAACTCACGCTTATATCCCTGAAGGGGTAGGCTGAGGTGCTAGCACGCACATTTCGCTAATTTATGTTTAGGTCCTAATGTAATAGGTGGCGAGTATTTTGTCATTAACCGGGAACTTATAAACCTGCGATAAATACACACATAACTTCCAAAAGCTACGAAAAGTCATTGGTGTGTGCCATGGTGAAACGTGGGATCCGAAACCTCGTCTCAGCAGTCCATTACTCATACCACTAGGCTAACGTGGTCATCATCGTAATCGTATCGCATCGTATTTTTTTAGGATTAAACTTATATTTAACTAATAACAAAATATTCAAAACGATTTTAAATATAAATAGTCGGTTTGGTTTCTTCCATGCTACTTATAAGAAATCAACTTAAAATTTTATGAAGGCATTATCCTAAGCTGAAGGCAAAGTCTCAGAAAAGAGGGTCACCATTACTTACACATACCGTGTGACAATGGTGACATTCAGCTTCACGGCCTCATCATATGCTTTTTCACGCTCCGCTTAAAGGACCTGGGACTGTAGGAAGAAGGATTAGGTAATCAAATTCACATTTATTAGCTCTTTAAAGAGGAGTATGACCACACATTTGCGACATGACGTCATTATTATTAATTTTAAGGAAAATGTACAGAAAATGTATTACTCATATTAAGATCAGTGACCAAGTATAAATACTGTTGTAATTCTCCTTAAGGTTTAATGTTTCAGTGAAGTTACAAAAGTGCTGGTGACTTATTGCAACAGATTATTCTGAATAATTAAAATAAAGTCAACAAAATGTGGGTGAGGCTCTACCCACACGTGCTACTTTTAATACTTTCAAACGTCTATGAAGCATTATGTGAAGACAAATCCAGTTTAACATTTGTAATTGATGATACGTACTCTATGTCTGATGATATATGGGCAGTCAAAAAGAATGCTGATGGAATCACTAAAATTGTATTCGATGAAAAAGCTAGCCAAATCAAAAATATGGTACTGGTCACGTTCAATGATCCACGTATGTATATTTATTTCTTATTTACTATAAAGTAATATTTTGAATTGATTCGACAGTGTTAACTGCTACAGAGTTATCCTTCGTTTTTAAATAGTTTTCGGCAGAGTATAATTTGGACCACCCCATCTCTTCCCATGTGGTGTCGTACAAGGCGACTAAGGAATACGGCGGTTTAACATCAGACAGATATATACAGCACAAATTCCGCCTCGGATGCATAATAACGCCTCCTATAAAGTTGAAAGTTTTTTAAAGTTAGTTTTAGATAAATATGTCGTGTTGGGTATCAACTGAAAGCGCTTAATTAGCACATATATGTTTAAATAAGTGTAATCAAGCTAAAAAGTAAAACCCGACTACTGAAAAATTACGCTATTAAAAGTATTAAACAAGAAAATATCAAGGACAGCCGTGGTCGTATGCCACTTAGTCTAACAAAACAATCATTCTAAAGAAAAGTGGTGAACGACCACAGCTATCCTTGTTATTTTCTTATTTAATACTTTTTCATCAGTCAGGTTTTAATTTGAAACTTATTTTAACGTATGTGTTCTACAACATATACTATATAAATAACATAACATAAACTCATGCCTCTATCGCCGAAGTGGTCGGCAGAGGTGCTAGCACCCATATTTCGCCAGTTTATGTTTAGGTCCCAATGTAATAGATGGCGAGCCTATTGCCATTAACCGGGCACTTAAAAACCTGCGATAAATACACACAACTTCGAAAAGCATCGAAAAGTCATTGGTGTGTGCCATAGTAAAACCTGGGATCGAACCCGAGACCTCGTCTCAGCAGTCTATTACCCATACCACTACGCTACCGCGGTATAGGTTTTTTTGCGTTATAAATGGCCACTAAATATAATATCTTTCTTTTACAGATGTGCGTTTAGTGACGACGACCGAAAATCGCGATGTTTTTAAACATGAAATAAGTCAATTAAGGGTATATGGAGGTGGTGACTGTCCTGAAATGTCAATGTCGGGTATATTACAAGCACTGAATGCGAGTTTACCCGGCTCTTTTATTTACGTGTTTACGGATGCTTCAGCTGCAGACTATTTTCGAAGCCATGAGGTTAAAAACATATGCCAGAAGAAACAGAGCCAGGTATATAATCGAGTTCTGTTTTAATCACTCAAAAATTCTGGTGTCATTTTATCACAACACCACAACATATTCCGTGCATACTGCACCTCCTTCTACATGTTCAACCTGTGGTCCAGTTACACTAAGAAGTCATTCAGTGCCCTTCGGGTCCAGTATTGATGGGACTTCCGGGTATTGATGGGACTGCCTCGGTATTGCAGCGCATCAGGGTTGTTTGTGGACGCACGTGTCGACAGCTTTTACACATTCATGCGGAAATGGTACGCGTCTCTGGTGTGTCACCGTTTAGCCAGCGTGTAGTGTATAGCCAGTAGACTTGACTGTGCATATATCAATCACTGCTGCAGGCTTTCCACATCGCTGTTGAACCTGTACTGGTGATTGATAATATACATAGATATTTGCTAAGCCTTTCTCGCTCAATTTGTACTAACTAACATAGAATAAGATAATTGTGACTAACATAAAAATGTTTTTACTTTATACCACTTAGGTGGCAGGCAAGTACATGGCCAATCTGATGGAAAGTGGTTATCGTGGCCTATGGACGTGTGTAACACCAGAGAAGTCACACTCGCGCTGCCGAACCTGTAAACACAGAGTCTCTGTGCCGTCAGTGTAGAAGACAAAGCAGGACAAGCCTTTAGTCATCCCACTGATAGCACAAATTCTCCAGTGAACTCTGGCTACTCTACTTACAGCTGGGAACACAACACGAAGTTATTATAACCGCGGTATTCTGAAGGGTGGAGGCTGTTATTATTTTATTTATGACATTTTCAGATAGTGTTTGTGCTGACGAACTATTGTTCTACTCGCGAAGAACCAATGTATCAAGTATATTACGACATAGCGGCCGCTTGTTCCGGATTAGCATTTGATGTTGACAAACGTCAAGTTAATGAGGTAATTTCTCAAGTTTTTGGTAATGTCAAAATAATCAGTAGGTACATACATGACCGTTAATAATAACATAATAGATAACCATAATCAAGTAGCCCAGTAGCCCCTGCCTAACACTCCGGGGATAAAGGTGTGATGTTATGTATGTATATATGTAGCTAGTTAAAAATATATTAATAAAATAATAAATTTAAATAGGAATCGGTATTGACATTATAAGATAATTAAAATTTCAATTAAAATTAAAATCAAATTTTAAATGTCCAAGTGATACTATAAAATTTAAATATACATCAAGTCCATTATTATCATATTAAAATTAAATAATAATAATAAATAATCCTCTCATAATAATAATAAATAATTCAATTTTCATCTACTTCGGAATCCATGCAATTATTACAATTAAATTAAAAGGGCAGAAGTTAACATTAGAGTGTTTAGTCCCCACACCCGAGTAGAGGGCCAGATCGAGAGTGATGGCCCTGGGTCGACTGGGGTGCGAGGGATATGCCTGTCAACCTCACTTCCCGCTCCAAAAACGACCCACAGGCGTCGTGCGTTTTAGTCGGTTCGAGTCAGACATAACCTCTCTCATCGGAGGTGGGGGATCCGTGAAGATTTTTCGCATGTATAAAAAACAAGAGTGCTTAGTGAAAGACGCAACTTAAAATCTAGTATCGTTTACTATCTTACTCCTACTGTATGTATATTGGGTTCGAATCCCGCCTGGACCAATTCAATTTTTTCTATCTTTATCTATTTGAATAGTGAGCATACTAAATGCTTTAAATTTTCAATCAATAGTTTGAGCGGAGTCTTCAAAAACAATGTTTAAAAATGATTCCAACATCATTCATTGATTCCAAAAGCTCGTACGAATATCGGTAGATGACTCTCACCGTCGCCGTAAGACGGATATATGTGTAGAAGAATTTCGATGGTTTCAGGCGAAGTTTCGGTGCCTGCGTGGTCAGAGCGTCCCCCTGTAAAGGAAAGATCACGGTTTCGAATCCCGCCTGGACCGATTAAATCTTTTTGTAAAAGTTTTTTTCAGTAAATTTATTATCTCTTCAGATACTATCTACAATAAAGGAAACAATAACAGGAAAGAAAGCAGTGATAACTACGGAGAAAATTCCAGCCTATACTATTTCAGAGATACCAGTAAGTAGTACTTAGTTATGGTACTCAAAATTGTATCAGTGGTTCAAGTTTTAATAGGAGTTGCCAGTGAAAACTTTTGTTCGGCCTTGAAGATTTACATGGATAACCTTATTATAACTTAGAATACTCAATGTATGGGGTTGAGGAGTAATGTGTTTTGATGTTCATGGCAGTCATGAACATATGTCGAACACATAAATTGAATTAAAAAAAATAAAAGAATTACTGCTTGTCTTGGAGGACAGTACAGTAAAAATCACGTCACAATTGATGACCTTCGCTGTTGGGTTTTCGTTAACATTAAATACTTTCTCAAGACAATACCCCCCTATTATAGAAAATAGCAATTTGATGGCCAGCGTATTATAGAGTAGAATGAAAAACGTATAGGATTTGACGTTTTTTATAGCGTTTTTTTTTGTTTTTTATCGGATTGCCGCGTGGTTTCCAGCAGAGTAGAATTAGGGCCACCCCATGTCTTCCCATACGGTGTCATACAAGGTGACTAAGGGATAGGACTGTTTAACATCAGACAGATATATGCAGCCCAGAATCAGCCTCAGAAGGGCTATCACTATACACCAGTTGCCTATTGCAGGCTCACCCCCTATTACGTGGGACCGAATACAATTATTAGTAAAATGTGAGTGTTAATTCTTCTCTGCCTAACCCTCCAGGGATAAAGGTGATTATATGTATGTATGTATGTATGTATGTATTGACGTTTTTGACAGTAGTCAACGCATGTCATAAACGTCAAATCCCATACATTTGTCATTATATTCTTCAATACACCAGCCAACGAATTTCCATTTGTCTAGAGGGGAAGGTTTTTCAAAAATGATACAGTAGAAGTCACGTCAAAATTAAAGACATTCGCTGTTGAATTTTTCACTAACGTTGGATTCTTTCTCATTACAATAAGGTAATGAGAAAGATAAAAATCAAATAAAAATTTCAAAAAGCTCCGTCACACAAACCAAAATCCAAAAATATAGGTATTTAAACTATCATGGTCACTGACATCAGTATCAGAATAAACGGGATATTTACCATGTTTTATTATATTTATATCGGAAACTCAAAATAATGAAACATGGTAAATATCCCGTTTACTCTGATACTGAAAATCCAAAAAGTTGAAAATAAATTATTGTGCCCTTTAACTTTGACAAACCTAACAATATTTTTATTCAAGCGTTGCCATGTTGGGAGCCTAGTAAGGGGGGGCTGGTACAGTGAAACTGATAAAGTACTCCGTCATATTATCGAAACGATCCAAGGTCCCCCCGACATAGCAACGTTTGAATCGTCGTTGTTTTTGTGTCGGGGGTTAAAAATAACTATAGTAGAGGTAGCCAATAAAGTAGCCAATAAGTAGACAATAAAGTTATTTTATACGTCCTTTTGTTGCGATAGTGGAGTTTTCATGTGTTGTGTGTGTGTATAATATATGGTTCTTTCTTTCTTTTCTTTCTTTCTTTCTTTCTTTCTAGCCTTTGCCTTCATTCTGTTTATTGATATTGTGATTTCACTATTTCAGTTTGAAATTGACGATCAAACAGAATATGCCATTGTCACAGTATCGGGTTTGGACGCGTTTTTGGAAATAAGTGGCCCAAGCGCAGAAAAATCATACTTAACATGGCTTCCAAACGTTAAGGTAAGGTACTCTTAAAACAAGCGATTATTGTAGACTCTCGACTCGTGCTCTTTCTCTATCTCGCCCTCTACCATGCCACGTGCAGCTAGTGCGCGGTATACCGCTCGCAATCAGTCTATAACTGAACTATATTATAGTATATAAGTAAATGTGAAGTTTATTGTTACTTTTAGGTTATAAAAATTAATCGACCAACATCTGGTACATACATCGCTAAGGTGTGGGGCCATTCACAGACATATTTGTACGTTGTCGGTAGAACTGATTTTACCTTCACTCATGGTTTCTCCAAGATGGAACCCAAATCTCTTAAAGACACAACTCCGCAACCTATTGCTAGTAAGTTTGATTTATTTTAAGTTTATATTATTATCTTAAACAGAGTAAACACAAGTTCATATAAATAAAGTGGTTGTAAGATTTTTTTTAAATAACTTCTTTCACAAAATGTTAAAATCCTAACGGGGTATTTGAATATAATATTGAAAGTTATTTCAGGTATAACAAGTTCAAAGTTTCATTTTATTCACCCACTATACAATGTAAAAGTTACTGTTGTCATAATTTTTTTTTTTGTTATTTATTACAAACACATTTAGTCTAATTTACTTTTGTTGATAAGCAATTTATTTTCTAGATTTTCTAGAAAAGCTTGTGGCAGGATTATATTGTTCGTTTGCATAGCCATATATGAATAAAACTGTTATATTTTTAGGCTCCTCACGACATTCTGTGTACTGTTTCAGAATTGGAATATTGGCGTATATTGGCCTAATGTATAGGTACAACCTAAGATGTTCCAGATAATATAATAATACAGTTCCATGTTTTCAGATATACCAACTTTGCTTTCGATCTCTGTCACCGATCCAAAACATACAGTGGACATCTTATTAGTTCATATCTTGAATATGGATGAGCAAATTATCAATTCGCTGATGTTAAAACCAATTTCTAAGAATTTCTATACGACATCTATACCGTTTAAAGCTCCATCAAAGAGATTCAAAATTGCGGTAAGTACAACTACATACATATTCACCTTACGGCATCCTCATAGGTTTACTTTGAGGTTGCCGTAAGGCAAAACCGGTCAGGTATACTTACTTACAAAAAGAAAAGCATAATTATAAAACAATTGTATAATTATTTTATTGGCCTGCTATTTATAAACATTTTATTTTACCAGGTTATTGGTCGAGAAGTAAACACAGGCAAAAACATTAGACGTCTAGCTAAACTACCAGTCACTCCTCAAGAACCACCTAAAGGTGAGTCATTACTTACTGTTCTTTAGCATTCAAACATTTAACACAATAATATTCAAACTGAATATGAATTTACTATTATTTTGTTTTTTGGAGTTAGCGTTATATTGGTTTATATATAAGCCTGAATAAAAGCTTATTTTTGTAATTTAACAAATGCTTGTTTGTATAGAGCATATACAAATGGCTGAAATAAATGTTGTTTTTTAAAAAAAAACTTGTCTACACTCGTCAATTTGACTGTTTTTTCCAACATTCTGATAAAACGTTTTTCTGGGTATCGAGCATAGGACCTTATATAAAGCAGTTACAAAATGACAAAATAAAATATTTAAAAATCAATTCGACAATAATAACATAATTTTAATTTCAGTTGAACCAAAAGCACAAAAACCAGAGTTAACTATATCAGAAGGTAATGTTATAAAGCTTGAATACGGCCAAACGGTAAAGTTAACCTGTAAAGTGACAGCTTACCCTGCACCTAAAATCGAATGGCTTAACAGGAATAGAGTAATATTGAAGTCTCAGGTGAGCGTAAAATTTATACTACTCTACAAGAACATCTTAATTCTCGTTCGGTAATGTACATACATACATACCACCTCAGAGGCCACCACCTAAGACTATCCACCAGCTTCTCGAATAACAATCCACACAAAAACTTTATAAGTTATAGGGTAGTGAGAGAGTGGAATAAGCTACCACATGATGTTCAGAATAAGAATAAGATTTTACATTTGATTACATTTAAATTTCCAAATATATGGTTTAAATAAGATAAAACATAACGTTGGGTGAAGTAGTGTTGCAGCAACCTGTGATAAGGATGAACAGTGATGTTGTGACAGCTCAGAACATAAACCAATTTAAAAATGGACTAGACCAACACCTTAACCAAAAAAAAAACACTAGTGGGCATAAGCAGGATACGGGCATTATCAGTTGCTTCGACTGCCTGCCTGTTAAAATAATAATAATAATAATATTGTTACGTGCACGGGGTACAATTAAATGCCGTTTACTCAACAAGGAGATTTATTAGCTCACTACAAACTACACAATTAAATCACTAGTACACACAGTACTCTTCAACAGTTCCAGTTGCTCAGTAAGCAGTTCACAGAAGTCCACAGTCGTTGCTCAGGTCGCAGGTAGAATCTTTTTCGGTCGCTTAAGTTAGCTGTGTTCGTTATCGGTCTCAAAGACAGAATGAATGGTGTCGCTATGCGAGCGTGTTTTATACGCAAAGAAACTACCTACCTACTCTTTTGAAGTTTACCGCCGTCGCTGACCTTCGAGTTCATTCTCGATATTTACCTATTTATAATCTCTATTCCACTTTTGTATAATAATATATTGTATAGTTAGCATAGTTTTATATAAATTTGTTAGTAATTGTATATTATAATAGCATATTTTATGTACCTAAACTGAATAAATCAATTTTTTTATATAATAGAATAGGTACTCGTAGGTAGGTTTTGACTTTGTGTTGACGATTCTAGATTTTTCTATGCCAATCGTCACTAACAATGTGTTTTTATTTCTTGAAGATTCGATTATTCGTTTTCGAGATATCGACGTCGGTTGTAACATTACGAGGGCTGCTACTTATGTATGCGGAATAGAAAAAATAAACAAATGTATATGGCTCAATATGCTTTTATTGTTTTTCAAAGTATTCTCCACTATGATCGATGCACTTTTGCATTCGATAAAACCAATTTTTAAAACACTTTTTCCACTCTCATTGAGGTATCTGCAAAACGTGCTGTTTGAACGCGTCTACGGCATCTTCACGGGTCGAAAATCGTTGACCACGTAATTTATTCTTTACATTTGGGAATAAATAGAAATCATTGGGAGCCAAATCAGGGCTGTACGGTGGATGACCCATTAATTCTATTTTTTGACCATCCAAAAATGTAGTTGTTTCCTGAGATGTATGACAGCTGGCATTGTAATGGTGAAGTATGATTCTGCGTCGCTGGTTGTTTTTGCGTATTTCTTCAAATACTTCTGGCAAACAAATGGTCGTGTACCACTCCGAATTAACCGTTCTGCGATTCTCCAGTGGTATTGTAGCCACATGGCCATTAATACCAAAAAAGCAGGCCACCATTTGCTTTACAGTGCTTTTTGCACGAGCCACTTTCGTAGGGTTTGGCTCATTTTGAAACACCCAAACTGTTGATTGTTGTTTAGTTTCGGGATCGTACACGTAGATCCAGGATTCGTCACCTGTGTAGATATTATAAACAGATTTTGAGTCGCCTCCGTTGAATTTTTTCAAGGTTTTCTTGCACCATTCGACGCGTGCATCTTTTTGATCCTCAGTTAAGTTGTGCGGGATCCAACGCGAACAATTTTTTTTACAGACAAATGTTCATGTAATATCCTATGAATGCTCGTCATACATATGCCCAGAATGGCCTCTATCTCGCGATACGTAACATGGCGGTCTTGCATTATTAGTTTTCGCACAGCTTCAATATTTTGTGGCACAACCACCAATTCCGGGCGACCTTCTTTAACTTCGTCCGTGAGCTTACTCCGCCCGCGATTAAACTCACTAAACCAGTGATACACAGTCGTTTTTGATGGAGCTTCACCACCACAAGTCGAAGTTAATTGATCTACGCACTGTTGTTGCGTTAAACCACGTCGAAAATCGTAATAAATTATAGCACGAATATTTTCACGAGTGAGTTTCATTTTTTCAGCGATATGACATTTTAAACCCAACAAAAACAAAACACTAACGTATATAAGAAAAAAAATATTTGCGGCCAGTATTTAAAAAAAGAATGAATATGTGCATGGAGGTCAGACATTGCGTTTAAAATTATTGGAATCCCTGATTCCGCATACATAAGTAGCAGCCTATGTATATATAATCACGCTTTTATCCCCGAAGGATTAGGCTGAGATGAATTAACACCCACATTTCACTAATCATTGTCTTCGGTACCACGTAACAGCGGGTGAGCTTATTACCGTCTTGAGCCATGTATCTGTGCCTGAGGCTGAGCTGTATATATCTCTCTCATGTTAAACAGCCCTACCTCTTAGTCGCCTTGTGCGACACCGCATGGAAAGAGATGGGGTGGTCCAAATTCTAGTCTGCTGGGAACCACGCGGCTACGGTAACGGTTCGTAACGTAGAGTGAGTTGAAAGAAACAGTTTGCATTTTATTTACCTACGGGAATAATTGGACAGAGTGAAAAATATTTATGTATTTCAATATAAAAACATTTTATCATAATAAACTTTCTGCTTACATTATGTTAATAAATTTGATATATAAAATTCATTCATGTTATTATTTTCAGAGTTCTGCGGTGGAGCCTCCGTATAAATACATAAGCTATTTAACAGTAGCAGATGCCACAGAAAGCGAAAGATACACATGTCATGCTAAAAATTATGCAGGAGATACAACTACGGCCATTGAAGTAGTTGTGAAAGACCCATTTACCGTTAAGGCTGCTATTGACGGTGATTATACTTTTGAATATTAAAAAATCTGTGTTCGACGTGTAGCCAAAACCGGCTTCTACATTTTTATTTGCAGACAAATTCACAAGACTATAAGCAAATCCCAGACAAAAAGGATTTGGCCGTACAACCAAATCATTTTTCCTCCCACTTTTTATTGATACTTTTAGCACTAAATAGTACGTACTACGCGCTTTTAGTACTCTATTTTTGATGTGTAGCAATATTTTGGACTCACGATTTCTGAAACGTGAATCCAAATCATTGCTACATATCAATATTTACTTCAGTCACCAACAATGACTGCTAATCCAGTAGTTCGGATACATTTTACTCCGTGCCAAAGCGGGAGCTGTTCGCATTAAATAAGTTAAAAGAGACTAATATTGCGTTTATTGTCCTGAAATAATGTTTCATTATTATCGACTAGGTATTACAACGATTGAATATGGTGAAAAGGGTACCCTGAAATGTGACATTACTGCTCCAGTACCAATGCACATTACTTGGGACTATATAGAAGAAAATACAGGTGTACGCAAACAAATAACTACATCAAATAGGTACTCCATTTCTGCAGACGGCACTGCATTTACTATCAACAAAATGGATTACGATATGACTGGCACATACAGTTGCAAAGCAGTCTTAGATGACAATACAGAGAAAACATCGGTCCATCAAACACAAGTCAAGATTAGTGGATTGAGTAAGTGCAATTTTTAATTACAAGAATACTATTAACATTTTTTAACTCAGTTAGTCACTAAGATGCAGCTGAACTTTGACCATTATTTGAATCCACCAGTCCCATTCTAGGAAAAATACTCTGGCCACGCACTATATGGTCTCGTTTGCTTCAGTCATGATTGAAATGATGACTGCAATTTAAATTATAGTTTGCATCGTAATTAAAAAGCTTATGCATTTATGTGCACACATTTCTGGAAATATTATATTTGGTACACTGATTTCAGCCCATCCTAAAGCTACAGGAGATGATAATGTAACTGTTTTGAAGGGATCAAATGTCCGCATTGCATGCCAGTAAGTTGAATACTTATTAAAAATATTATTTTTTTGGAATTTACACCATTTACAGCTGGAGCTTAGAGATGCAACTCATTATTTTTCTATCACCTTCCTAAAACACAGCATGATTCAACAAGTATTCCTAACCTTAAAAATTAATTAAAGATCGCTAGTCAAAACATAGTTATCTTAAAATATGATGTTATTTTTTATTTTCTAGAATAACAGGTACACCAAAACCAAAAATAACTTGGCTATTCAAAGCCAAAGATGATACTAATTTTGTATCAATACGTGGATCGAGTAATGTGCTTCAAATAGCTAACATTGGTGTTCATCAAACTGGCAGTTACAAATGCAAAGCACATAATATTATAGGCGAGAGCGAGCATATTACAACACTCACTGTTCAAAGTAAGTTGTCTGGTATTTTTCCTTTCTATTACTTTCCCACTAAAAATTATATTTAAATGGGAATGTGCCTTTTAAACACTCACCACCAGTCCCATTCTAGGAGAAATACTCTGGCCACGCACTATCTGGCCTTGTTTGCTTCAGTCAGCATGACATGTATACCTTTGCTGAACACTGGCAAAAAATATTAATAAATAACATAAAGGTTTCGTTAACTATCATTTCTATTTAATATTCAACTAATATAGAGAACGCTCTGAAGTGCAGTGCAATAGGCTAATTGATGATGATTGAAATGATGACTGCAATTTAAATTATAGTTTGCATCGTAATTAAAAAGCTTATCCATTTATGTGCACACATTTCTGGAAATATTATATTTGGTACACTGATTTCAGCCCATCCTAAAGCTACAGGAGATGATAATGTAACTGTTTTGAAGGGATCAAATGTCCGTATTGCATGCCAGTAAGTTGAATACTTATTAAAATTAATATTTTTTTGGAATTTACACCATTTACAGCTGGAGCTTAGAGTTGCAACTCATTATTTTTCTATCGCCTTCCTAAAACACAGCATGATTTAACAAGTATTCCTAACCTTAAAAATTAATTAAAGATCGCTAGTCAAAACATAGTTATCTTAAAAAACGGTTTATTTTTTATTTTCTAGAATTACAGGTACCCCAAAACCAAAAATAACTTGGCTATTCAAAGCCAAAGATGCTACTAATTTTGTATCAATACCTGGATCGAGTAATGTGCTTCAAGTATCTGACATTGATGTTCATCAATCCGGTAGTTACAAATGCAAAGCCAATAATAATATAGGCGAGAGCGAGCATATTACAACACTCACTGTTCAAAGTAAGTTGTCTACTTTCTTTTCCTTTCTTTTACTTTCCCACTTAAAATATTTAAATGGGAAAGTGCCCTTTGAACACTCACCACCAGTCCCATTCTAGGAGAAATACTCTGGTCACGCACTATCTGGCCTCGTTTGCTTCAGTCACAAGAATACCTTTGCTGAACACTGGGAAAAAATATTAATAAATAAAAAAAAGTTTCTTTAACTATCATATCTATTTAATATTCAACCAATATAGAGAACGCTCAGAAGTGCAATGCAATAAGCTAATTGATGATGATTTAAATGATGACTGCAATTTAAATTATAGATTGCATCGTAATTAAAAAGCTTATGCATTTATGTGCATACATTTGCGGAAATATTATATTTGGTACACTGTTTTCAGCCCATCCTAAAGCTACAGGAGATGATAATGTAACTGTTTTGAAGGGATCAAATGTCCGTATTGCGTGCCAGTAAGTTGAATACTTATTAAAAATATTATTTTTTTGAAATTTACACCATTTACAGCTGGAGCTTATAGTTGCAACTCATTATTTTTCTATACCCTTCCTAAAACACACCATGATTCAACAAGTATTCCTAACCTTAAAAATTAATTGAAGATCGCTAGTCAAAACATAGTTATCTTAAAAAATGATGTTATTTTTTATTTTCTAGAATAACAGGTACACCAGAACCAATAATAACTTGGCTATTCAAAGCTAAAGATGATACTAATTTTGTATCAATACGTGGATCGAGTAATGTGCTTCAAATACCTAACATTGGTGTTCATCAAACTGGTAGTTACAAATGCAAAGCACATAATAACATAGGCGAGAGCGAGCACATTACAACACTCACTGTCGAAAGTAAGTTGTCTGGTATTTTTCCTTTCTTTTACTTTCCCACTTAAAATTATATTTAAATGGGAAAGTGCCTTTTGAACCCTCACCACCAGTCCCATTCTAGGAGAAATACTCTGGCTACGCACTATCTGGCCTCGTTTGCTTCAGTCAGCATGTATACCTTTGCTGAACACTGGCAAAAAATATTAATAAATAACATCAAGGTTTCGTTAACTATCATTTCTATTTAATATACAACTAATATAGAGATCGTTTAGAAGTGCAGGCTAATTGATGATGATTGAAATGATGACTGCAATTTAAATTATAGTTTGCATCGTAATTAAAAAGCTTATGCATTTATGTGCACACATTTGTGGAAATATTATAGTTGGTACACTGATTTCAGCCCATCCTAAAGCTACAGGAGATGATAATGTAACTGTTTTGAAGGGATCAAATGTCCGTATTGCATGCCAGTAAGTTGAATACTTATTAAAAATATTTTTTTTTTAATTTACACCATTTACAGCTGGAGCTTAGAGTTGCAACTCATTACTTTTCTGTCGCCTTCCTAAAACACAGCATGATTCTACAAGAATTCTTAACCTTAAAAATTAATTGAAGATCGCTAGTCAAAATATAGTTATCTTAAAAAACTATGTTATTTTTTATTTTCTAGAATAACAGGTACACCAAAACCAAAAATAACTTGGCTATTCAAAGCCAAAGATGCTACTAATTTTGTATCAATACCTGGATCGAGTAATGTGCTTCAAGTATCTGACATTGATGTTCATCAAACTGGTAGTTACAAATGCAAAGCACATAATAATATAGGCGAGAGCGAGCATATTACAACACTCACTGTTCAAAGTAAGTTGTCTACTATCTTTTCTTTTCTTTTACTTTCCCACTTAAAATTATATTTAAATGGGTAAGTGCCCTTTGAACACTCACCACCAGTCCCATTCTAGGAGAAATACTCCGGCCACGCACTATCTGGCCTCGTTTGCTTCAGTCAGCATGTATACCTTTGCTGAACACTGGCAAAAAATATTAATAAATAACATAAAGGTTTCATTAACTATCATTTCTATTTAATATTCAACTTATATAGAGAACGATCAGAAGTGCAATAGGCTAATTGATGATGATTGAAATGATGACTGCAATTTAAATTATAGTTTGCATCGTAATTAAAAAGCTTATGCATTTATGTGCACACATTTGTGGAAATATTATATTTGGTACACTGATTTCAGCCCATCCTAAAGCTACAGGAGATGATAATGTAACTGTTTTGAAGGGATCAAATGTCCGTGTTGCATGCCAGTAAGTTGAATACTTATTAATTTTTTTATTTTTTTGGAATTTACACCATTTACAGCTGGAACTTAGAATTGCAACTCATTATTTTTCTATCCCCTTCCTAAAACACAGCATGATTCAACAAGTATTCCTAACCTTAAAAATTAATTGAAGATCGCTAGTCGAAACATAGTTCTCTTGAAAAACTATGTTATTTTTTATTTTCTAGAATAACAGGTACACCAAAACCAAAAATAACTTGGCTATTCAAAGCCAAAGATGCTACTAATTTTGTATCAATACCTGGATCGAGTAATGTGCTTCAAGTATCTGACATTGATGTTCATCAAACTGGTAGTTACAAATGCAAAGCACATAATGTTATAGGCGAGAGCGAGCATATTACAACACTCACTGTTCAAAGTAAGTTGTCTGGTATTTTTCCTTTCTTTTACTTTCCCACTCAAAATTATATTTAAATGGGTAAGTGCCCTTTGAACACTCACCACCAGTCCCATTCTAGGAGAAATACTCCGGCCACGCACTATCTGGCCTCGTTTGCTTCAGTCAGCATGTATACCTTTGCTGAACACTGGCAGAAAATATTAATAAATAACATAAAGGTTTCGTTAACTTTCATTTCTATTTAATATTCAACTAATATAGAGAACGCTCAGAAGTGCAATAGGCTAATTGATGATGATTGAAATGATGACTGCAATTTAAATTATAGTTTGCATCGAAATTTAAAAGCTTATGCATTTATGTGCACACATTTGTGGAAATATTATATTTGGTACACTGATTTCAGCCCATCCTAAAGCTACAGGAGATGATAATGTGACTGTTTTGAAGGGATCAAATGTCCGTATTGCATGCCAGTAAGTTGAATACTTATTAAAATTTTATTTTTTTGGAATTTACACCATTTACAGCTGGAACTTAGAATTGCAACTCATTATTTTTCTATCCCCTTCCTAAAACACAGCATGATTCAACAAGTATTCCTAACCTTTAAAATTAATTGAAGATCGCTAGTCAAAACATAGTTATCTTAAATAATGATGTTTTTTATTTCCTAGAATAACAGGTACACCTGAACCAACAATAACTTGGCTATTCAAAGTCAAAGATGCTACCAATTTTGTATTAATACATGGATCGAGAAATGTGCTTCAAATACCTAACATTGGTGTTCATCAAACTGGTAGTTACAAATGCAAAGCACATAATATTATAGGCGAGAGCGAGCATATTACAACACTCACTGTTCAAAGTAAGTTGTTTGCTGTCTTTTACTTCCCCACTTAAAATTATATTTAAATAGGAAAATGCCCTTTGAATGAATGAACCACCAGACCCATTCTAGGAGAAATACTCTAGCCACGCACTATCTGGTCTCGTTTGCTTCAGTCAGCATGTATACCTTTGCTGAAAATTGGCAAAAAATAAATAACAAGAAAGTTTCTTTAACTATCATTTCTATTTAATTTTCAACAAATATAAAGAACGCTCAGAAGTGCAGTGCAATAAGCTACTTGATGATGATTAAAATGAGGACTGCAATTTTTTAAGGGTAGTCTGTATGTTACATGTGGGTCTCGGCGTAGTCTAGTGGGAATGGGTATAAGGACACCTATATGAGCGGTGGTTCCGCTGGCCGCCCGCGGTATAGTATATATATACAACCCAACTAGGGTTAACCACCCTGGGAGGCTACCTCACCAGGCCGCTCGTAATCTCGATATGGTTCGTCATGCTGGTTGGTGACCAGCGAAAATGTTCATGTGGGTATGGAGGCCCTTCCGTTCGGCGCGTTCGCGTCGGTTCTCGCCAATATTCATAAATAAAATCAATATCCCGCGCTTTATCACAGCGTGCTGCGACAACAATTACCTCTTTTTTCACGCCTTCGTTAAGCTATACTCATGGCAGCACAACTTAGAGAATCTGACAACACAGCGGCTCATCACTCTCCTACAAGCTCACTATTTGAGGTGGAGTCCGCTAACATCTGTGGGCTCAATGCTTACCTCAACGCCTTTCACCAACACCTAGAGACGGCGAAACCAGCCATGCTCTTTCTAACGGTGACACAAATATACCATCCTCATGACATGACCTACTTGCTCTACTCCGGCTATGTTATTGAGGAATATTTCCGTGCAAAAGCCTAAGTGTGCGTGTTTGTTAGGGCGGATGTTTGCTGTTGCCGTTTGCACTACCTAAAAGTCCCATCCTTCTCCATCCTATGGGTTATACGTAGACCATGGCTTCACAAGTCAGATCTATGTGTGCCTCTACCATCCCCACACAGGAGATGCTGAGACAACTCGACTCTTTGAATACCTGAGTCAGGTGGCAGATGTGAGCCTTGTGGAACACCAGCGTTAATGTCCATACGTTCTGAGCAGCTGCCGTCAACGACGGTTTGGTTACTTCTGTTGGACACAAAGCTGGCAATCCATTCGCATAGTACCTCTGGAAGTCCATAGTATGGCTATTTCGTAAAAAGAGCTCTGTGTCTGACCCGATCGAAGGCCTTCACTATATCATCGTTATACTTATATAGTCCGTACTTCTTTTTTATTGTATTTTTGTGTCTTAGTATCTGTAGTATCCGCAATTATAATTTATCTAAGCTAAGCATTACAATTTATTGCTTTTAGTTCCACCAAATATAATCTCAAACTCTACAAACGTTTACAAAGGTGTCGAAGGCTATAATGCTACGTTGAAGATCATTTGCGTCGCCACCGGTCTCCCCAGACCAATCATTACGTGGACGGTGAACGGTACAAGCATATCTGAAAGTAAGGTTCACATTTTAATGTATTCTTTGTTCCGAATTGATTTTAAACAGACTAATAATAGAATTTGAATTTGAAACCAAATTCAGACTAGATTATTTCATATTTTATTTGGGTGCTTCTTTATTTAAACAACCATCTTTTGACAAACCTTTTCTGTTCTGTGTATTTCCACTTGCTTTTTCTGTTCAATGCACTTTTTTACTATTTTTTATACCACTTAGGTGGCAGGCAAACAAGCACACGGCCCACCTGATGGAAAGTGGTTACCGTGGCCTATAGACGTGTGTAATACCAGAGGAGCCACACTCGTGCTGCCGACCATGTAAGCACAGAGTTTCTGTGCCGTCAGTGTCGAAGACAACCCAAGACAAACCTTAGTCTTCCCACTGACAGCATGAATTCTCCAGTGAGCTCTGACTATCATACTCACCGCTGGGAACACAATACGAAGTTATTATGGCCAATTATTAAAATATTATTTTGATATAACTTTACAGGTGCAAAATATTCGACAAATAACGGTACTTTGATTATACGAGAACCGAAGGTTAGCGATACCAATAAATACAGATGTGAAGCAAAAAATAATGTTGGATCTACCCATGCATGGTTCCTAGTGAATATCCGTCGTGAGTATTTACCATAATATTTTGAGAGCAGTGTCGATATTGCATAAAAGTAATAACGATAGTTGAGGAAACTCATGAAGTATGTAAGGATGGAAGTGGTGGGCTATCGCCTTCGCCTATACCGGAGGTAAATAAGCGTGAGAATACTGTATGTACGCATCAATATTTTGACGTTAACCACCCCTTGTTACCGGCATAACACACTCAGATCGACTAAAACCACGCGGCTGCCACAGGTCATCAGTTGCTGGAGATAGCCTGCTTAATGACATTTTGTCTCTCTCTGTGGACTTCATTCATTGATGTACAGACGAAAGTTCTGCATACTAATGCAAGAGTCAATGATGAAATATTTGTTTTCTTTTTCGTTTGTCTTATATTTGTTTCATAATTTTGGTTTTAATTATTTCAGAGCTACCTGTAGTTTCGGGAGAAGCATCTAAAACAGTCAAAACGGGCGAATCCGTCAAAATTCTTTGCAAGTAAGACGTATTACTATTTAAGTATAATTATTTATGTATTGTACAAATCGTATTAAATAAAGTTCAGTTAAATTACAATGTAATCTATATTATGTAACTAACTAACAACTTTAGATATACCATGATTAATTAAATCTTTTATAATAATAAATATACATTAATAAAAAATAATAATAAAATAAAACAAAAGTTAAAATGCGTCGTGGAATTCCTCCGCATTGCACGCCTCTTGTGGTAGCGTTCCCAGAAGACTAGCAACATTACCAAGTTGTATGGCAATGCTTATTCTCTGACCTAAGAAAAGGCCAGCTTTCTGATCACGAGAAGCATCGACCATACGCTTCCCAATCTCCCTGAAGAGATTGCGGGCGTCAATTCCAAGCCAATCGACACAAATTCATAATCACCAATGACATTGAAGTATTTGCACCGCTTAAAAGCCTCTGCAGAAGCTGCAGCAGCACCGGCACAGTCAGCCGTGCCAGGTATATGGGTAGGGGTAATGGTATCGACGCATGTTGCATCCCACACCAGAAACCTACTCATTTTCTGTGGCATTAATGACATACCATCCGGTCTCCTGTCATTTTCGCGCGCCAAACCGTTTGGTTCAAGCACAGTCAACATACCGGCGGGATAAGAGCACGGCGGAATATATCGTTGAGGCTGGCGTGCCCTGGACTTCGCCCAGCGCTCCTGCAGCACGATAGGCCATGGCGCCCGAGTCGGCCAACAGTCAACTGCTTCTCCACAACGACATTGATGCGGAGAAACACACGGCGCACCTAAGCGAAGGCACGTCGCGATGCGGAAGGTAGTGTCATCTAACATAGTCCCTATGTTAGACGACGGAACAGCTTGTAACCAAAGACCCGATTCCCACACTAGAAGTATTTGAATAAATATATAAATAAGTTGCAACTCAACATTTCTTAACATCGACCTCCAATCGATATACATTGTACCTTTTTTCCGTCTAATTGAGCAGTCCGTTTAGGGAAGTACCTCTGAATACCGCAGCCATAATACATTTTGTAGGAGGTAGGACACGGCGGTATTTCCGCCCAATTGAGCAGTCCGACTGGGGAAGTACCTCTGCTCTACAGAATACCGCGGTAATAGTAACTTCGTGTTGTGTTCCCAGCGGTTAGTAGGGTAGCCAGAGCTCACTGGAGAATTTGTGCTGTCAGTGGAACGACAAAAGGCTTGTCCTGCTCTGTCCTCTACACTGACGGCACAGAGACTCTGTGCTTACAGGATCGGCAGCGCGAGTGTGGCTTCTCTGGTTTTACACACGTCCATAGTCCACGGTAACCACTTTCCATCAGGTGGGCCGTGTCTGCCACCGAAGTTGTATAAAAAAAAATCGTGTTGTGATCCCGGCGGTGAGTAGCTCACTGGAAAGTTTTTGTGCTGTCAGTGGGAAGACCAAAAGCTTGTCCTGCTTTGTCTTCTACACTGACGTCACAGAAAGTCTATGTGCTTGATGGGCCGTGTGCTTGTTTGCTACCTAAGTGGTATATAAGAAATACCTGTTCATATTTTTTTCAGAATCGTCAAGGGTGTACCAAAACCAACAATAACTTGGCACTTTATGGCTAAAGACACCTCTGAATTCATACCATTACCAGGGTCCACTGAGGAACTGTGGATAGCGAAAGCCGATCGGTACCATACGGGTACCTACAAGTGCATTGCACGCAACGAAATAGGCAACCATGCACATAAGACTGATCTTACTGTGGAATGTAAGAATATCAATAAATATATCTAATATTGGAGTTTAAGTTTTGTCATATAATACAATTTAACAAACTTTTTGTTCACAGTTGCACCTATCATACTTTCGTATTATTCAGATACTTTGTATGGTGTTGAAGGTGATATAACCTTACATATTCCATGTGTAACAATCGGAGAACCGAAACCATCTGTTACGTGGAAGATTAAAAATGATGTTATCAATGCAAGTAAGTAAACTCGAGATATAAACAGTGCAAAGATTCATAGTAAAAACTTCTGTTAAATTTTGAGATGTTTTCACTTTTTCTTAGTTTATAGTTTGTTATTTTTTATTATTACTTTTATATTTTACTAGCACCGCGCCGCGGTTTCACTCGCGTTAATCCTGATCCCATGGGAATATCGGGATAAAAAGTAGCCTATGTTACTCACGAAGAATGTAGATTTCTAATGAAAAAAGAATGATTAAAATCGGTCCAGTACTTTTTGAGTTTATTCGTTACATACAAAAATACAGATCTTTCCTCTTTATAATATTAGTATAGATTATATAGTATAGATATGTTCTGTACTACATTGCACATTTTGATAATTTTTATAAGTTGGTGGCGGATAGCAATTAATTGCCTTAAATTAATTTATTCTAATAATTCTCTAATCAATATTGTTCAACTTAACAACACTTTACAAATATTTTTCACTTCCCAAGAACTAGGACAAGTAAAAGAAAAATATATTGGTGTTTATTACAGATGAACGTTATCTCATAACTGATAGAGCATTGGTTATAAAAGGCCCCAAAAGAAATGACTCCAATTCATATACATGTGAAGCTAAAAACTACTTAGGGCTCCAGCAAGCTATATTTGATGTTGAAGTTAAAGGTTAGTAACTTTTTAGTGCTGGAAAGGAGGATTATAGCAAAATTAACCTGGGTATTCTTTACCAGCACTTTTTATTCTTCCTACAGTATTGCATTCTTTAAACAGGGCATGTAAAAACATCTGGCGAGGCCGTCCATGCAGAGACCGCTATTCCAAGGACAGCTCCTGTAGTGGATGCCACTATTCTTTGAACTATCCTCTATCATCTGAAGGGGTTTAGTCAATTGATGACCCTAATATAAATAAATGACCCACTGTGAATATGTTCACATACACACATATTGTGCTCAATTTATCTCTGGGGTAGGCAGAGACAGTTTATTCGTTCGACCGCACAAAACAAGTTCACGAATGAAGAGTGACAAATAAACAGTTTAGATACGACTGTTGATACGTGCTTCTCGACCAACGAATTTCAGTACGAGTTAAAACGAATTTCCTATACTTTTTCAGAATTAGTAATGGCAGACTAACTAATAATATATATTTAAGTATAAATAAAGCAGTAGTTAGAAATCCCAGTTAGTAGACCTTACTGACTGTTACTGGAAAAGTACTATACTTTTCCAGGAACAGTCAGTACTTATTATAGAAATAAACCTAACGTTTTAATTTTCTGTAGCGGATCTTGAAGAATTCGGACCTATTCAGACAGTGAACATTAAGCGAGGTGACACGACGAAACTCGTATGTGGTTCTTCAGATCCTTCTCAATCAGTCAGGTGGTTCTTGGTAAGTGGTAATTACAAAAATTTGATTTTTTAAAATACTCCTAAGTACTATGGTAACAGCTGTTAGACAATATCCGACTATTAACGTCACATCATTATGATACTCCATAAGAATAATGAATGAAAGCAAGCGAGACAAGTAATGAAAACAGCAGATGACTTAGTCTAAAAGCTTTTTAAGCCTCACGAGTAAGTAATGAATCCAAAAGAACATTTAAATTTCGAATAAAGGACATTATGAAGCTTAATGATATTATTATGAGGATTCATCATTTGTTATTTTAAAAAGATAAATTTCAACTTGATAATAGTTTTTAATAACACAGTGATTATAACAGTAGATACTATAAAAAAATCATATTTCCAAATTTTACACATTTAAATATTCTTGTGATACGCTTAACAAAATCTTCGTCTTTACCAGGAGGGGGTTGATACACAAATTAAAGGCAACTATTTCCACTTAGTAAATGTCGATGTATCATTAGATGGTAATTATACTTGCCATGTAAGTGACATCAATGGTACGTTAACAAAAACATACCACGTTATTATCGGTTACCCACCCACGTTTTGGTTCCCTCAAGAAGAAGTAACGGTGGATTGGAGCGGATATACAGATGATATGTTAAATTGTGACGTTGAAGCGAAACCTGAGCCTGACGTGAGTTACAAATTTTGTCTGTTTACACTGTTGATCGATCGCGCTTGGTGGAACAATGTTTTATTATTGAACCTGAGATATTCAATACATAAAAGTACAAGTGTGTATTCTATTTACAAAATTCGTTTTTAAATTAAGGACATAATCCCTGGAGAATTTCGTTTTGAATTTATTATGATTGTCAAGACTTTTGGCAAAGTTTTATAAGATATAGGAAAACTTGAATCTTATACAAAAAAGGGCTTGATGAGCTGTGCCTAGCTAGCTTTAACTTGTACTATAAAAAGAAAATAATATAATCTTCCAGATTGTATGGATGTACAACGGTAAAGTATTGAGTCATTCGTCATCATCGAGTTTGTCTGTGTCCGGGAATTGGGGACACTACACATGTAGAGTGAAAAATGTTCACGGCGAGGTACAGAGGAACTTTGATGTCACATCTTCTCGTAAGTCGAATTGTATTTCATAGTTCATATTAGTGAAATTATATAAATATATTCAATACCCTTTCCTTTGTTTCAGAATGCCTCATAAGTAGAAACATCAAAAATATACCGCTTATACTGACTCCAACAGCAACTTGGCCTATATTAGATGATACTACAGATTATTTAAAAATGGATCCTGGACAAAAAATTTTGTTTTCTTGTCCTAATGCAAAAGATCAAAAATATACTTTAAACAAACTTCCTGGACTAAATGAAACAGAAGCAATTTGTGATAAAGAAGATATATTCAGAGTAGGAGATAAATCCTACAAAGTTTCTGATTTACAATGTGCTGAAGAAGTTAGTCTTATCGTCAACAAAACACAGATGAGATGTTTGTCCGAAACCTCCGAATTGATTCGTGTCGGATTCGAGGTTCACGGTTTCCTAGAAACATATGAAGTATGTTTAGATACTTCTTATAAGGTACCTTTATATACACGTGTGATGATGTTCAAAAGCAACCGAGGTTCAGGAACTACCTATGACTGGTACAAATATCCAGAAATTGTAGGCGGACATAATGAAGCAGTGTACACTTGTAAGGATTCAAATTCGACATGTTGCTACAGCAAAATACAGTTGGTGAACACTCGCGACTTCAGCGATGGTCCGGCGCAGAAGAGTACTTTTATAGATCCTTTGAATGCAGTTCCATATTGGCATCCTTGCAATATTACGCAGGTATAACACATTATTGTAGAAATTGTATTATTATCTAACAGCTTATTAGAAATAATTACTTAAATTTTGAAGCATAATTTACTAAAAGACACATTGTTTTGATTGTCATAACGTGTTACGTAAGTTTTGTATAAATGGTAAATGCTTGTTTCATTCGATTTCAGTCTTCGTGGGAAAGTATAGAAGACAATCTCAGATCGCGTTTCAATACATTCGACCAGTTCGTCGTTTGGTCTGGTACTTACATGCTACAGAACATGAATGGAGGTGTTATACCGCGCTTTTTATGGAAGGTAATGTTTATAGTATAGACATAAATACATACGCTCACGCCTATTTCCCTTCGGGATAAGCAAAGACTACCTGTTACAATCCTGGCAAACATTTCTACAATCGCATATGCAACTATTTTCATAATTATTTTCATACATGCTCACCGGTTTCGGGTAGTCTTGACATGTCAATCAATCAATCAATTAGACCACCACAATCCATTGGGAGAGACTCTTATATTACCCTTATTGGGAGTATATATTACCCTTATTGTGCACCATTTTATCGATCTTCTGCCTTCCGCATCCAGTCTTTCCCAGCTACCTTTTTCAGGTTGTCCATATCTGTCCAGGTTGTCAAAATGGACATCTTGACATCTTTAAAATTCTGCTGATTTGATTTATATGTATGTCTAAGTATACCTGTGGACCTCCACAGGTAGACTTTGACATACATGCCATAGACTTAGACGTACTTGCAAAATAAGTAACTTACGCATAAAGGATAATACATTTTATTCGAAAACAGACGCTGTAGGAAGATAGGCACAGTTCGTAAGAGTTAAGAGTAGACTGAAAAGAAGGCGAATCGAGCGATAGACAATAGTTAGCACTAGGATATGAAACTATACTTAAATTTAGGCAATCAGACACAAACTACAAAGCGATATAAATCTAGGCGCGGCGGACATGCATACAACGTCGGTGCATGTACATGCAAGGCGCGGTCGACGCAGCTAAAAATTTCATATTCCTTACATCTAAACATAGATATTACTTAAATATAAACAACTACTTAGTACTTAGATGGATACCTAGGGTTTACTTACTTACAATATGTATATACCATATACTAGTGCAGCTATGTTACATGTCTTTCAACATAAACCACAGCAGAGGTTGGGGTGTCAGACAGCAGTCGCTCCCGGTAAGGTCGGATGCGACTGCGATTAACACAGGGATGATTTTGGTATAATGTGAGCCTACAGACCCATACTGGATTGTCTGAACCATCTAAGCATCCCTTTCTCTACCTTAGCCACTACATCTTCAACTTTTTTGTGTGTATGTTATATTACACTGTGAATAACAGTATAATAAGTTAGTTTTAAGAAAAACGACCCCGTCGTTTAGATCTATTTTGTTATAAAATTCTACCAATTATTCCTAGGTCGTAAGATTCGATAAGGTCCAGGCGATAGCTATAATCTACATAAATGGTCCATCGCCTTCGGACGCGGACATTCTGTGTACGAACATATGTGCCGACGAGTTCAGCGTACCGTGGTTCCTAGGAAGTAATAACCACACTTACTGTTGCGACGTGGACGAATTCCTTCAAGCATTCAATTTGATCGAGACTGCAATTGGAGGCAAGTATCACAGTACTTTCGGGTGTTATTAGTAATAAGGTCTTTCAGCAATAGGGTTTTTCTAGATCAGCCGCCAAAATGCGGTCTTGGGCGACGTCAACGATTATTTTTTTGTGAAACGTACAAAAGTAACCTAACACGAAGAGATCGCAATACCTCCGCTAATTTCTTCCAACCTAGTTGTATTTATCCGTATCGGGGCCTGCAGTGTCACATTCTCTGAACAATAGTCGATATATTTGACAGATCTACCATATTTGGCGAGAGATCTACCACTTTTGGCTGCAGATATACCATTTTGAGTACCAACATTTAAATGACGAAATATAAATTTAGCTGACAAAAAAACATTAGCCTTTTTTAAATAGACTTTTAGAAAATGTTATATTTGATAGTTGATTCATTTTTAAATGTATTTTCTATTGTTATTTTCAGAACCCGACAACACCTACTAAGAAGTCAATAAAATACTAAACACAACATTGGAAACAAATCATTACTTATTTTGTTTTATTAGCATAAGTATAATTAGTTTTGGTATACCAAAATAAAGTAAACTTTACACGCGGAGTGCATAACTATATACTGTTTTATTTTTATCAAAATTAACACAACTAATGGAATGAAATGCAAGTCAGGTCAAAAGATAGTTGCACTTCGGATGATATGAATGTTCTTTAACCCACTATTCTAGATCTAACTATTCAAGGCCAAGCAGTAAAAACAGTGGAAATTAGGCAATCTGTTCAAACTAGTCTGCGAGTTAGTTGCAGAAGCAGGCCGCGGCTACGGCGCGCCTGGCGCGCCTCCCCGTTTTTTCGGGAACGAGTTTGGGACTCTGTAGTCCCCACACACCTGAGGAGAGGGCCAGAGCGTGAGAGATGGCCCTGGGTCAGCCGGGGTGCGAGGGATATGCCTGTCAACATCACCTTCGGCAACCAAAACGACCCACAGGCGGGGTGCGTTTTAGTCGGTTCAAGTCCGACATAACCTCTCCCACCGGCTCCGGTGGGGAGGTATCCGTGGGGATTGCACACGTAAAAAAAAAAGTCTGCGAGTTACTTAATACCGCCTGTTAAGAGTAAAAGTGTCATAATGTCCTTTATTAATAGCCTTTATTATTATATAATACAAATCGTGTAATATACAGGGTGTTACCGAAAGGTGTGGTCATATTCGAGGGACGCATTATGTGTGATATAAATAAATTTTCCGCGGGAGTATAAACACCAATTTACTTTGTATCACGTAGAGAAATAATTTTCTATTTTATCGACCATGTGTAAGCTAGTGGAAATTGTCGACAAACGCACAACACTAAAAAACTAACCAGGGCTGCAGCAGCTGCAGCACGCTGTTACAAATGAACTCTACGGTTTGAACCCGAGTAGGTTTACCAAACGATCGGATTTGATAGGCCCTGTCTCAATATCATCCTACTTACTTTCTACCTAAACAATTTTTTTTTATATCGGGCAAAGAAATTCTGATACAGCTTATAACTTGTTAAAATAGTATTAAAATAAAACAAAATTTACTTTAAGCAATAATAAAACATTTTAATGTTCCTGAAATCAGCCATGCTAAATGTAAGACTTGTCTCAAAGATACCTTAGGTAAAGGTTAACCAACATTCAATACCAGGAGTCGTGGACTACCGAATTTCCAGCCACGCCCCTTTATATTATACTACTTAAAATTGGTTCCGTACCCAATTTTACTGAAAAGATAGGCAAAATTTTTTTTTCGGTTTTTATACAACTTAGGTGGCAGACAAGCACACGGCCCACCTGATGAGAAGTTAAATAGAACAAAATTCCAAGTTGTTGGGTGGGTACACACATAGAGATGCTTGGTTGCGAACCTCCGCAGCGCAACTGCGCGTGAAGACGGCAGCACCTCTCCTCTCCCAAAATCCCGACCGAGGCAGGAATGCCCCTGTAAAGGGTTGCTGGTTTGGTGGTTCATGTGTGCCTGAGTAGCATAGGACACAGTGGAGAACAGACAAAGCCTCAAAGGGCTGGTTGAGGAACCGCCCCTTTCCAGGGTAAGATGAGGATAGCGTACTTTTCCATACGGAATTAACATGGCAACAGCTTCGAAAACAGGGTTGTTTTCCTCTCGCATCCCCGCACGCTCTCGTCCTTCGAGACCAGCAGGAGGTTGGGCAAGGCGGTATTTCCGCCCAATTGAGCAGTCCGACTAGGGAAGTACCTCCGCCCTACAGGATGCCACGGCCATAATAACTTCGTGTTGTGTTAGGGTAGCTAGAGCTCACTGGAGAATTCGTGCTGTCAGTAAGAAAACTAAAGGCATGTCCTGCTTTGTCTTCTACACTGACGGCACAGAAACTCTGTGATTACAAGGTCGGCAGCGCGAGTGCGTTCCCTCTGGTGTTACATACGTCCATAGGCCACGGTAACCACTTTTCATCAGGTGGGCCATGTGCTTGTCTGCCACCTAAGTGGTATAAAAAAGCAGCATCCGCAACATTGTGATCGTTGCACGTTTGCCTTAGTTTGAGTTTCGTAGTTATTTATTATCGGATTTTATTTGAGATTTGTTTGTTCGTTACGTTTGGGAAACCAGGTGTCATGATAATGCGCACAATGGCGCACAACATAAATGTTATATATGCGGAATAGAGGGACAAGTAAAACAATCGCCGGCTTACTATGCACTGATATATTCATTAGCCGGTACATCGAGATAGGTGGGGAGTAACGCGCCGCGCGTACCTACTTACATATACAACACCCCTCCCCTTAGTACAAGTACTCGCTAAGATACATAGGTATTAACAGCTAGAAGTATTTTTTAAAACTAATTAACGGGCGGTTACGTAACATTCTCTTTGTGGGACCTGTGGCGCCATCTCCCTGTGGTTCCTGGCCTCCGGGTTCAGACTGCGCTTCTTGAAACTCATTTTCTGAGTCTGACTTCCTCTCTGACGATGTATTGTCTGAATGACATGAAGTTGACCTTTCATCCGGTACTGTTTGGGCGGAGTAACCTTCACCATCGTTATCCTCCGGTACTGGAATGGCGTTCGGTACATATATCTCCTCTCTTCTTCCTCTCGCTGGAGTCTCCTCTCTGACACTCTGTGAAGACACTTCTGGCTCCCAGATACCAGCGTCAGAAACCGTCGGACTACGTGTGACCCCCATAGCAGGTACTCGTTCAAGCACTGGCGACGACGGTGGCGAAGGAAGCGGTGACGTCATTGTTGACGACATTGCAAGCGGAGGAGATGGTCCAGGCTGACTGGCGTAACTTGAACACTGTTACTAGCCCCTTTGTATATAATCAACTGATTGAAATGTCTTTTACAACTTTCTAAACTATTTATGTCTTTCACTAAATATAAAACGTTTCCTATTCTTTTTAAAATGACTCCTTTACACCAATAATATTTGTTTTTATTTACGTACTTTTTGTACATCACAATGTCATTTACTTTCATATAATTAGGTTTAATTTTATGTTTAGTTGACGAACACTGTTGATTTCTCACACGGTTAACTACGGTGGGTGACAAGGGCGGTGATGATTTCGATGAGCTTGGATAAATAAGATCCAATCGCGACCTTAGCTTTCGACCAAACACTAACTCGGCTGGGGTCGACCCTGTGGTCGTATGAACAGAGTTACGGTAGTCCATCAAATATTTTAATAATTTTAGAGATGCGTCCTTACCGTTATTACTTGATAACAGACATGATTTGAGGCCCCTTTTTACTACCATAACTAAGCTCTCCGCCTGCCCGTTACAGGACGGGCTGTATACGGGTGACGTCAAATGAGAAATCCCATTTGACACGCAAAATAGTTCAAATTCTCGTGAACAAAAAGCTGTGCCATTATCACTTACTATGGTTTTTGGTATGCCAAACCTTGACATAAACTCACATAGTTTCCCTATTACCGCGGTAGAAGATATCGCAGTATTAATGTTAAAAGCCTCTAACCATTTGGTATGTGCATCTACTACAACCAGATAATAGCACCCATTAATTGGGCCCATGAAATCTATGTGTACTCTGTAAAACGGATAAGATGGGAATTCCCAAGGTGAAAGTGGAGCGCGGGGGGGAGAGGGCCGCAGATGGACACAAACCTCGTACGAACCTATCGTTGATTCTATGGCTTGGTCAATCCCTGGAAACCAAAATCTTGACCGAGCCTCGGCCTTGGTTTTAACTATACCCAAATGCGACGAACAACCTTGTGGCCTCTCATGACGCAACCGCCTTCATAAGATAATTGCGACCTACATAAATAGTATGGTTTTAATATATCGTCTACCTTTCGGGGCCACCCGTTTAATGTATAGTCTATAACACGCTTTAAGGTGATGTCCCTCTCCGTTTCCTCCCTTAGTTTTTCAAGTGTGACGGGCATGCTACAATCTACCATGAAACACACGTAAGTGGCTGGGTCATAAGCCACCCCACAATCACAACAGTTGCACTGTTCAGTGCACGCGCACTCGTGTGCGGCGCGAGGTAGGCTCGCCCGAGATAAATGATCTGCACTGTTATCAGTGCTGCGTATATGCTCAATTTTATAATTATAACTAGTTAGAAATAATGCGTACCGCTGTAACCTTTTCGCAGACATCTCCGGTATACCCTTATATGGCCCGAAAATAGATAACAATGGTTTGTGATCCGTTCGTAATATAAATGGGTCGGACCGGCCATATAGATAGTGATGGAACCGTCGTACCCCATAAACAATGGCTGTTGCTTGCTTTTGAATCTGGGCATAACGTTTCTCCGCCGAGTTCAAGATGCGCGACATGAACGAGATGGGCCTCTCGACGCCGTCAGACCCTATTTGTGACAGGACCGCGCCTAGACCGCTAGGAGAAGCATCCACCGTTAATATTATCTGCGCATGTGAATCGTAATACGCAAGTACTTAATCTGACGTCATCAATTGTTTAATTGTTCTAAAAGCAGCGTCATGGGTTTTATTCCAGTCCCATTTGCTATCTTTTTTTAATAGCTTATATAGCGGACTGTTTTGTGTTAAGAATTCAATTGTGTACATAATTTCGTTCCGAGTTATTCACTAGATGGCGTTGTACAATTTGTCAAATATGTAGATGGCGGTATCGAAAGTCTCCGGAACCATGTTAAAAGCTTCAGTAAATAAAATTGTTTTTGTCCTCGCTGGGAATGTGTGTTGGTTATTAAATAACCAACACACATAACCAGGGAGGACAAAAACAATTTTCTAACTGCGATTTTTGGGACTGCGGTCCATTTGGTCCTAACGAACCGGGTCATTCGGCAACTTAGGTACTTTACGATTTAAAGTACTTAAGTATTGGCGTGTGGTTGTACTAGTGGATCGCTAATACACCATTGGAGTGTGTGCGTGTTGGCATTCGTGTGGAAGTACGAGACCGTTAGCAGTGAGCCGACAGAGGGCGCAGCGGTGCTTTCGAGTCCAAGAGTTGGTTCCTACCACTATCAATTGCGGTAAAGGAATTGCATGCAGAGCCACCTGGAAGACAAAAGACGCAGTATATGCAAGTCTTTCCTTGAGACACTAGAGGGCGCCACAAGAAGTTAACGTCAAGGCATCGACTAAGTGACGACATTGTGACGTGATACAAGTGAGGTTTGGCAGAAAGAAACCGTGAGTACAATTGGAACTGTTTGTGAAAGTTGTGGTTTGCGAACATAGTTTGAACTTAGTAAATTTATCAGTGTTTAGAACTTAGAAAAATTATAGTGACTTAATTAGCGACTTAGAATAATTCAGTAGTTAGTTAAAGTAGACTTAGAATAGTTTTGTAAAAAGTGTAACTACGGGGAACCCGATTTTGCCTAGATTTGTATTTTTTCTCAAACACTTGTAAAATTTTTGGCTGTGATCTTCAACTTAGAATTCTGTAGTCGTAGACTTAGAGTATTTGAGTGTAAAATTAAGACTTGAATTCTTCGACTTAGAATAAATTTTATGTAAAGCTAGTAATTTTGTAGTTCTCTTTAGTATACTAGAACTTAAGTTGTATTAGTGTATTGTAGTTAGATTGTCGTAGTAAATATGGAATCTTTATCAAGATTGCAATTAGATACAAAGTGTATTATTGAGAAAGGTCGAACTAATTTTAAGAAGTCTCCTAAAGACAGACTAACTCAATCGTACATTGAAACGAAATTAGAAACGTTGGGAAGTCAATGGACAGAATTTGTGCGAAAACATCGTAGTATTGAAATTGCAACTGATGAAGAAAGGAAAAGTACATCATATTTTACAAAAAACATTTTTGAGAAAACAGAAGATATTTACACTATATACAAATCGGAATTAAAAGAACTTAAACCTAAACCTACCACTAATAAACATGTAGAAGTTAACAATTTTAATGTTAAATTACCCACAATTGATCTTCCCAAATTTTCAGGACAATATAGTGAATGGAATTCCTTTCGTGATTTATTTTTGTCTTTAATTGATAAAAACGACCAGATCAATGATGTTCAGAAGCTACATTATCTAAAGGCTCATCTTTCTGGCGAAGCAGCACAACTGTTGAGACATACTCCTAAAACTGCATCCAATTATATGGTCTGTGTTGATGGAGCGCTACGATAATAAAAAACATTTAGCGAACTGCATCTTAAAACGTCTTGTTAATCAACCAGTGATAAGTGAGTCATCAGCGTCCGTAAAAGTCATTTTAGATACCACTGTCGACTGCTTAAGAGCCTTGCAGATAGATTCTTGGGATGTCATTGTAATATTTTTAGTGCGTTCAAAACTCGATGTCGAATCACGGAAACTGTGGGAAAGGGAAATCGGACGTACGTCGGACAAGTTACCAACTTTTGTAGAATTTAAGAAATTCCTAGAATCCAGATTTCGTTCTTTAGAGAACATAGACGAGCCATTAAATAAACAAAATGTAACAAGTACTAATAACCGAAACAACTATGCCAAATTATTCCATGTCGCTTCAAAAACTTGTGTTTTATGTTCAGAGGAGCATACATTGTGTCATTGTAAGCAATTCGCAAAAAAGGACACAGATGAACGTCGTGAATTTGTCCGAGCCAGTAAATTGTGTTTCAATTGTTTAGGTCCAAATCACAACGTCTATCATTGTCGCCAATCCGCCAAATGCCAAATATGCAAGAAAAAGCATCACACACTACTTCATCCCAAACCAATCGCAGAATCCACTGGATCTAATAATTCAGCAGACCGTTCTGTAGTGGTTGCAGCTGCAACTACTTCTACTCAAAGCGAGTGTACCAAAAGGTTTTGTTTATTCACAGATGTCACCAGCCAAGGTCTGTTAGCTACTGCTATGGTCAATGTGAGGTCAAGAACGGGTACTGTTGTTGTGTTACGAGCTCTGATGGATCAGGGTTCGCAGGTCTCTTTTATTACAGAGGCCGCAGTGCAGATGCTTGGCCTTAGGAAAACACCTGCACGCACCGACATATTGCGGCTAGGCGATGATGAGGGTTCCAGCATACCCTCTAGGTGGATAGTTAAATTCCAGTTGCAATCACGCCTAGATCCCAGTTTTGTTTTGAATGTCGATGCATATGTTTTAAGCAAACTTACGTCGCAACTGCCTGAACGGAAGGTCGTTCAGGTATTGTCAACATTTTCATCCTTCGAGTTAGCCGATCCAACTTTTGACACTCCAGGTAAGATTGACTTACTCTTGAGTACTCGTGTGGTCGGCGAAGTCTTGTTGGAGGGTTTGGTTAAGGGTCCGCCGGGAACACCCGTCGCACAAAAAACCAAACTTGGTTGGATTCTGTCGGGAGAAATCCAGAGTAATCCAAGGAAGTCTAGTCCAGTATGCTGCCATGCTATTGCAGGCACAGATACCAACGAGCTATTGCGCAAATTTTGGGAGCTCGAATCTGATCAGTTTTTGACTCCTAAGGTCATGTTGACCACTGAGGAACAAAGCTGTGAAGATTTTTACTCCGCAACAACCCAGAGAGATGCAACCGGGCGATATATTGTCAAGTTGCCCTTTAAGTCCACCGATCACAAGTGTTTGTATGGTGAATCGGAGGCAATAGCTCTCAAACGCTTTCACATACTGGAAAGGAGACTTTTGAAAGACCCTGAACTCAAAACGCAGTATAGTGCTGCTATTAATGAGTATCTTGAGTTGTGTCATGCAGAGGTGGTTCCCCAAGCTGAGAAGGGAACTCATGCGGTCTATCTGCCGCATCACACAGTGGTACGAAACGATAAGAGTACCACCAAGGTTAGGGTCGTTTTCGATGCTTCCTGTCCCGGAAACAACGGAGTTTCATTGAATGACGAGTTGATGGTTGGGTCTACCTTGCAAGGGGAATTGCGAAAAATTATTATGCGATGGCGCTGCCACCGCATAAGTTTGGTCGCTGATATTGGCAAGATGTACCGCCAAGTAAAGGTATCAGAGAGTGATGGGAATTATCAACGCATCTTGTGGCGCGACAATCCCGACTCTGAAGTCCAGCACTTACGCTTGCTGCGTGTTACCTTTGGTACATCTTCGGCGCCATACCTAGCTGTACGCACGTTGCAGCTGTTAGCATACGACGATGGAAAGGATTTTCCTTTGGCAGCTAATTGCGTTCTCAACGACTTCTTCGTTGATGATTTGCTGTCTGGTTGTGATTCGATCGATGAGAGTGAAAAAATCTATGCCGAAATGAACAAGTTACTTGGTCGCGGTGGGTTTCAGCTTCAGAAATGGTCAAGTAACAGCGAAGAGTTTTTGCAGAAGGTAACAAAGGAATCTGTAGGGTCAAGGGATAATTTGGAATTTAAAGTAGACCATATTGTAAAAATTTTGGGCCTTTCATGGGATAGAAAATCAGATGATTTTAAATATACCGTGAATCTTCCTTAGATGAACCTCCCCGTAACCAAGCGCAGGCTGATTTCGGATATCGCTCGTTTATTTGATCCTCTCGGTTGGATCGCTCCTGTTGTCATCACGGCGAAAGTTCTCATTCAACGAGTTTGGCTATAAGGTATTGGATGGGACGATGAACTTCCAGACAGCATACTTAAGGATTGGCTTAGTTACAGAGGAACTCTTCATAATCTTTTCGCCTTTCACATTCCTGGATGGTTTTATACAAGTCCAGGTGATACAATCGACCTTCAAGGTTTTTCTGACGCATCCAATGCAGCCTATGCAGCTGTGGTGTACGTGCGGTCAGTGGATTGTAATGGTACTATTCATGTTAGTTTAGTGGCATCCAAAAGTAAGGTGGCTCCAGTCAAGGTGGTATCTATACCACGCTTAGAGTTATGCGGCGCAGTGCTGCTATCAAAACTTCTATCAGAAGTTTCGGGCACCTTAGGTATAGGCAAGGAACAAATTCATGCCTGGACTGACTCCTCGGTTGTTTTAGCCTGGCTGAGTAGCCATCCTAGTCGATGGAATACTTTTGTCAGCAATAGGGTATCTTAGATTCTTACCATAACGGAAAGTAATCAGTGGTCACATGTCCAGTCTAAGGATAACCCTGCTGATTGTGCATCTCGAGGAATGAATTCGTTGGACTTTGTCGGGTTTGAGCTTTGGAAGAGCGGGCCCAGCTGGCTTAAGGATAAGAGTATTAATTACAATAAGGGTATTATAGAGACCAGTTTAGAGGAACGGAAAGGTAAACATTTAGTGTTAAATGCAGTAATTAATGAACGCAAGGAAAATAGTATAATTTGCGAAATTCTCATCTTTAAACAGATTAGTTAGAGTAATAGCCATTTGCAGGCGATTTTTAAGGTTAGCACAAAAAATAGAGAGCCTATTAACACTCTTTTATCCTTTACAGAAATCAATCTCTCATTATTTACTTGCATTAGGATATGTCAATTGGATCACTTTGAGAAAGAATTCACTAGTTTAAGGAAGACGGGAGAGGTTAATAAAAGGAGCAAGCTCTCCTCGCTTAATCCATACCTCGATAGTGATCAAATTTTAAGAGTAGGCGGTCGATTGCACAGGGCTAATATGCATGAAGACATGAAACACCCAATTATTATACCTCACATGTCGTACTTTACAACCGTTTTAATCGCAGATGCTCATGAACGAACTTTACATGGTGGGCCACAGCTAGTATTGAACTATTTGCGTAGTTAATACTGGACAGTCAATGCCAGGGGTGCCATTTTGAATGCCAGTTTGTAATAAAAGTCTTCCTAATTGTATTCCTATGCTTTCCTCGTTCATTCCAGTTCTCTTTGTCATTCAATTTCTCGCTTTTATTCCTCTCGCACTTTCATACAGTCTTTCATACTCTGGTAGGAGTGGGGGCATCTGGGACTCGTGGACCTAGTCTAATCTATTTACTTCTGTATTGATTTATTGTCTTTTAGTTTACACATACTTATATCTAGTGACATTTCTATTAAACTCTAAATTTCTTAGTCTAACACATGTTCTTATGCTAATTACATATTAGTGCTTATGTTGTTGCTGTTGTTGTTTTTATTATACTTTCTGGTTTCCTATACCAGACATAATTATATGCATTATAACACGCTAGTATAGGTTATTACACCCGGTTTCTGTCATTGGCTATCTGGACAATTTGTTTCGCATAGTTGATTGTGCGCTCAGTGTGTTCAGTGATGAGTGTTTGTAGTCCATGTGTGTCTACCTTTATTCCAGTGGCAATCTCCAAGTCCAGCCTCTCCCTGGCGTGGATTGGGCAGTTCATCAGGAGGTGAGCCACCGACTCCGGGACCCCTGGCTCACAGGCACACGATGGGTCTGCCTTGCACTTGAATCGGGCCAAGTACGCGGAGAACCCACCGTGTCCCGTGAGGAACTGGGTTGTATGGCCCTCGATGGTGATCCTCCTGACAATTCGATACGCCTCTATCGCGTTGGGAAAAAATAACTTAGTGTTGGAGGCCGTTTTACCTTCCTGATAGCGTCTGTTCCATTCGTCAAGGGAGCCATGACGTATGGCTCTCTTGACGAACGAGACAGGACATTGGTCATAGTCCGGTTTCTTCTTGAGTTTTAGGGCAGCCTCCTTCGCGAGGCAATCCGCCCTCTCATTACCCTCGAGGCCGACATGGGCCTTGATCCAGTATAGGAGGACACTCTTGCCTCGCTGTTTACAGCGGCCAAGAGCGCCCCTGGTCTCCACTGATAAAGGGTGATAAGAGTGCGGACTGACCACGCTAAGGAGTGCCGCCCTGCTGTCACTGAAGATACCGAACGCGGTAGCACCGCGGTGTCGCTCTACCTCGCACACCGTTTCACGCAGCGCCAGAAGCTCCGCCTGGTAGACGGTGCAATGTTTGGCGAGAGCAAGCTTGCGGGCTTTTGTCTCGGAGTGGCTATTCCATATGGAAATAGCAGCCCCGACGCGGCCCTCAATCTTGCACCCGTCAGTGAAAATTCTTACATCATGGTGTTGGATGGTGTTAAGTTGTTCCTCGTCTACCACGCTGTCGAACTCCAGACGCGTGCGCTCCGCGGGATGCGGGGCTGCCAGGATGGGTGCCAGCCGTTCGATCTCCCTGTCCCCCAGCCACCGCTGGTGCACTCCCCTCTTGGCCTCATATAATGAAGCCACCTCCCGAACTCGGAGGTCCAGAGGGAGTACCCCAGCCAGCAGCAGTGCCGAGTTCAGGGAGACCGTCCGGTAGGCTTTCGTTAGTTTTTGGGCGAACACACGTTGTACCGCGTTCAGTTGCTTCTTGACGCACTCCTTTTCCACGGCGTCAGCCCATACACTGGCCCCATATAAGATGACGGGCTCGATCACCGCCGTATAAATGGTTCGGATCACTTCCGGGTTAAGCCCCCAGCTGATCCGCGCTGTTCGTGCCAGTTTTTTTTATATTCCAACTGCTTTTGCACAAACTTTTTTAATTTGGCTGTTGAAATTGATGTTTCTGTCTATTGTGAGACCTAATATTTTAATCTCATCAGCCAGGCCAATGTCCACCCCGCCCATGGTCAGGCGTGGGTTGTCATATTTGAGACGTTTTGTAATTACCATCGCGTTCGTCTTATGTGGTGCAAATTTTAATTTATTCTTGACACCCCACGCCGAACACGTTCGAGGGAGGCATTGGCCTGCCTTTCAATTTCCTGTGCGGAATCTCCATCAAAGATGAGAACCACGTCATCTGCGAAGGCTTGGACATATTCCCCACTCTCCTCTAGCATTTTCAATAAAGGGTCTATAAGCAGGTTCCACAGCAAGGGTCCGGTGATTGAGCCCTGGACGCAGCCCTTCTGGGTGCCTCTTCTGCATTCCGCGCCCGCGTATCTTACACGAACTGTCCTTTCGCTCAGGTAGCTACTGACTACTCGCCTCAAGTTAACGGGACACTTTTCCTCAGCCAGTCGTACTACTATAGCTGGCCACCATGCGCTATCGAAGGCGCCCTCTATATCCAAAGACACTATCGTGACAATTCTCTTGTTATCAAGTTTGCCACGCACGTGTCGAAGTAGGTTATACAGGGCGTCCTCGGTGCTCCTCCGGGGCATGAAGCCGTACTGGCAAGTACTAATCCTTGGCAATAAGTGGAACTTGAGCCGAGCAGCCAACATTTTTTCGTACAACTTCCCGAGTACAGGTAAGAGTCCAATCGGCCTGTATGACTTGGGGGAGTTGTACTCATCCTTACCTGGTTTCCTGAGGGCAACTACTGTTGCCTCCTTCCATGGTTTTGGGAAGTATTCCAGGGCCAGGCACTTGTTCAGCAGCTCAAGGAACAGTATCGGGGCGCAGTTCACTGCGTGGGTGCAGATGTCGGCTGTGAAGCCGTCAGCTCCCGGTGCTTTTTTCGGGTTGAAGGAGCCTAGCGCATCCTTCAGCTCATCGACGGTGAATGGCGGGTCGTAAACATCATGTTCACTCGCGTCATTGACCGTCTTGGCCAATGCGCGAGCTCCCTCATGATCCGCATCGTCCTCCTCGACTCGGTCCTCCGGATAGAAGACCGAGGCGAGCAGACCGGCGGACCCACTAGCGTCCAATTGTACCCCGTTGTGTTTCAGAGGAAGATCCTCCTCCCTTACCGTGGTCCTCTCTATGACCCTATATATTCCTTCCCACACCCCCTCCCTATCCTGTTTGGTGCAGAAATTTACCCAGCTCGCAGTCTGTGCTAATTTGACCTCCGACTCAAACCTATCTTTGCGCTCAAGGTACTGGTCCACGACATATTGTCTGCGGATGGGAGCGGCGTTCCTGATTCGGCGCCTGTAGGTGACGACCTCCCTCCTCATTTGGCTGAGCTTCTCCGACCACCACGGCATAGTTAATGTCTCTTTATTTTTTAATTTTGGAATAGCTGCCAAACATGTTTCGGATAGGCATTTATTAAATTTGTTCAATTTTTCTTCAATCTCCCCAGTGGTGTCTATGTTTTTGATCGTATCAACAACCAGGCTGTCCCCCACCAAGGCGCTGGACATTTTCTCATGAAAAATTGTCCAATTCGCTTTCTTGGTGTTGTACAGCCTGGTTGTTCTATTGATGCTAGACCCTTTTGATGCTTCTAATTTTATATTGACCTCTATGCCGATGTGATCGGAGCTGCTCACCACACCTTCGTCGCACCTCCAGCCGTCGATCAGTCCCAGCAAGTCTCCCGAGCATGCCGTCAGATCGACGTAGCTACAGTACCTCTTGCCCCCCCTGATGGTGTCGAAGGTGGGCCTCCTTCCATCGTTGAGGATGTGTAACCTCATCTCCATGAGGGTCCCCAGTAGGTCTTCACCCCTTTCATCCTCAACGGGACTTCCCCACCAAGCGCTTTTCGCATTGGCATCGCCTCCGATTAAGAGCCGTCCTGGGCCCAGGCTGGAGCTCACTATGCTGAGATGATCCAGGTACGGGCCGATGGGTTTATCGGGTTCGAAATATAGTGATACTAGGGTCATCTCCCAGGCCTTGGTACGGATCCTCACCACAGCGATATTGTCGGTGGTGAGTTGTGGACATTGTACGACGTCCAAGTCCGGGTCAAATACGGCGATGGCCGCTTTTACAGTGCCCGTTGCTGGCCCAGTATTCTGGAAGATGCGTACTCCCCGGTATCTTTTCATCCCGCCCCTTATAGGGTCCTTGTACGGCTCCTGGATGAGTGCGACTGACGCCTTCCTCCTGACAGCTTCCAGAATGAAGTCATCAGTAGCACCCCTCGCTTTTTGGAGGTTTGCCTGCAGCACTTTGTATTGTGAGTCATTCCTGGAGGTGCCCTTAGCAGTACTGCGTTGCAGACCGCGCTATATTGTCCCACTTGATGCGAACCGGACAATCCCGGTCAAATGCATCATGCGCAGAATCGTCGTTTTTGTTCCGACTGCAGTTACAGCACCTGGCCTCCTTTCCTGTCCTATAACTAGGACAGTCCACCCTCAGATGCTGCTCACCGCAGTGGCTGCATTTGGGCTCTGTTTCTTTGCAGAACCGACGACTGTGCCCGAAGCCTAGACATTTGGAACACTGCACGAGTGGAGATTGGTCTGCCACTCTGACCGGTTGTATGTCTATGTGCAATGTTCCCTGGTCCAGTGCTCTGCGCCATATAGTGGGCGAGACTGTCCTGCAAGTCACGCCGTTGACGGTGAGCGGGTTCCTTGCATTACGTCGGAATTTGACCGACAACCTATTTTGGGTCGCCTCCAGATCTCGGAAAATGTTCTTGTTCCTCGCTCGGATGGTTTCCAGTAGTTCCTCATCCTTGTATACCTTCAGGACGTTGTAGAGGACAAGCAGGGGGTCCTTATTGTGGACGGTTGCCACACTAAGAGCATCCTGCCGCCTCTCCAGCGCCCCTTTAACCTTTTCCCGCTGTTCTACCGTCTTGTATCCAAGAACGACTTTCCGGTCTCTGGCCTTGCGTACCCGCTCTACCGTGACCCATTCGTCGTCCTCCCGCGCGGTCCGCCTCAGGTCGGTGAGTAGTTCCTCCCCCGTTTTATTGATGTCTTTGGAGGTTACCACAAGCGAGTGCAGCGCCGGCCGCCTCAGGGGGTGACCCCCGGCGCCATTCGCCACCACACCCGCATATGACAACCCCCTGCTCTCTTTATTGGTCTCCAAGCAGCTTTTTATGTCAGCGAGAGCCCTGCTGTTTTCATTTAGGAGCTTAGTGTGCTCCTCCAGCCTTTTAAGTAGGTACCTCGTTTTCTATTTTAGCTGTCGTATTCTCTGATTCTTTGACGCTGCCTTGCCCAGGTGCCTCATTCAAGAGTTTTTGACGGTGTTCTTCCCCTAAGATTAATATTTTTCGGAGATTTCTCTCCTGCGCTTCAATCTGAAGCTTAATCTCCCTTTTGAGGTTCCTTGACTCGTCACATCCCTGCTTTATAAGGTCCAGGCATGACAGCGCTACGGAGTACCTTCCTTCAGGTGTCAGCCCTTCTATCTCCGATTTTCGGAGGGACACTTCCGCTTTTGTTTTGGAGTTCGGTGACGTGGCCAGCTCAGCGGATGGTTTGCTGGGTTTAGTGGCCGGTTTAGGTTTCACGACCGTTTGTTTGCGAGCTACGCCGAGGTTTATATTAAAAGCCAGACTTGGCTTTGTTTTCGTCACGGTTTTTGTTTCCACCGGTGTGAGTTTGTGCGTGGGTGGTGTCGTTTTGTTGGAGGTTAGTCCATCAATTTCGCCTATGCTGTCTCTCACCGATTTCTTGGCTTGAGGTAGTGGCGACGATGAAGAGGTAGACGCCCTGGGTGACGTTCTTGAGGTAGAGGCTGTTGTTCGAGAGGGGGAACTCGCCTGATGGGATTTTGGAGTATGCATCATCGATGGCATTGTGTAGGTATATACCACGCAACACAATCAAGTGGTTTATTTACTCAATAGAGTGTTTATTCTCAATCCTTAATACTAGGTCCCCGACACAAAAGTGATCAGGAGCGTCCTACAACTATGTCCTATAACTAAACAATGTCTGAATTAGAGTAGCTCAGCTACTCTGTCAATATAAAGGGAAGATAAGTAATCTTCTGGAGACTAAGGTCTCTTATCTACCCGAGTCTTCTTAAAATACTATGGTGTGCCTTAACTCTATGTAGAGTTGAGTGAGTTCCATATAATATATATGGCTGTACTTAAAAGGAAAAATAAAATAAATAAAAATAAAATATGTCAATACTTATTTTTAATTAAAGGCTAATCTAATCTACTATCGCCCAAGTAGAGCCTAGTACGGTCTATAAGTCTAAGTTTGGGTGCCGCAATCACGAAGCACCGGCTCTACCGAAAATTTTTTTTAAAACTCTATGTAGAGCCACCCCTCTAGGTCGAGCAGGTAGAGCTCCCCGAGCCCTCAACAACGAGCCCAAACTCGGGGGTCCTAGGTCCAAGGGTTCGGAGATAGCAGAGCTCCAAAGATTTCGTGCACAAGATGCACGAAACACCAAAACTCCGATATCCCGGGAACCACCAGTCCGATCCAATCGAGAGAGGGCTCCCCGAAAAGGTCCCGACGAGATCTATCCCGTGACGCAAATATTGGGTCAAGAGGGGGTGACCCCAAAAGTGAGCCCCCAACTTGGTGGGGTCCACCACCAACCCCACTGATCGAGGGTGGAGAGGAAAGCCAAGCCCCCCAGAGAAAACCAGGGGCCGCTACGACCTCCGGTTCCAGAGATATACGGCCCGAAGATTTCCAAGATGGCGGACCTGTCCAACTTTGGGCACGTATATCTCCGGTTCCAGGTGTCCCAGCGATCCCGAAAAAGTTTCTCCCTGGCCGGCCCGACCTCCCCCACCAGTCTAGCCTGACAAAATAATAAAAGAAAATGTGAAAATTTTCCGAAATTTTTTTTCCTGAATTTTCACGAGAGTGTGGGGATGGGGTAGAGATCCCTTCCCTGACGTCCCCAGTCCAAGTCCAGTCTTCCTGCGACCTCCGGCTGAGGAGCTACGGGTGTTTGAAATTTTTCAAGATGGCCGCGCGCGCTCAAGGTCAAACTTTGACCGGCCCTATCTCCTAAACGGTTTGTCGCAGGAAGCTCAAAATTGATATCTGGGGTGGGCACGACGTCTTCCGTCCCCCCAGGTGTCCAAAAGCAAATTCCGAGGAATTTGCTCTAATTTGGTTGAAATGCACTTAATCTCAAAATTCACTCTCCGACACGTAGCGCAGAGAAAAAAAATTTCGCCTAGGTGTATCCAGTCCGGAGAAAACTTAAAAACAAGTTTCGTGCTGATTGTGCATGAATGATTGGAATTTACGATTTTCGTTGTTTCCGCCGCTAGAAAGGGCTTGTTTGGGCTCAAACAAGTGTAGATGGCTTGTCTAAACCCAACCCCGTCGTCAAAAACAAAGAAAAACTACCCCCTTTTAATAAATTTTGAAAAATCAGTTAAAAATCGCTATCTCCGAGCTGGATGGTCATAAAATTACACAAAAAATATTACAATCTATAAAAAAGAGAGTTCTATCCGTCACAAAAAACAACAATTTAAAACACACAACTTTTCGTGCAAAAATGCACGAAAAACTAAAAAAATCAGTTTTTTCAATTTCTGTGGTCAGAAAAATTGTCCGAAAAATCTGGAACTTGTCAGACGGGTAGAAGAAGCGAGCGCGCAAAAGATAGCCATTGCCGAAATTTGCTATCTGCCCTGGTTCCGCTGCTTTTTGTAGTCAAAGTTTGCAACTTCCAACTGCTGTGAAAATTCGGGTAATGCACGAAAAATTTTTCTTTTACCGGAAAAATGCTGGTATTGGTAAGGTCCTTCTCTGTGCAAAAAAATCAGCGCCCTCAGACTGCAGGAACTGGTACCACGTGCCCACGTGGTGCTTGTTTTTCTGAGTTTTCCGGGGAGGCCGGGGCTTTCCCGGAAAAACTGAAGCGTGTGATGGGTGGAGCTTTGCTGCCCGCAGCCGGGGACACTTTTACTTGTCAATCCGTTCACAGGTCACTGAGTTATAATAGAAAAACTGGTCTACCACGTGTTGAATAACCTTCAAACACGGAGAAAAGTCGTTCTGGCGCCTCTGTCGCAATCGTGCGGCTCGTTCACGAAGCGTAAAAAGATGGGGGCAACCGAGACGCAACTTTTGGTGTATTGCACTTCAAGATTGGTCAAGAAAAACCCACTGAATCGAATTTTTAACTGCGGAGCAAGGTTAAAAAGCTGCCGGTCGTCGCGGAGAGTGACGGGCGACTCCAATGCCAGGGGTTACGTGCGCAAGTGTGTTTCGTGCATTCGATTTTCGGCCCGAGGGATTACGCCATTAATGGGGCAGTTGCCATCCGCCAGGGTCAATGCTCACCGACCTTTCTTTCGCAGTGGTGTGGACTATGCAGGTCCCATCAGCGTCAGACCAACGAAGGGTCGCGGTTATTACGCCACTAAAGGATATATCTGCCTCTTTGTATGCATGGCTACTCGAGCCATACATTTAGAAATTGTAAGCGACATGACGTCACAAACATTTTTGGCAGCTTTTAAGCGTTTTACAGCTCGACGAGGCCATTGCAGAGAGCTGTGGAGTGATAATGGCACTACTTTCGTTGGGGCTGACAAAGAGTTGAGAGCTCTTTTCCGCCACGAAAGGTCGGGCGTAGCACCTGAAATTGTTGACTGGCTGGCAACTAATGGAACTGAATGGCACTTCATTCCACCTCACTCTCCAAACTTTGGAGGGCTTTGGAGGCTGGAGTGAAGTCCACGAAGCACCATCTTAGGCGAGTAATAGGCGCTAGTACGCTAACACTTGAAGAGATGACAACAGTTCTAGCACAGATTGAGGCTTGCTTAAATTCCAGGCCAATATCTGCAATAAGCACAAATCCTGAGGATCCGTGTCCGTTGACTCCAGGTCACTTTTTAGTCGGTGAACCTCTATTGCTTGTGCCCGAGTCCAACTTTGAGAGCTCTAATATTAGCATATTAAAAAGGTGGCAATTGACACAACGCATGCTTCAGGACTTTTGGCGTCGGTGGTCTAGTGAATATCTCATCCAATTTCATCATCGTCACAAATGGTCGCACCAAACTCCAGAACCTAAAGTAGGGGACGTCGTATTAGTGATGGAAGATGCTTTACCTCCGGCAAGGTGGCTTTATGGTCTCATTGTTGAAAAACATACTGGCTCTTATAAGGTCACGAGAGTTGTTTCATTGCGCTGTAAGGACTCCATAATAAGCAGACCTGTTTCGAAGCTTATTATACTTCCGGTAAGCAATATGTAAGTAGATTTAAGTGTTTACGCCATGTTTGTATAACTATTTAGATTTTGTTTTTGTTTGTTAAGAAAGGATTAACAATGTGTATTACAGTCCACGAGCTCTGATAACGCCTTCCAGGCTATAGTGTAATACGCTCATGGTGGGCGGTTATCTAATTGTAAGTTTGTCGAACCATGTGTAATTCTGAACTTTTGATTGTTATGGCCATTCTGTCCATGGTGGGCGGAATGTTTTGTGTTAAGAATTCAATTGTGTACATAATTTAGTTCCGAGTTATTCACTAGATGGCGTTGTACAATTTGTCAGATTTGTAGATGGCGGTATCGAAAATCTCCGGAACCATGTTAAAAGCTTCAGTGAATAAAATTGTTTTTGTCCTCGCTGGGAATGTGTGTTGGTTATTTAAACCCCATTATAACTGCGTTTTTTGGGACTGCGGTCCACGGACTGAGAATAGAATGATGCGTTTGGTATAAAATTTCTATAGTAGTTAATCAACCCCAAAAATGACTGTAGTTGACCTACACTTCTCGGTACTGGCGCTTCCACCATATCCTTTATTTTTTCTGGCGCTTTTTTTAAACCCTCTTTTGTAATTATATAGCCCAGATAATTCACCTCGTCTTGGAAAAAACTACATTTCTCTGTCTGTAAGGTTAACCCTGCATCCCTCCAAGCGTCCCAGAACGGCGTTCAATCGAACTAAATGTTCCTGATTATCCCTGCCAGTCACTAAAATGTCATCTAACAGGCACACAACTCCGTCAATACCCGACAGTACCGACTCGATCGCCCGTTGAAAAATTGATGGCGAGCTAGATAATCCAAATACTAAACGCGTAAATCGGAATAATCCTAGCATTGTATTTATGCACGTCAAATTTTTTGATTCGTCGTCTAAAACAAATTGGTTATAAGCCATAGCTAGATCGAGTTTGCGAAATTGTTGTCCGCCGTGAATCTTTGAAAATAATTCTTTAGTTGTGGGTAGCGGGTATTGTTCTATTAAAAGTTGCTTATTAATACTTACCGAATAATCTGCACATAATCTAACCGTCCCATTTCGCTTAAGTACCGGTACTATTGGTGACGCATAGTCCGAATATTCAATTGCTTCTAAGATTCCTAAATCAACCAACCTATTAATTTCTTTATGAACCTTATCACGCAATGCAAATGCTACTGGTCGTGCCTTACAGAAAACCGGTTTTGAGCCTTCTTTCAAAAACAGTTTTATTTTATACTTGTTAAATGTTCCTAGCTTATCCGAAAACAATTCAGAATATTTTTGTTTTAGCTCCCTGCCCGTATATTGTGAATCTGTACAATAGTTAATTGATGTCAGTTGTAACTGAAATAGGGATATAAAATCCCTGCCCAAAAGCGGTGGGCCACCATCATGAACCACATATAGGAACATAAGGCGATTGTGCCCGTCGTAAACGATTGATACACGCAACATACCTACACATATTATTTTGCCTCCATTATAGGTCATCAGCTGTTTTCGCGTACTCGATAATGACACATCTTTAAAATATTTTTTATAGAAGGTTTCTGATATTACCGATACCGCAGAACCACTATCAATTTCAAATTTACATGGGATGCTATTAATAATAACGGTTTCCACCATAGGTTCCCCCTTATGTGAACGAATGTGAAACAACTTACCGTCATCGGCATTGTCATCCTCACCCTTGTCACGACAATCCACGTCTACGTAGTTCACTTTTGTGCACATTTTACGCAAGTGGCCTTTTACGTGACATTTTTTACATGTATAATTCGCGAATTTACAGTCAGCTGACTTGTGGTTCGTATACCCACATACCGTACACTTCTCTTTGCCTGTACTTGTTTTGCTATTGGAGATTTTAAAAAGCGGTTGATCCGTCGTAGACATCTGCATACCAGCACAGGCTGCGGCTGCGCTCAGATTCTCTGCCACCTCCACGACCTTAGCCAGCGTCAGATCGGCCAGGTCCTTCGTGTAAAGCTTTTCCTATTCGCGTCCTGGCTGCATCCCCATAATAAACTTGTCACGGAGAGCTTCTTCTACATTGAGAAACCCACACCTCGCTGACAGGCCTCGCAATCGCGCCGCCCACTGTGAATGGGATTCCCCTACCGGTTGACTGGCCACGTAGAATTTATGACGCTCACCAAATCCTACACATTTTGGAGTGAAGTGGTTATCCAAGAGAAGCAACAGTAGGTCTACCATGAGTTGTTAAACGTGAGTCGTATACGTACACGAGAGTGGTAATGGGACCACGTGGTTACGTTTCCGTATTTTTGACATCTCCAGCCATCTCTACCATGAGATTATTTCACGTTACAGTTTACGGTCTCGACGTTACCGTACCGTGTATACTGTACAGTATAAATGATTACAGAAACAATACAAAGTAAGACACAGTCATATTTCGATAAAAGAGTCTTTATTTCGTTTATCTAAAAGTTGCTTTTGCTTTGTTGGTCGGACGAGATGACACGAGAGATTGACCGGTCGTGTGTCACGTCACCCGTCAATTGTGTTTGTGCGATTATGTGGTATTTTAAATATTAATGATGAATAATCGCCGAACAAGAAATATACTATTAATACTGTTGATTGATGCCGTTTGGTCGAACCTGCTACACTTTGTACTTTTTCCACTATATTTTATTTTTCACTTGACCGGTTTCGCAATAAATGTGCCTAATATGAAATTACAGGAATACGTGTACTACAAGTTTAAGGGACTAGTGACCCGGACGTATGTTTTATTCTATTATAATAAAAAGCCGTAAAGAAAATGTGGCCACTCAAAGTCAAAGTCAAATTCTCGCATCATAAGGGGGTACCGCACGATATCATTCAACGCGGCGAGTCTCCTCGCCGGATCGCCACCATGGATCCTGGAAGCGAGATCCCTTTCGGCGCTATTCCGAAAGGCGGCGTGGGAGCGGGGTCACGATCCCGAGCCCGAAGAAATTCGGGCCGCGAGATCCGGGCTCCACATGGAAATGGTGCCGGAATGGGAGCTACGACTTAGGCGACCAGGCGCAGGGCGCGCCTTAGTAGCGGCGGTAAGACCCATCATGGGGAAGTGGCTAGAGAGGCCACACGGCAGCCTCTCGTACCGTCTGACGCAGATGATCACCGAGCACGGGTGCTTCGGGAAGTATCTGCGTCGGATGGAGAAAGAGCCAACGTCCGAGTGCCATCACTGCTACGCGAGCGAGGACTCAGGGCCGCACACGCTCACCGAGTGTCCGGCGTGGGAGACGCCGAGACGGGAGCTTGTGGTGGCCCTGGGAGTGAGAGTTCTCACACTCTCCACCTTGCTCGCGGCGATGGTCCGCTGCACGGATGTCCGGCGCCTCCTTCTGCGAGCAAGTAATGCTCGTGAAGGAGGAGGCGGGGCGGGAGCGGCAGCGGATGCGACGAAGGATCGCAAGCCAAGCTGCCCGCGTACGAAGGCAACTCGGGCGTGGGAGTTCGATGAACGACCTCCGCCCCCCATGAGCGCAGGCCTGGGGGTGACAGTTGGAGCCGCCTGTCACCCTGGCAGAGGCTGGCCGCGGCGGTGGCGCGCCTGGCGTGCCTTCCCGTTTCCGGAGACGAGTTGGGGACTCTGTAGTCCCCACACCCGAGAAGAGGGCTAGATCGTGAGAAATGGCCCTGAGTCGGCCGGGATGCGAGGGATATGCCTGTCAACCTCACCTTCGGCAACCAAAACGACCCACAGGCGGCGTGCGTTTTAGTCGGTTCGAGTCCGACATAACCTCCTTCACCGGCTCCGGTGGGGAGGTATCCGTGGGGATCTTGCGCACGTAAAAAAAGAAACAAAAAAAAAGTCTAATTCTATAAGGAAAGTGGCATGAAAGTAAGTAGGTATTTTTAATTCAGTATATAGTAGTCGGCATCATAGTAGGTACACAAAGGTGCTTGGTCCGGAATCCGGAACATCCTTGCGTCGCTTCCTGGACAACGGACACGATGCGGCAATGGCGACAGGGGATCAATCAATGGCAATCTCAATCAATCAAATCAAGGGAATCAATCTCGCAGGGGGACCCCTGCCGCTTACGGTAAATTCCGGCCGAAGTGGGAGCGGCCCTGTAGTGATGCTGTCACCCCTACTATCACACCGGTGGCCTCCAGGTCTAAAAAGGCCACTTTATTGGAATCATATTAGGATAATATTGTCTTGCGGCGATATTTACACGAAATTAGAATCTGCTTAGTACTTGAATTATTGTAATTCGGCTCAAATGAGTAATCATTTAACGAATTTTATAGAAATCTATTAGATTTACTGGAAATTCATGAAATTATTAGTTTTAAGTAGAATCGCTCAACGTGGCCTTTTTAGACTCGCTGATGTTTGCTTCCATATTATTTGGTTATTTCTTGATATTGCTATACAACCTATTTTACTAGGTTTATGAATATAGCCAAATATAAATGTTGAGGTGATTTTTTTTTAAATTTTGACATCAGATGTCACTTAAACATACAAAGGATTTTTGATGTTCGGTGAGATATCTAAGAATTTGGAAAATATATGCTATACATACCTAACCTATACGAAAAAAGACTGTTTTCAGCAAATCTAGCATTATTTCAGAGAAGACTGGTTGAGATCTATTAATAGAGGTTCGGAGTTTCTGCAGGTTAATGCTGGCGTGCCCCAGGGGTCCGTCTTATCACCCACTCTCTTTCTTCTGCATATCAACGACATGCTGTCTACCGGCAATGTTCATTGTTATGCAGACGATAGCACTTTACATGGGAGTTATCATGGATATCCAGCGGCCAAGCAGTCAGATATCGCAGAGAAAAGGCAGCTTCTTGTCACTGAGCTTGACGGGGTCCTGAATCACATTTCTCAATGGGGCTCTGAGAACCTGGTTGAGTTCAATGCCAAGAAGACGCAGGCATGTGCGTTTACAGCAAAAGTATCTTCTTTCCTTCCCCTCCCCACTCTTCAGAGCACGCCACTGCCGCTGCAGGACAATCTCAATATCCTAGGTATGGATGTTCGCTGCAACCTGAATAACAAAAACTACATCGAAAGCATCATCAAAACAGCCTCACGAAAACTCGGAGTCCTGAACAGAGTGAGACGATTTTTCACGCCGGAGCAGCGGTGTCTTCTATACAAGACACAAATTCGCTCCTGTGTGGAGTACTGCTCGCATCTCTGGGATGGTTCAGCAAAGTACTTACTAGATGCTCTCGACAGGTTGCAGCGACGTGCGATCCGCATCATTGGGAATCCCGAGATCACGAACACCCTAGAACCTTTACAGCTGCGTAGAGATGTTGCGTCCATGGCTGTATTTTACCGTCTGTACCATGGGGAGTGTTCTGATGAGCTCTTCCAATTAGTCCCACCCTCCCCTTTCCTACACAGGACAACGCGTGCAGGTCTTAGATATCATCCGCACACGGTGCAAAACATCCGATCAAGAACCAAGCGGTTTGGAGACTCTTTCCTCTGTCGCACCATTAAGGCCTGGAATTCATTACCAGCTTACGTGTTTCCTTCTTCCTACAGTCCCGGGTCCTTTAAGCGGGGCGTGAAAAAGCATATGATAAGGCCGTCAAGCTGAGTGTCACCATTGTCACACGGTATGTGTAAGTAATGGTGACCCTCTTTTCTGGGATTTTGCCTTCAGCTTACCATCAGACAAGGCGAAGTCCAATTGACGTGTCCTATATAAAAAAAAAAAAAAAAAAAAAAAAAAAATAGAGGTATGTTAAAGACTATCTACGTCGTGTATCTTTCCTAACTTACAATAATAAAAATGACGTCTTCTCCATCTGAGTGCTAATCCCAGTTGCATTCAAACCAAAGTTCGCACTTTGGAGCCCAGGGTCTTCTATTCTGTCCCTATTAATTTCTTTAGGTTTAGTTTGTTCTCAGATCGTGTATGAACACTGATAATTGCCTACCAAAGTATTCCATATTAGTATGTCACAATACTGTGACTTGAATGATTTTAACTTTTGGAAAAACAAGCCTAAATTTTGTAATATTAATAAAATTTAATGAATCTTATTTTTTACAGTTGGAACAATAAATAAAAAGAACAGCCATGTGAATAAAAAATGATAACAAAATCGATGCCAATACTGATGAATAACTTCTGCAATATTCTAACCTGACTGGCATGATACATTGAATTCTATAATTATAGTTAATAAATTTTATTTTTTAGATTTATTTTGGTAAACTTCTATTTTGACAAAATTTTCCCTGTTTTCTTTTCGAAGTTAATCACCAAATTTATAATATATTAATAACAAACATCTGTTAGGCCGCAGACCTACTGCTGATTAATGGACGAGACTCCGGTGCAGTCTTTCCTCTCGGGGTTGGGGAGTCTCACGACAGTGTCACACTCGCCCCAAAGAGCCAAGATAAGCGAAAACGTTTCATCGAAAGTACAAGCTTTGGATGTAACCGGAACTAGTTTTGAATTTTGAGTGATACGTTACCGTGAGAGTGTTTTGGTTTATGGTATTTATCAATTGCATATACAACATTGTAGGTTGAGTACCATATTAAAACAACTTTACATAGTAACTACAACAACAGCAGTTTTCATATTTTAAAAATATTTAATAATATAATTGAGTTTAAATATGGGTCGTTTGATAATACAATATAGTATCTAATATTATTTCATAATAAAAGACAAGTATTTCATTTTGCTACGTGACAGCTGTCCGGCCTCCTTTCAAATAATAATATGTGCAGTAGAGTCAACGCCAGAAAATGAGCCCCCCCAAACTTGAAACTAAAAATGACATCGCCGCCATAGAGCCACACGGGAGAACGTAATGGTATCCTATTGGTTAAGCCATAATTACCATAAACCAAAACACTCTTACGGTAACGTATCACTCAAAATTCAAATTTTCAAATAGTGCAATGACAGCCACACGAGAGCACGTAATGGTTTCCCATTGGTCAACACATAAACTCCGAAGTTTATGGTTTACTGTAAGAGTGGTTTTCGTTTATGGTAACCATGGATTACCCAATAGGGTACCATTACGTGCTCTCGTGTGGCTGTCATTGCACTATTTGAAAATTTGAGTTTTGAGTGATACGTTACCGTAAGAGTGTTTTGGTTTATGGTAGTTATGGCTTAGCCAATAGGATACCATTACGAACTCTCGTGTTATTGTCACTGTAAATATTTGAAAGGAGGCCAGACAGCTGTTTCGTAGCAAATTGAAATGCTTAGACTTTTTATTATGAAATAATAAAAACAATAATGTAGTATTAAACGAACCAATATATGTTCAATCATATTAAATATTATCAAAAATGAAAAAGGTATTGAAAATGTTTAACATGATTTAGTACTTATATGTATAATTTACGTTATACAATAAAATTCGTGAAATACTTTATCAAAAAACGGTTAGCGTTGCATGCATAAAAAATCAATGGAAATAATAATTGATCGGGAGAGCCGTTCGACAATGTTGCGGATTTCGCTTTTATTCGTATGTCTGTTTGTTTGGTTATTTTTCACGAAACTTTGCACACATGTTCCTTAATTTAAAACATAACAATTGTCGAGAACTTTTTTGATAGCTATAGGAATAATGGGAGAGAAAGTTTACTGCCGCGCTATGTATTATCACGGATCACGGAATTTAATGATTTTTTGCTAAAAAATCAAGGAAATGATTTCTCAATCGAACAATCCAAAGTCCCCCAACATGGCAACACTTGAATCAAATTATATTACTGAGTCAGTATATCAAAGTTAAAAGGCTAACCAACACAATTTATCTTCTACTTTTCAAAAAAATTATTTGACGCGGGTTTTATTTAAAATTGGTAGGTATACATGCAGTAGCTACGTTGCCACAGACACACACATACACACATATACACAAACAAGTCAAACTTATAAGACACGGGGCTAAAAGTAAATTTACAAATCATATGCAAGCATATGGTAAATGTGGCCCTCGGACTGCGAGCAATCTTCGGATACGAACGAGTTACGCTAGGATGAGGATGATTGAATTATTTGTTTCGTGATTCAGCTATACAACCTATTTCAAGTAGGTAAACGAATGTAACGTTGAAGTGAAGTTATTTTTTAATTTTTTGACCTGAGATGTCAGTCCTACATGGATAAGATAAGACGGTCTGGAATTATTTATATTTAATAAGTCTAATAATCTGGAAACATATGCTATATGTACAAAATAAACCTGTTATAAAAATCTTTCATTATTAAAGCGAGGACTGGCTAAGACCTATCAATAGGTATGTAAAAGAATATCTACTCCTAACTTAAATATCTCGCTATTTGGAGCCTGTAGTCGACTATTCTGCTCCTCTTTTTGGATTGTTAAGGCTTTTGTAAGATTGCCGTCTTCTTGTCCGGAAAGTCTGTACCAGAGCCTAGGCCCGATGATTTAGTGGGGCTCATATCCAGTCAATGTGTGGGTATATAGGTATCCAGGTTAAAGTGAAGAAGTGTTCTCAAACCTCATTGTATGAAATCTAATATTAGCAAACAGTCACATTTTAAAAGATATGAAATATATAATAAATTCTATTTACAGTTGGAGCTCGGAGCAATAATAAAAGGAAAATCATTTGAATACCTAACAATTTATAACAAAATCGATGCCAATACTGATGAACAACCTCTGCAATATTCTAATCTATTTCATAGCGAATTCTTTATAATCACATGTGTGTACTATAAATAACAATAAAAATGTCTATTTTACTTTGCTTTATTTTGAAAAACATTCATTTTAACAACATTCTCTTCAAATTAGGGGTAGGGGTGTTGGTGTACTCTGTATTACAGAACATAACATGGTAAGAGATGATAGAAAATGGTTGAGTGTACCAAATTTTACCCTTGGTTCTATATTTTGTAGGCGCAACCGTCGTGGAGGATCATGTATACTTGTCGATAACACATTAGTATTTGCCCCAATTCAAGATATTGATAAGTACGGTATTGAAAATATTATGGAGTGCTCTGGGATAGAGCTTCCAGAACACAAAATATATGTGATATGCATATATAGACCACCGAGATATAGTGCAGAAGATTTGAACACGTTTTTTACTGCTTTCCATTTTTTATTAACTGCTTTCTGTTACGGTAAAAAGAAAATAATACTGTGTGGTGATTTTAATATTGATATACTGCAAAAAAGTTCCGAATGTACTGAATTTATGCAGATTTTGTGGTCCTTCAATTTAAAGACAGCTTTTAATCAACCCACGCGTTTAGTAAGTGGGAAGTGTTTAGACAATGTATTGTACAACACAAGACATTGCTCACACGAGGTTCTGGAATTTGCACTATCTGACCATACTGGACAGTTATTTGCAGTACCGGTGGGACGCTTTAATCTATTTAAGTACTGGTATGTTGAAAAACTAAACTATTCAATGGTAAATATTACAAAGTTTAAGGAATGTTTAGACTCACTCAGTTTTCAGGAAGTGTACGATTGTCAAGATCCTAATATCGCCTTTAGTAGGTTTTATGAACTGTTTAGACTCTTTTATAACCTATGTTTTCCAATAGTACGTGTAAAGATCTCAGCAAAAACACGCCCAAAGTGGATTACGAAAGGCATAAGACTATGTTGTAAACGCAAACGTCAACTTCTGTGGCAGTATCGGAAAAACCGTACAAATACAAATAAAGAAGCTTTCCAAAACCTATCGTCTAGGCTCAATAGGATTATAAAATTAACACAGAAGACGCAGAATGACAACTTCATTAGTAACGCAACAAATAAATGTAAGGCTACCTGGGCTGTAATTAACAATACTTCGGGGCCGTGTCTCCCCTGATGTCTCCCCCGGGGGAGACAAGGAGAAACTTCTTGTGGCCATGTCTCCCCTGGGCGGGGGAGCCAAAGATACTACATTTATTCACTACTTTCAAGTGTTAATGTCTCCACCAGTTATATATGTATGTGTGTGTAAGTTCATCTTTATCCCAATAGGTATATTTAGAAAACAGAACTATTTATACGCCAACAGCTCGTATCCATGGGGGTACATTATTAGGATTTCCTATTTACTGCGTTGAAAAATCACATTAAAAATCGTTTTTATTTTTGTTAAGTGCTTATAATATGTCAGTCAATTAGTGACTAAAATCTAACGTAACTTTTCTAAAAACAATGCGACGTCTATATCTTTATGTATCAATTGCATTTGTGTGTTTAACATAAACATGTCTCTTTCAGTGTCTAGTCTCTTCCTCTTGTTACATAGTAAACCGTTTTCGCATTTGTACATGTTTACTATATTTAAATCTGCATCCTTTTTTAACACATCTAACAGTTTGGATATAGTAACATAATTTTTGTTAACTTCACGATTAAGCTTAGAATTCCATCCTTCTGCATAGTTATTGGTCCTATGTCATTCATTGAAGATTCACCACTCTTTAATAGTTTTAGTATTCTTCATCCAGGTTTTTGTCATATAGTTTATAAAATATTTAACTTTAGTACTAAATAATGTTTCAGATTGACTTTTTATGTAACTCCACCCATCTTCTATATGTTCAATAGGTAGTAAAGGCAGTACCGTGCATAAGGCTACTATCTTTTTCTCTAACTTGGATTTATTGTCTTAGACTTTCGCCACAAAGAACTAATAAAATGATAATAGCATCTTTTGATGATTATTTCTGGAAAAATTACTTCTAACTGATTTGTTAAACCAATTTCAAAGTCTGCGTGTATGATATTTGGCTGCCAATCTGGGACTTGCGCTTTGATGATGTTGTAAAGAGCGCAATACGATAGTTCAGATTTATCTGTCATCAATGCGTATAGTATGGGAACCTAAGTCACCATGTAAAACAAATAGCTGTGTGAACGGTTTTGGGACACTTTTAAATGTAGCGTCAGCAAAGCATTCTTTGATTGTGCTTAATAATTGTTTGCCTTGTACTGTACAAAACACCATTACTCTTCTATCATCAGCTACAAACTCAGCAAAAAAAAGATTTGATATTTTTTTGAAATTTTAACTTCATTGAAGTTTGTAAACACCAATTTACTCACTTCCTGTACCTTTTTCCTTTCGGCATAAAATTTCTTTTTACAATTGTTAAAGGAAGGAATTTTTGTAACTATATCCAGATCTTGATTATATAGAGACTCCATTGATGCGTCAAATATTTTCCTTACTGGTACATCTGGAGAATCGGCTGCTTTTCTTTTGATGGCATCTAATCTTGCCGCAACTTCATTCTTCTCCTCGTCAGATACGCATTGAGTCAGAGTCTGAGAAACGTCGTGTTTAGTTGATTTAATTATCTTGCCATTCTGAGAATAAGAAAAGAAAATATATCAATCCTAAAATACGCTATGACTTGTGACTAATCTTGTTTCATTAAAATTCTGTTCAACGGTTTACGCGTGATTTGTAAACCGTTGGAAATTGTTACTAACATCTTGATCCCGGGGCAGTTCTTCACTATATTTTATGCAATATCTTTAGTAGGTACTTACCTCAATTACAACAGCCCCTGAACATTTGTGTTTTTTTTTGTTGGTACACACCCACCTCTCTGTGTCATTTTTAGCATACTGTTTATGTATGGAATATTGATGTCCATTGTACAATAAAATGCGACCACCTTTCCTATTCACAAATGTTAACATTTTGTAAAATAAGTTTTGAAATTGTGTTACTCAAAAATAAGATTAAAAACTCTTTAGTACTTGATGGCCACTTATATACAAGAACTCACATATACGTACATATATAACTGGTGGAGACATTAACACTCGAAATAAGTGAATAAATGTAGTATCTTTGGCTTCCCCGCCCAGGGGAGACATGGCCACAAGAAGTTTCTCCTTGTCTCCCCCGGGGGAGACACCAGGGGAGACACGGCCCCGAAGCCATAAATTTAATGTTCCCAAGGAATATATACGGTGCATAACAGTGAATAATGAGGTTATTAGTGATCCTATACAAATAGCGAATTCGTTTAACAACTATTTTGTTGACCAAATTACGAAATTAGAACACACTACGTCCAAAATAAGTTTTAGTCATAAATCTAACTCTTTGTTTATGCCTCCTACTATTCCTGAAGATATTAATAAAATCATCCTTAATCTCAAAACGACAAATAGCACTGGATACGATGAAATTTCTACAAAGATACTAAAACACATATCTTTTAGGTTATCACATATTTTAAGTCACTTGATTAACCTATGCATATCTCATGGTGTGTTTCCTAATGACCTGAAAATTACTGTAATCAAACCCCTGTTTAAAAAGGATGACAAAACTGACATGGGTTGTTACAGACCTATAGCTCTTGTTCCTGTCATATCAAAAATATTTGAGAGGGTTATCTACGAGCGTCTGTACAATTTCTTTGAAATGAATGGCCTATTTGCTGACGAGCAAGTTGGATTTCGTAAGAATAAAAATATCAATATAGCATTCTATAGCTTTCTCAGTACAGTTATGACCGCAGTAGACCAAAAGAACCAAGCCTTCGCCATTTTCATGGATCTAACTAAGGCGTTCGATTACGTGGATCACGTGACTTTATTAGATAAGTTATATGCTTATGGAGTGAGGGGAAATGTGCTAGAACTGATAAGATCTTACCTAAGTGACCGAACACAGACAACACAGATCTCTAGAATATGTAGTTCTACTAAAAAGCTAATAAATTACTCGTCCGAACCGCGGAAAGTTGCTTTTGGAGTACCTCAGGGGAGTGTGCTGGGACCACTGTCATTTATCATTTACATAAATGACTTTCCCCAAGCAACAAATTATAAAACTATACTTTTTGCGGATGACAGTACAGTTGTATTTACTGGAAATAATAAATCCCAGCTTGAGCATGAAATAATTAGTACTTTATATGACTCTATTAAATGGTTGACATCAAATAATTTGAAAATTAATTTAAATAAGACATGCATAATGACATTTAGAAATAGGACGAATAAACTGACAGACTTGGACATACAATATAATGGAACACAAATAAAACAGGTACAACAAACAAAATTTTTAGGACTAAATATAGATGAAGGTCTGAATTGGAAGATGCATTTAGAAGTGTTATGTTCAAAAATAAATCAACACTCTTACTCTCTGTATATGTTGTCTAAGACAGCCAGTGTATCCACTATTATGACGGCGTATTATGGATATGTATTTCCAATTTTAAATTACGGTGTCATATTTTGGGGCAATTCAACTGGTGTGGAAAGCATTTTCATAGCCCAAAAGAAATGCGTAAGAGCTATATGTAAATTGAAATCTACTGATAGTTGTAAACCTAGTTTCATTGGACTACAGATTTTGACATTGCCATCTATATATATTTTGGAAACCGTGTTGTTCGTGAGGAAAAATATGCAGCTTTATAGAAATCTTAATAGTAAAAGACATAACATGAAGATATGTCTTCCAGCTAATGCAACCACATATCTTAACAGTAGTGTGTTCTGCATGGCTCCAAGGCTTTACAACCGACTACCAATTTCTATTTTGCATATCACAAACATAAATGAATTTAAACGTAGCCTTAAGAACCTTTTGCTGGAGAAATGTTATTATTCTGTTGAAGAGTACATAAATGACAAGTCATTGAAATAGATAAAGTTGGTGTTTCACTGAAATTAAATTAATTGAGTTTACTAAATTGAACACGGATATCATTTGTTACTGTCATTATTTAATTAATAATTAATGTAATTGACATTTTCTAATTTGATTTTATTTTCATAATGTATTATTTCCTATTACTGACATACCTATTTTATTTTATTTTGATTATGTGAAATCTTATTACAGTTGACATACGCATTTGATTTTATTTTGATTATGTGATATTTAGTTACTATTGACATAATGTACGTATCTCGAATGAACTGTAATGAAGTGTAGTATAAATGCATGTCCACTAATTATTTGTATGGCTCTAATTTGCATGCCGCAAGGCCAAATGTAGTGATACCTTTTTAACAAACATGTACCAACTTTCGACCTACATTTGCAAAATGAATAAATAAATAAATTGCATATTTCATAATTATAGGTGCCTAATAGCAAACTTTATTTGCTTTACATACATACATACATATAATCACGCTTTTATCCCTAGAGGGTTAGGCAGAAGTGAATTGACACCCACATTTCACCAATAATTATTGTATTTGGTCCCTCGTAATAGGGGGTGAGCCTATTGCCGTATTCCGGGCGCTATTGTTGACACGAGCCATGCATCTAGGGCTGAGTCGGGGCTGTACATATCTGTCTGATGTTAAACAGCCCTATCCCTTAGCCGCCTTGTACGACACCGCATGGGAAGAGGTGGGGTGGCGCTAATTCTACTCTGCCGGAAACTACGCGACAATATTATTTGCGTTCGGAACCTATATGTGTCTATGCCTGCTGAATGGAGGAGGTTTTAGCACAGTCTCCGCTTGGAGTTTAGAACATTGTATTTGACGTGTTGGTTCTTGATGGTGTAGAATATGTAGGACTATCCCATCTCTTCCCGTGGGTTAGAAGGTGGCTAAAGGATAGAGTGGTTCTCCATGCATAGTAAACATCTGTGTAATCACAGTAGTCACTCCCTTTATATCGTCCTCCAGCATCATAACGTCACTATTCGTTAATACCTAATTACTTTCAACAAAACATGGATATAATAATATGAATAAATAATAAATAGGTATCCTAGTAAAAAAGGTAGCCTAGTGGTATGGACTGCTGAGACGAGGTCTCGGGTTCGATCCCAGGTCTTACCATGGCACACACCAATGACTTTTCGATGCTTTTCGAAGTTATGTGTGTATTTATCGCAGGTTTATTAGTGCCCAGTTAATGGCAATAGACTCGCCACATTGGGACTTAAACATAAATTGGCGAAATGTGGGTGCTAGCACCTCTGCCTAGCCCTTCGGGAATATAGGCGTGAGTTCATTATATTTATATATATATATATATATATATATATATATATATATATATATATATATATGTATATGTATATATATATAAATAAAATATATATAAATAGGTACCAAACCATATGCCCAACAGCTTATTATAAGAAGGGCGCCATTTTACGGTAACGATACTCCGTCACTCAAAATTCAAACAAACACCAAACTGTCAAGTATTCTAGGAAATTATACGTATACATCAGCTACTTCCGTTAACACGAGAGCCACTATGGTTTACAAAGCTCATGACAGCCCAACTACCGTAAACGTAACCACGTGGTCCCAATACCACTCTCGTGTACGTATACGACTCACGTTTAACAACTCATGGTAGACCTACAGGTCCCAATACGGTACAGTTTCCACATCCTTCGGCAATATTAGGTCTGTTGCTAGCTTGTAGGTACCCTCAACGAGTGCACTAAGCAGGATCGCTTTCCTTTTCTCGCCCGTCGCATCCGTGATCGCATTGATATTATTCGCAATAAAGAATTATGTTAGCCGGCCTTTATACGTCTTCCAGGTCTGTGTATTGTGGTCGAATGTACTTGAAATACCAAATTGCACGTTAGACATTTTATAATCGTCGCCACTGTTATATGTAAATGCAGAATAGAGGGACAAGTAAAACAATCGCTGGCTTACTATGCACTGATTTATTCATTAGCCGGTACATCGAGATAGGTGGGGAGTAACGCGCACAGAACTTACTAAGGAATATCATGTCGTACCCGGATAACATAGACTCTAAGAGGTCCTTCATAAGTGTTCGTTAAAGTAACATTAATTGCGGTACCCTAAAATATTTCATAGTATTAAAATATCTTCTCTTTCACTCCAAATCACCACGCCCTTTATTATGATTGGTTCCGTACCAATTTTTATTTAATACAAAACCTTTCTTAAAGCATAAAAAGGTATGGTAAAGTGAACAAAAATATGTTCAAATACCAGGATAACATAAAAAGTAAGAGTGATTTCTTAAACATTTTTGAAACAAGAATTTTTACGGTACCCTAAAATAATTGATAAGAAAAAATCATTTGTTATTTTTTTCCTATACCTAAATAACGAATGTGTCCCAACGATGGGGCGAAGAGTGGGCCCAACACAAAGCGACTGTTGAGTCCTAAAAAGCTAAAATTCTACTAATATTAATGCGAAAATTTACAATTATGTCAAAATTCCAATTTATTTATTTCTAAACAAACATAGTTTTAATAAACAAATCAAGAAATAATTTATAAATATTAAATACAATAAAAATAAAATAACTATTATACAACTTATAGCTAAGAACAATACAAAATTATGTCAAATAAATTACCTTAAAGATTTTGACCACAATACAAAATGTCATTAAGCGACACGGAAGTGCTAGTCTTAGCACTGCCATCCAAAACTACGCGGAGTTTAGTAGTAAGCTTATCTTCTCTAATAACTCCGTGGCGCGGGACAATGTACGAAGGCTGGGTCTCGTCAGTGTCCGCAGGCGCAGGTGAGATGTAACCTTTATCTAAATATTCGTTAACAACCTCATCATAGGCTTGCTTTAACTTTGGAGACGCCTGCATCCTTCGTTCCAAACAAAGAAAGCGCCTTTCAGCGGATACACGGGAGTCACCGAGCGAAAAAATATCTCCCTTGAAAGGGAGCGCGACAACATAACGACCCTGCTCATCACGAGTAGTCGTGCGACAACAAATCTCCTCAGCCATCCTTTCATCAGGGCTTAGGATAGGTGGGACATTGACCTCTTCAATTTCCCAAAACTTGCGGATGGTAGACTCCAGTGGCGGCTCGACGGTGCAACAGAACGAAGCAGTCGAGTGACTAAAACTATCTATAGAAGCGGGTGCGGAACCAATTATAACAAAACCAAGAACTGTTTCCAGTGCGTGCGGAGCGGGGTACGTCGGTCCCCCTTGAATCTTACGTGATAACTGGAGGTGCGGGAGAATCGAAGCGCCGATCAATATATCGACGACTCCAGGAACAGCGTAAGTCTCATCTGCTAAAGGCAAGTCTTTAAATTTCGTTAATAAAGACGTGTCAACCGGGACGGTAGGCAACTGTTCAGTTATTTTATCTATAACGAGCGAATTCATGTCAAACCAAATATTATTATTAAAACGAGATCCAAACCTTGTTTTAACGGTGCCATGAACAGCTGACCGTAAACCCCCAAAACCTTTCACCACTGAGTGGGTTGAACGCTTATTAACATTGAAACCAAGACGTTGACAACAATCTTGAGTACTAAAATTACTTTGCGAAGCGCCATCCAACAGCGCTCGAACAATGTGCGGTTTACCTAATGCATCAACAATAACAACGCGAGCGGTCGCGAGGACCACAGTAGTGAGCGCATCACTAGCGGACAACGAACACAAGGCGACGCCATTCGCAGCGGTCTCCGGGCGGGCCGGAGCGCGCGCGAGCGCGGGCTGCGGCTGTGGCGCAGGCGCCACCGACACGGGCGACCTATGCGACGGTGTGCCACCGCTCGACGAACCAACTGTGCTCACATTGGATGTGGCATTACTATTTTCAAAATGGAGCAAAGTGTGGTGTCTCGCTGAACATTTGCGACAACTATTTCTACTATTACATAAAACAACGCGGTGTTTAGTACCGAGACAATTAAAACAAAAATTATTAGCGCGAACAAATTTATAACGATCATTAGGCGACAATTTTAGGAAACCAGGACACTTGTACAATTGCGAATGATGAGTATTACACAAAGAGCAAACAGGTGATTGTACATGTGCTGGTGCGGTATTAACATAAGTATGAGTTGACCTCAGTGACCTCGATGAGGCATCTATTTTGCGTTCAGAACTAACAACTTTCTTCGCGCCTTCATGTTTCGATGAAGAGCGTTGCAATATTTTATATGCTCGCGAAACTAACTTTCTAAGTCTTCGAACTTAGGAATTTTATTGCCGCGATGATCCGACTCAAATAAACGAATGGTTTCGGAATCTAATTTCTTTAAACCCATATACAAAAATAAGAAGTCGCAGAGGTCATCGATCTTTAGGTTCTTTACGGCGCGAACAGATGATGCGAAAGTATCTAGAAACTTCTCTAAGTTTTGATCGTTACATGCCGTAATGGATTTCAAATCAAACATCTGATCCAAATATGCGTTAGCTACCGATTTTTTATCCTCATACTTAGCTTTCAAAGTATTTAAAATTAAATTATAATTTTCGGCACTAAACGTAATTCCAGCGCAAACGGTTATAGCTTTACCAGTCAATTTTTCAACGAGATAATGCAATTTTTCGTGATCTGTCAACGAAACGTTCTTATCTATTGTATTCTCAAAACTATCTATAAATAAACACCAATTGCGAATGTTACCATCAAATTCGGGTATTTGAATTGGTGGCAACTTAGGTCGGTTGCGAGTAGGGTTGGGTCGGTCAGACGGTTTCTCCAAACTCCTAGCGACGCGTTTGATACGACAATACAAATCGTCAAACGACGACAAGGCCTGATAACTCACTGAGTAATCGGGATTTAAATTTAACTCTAAAACGTTGATGTCATGTACTAAAGACTCGAAATCCGCGCGCAAACTATCCAAGTTTTCTATAGAACACAAGAACGAATCTCTAATAGCCAAATCAGAGGTTTTAAGTGCATTATCACAAATCGATTGTACACGAGAGTAAATCATTTCTCTTTTAGCGTATAAAAGTTTCAATTGAACCCCATTACCGGTCCTATCAACCTTTGGGGACATGTTTACAATTAAATATCAAACTAAAGTGCGGTAAACAACAAAATATGAAATGACTTAATCTTAGCGGTACAGAGCAGCGACGCGGCGCGAGCGATATCCCGTAGGTAGGTAGGTACTTATGACTGCGTGTGCCGGCTTGAACAAACGCGCATAGCAACAGCCAGATCTTACCTACGCGATGGTCGCTGTCTAGGTTCAACTATTATTTCAGGGATTAAGTATTGCGTAATATCTATTCAAATTAAAATACTTTCGTATGAATTTGAATGAAATGCGAGCGAGGTATTGGTCACGTATCTGCCCACGTAGGTATTAGTTAAATACGATGCGAGCTAGCGGTGAACGGACAACTTAATTGAAACAAATAAAAACAAAAGCCAAATGCGTTAGGTATTACACTGTGCCTATGCACTAGGGTGTCTAGGATACCTAAGATCTAAACCTAGCCTGCCTAGATGCGGGGTTTTCTACTAAAATAACTAGGTATTTAGGTGCGGTGCGTTTATTCTCAATAGAATAATAACAAATGCCAAACTACGACCAAGTGTCGATACGATACCTAACCTATGTATGTATTAGGTAGGTACGATGCGAGCCAGCGGCGAACGGACAACAAAATTCTAAGCCTAAATGCCTAGATGCGGGGTTTTCTACTAAAATAACCAGGCATCCAGGTGCGGTGCGTTTATTCCCAATAGAATAACAACAAACTACGAACTACGGCCAAGGATCCGGCTCGAAGGACCAAAGAATGGTGGCGCGATTGGCCACGTGAGCTAGTGGACTGTATTTTGCGGGGATGAAGTTAACTGTTCCATTGACGCTTTACACACAAACAAGACAGGTGATCGGGTTGCCGCGGATGTGATTAGGCATTGAATGCAACCCGAGAAATTAGGAGAGGATGCACTAACCTTTACTACGCCACGTGCTGTTTTGTCATTTGCTGGCTGGGCCGTTGCACCGATCTTCTCTTCCTGGCTCAGGAGCTGCTGTCCACATCACTAAAACTTGAGGGACACACGAGAGGCACAATCCGATCGGTAAGGGTCTATGAAAGCGGTTAAAATACAACAAATATTATTCATTTCTGAGAGACGCGCGCGCGGTCCGCCATTGCGCTGGCTAGTTCAAAGCGAGACTGAATAAGCGTCTATTTTCACAATTGGCGGGCGAAAACTATTGCTATCTTTCACTTAGAGGTAGTGCGGGAGGGGAGATGGGTACAGGAACTGTGTGTTTCCGCGTCAATGATTTGAATTAATACTATTGAGCAAAGAAAATACGAATTCTACCATCGGCGCAACCAGTTTTGGAGGTTTACAGTCAGCTGTTCATGGCACCGTTAAAACAAGGTTTGGATCTCGTTTTAATAATAATATTTGGTTTGACATGGATTCGCTCGTTATAGATAAAAATAACTGAACAGTTGCCTACCGTCCGGTTGACACGTCTTTATTAACGAAATTTAAAGACTTGCCTTTAGCAGATTAGACTTACGCTGTTCCTGGAGTCGTCGATATATTGATCGGCGCTTCGATTCTCCCGCACCTCCAGTTATCACGTAAGGTTCAAGGGGGACCGACGTACCCCGCTCCGCACGCACTGGAAACAGTTCTGGGTTTTGTTATAATTGGTTCCGCACCCGCTTCTATAGATAGTTTTAGTCACTCGACTGCTTCGTTCTGTTGCACCGTCGAGCCGCCACTGGAGTCTACCATCCGCAAGTTTTGGGAAATTGAAGAGGTCAATGTCCCACCTATCCTAAGCCCTGATGACAAGATGGCTGAGGAGATTTATTGTCGCACGACTACTCGTGATGAGCAGGGTCGTTATGTTGTCGCGCTCCCGTTCAAGGGAGATATTTTTTCGCTCGGTGACTCCCGTGTATCCGCTGAAAAACGCTTTCTTTGTTTAGAACGAAAGATGCAGGCGTCTCCAAAGTTAAAGCAAGCCTATGATGAGGTTGTTAACGAATATTTAGATAAAGGTTACATCTCACCTGCGCCTGCGGACACTGACGAGACCCAGCCTTCATACATTATCCCGCACCACGGAGTTATTAGAGAAGATAAGCTTACTACTAAACTCCGCGTAGTTTTGGATGGCAGTGCTAAGACTAGCACTTCCGTGTCGCATTAATATTAGTAGAATTTTAACTTTTTCGGACTCAACAGTCGCCTTGTGTTGGGCCCACTCTTCGCCCCATCGTTGGGACACATTCGTCGCTAATAGAGTGGCAAAAATTCAATCTGAATTAGCGCCACAAAATCTCTTTCACGTTGCTGGCACCGACAACCCAGCCGATTGTCTCTCTCGTGGATTGCTTCCTTCGCAAATTTTAGATCACTCGTTATGGTTTAGTGGACCGTCCTGGATTCATGCCGCGTTAGATAGGTGGCCAGTTAGTCAATTCAATCCCACTACGGTTTCCGAACCACCCGAGGAGAAGAAGCACTCGCTTGTTGTATCGGTCCCGCGTGAAGAGTCCCTTATTTTGTTGTTGGCTAATCGCGTCTCGTCTTGGTCGAGACTGTTGCGTTGTGTTGTTTATGTAGGCCGATTTTTGAGAATTTTATCTACGCGCGGTCATATAGAGTTGACCGGTGATTTAAGTACGCTAAAATATTTGCCCGCAATAGATGTTGATGATGATAGAATGCACCTTCTAACTCGTCACGCTCTTTTAGATAGATTAGTCCAATCGTTTTGGAATCGTTGGAGAACCGATTGTTTGCACACGCTGCAGTCGCGTCAAAAATGGAATACTCCATCTAACCCAATTACTGTAGGTACGGTGGTAGTCCTTATGACTGGTTATGCGCCTCCTTTGCATTGGCCTCTAGGAGTAGTAGAGGAAGTTTTTCCCGATTCCCGCGGGATAACTCGTGTTGTACGGGTTAAAACCGCAACCGGATCGTATCTGCGCCCGGTTGTTCGCCTCTGCCCTCTGCCTAGCCAGCAGTAGGCACGAGTTCAAATCTAGGTTTATATTTTAGTTGTTATTTCCCAAACCTAGATTTAGATTAGACTTTAGATTTGTTCCGCATTTTTCGTTTTCCTTCTACGACGCCCACTGCTTTATACGATCGTATTCTCGAGCATTTTGAAGTAGACCCGAGAACGAGTAGGTACCCGGCGAGCTGGAACGGTTATCGGAGTGAAACCCGTTCATTTCAAGTGGGAAGTTCGCGCGTATTTAAAGATGCGTTTTGATCAGAGAATTGGGCGTGGCGGTGAAGTGAGAGTCGCTTGCCCGGCGAGGCCCCCGGATCTCAATCCGCTCGACTATTTTCTCTGAGGTTACGTGAGGAAAAAGTGTACAGTACAGCATGTGACAGCAGAGAGAATATGGAAGCCCGAATATCAGAGATTTTCAGTAGCGTAATGTTGCGGCATTGAGAACGAGGTGGTCATTTTGAGCCGTTGCGCGTTGCTATAATTTTTTAAACGTAGGTATGCCTTGGAGTTTTACGCATACTGTGGCGTCATAAACTCTTAATTCATGTGTACATGTACTCTTATGTTTTTGTGACCTTCATAAGTGATAGTTTAAACTCCTTGTGTCGCGATCGTGAAGTGATAAATTAGTGCGTTCTTATGACTGTACCAGATCAGGTACAGTCAGAGCTCATAAGTGCATTAGCACAACAAGGCTCAAAATGGTGTGGCGTGCGGCTGCCGCGCGCCGGGCGTTTACATATGTGTGTGTGTAATGTCTCAATGCAATACGACGCGACGCGTCGTAGCGTAGACTAGAACAACAAAATATGAGTAGTTCGTGCTAGACAAAGATAACGATATATTTTTGTGTTATAGGTGTATGTGTATGTTTTCATAGCTGTATTATTCTTTACAACTGCTGTGAGTCATTAGATAGTATAACAGTAATTCGCCAACCTCAGTAAATTAACTGATAGCAAAGTGGCAGAAGCAAGATACTATTGATTCACTGCGATTAGAGATACTTGTGGTTCGATTCCAGCCTATAACGGTTTTTTTATATTTATGATAAAAATATAATTTTAAATATTGATATAGTAATTTTGCATGAAGTTGGCATTAGTTATTATTTATGTGATTAATTATGGGGTTATGAAAAGAAATGATACAAAATGTTTGATTCGTAAATTAATATATTTCATTTTTACTATCTACCAACCTGCTCATTGTAAATTTTATTGAGGTTTATAGCTTAAGTATTCGTTTTCTCAAGGAAAAGAGGATTGAAACTTAACCTCAATCTTACAATCTTAAACTAACTTGTCCTATAGCCAGCACGTCCCCTTTTCACCAAATTCCCAAAAACTACTTCTAACTTAACTGGGCTATTGAATATATTTTTTGTAATAAATGGAAAGATCATTTAGAAAGGTTTACTTACTTGTAAGTTATGTAACAAAAGTATTCTTTCTTTACACATTTAATATTTAGAACAACAAGATTACTTTTTCCAAATACCCAATTAAGTATAATTAGTATTGTAGGCGGACAAAATATTAATAATTAATAATAGTTATTGTGCTAATAATTATTAATATTTTGTATGACCTCCGTTGTTCTCAATACAGCTGAGTAGACGTCGGCGCATGGATCCCACAACATTCTGACAAATATCTGTCCCACGTAAATTGTCCCATATTTGCATGCAATGTTGTTTTAATAATTCAGGATATCTCTCGTCCCGTGAGTCCCATCTTTGGACCATTATACCCCATATATTTTCTATTGGGTTTAAATCAGGGGATCGTGCTGGCCAAGGAATAACGTTGACCTCTGCATGTTCCCTAAGCCATTCGCGAACTATGACGCCACGGTGTATAGGACAATTGTCGTGCACAAAACTAAAGTTATTTAATTCATCTCGGGGAAAAACATTGCGCACTGTAGGTAGCATTATATTATTTAAAACGTCCACATAACTGCTGCTGTTTGCTCGCGGTGGAATAAACTCTAGTTCGCCTGGTCCTTGCGCGCTGATCCATCCCCACATATTAACACTTATTCTACCTGACTCCGTGTTAGCAACAATGTTACTGTCAGACCAGCGTGTATTGTTCCTACGCCACAACTGCATCCTTCCCTTCTGACAGGACTTAAAAGTTTTTTCATCCGAGAATATGGTCGTTTCCCAGTTAAAATCAAGGTATTCCCAGGCAAAACGTAACCTTTCGTCTTTATGCCGTTGCATTAAAACCGGTTTTATTGCTGGCGTCCGGTGATGCAGGCCTTCGGCATGGAGTACGCGGCGAACGGTCATCAATGAAGTGCCAAACTCATTGGCCCATCGTCGTGTTGGTATGAAACCATTGGTTTCATACTCTGCCACCATATAGCTCCGCTGGTTGTGGTTAATCAACGGTGGCCTTCCACTTCTTGCACGAACCTTCAGGCTACCCTCGTCCCCAAACCTCTTCACCCAACGGCTCACAGTATTCCTCTAAAAATAAGTTTTTACACATTAATGTAAGCAACGGTTTATTAACATATTTAAAACACCAGACCTATTTGAATAATTATCCTACTAATATTATAAATGTGAAAGTTTGTGAATATGGATGTTTGGATGTTTGTTACTATTTTACGCAAAAACTACTGAATAGATTTTAATGAAACTTTACAATAAAATAGCTTATACCACAGAGTAACACATAGGCTATGTTTGGTCGCGATAACCGATATCCACGCGGGCGGAGCCGCGGGCGACAGCTAGTATAATATAAAAATTAAATGCTATAATAATATACTTACGGATAAGCCAGTTTCATTTGCTATTTCACTTATATTTAACCCATTCATATGTAAAGCCACAATATTAGCTTTGACTTCCATACTAATATTACTTGTAGACATGTTGAAATTAATATTTAATTGAATCACGGGAATAACAAGACTCGTAACTAAGTGCACCAACCAACAACGTTATTTTATTTTCTCTAAGCCAGTAATTATTCCATTTGATTTCAAATCTATCTTCATACTTTTTATATTTTATGCTGATCTTTGCTAAAGTTTTACAAATAATAAATTCTACTTAAGAAACATAGTTTACTCATCAACCAGATATTAATTTAAATAAATGAAACACAAAAAGTGTTACTATACCCAGATCGTAGGATTTGAACCGTCAACCTATGAAATGCCGTAGACCTCATCCTAGGACCACTCGGCCACGGGTTATTTAAGAAATATAAACGAAATGATCGATAATATTACTACGGAAGAACAATTTATGCGTGTGTGTAAATTGTCTTAAAAGAAAAAGGTCACAAGTAGCGCTAGAATGCTGACGCTATAATTACGTAGGACTGCTACTGCACTTTTGAGTTCTACTGTACATCACCATTTCGCTGTAAGGGGAACACGCCCCGGTAAGTGATAGTCAAAATATCTCTGATGTAACCTATCTCTAACTGTACCTACGCTTGGTAGGCCGGCTACCAGGCGCACAGCTGAGATGAGAGATTTTGCAGAGGTTATTGGACTCAATTGAACTTATCGCGAAAGAACAAAATACAAGTGTTGTGACCTACCGCTTTTGCTAAATATCGAAAAATTTAGCGTATTTAACAATTTTGTAAGACGATTAACGATGTCATCACTTTATTACTATTTGTACATTTCCGGTGCATATCGACTGGTTATCAGGCATGTGTAACGACCCTTAAATATGACCACAACTTTCTGTAACACCCTGTATAATGGGTATGAAGGAACATATTGCACATTACATAAATGTTTCATGCATTCTGCTAGCGGAACTATTATTGCGGCACGCTATGATGGCCGTTTTGACACGACTGGTTTTGCTCGCTTAATTTACCAGTTCATTATAACCAGAATAATAGCTGATAACAAAGTTCACAATGCCGATTTAATGCAGGAGGACCTGCAACATCTTGATTCATTCTGCTATTTAAAAAAATAGAATTAAACACCTCTAAATGTTTTTCTATGAGTTTTTCATAAGCGTCAAGCTTATGAATACGACGACGCAGTCAAGAACCATAACTTGGAGAGGAGGACTGTCTCTAGAGACTTGGGTGTGGTAGATGATGGCAAGCTTTTATTTAATCAGCACGTTAGCCAATTAGTTAATAAAGCCTTTAGGGCTTTAGGTTTCTTGATCCGTTGCTCCAGGGACTTCAGAAATATGAAAACCTCAAAAGTACTCTATTGACAATATGTACGAAGTCACCTGGAATACGCTTCACACGTTTGGAACCCATACTACGCTTGCTATTCTAATGAAATCGAGATGATTCAGAGGAAAATCATTCAATATTTAGGGTTTAAATTCAAACTGTCCTACCTAGCCGACCTCATCTATGAGCAGCGCTGTGTTAAACTGCATATCCTATCGTTGTCCGAAAGAACAAGAATCTCTGATGTTACTCTTCTTCGCAGTGTTGCTCAGGGTGGAAAAGTCAAAAGATTACGTAAGAATTTCTTATTGTGCAGGCCTCCGTGTCGCACCAATTTTAGAGTGAATAGCTTTCTGCCTAGAATTGCTAGTAAATTTAACCAATTGAATGTTGACAGTAACCTGGATCTCTTTACTACTGGAAAACATTCTGCCAGATCTTGTCTAATGAAGTGTTTTGTTGAAAGTGTATAGATGTTGATATTTCTATTGGCTCAATCTTATTCCTGTCTTATTGCTCTCAGCTCTGATAACAATTTTGTTTTATATAACTGTTTGATATAATTGTGGCAGCTTGAAATTGGCGTGTAGTAACCTAAATATTGTGTATATGTGAATGTAGCTGTAAGCTCCCCAAACAAAATAAAATAAAAGAAAATTTGCCAGTCGCACAGTTGTTAACAATCAAACTCTAATTAAGTATACAACGTGTTATAGAAAGGTGTGGTCATATTCGAGGGACGCATTACGTGTGATATAAATAAAATTTTCGCGGGAGTATAAAAACCGATTTACTTTGTGTCACGTAGATAAATAATTTTCTTTTTTATCGACCATGTGTAAGCTAGTGGAAATTGCCGACAAACGCACAACACTAAAAAACTAACCAGGGCTGCAGCAGCTGCAGCGCGTTGTTACAAATTAACTCTAAGGTTTGAACCCGAGTAGGTTTACCAAACGATCTGATTTGATAGGTCCTGTCTCAATATCATCCGACTTACTTTCTAGCTAAACTATTTTTTTTAATATCGGGCAAAGAAATTCTGAAACAGCTTATAACTCGTTCAAATAGTATTAAAATAAAACAAAATTTACTTTAAGCAATAATAAAACATTTTTATGTTCCTGATATCATCGATGCTAAATGTGAGACTTGTCTCAAAGATATCTTAGGTAAAGGTTGACCTACATTCAATACCAGGAGCCGTGGACTACCGAATTTCCAGCCACTTTATATTATACTAATTAAGAGAGGTTCCGAACCCAATTTAATTGAACTGCTATGCAAAGAAATAGACTTTCGGTTTTTATACAACTTAGGTGGCAGACAAGCACACGGCCCACCTGATGGGAAGTTACAATTATTAGTCAAATAGTGCAAAATTCCAAACTGTTGGGTAGGTACACGATACATAGAGATGCTTGGTTGAGAACCTCCGCAGCGCAACTGCGCGTGAAGACGGCAGAACCTCTCTCCTCTCTCAAAATCCCGACCGAGGCAGGAATGACCCTGTAAAGGGTTGCTGGGTGACTCTCGACTAGCATTGGACACAGTTTTTTTTTAATACAACTTAGGTGGCAGACAAACACACGGCCCACCTGATGGAAAGTGGTTACCATGACCTATGAACGTGTGTAACACCAGTGGAGTCACATCCGTGCTGCCACAACCCTGTGAGAACAGAGATTTTGTGCCGTCAGTGTAGAGGACAAAGCAGGACAAGCCTTTGGTCATCCCACTGACAGCACAAAAACTCTCCAGTGAGTGGTGGTGGCTCCACTCTCCCGGTAGCCAGAGCTACCCTACTCACCACCGGGAACACAACACGAAGTTATTATAACCGCGGTAATCTGTAGGGCGGAGGTACTTCCCCAGTCGGACTGCTCAATTGGGCGGAAATACCGCCGTGTCCTACCTCCTCAAAAACACAGTGGAGAGCAGGCAAAGCCTCAAAGGTCTGGTTGATTTTTCGAGAACAGGAGTAGGGGTGACAAGTCCGGACACCTGTTAACACAGCACCTGGTAATCCCGCGGCGGCGGTTGAAAGTCACTCCTTTCCAGGGTAAGATGAGGATACCGTACTTTTCCATGCGTAATTAACATGGCAACAGATTCGAAAACAAGGTTGTTTTCCTCCCGCACACTCTCGAGACTAGCAGGAGGTAGGACACGGCGATATTTCCGCCCTATTGAGTTGTCCGACTGGGGAAGTCCCATCGCCCTACACGCTACCGTTACCGCTGCCATAATAACTTCGTGTTGTGTACCCGGCGGTGAGTAGGGTAGCCAGAGCTCACTGGAGAATTCGTGCAGTCAGTAAGAAGACTAAAGGCATGTCCTGCTCTCTCTGATTTTACAGGGTCGGCAGCGCGAGTATGTCTCTCTGGTATTACACACTTCCATAGGCCACGGTAACAACTTTCCATCAGCTGGGCCATGTGCTTGTCTGCCACCTAAGTGGTATAAAAAAAGCAGCATCCGCAACACTGTGATCGTTACACGTTTGCCTTAGTTTGAGTTTCGTAGAGTTATTTATTATCGGATTTTATTTGAGATTTGTTATTGTTTGTTACGTTTGGGAAGCCAGGTGCCATGTCATGGCGCACAACATAAATAACGGCGGTGTACAAAAATGCAGACAGAACTTACTAAGGTATATCATGTCGTACCCGGATAACATAGACTGTAAGAGGTCCTTCATAAGTGTTCGTTAAAGTAACATTCATTGCGGTACCCTAAAAGATTTCATAATATTAAAATATCTTCTATTTCACTCCAAATCGCCACAAAGTATAATAATTAAAGCATAAAAAAGCATGGTAAAGTGAACAAAAATATGTTCAAATACCAGTGGTGGCGCGATTCTCACGCCACGTGAGCTAGTGGACTGTATTTTGCGGGGGATGAAGCTAAATATTTCAGATGACACTTTACACAACAAACAAGATAGGTGATCGGGTTGCCGCGGAGGTGGTTTAGGCAGTGAATGCAACCCAAGAAATTAGGAGAGGATGCACTAACCTTTATGACGCCACGTGCTGTCGGAGCCGGTGCACCGGTCTTCTCTTCCTGGCTCAGGAGCTGCTGCCCACCTCACTAAATCACTTGAGGGACACGAGAGGCACAATCCGATCGGTAAAGGTCTATGAAAGCGGTTAAAATCCAACAAATATTATTAATTTCTGAGAGTCGCGCGCGCCGCCGCCATTGATGATTCTAGTTCAATGCGGAAGTGAAGATGCGGCCATTTCAACAATTGGGCGGGGCGAAAACTATTGCTATCTCACTTTAAAGGTAGTGCGGGAGGGAGATGGGTATAGGAAGCGTGTGTTCAGTGTCAATCAATTGAGAGATGATTTGAATTATTCGATATACTACTACTATTGAGCGGGAAAATACAAATTTTACTATCGGCGCAACCATTCCCCCCGGCTTGAAGGGTTACCTTCAAAACGAAAAATGCGGAACAAATCTAAAGTCTAATCTAAATCTAGGTTTGGGAAATAACAACTAAAATATAAAACTAGGTTTGAACTCGTGCCTACTGCTGGTTAGGCAGAGGGCAGAGGCGAACAACCGGGCGCAGATACGATCCGGTTGCGGTTTTAACCCGTACAACACGAGTTATCCCGCGGGAATCGGGAAAAACTTCCTCTACTACTCCTAGAGGCCAATGTAAAGGAGGCGTATTCTCAGTCATAAGGACTACCACCGTACCTACAGTAATTGGGTTGGATGGAGTATTCCATTTTTGACGCGACTGCAGCGTGTGCAAATAATCGGTTCTCCAACGATTCCAAAACGATTGGACTAATTTATCTAAAAGAGCGTGACGAGTTAGAAGGTGCATTCTATCGTCATCAACATCCATTGCGGGCTAATATTTTAGAGGAGTCGTATTTAAGAAGTGAGCTGGCGTTAACGCTAATGGCTCTGACGGATCGCTAGATAGAGTCCGACACAGCGAACGCGTGTTCATCACCGCCTCTACTTGAGCGAGTACGGTACTCAACTCCTCGAACGAGAGAATCTGTTCGCCTATGACGCGAAACAGATGCGACTTAAGGCTTTTAATATTCTCTTCCCAACTACCACCAAAATGACTAGCTGCAGGCGTGTTAAAGTACCATTCAATGCGATTTTCGGCTAAGATGTGAGCGAATTCACTTTGGTAGTACTTAGACCGTAAGAATGCGTGCAATTCCGAAATACTACGTCGGGCCCCTACATAGTTTGTACCGTTGTCCGAATCCATGCGCTTAACCGGACCACGACGCGACAAAAAACGTTTAAAAGCGGACATAAATTTTTGCGTACTTAAATCACCGGTCAACTCTATATGAACCGCGCGAGTTGTCATACAAATGAACAAACAAACATAAGCTTTCGTGGAGCGAATGCCACGACCACGAGCAATAGTGACTTTGAAAGGCCCAGCAAAGTCTGTGCCGGTGTGTACGAAAGGTTTTGCGGATTGAACAACACGACAAGAGCGATGATCGGCCATTTAAATTAATTAAAAAAAATAAAATTTAAAACAAGGTACACATCTGTGTACTCTAGCGCGAATCAAATTACGAGCGGAAATTATCCAGTATTTCTGTCTCAAAATAGACATTAACAAATCGGGACCAGCGTGACAATTCACCTTATGATGATAATCTACTAACAAATCTAATACGTGGTCCTTACGCGGGAGAACTACTGGATGCCTTTGTTCAAATCCCAAACTTGAATTTCTCAAACGACCACCTACTCGAATGAGTCCATCTTCCAAAAATGGTTTCAAGTGTCGGAAAGAACGACTACAAGGTTAGTTAAATTCTAAATTTTTAAATTCAGAAGCAAAATAAAATTTCTGCAACTCGCGAAGTATGACCAATTCAGCTTTATCTAAATCAGCGGCGGTTATATGACCGCGCGTAGATAAAATTCTCAAAAATCGGCCTACATAAATAACACAACGCAACAGTCTCGACCAAGACGAGACGCGATTAGCTAACAACAAAATAAGGGACTCTTCACGCGGGACCGATACAACAAGCGAGTGCTTCTTCTCCTTGGGTGGTTCGGAAACCGTAGTGGGATTGAATTGACTAACTGGCCACTTATCTAACGCGGCATGAATCCAGGACGGTCCACTAAACCATAACGGGTGATCTAAAATTTGCGAAGGAAGCAATCCACGAGAGAGACAATCGGCTGGGTTGTCGGTGCCAGCAACGTGAAAGAGATTTTGTGGCGCTAATTCAGATTGAATTTTTGCCACTCTATTAGCGACGAATGTGTCCCAACGATGGGGCGAAGAGTGGGCCCAACACAAAGCGACTGTTGAGTCCGAAAAAGCTAGAATTCACTAATATTAATGCGACCACTACAAGCATTGACGATAGAGGTGATCAATCTAACTAACAATAGTAAAGCGCATAGCTCGAGGCGCGCCAGAGAGACGACCTTACGAGGAGAGACATTTGATTTCGCGCTTATAAGGCTAATTGAAACCTTACCTGCATTCGAGACATGAAAATAAACTACTCCTCCATACGCCTTCTCACTAGCGTCCGCGAAGCCTACTACAGTAACAGCACTATGTTGCGATATACCTACATGACGCGGAATTTGTATTTGGTCAAGCACAGAAAGTTCTTTTCTAAAGCGAGCCCACAACTTAACAATGTTGTCGGGCGCGGTGTCGTCCCAATCACAATTGGAAAGCCAAAGTTCTTTTATAAGTAGCTTGGCGTACAAAACGACAGGAGCTACGAATCCCATTACGTCCCATATCCGTGCCACACACGACAGGATAATGCGTTTAGTACAAGTTTGCGGGGTCGAACTAATTTTCAAACTAAACATATCAGATGCGGGCGACCAGCTTAAGCCAAGCACCTTGTGCGTATCACTTTCATCGAATTCCTTAACCGAAGACAACCGGTGCGACGGTGGAATCGACTCTAACGCAGTTTGCGAGTTGCTCGTCCATTTCACGAGATCGAATTGACCAGCCTTCATGAGACTTATAACTTGAACGGCCGTCTCGACAGCCTCTGCCTCGCTATCTACACTATACACGAAGTCATCCATGTATAAGCCAGTTTCAATGGTGGCTCTCGCTTTCGGAAATGCATCGTCCTCGTCAGCGGCCAACTGCTTGACGGTGCGAAGTGCGTGAAAAGGACTAGATTTAAGCCCGAAGCAAACACGATTAAATTCGTAAACCATTAAAGGTTCTTGCGGTGAAAATCTATACAAAAATCGTTGAAACCTACGATCGGATTTGCGCACTTCAAGACACAAAAACATTTGTCGAATATCTGCAGAGAGTGCAACAGCGAATAAGCGAAAATTTACAATTATGTCAAATAAATTACCTTGAAGATTTTGACCACAATACAAAATGTCATTAAGCGACACGGAAGTGCTAGTCTTAGCACTGCCATCTAAAACTAAGCGGAGTTTAGTAGTAAGCTTATCTTCTCTAATAACTCCGTGGTGCGGGATAATGTACGAAGGCTGGGTCTCGTCAGTGTCCGCAGGCACAGGTGAGATGTAACCTTTATCTAAATATTCGTTAACAACCTCATCATAGGCTTGCTTTAACTTTGGAGACGCCTGCATCTTTCGTTCTAAACAAAGAAAGCGTTTTTCAGCGGATACACGGGAGTCACCGAGCGAAAAAATATCTCCCTTGAAAGGGAGCGCGACAACATAACGACCCTGCTCATCACGAGTAGTCGTGCGACAATAAATCTCCTCAGCCATCTTGTCATCAGGGCTTAGGATAGGTGGGACATTGACCTCTTCAATTTCCCAAAACTTGCGGATGGTAGACTCCAGTGGCGGCTCGACGGTGCAACAGAACGAAGCACTCGAGTGACTAAAACTATCTATAGAAGCGGGTGCGGAACCAATTATAACAAAACCAAGAACTGTTTCCAGTGCGTGCAGAGCGGGGTACGTCGGTCCCCCTTGAACCTTACGTGATAACTGGAGGTGCGGGAGAATCGAAGCGCCGATCAATATATCGACGACTCCAGGAACAGCGTAAGTCTCATCTGCTAAAGGCAAGTCCTTAAATTTCGTTAATAAAGACGTGTCCACCGGGACGGTAGGCAACTGTTCAGTTATTTTATCTGTAACGAGCGAATCCATGTCAAACCAAATATTATTATTAAAACGAGATCCAAACCTTGTTTTAACGGTGCCATGAATAGCTGCCTGTAAACCTCCAAAACCCTTCACCACTGAGCGGGTTGAACGCTTATTAACATTGAAACCAAGACGTTGACAACAATCTTGAGTAATAAAATTACTTTGCGAAGCGCCATCTAATAGCGCTCGAACAATGTGCGGTTTACCTAATGCATCAACAATAATAACGCGAGCAGTCGCGAGAACAACAGTAGTGAGCGCAGCACTAGCGGACAACGAACACAAGGTGACGTCATTCGCAGCGGTCTCCGTGCGGGCAGGACCGCGCGCGAGCGCGGGCTGCGGCTGTGGCGCAGGCGTCACCGACGCGGGCGAGCTATGCGACGGTGTGCCACCGCTCGACGAACCAACTGTGCTCACATTGGATGCGGCGTTACTATTTTCAAAATGAAGTAAAGTGTGGTGTCTCGCTGGACATTTGCGACAACTATTGCTACTATTACATAAAACAACGCGGTGTTTAGTACCGAGACAATTAAAACAAAAATTATTAGCGCGAACAAATTTATAACGATCATTAGGCGATCATTTTAGGAAACCCGGACACTTGTACAATTGCGAATGATGAGCATTACACAAAGAGCAAACAGGTGATTGTACATGTGCTGGTGCGGTATTAACATAAGTATGAGTTGACCTCAGTGACTTCGATGACGCATCTATTTTACGTTCGGAACTAACAACTTTCTTCGCGCCTTCATGTTTCGATGAAGAGCGTTGCAATATTTTTATATGCTCGCGAACAAAACTTTCTAAGTCTTCGAACTTAGGAATTTTATTGCCGCGATGATCCGACTCAAATAAACGAATGGTTTCGGAATCTAATTTCTTTAAACCCATATACAAAAATAAGAAGTCACAGAGGTCTTCGATCTTTAGGTTCTTTACGGCGCGAACAGATGATGCGAAAGTATCTAGAAACTTCTCTAAGTTTTGATCGTTACATGCCGTAATGGATTTCAAGTCAAACATCTGATCCAAATATGCGTTAGCTACCGATCTTTTATCCTCATACTTAGCTTTCAAAGTATTTAAAATTAAATTATAATTTTCGGCACTAAACGTAATTCCAGCGCAAACGGTTATAGCTTTACCAGTTAATTTTTCAACGAGATAATGCAATTTTTCGTGATCTGTCAACGAAACGTTCTTAGTTATTGTATTCTCAAAACTATCTATAAATAAACACCAATTGCGGATGTTACCATCAAATTCGGGTATTTGAATTGGTGGCAACTTAGGTCGGTCGCGAGTGGGATTGGGTCGGTCAGACGGTTTCTCCAAACTCCTAGCGACGCGTTTGATACGACAATACAAATCGTCAAACGACGACAAGGCCTGATAACTCACTGAGTAATCGGGATTTAAATCTAACTCTAAAACGTTGATGTCATGTACTAAGGATTCGAAATCCGCGCGTAAACTATCTAAGTTTTCTATAGAACATAAGAACGAATCTCTAATAGCCAAATCAGAGGTTTTAAGTGCATTATCACAAATCGATTGTACGCGAGAGTAAAGCATTTCTCTTTTAGCGTATAAAAGTTTCAATTGAACTTTACTATCGGTACTACCAACCTTTGGGGACATTTTTACAACTAAATATCAAACTAAAGTGCGGTAAACAACAAATGAAATAACTTAATCTTAGCGGTATAGAACAGCGACGCGGCGCGAACGATATATTCCGTAGGTAGGTAGGTACTTATAACTGCGAGTGCAAGTTTGAACAAAACGCGAATAACAACAACCAGATCGTACCTACGCGAGCTAGATCGCTGTCTAGGTTCAACTATTATTTCAGGGATTAAGTATTGCGTAATATCTATTCAAATTAAAATACTTTCGTATGAATTTGAATGAAATGCGAGCGAGGTATAACCGCGTACCTACCTATGTAGGTATTAGATAAATACGATGCGAACTAGAGGCGAACGGACAACTTAGAAATTGAAATAGCCAAATGCGTTAGGTATTACACTGTGCCTATGCACTAGGGTGTCTAGGATACCTAAGATCTAAACCTAAATGCCTAGATGCGGGGTTTTCTACTAAAATAACTAGGTATTTAGGTGCGGTGCGTTTATTCCCTATGGAATAAATAACAAAATGCGAACTACGACTAAGGATCCGGTGAGATGGACCAAAAAGAATGGTGGCGCGATTCTCACGCCACGTGAGCTAGTGGACTGTATTCTGCGGGGGGTGAAGCTAAATATTTCAGATGACACTTTACACAACAAACAAGTTAGGTGATCGGGTTGCCGCGGAGGTGGTTTAGGCAGTGAATGCAACCCAAGAAATTAGGAGAGGATGCACTAACCTTTATGACGCCACGTGCTGTCGGAGCCGGTGCACCGGTCTTCTCTTCCTGGCTCAGGAGCTGCTGCCCACCTCACTAAATCACTTGAGGGACACGAGAGGCACAATCCGATCGGTAAAGGTCTATGAAAGCGGTTAAAATCCAACAAATATTATTAATTTCTGAGAGTCGCGCGCGCCGCCGCCATTGATGATTCTAGTTCAATGCGGAAGTGAAGATGCGGCCATTTCAACAATTGGGCGGGGCGAAAACTATTGCTATCTCACTTTAAAGGTAGTGCGGGAGGGAGATGGGTATAGGAAGCGTGTGTTCAGTGTCAATCAATTGAGAGATGATTTGAATTATTCGATATACTACTACTATTGAGCGGGAAAATACAAATTTTACTATCGGCGCAACCAACCAGGATAACATAAAATGTAAGAGATTTCAAAATTTTTGAAACAAGAAATTCTACGGCACCCTAAAATAATTAATAAGAAAAAATCATTTGTTATTTTTTTTCGTATACCTAAATAGGGTGAACTGACTGATACTCGAACATGGTCACAATTTTATTATTTTCTGTATTCAGTATCAGATGTAGTACCTACTGAATTACATACTCTTTTTTAATAGGTAACAATGTTGTTCAGTCAGTGGGTCGTATGCTTGTTGCTAAGTAGTATAAAAATTATTTAGTTAATTGAGCGGTGCGAAAATCACGGCGTCGAAAAAGTTGTCTCTTAAATAACAACAGACGACTGACAGAGCTAGTAGATTGAATAGTAACTGAGATTTTTGCAGAGTAAGTACACAACTCTGATTTTGATAAAATTTGGCGCGATAGCCCATTCAATTGTCCAATCCAAACTCAATGCGAGTTTCTATGAATTCCGCACTTAAGGAAACACACAAAGCCATAGTTGAAAAATTCAGATTTAAATATTAAAATAAAATTTTTAATGGACGTAAACCAGTACCTCTACCCTAATTTCATAGGTAATACGTTCGGCCGTGGCGTCCTTTGATGAGGCCGCGGTGCGTGGCGGCACTTTTGATGCGGACAATCGGTGCCGCCAAGGACATATAATTTGGCGCCAAATTGTGTAAAACAGTAGGCATCAGAGTTGCCATACATGATTTCATAAAATCGGTAGATGGCATGTTGGTGTGTAGTAGAAGCAGCGTAGATTTCTAATGATAAATTGGTAAATTTATTAGTAGATTAAAATGTATATTTACGAGTTTATGCTTTTTAAAAGATAGAATACGAAAAGCGGTTCGTTTGTTTTGCGTCTTGTCATCCGCAGAGTAGGTAACTCTTGTCATACGCAAAGAAAAATATCGTGCCAATTTTATGTGGGTATTAATTATTTCCTGATTTCTCAAATTTTTTTCTCTTACTCCTTTCCTCCTTCTCCTCTAGCTCTTTCTCCTTTCGATATGATTAAAACTTGTGATTTTCAGTAGCAAGGCCGACCTTAACCACTGAGCACGAAGCTATCATTTACTTTTAAGTTTAGATTTTTAGCGCGAGCAGATAGCAAAATGTAAGAAAATAAAATCATTGTTTTTATTAAGTAGATACTGTACTTTTTAGCAGAAATAGAATATTGTTCTGAGCAAAGGGATTGATTTAACAATTAATTAGTTAACTGCGGGTTTTTTAGTCATATTTACCTTAAAAAAGGTAAGGTCTGTGGATTTTTCAAAATTCTGCGTATTAGATTAATTGTTGGCAACATTCGTATGTACCTACTTGTGCCGACGTCTGTTCTGTTGGTTGCTTATTTGAAGACTAGTTGTTGTTCTGTTGTGCAGTGAAAATGTCGGTTTATAGTAATAGCGAATATAAGATGATGCTTGGGAAAACCTCGTCGGCTGTACAGTGAGAGATTTGTGGACGGAAGACTAGAGGATGTCCGTCGGTGGCTTCCCTCTTTGGAGTGTTTTAGGAAGATGGTGAACCGCCTTCAACACACTGGAAGTTTTCGTGGCGACCTTCAACGACGTCCACTGCTTTAGAAGATCGTATTCTCGAGCATTTTGAAGCAGACGCGAGAACGAGTACCCGACGAGCTGGAACGGTTCTCGGAGTGAAACCCGTTCATTTCAAGGGGGAAGTTCGCGCGTATTTGAAGATGCGTTTTGATCAGTGGATTGGGCGTGGCGGTGAATTGAGAGTCGCTTGCCCGGCGAGGCCCCCACATCTCACTCCGCTCGACTATTTTCTCTGAGGTTACGTGAAGAAAAAAGTGTAAAGTTCAGCATGTGATAGCAGAGAGAATAAGGGAGCCCGGATATCAGAGATTTTCAGTAGCGTTACCCCATTTATGTTTAGAAGCGTATGTGGTAGCATGTTACGGCATTGAGCAACGAGGTGGTCATTTTGAGCCGTTGCGCGTTGCTATAATTTTTTAGACTTAGCTATGCCTTGAAGTTTCACGCATACTGTGGCGTCATAAACTATTCATTAATGTGTACATGTACCTACTCTAAATAAAATGAAGTAATAGCTAATCGAGGGCCTGAGGGTGATGGGTGGAGCCGCCTGTCTCCCTAGCAGAAGCAGGCTGTGGTCCACACTGCCGAAGAGGGCCGTCTTGTTAGAGACGGTCCTGGGCCGGCTGGGGTGCGAAGGATATGTCTCAGACAATCTCACCTCCGGCTACCTGCGGCCCAGTCGGCGTGCGTAACCTCCGACATAACCTCCCCCACCACCCGAAGACCCCCATCACTAGGGCCGGTGGGGATACTGCGCACGTTATAAAAAAAGTAAAGTTAATCGAACGGAAAACTTCTTCATTCTACAATCGATTGGGTAAAGGATTTTTAATAAAGTTTTACACTAAGAGGACCCTCGAGGCCCTGAGCCATCCGGGGAGTAAGGGATATACCAGAGGCTGCGAAACCCTCGGCAACTGATAACACGAAACGACGTGAGTTTTAGTCGGTTCGAGTCCGATATAACCACCACTGCCGAGCTATCACATCTAGAGTAGTCACCCATAAGAAAATTACAAACATTCAAAGCATTTCTTAAGGCAATCAAACTGAAGGTGTTTCATTTTTAGTTTTTAGAAATGTGGATCAAGATTTCTGTCACACAGTCTGGAGTTACTCTTGTTCCACAGTTTGTAACTGTGCAATGCATACCATAAGCTTTGTGCTAAGTAAAATGCTATTTTATTTAATCTTAAATTACACTCAATTTTAAAAGGACTTTTCTATCGGTAATATTGTTTTAAAAGTTTTGATGAGAGTATATAAGATTTTGTACCTACGTCAGGAATATAATAATACGGAAACGGGTAAAACCAGTGATAATGTTATTTAAGTATTTACTTTTATACCGTTATCACTGGATTTTACCCATTTGCTCCGAACATACCTACTGGCAGGCCCAAGTGTATTTTGTTACGTGCGCGATATTTACCTATTGTTTGTTTTTATTAAAAAATGTAAGTACTCGTAGGTAGGTTGTGACTTTGTGTTGACGATTCTAGATTTTTCTATGGCAATCGGTAGAGTACCTCGTCACTAACAATGCGTTTTTATTTCTTGAAGATTCGATTAATAGTTTTCGAGATATCGACGTCTGTCGCAACAATACTCTCATAATTTATCACTAGAGCAGGCTATAGTCATTCAGTCAGTTCTGTTTATCAATAAAAGTGACAGCATTATCAGCGTAGTGGACAAAAGTGCTTAAACGAATTTAATTGTTTTTGTGTATTTTGCTGGTTCTACACTACATGTACTTATATTTATAAATAATCAACAAAAACCTCATTTAAAATAGGTATAAAAGTAAGTCTAAATATTTTGTACGAAGATTATTATCGTCTTTTTCTGCTTTGTGTTCGTATAGGATTTTTTTGATGTGTTTAATTTTAGACACACATTTTGTTCCTACCTGTCACCCTAGAAGTTTCCGGTTGGTATGGCGGCGTTTGGGGGGTATATTTCGCACTTAAAAAATTCGATGAAATTTGGTTATATTTCGTTAGGCCATGTTGAATACTGCCTTCTGCATCAAATCCTTCACCGAGCCTTTTATAATATAGGTAAAGAAAAAACTCTTGACAATCCATTTGTGCTTCGGTATGAGTATCGAAACAATTATTATATAATCCACATATCAACAACCTCTTGAGTCAAGTCAAGGATTTAATTTTTTTATCTCATTATTGCGTAGAAAAAGCTACTTAGTTTTTGTAAATCCCAATTTTAGGACCCTATTTCATGTGTTTTGTTTAGATCCAAATTACAATTGAAACTGAATTAAAAGTAAAAGCTATCCATGTGGTGACATCCGAATATAATCCAAAGGGTATTGTAAGAGGCGACTAATGAATTAATACGCAGACGTTATCACTACTGGAGGAAGAAATCTCGAAATAAAACCCTGTCAGGAACCGGCTGGTCAGGGTGGAAACAGTAGGCCAAAGTCTCCCACCATCGAGAGAGGCCTATGTCCAGCAGTGGACAGGGATAGGCTAATTGATAGATTTATAGTAAAATCTTTTGGCATAGAATAGAAATATGAATAAAAGGTACCTTTTAATTTATTACATAATATAACATAAACTCATGCCTATATCCCCGAAGGGGTAGACAGAGGTGCTAGCACCCACATTTCGCCAGTTTATGTTTAGGTGGCGAGCCTATTGCCATTAACCGGGCACTTATAAACCTGCGATAAATACACACATAACTTCGAAAAGCATCGAAAAGTCATTGATGTGTGCCATGGTAAAACCTGGGATCGCACCCGAGACCTCGTCTCAGCAGTCATGCAGCATTACCCATACCACTAGGCTACCCGGTTGTTTAATTTATTATTATTAAATTTTTTTTTTTCATTATGATGTACTCGTTGTTAAACGATTACTCATACAATTACAATCTAGACCTTGAGGCTAATAAGTAATTTAAATTTAACTTAATTTACTAACACTTACAAGTTAAGAATGTATCCATTGACACTTTTCTTATAGTCTCTATTGAAATTAAAAGACACTTTGTTCTTGTGTTCTTTAAACGTAGCACTCACTGTACTTAGTTACACTGACTTTACTAAAGTAACTCAAAAGGTTTAGTTCTTTTTAGTCTTCTCACTATGTCCGTGGTGTCAAGTAGCTGAATAGCCTGACCCATCATGGGGGAGTGGCTAGAGAGGCCACACGGCAGCCTCTCGTACCGTCTGACGCAGATGATCACCGAGCACGGATGCTTCGGAAAGTATCTGCGTCGGATGCAGAAAGAGCCAACGTCCGAGTGCCATCACTGCGACGCGAGCGAGGACTCAGGTCCGCACACGCTCACCGAGTGTCCGGCGTGGGAGACGCCGAGGCGGGAGCTTGTGGCGGCCTTGGGAGTGAGGGTTCTCACGCTCTCCACCTTGCTCGCGGCGATGGTTCGCTGCGCGGATGCGTGGGCGGCCGGCGCCTCCTTCTGCGAGCAAGTAATGCTCGTGAAGGAGGAGGCGGGGCGGGAGCGACGAAGGATCGCTAGACAAGCTGCCCGCGCACGAAGGCAACTCGGGCGTCGGAGGTCGATGAACGACCTCCGCCCCCCATGAGCGCCGGCCTGGGGGTGACAGGTGAAGCCGCCTGTCACCCTGGCAGAAGCAGGCCGCGGTGGCGGCGCGCGTGGCGCGCCTCCCCGTTTCCGGGGACGAGTTGGGGACTCTGTGGTCCCCACACCCGAGAAGAGGGCCAGATCGTGAGAGATGGCCCTGGGTCGGCCGGGGTGCGAGGGATATGCCTGTCAACCTCACCTTCGGCAACCGAAACGACCCACAGGCGGCGTGCGTTTTAGTCGGTTCGAGTCCGACATAACCTCCTCCACCGGCTCCGGTGGGGAGGTATCCGTGGGGATTTTGCGCACGTAAAAAAAAAAAAAAAAAAAAAAAAAAAAAAAAAGTAGCTGAATAGCCTCGACGTTCACATGATGAAGAAGCCTTTGTTCGTGTGCTTCAGCGTGTTTCTTTATAACATCAGTTACAAGATCCACTCCAAGGTCTCGGTGGATGTCCTCATTTCTGACGTACCAGGGAGCATTTACTATAGTCCGAAGTACCTTATTTTGGAATCTTTGTATGATTTCAATGTTAGTCCGTCTTGTACATCCCCAAAGTTGAATGCCGTATGTCCATACAGGCATGAGTACTTGCTTGTATAAAAGTACTTTGTTATACACTGACAAGGTGGAATGTCTGCCAAGTAGCCAGTACATATTTTTATAACGTATGTCTAGCGCCTGTCGTTTCTTTTTGACATGAGCCTTCCAGCGAAGTTTTGCATCTAGCGTCATGCCCAAGTATTTTGCCGTATTTTCGTATGGTATTACACGATTATTAATGTATACTGATGTATGTTCAGCTCTTTGGTTTGTGAAATCAATATGTGTCGATTTTGACTCATTTAGTTTGATTTTCCATTTTTTTGTCCAGTCGGTGATGGCATTGACGGCAATTTGTACCTTCTCCACTGCTTCTTTGTGATTGACACCCGTAGCCATGATAGCTGTGTCGTCTGCAAATGTAGCTATGACGCTGTTGTTTGTTTCAGGGATATCGCAGGTATACAATAGGTACAGGATAGGTCCAAGAACACTTCCTTGCGGTACACCAGCTTTTATTTGTTTGATATCTGAATAAGCATCTTCATGTCTCACTCTAAATGCCCTCTTAGTTAAATAGGATTCTAAAATGTCCACAAATTGTTTAGGGATCATTTTACCTAATTTATATATAAGACCTCTATGCCATACTTTATCAAATGCCTGAGCTACATCCAGAAATACTGTAGAACAAACTTTCTTTTCTTCTAATGTTTTTTCGATAATATTGGTTATTCTGTGTATTTGGTCTATTGTGGAGTGTTTTTCTCTGAAACCGAATTGGTAGTTAGGAATCAGTTCTTTATCTTCAATAATAACTTTTAAACGCCTGAGTAGTAGTTTTTCGAACAATTTTGCTATAATTGGCAAGAGTGATATGGGTCTGTATGATGTTACTTCATGAGGTGGTTTTCCTGGTTTAGGTATCATGATAACTTCAGCAACTTTCCACATACTAGGCACATGTTTTAATCTAAATGTGGCATTGATGAGTGTTGTAAGCTTTACAATTGCTTTACGTGGGAGATTTTGTAGGAGTTCTCCAGTGATTAGGTCGTATCCCGGTGATTTCCTTTTAGCCAAATTTTTGATCATGTTTTTAACTTCTTTTGGGGTAACAAGTTTTATTTCTAAGTTGTCATACTGCGTCACGTCCAGTGCTATACTTTCAGAGCTTACCTCGCTGTTCGTTTGAAAAATTTGCTCGAGATGTTCTGCAAATACAGTTGCTTTCTGTTCATTATTTATGGCCCAATTGCCATCTATTTTTTGAATAGGCGAAATGTGAGTAATGGGCTTTTTTAAGCTTTTAGTGGCTTTCCATAGTGAGTAATCAGAAGTTCCATTACTTGATAGTTGACTAAGGTAATTATTTGTTGTCTCGTCGTGAAAATCCTGAATTGCTCTACTTAATCTTTTTGTGAGTTTATTTAGCAAAGTTTTATCAGGTGGATATCTACATTGTTGCCACTTTTGCCTCTGGATTCGCTTTATGGCTAAAAGATTTCTAATTTCCACTGGATATCTTTGAGTTGCAACTCTTCTTTTCATTTCAGGTGTATTTCGCCAAGCGCAACGTTGGATGTCCGTAATAAACTTTGCAACTTCGTCATCTACTTGCTGTTTGTCTTTAAGGGATACTTTGAGGTCTATACAGCAGTCTAAATCAAATTGAAAGCTCTCCCAGTCAGTGTATTTGTTCACTAAGGTTGGACTGCTTTCTTTTTGTATTATTGTCTCGCTTAGAGTTAAGATGATAGGTGAATGATCGGAATGCATGTCTATAATTTATTATTGAACTATATTTTTCAGCTTCTATGTTATGAGATTGTAGCTGAACTGATTGAGCTGAAACAAAAATGATTATATCGTGTCTGTTTGTGTCGTCATTAATGCTTGTAATGTTCTTTAACGTTTCATGTAAGTATATGTCCAGTGTCCTAATATTATAACTTATACTTCCGAGCGACTTCATCAAATTTGATAAAAAGAAAATAGAATTCATACTATAATATAATCCAATCACTTATAAAATATATACGAAACTATGATAAAAGAGGCAGACTGTATCGAAAAAAATATAATAGGGTAGTAAAATGTATGAAATAAATGTGACAAACATCTGACATTTATACCGAGTTCTAATAAATCCACGTTTTATAATTGTATTCATTATTGTATTGGAGAAGCTTTGTATAAAAGAAAAAACAACAGATGAAGCGGGAACGGGATCTGTACTATCAAGGGTGCGGCCGCGGGCAAGGCAAAAAAAAAAAGAATGTACAAAGTTCGCCGGGTCAGCTAGTAATATCTAAAATTTCATTTTTAGACGCACGTGACGGTGATCCATACTGGGAGCACTTTTACCCTGGTGCGTCAATACTGCCTAGTAACGTTATAATTGGGGGATATGAACATGAGAATCTTTACATCATCAGGTCTGAACATAGAAACGGTATGACTCCTGGGAAGTTTATCCCTTCTCAACAAATAGCTCTTGTAACTTGGGGTTATAAAGCACATCGAAAATATAAACTTGAGGTCAGTTGAATTATTAGGCTCATTGATTCAGGAATATTGATTTAAACCAAAGATTTCAATCGATTCGAGTCACACATGCGCGAGACCGCTGAGTGCACGAGTGGTATCTGATGGGACATCCACACGAAAAAGAAGGGCCTAAAGATGAAAGTAATACTAGGACTCCTTACACTGCGTATGAAATCCTACTAAGATCTTGGGGGCCTAAACCACCTACAAGCTGGTTCACCTTTATCTGTGGATGAGGCTCCGGCGCTCTAATCCACGTTGAGCAGACAGTGCGCAAAGTGGTGGTATCAATGGCGGCCGTGGGAGTGAGGGTTCTCACGCTCACCACCTTGATCGCGGCGATGGTCCGCTGCGCGGATGCGTGAGCGGCCGGCGCCTCCTTCTGCGAGCAAGTAACGCTCGTGAAGAAGGAGGTGAGGCGGGAGCGGCAGCGGGAGCGACGAAGGATCGCAAGCCAAGCTGCCCGCGTACGAAGGCAACTCGGGCGTCAGAGGTCGGTGAACGACCTCCGCCCCCTATGAGCGCAGGCCTGGGGGTGACGGGTGGAGCCGCCTGTCACCTAGGCAGATGCAGGCCGCGGCGCCTCCCCGTTTCCGGGGACGAGTTGGGGACTTTGTGGTCCCCACACCCGAGAAGAGGGCCAGATCGTGAGAGATGGCCCTGGGTCGGCCGGGGTGCGAGGGATATGCCTGTCAACCTCACCTTCGGCAACCAAAATGACCCACAGGCGGCGTGCGTTTTAGTCGGTTCGAGTCCGACATAATCTCTTCCACCGGTTCCGGTGGGGAGGTATCCGTGGGGATTTTGCGTACGTAAAAAAAAGTGGTGGTATCATTCAAGCGTTGGTTCCCATGATGCAGGTACTTGCCAAACCAACGATGCTCTGCGAGTACCTGCGTCAGCCAGTATCAGAGGCTACCCTGGCACCTCCCCATTCATTATTCCATAACGAATCGTGCCTACCGCCACAATAATAGCAAGTCCTGTGCTTGGTTATCCAAGTCGTTGCTTCCACTCCTTTATGAGTACCTGGCGGAACCCATTTTCACAATAATTATATTTGAATTTGAATTTGAACTTGAACTTGAACTTGAACTTGAACTTGAACTTGAACTTGAACTTGAACTTGAACTTGAACTTGAACTTGAACTTGAACTTGAACTTGAACTTGAACTTGAACTTGAACTTGAACTTGAACTTGAACTTGAACTTGAACTTGAACTTGAACTTGAACTTGAACTTGAACTTGAACTTGAACTTGAACTTGAACTTGAACTTGAACTTGAACTTGAACTTGAACTTGAACTTGAACTTGAACTTGAACTTGAACTTGAACTTGAACTTGAACTTGAACTTGAACTTGAACTTGAACTTGAACTTGAACTTGAACTTGAACTTGAACTTGAACTTGAACTTGAACTTGAACTTGAACTTGAACTTGAACTTGAACTTGAACTTGAACTTGAACTTGAACTTGAATTTGAATTCGAATTTTAATTTGATGTAATTGGTGCCCTTTGACTTCTGAAGCAAGTCCCAGTGCTCCAGCCCTTTCTTGCTCCACTGGTAAAACACCACTTGGCTCCTCGATTTCAGGTTCCAAGAAGGTATTCCATTATGACACTCGTCCCTTAAAAGGAAGGAAGTTTGCTGTTACTTGCAGCAAACAATTTATGAATCATGTATATTTAGTTATACTAGTATTTGTTCCTTTTATACTCATATAGTGTATTCATACACCTAATTTTCTTGTAGATTTTACGTGGAGACAATTACAAATGGGTGCCTATTAGAAGGAGTGTTCCCAAAGGAGCTTTTCTTGGTGGTAATGATAAGAGTTGTGGCTATTTATATGTCTGCAGAGCAACGCACTTAGGTTATACAATACCTGGAAAAATGTCTCCATATTACGGAAGCTGTTATATACCCTATAACGACGACGAAATAGAAAAAGGAATGGGAAATTACGAAATTCTTGTAGTTCCTGAGGAAAGTAAGTAATATAATAACCATATTTCTACATGGCGCTACCTAGATCCGAAATAAGTATAGCTCTAACTTATGTTCTAGAATGCAGATATTTTATAAAGTGTAATAAAATTAATTCTTGGAACTTTGGGGGGTTGTTCAGTATTGGTAACTGTGCCCGAAAAAGGTTGTTCACGCTTGAGGCACAGGGGCAACCGGCTACGCGACAAACGGAGCGGCGAGGGGCGCAGGGGGGGACAGATTGGAGCTTCAGCACTTTAGCACCGAGGGGCGCGCACGATAATCGCATTCCATCCATATCCCGAGTTTATGTGTTTTTCGTCTTTTATAAACAAAATAGAAAATATTACAGTTCATTTTTATTATTATCACTCGAAGAAAATTTTATTATCACCCCAACGAAGCTCCAGCAATGATCCGACTCGAAGAACCATTTTTGGGGCTTTAATATTTTGATTGTAATATTTTATATTTGGTTTATAAAAGACGAAAAACATATCGACTCGGTATATGGATGGAAGAAATGAATCTGTAAGCAATGTCTAAAGAATGAATACCATCATTTATAGATGCCAGTAATGATCAATGTTAAAATGGTCGTTTATTTGCCTATCTCTGAATACATAATTAACATATAATTTCAGACTCATTAGATGCCTATAAAAGTGTCGAAAGAAAAGGTGTACCGTAATTGGACAGTGGAGTAACTATGAGACAACTTACTTTTTTTTTCAAAATAAGCAGGCTAGTGTAAGAAACTGGTGAATGACAGGAATAGCATTTTCACTTCGGAAGAAAGTGACGATAAATTATTGACGAATCAGATTATTATTTATTGAAAAAAAAAAAAATTTTAAACTGTTACAAAGAAACCCAGGTTTAAAAAGTAACTTAATTAACAGTCACAACAAACACAAACCCCTTTGCTCTTGTACTGAATGAAGTTCATTAAAATCTGTTTTTGATAGAAGAAAATAAATACTGCTAGAAAAGGGATTGTTGTTCCTCATTACAGCACATATTATAATAGTTCATCGTATTCCAAACCCACTTATGATTTCATTATTTTTTTACAGTTTCACCAACTATAATTTCAAACTCATCAAATGTCTATAAAAGTGTCGAAGGAAAAGACTTGTCATTAAAAATCCCTTGCTTAACGACAGGATTTCCCAAACCAATGATCAATTGGAAATTAAAGAATACAACAATCTCAAACGGTAAGATAATAGAATAAGAATAGAATAAGAAAATAGAATAAGATTATATAACGTTATACTTATAACATAAATGTGAAAAATGTTTACTAAATTATATATTCTAGATTCTAAATATTCCATAGAAGATGGAAATTTGTTTATCAAAGTACCAACTGTAAGCGACAGTCAAAACTATACGTGTGAAGCGAATAATGATGCTGGTTCTGTCAGTGCAACATTCCAAGCTGAAATTCTTCGTAAGTATTTGATTTTGTTTGATATACTTCAAAATTACTTCATCCAGCTTGATAGTAAGACGCTATATAACGTGTGTAAATGTGTGAAAGTAGGTTATACAATACCTGGAAAAATGTCTCCATATTACGGAAGCTGTTATATACCCTATAACGACGACGAAATAGAAAGAGGAATGGGAAATTACGAAATTCTTGTAGTTCCTGAGGAAAGTAAGTAATATAATAACCATATTTCTACATAGCTCTATCTAGATCCGAAATAAGTATAGCTCTAACTTGTGTTCTAGAGTGCAGATATTTTATAAAGTATAATAAAATTAATTCTTGGAACTTTGGGGGGCTGTTCAGTATTGGTAACTGTGCCCGAAAAAGGTTGTTCACGCGCGAGGCACAGTGGCAACCGGCTACGCGACAAACGGAGCGGCGAGTGGCGCAGGGGGGACGGATTGGAGCTTCAGCACTTGAGCACCGAGCGCCGCGCACGACAATCGCATTCCATCCATATACCGAGTTTATGTATTTTTCGTCTTTTATAAACAAAATATAAAATATTACAGTTCATTTTTATTATTATCACCCGAAGTAAATTTTATTATCACCCCAACGAAGCCCCAGCAATGATCCGACTCGAAGAACCATTGTTGGAGCTTTAATATTTTGAGTGTAAAGAATGAATACCATCATTTATAGATGCCAGTAATGATCAATGTTAAAATGGTCGTTTATTTGCCTATCTCTGAATACATAATTAACATATAATTTCAGACTCATTAGATGCCTATAAAAGTGTCGAAACAAAAGGTGTACCGTAATTGGACAGTGGAGTAACTATGAGATAACTTACTTTTTTTTCAAAATAAGCAGGCTACACTACTACTACTAAACGTAAGAAACTGGTGAATGACAGGAATAGCATTTTCACTTCGGAAGAAAGTGACGATAAATTATTGTCGAATTAGATTATTATTTAGTAAAAAAAAACAATTTTTAAACTGTTACAAAGCAACCCAGGTGGTTGCGCCGATGGTAGAATTTATATTTTTCGCTATAGTAATAGTTCAAGTCATTGACGCGGAAACACACGCTTCCTGTACCCATCTCCCTCCCGCGCTACCTTTTAAAGTGAGATAGCAATAGTTTCCGCGCGGCTCAATTGTCAAAATAGACGCATATTCACTTCGCAATTGAACTAGAAACAATGGCCGCCGCGCACGCGACTCTTAGAAATTAATAATGTTTGTTGGATTTTAACCGCTTTCATGGACCTTTGCCGATCGGATTGTGCCTCTCGTGTGTCCCTCAAGTGATTTAGTGATGTGGGCGGCAACTCCTGAGCCAGGAAGAGAAGATCGGTGCACCGGCTGCGACGACGGCACGTGGCCCCGTGAAGGTTAGTGCATCCTCTCCTAATTTCTCGGGTTGCATTCAATGCCTAAACCACATCCGCGGCAACCCGATCACCTGTCTTGTTTGTTGTGTAAAGCGTCAATGGAACAGTTAACTTCATCCCCCGCGAAATACAGTCCACTAGCTCACGTGGCGAGAATTGCGCTACCATTCTTTTTGGTCCTTCGAGCCGGATCCTTAGCCGTAGTTCGTAGTTTGTTATTATTCTATTGAGAATAAACGCACCGCACCTAAATACCTAGTTATTTTAGTAGAAAACCCCGCATCTAGGCATTAACCGCTTGGATGCTCCACCATAGTATGAACGTGCCTGTTTTATCTGATATGTACCTAAATATATTAGAATTAAACCGCTTTCCTGAAAAAAAAGGGTCGTCACGTGAATTGCAAATTGCACTCAGATGACGTCAGTTAATGGCGCCGCCCGCTGAGTGACGACAGAGCTCGTATAAACAAAAAAACTTGTTGACGTACAGTACCAAGTAGCAATTGCCGTAGAGCGTGTTTTTGGTACTACAGTACCAAATAGCAATTTAGCGGTTAAGGTTTAGATTTTGTTGTCCGTGTCCGCTGGCTCGCATCGTATCTACCTAATACATACATAGGTTAGGTACGTGTAATCGCATTTGTTATTATTCTATTGAGAATAAACGCACCGCACCTAAATACCTAGTTATTTTAGTAGAAAACCCCGCATCTAGGAATTTAGGTTTAGATCTTAGGTATCCTAGACACCCTAGTGCATAGGCACAGTGTAATACCTAACGCATTTGGCTTTTGTTTTTATTTGTTTCAATTAAGTTGTCCGTTCGCCGCTAGCTCGCATCGTATTTACCTAATACCTACGTGGGCAGATACGTGACCAATACCTCGCTCGCATTTCATTCAAATTCATACGAAAGTATTTTAATTTGAATAGATATTACGCAATACTTAATCCCTGAAATAATAGTTGAACCTAGACAGCGACCATCGCGTAGGTACGATCTTGTTGCTATGCGCGTTAGTTCAAGCTTGCACTTGCAGTTATAAGTACCTACCTACCTACGGTTATCGCTCGCGCCGCGTCGCTGTTCTATAGGTACCGCTAAGATTAAGTCATCTCATTTGTTGTTTACCGCACTTTAGTTTGATATTTAGTTGTAAACATGTCCCCAAAGGTTGGTAGGACCGGTAGTGGGGTTCAATTGAAACTTTTATACGCTAAAAGAGAAATGATTTACTCTCGTGTACAATCGATTTGTGATAATGCACTTAAAACCTCTGATTTGGCTATTAGAGATTCGTTCTTGTGTTCTATAGAAAACTTGGATAGTTTGCGCGCAGATTTCGAGTCTTTAGTACATGACATCAACGTTTTAGAGTTAAATTTAAATCCCGATTACTCAGTGAGTTATCAGGCCTTGTCGTCGTTTGACGATTTGTATTGTCGTATCAAACGCGTCGCTAGGAGTTTGGAGAAACCGTCTGACCGACCCAATCCCACTCGCGACCGACCTAAGTTGCCACCAATTCAAATACCCGAATTTGATGGTAACATTCGCAATTGGGGTTTATTTATAGATAGTTTTGAGAATACAATAGATAAGAACGTTTCGTTGACAGATCACGAAAAATTGCATTATCTCGTTGAAAAATTGACTGGTAAAGCTATAACCGTTTGCGCTGGAATTACGTTTAGTGCCGAAAATTATAATTTAATTTTAAATACTTTGAAAGCTAAGTATGAGGATAAAAGATCGGTAGCTAACGCATATTTGGATCAGATGTTTGACTTGAAATCTATTACGGCATGTAACGATCAAAACTTAGAGAAGTTTCTAGATACTTTCGCATCATCTGTTCGCGCCGTAAAGAACCTAAAGATCGATGACCTCTGCGACTTCTTATTTTTGTATATGGGTTTAAAGAAATTAGATTTCGAAACCATTCGTTTATTTGAGTCGGATCAACCCGCTCAGTGGTGAAGGGTTTTGGAGGCTTACAGTCAGCTGTTCATGGCACCGTTAAAACAAGGTTTAGATCTCGTTTTAATAATAATATTTGGTATGACATGGATTCGCTCGTTATAGATAAAATAACTGAACAGTTGCCTACCGTCCCGGTTGACACGTCTTTATTAACGAAATTTAAAGACTTGCCTTTAGCAGATGAGACTTACGCTGTTCCTGGAGTCGTCGATATATTGATCGGCGCTTCGATTCTCCCGCACCTCCAGTTATCACGTAAGGTTCAAGGGGGACCGACGTACCCCGCTCCGCACGCACTGGAAACAGTTCTTGGTTTTGTTATAATTGGTTCCGCACCCGCTTCTATAGATAGTTTTAGTCACTCGACTGCTTCGTTCTGTTGCACCGTCGAGCCGCCACTGGAGTCTACCATCCGCAAGTTTTGGGAAATTGAAGAGGTCAATGTCCCACCTATCCTAAGCCCTGATGACAAGATGGCTGAGGAGATTTGTTGTCGCACGACTACTCGTGATGAGCAGGGTCGTTATGTTGTCGCGCTCCCTTTCAAGGGAGATATTTTTTCGCTCGGTGACTCCCGTGTATCCGCTGAAAAACGCTTTCTTTGTTTAGAACGAAAGATGCAGGCGTCTCTAAAGTTGAAGCGGGCCTGTGATGAGGTTGTTAACGAATATTTAGATAAAGGTTGCATCTCACCTGCGCCTGCGGACACTGGCGGGACCCAGCCTTCGTACATTATCCCGCACCACGGAGTTATTAGAGAAGATAAGCTTACTACTAAACTCCGCGTAGTTTTGGATGGCAGTGCTAAGACTAGCACTTCCGTGTCGCTTAATGACATTTTGTATTGTGGTCAAAATCTTTAAGGTTATTTATTTGACATAATTGTACATTTTCGCATTAATATTAGTAGAATTTTAGCTTTTTCGGACTCAACAGTCGCTTTATGTTGGGCCCACTCTTCGCCCCATCGTTGGGACGCATTCGTCGCTAATAGAGTGGCAAAAATTCAATCTGAATTAGCGCCACAAAATCTCTTTCACGTTGCTGGCACCGACAACCCAGCCGATTGTCTCTCTCGTGGATTGCTTCCTTCGCAAATTTTAGATCACCCGTTATGGTTTAGTGGACCGTCCTGGATTCATGCCGCGTTAGATAAGTGGCCAGTTAGTCAATACAATCCCACTACGGTTTCCGAACCACCCGAGGAGAAGAAGCACTCGCTTGTTGTGTCGGTCCCGCGTGAAGAGTCCCTTATTTTGTTGTTGGCTAATCGCGTCTCGTCTTGGTCGAGACTGTTGCGTTGTGTTGTTTATGTAGGCCGATTTTTGAGAATTTTATCTACGCGCGGTCATATAGAGTTGACCGGTGATTTAAGTACGCAAATATTTGCCCGCAATAGATGTTGATGACGATAGAATGCACCTTCTAACTCGTCACGCTCTTTTAGATAAATTAGTCCAATCGTTTTGGAATCGTTGGAGAACCGATTATTTGCACACGCTGCAATCGCGTCAAAAATGGAATACTCCATCTAACCCAATTACTGTAGGTACGGTGGTAGTCCTTATGACTGAGAATGCGCCTCCTTTACATTGGCCTCTAGGAGTAGTAGAGGAAGTTTTTCCCGATTCCCGCGGGATAACTCGTGTTGTACGGGTTAAAACTGCAACCGGATCGTATCTGCGCCCGGTTGTTCGCCTCTGCCCTCTGCCTAGCCAGCAGTAGGCACGAGTTCAAACCTAGGTTTATATTTTAGTTGTTATTTCCCAAACCTAGATTTAGATTAGACTTTAGATTTGTTCCGCATTTTTCGTTTTGAAGGTAACCCTTCAAGCCGGGGGGAATGGTGGTAGAATTTATATTTTTCGCTATAGTAATAGTTCAAGTCATTGACGCGGAAACACACGCTTCCTGTACCCATCTCCCTCCCGCGCTACCTTTTAAAGTGAGATAGCAATAGTTTCCGCGCGGCTCAATTGTCAAAATAGACGCATATTCACTTCGCAATTGAACTAGAAACAATGGCCGCCGCGCACGCGACTCTTAGAAATTAATAATGTTTGTTGGATTTTAACCGCTTTCATGGACCTTTGCCGATCGGATTGTGCCTCTCGTGTGTCCCTCAAGTGATTTCGTGATGTGGGCGGCAACTCCTGAGCCAGGAAGAGAAGATCGGTGCACCGGCTGCGACGACGGCACGTGGCCCCGTGAAGGTTAGTGCATCCTCTCCTAATTTCTCGGGTTGCATTCAATGCCTAAACCACATCCGCGGCAACCCGATCACCTGTCTTGTTTGTTGTGTAAAGCGTCAATGGAACAGTTAACTTCATCCCCCGCGAAATACAGTCCACTAGCTCACGTGGCGAGAATTGCGCTACCACCAGGTTTAAAAAGTAACTTAATTAACAGTCACAAAAAATACAAACCCCTTTGCTCTTGTACTGAATAAAGTTCATTAAAATTTGTTTTTAGTAGAAGAAAATAAATACTGCTAGAAAAGGGATTGTTGTTCCTCATTACAGCACATATTATAATAGTTCATCGTATTCCAAACCCACTTATGATTTCATTATTTTTTTACAGTTTCACCAACTATAATTTCAAACTCATCAAATGTCTATAAAAGTGTCGAAGGAAAAGACTTGTTATTAAAAATCCCTTGCTTAACGACAGGATTTCCCAAACCAATGATCATTTGGAAATTAAAGAATACAACAATCTCAAACGGTAAGATAAAATAGAATAAGATTATATAACGTTATACTTATAACATAAATGTGAAAAATGTTTACTGAATTGTATATTCTAGATTCTAAATATTCCATAGAAGATGGAAATTTGTTTATCAAAGTGCCAACTGTAAGCGACAGTCAAAACTATACGTGTGAAGCGAATAATGATGCTGGTTCTGTCAGTGCAACATTCCAAGCTGAAATTCTTCGTAAGTATTTGATTATGTTTGATATACTTCAAAATTACTTCATCCAGCTTGATAGTAAGACGCTATAAAACGTGTGTAAATGTGTGAAAGTAGGTTATACAATACCTGGAAAAATGTCTCCATATTACGGAAGCTGTTATATACCCTATAACGACGACGAAATAGAAAGAGGAATGGGAAATTACGAAATTCTTGTAGTTCCTGAGGAAAGTAAGTAATATAATAACCATATTTCTACATAGCTCTATCTAGATCCATAATAAGTATAGCTCTAACTTGTGTTCTAGAGTGCAGATATTTTATAAAGTGTAATAAAATTAATTCTTGGAACTTTGGGGGGCTGTTCAGTATTGGTAACTGTGTCCGAAAAAGGTAGTTCACGCGCGAGGCACAGTGGCAACCGGCTACGCGACAAACGGAGCGGCGAGTGGCGCAGGGGGGACGGATTGGAGCTTCAGCACTTGAGCACCGAGCGCCGCGCACGACAATCGCATTCCATCCATATACCGAGTTTATGTATTTTTCGTCTTTTATAAACAAAATATAAAATATTACAGTTCATTTTTATTATTATCACCCGAAGTAAATTTTATTATCACCCCAATGAAGCCCCAGCAATGATCCGACTCGAAGAACCATTGTTGGAGCTTTAATATTTTGAGTGTAATATTTTATATTTTGTTTATAAAAGACGAAAAACATATCAACTCGGTATATGGATGGAATGCGAGTATCGTGCGAGTAAGAATCTGTAAGCAATGTCTAAAGAATGAATACCATCATTTATAGATGCCAGTAATGATCAATGTTAAAATGGTCGTTTATTTGCCTATCTCTGAATACATAATTAACATATAATTTCAGACTCATTAGATGCCTATAAAAGTGTCGAAACAAAAGGTGTACCGTGATTGGACAGTGGAGTAACTATGAGATAACTTACTTTTTTTTTCAAAATAAGCAGGCTAACGTAAGAAACTGGTGAATGACAGGAATAGCATTTTCACTTCGGAAGAAAGTGACGATAAATTATTGTCGAATTAGATTATTATTTAGTAAAAAAAAAAACAATTTTTAAACTGTTACAAAGCAACCCAGGTTTAAAAAGTAACTTAATTAACAGTCACAACAAACACAAACCCCTTTGCTCGTGTACTGAATAAAGTTCATTTAAATTTGTTTTTGATAGAAGAAAATAAATACTGCTAGAAAAGGGATTGTTGTTCCTCATTACAGCACATATTATAATAGTTCATCGTATTCCAAACCCACTTAGGATTTCATTATTTTTTTACAGTTTCACCAACTATAATTTCAAACTCATCAAATGTCTATAAAAGTGTCGAAGGAAAAGACTTGTTATTAAAAATCCCTTGCTTAACGACAGGATTTCCCAAACCAATGATCATTTGGAAATTAAAGAATAAAACAATCTCAAACGGTAAGATAAAATAGAATAAGATTATATAACGTTATACTTATAACATAAATGTGAAAAATGTTTACTGAATTGTATATTCTAGATTCTAAATATTCCATAGAAGATGGAAATTTGTTTATCAAAGTACCAACTGTAAGCGACAGTCAAAACTATACGTGTGAAGCGAGTAATGATGCTGGTTCTGTCAGTGCAACATTCCAAGCTGAAATTCTTCGTAAGTATTTGATTTTGTTTGGTATACTCCAAAATTACTTCATCCAGCTTGATAGTAAGACGCTATAAAAGGTGTGTAAATGTGTGAAAGTAGGTTATACAATACCTGAAAAATGTCTCCATATTACGGAAGCTGTTATATACCCTATAACGACGACGAAATAGAAAGAGGAATGGGAAATTACGAAATTCTTGTAGTTCCTGAGGAAAGTAAGTAATATAATAACCATATTTCTACATAGCTCTATCTAGATCCATAATAAGAATAGCTCTAACTTGTGTTCTAGAGTACAGATATTTTATAAAGTGTAATAAAATTAATTCTTGGAACTTTGGGGGGCTGTTCAGTATTGGTAACTGTGTCCGAAAAAGGTAGTTCACGCGCGAGGCACAGTGGCAACCGGCTACGCGACAAACGGAGCGGCGAGTGGCGCAGGGGGGACGGATTGGAGCTTCAGCACTTGAGCACCGAGCGCCGCGCACGACAATCGCATTCCATCCATATACCGAGTTTATGTATTTTTCGTCTTTTATAAACAAAATATAAAATATTACAGTTCATTTTTATTATTATCACCCGAAGTAAATTTTATTATCACCCCAACGAAGCCCCAGCAATGATCCGACTCGAAGAACCATTGTTGGAGCTTTAATATTTGGAGTGTAATATTTTATATTTTGTTTATAAAAGACGAAAAACATATCAACTCGGTATATGGATGGAATGCGAGTATCGTGCGAGTAAGAATCTGTAAGCAATGTCTAAAGAATGAATACCATCATTTATAGATGCCAGTAATGATCAATGTTAAAATGGTCGTTTATTTGCCTATCTCTGAATACATAATTAACATATAATTTCAGAGTCATTAGATGCCTATAAAAGTGTCGAAAAAAAAGGTGTACCGTAATTGGACAGTGGAGTAACTATGAGATAACTTACTTTTTTTTTTTCAAAATAAGCAGGCTAACGTAAGAAACTGGTGAATGACAGGAATAGCATTTTCACTTCGAAAGAAAGTGACGATAAATTATTGACGAATCAGATTATTATTTAGTAAAAAAAAAAACAATTTTTAAACTGTTACAAAGCAACCCAGGTTTAAAAAGTAACTTAATTAACAGTCACAACAAACACAAACCCCTTTGCTCTTGTACTGAATGAAGTTCATTAAAATGTTTTTTTGATAGAAGAAAATAAATACTGCTAGAAAAGGGATTGTTGTTCCTCATTACAGCACATATTATAATAGTTCATCGTATTCCAAACCCACTTATGATTTCATTATTTTTTTACAGTTTCACCAACTATAATTTCAAACTCATCAAATGTCTATAAAAGTGTCGAAGGAAAAGACTTGTTATTAAAAATCCCTTGCTTAACGACAGGATTTCCCAAACCAATGATCATTTGGAAATTAAAGAATATAAGAATCTCAAACGGTAAGATAAAATAGAATAAGATTATATAACGTTATACTTATAACATAAATAGGCAAAATGTTTACTAAATTGTATATTCTAGATTCTAAATATTCCGTAGAAGATGGAAATTTGTTTATTAAAGTACCAACTGTAAGCGACAGTCAAAACTATACGTGTGAAGCGAATAATGATGCTGGTTCTGTCAGTGCAACATTCCAAGCTGAAATTCTTCGTAAGTATTTGATTTTGTTTGGTATACTCCAAAATTACTTCATCCAGCTTGATAGTAAGACGCTATAACTGAAGTCTAGTAGTATACTACCTCAATAATAGTGATGCTAACAACGATCAATGCTGAAATTATGGCATTAAGTATAACGGCCTTGATAAAACATGTTTTCACTTATAGCTTCTTCTTAAACTTCGTTTAAAGGAATAGTAAGTGAAAAACTACAAGTATAAACCTTAATATTTGTAATTTTAGAGATACCTCAACTACAGGGCGAAGCAGTCAAGACAGCTGTAGTAGGAAAACCTGTTGAAATGAAATGCTTGTAAGTTTTGTAAGAATTCTCGATAAATTATTCAATAATAATCTTACTAGTATTATGAATGCGTTATATAAGCTTGGATGGGTGAATGGATGCAATGGTCTTTAATTACACTATAACGGTTAGAAGACCTTGAAGAATTGGCACAGAGAAATATTTTTTATCTAATCTCTCCTCAATAGTCTTGGGAATAGGTTCCTGGAAGTAGAGCAGCAATCATCCTCACAACCACTGAGATGTATGTAGACCATAGTTCAATTTGATTTTCTACATTTTCAGGACTGTTAAAGGCGTTCCGAAACCAGTCCTGACTTGGCAGTTTAAACCTGAAGCTGATTTCAAATATGTCGGGATACCGAGCTCTGGGGATGTGTTGAGTATACGTAATGTAAACTCGAGCCATGCGGGTACCTACAAGTGTACAGCACGTAATGCAGTAGGTAAAAATGAACACCTCACGCTACTCAATATTCAAAGTAAGTAAGCATATGATGTTAAACCAATCACGATATTGCCTTTTATGATTTTATTCGAAATTGACTATGTATTTAAACCTATACAATTTCGATTCCAGGTCCACCAATCATTATATCAGATTCATCAGTGGTCTATAAAGGTATTGAAGAAAAAGATGAGCTATTAAGAATACCTTGTGTAGCGACCGGCCGGCCTGAACCGATTATTTCGTGGCAATTGAACAACGTAGCCATTACACAAGGTAAAATTAATTACTTATATTTATTGAAATATGAACAGAAATAACTGAATTAATAATTAAATATTTAGTAAATTAATTGCATTATTAATTCTTCAACATCATCACTGACTGGAAGAAGGTTTGCATAACATACCCAATTTATATACGTACATATTATGATCACCCCATCTGTTTCTTTCCACATAACTTACATTTCATTCACTACATCCACATTACATACTTCGGATATTACTTTACAGAAAAAGTCACAATATCATAACTGATTTTAATAAACGTACTATTTATATTAAGGTTACTTTTAAGTGAATTTACTTCATTTTAGAAATTTTTACCTTTTTATCTTTACCTATATATATATATATATATATATTTACTTTGCAGACTCAAAATTTTCAATAGAAGATGGAACTTTGGTAATTAAAAGACCAATAGTTAGTGACAGTCAGATTTACAGGTGCGAGGCGAACAATGACGTCGGATCTTCCCAAGCAATGTTCAAAGTGGAAATTGATCGTGAATGCATGTAAGTATTTACAAGTAGGATGCGGGCTAGAAAACCACGCGGTGCACCCTGGGCAACAGAAGCGACTATTTCACCCGAAATTTAGGGGAAGAGTTGCGGCTCCTGGCTGATATTTTGCCGAGGTTGGAAAGACCTGAGAGAAGGAAAACTCGATTACAAACCCTTTGCCAACCCGTCTGGCCAGCGTGGCAATAGTAGGCTAAACCCTCCTAAATGAACAGACGCCACAATAAAAGGCCCCCAGTTCCCGGTGGTAGCGGTTCGGGTAACGGTGGGACGAGGGGTGCGAAGAATCTCCGGGCTACGGGATGCTATCGCAACCGACGACTATTACTGGCAACGTACAATTGCAATACACTTCGTCTGGACGGGCACCTCGCAGAACTCGAGGTAGAATTAGGTCGCATATTAGGGTTGTCCGAGATCCGAAAACAGGGGGAGGATCGACAACTACTGAGTCCTACAACCTGTCCTACTTCAGAGAAGGTGAACAGTTCTCCCAGGGAGGTGTCAGTTTAAAAATGGACCTTATTAGCAGCGTTGTTGAAATCAGTTGTGTGTCGAACCGGGTAGCGTACCTTATAGTAAAAATCACGAACAGTCGTTTGCTGGAGGTGATACAGGTATATGCGCCGATCTCGCTTCACCCGACGAAAGTGCCGAGGCCGTATGTGAGAATATTGCTAAGACAATGAATCACGCCGCCAAGACCACTTACAACGTTCTTATGGGGACTTCAATACTAAAGTGGGAATACAAGAACGGACAAGTTTAAAACCGGAAGCGATCACAGACTTATTCGAGGCTCTCTAAATATCAACATCAAGGCTGAAAGATTCCGAATGATACAATCTACTCTCCGACCTACGCCACTCCAATTAACTCTAGGGTTCGAAAAGTTCAAATTGGAACTTCAAAATCGTTTCGCAACGCTGGAAACCACAAGCAGCAATGACGAGAAAACCGACACAGTGGTCAAAACGTTGCAGGAAGTGTCTCGAAAGTTCTTTTCCGGGAAAAGCAAACAGCGAGAGTACTCTTTCCTGAGACTCTCGAACTTATGAGAAAGAGACGTGAGCAGTCATCTATATCGTCGTCTTCGTCAGATGAGAGAGCCTTAAACCAACTAATTAAAAAGCTGCTTCGACGCGACCTCCAACGGTTCAACACCCACACCGTACAGGAGGCGATTGAGCGAAATAAGGGGTCGAAAGTGTTCGCTTAGCAGTTGGGGAGGCTCCATCTGACGAAACTGAAAGCTGCAGATGGTAAAATGACAGCCTCAGGTTCGAGATTCTCAAAGAGATCGATAAATTATATGGACAGCTATAATATGCATCACGGACGAGTAAACCAACGGGACACAGCGATGAAGACCACAGAGCCCCACTCACGCGCCATTACTCCGAGGAGATACCCGATATCGAGCAATGCGAGTTGGAGGCGGCTCTCAGACAACTGAAGAACAACAGGTGCCCAGGTGGTGACGGAATTACTACTGAACTCCTGAAAGCAGGCGAGGATCCAATTCTGAAAGAGCTAGCAAGCCTCTTTAATTCTGTCATTCTAATACCTAGGACATGGAGCGGGAGTGAGGTCATACGGTTCTTCAAAAAAGAAGATAAGACCCTGCTGAAGAACTACAGGCCCATCTCACTCCTGGGTCATGTCTACAAGCTGTTCTCGAGAGTCGTCACAAATCGTCTGTGGGTAAGCTCGACGAGTTCCAACCACCAGAGCAAGCCGGGTTTCGAAAAGGCTATAGCACCGTGGACCACATCCATACTGTTCGGCAGATTGTAGAAAAGACTCAAGAATACAATCAGCCACTGTGTATGGCGTTTGTGGACTACGAAAAAGTCTTGCCCCTACCGCAATGTCTTAAAACAAAGATCTTTGAAAAGTGCGTCCTATCTGTTATGACTTACGGTGCCGTAACGTGAACACTTACAGTGGGGATGGTCCACAGCTTAAAAGTCGCGCAGCGGGCTTTGGAGCGAGCTATGCTTGGAGTTTCTCAGAAGGATAGAATTTGGAACGAGCTTATCCGACAGAGAACTAAAGTTACCGACATAGGTCACAGCATAAGCAAGCTGAAGTGGCAGTGGGCTGGCCACGTTTGTCGAAGGATTGATGGCCGTTGGGGCAAACGAGTCCTAGAGAGGAGACCGCGACCGTGAAGTTAAACGAAAGATAGGACGCCCCCAAGCCAGATAAACGGACGATCTATAAAAGGTGGCGGGTCAGACTGGGTGCGGAAGGCACAGAATCGGAAATATGGCACACATTGGGAAAGGCCTATGTCCAGCAGTGGACTGCGGTGGGCTAATTGATTGATTGATTTACAAGAAGTAAAAAATCATAAGCTACCTTCTCTTGTGCTTATGCATGGAACAATGAGGACAATATGTACCGGTTACTATTTTATCTGTGAGTGAGAAGCACCAGAAAATATGCAATATGTATAACTGATTTATCCAATTGTTTAAGAAAGTAGTTTCCTAGAACTACGTCGCTAGTTAGGGATTTCGCTAGGGATTAAATTATTATATGGTTTTACTATTGTTACAGAATACACACTGGACGTTTAGTTTATTTTACCATCACACGCACTGGCCATAATATCAAGTGATAGACAATAATTATCTAACGTTACCGAGAAGAAAGGATATGGTGGACATTTTTTCTTAGTCTACATTAAGATATTCATTACCTCAATGTATAACTTTTAGAATTTTTGTATATCGTGTGTGTAGTGATAAATAATTGAATAAATATTTTTATTGTAACTATTAAGTGTCGGTCTTATATTGGTCTATACGCAATTTCTGTGATGCATTTGTACGGTTTAAAAATATACTTCACTTTTCATAATAATGTCTTGTTTTTTTATGTATCCTTACATACGTTGCCAATAGTTATATGGGATTCAGATTTTATAAAAGCAAGGATAGTATCTTATAAATTAAGATTGCAGTGACAATAATTGAATTTGACGAAAATTTCAAAAAAATTCAAAGCCCAGAGACAAAGCTACCTTCTGCCCTTGCTAACGTCGCAAAATGCCAGGTTTGTTCCTTTTTCAAAATTCCCGGCCTTTTGCCCGCGTTCATAACTGATGCCATATTTTCCTTAACATATTGCCAGTATCTACTGCTATGTCGAAATTATGCGTAATTATTTGAGCAAAGGATTCCTTTTAGCGGATTTAGTGGTTAATGGCACAAACATGACGTGTAAGATGCAGATGAAGTAACTACTAGATTAGATACCTGGTATAGAACAGTATAGACAAAATTGATGAATAATGCAAATAGCACTCTCAAGTAAAAGAAAAAACTGAAGTAAACAGCATTCACGCAAGCACTAGGTGATAAAGATTAATGATACACTTTTGACCTATATAATTATGATAAAGCATTTTTGAGAAATCTAAGAAATGTTATTGAAGCTTATAGAGAACATTATCTTATCATTGTTTTTAATACTCTCCGCTAAGAAATCATGAATGCAAATTCATCAAACTTTTCGATGTAACTCATCATTATAATTTAATTGTCAATACTGGTTGCATCCAAAGTTTGCACATTGGAACTCAAGACCCACTCTCCTACTCTTGCTTTCAATTATTCTGTTTATCTTGACCGCCTAACTCCACTTAGTTCCGCCTAATAGGAAATCTTGCACTAGAGCCTCGTTTTCGTAACAGCTTTGTATGAAGGCCGAGGAGGTGTCCTTCACCAAAGATGGTATATCAGCGAACATGTTTTTATTTAATACCACTTAGGTGACAGACAAGCACGTAGCTCACATAATGGGTAGTGGATTCCGAGGCCTATGGACGTATGCAACAGCAGGGGGGTGCATTCGTGCTGCCGACATTCTAATGAGATCAAAATGGGCATTAGAATGAGAAACTATTCTAATGCCCATTTTGAGCACTTTCATGTAATTTATCATCATACATCACAAGACCTAAGCCGATCATTTTGGGCTACAATCTTGATAAGAGCCCATAATTATTCAGTAATCTGCCTAACCCAGCCCATATATCCAGTTTCTGGTAAAGATTCCATCAAACCGTGACCTCAATCAATCATGTTGTATTTGATAACACAAGGAAAAACCTTGTAAAATACGTGAGTGGTTCTAGTAAACTTTTATAACACATGTGTCACGAATTCTTGATAAACAGAATAATAACAATGTGATTGGATTTGGTTACCCACTTTAAACTCATAGTGAAAAACATGATGGATTCTTCAGTATTTGTGGAGAATGTATTTCTTATGTTTTTTTCCACTCGTCGTACGGAATTCTAAAAACTACAAAACAATGAAGAATTTAACATAATAAATTAGTCTCCGTTTCGGCATGGTGGCCAATTTTACTTTTGTCTGTATGTCTGATTGTTTGTCAGTTCCGGTCTTGAGGGTATTTCTTAACCGATTTTCACATTTTGTCACGAGATTTTCGATAGGAGGGAAAATGGGGCAGAAAAGGGGAAAGTTTGCTGTCGCGGTAATAAAGGTACCTGAATGTGTTAAAGGGTGTTCGTGAGGTCTACTGTTCATAATTCTAGCTAAGTTTTCAATAATTAAATGTAAAGTACCCTATCAAATACTCCTACTTCTCTATAAATCTCTGGCAGAATCTATAATATCATACGGACTATCGAGTTATGGTAGAACATACAAAACCCATCTTGACCAAATATACACATTGCAACTAAGGATTCTAAAACGAATAGTCCCACACAATATCAAAGAGAAATTTAAAGACGATTACCACCAACTTTTTGATTTCTGCAAAATTATCCCTATACATCAAAAAATAGAATTAACATTACTAGTCGAGGAATACTTTAACGAGGGCCTAAAAAATGTGAAATCATCTGATGAACATGGTATAATAACCCGTAGTGTCAAAAACGCGAAGTTATTACTGCCAAGATACAACAATCTATAGGGGAAAAGAACATTAAAGTATATCATACCATGTCTAATCAATCAACTACCTAAACTTATAAGGAACTCAATAACCAATCGAAATATAAAAAACAAATTAAAACAATACTTTTTAGAAAACAAAATAAATGCGTAAGAAGTTTTTGTTGGAGCAGCCTGTATAGTAATGCATAATATCGCCAAGGCACAGCGACGCAGGATGGGACGGCGCGGTGTGGCCGCCGACGACGTGTTCATTCATTTTTGTATTCTACCTCCTAAGTTCTTACAATTTCTCGTTTGTGTATAAAAAACTGTTATTATTGTAATCTGTTTGAATGTTGATGGCACTAATGCACGGAAAAACTCTAATGAGTTTATGTGGCATTTTTATGACGAATGTTTTGTATTTAATTAAATAAATAAATAAAAAAAAAACTACTAGTAACCATGGTTCAAATATGGATAATAACGGGAGATAAGAACGAATTTCTAGCTAAATCTGTTTCCATGGCTACCAATAAAAAATAGTTGGTGCTAAGACTGATGATTACAATATAATCAAAACAGCTTTGCTATTTTTTTTTTATATAGGACACGCCAACTTGACCTCACCTCACCTGATGGTAAGCTAAAGGCAAAGTCTCAGGAAAGAGGGTCACCATTACAGACACTAAGTGTTACAATGGTGGCATTCAGCTTGGAGGCCTCATCGGATGCTTTTTCACGCCCCGCTTAAAGGCCTCGGGACTGTAGGAAGAAGGAAACACGTGTGCTGGTAATGAATTCCAGGTCTTGGTGGTGCGGCAAAGAAAAGAGTCTCCGAACCGCTTGGTTCTTGCTCTTATATTCTGCACAGTGTGAGGGTGACATCTAAGGCCTGCACGTGTTGTCCTATGTAGAAAAGGAGTTGGTGGGATTAGTTGAAAGAACTCATCAGAACACTCACCATGGTAGAGACGGTAAAATACAGCCAAGGAAGCAATATCTCTACGCATCTGCAAATGCTCGAGAGTGTTCGTGACCTCAGGGTTCCCAATAATTCGGACCGCGCGTCGCTGCAACCTGTCGAGAGCATCTAGTAGGTATTTCGCGGGGCCATCCCAGAGATGCGAGCAGTATTCCACGCAGGAGCGAATTTGTGTCTTATAGAGAAGACATCGCTGCTCCGGCGTGAAAAAACTTCTCACTTTGTTCAGGAGTCCGAGTTTCCGCGAGGCTGTTTTGATGATGCTCTCGATGTAATTTCTGTTATTCAGTTTGCAGCGAATATCCATGCCTAGGATATTGAGATTGTCCTGCAGTGGCAGTGGCGTGTTCTGAAGAGTGGGAAGGGGAAGGAAAGAAGATACCTTTGCTGTGAACGCACAAGCCTGCGTCTTCTTGGCATTGAACTCGACCATGTTCTCAGAGCCTCATTGAGAAATGTGATTCAAGATCCGGTCCAGTTCAGTGACAAGAAGCTGTCTTTTTTCCGCGATATCAGACTGTTAGGCCGCAGGTTGTCCGTGATAACTCCCGTGTAAGGAGCTATCGTCTGCATAGCAATGTATGCTGCCGGTGGACAGCATGTCGTTGATATGCAGAAGAAAGAGAGCGGGAGATAATACAGACCCCTGCGGTACGCCAACATTTATCTGCAAGAACTCCAAAGCCCGTCCATCACAGAGGACGCGAATACGGCGCTCCCGCAGGAAACTAGCAATCCAGTTGCACAGTCTAGGTGGCAGACCAAAGGCTGGTAGCTTGGAGAGAAGCGATTTGTGCCAGACTCTATCGGAAACTTATACCCAGACCGATCTCACCGGCAACAGTAGTAGCACAATCTGAGGGTTTCTTACCTTCAAAGCAGCGTTCAACCCACGGGATGGACGCAAAATAGTTGCGCAGCCCATCCCAATCTGCTGACGAGTAGTGCCAGAGAGGCCGCTTCCCCTGCACGGGTCGTGAGGGCGCTATAATTGGCACCTTGGAGCAGACCAGACAGTGGTCGGAATTGCCTAAAGCGGCTTGTACCGAAACACTGTACAGGTCTGGGTGACTCGTCAGCAGAAGGTCTAGCAGAGAGGGTGCTAGGCCCGACCATAATTCATAGCTTTGTTTGTAAACATTGAGTGATAATAATAAAGTAACCTAACCTAACATATTCGCACAAATTCCTGTGTAAAAATATAGTGTAACTAATGATCCTAAAAAATAAGAAAGACTTATTTTAAATGTGGCCTTGGATGACCGAGCTTCACTACAAGCGACTCTACCAATTCGCATGGGTGGACTCGGTATTCGCAAAATTTCAGATGTCAGCTTACCAGCGTTCCTGTCTTCAGTCCACAGTACGGAAGAATTAACTAGGAAAATCCTTGCACCTACACTAGTTAATTCTGAAGTATTGTGTAAGACTGATGCAGTGAACGCTTGGAAAATTGCATGTACAAACACCGATCTCCCAAGGAACCTTTTCTCACAGCGTCAGTGGGACGGGCCGCTCTGCAGCTTAGTTGGAAAAAATTACTAAATACATGTTCCAATGCTGCTGAGCGTGCCCGTTTACTGGCGGTTGGAGTATGGGAATCGGGTCTTTGGCTACAAGCTATTCCGTCATCTAACGTAGGGACTATGTTAGATGACACTACCTTCCGCATCGCAACATGTCTCCGTTTAGGTGCGCCGTGTATTTCTCCGCATCAATGCCGTTGTGGAGAAGCCGTTGACAGACTCAGACACCATGGTCTGTTGTACTGCAGGAGCGCTGGGCGAATTCCACTGCACGCCAGCCTCAACGACATAATCCACCGTGCTCTTGTCACCGCCGGTGTACCAGCTGTACTTGAACCAAACGGTTTGGCGCGTGACGATGGCAAGAGACCGGATGGCATGTCGTTAATGCCATGGAAGATGGGTAGGACTCTGGTGTGGGACGCCACATGCGTTGATACCATGGCTCCTACCCATATAACTAGCACGGTTGGCTGTGCTGGTGCTGCTGTTGCTTCTGCAGAGGCCCTCAAGCGGCGCAAATACTCCAATCTCATCGGAGATTATGAATTTGTGCCGTTTGGAGTCGAGACTTTGGAGTCATGGGGTCCGAGCGCTCGCAACCTCTTCCGTGAGATTGCGAAGCGTATGGTTGACGCTTCTAGTGACCAGAGGCTGGCCTCTTCTTAGGTCAGAGAATAAGCATTGCCATACAACGTGGCAATGCTGCCAGTCTTCTGGGAACGCTACCACAAGAGGCATGCGATGCGGAGGAATTCCACGACGCATTTTAATTGTTCTTAGCTATAAGTTGTATAATAGTTATTTTAGTTTTATTGTATTTAATATTTATAAATTATTTCTTGACGTGATTGTAAAATTAATAAAAGATCATGATATCCATCAGAAAGACTTGTGTATATACTTTTAGGGGAAATTCCCAAGAGTAGGCACAGTACTATAAATAATAAAGTGTCATAACTAGTCATATCGAGGGTTGTTATCGGATGTTATTGTCATTTCAGAAAGCAAATACGAATCTATATGTAGATTGTCATTTTCCTGTATTCTACTGATATTATTCAAATTCACATTCATTTATTTGTTACAATTAATGAATATTGCACTATTTGAGCTAGTACAGTTATAGTGTCTATCCACAACAGCCGTTCAGTAATGTTTGAGAGACTATCAAATCTTCTTGTTGAACTGGAAAAGGTCAGAGCAGATCATTAAATGTTTCTTTGTGTTTGCGGAATACAGTAATTAAGATAAAAGAACGGTTGAACACTAAGTACTTTACATAATAAGACGAACTCAATATGTTTTATTAGCATGGTTTTAAGGACTTTAAGTCATTTTTGACTATTTCTAATACAGGCTGAACGAGACTATAATAGATAGATTTTAAGGAATTTACATCAAATCATCTTTTAACTTCTTAAACACACAAATTAGTTTACTAGTACGATTATTAGATGTTTGTATTTACTGCCTACAAGGCCTGTGTTATACTTTTCATCGACATCTGTTATAGGACAAGTCGGCGTGCAAAGATAGAAAGAAGTAGGAGGTTGAAAAGCTCGATCGGTATAGTAGGGAATGTATTTGGTTTTTATTAAATGAAGTGTGAGAACAAACTCTCATTTTATGTCGGAGTGCGAGTTCGGTAACCGCGGTAGCCTAGTGGTATGGGTAATGGACTGCTGCGACGAGGTTTCGGGTTTGATCTCAGGTTTTACCATGGCACACACCAATGACTTTTCGATGGTTTTGCGAAGTTATGTGTGTATTTATCGCAGGTTTATAAGCGCCCGGTTAATAGCAATAGGCTCGCCACCTATTACATTGGGTCCTAAACATAAACTGGCGAAATGTGGGTGCTAGCACCTCTGCCTACCCCTTCGGGGATATAGGCGTGAGTTTATATTATGTTATGCAAGTTCGGCGTTAGATTTAGCCTGCCAGTTACGACTATCAATAAGAATAGCAGTATCATCCGCATAGATGATAAATTTGCAGTGGGGTAGGTCCGAGAACATTACCCTGAGGAACACCATAATCAATAGGACTGTCTTTGCAATTAACTGTTTCGATTTGTAAATACTACGTACAATGAGTCAGATAGATGCGAAACAAATTCACCACAACTACCCTTACTCCGTACATTTAAAAGTGAGAGTTTATGAAAATTTGATCTTTGAATGTTTCTTATTTAATCGGGCTCTAACGGCTGAAAGAATATGGCTAAAGCTTAAAACAAGGATAGGTTGGGCTTTGATGAGCTCTCAATTGAATTGAATACCTTTCATTCGGATTCAGAGAAGACGTCATGCGCGTTAGGGTTCTGGCGAAGCATGCAGTTGCCAGGGGAGAGGTAATGTTGACGAAGTCCCTGGACATCGTTTGACAGACCCAAAAAACGTATCTTTCGGATGTGTCAAACGATGTAAAACTGATCAGTATAGAAAAAAGCAATTAAAAGTCGTCTTTATTTACATTAAGGGGTCAAGATAGTTCGCATGTGATGAAGAATGAATTGTGGTGATTGGCTGAACCAGTGATAATGTTATAAAACTCAATATTCAGGGCAAAGGTGCGTGTTGTCATCATTTAAGACTTGAAAATAAGCAGAAGTAGTTCAGTCTGTTCTGTAGATTTATAGTAGAAACATCAAACCGCGAGCTGGTAAAAAGGTATAAACTGTATTTAATTTTGTTATTTTGTGTTATCATCTTTTTTATATTACTGCGTTATTGTGTGTGTGTGTTAACTTTATTTTGAGTTTGTGTGTTCATGTTAATATAGATGATTGGTTTATAATCAGATCATGCAATCGACATTAAATTACATACATGTATATTCACCCCTGGAAATCCTCAAATGAAAGTAGGCAGACATATATTAACACCTACATTTCGTCAATTATTATTTTCGATCCCAGGTAAAGATCGGCGAGCCTATAGCTGTGCACTTTATCATGGGTTAAATGTTTGTTGTCGAACAGAGAGCAGCCATTCCCTTAGTCGCCTTCTATGATACCCACGGGAAGAGGTGGGCTCACCCTATTCTACTCCACCGAGAACCAATATGACAAAAGGCACTTTAATTTAACAAACACTGCTAAATTAAATTAATATAATGAAATCAAAAGAAAAAATCTGTAGTTTATTTTCTGAAGCCGCGTTTCGCCCCGGTAATCCATTTGTTAAACTAGTCTTCCATATTTCCTTTTATATTGACATTTTGTAAGTTCCGATTTAGTGGTCTATGCAGCATAAATGATATTTGACTATGACTTTGCCATCATTTATTTTTCAGATTTACCGAAAGCATCAGAAGGTGCCGAATTAAGTGTTCTTATTTATAAGAGAGGTTGTTCAACTTTATAAGAAGAAAAATCTGCAGCAAAAATGGCGAAATCGTTTCTATTTGTGACATCATTACTACTTGCAATGATGTTTAATGTATCAAGTAAGTAACTCCTTCAATAATATCTCAATAGCCCGCAGTATATAGTATATGATTAAGAGCAACTGTATAAATAGATATATGTATACCTAAAAATCATGCATCATTATTACATGCATTAAAAAATGTTATATAAAAAATATCAAGGATAGCCGTGCGGGGCGGGAGCGGCAGCGGGAGCGACGAAGGATCGCAAGCTAAGCTGCCCGCGTACGAAGGCAACTCGGGCGTCGGAGGTCGATGAACGACCTCCGCCCCCTATGAGCGCCGGCCTGGGGGTGACAGGTGGAGCCGCCTGTCACCCTGGCAGAAGCAGGCCGCGGCGGTGGCGCGCCTAGCGCGCCTCCCCGTTTCCGGGGTCGAGTTGGGGACTCTGTAGTCCCCACACCCGAGACGAGGGCCAGATCGCGAGAGATGGCCCTGGGTCGGCCGGGGTGCGAAGGATATGCCTGTCAACCTCACCTTCGGCAACCAAAAACGACCAACAGGCGGCGTGCGTTTTAGTCGGTTCGAGTCCGACATAACCTCCTCCACCGGCTCCGGTGGGGAGGTATCCGTGGGGATTTTGGGCACGTAAAAAAAAAAAAAAAAAAAGGATAGTCGTGGTCGTTTGCCACTATTTTATATAATGTATTGTTTTGTTGGAGTAAGTGACATACGACCACGACTATCCCTGATATTTTCTTACTTAACCCCTTTTAATGCGTGATATTTCAGTAGTCGGGTTTTAGTTACAAACTTTATTTTTTATACATATTATTTTGGAGCAACCAACACCCATTATATATATTTGTAATGTGCTAATTAAGCCCTTTCAGATGATACCAAATACGGTATATTTATATCAAGTTTATTTTTTATCACTGTACTTTATGACCGCTAGAGAGGATTCAGTGATATATGTCATATATCCCACAACCAAGACGCTTCTAATGATACCTCATTTGTCCAGTTCTATTTAGTAGTTCAGGAGCTATGGGGGAACAGATGAACCTACATACACATACCTAGCCTGTCAAAATCATAAACCTTCTTTGGCTTCGCCGTGGCCGGGTAAAAATTGAAACAAGTACTAGTTGGTAAACAGTTATTGTTTAAACGTTCACTACCTAAATATAACTGTTGTGTTACAATTATTTATGAAGAGATTTTTTGCTAAACAATAATTTGGCAAATGAAATTATGCGGAACATTTTTTAGGAAGTTATAATTTGGCAATTTCTTTTTGATTAAACATAGGTAGCCCGGATTTCACACTTCACTGGGGACGATATAACATCGTTTTAAAAATAAACTGTTGAAAATGTTTTTTAACGGGCAGCTAAATTTGAATGTTGTACAGTTTCAGGGCCCATAAGCGACAATAAATTAATCTGGGCGCATCCGACAACGTTTGGTAAGTTTGAAGATGATTTTTCACATTCCTAAAAATACCATGATTAAGTATACTTACTAAATACTTGATTAATTAATAACTAAGACTTGAATGTTTTACTTTTGCAGTAGAACGCAATAGTGAACCAGACTGGGGGGATTATGATTATTTTCGTAAGTTACAAAGACGATATTGCAGTAATATCCATGAATGAGAATAATGAAATATTTGATTAAGAAATAGCTAAAACTTTAATGTTTTTTTATAGCAGGTATACCCGAAAACGATCGAACCTGGAAGCTTTCATACGACGAAATGCAACGTAAGTTATTTATAAATGATTTGCACCTTTAAAGATCCAATGATTGTCGCTATAAAATAAATTAGGCTATACGTAATGTTTTATACCATACAGTTACGGGATCAACATACGAATAAAATTCAGACGACTAGTCAAATCGTTTAATATTATGAATTGAGTGGATTATTAAAAATAAATAAAAACTACAGGAAAATAGCCAATTATTAACAATACATTAACTTTTTTTTTAAGTTTTATAAAAAGTCTGTGTATATTGTCATTATGGTGGTAGATACTATATACAATACTTACTAACAATGAAAATGAAACTAAAACTAAACGAACTATTTAATTAACAACTAAATTTTCAATGTTTTACAACTACAGATTCCACAACAGCTACAGAGTCCGCAACAGCTACAGAGTTCGCAACAGCTACAGAGTCCACAACAGCTACAGAGTCCGCAACAGCTACAGAATTCGCAACAGCTACAGAGTCCGCAACAGCTACAGAGTTCGCAACAGCTACAGAGTCCGCAACAGCTACAGAGTCCGCTACAGCTACAGAATTCGCAACAGCTACAGAGTCCGCAACAGCTACAGAGTTCGCAACAGCTACAGAGTCCGCAACAGCTACAGAGTCCGCTACAGCTACAGAATTCGCAACAGCTACAGAGTCCGCAACAGCTACAGAGTTCGCAACAGCTACAGAGTCCGCAACAGCTGCAGAGTCCGCTACAGCTACAGAAACCGCAACAACTACAGAGTCAACAAGCGAATATGATTCAAATGAAAAGGATTCTGTTACTGAGACGCATAGTATGTTACTATAATAAACCCCCGTCAAAAAAAACAACCCCCAAAAAGTTAAAAATAAATTGTGTTGGTTAGCCTTTGAACTTTCATTAACCTAGTAATATTTTGATTCAAGCGATGTCATGTCGGGGGAGTCTAACTTGTAAAGCACTCTATAATATTATTAGAGCAATTCAAGGTCCCCCGACATGACAACGCTTGAATCAAAATATAATTGGGTATACGAAAGTTAAAAGGCTAAACAACACTATTTATTTTTAACTTTTGGGGGTTTTTTGTTGTGACGGCGGTTGATTAATTTTCATTTTACACTTTTTAAATTGATCAAGTTGTGAAAAAAATGTATTTCACTATTTTGTGGTAGCGACCATCTTGGATTTGAAATTTGTCATAGTGTATGATATTTTACTAGTAAAGCTATTTCATTTGATACCCATTTTGAGGGAGTTTTGAAAAAAATGATACTTATTTTGGGGCGGCGGCAACCTTAGATCGATTTTGTTCAAACATAGCTAAGAACACTCCCGACTAATATACTTTTCAAACAAAATAACCTAAATCCAAATCGGTCCATCCGTTCAGAAGCCACGACGCCACAAACAAATACACACACATACCCACACAGACACGTCAAACATAACACCCCGTCGTTTCTGCGTCGGAGGTTAAAAAATATCTTGCATCGTTTCGAAGACAATTATAATTTATAAACCATTTATTTAATAACTGAATATCAAATGTTTTACAGGTACAGAACCTAGTACTACAACAGAGTCCCCAAACGGCGGCCTTCCATACTGGGAACCTTTTAACCCTGTGACGTCGGTACTGCCTGGTAACGCTATAATTGGAGGATATGAAAATGAGACTCTTTACATCATCAGATCTACGTATAAGGGTTGTTTAGCTCCTGGGAAGTTTGTACCTTCTCAACATAAAGGTTTTATACCTTGGGGTTATAAATCACATGAAGGAGATCAGCTTGAAGTGAGTGGAATGGTTTTAACTATTGATGCTGATAGACAGACGATCAGACAGACCTCCCGTCCAGGAGGTAGGACACGACGGTATTCCCGTCCCAATTGAGCAGTTCGGCTGGGGAAGTAAAGCCACCCTACAAAATACACGGCTATAAGAACCTCGTGTTGTGTTCCCGGCGAGGAGTAGGGTAGCCAGAGCTCACTGGAGAGTTTGGAGACTGTTTTTGTGCTGTCAATGGGAAGACTAAAGACTTGTCCTGATTATTTCTTCTGCACTGACGGCACAGAAACTCTGTTCCTACAGGGTCGGTAGCGCGGGTGTAACTGCCCTGGTGTTGCACAAGTTCATAGGTCACGGTAACCACTTTCTATCAGGTGCGCCGTGTGCTTGTCTGCCACCGAAGTTGAATAAAAAAACCGCCGTAAGCGACTCTCTTAAAAGTAAAGAAAAAGAGATGAAATCGTAAGGAAATGCATCCTGGGTATCAACTTTACATGAATAATACTATTTTTCTTACAGATTTTACGTGGAGATAATTACAAATGGGTTCAAAGTACTACGGATATACCAAAAGGTGCTATCGTTGGTGGAATTTCTGAACGTAATCATGATCCTTTGTACATCTGTAGTGGAGATCATTTAGGTTTCACAATACCTGGAAAAATCGATCCACATTTCAAAAGCTGTTACATACCATATGGTGATCTGGAAGTGGAAAAGGGAATGGGCAGTTACAAAGTTCTTGTAATGCCTGAGGCAAGTAAGTCTGCCTGCTCTCTTTTATGTGACTATACATATATGTATTCTTTACTATATCCTTTCTTTATTATTAAGTTATTAACGATAGGATTATTATGTTACCTTGAACTTTCGAAATGTCGGTTTGATGAAATTCAGCACATTTCTTCCATCAGCATGAGGTGGAAATGAACACTTTATGAATTCATACATACATACATACATACATACGTACAATGACGCCTTTATCCCCCTCCGGGTATAGTCAGCATAAGATCGATCTTGACTTCTAAATTTCCTAATGATCTTAATTCCGAAGTAATAAAAACACGTCAACCTGTGTTATTGATTGATCAGCCAACAGTAAGGGGAATGCCAAGAGTACTTTGCTAGTTACATACATACATACATATTATCACGCCTTTATCCCCGGAGGATTAAGCAGAGGTGAATTAACACCCACATTTCACCAATCACTGAATTAGGTCCCACGTAATAGGGGATGGGTCTATTGCCGTCTTCTATGAACTATTGTTGATTCAAGCCATGCATTTGAGGCTGAGTCTGAGCTGTATATTTCTATGTCTGATGTTGAACAGCCCTTCAATTCATAAATTCAATCTTCTTTCAGTTGCTCCACCAGTTATCATTTCACAGTCATCAGGTGTCTACAAAATTGTAGAAGGAAAAGATACATTGAAGATCCCTTGCGAAACAACTGGTAATCCTCAACCAATTATCATTTGGAAATTGAAAAATACAATACTATCAAGTGGTAAGATAAAACAGACCTTATTGAACTCGTAACATCCTGTATAAGATTTCTACTATAATTTATTGTTACATAATTATTCCAGATTCTAAATATTCGATAGAGAATGGAAATTTGATTATCAATGAACCAACTGTGAGTGACAGTCAAAGCTATACATGTGAGGCCAGTAATGATCTCGGTTCTGTCAGTGCAACCTTCCAAGCAGAAATTTTTCGTATGTAATGCTTTAAAATATTTGAAATGTGTATAACTTTTTGTATGTATACCCTACCTGATTAGAAGAACCTGTTAATAAGGAAGGCCACCCTCATTAATGTGACAGTTATCAATGCTAAAGTGGATTTTTTATAAGACATATTAATAAGCCATTATTTTTTTGGTAATTTTAGAGTTGCCGCAAATAAAGGGCGAGCCCCACCAGGCAGCTCCACTAGGAAACCCCACTGAAATTAAATGCATGTAAGTTTTGAGGAATTATACTTCTGCTATACTAGTATTTCATTTATTATTAACTGTTAGCACTTCCGGCGGTGAGTAGGGTAGCCAGAGCTCACGGGAGGGTGCTTGCCAGTGGAAAGATCAAAAGTTTGTCCTGCTTTGTCTTTTACACTGACGGCACAGAAACTCTCAATGCTTGCAGGGTTGGCAGCGCGAGTGTGACTCTTTTGGTTTTGCACGCGTCCACAGGCCACAGTAACCACTTTCCATCAGGCGGGCCGTGTGCTTGTCTGCCACCTAAGTGGTATATAAATAAAATGCAAGCACGTGGCTTCTGCCAACCCCATTGGGAAAGAGGCGTGACTGTATTTAATATTTATCAATCAATCACCTTCGCTACAACTACACGGCAGACAATTATAGAGTTTAAAATTTTCTACACACAGATTGCGAATAAGTTCAACGATTACTTCTTATCTCTTGTTAATTCAACAAACATAAACAATCCAGACTACTCGTTGATAATTAAAACGGACCCAACTATATTTTTGCAACCCATAACGGAATTAGAAATAGTTAAAATCATAAAATCGCTCAAAAATACAAACGCAGTCGGTTATGATGGTATATCTACATTTATTTTAAAACAATGTGATATGGAGTTGGCAGAGGTCTTGTGTCATTTGGTCAATCAAACATTTATACAAGGTGTATTTCCCGAAAAATTAAAGAAATCTACAGTGAGGCCACTTCACAAGAAACACAGTAGATTGCAAATGAGTAATTATAGACCTATAACTCTGATTCCTGTGTTTTCAAAAATCTTTGAAAAAGCCATGTGTGTTCGAATCAATGACTTTTTGAAAAAATTCAACATCATAGTCCCAGAGCAAAATGGTTTTCAGGCTAACAAGTCAACCACACTGGCAGCTTTTAACTTGTTTAAGAACATTACTGAAAACATTGATAGGAAGAGACAAGTATCTGCTGTATTCTTTGATATGAGTCGCGCATTTGATTTTGTAGATCATAAAATACTGATCAGCAAATGTGAACGATATGGGCTCAGGGGCAAGGCTCTCGAATGGATAAGTAGCTATCTCCAAAATCGTACAGAATGTGTTGAGATAGACCGGGTTGACAATAAAAAATGCTTAAATGCCTTTAGATCACAGTTTGCGCCAAATACATCCGGCGTGCCCCAGGGAAGTGTTCTGGGTCCTCTACTCTTTCTTCTCTATATTAATGATATGCCTAAAGTTATAAAAAATCACTGTACTTTATTCGCAGACGATATATCAGTTGTAGTGTCCGACGTCAGGGGTGAACCACAGCATATTTCTAATGTAAATACTGCAATAAGCGACGTAATGAATTGGCTAAGTAAGAACAATCTGACCGCCAACATAGCTAAAACAAAAATTTTACAATTTGAGAATTACAAATCAAATAACAAACCACTAAAGATCACCTATCAGGGTACAGATATAGAGACAGCAGTTGATACTAAATTTTTAGGTATTACATTGGACAAACATTGTAATTGGCACTTACATATAGATGGCTTATGTTCCAAAATAAATCGGTTCGTTTTTGCTTTAAGACGACTACGCAAAACAGTGAATTTAAAAACTGCAATGACTGCTTACCACGGCTATATACAATCAACTTTACGATACGGTTTATTGTTATGGGGTAACTCAAATCATATCTCAAAGGTCTTTATATGTCAAAAAAAATGTATTAGAGCTATGGCGAACATTGGGCCACTAGACTCGTGTAGACCAGCCTATAAAAGTCTTAGGCTGCTGACGTTGACGTCACTATACGTTTTGGAAATTGGCATATTTGTAAGGAAGCATCCGGAGTTGTTTAAAAGGGCCAGTGAAGATAAGTTGTACAAATCTAGGGATACCACAAAACTTCTGCTGCCTAGCTGTAAAACTTCTCTCCATCAAAATAATTCACATTATATGACAGCCAAAATTTATAACCACATACCCAGACCCATTAGAGAGCTAACCTTCAACAAATTTAAGAAAGCACTAACTACCTGGCTGATTGAGAAGTGTTATTATAGTGTCAAGGAGTTTCTTGAGGATAAATGATGATTGTTTGGGTACAAATCACATTTGAAGTGTCATTTTAATGTATTATGTGGGATTTATAAATGAGATGATTATTGTATGTGTAATTATTAGTAGGTAGGTATTGTGTATTCTTTTATATATAAAAAAATAAAATAAAATAAATTATACTTGCATGTATTCTTGACACTAAATATTGACATTTTTGGACATTTTATATGTATTCTAATTTTAATTTTAATCTTATTTCAATTGAATTATGTACCTACATCATCATCAGTCGAATATATGACATTATCAATGGATTTTGCATGCAGAGAAACTGCGAAGCATGTCGGACCTTATTTGTTTTGTAACACCATTGTAACATACCGTGTTTCGAGCAATAAATGATTTACTTACTTACTTACATTTTAGAACGAAAGGGGTTCCGGAACCGGAATTAACTTGGGAGTTTATGCCCAGAGATGGGTCCAAATACATCTTGCTACAGAATTCTGAAGATATACTGAAGATACCTGAAGTGAAACCGGAACATGAAGGTGTCTACAGGTGCACGGCACGGAATTCCTTTGGTGAAACTTCCCACCGCACTAGACTCGTTGTTCTAAGTAATTATTCTACAAATGTTAAGCACGACCTACTGTTTTATTGCTTCTTGTCAAAAAAGGGTAATTCAGCACATGATTACGTTTCCAGGTTCATCACCAAATATTATAACAGATTCTTCGGTTACCTACAAAGGTGTTGAAGGAAAAGATGAGCTAGTGAGAATACCTTGTGCAGCAACCGGTTTTCCTGAACCGAATATTACATGGTATTTGAACGGTGTAGCCATTGTACAAGGTAAGATAATGTTAGTTTTTTTTAACACAGGACACACCAATTTGATCTTACCTCGCCTAAAGTCCCAAAGGAAAAAGGGGCATCATTGTAAATACGTAGCATGTTACTATGGTGGTACTCAGCTTGACAGCCTCATCGGATGCTTTTACACGTACCTCAATTTAAGGACCCGGGATTCTAGGAAGAAGAAAACACGTGAGTCTGTAATTAATTCCAGGTCTTAATAATGCGGCAAAGGAAGGAATATCCGAACCGCTGGGTTTTTAATCGGATACTCTATTCTATTAGATAGATAGATAGATAGATAATTATTTATTGTACAACAGATTTACAGTAGGAAAAGTAGGTAGCATGTAAACAGTTCAATGTACAAGGGGCGGCCTTATCACTGAAGCGATTTCTTCCAGGCAACTTTTTGATGGACAGTAATGTTATAAAAACAAAAGTTATGGTTCTTCTTTGTCTTTATCTTAGCGTTAATCACAGTCGCGTCCGAAGTTTTCACCTCAGAATCTGGGCTCCGTTTTACCAGTCTAACTGCGGTTTTGGCTAAACTTTCCGTGAAGCGACTGCCATCTGACACAACCCGAAGGCGATATCGAAGCATTGCGTCTAGACCAGTTATTGAACTTTTTAGGGCTCCAACTATGCGTAAAGACTGCCATAGATTTTGGTATAGCAACTAAGACCGAAGGCTTTACGTGCTCTTCGAGACACGACCAGACCAAAATACCTATATAATAATAATAATAAATATTTCACGACATTCTACACAACGCTATCTAGACCCATGGTAAGCATAGCTTAACTAGCTTGTGTTATGGGATCTAGAATGCGGATAAACATACTTAAATACTGTTAGTTTTGTAAATACATACATATTATTTATACTGTAGATTGATGGCACTTGGTGGAATTTGTTGTTACACATATTGATAACTCACTTGTGCTTTTCCACATTACTTTATTGCTTATTACACCTATTCATAAACCTTTGAGGATGCCGTAAGGCGAAACCGGTCAGGTGTAATAAGCAATAAAGTAATGTGGAAAAGTACAAGTGAGTTATCAATATGTGTACATACATATTATACATAGCAACACCCAGACCAATGCAAATATACATATTCATACATACAAATATTTGCACTGAGCGGATCGAACCCGAGCCTCCTGCGTAGCGGCCGCGTTCACTACCGCCAAGCCATGGAGGCTGTATACCTCTCTATTTATTATTAACTTTCAGTATATAATATTGCAGACTCAAAATTGGCAGTAGAAGATGGAGCTTTAGTTATCAAAAATCCAATAGTGAGCGACAGTCAGACATATGTGTGCGAGGCGACCAATGATTACGGGTCTTACCGTGCAATGTTCACAGTGGAAATTCTTCGTAAGTACCTATATAACACTAATGTATACTGTTGATTGATGGCACTTGGTGGAATTTGTTGTTACACATATTGAAAAAACTCACTTGTACTTTTCCACATTATTTTTAATAGTTATTAGACCTGAACGGTTTCGCCTTACGGCATCCTCAAAAGTTTACAATGACATGTAAGAACATTCCTTTAGAAACGTTGCGACACTCACACATATTTAACATGTGGGTAGTTGTAAAATTATGTATATCAGTATAATTTTCCCAAAATTTGGGGAAGAATTTAAGTTATAATGACAAAGAAATAATTATATTATAAGTTATAAATGTCGATCTAATAATATCGGATTGAGAAATTAAAAATGTCAAATGTGAATAATGTCAGATGAAAATTAACAATGTCAAATGTGAATATGTCAAATATGTTATGTGTATGTCTTCTTCTTAGCATTAATCCCAGTCGGATACGAAGCTTTCACACTTCGGAGTGTGGGGTCCGCTTTACCAATCTAACTGCGGATTTGGCTGAAATTCGATATTTTCCGTGACTGCCATCTGACCTCCACAACCCAAAGGCGATATCGAAGCAATGCAGCTAGAGCAGTTGTTGAGCTTTTTAAGGCTCCAACTGCTCGTAACGACTGCCATAGATGTGTGTACGGTAACTGGGACCGACGGTTTAACGTGCTCTCCGAAGCACGACCAGGCCAATGCAAATATCCATATGCATGCATACAAATATTTGATATGAGCCGAGATTGCACCCAGGCCTCCTGCACAGCAACCGTGTTAACTACTGCCCCGCCACAGAGTCTGTCCGATCACACCCGAGACGAGGACCAGATCGCGAGAGATGGCCCTGGGTCGGCCGGGGTGCGAGGGATATGCCTGTCAACCTCACCTTCGGCAACCAAAACGACCCACAGGCGGCGTGCGTTTTAGTCGGTTCGAGTCCGACATAACCTCCTCCACCGGCTCCGGTGGGGAGGTATCCGTGGGGATATTGCGCACGTAAAAAAAAAAAAAAAAAGGCTGTCCGATATTTAAAAATGATAATTGATAAGACGGATTAATGTTATTTTTTTGTAATTTTAGAGGAACCTCAAATACAGGGCGAACTATTCGAAGTGGCTTTCGTAGGAGAACCTGCTAAAATTGAATGCATGTAAGTTTTGACTTTTGAAGAGCTATAACTGCTACTGTATTATAATTGCATTTGTTTCTAACTACTATAGCAAGTGCAAACATGTGAATTCTGCCTACCCCTTTGGGAAAGAGACTGTATGTATTGTAAAGGTAAATATAAGTATTGACATCTTTTGCCAACCTACTACGGGTATAATGTATGATTAGAGATAGACATGGTCATTCACTTGGTGGTGAACGATAGCCACAGAAATCAGCTATCACTTAGTACCTTTTGGAGGAAGGGTCAAATCACTGGATTGACTTACGCAACCCTCAGGTTCTCTCAACAGAACGCCACTATATACCCAGAATGGTGAAAGAAGCAATTGAAATGAAAAAATACAAGTACTTCAACCGGGAAGATGGGTTTCAACTGTGGAGTGTCTGGCATCCAGTGATCCGTATGTTTACAAGACCTGAGCAATCCAAATTTATAAAACCTGTACGAGTCAACTCAGTGAGTGTTGTGTGTCGTGAACGTAATCGAGAACAGTGCGAAAATGCGGACAATGATAGGGGTGATGCGCGTAACAAACGAGCACGAAATCTCTCGTAGACCGATATGGTCTGCCCAACAACAACTAGCTCGGCAGTCGTCAGTACACCGTGATCATGGCGCTTGTAACAGCACCGAAATATTGGTTGCTCAGCAAAAATAATAAACATGGTAAATAACCCGGCGGGTTTTACACTACTACCGGTATAGTCTAAAGCTAGAGAGTATTTTGCTAGACTCTGAACAGTCACTGAGAATTTACTGTTACAATCGCGAGTACTTTATCCAACCTCATTGTTGCGAACCTGAAAACTCCGACATAGCAATCAGTATTCAGTATTTATTCATTATAAATTTTTACATTGTGTCTGAATATGGTTTGAACATTATAATTATATATATTTTTAAAGTAAAATTATATCAAATCAAAATCAAAATCATTCAGAACATTGCACAGCAAAATAAATTAACAATAAAATTACATATATTTGCTATCAGTTTAGACATCTATTTATTTATCATGTCTTCAAAAAAATAATAACACACTTTTAACATACAACTTTCAATTTGTAAATAATCTCTCTTGTAAATAATAGTTTGTAGGTCTAGAGGCAGTTTGTTGAATATTTGATTGAGTCATAGAACGTACTGTGCTTTATTAGGACAAAAGATTTTCAGAGCAAATTTGTACCTAGTCTCAACTAGGTACAAATTTGCTATGAAAATCTTTTGTGCGTGTGCTTTCTCTAACCTTTCTCTCTGAATCCGATTCATAATCGTATCTGTGCTTAGTAAAATTGCTTGTATCTTGCCTGAATCTTGGAAGTGGGTCTTACACGATTCGTCCTGTCTTACTCGTCTTTTGGCTCATTTATGTCGAATGAAAACTATCTGAATGTTATAGTCATAGCTACCTTCTCATAAAAGAATATGTACTGTATCTATTTCACCGCACAGAAGATCTAACTCGGTAGACGATTATACAGTTTGTGTTTTCTACATTTTCAGGACTCTAGGTGTGCCGAAACCGGAATTGACATGGGAATTCAAGCCCGTCGCTGGCTCCGAATACTTCTTGCTACAGAATTCGGAAAACGTGCTGGAAATACCTAAAGTGAAATCGAAACACGCGGGTACATATAGGTGCACGGCACGTAATTCCGTTGGTGAAAAACAGTACCTCACTAATCTCATTGCTCTAAGTAAATATTCTATAGCTCTCCTCTCAATTTTATTGTGTCTACTCGAAAAATTTTGATAACTAAGCACATGATTTTGTATCCAGGTTTAGCACCAAAAATTATATCAGATTCTTCAGTGGTCTACAAAGGCGTTGAAGGAAAAGATGATGTATTAAGGGTACCTTGTGTTGCAACTGGTCACCCAGATCCGATTATTACGTGGCATTTGAACGGTGCAGCCATTGCACAAGGTAAGATAGTATTAGCAAAAACCTGATCTTAGTCAAGACTCGCGTAGTTAGGGGGCCACACACCAGAACAGTATTTGCTTAGCGTACCTACAGCAAATACTGCTTTGATACCTTACATTTATGCAGAAGTACACAACAAACTGTTAAATTACTACATTAAAGCACAAATTTATAAGCGTGATAGTTTCTCAGTCAAGTGTACCACAAGAATGCTCAGGTTGTGGAATAGAGTTAGGGCTTGCTTCACTTGCCTTAATTAGTATCATTGTTTTTTAGGTAAGGTTTGTTTTTATAGCAATTTTAATAATCATATGGGCCCAGGTGATAAAAAGTTCCTCGGAATTGTCATATATTTTAATAATAATGTCATATTATGACGTTTATGAAACTTAAAATAGCGAAATAGATATTTTTGAATAACAATAAATTGACTATCCATTATTAGGAGTTTTGATCGTAAGGACCAAAAAATAAGAACTGTGATCAATTAGGACGTAAATTGTTACGACAAACATTTTCGGACTAACAAAATTTAGACTTAAATATTTTATGCCGAAAAATGCGCAGCCCTCTTTTTATTATTAACCTACAGTATACATTGCAGACTCAAAATTCTCAATTGACAATGGGACTTTAGTAATCAAAAATCCAATGGTGAGCGACAGTCAGATTTACAAGTGCGAGGCGACCAATGAAGAAGGATCTTCCCAAGCAATGTTCATAGTGGAAATTGACTCTGAAAACATGTAAGTGTCTGTATACCAAATTGTATTTGACTAATTTAATGATTATTTTGCATGGAGGTGTTTATTATGTTTAGCACGGAAATACTCACATCTAATGTTATGAAATTTTCTATATTAAATTGCAAATTCTTAGCTACTAATAATCAAAATATCGTCATAATATGTGTGACGTTATTACATGCCAATCTGGCTGAAATATGGTGGAACCTAAATGTATTTACTTGTAACCTGTAACCTGTGTACCCATATTTCACAATAAATTGATTTGATTTGATTTGATTTGCCTGTTGATGTATTATTTTTTTGGGTACAATAAAGAATTAAAGAAAGAACGTGTTCGCTAGACTTCAAAGATTTTGTGAACTAAAACAAATGTATAATAAGTTTTATTATAATAAAACTGAAGAGTTTGTTTGTGTTTGTGTGAACTCAGTTTTGTGCCAGAGCCTCGTCCATCATTCAGCAAAAAAAATCGGCTTGCAGGTGATATAGGCATAACTCTAAATGTTAGGTGAGGCTCCGTACACCACATTTTTGTGGCCTATGCTGTATAGTTTAAAAATCCAAACGGTTTAGCCACGTTAATCTCACACGACAATAAACCTCAAAAACCTATGTACCTAATAAAAATATTTATATTTTCAGAGATGACCCAACACCTCTATCTGGGCAGATTCTTCGTTCGTTCATGTCCCGTTGGTTCCAGTCGACGCTGAATGTCATAAGCGACCACCATCAACCACTTCACTTCGCAAGCACAATGCCAACTGTAAGAAAATAAATAATATTAGGTTACCCAACAAGTGAAAAAAGGAGGATCTATGTTGATAGGAGCGAAGGATTTTAAAGGATTCTCTTCCTTACTATAATCCATTTATGGTCGCATGTTCTAAATCCTTTTTTTTATTCACTCACAAAGAGCGTTTTATTCAATGTTTTTTTTTTTGGAATTGCGGGGTCTTTGTCGAGTGTCAATGGTAAAAAAAATATTTTCACTTCAGCAGCTCAAACATGTAGTTTTGCTGCGTGAAAACAGTGTGCAAAGTGTGATTTTGCCCACTGCGTGAGACAAAGTAACTTCTTAATTACTTATTTTAATTTTTTTCAATAAAGAGTGCCTACCATAGATTTAGAAAAAAATGTTCCGCGAAGAAATTTCAAACTACAATGCAGAGTGCATTGTAGTTTGAAATTTCTTCGCGGAACATTTTTTTTGTCTCTTTTCCGTCCTTAAAAAAGGGCGAGTGACAAACACAAGTAATTTCAATATCCAATTTCGAAATTCTAAATTTGAAAGATATTTGTAAAATGAATAACCACATTTTTTATTTAATTTTTTAAATATTTAATATATTTTTTTTTTTTTTTTTTTTTTACGTGCGCAAAATCCCCACGGATACCTCCCCACCGGACCCGGTGGAGGAGGTTATGTCGGACTCGAACCGACTAAAACGCACGCCGCCTGTGGGTCGTTTCGGTTGCCGAAGGTGAGGTTGACAGGCATATCCCTCGCACCCCGGCCGACCCAGGGCCATCTCTCACGATCTGGCCCTCTTCTCGGGTGTGGGGACCACAGAGTCCCCAACTCGTCCCCGGAAACGGGGAGGCGCGCCACGCGCGCCGCCGCCGCGGCCTGCTTCTGCAAGGGTGACAGGCGGCTTCACCTGTCACCCCCAGGCCGGCGCTCATGGGGGGCGGAGGTCGTTCATCGACCTCCGACGCCCGAGTTGCCTTCGTGCACGGGCAGCTTGTCTAGCGATCCTTCGTCGCTCCCGCTGCCGCTCCCGCCCCGCCTCCTCCTTCACGAGCATTACTTGCTCGCAGAAGGAGGCGCCGGCCGCCCACGCATCCGCGCAGCGAACCATCGCCGCGAGCAAGGTGGAGAGCGTGAGAACCCTCACTCCCAGGGCCGCCACAAGCTCCCGCCTCGGCGTCTCCCACGCCGGACACTCGGTGAGCGTGTGCGGACCTGAGTCCTCGCTCGCGTCGCAGTGATGGCACTCGGACGTTGGCTCTTTCTGCATCCGACGCAGATACTTTCCGAAGCATCCGTGCTCGGTGATCATCTGCGTCAGACGGTACGAGAGGCTGCCGTGTGGCCTCTCTAGCCACTCCCCCATGATGGGTCTTACCGCCGTTACTACGGCGTGCCCTAATATTTAATATATTATTGCGCCGCCGCGCTGTTGCAGACTGCTCTGCTAAAGTGACAGGCAGCTCCACATGTTACCCTCAGGCATGCGCTCATGGAGAAAGGAGGTCATTTAATTACCTCCGATGCCAGAGTCGCTTACGCGCAATGCGCACTAGGCGGGATGAAAAAGACCTAAGTCTCCTCCGTCCCCTTTCCTTTCCTCCCCTTTACTTCGCCTCCTTCTCGATCATTATTTGCTCAGAAGGAGTCGGCGGCAGCCGACGCGCTCACGCTCTGCACCATCACTGTGATTTGAGATAATTTTGATTTCAAAGTGAAAGTCTTAACTTTCTAATTTACTTGAAATCATGCGCACTGAATCAACTCCCAGTTTGAGAACATTTTTAAAAAATATGAAAATAATATATTTTTGTTACCTTTTATTGTTGTGTTGTGAAGGGTCGGCTTCACAACTCAGCCTAGTTGGGAAAAGGCTAAGAGAATATGATGTTACCTTATTATTAGATACCCTTTCATCTGTGTTAGATCAAAACTATTTTAAGAAAGCTTTATTTCGTTTCAGAATAACTAAACGCAGTATTTAGCAACATTTCCTCGGCGAAGAAACCACTATTATATACTTGGTAGTATAATGTAGAATATAAGAAACTGTTATTTGACTAGTATAGTGATTGTATTTGAGTTGTTTGTTTTATAATGTATATTTAAAATTAGATATTTATTCACACATAGATAGTAACACATCAAAACCACTTATACTTACATTATAATTAATAAAAATATTTTTAACTTAAAATACCTTTTAATACTACTATAAATATTTTTTCTACTAAAAACTACGACCTTTTACGTGCGGAAACCCAGTGGGGTTTCACTTCAACGGAACTAGCGTTGATGTGGGTACTTTAAGTTTGAATCGACTAGAACCGCACAGTGCTTCTCACATCCGCCTTATAGCACGGGGTAACCTAAAAAGGAAATTTCTGGGCATTCAATATTGGTGACCCTGAGCTTTTATTATCGATCAAATTACTACAAACAGGGGCAATGCTCTGCCTACGTTCGGCGGCTCAGTTTCTTTTTAGGTATAGGACACGTCAATTAGACTTCACCATGCCTGATGGAAGCTGAAGGCAAAGTCTTATAAAAGAGGGTCATCATTACTTACATATACCATGTGACAATGGCGACACTCAGCTTGACGGCCCCATCATATGCTTTTTCACACCCCGCTTCAAGGACCCGGGACTGTAGGAAGAAGGAAAACCGTGAGCTGGTAATGAATTCCAGGCCTTAATGGTGCGACAAAGGAAAAAGTCACCGAACCGCTTGATTCTAGATCGGATATTCTGCACCGTGTGCGGGTTGTCCTGTGCAGGAAAAGGGAGGGTAGGACTATTTGGAAGAGCTCATCAGAACACTCACCATGGTACAGACGGTAAAATACTGCCATGAACGCAACAGCTCTACGCATCTACAGTAATTAGAGCATTCCCCCTATACGGGAAAGATCGCCAGCGCACCTGAACTGATTTAATTTTTCCTATCTTAGTCGATTTAAATAGTTTTTCAACATTCATTAAAGTTTGGGTTTGTTCTGGTGGTGAGCTTTCTGTAACAATAGAGAGTGACTACATCTCCCATGTACCTTTTTTATGGCGTGTACCACTCGCCGAAGTGGGCAGGAAGTGGAAGGTGGCAGGCACATTCGCTGCGGACCACAGCTACACCAGTATTTATACTATGAAGCTTCCCACTTTGACGGTTGTTACGAGAACATGCCGTTGCTTCATTCGTCCTGGACTCTACAATATGGAGTTCTTGAAGAGGGGCATCAGAAGGTTTCTTCAAGGTCGGCAGCGCGAGTGTGGCACCCCTCGTGTTGCATACGTCCATAGGCCATGGTAACCGCTTCCCATCAGGTGGGCCGTGTGCTTATCTGCCAACAATGTGGTATAAAAAAAAATTGCACGCGTTAGGTATATTGGCAGACCCCAGGGTGTGAAGTAGTCCGTCCATAAACCAGTTCTCGTAGTGGTGACAGTCGGGTGTTGGCTCCCCGGCCTATACGCTACAGGAATTCACCAAAGCACTCGGCTGCCGGTTTCAGAGGCTAACCAATCATGGGGACTTACTACCACAGTCGTGGCAAGCCGTGTGCAAAGTTGCCTAAGTTGCTCCATTTCTCCATGAAGCACCTTGTAAAAGCTGCTTCTTGGTTAGTCGAGGAGCACAGATTAGATTCCGCGTCATATCTTATTTCTTTAAACAAGACCTATACGAAAACAATTTATGAAACTGGTCTGCGAGATGGATACTAACATGTGGCTTATTTCTGTTTTGTACAGTATATGTAAACATTTTATGCCTCTCATCGCGTCACAACGCCCGCACGTGCCTGCCCGTCTATTTTTAATGTATTGTGCTCCGCCAACGATCTCGAGGCCGATTGGTGAAATTCTTAGTAACTCTAATAAAAATCAACTTGCAGGTCAAAAGTGCGGTTTTATTACCATTTGCGTCTTGAGAATTAGTTATAGTAACTCAGTCTGTTCTGTGAATTAAAAGTGGAAACATCTATTTTGGAAGTGAAAACAAGGTATACTGCTTTCAATTTGTTAGATATATTATTTGATTGTACTTCTCAACTAACTTTCTGTAAGTACGCAGTTTTTTTTGGTACTATTGTCTGAAGATTTTGTTCGCTCCGAGTTTAAGTGTTTTTTTTTTTTTTTTTTTTTTTTTTTTATATAGGACACGTCAATTGGACTTCGCCTTGCCTGATGGTAAGCTGAAGGCAAAATCCCAGAAAAGAGGGTCACCATTACTTACACATACCGTGTGACAATGGTGACACTCAGCTTGACGGCCTTATCATATGCTTTTTCACGCCCCGCTTAAAGGACCCGGGACTGTAGGAAGAAGGAAACACGTGAGCTGGTAATGAATTCCAGGCCTTAATGGTGCGACAGAGGAAAGAGTCTCCGAACCGCTTGGTTCTTGATCGGATGTTTTGCACCGTGTGCGGATGACATCTAAGACCTGCACGCGTTGTCCTGTGTAGGAAAGGGGAGGGTGGGACTAATTGGAAGAGCTCATCAGAACACTCCCCATGGTACAGACGGTAAAATACAGCCATGGACGCAACATCTCTACGCAGCTGTAAAGGTTCTAGGGTGTTCGTGATCTCGGGATTCCCAATGATGCGGACCGCACGTCGCTGCAACCTGTCGAGAGCATCTAGTAAGTACTTTGCTGAACCATCCCAGAGATGCTGTGACATTTGTATGTGTTTAAAAGAATCTGACATAATAAATAATTTCTACATTAAAAAATGAAAATAATAAGAAAATAAAATATTATGAATTTGATTATCTAAGAGCTAAAATTGTTTCTTTTACTGCTTCAGAGCCCACAGGCGACAGTGATCTCATCTGGAAGCACTTTAACTCTGAGAGGTATGGTAAGTTATGAAGAAGTATTTGCAACATTTAAAAATACTGATTGGGTATAATTGTTTGAGTATAAATTAAGTAATTTAGCTGTTTAACTGTTTCAGAGCCCACAGGCGACAGTGATGTAATCTGGAAGCATTTTAACTCTGAGGCGTACAGTAAGTTATGAAGGCATTTTACATCGTCTTACCGTCTTACAGGATACTGACTTATTCTGATTTAAAATATTTTCACTCCTAGCTAAAATTTGAATATTATTTTCAAATTATCGCGGTGTGAATTCATAGTTAGCTAACAATTTTGCGATTAAATCATGGGACTTACTATTTTCATTAGGTGTACAAACTATTTCATAGATAACTAGAATTAACTGTTACAGAGTCCACAGAGTCCACAAGCGACATTGATCCAATCTTTGCGCAGGTTAAATCTGACACAAGTGACACACATGGTAAGTTGTGGAGATGATCTCACGTTGTTTTATTATAACAATGATTAGGTACAAACTATTTGATGGACAGCTATAATTAGGATGTTTTACTGTTGCATTCACAGAGTCCACAAAGTCCACAAGCGACAGTGATCCAATCTGGGCGCATTTTAAATCTGACACAAGTGATACGCATGGTAAGTTATTGTGGAAACGACCTCGCGCCGTTTTATAAAAAAAAACGATTTATTTTATAAACTAAATGAGTGATATATATAATTAGAGTGGTTTACTGTTGCAGACTCCACAGAGTCTACAAGTGACAGTGATCCAATCTGGGCGCATTTTAAATCTGACACAAGTGATGCGCATGGTAAGTTGTCGAGAATATCTTGCGCCATTTTATAAAAAAAACGATTTTGTCAATAAACTATTTAATTAATAGCTAGAATTTAAATGATTTACTGTTGCAGAGTCCACCGAGTCTACTAGCGAGAGTGATCCTATCTTTGCTCATGTTAAACCAGACATAAGTGACACACATAGTAAGTTCTGAAGATGATGTATCATTTTATAATGCCAATGATTACATAGGTGTATAAACTATTTGATTAATACCTAGAATTTGAATTTTTTACTGTTGCAGAGTCCACAGAGACTACAAGCGACAGCAGTTTACTGTGAATGTTTATTTTAATGTATTTTCAGGTCCACCAACAATTATTTCAAATTCATCAATTGCCTATAGAAGTGTCGAAGAAAACGACAAGGTATTGAAAATCCCTTGCGAAACGACTGGTCATCCTGAACCCATTATTACTTGGAAATTGAGCAACACAATTATCTCAAACGGTAATATGAAAATAATATTACACTCGAAACATATGTGCAAGATGTAATTATCTATAATTTATTATTACATATTCCAGATTCTAAATATTCCATAGAAGATGGAAATTTAATTATTAAGAATCCAAGTGTGAGCGACAGTAAAAGTTATACATGTGAGGCGAGAAATGATCTCGGTTCTGTCAGTGCAACATTTAATGCTGAAGTTCTTCGTATGTATTCTTTTAAAATATTTAAAATATGACTTCGTCTCATCAAATGAAAAGAAACCATAACCCAGAAAAATAAAGACCACCATTATTAGCGAAAATTTTTGTTGTAATGTAAATTATGTTCGATCCTGTAATAATCAACTAAAGTATGTGCTGATATCTATTATGTGACGTGTAATATTTTTACGAATAAATAAGTTATGAGTAACAATGATACATGCTAAAGTGGTGGTCCTGAATTTAATTAATCGAACAATGCTTTTTTTATATATATACCACTTAGGTGGCAGACAAGCCCATGGGAAGTGGTTACCGTAGCCTATGGACTTATGCAACACCAGGGGTGTTACACTCGCGCTGCCGACCATGAAGAAACCTTCTGATGCCCCTCTTGAAGAATCCCATATTGTAGGTGCTTGGGAACACCGCAGTAGGGAGGTCATTCTATAGCTAAAGTGTGCGTGAGATGAAGCTTTTGCATGTATCGCTTAAAATAATCGAAATTTTAGAGAAACAAATTAATAAATCTATGTTATTTGTATTTTTAGAGTCACCTCGAGTATGTGGCAGATTGTTTAGGATAGCTATAGTAGGAGAATCTTATACATCAGGATGCACGTAAGTTTTGTAAGGATTATCTTCAGTATAACCATCTTGAGAGCAACGCGTATTTTTTCTCCTAACTTTTTTGAGCTTAAAACAATAATCGAAAATTCGAGAATATTTCTCATACTACATCATCACACTTCATTTTTTTTTAATACTAAGATCAAAACTCATAATTATCAGAATTCATAATATTACTAATCAATCTTGCTTGCTTGCTTTATACCTACTAATATTTATTTTCACATAGTTTGTTATATTAATGACCTCAGGGTATTTTGCTAGACTGTGCTGTTGCTGGAAATTTACAAAAAAAAGAAAATAAAATACTTTGTCTGATTTTCGAACAATAGGCGGCAATAGGCTCAGCCCTTATTACGAGGGACTGAATTTAATGATTGGTGAAATGTGGGTGTTAATTCACCTCTGCCTTACCCTCCGGAGATAAAGGCGTGATTATACGTATGTATGTATGTATGAACAATCAACACCAATATGTACGAACCATCTCTGTGCAAGTGCACATAGGAGATGTAGGTAGATGATTATATATAACCGGCGGGCCGGGACACTGGGTGGGGAGAGCCTTGCTGTGATAGGACATACATACGAATGCTAGCATGATAACAAAAACCATTGTATATGTAATAAGATAGAATACGTTGAAACATTTAAATACCTGGGCTTAAATATTGATATTAACTTTAACTGGAAAACACATGTAGTCGATGTATGTAATAGGCTGAGATCAATTATAGGAAAGTTTTATCAACTAAAGAGAGTACTAAATAGACACACACTCCTCATAGTATATTACGCACTGGCCGACTCATTGGTTAATTATGGGCTGTTAGTTTATGGCAGAACTTTTAAAACATATCTGAACAACATAAAGGATTTACAAATAAGGCTAGTCAAATTCTTAGTAAGCAAGAAAGACAGGAACTGCTGTAATAAGGAATATGAAAGGTTGTTGCCTATTTGTAAGATTTTGCCGCCAGATAAAAAAGTAGAATATTTGATAGGACTAGAGTATTACTATACTAATGAATATAAAGAAATTGTAAACAGCAAATATAGTACAAGAAGTTTTAGAAAAAATAGAATAGTCCAACCAAGGGTTAACAACTATTATGGGGAAAGATTGTCAAAATATGGTACCGAAGACATTTAATAAATATGAATTGTTACGACAGAGCCCTGAGATGAGTAAAGGTGTTTTGAGGGCCAAGTTAAGGAACTTGCTCCTCCACGGCCCTGCTGCCGGTGAAGGCATTGCGGTGGCAGCGGTCGGTGAGGAGCAACCTTAACATAAAATACTGTGATAATTAATAAAATTTAATAGTACACTAACAGACAGACAGACAGACATTTTAGAAGTAACGTCAACTAAATTATTGTAATTAAAATTTTAAGTAGATGCGGAGAATATTAATATATAATTGAATTCTTATATAAGTGTGATAAGTAATAAGTAAGAATATAAGTAATATTAAGGTGTGCAAAACAGAGCGCGTCTCGCCATCAAACTTCACAGTTTGGCGAGAAGTTTGTTATTGAACTGTAATTTTATATGAAAAAAAAAAAAACAAAAAATATTCAATTCTGATTTTCTGCATTTTCAGGGTTACTAAAGGTGTGCCGAAACCGGAAATTACATGGCAATTTATGCCCGAAGGTGGCTCTAAATACGTCTTACTACAGAAAATGGTAGTTCTTTCATAATATCAAATTTTATTAAATAAATGTTTATTTCATTTAGATATTGGTTCAAGAAACCAAAAGTTTTTGAATTTAAATATAAATATGTTTTAATCTATAATAGAAAATACAAAAACGGTACACTCACGAATATGACATCATTGCGCCTGAAAATAATTAGACATCACTGAACGGTTACTCGACACACAATACAAATCTTCTTGTACAATACAATAACGTTAATTACAATATTTCTCGCGTAATTTATTAGAAAGCATAGTAATAAAAGGCTAAGGAGAATTTTGAATTTCATGTGCACTGGTGCACGTCACAATATTTATCATAGACTGATTTAAAATTAATTACAACATGATAGCATGGGTATAAGTGTTCAACTAAACACTAGTAAATTGGTCTAAGATGATACTCTGAATGTATAATTGTAGTGTTAATTGTTGTACAACTTATGTGGCTAATAAATCAATTTTACAATTTTTTACCATTTAAAACAGAGAGGAACGCTCATATCACATTGGTGAAAGAGTAAGCGAGGCAGACATATTATCTTATTCTGCATAAATTGCATATAGAAATGAGTGGAAGGTGGATAGTATCAGACCCAATCATCGCCTACAAAACTACTTATGTATGAAATTATGTTTTATTTCCTACATTGTGGGCAAAATTTATAATCTGGCAATAAAAAATCTTAATCTTAATCTAAAGTTTACAGGATTACAGTACAGGTAGGTAAACATAAACACATAAATTCACGCCTATATCCCCGAAGGGGTAGGCAGAGGTGCTAGCACCCACATTTCGCCAGTTTATGTTTAGGTACCTATACTGTAATAGGTAGATAGAGTAATGTACTGCATGATATGGATGACAGCGTTTTAGTTCATTCACAAAATTATAAATATTAGGTCCTTACATATGAAATTACCATAATTTTCTTACAGATTCATGTGTTCGTTATTCCTGTAATTTAATAGCTATTTTCATTAATTATATGTTGATTGAAGTTGTTTTCAAGATTTTACAACTCTGTATTAAATTTTGTTTTTATTGACCGCCTGATAAATTAAATTCGATCTTCAAAAACAGTACTTCCTAAATGCTATCCATTTTGATGATAACTTTCGTATTACTTTTTTACAGCTGTCACTTTAAAAAAATGTAATATAAGTGTTCGTTAGCTTAATGTTATCTCATTCATACACAAAAAAATCAAAATCTTTGAATTTCTCATTCCTAATAAAAATCCATAAATGTTAGTAGGTACTGAAAATTCGGTTTTTCTCCAATTTCATATGTGGCATGACCCATTATAATTTGTTCCTGTCCCCAAAATTTACGTTTTTTTTTCAGTCAAATACAATACTTACTACTAATGTAAGACCTGTTTCAAAAGATGGCCAACTAGTCTATTATGAATATGTGTTGAAGATACTTGATCTGAACCTCAACCATGCGGGTTACTACAAGTGCACGGCACGTAATTCCGTTGGTGAAAGAGCACATCACTCTAAACTTGTGGTTGAAAGTAATTATCCTAAAGCCTACTCACAATTTTATTGATTTGTACTCAAAAAATTGCTTAATTTAAACACACGATTCTGTTTCTAGGTCCACCTAGCATTTTAACTAATTCTTCAGCCATCTACAAAGGTATTGAGGGAAAAGATGAGGAATTAAGGGTGCCTTGTGTAACAACCGGTCAACCTGAACCTACTATTGCATGGTATTTTTACGGTTTAGTCAGTGCACAAGGTAAAATTATATGATTTATATTAGTTTTTAGATAAAGTCTGCTTTTGTAGCAATGAGAGTTGAAGTGTGATGGAAAGTCTTTTCATGCATGCTAATGACACGTCCCAAATTTATAGGCGCCACCTGAAAATCAGCGCTTCACATCATACAAAACAAGTGTATATGCAGCATCATGCTGAGTCACGTCTGGGGCCCGTACGTCGTTATTATGTATGATATACGGGCTAGAATGACTGTTTTTTCTTTCTTTCTTTCTTTCTTTATAGAGACCATGGCATGGATACAACCAGATAGTCAGGATATTATATACTAGTCGAATACAGTAGATATCATTCACTATGTCCTGTCGCCGCCGCTCGAAGGATACATTACGTAGTACTATTATTTAATAATATTTACGGGATCCGCCTCGTGGTTCCCGGCAGAGTAGAATTTAGCCCACCCCATCTCTTCCCATGCGGTGTCGTACAAGGTGGCTTAGGGATAGGGCTATTTTACATCAAACAGATATGTATATACAGCCCAGACTCAGCCTCGGGTGCATGGCTTGAGCCAACAATAGTGCCTGGAAGACGGCTCACCACCTATTACGTGGGACCGAATTCAATGATTGGTGAAATGTGGGTGTTAATTCACCTCTGCCTAACCCTCCGGGGATAAAGGCGTGATTATATGTATGTATGTATTATAATATATTGCAGATTCAAAATATTCAATTGAAAATGGAACTTTAATAATCAAAAATCTAACGGTGAGTGACAGTCAGATATATGAATGCAAAGCAAGCAATGATGCCGGGTCTTCGGATGCACTATTCAAAGTGGAAATTGTCAAAGAAAATATGCAAGTGTAAGAATGTAAGAATTTTGTAAAGACATTATGAAAATCTATCAGATACGACAAAAACAAAAATGAAATAAAATGAAATGCCAACAGAACTTAAATATTAAAAAGATGAATTACGTTTTAAAGTTCAATTTATACAATCATTACCAGTGGAATAAAAGTGGCCTGTCTAGGCTTCTGGCCCTGTTTTGAATTCTAGGTACATTTTAGATTACTTTTCAATGAGTTTTTATATTTAATGAAAATTTTGTGGATTTTTGTTTTCTAAAATTGTTTTTTTTAATATTTTTTTAGGAAAATTTCAGTTTTTGTCACCAAACATACGAATTAAATTAGAAAAGTCTAATTTGCCAGCGATTTCATTTTCAATCGAAAGTGGAGCCAAGTTTGAAAGTCTCGATTGAGAGGTTGTTGATTAGATATACGTTTTTATTAGTTTCGGTTTTGTAAAACTGCGTTCTCCATTGCAACTGTAACCGGAATAATCTCAAAAATCCGAAATTCAACCCATTTATTTGAATTAGTTCTTGAATATTGTGCTGTTGGAACTTTTATACAAGTAAATCCTGAAGAAAATACTTCAGACTCATGAGGTCGTCACATAGTGGAATTAGAACCAACAGTGAGATTTTACTGGAGATTTGCACATTGTCAGTTTATTTTTATCAGGATTTTTTTCTATATCGTGTAAAAATACCACATTTTTGACATTTCAACTCCGACATTACAAGTTTAACAACAGTTCTCAAAAACAATAGATACTTAAATAATAAAACTGGGTAATTGACATCTTCAAAATCCTTTTACCTTGACCAAAGTTTAGGGCTGGTGCATCTCTCTGTCTGTAAAATCAGAGACTCGAAGAGGTAGGCATTAGCTTGCAGGGGACCTTAACACCGAAGTGTAGAAAATGACGTCACTTGCAGTGCGCCATGTAGTTCTGAATGATAGAACTTCTTAAATCAAAGCAGAACGTAGTCCATTATCTTAAAACAGGTTTATATGTAAATAATTATGAAATAAAAAGATACCAAGTCTCGAAACCCACGGCAACCCTGCAAAACTGGCTCCCTGACGAGCATTTCTATCTAGTCCCCCCCCCCTCCCCCAACGCCGGCACTGTATATATGTGTATATTTTTTTGTAATTTGGGAAAAAGCAAGGTCTTATCTCACAAGTTAAGGAAAAAGTTCGAAAACCGTAAAAAACAATTTTTCTATATGATAATATTTAATTTCTCAAACAGAAAATGAACAAACAATAATAAGAAAGTACAAAAAATAACAAAAGAAACCTATCGTCTAAATTTTTTTTTAATTTTTTTTTTGATTTCTAAAAGGGTACTGCTTAATAAAATATTGATATTTCCAGGGATAATTCAACGTCACTATTTAAGCAAATCCTTCGCTCGTTCATTGCTCGTTGGTTCCAGCCAAAACCGGAGAAAAGAACGCCAATGATAGTGAAGATTGGACCACGATGTATCAAAAATCCTCATTACTGCGGAAGAAAGTGCCTTAAGCAGTTCGCCAACTGCAATCAGCAGTAAGATGATAAACAATAATATTTATTCCTGTTCATTCTAGAGGTAATCTCAGTTACATCCGAAGCTCTCGTAACTCGGAGTCTGGGGTCAGTTTCCAGTCTTACTGTGGATTAGGCTGAACTTCGATAGTTTCCGTGAAGCGACTACCACATGACCTCCACAATCTAACTATCCGTAACGACTGCCATTGATGTTAGTATAGCAACCGAGACTTTTTTTACGTGCGCAAAATTCCCACGGATGCAAATCGCACGCCGCCTGTGAGTCGTTTTTGGTTGCCGAAGGTGAGGTTAACAGGCATATCCTTCGCACCCCGGCCGACCCAGGGCCATCTCTCTCGATCTGGCCCTCTCCTCGGGTGTGGGGTTACAGGCGGCTCCATCCGTCACCCCCAGGCCTGCGCTCACGGGGGACGGAGGTCATTCACCGACCTCCGACGCCCTAGCAACCGAGACTAACGTGCTCTCCAAATCATCACTAGACCAATGCAAATACCCATATTCATGTATACTAATATTTGTACTAAGCGGGGATTGAACCCACGCCTCCTGCGTAGTAGCTGCTTTCCCTACCACCACTGTCCCCAATATTTTGTTACATGCTAATAATTAAATTCATCCTTTCGTCAAAAAAAAACAATTCTTGATCACAATGTCTAATAGGATAATTAACCTTAAGGTCTCTTTAGAAACAAGTACGTTATTTAACAATAAGAAACGCCTATAACATAGGGTTCCTCAAGATGGGCATTATAAGGATTGCATCAGAGTCCTCATAACGAATGTAACGCCCCTGGTGTCGCACACGTCCATAGGCCACGATAACCATTCCCCAATAGGTGCGCTGTGCACTTTTCTGTCACCTTAGTAGTGTTAAAAAAAAAGAATATATCTCCTATCTACTGTGGTCAATATATAAATCCACGGCTACAATAATTCGCATCCATAAATAGTACATCATCAAACCGACACCTGGATTTTTTAAGGTTCAGAGCCTCATTCCTTTAATACGGTTGATGTTGACCGAACTATATCGTCACCATATTCTTAGACAGATCCCTTCATATGTATTAAATTACAACTGCTTTAAGAAAATTTTGTTTCGTTTCAGAGTAACAATTGAACGCAATGTTTGGTAAAATTACCTCGGCGAAGAAACAACTATTATCCGTCGTCATTACTACATAGTCGTGCCGTATAAAATAGTGGAGATAGCGAATTTCACTCAAAGGAAACATTCCTTTATCTTTAAAAAGGAACAAACCTACGTTCACAGCTTTTCGAAAATTCGCTTGCCACTCCCGGTAATCGACTAAACTAAAATCCGATAAAGTAACATTCTGTACTTTTATGGCATCAACCGATAGTTTTAATCATGAAGACACCAAACCTCTCTAAAAAACATGGAAAATTAAAGGTCTAAGGGAATAACGTACCTTCAGGTTACACGATTGTATTTTTGTTGTATTTTTTTTTGCCAAGCTTTCTTGCTTGACGCCAATATAAACCTAAAATTAACTGGTACATTTTAGGTTATCTGGCAACTGATTTAACTTTACCTTTCAATATTGTAACGATTGTATTCGAGATGTGTGTTTATTGTATAACGTATAATTAAGTTTTATTAAGGATATTGGATACCGAGTGGCTGTCGTTCCGGACCGGTCCTGGTGCAAAGGCCTGTCACCGCCATCCAGAGCGTGGCAACGCAGCAAGTGTGTTGGGCACTTTTGCACCGAGAACGTTCATGTTGTTTGATTAGCACAAGATAACTAGGCCCTGGGTTATATGGACTTAACCATTCTTCGATGTACTATTTAGAGCTTTGGAAAAAATTAAATAATTCTGTAAAATTAAGTCTTTAATTAAGTTTTTTTAATACAAACACTATTAATAAAAAATATATTAAAAACTTGAAAAGAACTTGGCGTCACTATATGTATGTATGTATGTAAGTAACTCCCATCTAACCTCCACAATCCAAAGGCCATATAGCAGTATTGCAGCAAGACCACAATGGCTGTTAAGGTAATCATATGAACTATCGCTTTAATCAGTTAAACGCGGTATGTATAATGTTTCTCGTTAAGAATGAAGGTAGATAATGGTACCCTTATTATCTACTTTGCTAGTTAAAAACTAGTTCAGTTTAGTAATATCGCTAGGGAACGAAAGACTCTGTCAGAGCTAATACGATAGTAACTCACATATTTGCATGAGTCTCACCACAAGTAAAAATTACTCTTTACATGCCCTACTGTGTAGGTCTTTTTACAAATGCAGTCTGTGGGCTGACGACATTTAGAAGGCGTATACAATATGGCACTACAGAATGGGAAGGCCCTGGCGCTGCATTGTATATATAGTTTCTACACTATGATGCGGAAACGCGCCGCCTCTCATGTGCAGGGTCAGACCGAGTTCCAACTCCCTCCTGAAGATGATTTTTGATCGGATAGATTGTCTGTACATAAACCATTGCTGCAATCTAGTTCCACAACTAACTATTAAAACGAAATATAAATGTATCAATACGTGAGTGTATGTATATGTTTGAAATTAAGATGAATAAAATTAGCACCTCTGCGACCAAGTAACGACTGCCCCGCAATATGATCGATACCTACTAATGACATAAAAAATTTTTTTTTTTTTTTTAAATATACCTCCATAATATACATAGAAGCACCTATATCTATGCAAATATACATATTCATCTATAAATTTGCACTGAGCAAGAATCGAACACGTAGCTCTTGCGTAGCAGTCGAACGCTCTACCGCTGCACCTCAGAGGCCGTAGACTGGCTACATTTAGAAAAAAGGGTCAATAAATACATACATGAAGTATGTATTTCGTCAACGATGATAAGTAAACTTTTACTATCTTTCTAGTGCTAACTACCTCTACAATATGCAGGGGTCAAATGTTATTTTTAAACTATAGAGTTGTGAACTCATAAATTATATAATAGTGCCGAACTTTTCGTGATTTCTTTTATACCACTTAGGTGGCAGACAAGCACACGGCCCACCTGATGGAAAGTGGTTACCGTGGCCTATGGACGTATGTAACACCAGAGGGGCCACACTCGCGCTGCCGACCCCGTTAGCATAGAGTTTCTGTGCCGTCAGTGTCGAAGAAAGATCAGGACAAACTTTTAGTCTTAACACTGATAGCACGAATTCTCCAGTGAGCTCTGGCTACCCTACTCACCGCTAAATCATGGAACTTACTATTTTACTGACGTTTCGGATGCGGTGCAGCACACGTAGTCACGACTTGACAGGTTTACAAGCGTCGACAGGTATGCATAGAACTTTTGTGTTCATTTAAACTATCATGGTGGCTCACATTGGTATTTACCGTACAGTAACATAGATAACTTTAATACTAATTTTGTGTGCCACGATTACTTTTGTAATGAATGGTAAGGCTGGCGACACACCACACTCACTATGTCAATTTTTAACAGCACTGTGGTTTTGTGGTTTCAGTATTTTAATCACTGGATTCCACGTCCCGGACAGTTTTAATCCATCTTCCCTATTGAAATTTTTATATTTTTTAAATTTCAATAACTTCACACACAATCCTTGAATAGTAGTGGCCAATCAGTGAAGAGTACCTTGGGTAGATGAAGCTTAATCCAGTTCATTAAATCGCCGGTAGCAGAACATCTTGAGTGGGTACGAATCACTGAATTGAGTTAAAAGTTAAAATGCGTCTTGGAATACCTCCGCATCGCATGCCTCTTGTGGTAGCGTTCCCAGAAGACTGGCAACATTGTTACGTTGTATGGCAATGCTTATGTAGTTTTTGTGTTGTAAATGTTATAGGCTGTGTATAATCCAGCATTGTATAGAATGCCTAGGCATTATTAACATTGCCTAAAACGTTCAGGCAAAGTGGATAATACGATTAATTTCATACATTGCCCAGGTATTGTATTAAATACCCGAAGCGCATCAGGCAATGTGTATAATGCGTGCGCGGCGTGCGGGACTACCCCGTAAACAAGTTGCAACTCTTTCGTTGTGTTAGTACACAGCACTGCTTTGTTCTATGCAGACGTACTTTTTTTAGTTTACGCATTGGTTCTAAACAAATTTATTGAGTGTGATCATTGATTGTGTGTGTGATTATTTGATGGAAAATGGCTACAGATCAGCGGTGCTTACTAATGAAAGAAAGGTTTTAAGATTTTATTTCTTTTCAAATTATAATTATGTTACCCACAGTTTATTAAAGTATAATAAAAGCTTATTTTAAATGAAAACTGTTGTTTTTTTTGTATTATTATCAAATTTCTATAATCAAGTTGTAAGAAATGAACAGGGCTACTTTCGGCAGCAATTTTTTGGTACGTTGTAAATGTAAAGGTTTATCCGAAAGGACTGCTATGTGAGAAACATTGTACGCAAAAAACACGTAGGTACTTAGGCACACCTACCAATAGAGCACATATCTTATCAGCACTGTCTGCAGGTTGACGTTGAAATTAGGATTAGCTCTCAAAAGATTAATATCTCCCTAACTAAATCATAGATAAGAAAAATAGATTACATACATTACCTATGCTTCAACCGGCACTCTATACAACGCCTAGGTATTTTATACATTTCCTAGGCCAAGTGTAAAATAGTTTAAACATTGAATATTATTTCATATATTGCCTGAAAGACCCCGGCATTCTATACATTTCCTAGGTATTGTATAGAATGCCTGCATTATACACATTGCCTATAACATATATTTAAAAATGGCATAAAAAAATAATTTGCAGGTATTTATTTGAGTTGGTTTTTTAAATATATTTTTATTCTAGCCAAAAAAAACTTCCATATAATCACGCTTTTATCCCTAAACCCACATTTCACCAATCATTGTATTCGGTCCTACGTAATAGGGAGTGAACCTAGGAGCACATGGCTGATATAAAACATCAACGCTTAACAAAATCTGCTGTATGAACACAGGTACAACAGGGCACCAACCATTATTTGAGATTTAATTAACCACAGATATTCATTAATACACAGAATGATACATATTATCACGCCTTTATCCGCCGGAGGTTTCAGCGGAGTTGAATTAACACCCACATTTCACGTAATATAGGGTGAGCCTATTGCCGTCTTCTGGACACTATTGTTGACTCAAACCAAGCATCGGAGGCTGAGTATGGGCTGTATATATGTTTATATCTGTCTGATGTTAATTAGCACTATCCCTAAGTCGTATTGTACGACATCGCATGGGAAGAGATGGGGTGGTCCAAATTCTACTCTGCCGGGAACCACGCGGCTTACACAGAATGATCTAAGACCCAGAATCATCCACAAGGCTATTGAAATAAAAAAAAAAACTTAATTTTAAACGCGGAAAAGCAACCAAAACGTTAAGTGTAAACAATAAAATCAGATAAAAAAATGGCGATAAAATTCTTTGTAATTAGTTTATTTCAATAGAAATTGTTTATCAACAAAATTATTTTCCTCCTCCTTCAATATCGACGCTCTCAAATTGATTAAAAGGTCAAAGATCGCCACAACCAATGATAATGTTTAATTAGTTCATAATTTGACCAATATGATGTATCAAGACTATATATCTCTTGAGACTCATTGGCACTGATTCAGTCTGTTCTGTTTATTAGAGGTGGAAGCATCTACTGACAAAGTAAAAAAGGTATTAATTTGATTGTAAATTTTTACCCGTAAAGTTATAAGTTATTATTGACTAACAGTCAAAATAATGAAAAATATATCAATATGTAAGACTATTTGTCAGTAACATAGTGCTCAAGGAGTTCGAGTGAAGTCTAGAGGTCCCGGGTTTGAATCCTACCGACGTGAACCCACTTCTTACAGCCCTAATAAAAGCTTAGCTGGAACGAGGGAACATTAGTAATTACAGTTCCTTTGAGTAATTTTCAACACACTTGCTCATAAAATGGCTCTAATTACACCGCAGTTAGGCACATAATGGCACCTATAATCTAACTGTGACTTTTTCCTTGCTATAATTTCACGAGTGAGTTACCTATAGTTTCTTTTATTTTATCGGTTGAGTTGCTTTCTTAAAAAAGTCTCGATACAAAATAATCGTGTTGCAAATTAATAAGAACAAATTAATAGTTCATTTCATGCAACTTAGTATTTAAATAGATAATTTCAACTTGTTTGTTTATTAAACTAGTTTAAAAATGCTACATGGGCGCGCATAGTAAAATTAATTATTTTCTCCCCTATTGCGAAAACAATTCTCCACTCGTTATCATTGTTGAAATTATCGTTAATTAATAATTAAATTGTGAACTAAATGATTTATGCTGTTCACCGCCCTATTTTTTTTTTTTTACGTGCGCAAAATCCCCACGGATACCTCCCCACCGGAGCCGGTGGAGGAGGTTATGTCGGACTCGAACCGACTAAAACGCACTCCACCTGTGGGTCGCTTTGGTTGCCGGAGGTGAGGTTCACAGGCATATCCCTCGCACCCCGGCCGACCCAGGGCCATCACTCACGATCTGGCCCTATTCTCGGGTGTGGGGACTCCAGAGTCCCCAACTCGTCCCCGGAAACGGGGAGGCGCGCCAGGCACGCCACCGCCGCGGCCTGTTTCTGCCAGGGTGACAGGCGGCTCCACCCGTAACCCCCAGGCCGGCGCTCATGGGGGGCGGAGGTCGTTCATCGACCTCTGACGCCCGAGTTGCCTTCGTACGCGGGCAGCTTGTCTTGCGATCCTTCGTCGCTCCCGCTGTCGCTCCCGCCCCGCCTCCTCCTCCGCCGGCCGCCCACGCATCCGCGCAGCGGACCATCGCCGCGAGCAAAGTGGAGAGCGTGAGAACTCTCACTCCCAGGGCTGCCACAAGCCCCCGTCTCGGCGTCTCCCACGACGGACACTCGGTGAGCGTGTGCGGCCCTGAGTCCTCGCTCGCGTCGCAGTGATGGCACTCGGACGTTGGCTCTTTCTCCATCCGACGCAGATACTTCCCGAAGCACCCGTGCTCGGTGATCATCTGCGTCAGACGGTACGAGAGGCTGCCATGTGGCCTCTCTAGCCACTCCCCCATGATGGGTCTTACCGCCGCTACTACGGCGCACCTTACTGTTCACCGCCCTTAATAAGATGTGAAGCCCTTAACGTTACGGATAGTTTACTACCTGAAAACTACAAGGGTAAATATCTAGTTTAATATTATTTTCTTCGTAAGTGTGTTGAAAAACGTATGATTACCGTCTTCGGCTCTCCGAAGACCCTCGCCTCTCGGCTCGGGACTTTTTAGCACCTCAAAGGAAATAACCGACGTTACACACTCATACCATAACATAATATTTATCCTGTGTTCTGTACCACATGCAGAGTTAGTGTGAGTATGTTAACGTGATGTATCTGTTTGTTATGCGTTTGTGTGTACCATGAAATACAGCCAAAGACTTCCAGTAAAACTATGTCTCCAACACGAAAAATATTCGAATTCGTAATTTAAACGTATCGAGAGAAAGGAGCATTGCGATTGGTCGCCTGCCTGCTGTACACCTGTGTGCGAGAAGCTAGCCAATCGCAATGCTCCATTCTCTCGATACGTTCACGTTACGAATTGAGTATTTGACTGACTAGTCAAATTAGTTACTACTACATATGTCAAAACGGTAAGTTATAAGGGAAATAATTCATTGTGACAGCAAAACATTTATTAGTCAAATCATTTACTATTATTATACTTTCGGTGAATGATTAAAAATAAATAAACAATATTAAATAATAACCGACGCAACTGTTACCACTCTCTTACCATTCATAATTTAATGAGCTCAGTTGAATTATTTATTTTAACTACAGGCAAATACTCAATTTGATACTAAATTATACATATCGTAATATCCATCATCTCATCATCAAATAATCACGCCTTTATCCCCGGAGGGTTTGGCAGAAGTGAATTAACATCCACATTTCACCAATCATTAGGTCCCACGTAATAGGGGGTGAACCTATTGCCGTCCTCCGGGCACTATTGTTGAATCGAGTCATGCAATTGGAGCTGAATCTGGGCTGTCTATATCAGTCTGATGTTAAACAGCTCTTATCCCTTAGTCGCCTTGTACGACACCACATGGGAAGAGATGGGGTGGGTACGTAATATCCAGCGCAGCATAATTATGATGGAAGTACAGAAATTAACCAGGTGACCCTAAATTATTGAAAAATATTTGCGAAAAAATAAATTATGTATAGAGTATCGACTAAATTGACTGAAATCAGGAAATCAAAACGACTATTTAAACTACCACCTAAACGAAATCACACTCCACAGTCACCCGCCTCTTCAGTTGCCTCCAAACTACGTCACTATTATCTACCGTGTGTCCAAACACTGTATTCGTTTTTCTTATTACGATAAAGAACATAATATCACTCATTGATTTCTTTTGACAGGACTCAGGGACAGACTATTGGATGCCTATTTGATTTAAAGCCACATCATGCGAATGGTAGTAGTAGAATAATCAAATATAGCATAGAGAATAAAAATAAAATGTATTAATAGAATCTATCTATTTATCTTTCTATATTATATCCTATAATGAATATGTTTATAAGCATACCGTGGTAGCCTTGTGGTATGGGTAATGGACTGCTGTGACGAGTACTCGGGTTCGACCCCAGGTTTACCATGCCATACACCAATAACTTTTCGATGCTTTTCGATGTTATGTGTGTATTTATCGCAGGTTTATAAGTGCCCGGTTAATGGCAATAGGCTTGCCATTACATTAGGACCTAAACATAAACTGGCGAAATGTTGGTGCTAGCACCTCTGCCTACCCCTTCGGGGATATAGGCGTGAGTTTATGTTATGTAATGAGTATGCTCGTATTACCTATATATTTCTAATCTGTGTAACTTCTCTAAACTTTGTCTTTCCTAGTTTGTCATATCCACTTTGCTGTACACTTGGCTTTGCTCTCTATCAATATCTTTTATTTTTCCTCTATTTTATTTATTTATTTATTCAACTTTATGCACAGTAATTTTGTACAAAGGCGGACTTAATGCCAAAGGCATTATCTAACAGTCAACCTTAGGGTGATGCAGAGATACATTGAGGTAGATGCAGGTAAAATAATAATAATCCATTTATTATCATATTATCTATGATCTCAATAATAATACATACATTATACATACACATACATTTAAATATATTAAGTCCTTATATATAAATATTCTTATAATATATACTTATATAATATAAACTTACCTATAGTTATATAATTTTACATAATGATAAAATATATCTAACATTGAGGTTTTACACATTACTGTGACTAGGGGCTACTGTAGAGCTGACGTACTTTGTACTTGAACGTTGCAAGGTTAGTGGACATCCGGATTTCGAGTTGCTTGTTTTGATTTGCTTTGCAAACCAAGCTGAGAGAAAACTCAACATTGATTTTAGCTCGCCTTTGTACTAAAATATCCTTCTAATGTAAATGTAAAATTTTGTATAAAAATGTGTTTTGTGTACAATAAAGAATATAATTAATTTTTGAAACCATGCTTCATTTTTCAGTTATTGTGAGCAGTGCAGAAAGGCGTGATCTGTTTTTATAAGATATTAATTGGACCAAACTTACTCAGGCAAAATCTGCAACGAAAATGGTGAAATTGTACCTGTTTGTGTCATCAATAATATTTGCTACATTGTTCAAATATAACTTATCGTGTAAGTAATTATTTTTAAATAATAATAATAATAATAAACATATTCTACAAAATTCCACACAACGCTATCTTAGACCCATGGTAAGTATAAATTAACTAGCTTATTTTTTTTTTTAAACCACTTAGTTGGCAGAAAAGCACACGGCCCACCTGATGGAAAGTAGTTACCGTGGACTATGGACGTCTGTAACACCAGAGGAGTCACAGTCGCGCTGCCAACCCTGTAAGTACAGAGTTTCTGTGCCGTCAGTAGAAGACAAAGCGTTGTGTTATGGAATCTAGAATGCGGATAAACATACTTAGATACTGTTTTTATATATACATACATATTATATATAGAAACACCCAAGACCAATGCAAACATTCATATTCATACATACAGTACAAATATTTGCACTGCGCAGGAATCGAACACACGCCTCCTGCGCAGCAGTCGAACATTCTACCGCTGGATGAACGAATAAGATTCAGCTGCCTGTAAGAGAGTCGCGTCGCGCTCGCGTCGTTTGATCCTATCTACTCGTATCTATAATTTCTCCATAGAACTATGAAATTCAAAAGCTCACCCAGGTAGTTCTAAGCCCGACTTTATTGTTAGATAAATATGAGTGATACTCATATTAGACACGTTACAATGGTAGGACACGACGGTATTTCGGCCCAATTGAGCAGTCCGACTGGGGAAGTACCTCCCGCCCTACAGAATACCGCGGTTATAATAACTTCGTATTGTGTTCCCAGCGGTGAGTAGGGTAGCCAGAGCTCACTGGAGAATTTGTGCTGTCAGTGGGATGACTAAAGGCTTGTCCTGCTTTGTCCTCTACACTGACGGCACAGAAACTCTGTGCTTACAGGGTCGGCAGGGTCGGCAGCGCGAGTGTGGCTTCTCTGGTGTTACACACGTTCATAGGCCACGGTAATCACTTTCCATCAGGTGGGCCGTGCGCTCGTCTGCCACCTAAGTGGTATAAAAAAAAAGGTAGCGCTCAGGTTGAGGGACTCATCAGATGCTTTTTCACGCCCCGCTTAAAGGACCTGGGACTGTTAAAAGAAAGAAACACTTGAGCTGGTAAGGAAAGAGTTTCTGATCGGATACTCTGCACCATGTGCGTGTTGTTCTGTTTAGGAAAAAAGAGGGTGGGACTAATCGGAAGAGCTCATCAGCACACTCACCATGATAGAGACATGGTAACTAATATTGTACTGTATTACATTTACAGACTCCAGACGTTGTGGAATATGGGAGAATTGTAACTCTAATGGGCAAAGTAAGTTATGAAAACGATTTTACATCGGATTATGAACTATTTGTTAAGTCATTGATAGCTAAAATTTGAATGTTTTTACAGTTGTAGAGCCCACGCGAGACAAACTTTCGGATATTTTTCATTTTGAAATACCTGGTAAGTTATAATAAGACGACTTTGCACCGTTTTATAAACAATAATTTATCAATAAAAGAACTATTGAAACTGTTGCAGTGACTACCACACAACCCAGTGACCGATGGGCGGAGAACCTTGACATTGAGGCACTCGGTAAGCAATGAAAACGATTTTGCATTGTTATGTTAAAAAAATATATGTATATTATAAACTATTTGATTAGTAATAGTAGCTAACATTTGAAAGTTTTACAGTTGGAGGAATAACTCCAAGAAGTTCTAAACGTTACTTCAAACGTGATCCAAAATGGAGGCGCAGTAAGTTATGAAGACAACTTACTTGATTAAACAAGTACGATCAAATAAATCATTTCACTAACTAATAATAGCTCAAATATTTTAACTTTGCAGAATATGGACGTTGCGGAATATGGAAGAATTGTGACCGTGATGGACTATATGGGCAAAGTAAGTTACGAAAACGACTTTGCACCATTTTTTAAACTAGATAGTTGTTTCAACATTTCAACAAAATCATGGAACTTACTATTTCTGCCGAAATTGTTTAAAACCGCGTGGTTCCCGGCAGAGTAGACTTTGGACCACCTCATCTCTTCCCATGAGGTTTCGTACTAGGCAACTAAGGGATAGGGCTGTTTAACATCGGACAGATTTATACAGCCCAGACTTAGCCTCAGATGCATGACTCGAGTCAACAATAGTGCCCGAAATACGGCAATAGGCTCACCACCTATTACGTGGGACCGAATACAATTATTGGTGAAATGTGCAACTATTTGCATGTATTACTGTTGCAAACCGCATATGCGATAGTGAATACCTATGCATAGTATGTTATTAAGACGATTTTACACCATTTTAAAAGCAATGATAATAATTATTTATAATTATTGGCTAAAGTTTGAATGATTTACAGGTCTAGACTTCATAGAGTATACAGTATCCACAGAGTCCTCTGTGTCCACAGTATCTACAGAATCCACCCGGAGCAATGGTCCATACTGGGAGCATTTTAACCCTGAAACCTCAGTACTGCCTAGTGATGCTATAATTGGAGGATATGAAAATGAGACTCTTTACATTATCAGAGCTGCACATAAAAAATCTCTAACTCCTGGGAAGTATGTACCTTCTAAACACAAAGGCTATATACCTTGGGGTTTTAAAGCACATGAAAAAGACGAGCTAGAGGTGAGTGAAATTATTTTTTTATTTAATAAACTACCTAGTTGTCGGTGCCCAAGTCTAGCTAACTTGCTGTTCCACCTGTCAACAAATGAGACTTTTTGATAAAGACCCACCAAGATATTCGGCGTCCACTAAAATCTTACCTGTGATTTTTATATGGATGGGGCTCAAGCACAGGCCTTCATTTGAAAGTTGGGAATACAGCCAACGTTCTCTCCTATGAAAACTCCTATGAAAACCAAGATAAAGAGAAAAATCGTAAAACAGACCCTTGATTCTAGTGTGCCAACTGTGAATACAACAAAAATGACTGCTTGAACGATAATTGAGTATTATCATATGGTTAAAATATATTAATTAACTGAGCTTTTTAAATTAAGAATGGTAAAAGAGCAGTAAAAGTTCCGTTCTTAACATCTTTATTTATTTTTATTCATCAACCCAACATATAATAATAAATGATTTGACTATTAAATATTATGACGTCACTATAATTTATTTCATACAGGTTTCTTTATAACGTACCTTTTTGACGTTTAGTAAAAAGTAACCAATTTATCTAGCCAGTCAAATACCCAATTACGATAATTGCATCATCTAGTGTTACTATCTGAAATTTACGCGAATGTCACTCATTGAAATATAATTACTTTTAAATGAATTTTATCGCGATTTAATTGGTATTATTTACATTTAGTTTGACGTTTCGGCAATTTTTTAAGCAACCATGGTCGCGGGGTGACTATAGATGGAGTGGACTAAATGTAAATATGTAAAAAAGTTATTAGTCTGTAATCCTAAAAGTAATTAAAAAAAAATCAAATAAATTGCAATAAAATCACACATATTGAGAACATACTTTTACTTATCGATTAAGATAGGAAAAATTATAAATCACTTCAGGCGGGATTCGAACCCGCTATCGTTCCCTTACAGGTGGAATGCAGACTACTAAGCTACCGAACCTCACCTGAACTGATTAAAAAAAAATCCTATCTATATCTATTTGAATAGTTAGCATACTAAATGCTTTAAAATTTCATTTAGCACTTGTACTTTTTCCACAAAACAAAATCCGTTAAAAAGTAGTTCGATTCCCGTGTGGTGACGGAGAAAGAATACAAGTATCACCACCCCATCTCATCCGAAGGGTGTCGTAAGAGGCGACTAAAGGAAACATACGCAAACCATATCACTGCGAGAGAAGGAAAACTCGAATTAAAACCCTGTACCAACCCGTCTGGCCAGCGTGGAAACAGTAGGCCAAAGCCTCCCAACATTGGGAGAGGCCTAGTCCAGCAGTGGACTGCGATGGGCTAGTTGATTGACTTTTTCCACAATATTTATTATTGGAACGACGAATTCCACCAAGTGCCAACAATCAACAGTATTAAAAGACACGTTGGTTATTGTATTAAAAGGCTTGTCCTGATTTTGTGTTCTGCATTGAGGGCACATAAAATCTCTATTTTTACAGGGTCGGCAGCACGGATGTGACTCCACTGGTGTTACACACGTTCATATGTCACGATAACCACTGTGGGCCGTGTGCTTCTCTGCCACCTAAGTTGTATAAAAAAACACGGGAAAGAATCCGTTAAAAAGTCCGTTAAGTAGTTCGATTTCATCATAATAATTAATTAATTCATAATAATTTTCTTACAGATTTTACGTGGAAATAATTACAAATGGGTTCAAAGTACTACGAATATACCAAAAGAAATTGTTATCGGTGGAAACTCGGAGCATTATCATGACCTATTGTATGTCTGCAGAGGGACACATTTAGGGTACACAATACCTGGCAAAATTGATCCACATTATCGAAAATGTTACATACCCTATCATGGTATGGAACTTGAAAAGGGAATGGGAGATTATGAAGTTCTTATTGTCTCTGAGGAAAGTTCAACAGATAAACAATCTGTATAATATTAAGATATTGGCGAAAAACTCAAAAATGGGAACTTTGATCAGTTAGGAGCACAGAACTGGATTGCCTTCGCAAAAATAAAAGACAGCTGTGAAATTGAGATAATTTTTAAATTAGAAATAGATCTAATGAATTAATTAAGTAAAATAAATTGAAAACGAATTTCAAGTTTCAAATTCTTTATTTCTCAAAATAGTACAATGTTATTACATCTTGTTGACGTCAAATTCTGCTTAAAACTAAGTTTGCTACCGCTTCCTACGCGCTAGTGGATAAGAAACGGCGCAACAAACACCACTTCGGCATTTTTGAGACATCAGATTATTGGTACTAGTGATTTCTTAACACTAAATATGGATCTCGTGTCAAGATAATTAAAAGTATATAATAAAAATACCATATAATAAAATAATTAGCCTAAGTTAAAAATTAAAATAATTGTAGAAAGTTAAAATAAGGAAAAAAGGTTCGCATGCCTATTACAATATTATATTGTGCCATAGTTATAGCATTTTAGGAGAGGCCTGCGCCATGCACAAACTAGACATTTACGTCTTTAAGGTAATAATGTGCACTAATCCTAATCTAAGTCGTTACTAACACAATGGATCAAAGTTATCTGAGAAATAAATGATTTGATTTGACTACGTCTATAAAATTAGTTTTTTATAGTAATATTTTTTGCTACAGTTCTGATGGAATATTCTGGAAGTATCTGTACATTATTACAATACATGTTTTTAATTTTTTTATGCATGCATTAATGCATTAATGCATCCAGGCGATTTTACTATCAAAAATGTGTCCAAATTCTTTTTATCCGAAACGAATATTAAATCAAGATGTACACAAGACAAAAAAGATAGCCTATCTATCTAATAAAATGTATTTATGATCTGGGTCAAGTGGAAGCACCCGTATGTTTTACATATAATGTGTGTTCACACAACAATAACTCATTGCTTTGAAGTCACATGTGTGCGTCATCGTTAAAGGCGTATTAGTGTAATACGTTTATGTGTGCCAGTGCGCATGATCGTGAATATTCGTGAATCGTGAACGTTTGAATATGTGTGACTGATTTGCCTACCATCGAATGAGAAAGTAAATTTCACCACTTTAGCACAGGCTCACGTAGTTGAGTGGTATTACAGGCGTAAAGACATTTCGAAGGTAGCGAGTTCGAACCGCTACTATATTGATGTAGTCGTTTTACGTTAATAAATAGTTTTGTTTTTGTTCTTTATTTTGTTTGTGATATTAAAGAACGTTTAAGTTGTTAATTAAGCGTGTGGAAAGCACAATGCATCCAATTGTTGACGGTTAAAAATAAAATTATCATGTTATTTATACATGAGAATGAGGGTAGCATAAATTCCAATACGAGAAACATTAATGCAATGTGTGTGCAACAATACTCGCTCAGTAATAATAAAAATACTACTGATTTAAGTTGCTATAAATAAATAACTAAAATATCAAGATACTTTTGTGATGTTACCTCAACATTCCCTTAATAGGTAGGTAAGTAATTAACATGAAGATATACCTACAAATATTTAAAAGTTCAAAAAGTAAAATTTGACTGGGATTCGAACTCAAAACTTTGCACGATTTTAACACTTAAAAAGCGAAGCTGTAAACCCTGGGGTCACGGAGACTTACAAGAATTTAACAAAAACTACGTTCATATACCAGTAATAAGAATTTTATGAGTTATTGTTATTACTAAAGAAAGTGTAACTGATGATAAATAAATACGAATGGTTTTGAATCAATTGTAATTTGCGAGTGTATAAGTGTGTGTGAGTGAGGAAACGAGTTTTGTTACACACACATTTATGTAGAACATACTGGTGACTTTTTCTGCTTGCCAAAATCAATATAACGATCTGTATAATACTTATATCACTAGACAGGCTATCGTTTTTGTCTTGTGTACATATTAAAAGTATAGTATTAATAAGTTAACAAGAATAAAAATATGGCTTTTGGAATGTTCTTATTATTTGATAGCAATTTTTTTGTATTTACTTTTCCATACATACAACATACATACAAATAAAAAAATGTGTTACTTAAACTACAACATCGGAGTTTTATCCTTTTTTTTACGTGCAAAAAATCCCCACGGATACCTCCCCACCGGAGCAGGTGGAAGAGGTTATGTCGGACTCAAACCGACTAAAACGCACGCCGCCTGTGGGTCGTTTTGGTTGCCGAAGGTGAGGTTGACAGGCATATCCCTCGCACCCCGGCCGACTCAGGGCCATCTCTCACGATCTGGCCATCTTCTCGGGTGGCGTTTTATCCTAGCGATTTGGGTATCTTTCTGTATAAATAAGTACTTACAACAAATAGTTGCCATATTAATTCGAGGACTTCACAGTGGAGGGTGAGCCCATGTTGTGTCGTGGAAGGCAAATAAGGCTTATGCTTATAGGCTATTTCTCTATCGGACAATAACAATGCAGCACAATACAAAGTTGGGCATTTTGTTTAGTGCTACATTTTACATTTTTAGTGACGGTAATATAACTGTGGAACCGCTAAATAATAATTGGCGAAATATGGGTGTCAAGACAAGAAGGGTGAAGGCAGCAGCCTACCCCATTTTACCCTTTTAATGTCCCGACCATATCCTATTCCAAGCTTTTAAGATCCACTAGCCGCAATAACGAAGCCCACATAAGGTTCGTATATCCGTGGCGTGGCGATAGTGAACGGGACTGCTGTGCAGAGGGCGCGGTTTCGAATCCCGCTCTGGGCAAATATTTGTCTGCATGAATATGAGTATTGCATTGGTCTGGTCAGGTTAAGCCGTCAGTCACAGTTGCCAGTACATCTATGGCGGTCATTGTGGATAGTTGGAGGTCTAAAAAGTTCAATAACTGATCTAACTGCAATACTTCGATATTATCAATGAGTTGAGAATACTAGATGGTAGTCGCTTCACGGAAAATATCGAAGGTCAATCAAACCCGCGGTTAGGCTTCAAAAAACGGACCCCAGGTGCCGAGGGGAAAGTTTCAGATGCGACCGGGATGAACGCCAAGATGAAGAAGTACTAGTAGATAGCTACTATGATAATAGTAGCTACTATTAATAGCCGTTAGCACATGTCAGGTTGAAATTTCAACTGTTTTAATCTTGGTGCGCAATAAAGATACCTTCTTCATTGAGTCTTTTCCCAACCCAGTCGGGGTCAGATTGTATTAACTACTAAAGGATCAGATTTTTATTTTCTCTCTCCTGTTGTGTTTCTGGTATCATTATTAGTTTTCGGTATAACTTTTACATATACATACATACATATTTTTTTCCCAAAGGGTTAGGTGTATTCGGTCCCACGTAATAGGGGGTGAGCCTATTGCCGTTTTCCGGGCAGTGTTGTTGACTTGAGCCATGCATTTAAGGCTGATTCTGGGTTGTATATATCTGTTTAATGTTAAACAGCCCTATCCCTTAGTCGCCTTGTACGACACCGCATGGGAAGAAATGGGGTAGTCCAAATTTTACTCTGCTGGGAACCACGAGGCGCACTTTTACAATAATAAGATTTATTTTAAACTACATAACAATATTCTTGAATGGAAATGATTCGGGAATAATAGGAACATACTACAATTTAGAAAATGCTGAAGAAACCATTGATGGTAACTACACATGTCGCTTCAACGATGTCAATGGTGTTGCACACATAGAAACGTATGCCGTTGTAGTCGGTAGTATGTATGTCGGAATACTGCTCGCATCTCTGGGATGGTTCTGCAAAGTACTTACTAGATGCTCTCGACAGGTTGCAGCGACGTGCGGTCCGCATCATTGGGAATCCCGAGATCACGAACACCCTAGAACCTTTACAGCTGCGTAGAGATGTTGCGTTCATGGCTGTATTTTACCGTCTGTACCATAGGGAGTGTTCTGATGAGCTCTTCCAATTAGTCCCACCCTCCCCTTTCCTACACAGGACAACACGTGCAGGTCTTAGATGTCATCCGCACACGGTGCAAAACATCCGATCTAGAACCAAGCGGTTCGGAGACTCTTTCCTCTGTCGCACCATTAAGGCCTGGAATTCATTACCAGCTCACGTGTTTCCTTCTTCCTACAGTCCCGGGTCCTTTAAGCGGGGCGTGAAAAAGCATATGATGAGGCCGTCAAGCTGAGTGTCACCATTGTCACACGGTATGTGTAAGTAATGGTGACCCTCTTTTCTGGGACTTTGCCTTCAGCTTACCATCAGGCAAGGCGAAGTCCAATTGACGTGTCCTATATAAAAAAAAAAAAATACTTCCACTTTTATTACCACCATTGAACAAGATCTGACTATCTGTTCGATGGAACATGAAGCTGTTCAATTGAATTGCGAAGTTCTCGCCAAGCCTACAACAAATGTAAGTTCTATACGCATGGTAATAATTTGTGAAGTTCTCTTTTTGAGTTTTAATCAAGAGTTGAATTTTTAGTGATCAAAGGACTAAATTAATTTATAGTTTATAACGATAGTTTCCAGACTATTGATTGCATGTCAAAGTGTTATTTTTATTTATTCAATGTCACGTTCGTCAATTTTCTTTTAAAGGTTAATAAAGGAAGGAGATTATTCTGTTTCCTAATGTTGGTCCGGTTTTCTTTACGGTGGGTAAATTACGTTGATTGGTAATCTACTACTACTATTGCTATCGATATATGTTACATTTTTTTTAATACCACTTTGTTGGCAGGCAAGACCACGGTCCACCTGATGGAAAGTGGTTACCGTGGCCTATGGACGTATGCAACACCAGGGATGTTACACTAAATTACATTAAACCTAAGTCACGAGAAAAACGAGGCCTTTGCACGCGCGGATTGTTTTGATCATAAACTTAATATATACTAAAGTAAAAAGACCAACAGTCTCCTCATTTATTTCTGTCAATTGGTTTGTAAGTTGGTAAAAAGCGTTTCACCATATAATGCACTCTATCACTTCCTCACACCTAGGTTTTTATACAAGTCGATATATCTCACTCGCTACTTTGTTGGTCCAATGTTACTAAATTTATGATTTTATGATTTTGACATAATCTATGTTTGGTCATTTTAGCTTCTTCTCAAAAGCGGTTCGGAAACTCTTTTCTTTGCCGCACCACCAAGACCTGGAATTCATTACCAGTGTTTCCTTCTTCCTACAGTCCCGGATCCTTTGAGCGGGGCGTGAAAAAGCATCTGATGAGGCCGCTAAGCTGAGTTGCCATTACAATTGGTACATTATTCAAAATGATCGTTTGATGATAATCGTTTTAGCTTTTTTTTTAGATAAATTTTAAATTAGAATAAGAGATAAAAACAGAATTATAAGAAGCAATCTCATTCGGTATAGTCACTCAAAACAGCTCGTTTATTATGAGTTTCCTTCCTTATTGCTAGACCATTTCTGTAACATCAATGTTATTAATATTTATTAGTACCCATTACAATTTTCGTTATAAATACTACGAACTTACCAAATACTGTATTATACTTTTATTTATTTTATAGATATTTAAAATTGCAATAAAAACACCGATTTTCAATAGGTAACTGTTGTCACTCTCAACTCTCAAAACAGACTGAAATTTACATTAGATAACAAAGGTTAAAATATCACACCTTGAACCTGTAGCTGTAGGTATAATAACGTTAGAGCAATATTTAATTCGAGCACAACATTCGAACAATGTAACGTTCGAACAATATGTACCAGGAGGTAGGACACGGCGGTATTCCCGTCCCAATTGAGCAGTCCAACTGGGGAAGTACCTCCACCCTACAGAGTACCACGGCTATAATGACCTCGAGTTGTGTTCCCTGCGGTAAGTAGGGTAGCCAGAGCTCACTGGAGAGTTTTTGTGCTGTTAGTGGGAAGACTAAAGGCTTATCCTGATTATCGTGATTGAGTTGTGCACTGATGGCACAGAACCTCTCTGTTCTTACAAGGTCGGGTAGCACGCGTGTAACTCCCCTGATGTTGCACACGTTCATAGATCACGGTAACCACTTCCCATTAGGTGGGCCGTATGCTTACCTGCCACTTAAGATGTATAAAAAATAAATAATACATCACTGGTTTTCCCCCTCTTGGTTTAGATAAGATATCTATCAAATAGTACTATGAAAGCATTAGTAGTAAGTAAAGGCAAGTGGACGCGTTGATCCGCTGATTTCAGTTGCTTTCCAGCAGCCATGACCACGGAGAGACCATAGATAGATGATAGTTCTCTCATATATTGAAGTGTAACTTATCTCTAAATTACCCTAACTATCTAGAATTGTTGATGTTGCTATCAGAATAAGCGCACAAGCAGTGTCATTCAGTTTTGTTGTATTAGATTTTATCTTCTTCTTTACTTTGTTTTTTACTGCTACACAGAGGTCGTGAGTTCACTTGGGCGGCCGGCGCCTCCTTCTGCGAGCAAGTAATGCTCGTGAAGGAGGAGGCGGAGCGGGAGCGACAGCGGGAGCGACGAAGGATCTCAAGCCAAGGCAACTCGGGCGTCGGAGGTCGATGAACGACCTCCGCCCCTCATGAGCGCAGGCCTGGGGGTGAATGGTGGAGCCGCCTGTCACCATGGCAGAAGCAGACCTAGGCCTAGTGCGCCTCACCGTTTCTGGGGACGAGTTGGGGACTCTGTAGTCCCCACACACCCGAGGAGAGAGCCAGATCGTGAGAGATGGCCCTGGATCAACCTCACCTTCGACAACCAAAACGACCCACAGGCGGCGTGCGTTTTGGTCGGTTTGAGTCCAACATAACCTCTTCCACCGGCTCCGGGGGGGAGGTATCCGTGGGGATTTTGCGCGTAGATTCCATAACACGAGCTAGTTAAGCTATGCTTACCATGAGTCTAGAATCTAGATAGTGTTGTATGGACTGTTGTTGAGTATTTATTTTAGTTTTTATTATTTTTGGTTATATTATTTGATTGACTGGATTTCAAGCTGATGGTACATTTCAATTTCAATGTGTCTTTCAAACAAAATTTAAAGTGCATTTAAATCGATTCATCCGTTTTGGAGCTATTATTCCATGGATAAATACAGACTAATATAAAAAACAGGTAAAACGTGAGCTCTGGCTACCCTACTTACCGCAGGGAACTCTCAACTCTCAAAACAGACTGAAATTTACATTAGATAACAAAGGTTAAAATATCACACCTTGAACCTGTAGCTGTAGGTATAACGTTAGAGCAATATTTAATTCGAGCACAACATTCGAACAATGTAACGTTCGAACAATATGTACCAGGAGGTAGGACACGGCGGTATTCCCGTCCCAATTGAGCAGTCCAACTGGGGAAGTACCTCCACCCTACAGAGTACCACGGCTATAATGACCTCGAGTTGTGTTCCCTGCGGTAAGTAGGGTAGCCAGAGCTCACTGGAGAGTTTTTGTGCTGTTAGTGGGAAGACTAAAGGCTTATCCTGATTATCGTGTTTGAGTTGTGCACTGATGGCACAGAAACTCTCTGTTGCAAAGATTACAAAATTGACGTAAATGCCTATGTTAAACATATAACATCGTTATGGCCTGCACATGGGTTGCAGTCCCCTCCTTGCACTCGACTGTCCCCACTGGTAGTCATAGAACCTATGAGCAGTACTTTACAGGGCCACTCCTGTCTTAGCCGGAGTTAGGCGCAGGTTGGCAGCGTTTCCCCCCAGGGGTCAGATCCGCTGTCGTCCCCGCTGCCCAGGGTGCACCGCGTAAAGGTTGCCCAGCGTGCCAGACCACACACCCCTAAAGTCATTAAATTTTACGTTACCTTGGGTTACTTATGGACTAAACTTTATCTTCCATAGATAGCGTGGTATACTGCCTCCATTCTACCCTTGTACCATATGAGTACCAGACCAAGCGACGAACTCGTCGTAAATGTTGAGCCTTGATCTGACCATGTCCTCTATCTCTTCCCACGGGGACTGAAATTAGAAATTATAGTTGAAATAAAACTACTAAAATACTAAAGTAGTAAATGCTTTAAATTTTCATTCAATAGTTTGAGCGGAGTCATCAAAAATCAATGTTTAAAAATGATTGCAACACCATTCATTGGTTCCGATAATTCGTACGAATGTCGGTAGATGGCACTTAACCGTCACGCGTAAGACGGGTATATGTATAGAAGAATTGGGATGGTTTCGGGCGAAGGTTCTGTGGCTTAGTGGTCAAAGCGTTCCCCCTATAAGGGAAAGATCGCGGGTTCGAATCCAGCCTGAATCAATTCATTTTTTTCTATATCATAATCAATTTAAGTAGTTAGCATACATAGCTGTAAATTTTCATTCAATTGATTTTATTAGGTTGGAGCGTTCCATCAGACTGGGACCCAGTCATTGACTTAATCAAACCAGGAAAACGGCAAAGTAAAACAAGACTTAAAACGATAGCTCATTCTGCGTAAAAAGTTACACCAACATATTGATAACTCACTTGTACTTTTCCACATTACTTTATTGCTTATTACACCTGACCGGTTTCGCCTTACGGCATCCTCAAAGGTTTATAATTAATAATATTATAAACATATTATAAATTAATATAAACCTTTGAGGATGCCGTAAGGCGAAACCGGTCAGGTGTAATAAGCAATAAAGTAATGTGGAAAAGTACAAGTGAGTTATCAATATGTGTAACAACAAATTCCACCAAGTGCCATCAATCTACAGTATAAATAGTCTTACACCAACAATTTATCATGATTCGGGTACTTTGAGATGACTTACACCTAAGTGGTATAAAAAAAACTTCAAACTATGTGCCAACTACCATCTGCAGTTACACAGCAGTTGGTGAATCGACCATTTTTACAACGTCAACCATCGATTAAGGCCAGCTTTGAGACTGAGACTTTGTAGACAAGATCTTTCTAACGCTGACTGTACATCATCCATATTATCGAAAAATATATTTACTTAATTCTTTATGCTATATAGTCTATATAAACTATACCAAGTTTTTATTAGATTGCTTATTTAAATTACCTGTTTGATATCACAGGGACGCCAGTATGGAATAGCGTTCAAAGGATCTATGAAAGTGCTCTTCTGTGCCGGACCATCACCGAAGTCGCGAGCACTCACCAACTGTGTTTTGCTGAAGCAACACCTTGTAATTGAATCCTTACATGTGTATGTTTTATTGTCATTTATTCCATCAGTAATTCCAGGGTATCTGTACCAGTTGGGGGTAACATGTTGACCAAGATTGCTTTTGGTCATAAGCACACGAGTGTAAAGAGGTATATTTGTAGAAATATCGAAACAGACTTCATATGTTTCCAAGAAACCATGGATTTCGTAACCAACACGCATTAATTTGGATTTCTTGGTGAGACAGTTTACAGGTTTTTGGATGACCATGGCATCAATCTCATAAGTGCATTGTAAGTCTGAAACTTTGTACTGTTTATCTTGTACTGTAAATATGTCTTGATTGTCACAAGTTGCACTTATTTTGTTCTTGTCAGGAAACATTTTCAGGCTATTTTTGATGTTGCCGTGATTAGGACAAGAAAATACGACAGTTAGTCCAGGGTTGATTTTTATATAGTTTGGAGTACTATCCAGTATTGGCCATGACTATCTAGATCGAATATAATAAGCAATCTAATAAAAACTTGGTATAGTTTACATAGACTATATAGCATAAAGAATTAAGTAAATATATTTTGCGATAACATGGATGATGTACAGTCAGCGTTAGAAAGATCTTGTCTACAAAGTCTCAGTCTCAAAGCTGGCCTTAATCGATGGTTGACGTTGTAAAAATGGTCGATTCACCAACTGCTGTGTAACTGCAGATGGTAGTTGGCACATAGTTTGAAGTTTTTTTTATACCACGTAGGTGTAAGTCATATCAAAGTACTCGAATCATGATGAATTGTTAGTATTACTTTTTACGCAGAATGAGCTACCGTTAAGTCTTGTTTTATTTTGTCGTTTTCCTGGTTTGATTAAGTCAATGACTGGGTCCCAGTCTGATGGAACGCTCTAACCTAATAAAATCAATTGAATGAAAATTTATAGCTATGTATGTCAACTATTCAAATTGATTGAGATATAGAAAAAATTGAATTGATTCAGGCTGGATTCGAACCCGCGATCTTTCCCTCATAGAGGGAACGCTTTGACCACTAAGCCACAGAACCTTCGCCCGAAACCATCCCAATTCTTCTATACATATACCCGTCTTACGTGTGACGGTTAAGTGCCATCTACCGACATTCGTACGAATTATCGGAACCAATGAATGGTGTTGCAATCATTTTTAAACATTGATTTTTGATGACTCCACTCAAACTATTGAATGAAAATTTAAAGCATTTACTACTTTAGTACTTTAGTATTTTAGTAGTTTTATTTCAACTATAATTTCTAATTTCAGTCCCCGTGGGAGGACATGGTCAGATTAAGAAGGCTCAACATTTACGACGAGTTCGTCGCTTGGTCTGGTACTCATATGGTAAGTACAAGGGAAGAATGGAGGCAGTATACCACGCTATCTATGGAAGGTAAAGTTTAGTCCATAAGTAACCCAAGGTAACGTAAAATTTAATGATTTTAGGGGTGCATGGTCTGGGACGCTGGGCAATCTTTACGCGGTGCACCCTGGGCAGCGGGGACGACAGCGGATCTGACCCCTGGGGGGAAACGCTGCCAACCTGCGGCTAAATCAGACTAAGACGGGAGTGGCCCTGTAAAGTACTGCTCATAGGTTCTATGACTACCAGTGGGGACAGTCGAGTGCAAGGGGGGGATGTCAATTTTGTAATCCTTGCAATTGAACTTTAAAGAATTGGGTCACCCAATTTTTTTTTCCTACAAATATTTTCCGATAGCAAACATACAGAGTTTTGTTATACTTTATACTATGACTAAATGCATTCATTAGTAGGTATAGTTACAGTCAAAATAATATGACCCCAAGTCGTGAGCGAACCGAAGCCCTGGTTATTTTTTTAATTATTTATTTATAAGTAGGTACATGTAGATTTGTGATCCGATTTACGTGATCCTTCTTTAGTTCGATGCAGAATTGTTGCCATTTGGTACCATAGACATTTTAGAGTTTGGACCAGTAGATTAAATTTTATACACATTTGTGTGTCTTGAAATGTATATTTTTAACCGACTTCTCTAAGATTTATAAACGACAAAACTATCGAAGAGATAGTTTTGTCGTTTATGAAACGATTTAATAAAATCTTTTTGTATTGAGTTCGGTATAACTCACAAGTAGTTTTATATAAATTTCATGGGTATTACCTTGGTCTCCGGAGATACGCCAGAGAACTCCTCGAAATCAAATAGGAAATGGTAAATAATTCCTTTTTATGACGATCCTGTGACACGGTAGGCGACATTACAATGGTCAAGGATGCGCTAGAATTAAGCTACACATGCCCGTAGCTTGCACACTAGTATACCAGCTACTTGCATCTGCCAGCTTCTACTGGCATGCCTGTAACTGGCATACATGTAACTAGCACAAAATTTGATTTACTTGTAGGTATGCCCGTTGTAGGAAGGGACGCGGGGGGTTGCCAAACTGGCACGTGTGAACAGACGCGACAGCTATGGGCCTGCCAGTAGCTTTTAATCTAGCTTTTTATTAAGCTCTTTTTATCTCTCATTAATTTAGCTACACATTCAATTGCTATTAACAACACGATTTTGTTTAATTCACTTCGATTGTTATCCATTTTTTGCGCGCAAGAATAGGTACGAGTTCTCTTACGAACTGTCCCGTGTATACGCGAAGGTAATACTGGTATGCAAGGGCACAACTTGCATGCCAGTATTACTTGCAAATGTATCCGCAGTGTGCTAGTGTACTCGTACATGCCAGTAACTTTCATGCCAGTTACTTTCCAGATTTACAAGCATGTGTATCCCCGCTTTTACCAAGTCTTACATTTATAAGTAGGTACATCTATATATTATGAAGTAATACATAGTTATACAAAAAAAAACAGACGGTTTTAAGAAATCTATGATTAACGAATTTCACTATTTGAGCTCCTTTGCTGCTGTAGCACTCCGTGTTGTCCTCAAAATACACCCAAAAACACGCACCTACTACGCATATTAAAAGAGCATTATGTGATGTGATTGGGATCATTATGCCGGTAAATATACCTATGTACACTGTCTCTTACATTCAGCTCTTTAAATTTCTGTTTTATCAGGTACTGCGTTTTGACGAAGATGAATCAATAGCTATAATATACGTGAATGGTCTGGAAATGGTGAACGCCTTCGGAAGCGGACATCTTGTGCAAGAACACATGCCCTGATGAGAGTAGCGTGTCGTGGATTTTCGCTTACAATAAGTATTTTTACTGCTGTGATGTACACGAGTTCCTTCAAGCATTCAATTTAAGTGCCACTGCTATCGGGAGGTACTTCTAGATAGTGATTTTGTTTACTTATAGATATAATAAACATCCTAAGACATTCTACATTGCGCTCTCTGCATCTAATGTAAGCATAGTTCAACTAGCTTGGGTTATGGTTTTTAGAATGCGGATATACATGCTTATTTACTTTTTATATATAAGTAGACATGTTTATATATGTAAATCGATTAAGACAGAAAAATGTAATCGGTTCAGGTGGGATTCAACCCGCAATTTTTCCCTTACAGGAGCAACGCTCTGATCACTAAGTTCATTCATTGGTTCCGATAATTCGTACGAATGTCGGTAGATGGCTCTTAACCCGCGTCGCCGTAAGACAAATACATGTATAGAAAAATTTGGATGGTTTCAGGCGAAGCTTCTGTGGCTTAGTGGTGAGTGCTGGGTTCGAATCCCGTCTGACCCGATTAAATTTTTCCTATATCTTATTCGATTTGAATACATAGCACACTAAATGCTTTGAAAAAAATTCATTTTATATATTTTTAAATTTCGATACGGGTAAACGACACCATTGAGGAACAGCAATGAATTAGGTACCTAAAGCAATAAAAAATTATTCCGTGAAATAAACCACTTCTATATGCTGCTGCGGTCTGCGGTCGGCTATGAATTCGTACCTTTATTAACCGACTTCCAAAAAGGAGGAGGTTCTCAATTCGATGGGTATTTTTATGTATGTACACCGATTACTCTGAAATTTACGATTCGATTTACGTGATTCTTTTTTAGTTCGATGAAGAATAGTTGATATTTGGTCCCATAAACATTTGATAAAGCTTGGACTAGTGATTAACATCTTATAAACATTTGTGTGTTTTGTCATGTTGATATATTTTTAGACGACTTTTCTGTTTTTCGATATTTTCGTCGCTTATGAACCAATTATAAAAATTATTAGCCTATAACCTTTGTCGATAAACGGACTATTTAAATACAAAAATATTTTTTCAATTCGAACCAGTAATTCTTGAGATTAGCGCGTTCAAATAAACAAATAAGCTCTTCAACTTTGTAATATTGACATACATACATTACAAAATAATTCGAGCGTGTCACGGCCTCGTTTGTCTCGCGTGTTTAGGTCCCAGTTATGTGTCTCGGGATATACATATTCATAAATAAATACGTACATAGATAAATATTATGTAATAATAACGAATTACTCACAGATTAAGTAGTTTTATTAAGAATATATAGACACATTTATAGATTTGAATACATCAATAGTATCAGAATATTAATAATTATTACATGATATTGATACACAGTATTTATACAAAAATACTTTTCCCTATTACTATGTACAATTCGCTCATTACATACGCTATTGCAAAAAAAATTAAGTACATTACATTTTGAGATTTTTGGTATCGTTAAAATTATGCTAAATATTGAGATTATTTGAATATCATAAGCTGCGTAATACCTATTCTGGTATGTTAAATATGTTTAAATTGTAGCATTTTATATATATCGCCTCACTTGGTGAATGACAAGGCAAAGCGCGCAGGTCGATGAATGGCCTCCGCCCCCCATGAGCGTAGGCCTGGGGTGACAGGTGGAGCCGCCTGTCACCCGCAGCAGTAGCAGGCCGTATTTCCGGGGATGAGTTGGGGACTCTGTGGGGGGACCACACCCGAGGAGAGGGCTAGATCTCGAGAGATGGCTTTGGGTCGCTCGTGTTGCGAGGGATATGCCTGTTAACCTCACCTTCGGCAACCAAAAACGACCCACAGGCGTCGTGCGTTTTTGTCGGTTCCAGTCTGACATAACCTCTCCCACCGGCTCCGACGGTGGGGGTTTTTCGTGGAGTGGAGATTTACCGCACGTAAAGAATAAAGGCAAAGCGCGTGTTTACGGGTCTCTTTGGTGTAAGCGCGGGGCGCGAAGGGGAAGACGGGTCATCTAACCAATGTATGTATGTAGGTTCATCTGTTCCTCATAGCTCCGCAACTACTTATTAGAACTTAAAAAAATGAGGTATCATTAGAAGCGTCTTAGTCGTCCGCTGGTTATAGGTTATATGACGTAGCACTGATTCTAATGTAGCGCCCTCTAGCGGCCATAATGTACTGTATTAAAATATAAACATGAATAAATATGCCGTATTTAGTATCGCCTGAAAGGGCTTAATTAGCACATTTCAAATATGTATAAATTACAGGTGTTGCTTGTCCCAAAAAAAAATAAAAAAGTTAAATAAATAAAAATTAATTTATAACTAAAACCCGATTACTGAACGGCTATCTTTGAGATTTTCTTCCTGTATGGATCGGAGAGTTGGCCAGTAAAGGTGACGGATGAAAGACGGTTGCATGTAGCCGAGATGCGAATGTTAAGATGGATGTGTGGTGTGACAAGAATGGATAAGATTAGGAATGAATATATTAGAGGAAGTTTGAGAGTAGCACCAATCATAGAAAAGCTACGAGGAAATCGTTTGTCCTGGTTCGGGCATGTAATGCGTAGGGATGAAAGTAATGTCGTAAGGAAGGTACTAACTATGGAAGTGGATGGCTACAAGGGGAGAGGGAGGCCCAAAAAGCGGTGGATGGACTGTATGAAAGATGACATGGTTAAGACGGGAGTGAATGTTGAAATGACTGCAACTAGAGATGAATGGAAAAGGAACACATGTTGCGCCGACCCCAAATAATCTTGGGATAAGGGCAGGAGGATGATTTCTTTGAGATTTTCTTGTTTAATTCTTTTTGAAGCGTGATTTTTCAGTAGTTTGATTTTTAGTTTTAAACTTATTTTTTTATTTAAATTTGAGGTGCTCCATGTTTGGCGATAACTATACTTACTGAACATTTTCTTTTTATTAATGGTAAGTACGATTCACTGAACAGTAAAGTTTCGACAATAGCTCGCAATTTTTCGCAAATTGTCTTTAAGCACCACACATCATAAATTGTTGCATGCAAACATTAGGCCCACAGCAGTTTGCATGATGGATACCTAACTCTTGAAATATATTGATGTTTCGAAATGTTGTGCTGTCAAAAAGACCACCTGAATCCCGTGGGGGGTGGACATACGGAAACCAATTTTACTGGCGTGGCTACCGTGGCTCTGGTAGAACTTCTTGAAAAATTTGACATTGGCGTTTCGGCATTGAATTTTTTTTATTTATTTATTTATTATTTATTATATTCTTTATTGTACGCCAATTACAATATTCATATTACAGAAATTGAGAAGACAAGAGCAGTACAAAAGGCGGCCTTATCGCTTTACACAATTTCTTCCAGGCAACCTTTGGATGGAAATGTATGTTTTATAAGCATTTTTTACTGACTTGTTGGCAGAATCATTGGAATCGCCATGACTACAAAAAATCTATATTAATGTATAATTATAGTAGAGGATACGATTAGAAACGACCTTCACACATCTGTTTATTGAATGAAACGTATTTTATATCAAATTTAATATATTACGCATAGGTTAGTGCGGTAGAAGGTTAGGACACGGCGGTATTTCCGTCCAATTGAGCAGTCCTACTGAGGAAGTGCATCCGCCCCACAGAATACCACGGCCATAATAACTTCGTGTTGTATTCCCAACGGCGAGTAGGGTAGCCAGCGCACACTGAAGAGTTTGGGCTGTCTGTGTGAAGACTAAAGACTTCAACACTGACGGCACAGAAGCTCTGTGTGACTCCTCTGGTGTTACACACGTCCATAGGCCACGGTAACCACTTACCATCAGGTGGGCCGTGTGCTTGTCTACCACCTAAGTGGTATAAAAAAAAGTTGACTAAGAAATTCCTAATATAGAAGTATAATGCCATACTCGGTTAATTTTAAATAAATTAAATATATTAGTTGTTGGTAAACGATAGGTAAACAGACGCGCCTAATTTACCACTCAATAACTATTCTTTATAAGCTCAATTATACATTTTTTTAAATTTAAGTATAGTAAGGTACTTAATTAACCTTTTCTAACTAAATCATACTGTACTGGGTAACACAGTGAGCTACAGAACTGTGGCAGCTGTATCGCGCTATAAGTACGCGCGGCGTGGCGGGAGACGAGGTACAGAAAGAGAAAGTAAGATTACTAGACGAGAGCGAGCGAGATAGCGCCATGAGCGTTGGCGGCGGACAGACCAAATCTGACGGTCGATTGGTCGTTACTCCCCCTTCTCATCGCACATATACCCAAGGCGGTTACGGTCAAGGCCCTGATTCTCCTAAAGCAAAACCAATGTCATACCACGGACTCTGCTAAAAAATGGATTTAATTTTAGATTTTAACACAATGTAGTTAAAATCCATAATTAAAAGGCATTTTGCAGAGTGAACGAAAAAGTATATAAACAAACTAATTTATATAATATTGGACTTAGGAGGATTGGCACAGAGTTTTATTTCAAATTCAAGGAGAATAGATATTAGTAGGAGGTAGGATACGACGGTATTTCCGTCCAATTGAGCAGTCCGACTGGGGAAGTACCTCCGCCCTACACAATACCGCGGCCATAATAACCTCGTGTTGCGTTTCCGGCGATGATAGGGTAGCCAGAGCTCAATGGAGAGTTTTTCTGCTGTCAGTGGTAAGACCAAAAGCTTGTCCTGCTTTGTCTTTTACACTGACGGCACAGAAACTCTATGCTTACAGGGTTGGGAGCACGAGTTCGACTCCCTTGGTGTTGCACACGTCTATAGGCCACGGTAACCACTTTACATCAGAGGAGCTGTGTGTTGTTTATCAACCAAGTGGAATAAAAAAGTAAAGTCCAAAATTTAATGCCTTTTTTACTGACTGTGGTGTGCCAGTGGTTTTGCTTTATTAGAATCGAGAACCAGATTTTATAATCCTCTAAGGATGAAGTTCATTTTCTTTTCTCATTATTTTAAGATGGGTAAACTTCATGACCGATTTGGGGTGCCGACTGCGGAGGGAGGGGCGGGATCAGCGCTGTGCAATCCGCAATGAGCCAATTTTTAATGCAGAATGTCTCCCTGGCCATTCAGAGGGGAAACGCTGCCAGCCTGATGATGTTTGGGCGAGTTGACGTTGAAGTGACTTGAGCTTTCGGATCAGAAATTTGAATGTATTTATTTGAATTAAGTATTTAACAATGTAATATATTAATAAATTTAATTAATAGAGTAGAATTTGTTCATGTTTTTAGTATTTAGTTGGAGCTGAAACCCACCTACCACCAATCTATAAAAAATACGAATCTGAGCCTCGGGTCTGCTATTTATGTTAAAATAAGCAACTATCACTAAAATCAGTGTGATGATGGAGAGAGAATACAAGTATCACCACCCCATCTCATACGAAGGCTGTCGTAACAGGTGACTACCGGAAAATACGTAGACGATATTACTGTGAAAGTAGGAACACTTGAAATAAAGTCATGTATTAACCTGTCCGGCCAGCGTGGAAACAGTAGGCCAGAGCCATGCCCAGCAGTGATAGGCTTGATTGATTAATGGACTAAAATGTTATTTAATTTCAGGACTTATCGCTGTTGAATTAAAGTCTATTTGTCTAAAATTACATTACATTTATAACTGTTTTTGAGTTTACATGCACGAGTATAATTCGCACTTGGCCGGACTTTTTAAATAACTCCTATTGATTGATTCGGAATCTGCTTCTTCGATTCCCTGTTGAGTGGTGAAACTAAATTGAATAAAATTTTAAAGCAATGAGTTTGCTAATTATTCAAATCGATTTACGACTGACCCACCGTCGCCCCAAGATCGTTGTATTGGAGAATTTGGAGCACTCAAGACACGACTCAGTACCTCAGAGGTAAGAGCATAACCTCGGAAAAGGGACAAGTCACGCTTAGATCGTTTCACTTTTACCTATCGTAATCTTGTTATTATATGGTACTATGGTCGAAATTTGACAATGGGTGTTAGAACAAGTGAGCAATTTGACCAATTGTAACTAAATATAATTTACATAAACAAAACGAATAAAACAAATAACAACAAAATCAAGATCAATAAATTCGTAAAAAATACTATTTTGCTAAAAAAACATTGTACCAAACTACATACCGTCAAATAGTTCACTTTACCGGCGAACAGGAAGGGCATAACTTAATTTTGTTCAAATCTAAGCAAGCGCCATGAAATGTGTGACCACACTTAAAAACCCAGAGACCACCATCTTTGATTAAAACAATATTTTGGAGTGGCAACCCGCAAAGTACACAGTCAGTAATACCGTTATTTATATATGTTAAATTATCTATTATAGTGTCTAAATCTACGTTTTTTATATACTCCTCAGGTAGTTCGAAGTCACCATTAGATTCTTCAATGAGAGGTTTGAGTCCCCAGTGTTTGGATTTCGCAGCTACTATGATTGGCAGGGCCGTGTTTTTCGTCTGTCCACTTAATGTGCTTCGGAGTAATTTGCATATCTGAAAATTATGGTACCGATTAGGTTTGATGATTCGACAGCCTCTGTGACATGGCGGTTCATTCGACCGGTACGCAGAAAGCGCGGGTTCGATCCCTGCTCAGTGCAAGTATTTGTATGCATAAATATGAGTATTTGCACTGGTCTGGTCGTGCCTCTGAGAGCATGTTAAGCCGTTGGTCCCGGTTGCCATACTGTCTTTTTTTTACGTGCGTAAAATCCCCACGGGTACCTCCCCCCCCCCCTCGGAGCCGGTGGAAGGGGTTATGTCGGACTCGAACCGACCAAAACGCACGCCGCCTGTGGCTCGTTTTTGGTTGCTGGTGAGGTTGACAGGCATATCCCTCGCACCCCGGCCGACTCAGGGCCATCTCTCACGATCTGGCCCTCTCCCTCTCCTCGGGGTGGCCCTCTCCTCGGGAAACCGGATGCCATACTAACATCTATGGCAGTCGAAACGGGTAGTTGGAGCACTAGAAAGTCCAACTGCAATGCTTCGGTGTCGCCTTTAGGTTGTGGAAGTCAGAAGGCAGACGCCAGGCTTTGAATGCTGTTTTTTTACCACTTAGGTGGCAAATAAGCACACCAGCCCACTTAATGGAAAGTGGTTACCGTGGCCTATGGACGTGTGCAACACCAAGGTCATTGTTAGTCTTCGAATGAAAAAAAAAGTATAAGAAATAATAGACTTACCTCAAATCTGGAGTCTTCAAAATTATAGGAACTGTATATAGCGTCAGTCAGAACCGCTGTTAACGTGGCGTCATATCTTTCATACATGGTCACCATAAAGCAAGTGTGATAAAACTTAACAGTGATCGCCCCCTCATCTATCAAGCTCGCATTCCTTTCCAGGACTTTAATAGCATTTCTACCACCAATAGACTTAATCATCAAACTTCCAAGGTCATCCCAACTTAGAGTGTCCCGAACTGATATATGGTCAAATTTCTTCGAACAATTCAAACACATATTCGCATGCAGTATAGCATATAATTGCACGGCACGTTCCCAAGTGTCCAATGTGAATTGTGGCAAAAAAGAATGGAGCAAATGTTCGTCCAACATCTGTAATAATATCATTAGTATGTTCAACAAGTCCTCGTTCCGTCTCAAGTATAAAATCTTTCTCCACAAGTATGGCATTCGTTTACACATATCGTAACATTGGTCTCTTGTTTTATTAGACCACTGTCTTTCAATAAATTCGTCAATCAACTCCGAAAAGGCCGGTATTTGATGAGTTCTTGAATACGGAAGAGGAAATCCGCAATCGCAGCCAATATTCGATAATCTCTGAGTTTTCAAATTCACAGATATACACGAGTCGACAAAATATTTGTATAAATTTTCGTCTTTTATAATAATATCCAATGATTCATTTCTTTTACAAGAAGCACTCAAATAGGTAAGAAATATATGATTAGGTACAAATTTAGATTCGTCAGAAGCGCCTACGTCTTCGCAATATGTTTCTAATTGTAGCATGAGATTATAGATCTGGCTAATATCACAGGCATAAGTTTCGAGTGTAGTTACTAAATTAGATTCGTCCAGCTCCTTATCAACTAGGCTTAATTTATAACACTGATACACAGATTTGCACGCTTTATCTTTGTCTAATATATTATTGTCTATATCTATGGCCGTTTGACTAGATCCTTTATAAATAATGTCGCTATTTAATACAAGTTGTGTCTGAGCAACTGATTCTTCTGATGGTACCCTTTTAATTTGTGTGTGCTGTTCAACTTGTGGTAGTTCTTTTGATTCCTGATTCTTATCGACACTGAGATGTTTCATTTTACCTTCAAAGTCCACCCACTTTTCTTTTAGTATTTTTTTACTCGTACTTAATTTATCTGATACTGAGACACTTAAATCTTTCAATGTTTGCATCGCTTCTGGAGGTATTGAACTAAACTTGTATTCCTCTTGTTTTGTAGATGCATTTTCAAGTAACGATGACTGAGCATTATATGTATTGTCGACTACATATATACCAGACTTCATTTGAGTTGCATCATTTGATTTTAAACTATCAAACTTTTCTAGTACATCCTTAATACTGTTTAACAGTTCTTCGTCCCTTGCTTTATCTTTTAAACTGGTTAAAATATGTAATTTAGGAGGCAATGCATTCGATATTAAGTGCTCTCTGAAAAGGGCACACATTTGTGCGCACAATGTGTACTTTTCTTCAACATAGCACAAAACTAAATACTTTTCTATTTTCATATACTTCAAACGCACTAGAGAGCCGTTCGATAGCCACAAGTATAAAAAATCATCATATACCTTACAGTCCACAATATCTTTGTATGAGTCAAACCAAATTGTGTTATCCACATCGTCAATATTCAAGAAATATAAAGCATTTTTCTTGAAAGAAAATATGGCACCGTTCATAGCGAAAATCTTAGGGAAATTCACCGATTGTCCTTCGCTATCACTAGAGATTTTGTCTAAGGAGACATTTTGCGTCTCATAACTCTCCACTGAGATTACTTTCATAGGTTTCCTCGCTAGAACTTGCTTGAATTGGTGTGTTCTTACAACTGTACCATCAATACTGGCTTCCCAAACTCTTGATGATGGCCGTGCGCACATTATGACTGTATTTTCTAACTCTTTTCCGACTGCAAAAGCTGAATCGTCAGCTACAATATTATAGCTACGAACCTCAGTGAAGTCCTGTGTATCATTTACAGTGGACTGTTCAGTAATCTTTTGGTTGTTGACGAAACAGGCTCCGTATTCGCCATCGCGAAACTTCTGGCCGATCTGCCTATATTGTTCTCTAGAGGTATCGCAAACGTAACATCGTGTGAGTGTGGACACGAGTAGCACGGTGGATCTCATGTCTAGTTGACAAATTCGTGAATCTAGGCTCATGATAGATAGTGAGGTGCTCTGGAACATGGTTTTGGCCTGAAATCATTAATTTTCAAGATGAATTATCATAGATAGCACTACGTACACGATACGTAAACGACCGAATTCAATGACTAGTGAAATGTGTGTGTAACATTCACGTGTGATCAACCTCCTGGAATGAAGGCTTGATTATATGTATGTATGTATGTTATCTAGTATTTTAGAGAACACGAGTCTTGACAGCCCATGGCGTGACGGTGAACGCGACTGCTACGCAGAGGTGGGGAGGGGGGAGTTTGGTTCGATTGCCGCTCAGTGCTAATATTTGTATGCATGATGAATACGTCTAAATGCAACGGTCTGGATATTCTGTATATCGGGGAGCACGTTAGTCGTGGGTGCTGGCTGCCATACGAACATCTATGGCAGTCGTTACGGGTAGTTAGAGCCCTAAAAAGTACAAAAACTGGTCTAACTGCAATATTTCGATATTGGTAATGGGTTATGGAGGTCAGATGGCATGGCAGTCACATCACGGTAAATGTGGAAATTCGGCCAAACGCACAGTTAGACTGGAAAAGCGGACCCCAGACACAGATGTAAAAGTTTCGTATGCAGTCGGGATTAACACAAGGATGAAGAATAACCAGCACCAGAGTCTTGTACGTTAATCAGCAGGTTTACTGGCAAACAGGTGAGAGTTGGCTTGGCCCCCGAAGATACTAGTGGACGCCAGCCACCGCTCACCCTCCATCAGAATTAAATACACTCAACTGAAAGTTTCTTCAGGGTCGGCAGTGAGAGTATGGCGCCCCTAGTGTTGCACACGTCGATAAGCGATGATAACCACTTCCCATCAGGTGGGCCGTGTGCTTGTCTGCCACTTAAGTGGTATAAAAAAGTAAAAATTCCACCAACTGTCATCAATCAACAGTGTAAATAGCTATAATCTATCCCAGGGATATTTTCGCATGGTGGTAACAGTAACTTGGTCGAATTTCAACGCGAGTGAAGCCACGGGCAACAGCCAGTTTACAACTATAAAACTATTACCATGTTTAGTAAAAATTAAACTCACAATAAAGTTTTGTGGCTGCATAACCGATATCTTTCCGATGTCATCTCCAGTGAATAGCATCCGATTGGTGCTCCAAATCATGGCGGTGATCTCATTTCCTTGGTGTTCTTTGGACGTGACCGTGGACTGGCTGCCGCTGAGCGACTGGTTGCACTCAGCGACCGTAACCAACCCGCGGCCATTCGCAAACCCAATATGTTTCTCGTCTGGTGATATAACCAAGCGTGTGATAGCTCCATTCTAAAAAAATTAAATGATTGTCATTATCACATCAATATGAAGGTTATCATGTTGGCTTGAGTCAACAATAGTGCCCGAAAGACGGCAATAGGCTCACCCCCTATTACGTTGGACGGAATCCAATGATTGATGCAATGTGGGTGTTAATTCACCTCTGCCTAACCCTCCGGTGATAAAGGCGTAATTATTTGTATGTTTCAACTACAATTTATATAATAGTAAAGAACAGTTATGATTATCTGACCTACATATGAAGAATTAGGGCCACCCCATCTGTTCCCATGCGATGTCCTACAATGCGACTAAGGGATAGGGGCTGTTTAACATCAGACAGATATATACAGCTCAGACTCCGCCTCAGATGCATGCCTCGAGTCAAATAGACACATATATATACATAGTCAAATAGTGCCTGGAATACGGCAATAGGCTCACCCCTTATTATGTGGAACCGAATTTAGTGATTTGTGAAATGTAGATGTTAACTCACCTCTGCATAACTCTCTGGGGATAAAGGGATCAGGCTTCTAGTAAAATAGTAATGATTGACAGACACACCAAGTCCATGGCAGAGAATGCCTAAGACATTAAGTCCACCAATGTACATCATGCATAAAGCATAAAATAAAATCAGGTGCTGGATAGGTACCCTTTTTGTAACACTAGGAATTTTTTTAAGAGTAAAATATAAACTATGGTATAGCCTACTGCAAAAAACAAAAGAATTTAAATCAGTCGAGCCTATCGGATGATTGCATCCACAATAATTTTACCACAAGATTTTTATATGTTAAATTATTTTGTACTAACCTGGTTGGGTATTAGCTGTGTAAACTCACATGGACTCCTGTTGAAGATGTATATTCCACCACTAGTGGCACCAAATGCAATCAAGGACTTAGATACATCAAAACATGTGTACTGGAATACAAATAAAAGTAACAAATTAGTTCTTTCTTCATATTGCGATGGAGTGGAATACCTACCTGACTTGGTGTCTCTGAAAGCTATAACCTGGGAATCAGATTTCTAGGCAAGTATTTTATACCATTGGCTACAGCATAAATTTCCATCTGGGGACATAGCTTTCAAACAAAAGCCTATCAATAACACTATAATGATCTTCTAGTACCAAAAGGTGCTATTGTTGGTAAAATTTGCAAGTAAGCAAACTTTAAATTAAGAACTTCATTATGAATATTTAATTTTAATGAAGAAGATACATGTCCTTTAGCAAGCATTTGTAGGATTATGTATCTTACATACCAGGACTTTTGGAGATTTGGGAATAAATCCCATATATTATTTTAATAACATCTGTGCACTATAAAAATAATTTGACTGTATACCATAGTCAGGTTTATTTTTTAAATAAAGTCATGGTCACATAAAGGAACTGGGATATGGATATGGATGTTTTGATTTAAATTAAAATCCTCTTCTACCAATTTATGAAAATAAAAGAACCTTGACGATCTGATCTGACAGACTATGAGTCATCATCTCACTGTATTATTAAGTACTCAATGTATTATCAACACAAAATGAAGTACAAAACAATCCTAATAACAGTAAATAGTAATTCCAATAGGTTTTTTTTTATCAATATCTAAACCTTTTGAAATATAGACTGCAAAATATTCTCTCCTCATAGAATAAAGTGATGACAAGCTGTAGATTCATAAATTCATGGCAATAACTCTAGCGCCTCAATAATATATGTGTAGTACTCTTATTTATTAATAATTGATAATATATTTATTAAAATAAAGTTGTAAATGTATAGAATACTGAAACTGAACTTCATACGAAATTTTCATTGAATTTGAATAATTCAAATGAATATAGTATAATTTATGCACGATTACGAGTACATGAACTGCAAATAGGAAGTTACGTACAGTGGTTAATTTCACAAAATTATCTAATTATTTTGAACTAACGCCAAGGAAAGTGGATATTCGCAATTTCAGACTAACCTTTATACGCTGAACATTCTTTATGGGATAATTTATGCTGTCTGTTATATCTGGAAGCTCCTGTAGTAAATATGGTGAATAATTGCAACGAGACATATTAACAAACCATTTTTAATTTATATTTTTCACGATAAAAATATCCCCCATGTGAAAAACAATACAAACAAATTGTTCATAATGTTCATTCATTATTCACTCACTGTCAAAGTGTCATCTGTGTCATTCGGTTCTGTCCATAGATATATAATCTATATAAATAGCTCATGACTCACTCATTCAACGAGAATAAATTGCGATTAAATATTATAGGTATTACATTATAATATTATAAGTATAACAAAAAATAATTGGCACCATAATCTCCAATGTAGAATTTAAAACTATTGTTTATAACTATACAAAGTATAATAATGGTGTATAGTAAAATTAATACCAATAGATAGATTATTTCCGTTATACAAGCTGCAATTCCTACAGCAGTGATTTGCTATGAGTAAAATTTCAGGCGTAGTGTAAAGAACGTCAAAAGTAGATGAAGGTTGCAATTAAACACAAAAATCTAAATAAAAGTTATCACCAATTATATTTTTATTATTACAGTAAGTACATATTTGTAATGAGTGAGAATCGAACCCGCGATCTCTGACTGAAAGTCGTACGAGGTATTAACTGAACTTGTCTATACTTAGGATTCTCTGGCCCCCCGATTCTGCTTATTTTATGTAATAGCAAAATGACTCTTATATCACTGAAACTGCAAAAATTTTAGAAATAAATTAAATTAATTTTAGACTATTAAAATAGTCTTAAAGCTCAATATTAAATGAAAAAGAGTTCATTACGTCTTTTTATTCATTCTTCATTTAATTTTAGACTCATACCACTTCATACAGACAATGGTTTTATTATTACATAAAATGAGTAGCATCGGGGCCCATGGAAAGTGTTACCGGAGCCCACTACTGTTTTTTTTTATCGTGTGTAAAATCCCCCCGGAAACCCCTCACCAGAACCAGTGCCTAAGTGCCTGCTTGACGGCAATAGGCTCGCTTCCTATTTCGTGTGTGTTATAGATAGATTATTTCCGTTATACAAGCTGAAATTCCTACAGCAGTGATTTGCTATGAGTAAAATTTCAGGCGTAGTGTAAAGAACGTCAAAAGTAGATGAAGGTTGCAATTAAACACAAAAATCTAAATAAAAGTTATCACCAATTATATTTTTATTATTACAGTAAGTACATATTTGTAATGAGTGAGAATCGAACCCGCGATCTCTGACTGAAAGTCGTACGAGGTATTAACTGAACTTGTCTATACCTACTTATGATTCTCTGGCCCCCTGATTCTGCTTATTTTATGTAATAGCAAAACGACTCTTATATCACTGAAACTGCAAAAATTTTAGAAATAAATTAAATTAATTTTAGACTATTAAAATAGTCTTAAAGCTCAATATTAAATGAAAACGAGTTCATTACGTCTTTTTATTCATTCTTCATTTAATTTTAGACTCATACCACTTCATACAGACAATGGTTTTATTATTACATAAAATGAGTAGCATCGGGGCCCATGGAAAGTGTTACCGGAGCCCACTCCTGTTTTTTTTATCGTGTGTAAAATCCACCCGGAAACCCCTCACCAGAACCAGTACCTAAGTGCCTGCTTGACGGCAATAGGCTCGCTTCCTATTTCGTGTGACCAAAAATCATAGTTGGCGAAATATAGGTGTTGATACATCTCTCCTACCCCTTTTGAAGATTTACAGGCGTGAATATAATATAATGGTCTTATTAATGATTTATGTAGATATCTATACACTACACCATCTAGCCCTCGACCCTGTTTTTAATAAGCGAGTTCTGTCGTCGGAGAGCGCGTTATGCCGTCGGAGAGCGCGTTATGCCGTCGGAGAGCGCGTTATGCCGTCGGAGAACGCGTTATGCCGTCGGAGAACGCGTTAAGCCTCCTGTCCCGGTTGTCATACGTGAACATCTATAGCAGTCGTTACGGGTAATCAGAACCCTAAAAAGGTCAATAAGTCTTAATTTAAAACTTCGGTAAGATGGCAGTCGCTTGACGGAAAATGTCAAAGTTCAGCCGCACCACACAATTGACTTTCATAATGACACAAGAACTGTTATCTAGAATACAGCCTGTCCTTAGTAGGTACCCCTAGAACGAAAAACTTAAGGAAGTAGGACACGGCAGTATTTCCGCCCAATTGAGCAGTCTGACTGGGGAAGTACCTCCGCCCCACAGAATACCGCGGCTATAATAACTTCGTGTTGTGTTCCCAGCGGTGAGTAGGGTAGCCAGAGCTCACTGGAGAATGTGTGCTGTCAGTGGCAAGACTAAAGGCTTGTCCTGCTTTGTCTTCTACACTGATGGCACAGAAACTCTGTACTTACAGGGTTGGCAGCGCGACTGTGACTCCTCTGTTATTACAAACGTCCATAGGTCACGGTAACCACTTTCCATCAGGTGGGCCGTGTGCTTGTCTGCCACCTAAGTGGCATAAAAAAAAACTATCGTAAACATATCGAGAGAACAGAGCATTGCGATTAGCCGGTTTCAGACAAACAATTGCCGATAGTTTTTCGTGCTAGGAGTAGGTACAGATCTAGTTACATGTGAATGGAATGAAGATTCAGGTTTGAGTATAGATCTGGAATACTCACAAGCCTTGGACTGGCAAGTCAATCCCAACTGAATACGGAAAAAGACTCGGAGTACGATAAATTGATGACGTAGGTAGGTACGTACTGGCTTTGGGTAGTTTGGGTTCATACCTATCTAATAAGTAAAATATTGTAGGGTACCTACTAAGTACAAAATAATAAATAAAAGTAGGTATTATAGTTTTCAATATTTATTTTTTAATATACTTTTGGGTTTTGGCACAATTTTAAACAATGTGACCTGGTTTACACTAGGTAATAAAACCTAAAATCTATCTACTTACACATTTGAAACAATCGAATGCTAAGTAATACGGCATGCTGAATGTAAAACTCAACAAATTATTGTGGAAATAGTTCCATAACTATTGAAATAATAACAACAATTTTAAGTACGTAAGTCGTAAATTATCAGTACCTTATGATGTTTACAATAAAAGTACCTGAATGGCACTAATTAGGTACTATTTATGGCAAGATGCGTGGTGCTACCGAACATAATTATTATATCTGTTTCAATAAATAAAAAATAAACTCGTTCGATTTACGAACGAGACACCAAAATTAAGTAATGTTCATTTAAATAACCACAATTACTAACGTTTACATCAAAATATACGTATATTTACATGAGTTCAACATATAAAATAAATAATTTAACGGCACTGATCTAAACCCTTACAATTATTATGATTACACACTACTTTATTAACATTATGTTCCACAAATACACTATAGGTTTATTTATCCATACTAACGCTACGTCACCTCAATTACTGGCATACAACTTTTATTTAAAAAAAAGAAGGGGAAATAAAAAACAAAAACAAGTTTTGTACACTTAATTAGAAAAATAAATAACAAAATTAAAAAAAAATGGCAATTAAATCCAACATTTTTTTTAGATTTTTACTCGCAATATTTATACATGTTTGTTTCACTAAGATCTATATAAAAATGTAGATAATATTATGCATTACTACAGCTTAGTTGCTATTTATCTACTTATATAAATTGCACGATTCGATAAAGCGAATATTTGTTTAAATTAATAGTTTACGGGCATTACATCTCTTTTATTTATTTAAATGATGTGTGTATATAAATATAAATAAAATTTACATGAAAATTATCGTTATTTTTTTTTTAATTGTCTCGGAAAGCCAATTAGTTTCATGTAAAATAAATATAAATATAGCACAAAATAGACAATAGTGTAGTGACACATCGAATATGTCGATTAAATTTTTAATAGAGGTAGTGATATAAGCCCAGGGATCATCCCACATAATGTCGGTGGGGTTTATAAAACAAATCAATAAAGGGAATATATGTCTTTAAGTAACAACGAATTGACAATTTCTGAATTGACCACTCAATACTCAATTTAGCAACAAAATACCGTCTGTAACCCAAAACTTGATTTTTAACGGACCTAAAGCGTTACAGATTATATGGATCTTTGTAGGACCACTCGTAGGTATACACAATCACTGACACAAAAACACCCAGAGTGTTAGTAAATACTGCTTAACTTTCAATATAATTTTATATATTTTTCACTATGCTGAATATTCGCTAGGTTATATTTTTGTTGATACTGCTTATAATAGAAAAGGTCCTCTAGGTACCAAACTTGACTAAGTCTATGAGTATTATAATATAAACATTATGCAAATTAAAGATCTCACTGTATTTAAATAAAAACAGTTCCTGTGTTCAAAACACTTAAATTTTCAAGCAATCTGCTTCAAATTTTTGGTTTCATACATTTATAATTGCTTAGTGTCTAAAGCAGCTACGATATTATATTGTATAGCAATAAGTTTATACATGGCCACGCGATAGTCAAGATTCAAAGTAGATTACGACTACCTAACACTAAACACTAATATCTGAATCTTACATTTACACATAACTGCCAAACATCCGAGTAAAACTTAGCACTAATCTATCTACAAAAGGAATTTCACTTATTTACAAAGATTCCATATAACCGCTTCCAACCGGCTCTATCCTGTTACAACTACTACATAATGTTTTAAAATGATTAATTTATGTATTTACATTATTTCTCTAATTATCTACGTGTTGGTTTAATACAACATTTGGCACAATTTCTTTTGTGAAAGGGTTTATCTATTTGTGCCAAAAATCTAAGATTCTAGTCCAAAATATTAATAGTAGGTCGAACATTGATGGGCAATATTTACATATTAGAAGAACTATACACCCGCATAATACTTCTAAGTAATATTTGAGAAAACGTTTAGATATTGAACCTTTTTCTCGTACAATAACTAAAATAATACAAATTAAACAATCAGATACTGTACAACTCGTGCGAATTAACATGGTACCTGTCTCGAAAGCAACCCTCCTCTCGCATCTCCGCACGAGGTCCCACTTTCGTCCTTCGAGACCAGAGGCATTCGCAACACTATGACCGTTTGCCTTAGTTTGAGTTTCGTAGTTATATTTTATCGGATTTCATTTGAGATTTGTTATTGTTACATTTGGGAAAGCAGAGGCCATGTTAGGGCGCACGATTTACATGTACTAGTGTTATTTTCAATCTAAGTACTTAGTATCAATTTTATTCACTAGGGAATAAAATTGATACTACTTAGTATCAATTTTATTCACTAGGAAACAATGAACACTTGTGTAATATACGGGTATATTTTTCCAACGATAGAATTTTCTTAACTCACTAATGGAATAATCTCATTAATTATTATCAGTATTTTGTAAACGAGAGATCCAATTTGAGACACTGGCAAAATAACTCACAAAAATACAGCTACAGTTTTTACATGACACTCCCAACAATCTTTGCGTGAGAATGATTGATTGCGATGCTTGAGATTCATGTTATATCATGGATGATGGAGTATCCTAGAGACACCTAGGAATTTTATTACCAAGGGTGGTGAGTAGGGGGAAGCTGAAGGGGCGCGGCGTGCGAATACGGCCAGCCGCGCGCCGTACCTCAATCATCCTCTCTAGGTGATAGTGGGGGTGAGAACGCTTGATTCATGTAGTTACCACCATTGGGGGGTGGGGAGGAGTTTGAAGGTCCTGGTGAGGATAACGCAGGAGGCAGGAAACCTAGCTCACTGCCACCATCTCTGCACCATAACTGCCTCATCTCCTGCCGGCGAGTTCGCATCAGGTTTTTGTATTCGGATATCCGCATTTTTTTACCGTCTACTATGCATGTCCTTTTTGGTCTTGGGCGGTACCTGTAATACATAAAAATATACATTATAATATTTTTAATCTGTGCTTAAACAAAGTTTGTCTAGAAAGAGCATCACTGCGGTAAGTATTTCATAGATGAATAGTTGTATTAACTTACCTATAGTCTGGGTGCTTCTCCATATGCAGCTTAGACAATCTCGACTGCTCTTCATAGTAGGGTTGTTTCTCTGCGTTGGACATAGCCTTCCACCTCGCTCCGAGAATCTTTGATATATTCGAGTTGTGCATATCAGGGCATGCTTTTAGAATCTTCCTGCGTTCGTCCTTTGCCCATACCATAAAGGCATTCATTGGTCGCTTGATGTGGGGTTTTCCGGCATCGTCACGTCGTGGCTGACGAACCAGCTTGGCTTTATCTGCATCCTCAGAAGGCGATGGATTCCAAGATGATGCTGGAACAGATAAAATGGATGTTAAGTATAGGTTTTTAGATAACTTTTGAAAAAAAAAGGCTTTAGTTCTTCAGCTACTTTTGACATGATAATAGTATTTTTTAAAAAGGATTCAGGATATTGGACCGAGAACCATAGATAATATTACAGTTCATCACCTAAATTTTTACTGTTTAAATAAGTTATTTAATATGGTACGTCGTCTCACAAAGCCGTATGGATAGAATTCCTACGCCCACTCAAAATTATGGAAATATAAATAAGTTATGAAAAAGTTAATGGTGTGTCGCTGTGTTGTTGTTTGGATTACAATCGGAAGCCGCGCTGGGCCGCCATAAATTATTGCAAGTGATAGGTGACGGTCGTAAAACAATCGTTAAATTCGGATTGTGTGACTATTTCTAACTTTCCATTTATATCTTACTAACTATTGCCTGCGGCTCCATCCGTTTGTAATTCTGATCCCGTTCTAGCAACCCAGGTTTACTATTCATGAGTTTTTTTTTTGTTGCATATGTGTACCAGATTGTAATTAATCTATGTCTGTACCAAATTTCAGACAGATCCGTTCAGCCGTTTGAGCATGATTGAGAAATGAACATCTTCACAAACTTTCACATTCATTGGATAAGTAGAAAACTAGGAAGTGGGTTTGTAGGAAAGGATATAATTCTATCAGTCAGATGTTATTAGATGTCGTTTGTGTTACTCTTTAATGTAAAAAAAATATAGCATTTTGTAGACGGGTTTGTTTCCGTAGGTATTAGTATCCCTTTTTAAGTCAAAACCAATATAAAACCATGAGCATTACATAATATATATCTATTTCATTTAATATTCAATAAAATAGATATTAAATACACACATCAACAAAGTCTAGGGAACAAGGACATTTCTAGTTTTTATTTAAAAACCCTTTCTTGTAATAGTGAGTGTTTTATATCAATAGAAGGGTATTTTTATACCGTTTTTAATTTTAATTTTAATAAAAACATTTTCATACCAAATTTTTTTTTTTTAAGAAGGAATTGAATAGTGCCAATATTGAGTATTACAACCTTCTATGATTAGGCACAAAAATAACGAGGTAGTAAGAAATACAGTAATTAACCGTACTTTAAACGTTTTTAATAATCTGTAGGACCTCCTAAAGCATTAGCAACAGCTCGACAACGGCGTGGCATACTTAGTATGAGATTGTCAATCATCGTCTGTGGAATATGGCTCCATACACTGCGAAGGTGTAAAAAAAGTTGTTCTTCAGTGTTCAGATTTTCCAAAGAACCACTGAAAGCTCTTCTCCCAAGCAAATCCCAGGCATGCTCTATGGGATTGAGGTCGGCAGACTGAGCAGGCCATTCCAACGTCGTCATATTGTGCTCGCTTAACGTATTGACCACTACCCTCGCGGTGTGTGACCGTGCATTATCTTGCATGAACATAAAATCTTGACCGAACTGCTGTCGATGAGGGATTACCATGGGGTGTATAACCTCCTGAATGTATTGGTTTGCATTCAAATTGCCCCGTATCCAAACGAGGTCGGTCCTTCCACCAAGGCGAATTCCAGCCCATACCATGATTGTTCCACCTTGGTAAGGATGAACTTCTTGCGGATTCTGGAGACGATTCCGACGTCCAGGAACTCGCCATATACGCACTCTTCTCGAATCAGGATGAAAACCGAAGCAAGATTCGTCGGAAAACAGAACCCGTGCCCATTGATGGTCGGTCCACTGTAAATGTGCGTAAGCCCACAATAAGCGACGACCTCGATTTCCACGTCGAAGAGCTGGAACCCTAAGCGGTCTGCGAGCATAAAGATTGGCTTCGTGTAGTCTTCTTCTGACAGTTTGATCGCTAATAACCACTTGATGCTGAGACTGGAGGCCTGCGACCAACTGACGAGCAGTAATCGTGGGTTGCCGCCTTGCGGAATTTTGCAAGAAACGATCTTGTCGCGGGGTAGTAACCCTATTTCGTCCCCTGTGACGTTCGGCAACATCCCCTGTAGACCTGTAGCGTGCCCATAATCTGCAAATTACGCTTGGTTGGGTGTTGACAGCATCCGCTACGTCGCGTTGAGTTCGTCCAGCTTGCAGCATACCAACAGCCCTTAACATCTCTTCGCGACTTAAATGACGACGTGACATGATGACTACAGTCACAAAAATGCACAAACCATACGTAAAAGACGTATTATTGATAATAAACGTTATTTACAATCAAAAAAAATAATTTTTATTTTGCCTCAGAGAAACTGCACAATCAAACACTTTTAAAAGTTTTCCCTCCATATTCGAAAATCATTACTTATTTAAATTTATTTTTAAATTTCGAACAACTCTGTTATCTACTTTATTCTATTTTTATTTATTTGCTGCCAGTTATTTGCAAAACAAGATTTACACGAAAAAAAATTATTGGGGTCATCTTGTTCCCTAGACTTTGTTGAGGTGTTTATATTAAATTTGTTATTAGTATTTATAAATCTAGCGCTATAGCATCACGTAAGCTAAGTATGTTTACGGATTTCTTAACAATTTTGGAATGTCGCTTTAGTAATCTCAACTCTTATTTGTCATTTAAGTTTTGACGGCCTTGTTGTTCAATAATTCATACATGTTTTACTTTTGTTAATAGCCCTGTTATTCACATTATACGAATATTTGGAATATGTGTAAAATTAACTTTATAGTACATTAACTTTTTTTTTTTTTTGTGTATCCCGCTCAACGCAGCGATCTGTCTGGCAAAGACATTTACCATAGTACATAGTACATTTACTGATTAGATAAAAATACATAATTTTGAACAAAAATTTAAAGCATTTAGTATGCTATCTATTCAAATCGAATAAGATTAAAAAAAAAATTGTTTAAGCTCAAAAATTTCATTCAATAGTTTGAGCGGAGTCATCAAAAATCAATGTTTAAAAATGATTGGAACATCATTCATTGGTTGCGATGGTTCGTACGAATGTCGGTAGATGGCTCATAACCATCGCCGTAAGACGGATATATGTATAGGAAGGCTTCGGGCGAAGGTTCGGTGGCTTAGTAGTGGTCAGAGCGTTTCCCCTGTAAGGGAAAGATCGCGAGTTCGAATCCCGAATGTACCGATTATTTTTTCCTCTTGAAAAACTTGTACCTATCGAGCACAGAATTAAATATATAATATGTGATCCCATCCCGCACTTTAGACTTAGAACCTAGGGTCTGTTTTAATTTTTTTTTTTCAATTTCAATTTCATTTTCAACATCGTCTTAGTGCTGTGCCATGCTACAGTTACATTCAAGATTTATCAGGGTTCGCTTATACTAGTTCTCTTCCTCCTGGTTTGATTTAAAAGGCTTTTATAGGAGCGATTGCGGTACAAACTCCCCACTCCGAGAGGAAGGAAGGGAAGACAAACCTGAGTTATGTATTAGATTTGAACAAAATCTATGTACACAAAAGCCTCATGCTCGCTGCGAGAATTACATAACATTAACAACTCACTAAACAAGATTACAGTCGTAATATTTGCAATACATTGCTTTTTATGTATAACAATTGATTTCATAGATTAGGTTATAACCCGACATCTATACTCATTTATATCCTTAGACAAGTTTATCGCTTCGCATAACGATCAAGCTTAACAATGATATACATATTGGTAATTCAGAATTTCATCAGAGTCATAAACCTAGAACTAGCATTTGACAGTAAAGCTGTTTGAATTATATCACAAGTGTCGCGTACATGCGTTAATCAAATACCGAAATGATCGTTGCGAACGTGCCCCCGCACTCCGTTTGACGGCAATGTGGGTCACACCAACACGTCCGGCTCACATTTGAGTTGACGGATTCGCCACCAAGTGTCCACACGATTAATAAGCCACCACGGAAACATCCAGTATTCAAAGCTCGGCACATTCCTTGAATTAATTTGACGCGCTCTTAGATAATTTATAACATCCTACTGCGTCTGATACCGTAAGATACACTTCAAATATGAACACACACATCACAATCGCGCACAAAACTCTTAGTCAAAAATACAGGGCACAATATTTTTTGGCCATTCCAAATTTAAATCCAGTGTGTCGCTAATGACGTCAATACTATTTTATTTCTGTCTCAGTTATACAGCTGTCAAAGTAACAACGCGTATTAATGACGTTCCCCTGGAATGGCGGCAATAATTAGCTTCCCAAGACAGGTCAAGTGCGGAATAGTGATTCAGATACAGTTACAGGCTATTTCGTGTTATAGCGCAAACTATTATGTGATTTACGTGTCACTATCGGTTGCAATGCCTATAAAGTTTAAGTACTACTTACATGTATTGTAATACTAAGTTACTGTACAAGATTCGATGCTGGTAAAGTTATACTTTGTCTGGCATGAATTCGCCATGAGGCTGTCATGAATTGGGCCATCCTCATACGCTCACTTGATGTCAGCTGTTAAGTAACAGTATGCTGTATTTAGATGGACGGTAGAAGACCCGTAATAAGAGAATCCTAATCAAAATTGTATTATATATGATAGGAATAAAGCCAAATATTACAAACTCGGGTTCTTTAGGCAAGGCGTCAAGACTATCTGTCCAAGCCAGTCAAAAGCCGCCAAACCAGGGACAGCTTCTGAAATAACAGCCACTGTTCTTTGGACTGCATTCTAGTTTACCATCAATGCAGATAATCTAATCATCATCTACCTGCCCTTGTTCTATTTATCTGGGGTCGGCGCAACATGTAGGTAATTTTGGTCTAAACATTCCTGTCAGATTGTGTGACAGAAGTACAGATTTCACGAAACTCCACCTTTTAAGTGGTAAAACGGTTCCAAGTATATGAAGTCGCGGGCGGTCGCTAATAAATAAATATAAATAAAAATCATATGACAACGTTGTATGAGTTGTGTGCGCGAGTGTCCTCTGAGGCGGGACGGTGGACCGAACGGAAGTTTGCGTCTCCAGCGCCATCTATTTTGCATTTCACGCAATTCTCTTGTTTTAAAGGAAACGAAACGACACTTGCGATTTTGTAACCATTTCGGTTTGGGTACGCGCCAACTATTTAAAGTAGATATTTGTTTTATTGTGTACTTGTGTACCGTTTCATTATTATTTATATGCTTGAATTATGAAATGTAACATAACTTTTGACATCGTAAGCACTGGCTATTTGAGTTGTGGTTAATTACCTAATGAAGTTCTTATAAACAAACCCTTAAGCTTGTAATTAGAGTTATCGGGATATTTACCATGGTGTTATTTTTTCCAGTTTCCGATATTTTGACGCTATTCCAAGCGCCATGATCACGAAGGAACTGGAGTATTGGTTGTAAACAGTGAAATAGATCTCGATAACTCTATTATCGGGATATTTACCATGGTGTTATTTTTTCGAGTTTCCGATATTTTGACGCAGTTCCAAGCGCCATGATCACGAAGGAACTGGAGTATTGGTTGTAAACAGTGAAAAAGATAGTGAAATATCGGAATATACAATAATGTAAACGGGAATTAACGTGATCATGGTATAGGTAAAAATATCGGAAACTCTAAACAATACAACATACTTAGTAAATATTCTGATAACTCTAATACTAATGTGATTCAGTTTTATAATATCATAGCATAGCATAGATTAACGTCTCAGCCCCTGTATATAAAGTTTGTTTGTTTCTTTGAACGCACTAATCTCAGGAACTAATATATCGGAAAAATCTTTTTGTGTTGAATAGACCGTTAATCGAGAAAGGTTTTATTATCACGCTACTACTCAAGGCAGTGGAGCAATAATAATAAATGTCAACAAATCCAGTCGATATGCTATTTGAAAATTAATTAAATGCGATCTTAATGGAATAATACGGTTTACGAAGTAGGTACCTATGAGACCGGGGAATGCCGGGACGGGTCAGCCAGTAGAAAATATAATGTGACAATCTACACAAATATACAGTATATAAATAAGGTAATATATACAAAAAGTTTTCCTCTCAGTGTTTTCAAGCATTCAAACCCTGTCTGTTCTGGCTGTCATGAATAGCAGTGAATCTCTAGATTTTCTGACAGATCTATGTGGCTACCCATAAAATCTTGACATCATAAGTTATGTAACAAATTGCATTAGAAGTAAGAGTAATGACAGATAGAGGAAGTTTGCGGTGTGCGTGGCGAATTCTAACAAAATTAACCAAAGCATGACGTCATGATATTTTGTGTTCGTTTTCTTTTTCTTTCTTCACTATACAACAGAATAAATAATATTACGCCTATACAATTAGATAACACTATCACCTCTGCCTACCCCTTCGGGGATATAGGAGTGAGTTTATGTTATGTTGTTATGTTAAATTAGATAAATAATCTATATGCATAATTTTTCCTTTTTTACCATTAGATACCCATTAGGGGTTAAATTTTTAAAATAATATAATAATAATTATAATAGTTAGTGCATAAATACCTAAAACAAATTGTGCAAGAAGCCATATTTGAAGTTTATTAGAAGATTTTTTTTAATTTTTAATTAATATTTCACTGCTTGATTTTATCTTAGAATAAATTGGGTTAAAAATAAACCGTATAAAAGCAAATAGACAAGTGCTTTCAACGACAACTTCTAAATAAAAAAAGATAACATTAAACAAGAGCAAGCAAGGGGACACATAGAAGACATGATGTATTCTGATTAAGTAATAAAAGTGATTAGAATTTCGGTCTCGATGGGGTACAAAGTCCATATCACTTAGAAACAATCTATTTCTAAACAAAAATACTTTTTTTTTAATCATTGGAATTCCAACATTGTCCGTAGCTGGAATGTAATCAAGTTGCCGAGAGGGCCATAAAATGCGACAGTTCTTAGTCCGTAACACAAAACCAGATCCGAAGAGTCACAAGCACTTGAAGATTATCAACAATAATTAATACTTCTGGCTTGCGTTATCTCTCAATTCGTTTACCCGCCTACGCGCAAGATTTCGGATTATGTTTCAGTAACTATCTGTATTTATTTCAACTTGTAACTTTATTGTGTGAATTGTAGTGTGCGTTAGATGTTATTGTGAGACTTTGTAACTTCTTACACGAATAAAACGTCTTTATTTACTATAATTTGGTCTGCTGCTGATTGAACGAAAGTTCTGTTAAGTGATTTTTTAGTTTATTTTTTCGATATCAGTATAACAATCACCGTCACGGATTGATCATAATATTATAATATTAGGTCTCTGGTTTGCTACCAGTGCCAGTAACCAGACAAGAGACAACACATTTTTAGAATAGAATAGATGGATCTATCTTTCTGTTCTAGACCTCTGGTTAAGCGAATTTCAGTCAAGTGTTTATTTAGTTTAGTTTTTCGAAAGATGCGCTATAGTCATCAAAACTCAAAAAATGTTGCGAAAGAGGATGGTATCTATGATGCTCGGGATGCGTTGGAGCGTCATCGGCATTCTGAAGGTCATCAGCAAGAAGCCGTGATAGCGCATATCATGACGCATTAGGTGCGTATACATATTGCATGATCCCGGTGCGTCAGGCAGGCACAGTCGGTACCTATATGAATTGATTTTGGTAATTTTGTGTTATTTTGTTACTTACATAGCTTTTAAGTATTGTGTAACATTGTTAATAAATCATAGTCTGAAATAATGTTTTTATTATTATCAAAATAACTATGCTTTGTTGACAATTAGTGCATTTATCGAGAAACTGTCTTTCGACGACGACCTAATTATCCTTCGAACCTGAATAATCCGTGTTGCTGACTTGCATTGCTCAGGTTCGAAGGGTAGGTTTCTGAAGAGAACGTAGTTTGAATTGAAATTAAAAATGTAAACCATTACACCACTATTGTAATTCAATTTTTGTTAGGATAGCATAAAAATGTCGTTCTGACTTATGCATGCTCTCTTAACTTAAAACTGATTTCAATTTAGTAATCCCTATTATTCCATAAACAAGACACCCGACATTATTGACTCTGAAATGCTTGTTTGACTTTATTATGATTGCCAGTGCGTAATAAATTTTCAGTATGAAAAGGCGATGAATATTGTGAGTATTGCGACCTACATACATTCAATATTTACCGGAGAATAACTATTTCGCGGTGTAAGACATATTAATTATATTTAGCAATTAAATGCGAAACATCAAAATGTCTAGCGGCGACACGGGACATTTCTTCATTTTAACATTTAACCACTATTTATCTAAGACTATTCCTTGTCTATTTTAGTTTGTAACATTTCGCAATGTTACATTTCATATTCAAATTGATTCTGTATAACATAGTATCGTGTTATGTTTGTTTTATGTTATAATTTGAGGGAGATTTGTTACATTACCTGACTTGAGAGGAGAATTTGTAATGAGGAAGCAAGGGATAGCAGGGGACGATACAGACACTTTGGCCGAATTCTTTCAGTAAGGGAAGGAAGTGTGACGTGACGTCTTCGGGACCAATACATAGGAGGTAACATTTATACGAAACTTCGATCCGCAACTTCGGATGTATATTTCAGGGTACCTAGGCCAAAATTCGGCATTCTCACATATGAAGCGTGCAGACCTACTAGATTGTGCAAAATATCATATTGAGATCACACTTCTAGTTTTCCACACATTTTTTTATTAGACCTGACCGGTTTCTTCTTGCGGTATCCTCGAAGTGACAATGACAGTTTAAAAAAGCTTTGCCATTCATCAAGATAATAATCCCATTCTTATTTCAATATTTAGATTAAGATTCTTAAAAAAAATGTGTTGTTACTGTTGAGAATAAGGAATCGTTTATGCCATATTCAACAACAAAGAACTTGAACAATGGAGAATCATTTCTTTGCCTTTTCGACTGTATTATTATGGTCAAACCACATTTTCTTTTAGACAATAAACCACAAGCTGGTTTTCATTATTTATATTCGTATTCATAAACGCTTGTATAGTGGGCGTGATTGCTTGCTCATGATCATTTTATTTTAATAGGCTCTTAATTGATTTTAGTCCTGTTTCAATCCGAGATGCTTTCCAAAATATTACATAATCAAGAATCAAAATCAAATAATTAATTTCATTTATTCAGCTTAGGCACACATAAAGAGCACATATGAACGTCAAAATTTTACAATTATGTCAAGAAATATTATAGAAATAATAAGTAATATAAATAAACCATTGGAACATGATTCTTTCGCTGGTTCGGTAGGTACATACCAGCAAGAAACTCAGAGAACTATATTAGAACTAAATTATCTTTTTTTTAAATATGGTTTTGTTTACATTTATTTGTTGTGCGAGCAAGCAAGAGACTTATGTTGACCACGCATTTACATCATCAAGATACTCATCTACTTTATAATAACCTTTATTCATTAACATTTTTGTCACTTCTATTTTACATGTATTTAGAGGTATGTCAACTAAGTTCTGAGGAATTTAATAAGCGTCGGTATAGTGGCTAAGGAGTCGACTGTAACACTGAGAGGTATCGGATTCGAATTCTGGCCATTGATTACACTACCCGGGTAAACCCGCCTAGGTATATTTTTTGTGTTGGCTTGCGCTTTTAAAGCTTTGTTAAAGTTGTTGGTAAAAACCTAGTATTTTCGGTTATTCAGTACATTTATTATTACTCAAAATCTTTTTGCTGTCATTGAACATCATTTTCAATCGCTTTGGCACGAAAAATAGCCAGATTTAAATTTATTCATGTGGTGACGGAGAAAGGATACAAACATCACCACCCCATCTCATCTGAAGGGTGTCGTAAGAGGCGACTAACGGAAAACACGCAGACGATATCACTGCGAGAAAAGGAAAACTCGAAATAAAAATCTGTACCAACTCATCTGGCCACTCTGTACCAACTCAACAGTAGGCCAAAGCCTCCCAACATTGGAAAAGGCCTATGTCCAGCAGTGGACTACGATGGGCTAATGGATTGATTGATAGCGAGATTTAAGGCATGTGTGTGCTGTGTATCATTGTCTTTAACAATATCAATATCCCCTAGCAGAAGCATTCCCTAGCAGAAGCAGGCCGCGGCGGCGGCGCATCTGGCGCGCCTCCCCGTTTACCGGGAACGAGTTGGGGACTCTGTAGTCCCCACACTCCCGAGAAGAGGGCCAGATCGTGAGAGATGGCCCTGGGTCGGCCGGGGTGCGAAGGATATGCCTGTCAACCTCACCTTCGGCAACCAAAGCGACCCACAGGCGGCGTGCGTTTTAGTCGGTTCGAGTCCGACATAACCTCTCCCACCGGCTCCGGTGGGGAGGTATCCGTGGGGATTTTGCGCACGTAAAAAAAATAATAATATCAATATCAACATGATATTGTCCCAACTTCATCCGAGGTTCCTCGAAGCCCGGGATTCGCTTTCCGACTTATCAAAGGGATAAGCGATTTCTTCGCACGATTTTCAGCATCCCTATTGCAACGTGTGTGTGTATGTGTGTGTGTGTGTGTGAGTGTGTGTGTATGTGTGTATTTGTGTGTGTCTATATCACAGTGTTATTGATAGACGTTCAATGATATGAAAGATTTAGATTTTATTGCCAGTTGATCACCGAACTCATTAACGGTGAACATATTTTTTGCTGTTTGTTGAAAACTAATAACTAATTGGTACAATATTATGGATGCTCTATTGATCTATGATTGATTGTGGTTTGAACGTATTATGTTAATTAATCCCCACAACAGTTATACATTATGTGTGTGAGAACTTTCCGGATGATTCATAAGGTCATAATTTAGGCTATTATATATTACTATTAGGATGAGTTACTATTATTTTACTGGGAACAGTGGGTATACCATACCTTGTGCCCAATATTTTCTTATAACAAAGTGTGATGTTGTAGATCATTCTACTTATTTTATTAAGGTGCGGAAACTCCCCCGAATATGTCCCACTGGAGTCAGCGGGAGTGGTTATGACGGTCTTGAATTAATAAAAACTGCACGCCATATTGGGAATAATTTTTACCGGAGGTGAGATTGTCACTAACATATCTCTTGCACCCCGGCTGACCCAAGGCCATCGAGATTATCCTCTTGGGTGTAGGACCAGGGTGGAGCCTTTAACTGCTCATAGGTCACAGGTTGCGATTACCGCCAAGTACAAATATTTGTATGACAGAACACCTATGTCATATATGTAAAGACTAAGTTAGTCTAAGTCTGACTAAGTTAGTCTTTACACGTATGCTTATGTCTAGAAGTATGCAACAGTAACTAATGGGTAAAAGATAAAATTGTCAAAGCTCCCAAGGCTCTCTGAACCTGAACTAAATATTCAATTCAGGACAAGCGGATTTTTTTAAATTTTTTTTTTGTACAATTTAGGTGGCAGACAAGCACACGGCCCACCTGATGGAAAGTGGTTACCATGACCTATGAACGTGTGTAACACTAGTGGACTCACATCCGTGCTGCCAACCCTGTAAGAACAGAGATTTTGTGCCGTCAATGTAGAGGACAAAGCAGGACAAGCCTTTGAACATCCCACTGACAGTACAAAAACTCTCCAGTGGAGCTCTGGCTACCCTACTCACCGCCGGGAACACAACACGAAGTTATTATAACCGCGGTATTCTGTAGGGCGGAGGTACTTCCCCAGTCGGACTGCTCAATTGGGCGGAAATACCGCCGTGTCCTACCTCCTCAAAAATTATACGAAAGGACCACCAGCACAGACTTAAAAGACTTCTTTCTACCTGTCATAATAAAAAGCTCGCAAACAAATATAAATTATTTCTAAACATTTAAAAGTTAATAATAGGTTAATAGGCTATTAGCTCCAATGACATACTTCCAGAGCAGGAATTCGTCTAGGTCTAGTGAATCAGATAATGCAGTGACGTCATTGTGACGTTAGAGCGTCACTTGCGCGCGCGCATCCAAAAATATGAGTACGGCTGTCGAATCAAATCATTTATTAGTTCATATCTACTGTTTAAATGCTGTTGTAGCTTCGTGTGAATTAGCTATTTCAATAACTTTTTTTTTTTAAGAGTACGACAATGGCGTACTTAGTTCATTTTTAATTTGTTTGGACATCTCTATTGCAACTGCTCTAACCTGCGTACCACTCGTAGAGGTAGTTATGGTAATTCCCTTTTACGGTATATAACCCGGGTTCTCCCAAAACACCCGGCCGCAATATGGTTTGAGCTGGTTCAATTCCAATGATGTCATTTCTTCGCTAGTTACTCCGGTGAGATGATAGACCGAAATGGGGGACTCCACACGTTTTAAAAGAAATGGCTAGACCATATCCAAATACCTATATACATTAACATCTACTATTGCTCGGGGCATATATCTTGAACCTAACATGTACTCAAACTGTGCTATGTAGCAATATGTACAGCGCGAATAAACATATCTTGAGGACAGTACGGGGTGCTACAGTGGTGGACGAGCTTAAATTTACTAATAGAGATTCATACATACTCACTTATAATATACGGAGGGTTAGGCAGAGATGAGTTTACACCCACATTTCACCAATAATTGTATTCGGTTCCACGTAATAAGGGGTGAGCCTATTGCCGTATTTCGGATGCTATTTTTGACTCGAGCCATACATCTGAGGCTGAGTCTAGGCTGTTTACATCTGTCTGATGTTAAACAGCCCTACCCCTTAGTCGCCTTGTACGACACCGCATGGGAAGAGATGGGGCGGTTCAAATTCTACTCTGAAGGGAACCTTCGGATTCAATCAATCAATTAACCCACTGCAGTCCATTGCTGGACATATGCCTCTCCCAATGTGCACCAAATATTGATTATATGAACAGATTTATTTTTAATATTTTTTTTTGACTAACTAGTTGATAAGATGTACTAACATAGTTTATTAAGTTGTGATACTAACAATCATTGTATGGATTTCTATTCTGAAATAAACGATAATAATAATAAATATGTCCTGTACTTATAGAACGAGATACATCAAGAATAGGGTCGTTATTACTAAAATAGGGTCGTTATTACTAAAATAGGGTCGTTATTACTAAAATAGGGTCGTTATTACTAAAATAGGGTCGTTATTACTAAAATAGGGTCGTTATTACTAAAATAGGGTCGTTATTACTAAACCTAGAAAAAAAAAATACTTACCATTGCATCCAGCATTGTAGTCTTCATCTTTCGGCATATTGTATTGTGATTCATCCATGGGGTATGGCACGAAGCGGGGTAGCATCATTGGCTGCGCAGGCGACGGTGACCTCTGCTTGCTTAGGTTTAGAGGCGCATCAGGGTCTTGGGGAGGGGGTGAACGGGCATTCGCCGCCGATAGCTGCGCTAGTTGGGCTTGCGCCTGTGCTTGCCAGCCGGCGTTTTGTACCACCTAAAGAAAACACCATAAATATTTAGTGGGTAAATAACTGAAAATTAATCATTAGGGGTTGAGTTTCTTATACAATAGGTACTAGTTATGCCCGCGGTACCGCCTGGGTTAAATATTGATCATGTTTCTATAAGTTGACAATAGACCCGGCACAAACTATCTATTATTCCAGACAACGGTCCCGGGATAAAGCGTCGGTAGCTTAGAGGTTAAAGGAGTCAGCCTTAATCCTGGCCTTTATAGTACCGACGTGAACCCACTCCTAGCACAATTAGCGCACAAGCAATTTAGCTTAGCCGGAGGGGTTAGAGGGAATATTTGTGATTTCGGTAGCTAATATTCTTTAAAAATTTAAGCTATCTGCTATTCCAGATAATAGTCCCACGATAAAAGTAAACTATCTGCTATTCCAGACAGCTACTCCAGACTATCTCGTTATCAATTTTTATTCAATTTATCGTGCGGTGTCATTTCGCTGTTGTTCAGTAATAAACATTTAACCATCCATCTATACAAACTTTCGTATTTAGAACAGTATTAACATAAGATTCTCCTTGTGGATAATGTGTATTTGTTTAAATCTCCTATAGATAGTGCCATACCAATATTATTGGAACACCTTGGTGAATTTTGAGTTAGAAGGCAAGGCAATTGCACAAATTAAATTCACTTGACGAACAAAGTAATCAAAATGAAAGAAAGAAAAAGAAAGAAAATTCAAGAACGCACAACGTGCAGAGAATCAGACAAATATATAAACATAATAAGGTATCATAATAAGGATAAACTAACTGACTAACTGCACATCGTGTGCACCCAAATGGTTCACCATCTCAGCATGGCCCCGCACACCAGGGTATGCGAAGCGCTGGTTTTCAGATGGGGCCGCTAGTGATGCATCAGAACACAAACAACAGATACACTCAAAAATGGCGACACAAAAAAGAAAATGATCTTAATGCCTTGTTTTTCCCCCCTTTCCTGTCTGCTGATTGTTCTGATATGTGGTATACACCTTTAGCTCGGACAATAATAAATTTAAATCAATAAAACAGTTTAATTTGCTCTTGATAGGTATCAAGAGCAAATCAAACTGTTTTATTGTATAGTGTTATTTTATATATTATAATTGTATAAGGTGGTATTAAGCTCATTTTGAGACTTTTAGTCAATATCTATATGACTCTGACTATACGCGTATAGGTACATATTTAAATAATAATAATAAATAATCTTTATTGTACACCAAAATACACAAATAAACATAGATTTTTATACCTACATAATAATGTACAATGGGCGGCATTATTGCAAACAACAATCTCTTCCAGGCAACCTTTGGATGGACAGAAGTGTATGAGCATAGATATACAACTTATTAATGTGTATACGTATTGAAATAATAATAATTACGTGTAAAGTGTACGATACGAGGTTAATATAATGTATCTAATTATAATTTTACATAACAAACGACGGGCCAGCGTTATTAGTGAAGAACAACTTTCATTTTTAACATCACGTATTTTTTTGAAACTCTTATGGCGGATATTATGTGTGCTGTTTTAAATCTTTGGGTATTTATTTTTATATTGATCACGTTAATATGATTTCATCCCGTTTCCAAGATTCCCCGAAGGGGTAGGTCACCGAGATTCTGCAAGGCATTAGAGGGATCTTACAGGGTCGGCAAGTCGGCCCCACAAGTTGGACTCCCGTAGTGTTGCCCATGTTCACAGGCTATAGTAACAGCTCTCCATCAGATGGGCCTAAAAAATCTCGCCTGATGGTAAACTGAAGGCAAAGAGAGTCACCATTGCAGACACCAAAAATATTGCAAAGATGACCATCAACTTCACGGGTTCATATTATTTGCCATTATTGTCTGTTTGTTCTTAATTCTTAATTCTTTATTGCACACAAACAGTATAGAGGTCAAACACAAAATAAATATATAAGAAATATGTACAAAGGCGAGCTTAACTCAGTATGAGTTCTCTACCAGCAAACCTTTGGGTAGCAGAGAAGCAGTTAAAGTATTTTTTTATAATATTGGTGTGCAATAAAGAATTATCTATCTATCTATCTAAAGAGACGTGAAGTGTACATTAATTTTCAGATAAAAGAAGGGTACCTAAACAGCTACATATATATACATAAGCATACATATTACACCTACATACATACATACATACAAATATACATACATACATATATAAAAAAAGACGTACAATCCATCGTAGCAGCAAGAAGTGTGTGCAGGTGTGCGAAGCAGAAGAGAGGTAGAAAGACGACTGGGTTTGCCCCTGGGTACAAGATACTCAAAGCGTTCCCGCAAATAAGTTGGAGCATTAGGATTATGAAGTATGGTATAGGGAAGAGTTAGGATTGATTGAATAAAACCGGAGATTCGATCAAAAATAGAATCATCTGGTCACCACGTGGACCCCTGTACATCAGCTAGTATTAATTTATTATTATGTTTCGGAGTCAATTATTTTGGCAGCCCTGACCAATGGTAAACGCAGTGCCAATAACCACTGTTCCTAATCACAGGAAATTAGCCAATGTTTATATTCATGTCGTGATCATGGGTTGCCCAACCTTCTTCTGCTTACATTTTAATCGCCTACGTCGAATTTATTTTGAAATTTCAATGATGAGTAAGATATTATGAGATAGAGTAAGAAAACGTCCTCTGAAAACTTACTCTGACCAAAAAGAAATCTATATTAGGTAACGTATTGGAGAATTTCGAAAATATATGATACATAGAATAATGTACATTAAGTATATGATTGTGCAGGTAGGTCAGTTAGTCAGAGTGATCCCTTTAGAAATGGATGAACCCTTAGAAACAGCCACGTGTTCAAGTCTCATCAAGGAGTTAACTTTCCGATTTGAAATTTATAGAAAAACTAGTATATGGATTGCTTTAGAAATTTATACATTTTCCATGACATTTTCTTAGTGCTAGGTTAGGCTAGGCTTAATTAATCACCCGGGTTTCCTTATTACTCTAAATACTATTTTTACAGGTAAACTGTTAGAACCGTATCATTTCCAACTTCTTTAAACGGGGTCAGAAAAACATATCTCAAGGTATTCATGATAGATACTATCAATCTAAGAACTTTTTAGACTTCACATCATATTACCACCGGGAGAGGATTTTTTTTTATATAGGACACACCAAGTTGACGTCACCTCGCCTGATGGTAAGCTTAAGGCAAAGTCTCAGGCAAGAGGGTCACCATTACAGACACTAAGTGTTACAATGGTGGCACTCAGCTTGACAGCTTCATCAGATGCTTTATCATGCCCCGTTTAAAGGCCCCGGGACTGTAGGAAGAAGGAAACACGTGTGCTGGTAATGAATTCCAGGTCTTGGTGGTGCGGCAAAGAAAAGAGGCGGATGAAACATAAATAAACTCCTGGAACTGCCACTTACGTTGGGCGGTGGTTGTTGTGGCCGCATCTGTTCCAGCAGCGGCAGCAACGATAGTCCAGGGTACATTCCGTGCTGACCCCGCCTCACCATCTCCTGACGACGAAGCTGTTCCTGCTGCAACCTCTGGATCTCCAGCTCTGCTGTTACGTTGCCTATATTCTGTAACAAAATAGAATGAGTTTAGTTACGCAATTAATTCAATTGATTGCTTGGGTATCCTGCTTAGATTGGCCTGATCACGGGGGAAAACCGACGTAAATGGTTTTTGCCCCTGTATAGCATACGAGTATACTCACAATCCTTAAATGTATTATTTATTTGAATAAATTATTATTATTATTTATTTTAGAGAATATTTAAGGAGGAATTGTTGGCACTGTTGGGATTCCATAATGGTTCCGTGGCAAAAGTTGTGTTTATGCACGTACGCATAAACTCTAGGATCGATTCCAGGGTCGAGTGAACTGCATTGAATTGAATTGCAATGAATTTTTAAGCATTTGTTAATTTTGGGTTATATTTTTTATTTAAACTCTACAGCTCTTCAAATGCTTTTGCAATTGGCACTTACTAATCTAAGTTAATAAGTAGCAAGTATATTTTAAGGCAATTCGTATTAGCCTTGACCCCTTGATCAAGGACTTCCATTTCTAAGAAAACTAAATCTGTTATGAGGCAAGAAACCAAGTAATTCTGGTTTTGCAAGATCGGTAAGAGAATAATACGTAACCATTATTACAGCAATAAAAAAGAAACCCAATTTTACGTGCCATCAAGATCTTGCGCGTAGAGGCATTAATAATGTAACTTTAAATGAACGAACAAAAGGTACCGCAATCCACAACGCACCAAATTTCAAGCTTCGTAACTTACTGCTATCAGTCTTAACAAGTCACACTACCCGATATTTTGTTCCATACAATATATTGCACACTTAAACGCATCCAAGCACAAAGAATAAGCTAAAATGTGTGCACAAGTCAACCGGTCAGACCGTCACTAAATCACGGCTGCCGTAAAGAGAATATTCCAAAAAAAGTACACCAATTAATTACCAGGGAATCGTGACGAATAACGTAATATACACGTTATCAGCTCTTCATTAAGACGGTATTGAATCGTTAATGGTTGTTCAGAATAAGACATTATAAGGTGTTGAAATCAATACAGCACGGAGATGCGAGTTTCCGGACGACGGGAACTTTTCAACGCAAAATATGAAAGGATTCACGATTTAAAAGTTTCCTGCAAACGTATTAACGCTCGCAGTAGGAATTTAAGTGAATCACTGTCGGCGGAGATAAAAAAGGAGAAGCGTTAATGGAAGACAAAAGCGAATGCATAAATAAACGTGACATAATCGCGCGAATAAAAAGTGGTTCGGTGTGTGATAGACGGCGTGCGGCCTTTGGAGCTGTGCTACAGCGCCGCTGCCATCGCCAGCCGCCACCGGTAATCGACCGTCGAAGTTTTTCCATCGGCCTGACAAATTACCGTCATAACCGAACGGATTAAACTTTTTATTAAAAACAACAAACTGAGCATAATGTATGGGCGTAATCGGCAAGGGACAGATGTTCCCGAATAACGTACGCGATTTATCTAATGTAAAAAGACTTTTATTTAATAGCTCTGCGGAGATATCCTAGCAATTGCTAATAATATTTTACAGCAAACCGTCGTTTTGGCATTTCAACTGAGTTTTGATAGCATTATTAATATTGGAGACGATATAAAAATGTGATTTTTGATATAGGCGACCAGGTGGGAATCACGATTTATTTTCTAAAAATCACAGGTGGGTTGGCTCGTCATAAATATGATATGGATGCGTAAATAGCCAAGATCGAGTGCTATCATTATACTGATTGAAACAATGTAGCCGGTGCCAATGGAAATAGGTGGGTGTGATTTGGCGACGACCACTGCCCGATGTTCTTTCAATACTGACGACGATGGATATAAATGGATGCGAAAACATAATTATGGTATTATGCAGTGGCGGAGGCTGATTTATTCCAATAATATAAACCAAAAAGACCTAAGTACAAATTACCGACTGTAAACTACTATGCCATTAATGATCACATTGTTTTATTCACATACAAAAATGAATAGAAGAAAGAAGTAATTTATTCAGCCGAAACACATTAAAATATTAGAACTCCTGTAGTTCTCCTATAGTAGAACAATGATAGTTATGTTGTGCCGACTGAGGTTTGGCTCAGACCATAAGACACTGGTGTTTTATCCCTTTTTTTACTTGAGATAATCCCCACGGGCACCTACCCACCGTAGCCGGTAGGAGAGGTTATGTTGGACTCGAACCGACTAAAGCGCACGGCGCCTTCGGGCCGTATTTTAGCTGTCGAAGGTGAGGTTGACAAGCATATCCCTCGTACCCCGGTCGGCCCAGGGCCATCTATATCGATTTGGCTTTCTTTGGCCGCTTGGGGACCACAGAGTCTCCAACTCGTCCCCGATAATGGAGACAACACCGCACTGGGGCCTGCTACTGCCAGGGTAATAGGTGGCTTCACCCGTCACTCCCAGCCTTGCGCTCATGGGACTGTTTTGCCCCTTGGTAAGTCTGCTTAGCAGAACATGATGATGTGATGTATACATTTGTTACAATCATAAGGTTATCATAACTGTTCGCCCTTCAAATACATCGTAAAAGAAACCTTGACACAAAAACTGAAAATAATGTGGGTAATTTGAGAAAACCGAAAGAATATCACGATAAAAGTTTTGATGTGATTTAAAATGTATCAACCACATAAAACTGTATCACATGTCAACATATTTTATAGAAGACGAGTAACACAATTTAGTGAATACGAAGATAAAGCAACAAATCCCCATAATGCTATTGTCAATGGCGCGGGACATATAAAACCCTAATGATTTATAAGTAAGTACGGATTAGTCGAAAGCGCACATCAAAAACATTGTAATTGAGGAACATATAGACAAAGAGATCAAAAATGAACACCGGACATACCATGACATAATTTATAATGTGGGCGCTGATATCGAAATAGTAACCCTACTTTTTTATGATTGGGTTAACGATATTGACTCTTACGCGGTGGTGTTAAGAGCCTTGGGGTTGAACGTAAAGTTGTAAAGGAAGATTAGGTGAGAGCACACGGAAAACTGTATAATGAAACAGACGTCACATTGACGTAAGAGATGCAGATCTTTAGGTGAAATCATAATATTTACTGTCAGAGAGTGTCGTGTGCTCATTTTTAGATAGATTATTCTAGTCACGGATCGAGGTTTGAGGCAGCTAGAGATTTATTTTTTAAACCTGTTAAAGTGATTATTTTCGTCAGACTAATCAGTGTAGTTTAATATAACAAAATTAACTATGCATGTTAACCAGATACAAATAAATTTGATATGTTTAATCAGGCGTACGTTACTGAATGAGATTGTTATTTTTGTCGAGGGGTATTCTTTATCCCGGGGAGAGGGCCAGATCGAGAGAGATGGCCTTGGGTCGGCCGGGGTGCGAGGGATATGCCTCACCTTCGGCAACCAAAAACGACCCACAGGCGTCGTACGTTTTAGTCGGTTCGAGTCCAACATAACCTCTCCCACCGGCTCCGGTGGTGGGTTATCCGTGGGGATTTTTCGCATGTAAAAAAATGGGTTATTTTTTATACCGCAGAATGAATGATAGTACAATGCTTTTTGAATTATTTTTTTAAAGTAGATACGCATCTAAGTACTTTACGAAACTCTGCTATACGCATAGCACGGATGCCAGTTAGATTGTTTTTTTTGCGATGGTAGTCCTCGCCTTCTTCGCATTTTTACTACTCTTAGCATCCACAGATCTTAGAACCACAGACTACTTATAATAGTTATATACATACTATCAGCATCTCGTAAAGATAAAACGTTTTTTATTCACTTTGATGATCAATGTGTCTCCAAATTCAATCGAACTTGCTTTAGTCACCTAGTTTTGATACTGCGAGGAGGGTTACTTATTTGATGGGACGTGTGTACTATGCAACACCAGGGAATCACACTCGTGTTGTCAACCCTATATCTACGAACCTTCTAATATCCTTATTTCAGATAGTATAGTAACTAAAATGTTCTTACCGAAAATGCTAATGTACACTTGAGGAAAATTTATGTTGACATAGTATTAAAATTGGTCAGGTTACTATTACGAGGGACAACACAATAAATTGTGAAGATTATTCAACAGATAAACAATCATTTTCCTCGATGGTACTGTCAGCATCAGATCTATTTTGACTAGCATCTTTACATCTATCTGATGCTGAGTGTACATGTAAGGTGATATTGACGACAAAAACTAACTCAAATAGATCTTAATACCTTCTTCTTTTGCAGATTGTATAAAATGTGATTGGGCAAGTAGCTGGTTGTACTTTAAGTGTATTCCCAGGAGGCCGTCACAATCCAATTTAGTAATAATAATAAAAATAATAAATATTCTACAGCATTCTACACAACGCTATTTAGACCCATGGTAAGTATAGTTTAACTAGCTTGTGTTATGGAATATAATATAATAGCGTTAAAGCGATAAGGCCGCCCTTTGTACTGCTCTTGTCTCACACATAATCCTATGACCTCGAAGCGTTGATAATTTGTATTATGCAATTTAAAGGGCTGACATGATTTGGGGGGGGCCACAAGGGCATTACGGTGCAACGATGACATATCAAAATGAATTGCTAATGCACCTCTGGGAATAACACGAGCGTAGAGCGGCTTTAGTTGTTTTAAATTGTATGTATTGAAAAAAGATAAAGAGTTGACATTTGATTAGATAAATAGATAAGTAAGATAAGATCAAATTATACAGAATAAGATAATAGAAATGTAAATAATTAATGCAAAAAGCATTTTTATAAAATCTTTTTAGATATACTTCGTTTGTTGATAATATTATTAAACTATAAAAGTATCTGGTTTTAGTAACGTTTCACAAATGCGAGTCTGTTTTTTACTTTTTTTTAAACCATTTAGATGGCAGACAAGCACATGGTCCACCTGATGGAAAGTGGTTACCGTGGCATATGGACGTGTGTAACACCAAAGGAGCCACACTCGCGCTGCCGACCCTGTAATCACAGAGCTTCTGTGTCATCAGTGTAGTAATCAACGCAGAACAAGCCTTTAGTCTTCCCACTGACAGCAAAAATTCTCCAGTTTTTTGATAAAAATTGTCAACCTTTAGAATATGATTGAATAACAAATATCCAAACATCCAACCGATATTAGGAGGATAATACACAAAATTTAAAAGTAATTAATAAAAATTTCGATCAATAAAAATATTATGTACGAATGCAGCTCCACGGAATCTCTAGGCAAGTACTTAAATGCGCTTTAATACTGATCAGAGATATCGCACGGCTCTTTCAGCTACAACATGTGTTGTTTCATCCTACTGTGTCTGTTTTGATAGAAAACTAAGTACACAATGACTCACGCATATGCGGAGGAACAATCAGCATTATCTTCTTTTAAATTCTTTTTATTGACCAAGTTTCACTACCAAAGGACTTGACGAGTTAGCACTTTTTACAAACTTGTCGAGTTAGTACTTTTGTAGTTTAACACACAACAAAATATGTGCAAAATACCCGCGTGACGAATCGATATAGTTTTCAGATTTGACACATCGAACCATAATTACTTTTTCTATATGATACGGTAGATTATTATTGAAGGATTATAATGAATTTTGTTGACACGACTTACTAGTTTAATGAAACTAGTAAGTTTCAAAAGAAATTCTGTTGGTAAAGATAATTCTCAAATCTAGGTACATGTACTTTTCGCTGTAGTGGATATCAAAGTGTAATGTACTGTGTACTACAAATGTGTTTATTTTTACTGTACTTCCAAATAAAAAAAAATATCCTCAAAAACAACTTAGTAATTTCTTAAATTCAACTCGCTTTGAAACGAAGAATTTTCCTCAAATATTGTTTAAAATTCGAATACTTTAATAAAAACAGCCAAGTTTTAAATATGACGTTTACAAAGCATAAAATAATAAACATTATGACGTAGTTAATAATCAACCGGGCAGGTACAATCGCGCACGGCGTTCGCTGCAGGAGTCCTTTTATCTCAAGCCTTTTTAATTTTATCGACGAATGAGTCGCAGATATTCGAATGCACTGATCTTATCTAATGTTCGCAGTCATTATGCGCTCTGCAAAATACACGACGCCTTTGTTTGTATTTTATTTTTTAATATTACCAACATATCTTGTACCTTTGATGGATTAAGTTAAAGTGTCAATCACTACGTCATAGTTCTTTTACTTCGGTATGGCTGTATAGATAGCAAATATGTATATGGTCAGTCTATTGATGTAACAAGGAAAATGAAATCAACAGAAAGAGTAGATTTAAATGCAACTGGTACGAACGCTGTGATGTTGGCATCGTTATCCTTATCGGTAAAAATCTAGTTGTAGTTTTTTAATGTGCATTACATCACATATTATGCTTTTAAACGTTAGCAGCATTTATTGTTAAATTTAGTATTCGTTATTCGCAAATAAAAACTGTTATACCTAGTTAAATATACCAATGGCTCCCCGTTGTAGACCCATATTGAAATCATCAACTAAAAACGCACAACTAAATTTATTAAATAACTCAAAAATCAAATAACATAATAACCATCCCATGTACTAATACTTCAAAAATCAAAATAAAACTCGAATAAAAGCATCACACAATTCAGAAGTCAAAACTCGAAATCACACCCGCCCACTTCTGTCTGTGATTTGTTATTAAATCACACAATACTTGACAGGCACAATAGTCGGCGGTAGTGGCAGCCCTGTGAAGAGGCATCCCTGCGGTTGGTACAAATTAGCGGCTGATTGGTATCGGACGTCGGTCGGCACGTGCTGCCGAATTATTGCATTTCCAATTTACTTTGAATGTAAAGTTGCTATTATAACCATGTTCTCTTTAAAGTTGGAAGCGTGAATTATTTGAAGTTGTATTAACAAAGTAGTGGGCTATGTTTTAATTAATAAAAATATATGAGATGAGTTATTATTATATAACAAATAAATTTTATGCATTATTTTTTATTACTTAGGTGGTAGACAAGCACATGGCCCACCTGATGAGAAATAGGTACCACCAGGTCAACACCAGGGACGTTATACTTGCGTTGCCAACCTTGAAGAAACCTTCTAAAACCCCTTTCGAAGAACCCATATTGTAGGCATTTGGGAAAACCGCAGCAGGGAATTTATTCCACAGCGTGAGTGTGTGTGGGATGCAGTTTCTATATCGTTCAGATCGCAATGTTTTCCTATATAAGTAAAAATATGTATCTTCGATGCTACCATGTTGGTAAAAAGAATGTAGATTACTGCTAAGCGGTTACCAGCGTTCATAAACATACGCAATAAAAATGATATTAGTAGAGTGAAACCTAAGTATTCCCCTCGCCTTCGAACTTGTAATGATGTACCTATTGTACTTTTTTCTGTATCCCTTCCTTGTGTACTTACAATAAAGACTATTATTATAATTATTATGAGTAAATATTATTGACTGGCGATAGCTTTTTTTGTAATGAAAGAGGTACTTTCTTAGTGAGGTAGCTCAAAATTTGCATGAAAATTCTCAAGAAGCAACATTATCAATTTAGCGTCTACATTTACGTTTATTGTACCTATGTTCCCTTCAAAATGCTTAAACTAGAACAGTATTGAAGAAGTCACTACCATCGACAATATTTACATAACTTTCTAAAACCATAACACCTTTCATTATTTTACAGCTTCCCTTCGACATGCGACATACAAAACAAAGTTGGGTAGTAAATCAAGAAATTAAGCTATTACCGCCACATCACAAGTCGGCTTCACTTTAAAGTCGACTTTTTATAATGCACCTAATAACAAAACAATTTTTAGACTTCCGCTCCCGTAAGTAACGACTTTATAATTTGAAACATGTTTTGTTATCGATGATACCTTCGCGGAGAAAGCGTTTTTCAAGGTTTATCTAATAGTGATGGATTGATGAAATCCCGTGATCTGATGATGGGCTGCAATAAGTAATTTGTTATATCAACAGAGTAATTTATTAGGATTAGCTACTATGTCGTATCACAAGCCACCGTAGCCTAGTGGTATGGGTAATGGACTGTTGAAAGGAGGTCTCGGGTTCGATCCCAGGTTTTACCATGACACCAATGACTTTTCGATGCTTTTCGAAGTTATGTGTGTATTTATCCCAGGTTTATAAGTGCCCGGTTAATGGCAATAGGCTCGCCACCTATTACAATGGGACCTAAACATAAACTTGTGAAATGTGGGTACTAGCACCTCTGTCTACCCCTTCGGGGATACAGGAGTGAGTTTATGTTACGTTATGTTATATATGTTACTATGTAATTTTTCAGCCACTGTTCGAAATTTTGGTGAGGCTTACTACGTTTCGATTGTAGAGATTGATTATCTGTTTTTTGTATTTTTAATAATGTGGGTGTTAATTCATCTCTGCCTAACCCCCGGATAAAAGCGTGATTATATGTATGTACAATCAATAACAAAATCATCTATGAGATTGATTGGGAAAGGATTTACGAGTGTCACTCTCCTGGTGCTGCACACGTCCATACGCCACGGTAAACACTTTCCATCAGGTGGTCCGTGTGCTTGTCTACTACCTAAGTTGTAGTATAAAAATCAGTATCAAAAATAATAGTAACCAAGTATACAAGGGTAAAAATAATTGTAATAAAAATTTCAACGAATTGAGAAATCTTCTCTTTTTATGAAAAAGGTTAAAAGGGGACGTAACCTTCCGTAATATGTTTCATTAAATGTTACATAAAGAAATTTTTAAATCATATCTCACATAATGCCAAAAATTACCACTTGAGGGACTATGCGAATTCAAAAACAGTAAACAAAAGAGCGCCCAAAGGGACGAGCACCGGACCGTACTAAACCCCGAGAGAGTAACAGAAACAGCTAAACCTCCCTTCGTTCCCCCCTTCCTCATTCCTCCTCCCCCTCCTGTCTTGCCTCCTGCCTCTTGCTAGTCCCGGATGCTCGTCCCACTTCAGCTTTTCTTTTATTCCTTACCTACTCTTGTTTATTTTTGTTTTCCGTTAGCCAGCGGAAATAATAGCGTTGGAATATTGAGGATATGACTTTGATATTTTTGTCTGGATATCATGAACGTGATTAGTGGCATAAGTAAGTATGAATATTTTTATTTCATAAAAAAGTTTTTGTGAAATAAAACGCAATGAGGTGTGATTAGACGGATGTGATTGCGGATCAGTTATCTTAAACTAGGTATATTTAACCTATTAGTCACAGTAACAAGCATTAGTCAGACATCACCAGTCATGGTATTAGCTAATTCCAAGCTCTTCTTTTAGGTCAAATTATTGTGTTAAAAATGGGTTCAAATTAATAGTGTATTGAGTGGAATTCATTCCAAGTATAGCAGAAGAAAAAGCAAAAATGAAAACCCCAGTCAGTCTAAAAATAATTTTCGTATTTAAAATTTTCTGTCACATCCAAGATCGAGTGATCCATAAACAGACCATAAAAGATATGTTACTAGTGTTTTTTTTTACGTGTGCAAAATCCCCTCGGATACTCTCTCGACGGAGCTGGTGGAAGAGGTTATGTCGGACTCGAACCGACTAAAACGCACGCCGACCCAGGGCCATCTCTCACGATCTGGCCCTCTCCTCAGGTGTGGGGACTACAGAGTCCCCAACTCGTCCCCGGAAACGGGGAGGCGCGTGCTTCTGCCCCAGGCATATAAATAGTGTAATACTCGCCGGGATATTTACTATGTTTATTATTTTTGTTGAGCAAATAATAAACATGGTAAATATACCGGCGTATTACATTAGTAATGTGAATGACCATGTCAATCTCAAATTACACAAAAGTTATAGTTTATTTAGATGCTCTGGACATTTAGGGTAGTCAGAGCTCACTGGAGAATTTTTGTGCTGTCAGTGCGCTTGCGCTGATTTTGTGGTCTGCACTGAGGGCACATAAAATCTCTGTTCGCATTCATAAGTCACGGTGACTGCATTCCATCAGGTGGGCCGTGTGCTTGTCTGCCACTTAAGTTGAATAAAAAAAAACATATTTTGTTACACCTTCGTGGCTTATCCTTTATATGCTTTCGTAACCCCAAGATGACCTTTTGTAGGCGATAGAGCTGTGGAGTGCCGTCATTATTCTGCTCGCATTCAATTCTATATTTCACTACGTTAAAAACAAAACTGAACATCGTATACTGCGAAGTATTCTTATTCATTCGCATTAATTAAGCATTTTACTGTTTATGAGTTATGTTTTGGTTTATTTTTTTTTGGGTATTTTTAACAAGTTTATTAAAAAGCTTATAATTTGAAATAAGTTTATGACACAGTTACATTTGGAGTTACGTTAATTTTCATGTTCAAAAACACAGAAAATCTCATTTAAAAACCAAATTTGAGTAGGTAACACTAAAATATAAATAATCTTTTTTACACTGGGATACAAAATGATGTATTAAGTAGTTATGCAATCTCCAAAGGAATATCTTAAATATATTTCACGTTTTGTTAGTTTATTAAAAAAGCTAAGAGCAAGAGCAAAAATACATTAAATTGGAACTTGTCAAGTCACTCTTGTCGGCAACTGTACCCATATATTTGTAACCCTTCACTAATATACACAGTAACAATAAAATAACTATTCCTCTTAACAATCGAACTAAAAATGACCAAACCACATGTGGGTGCGAATTGCAAACTATTGTCTCCACGTCTGTACTTCAACATGTTAACAACCGAAGCATAGTACCCACTGCCTTTATTTATATCTAAAGCTTTGTGCACATCAATGGAAGATGCCACAAAAGTGCGAAACCTCACCGCACACCAGAGAAAAGATTAATAAAGCTTAGAGTACACTCAACACCTGTCTTTTGTCGCTAATGGACCGGGTCTAATCTCTTGGGAGATAGTGCGGAGAGGAAAAATGGGAAAAATCGTGTTGACTATTTAGTTGGTTATGTAATATTGGTGATTATATTGTACTTGTGTGCAGCTTAGTGATAGTGATTTGTTTATATTTAATTCAGTTAAAGCTGCTAATACATAGATCTTTTTCTTTTGCGTGTGGATATTATATTGGGCTTCACCTCAATATGAAGTGTTGAACTGAAATCATCTAAAACCGCACGGTGCTTCTTCACATCGGGCTTGTGGCTGTGGAATCTGGTGTATCTTAAAAAGACATCCTAAAGACCGAGACGACCTTAGCCACCGACATAAACGTATCCTGTGTTGTTGAGAAGCAAAATCCCTCTTTCTCATAGAGAGAAGAAAAAAGAAAGAAAAAAGAAAATACATTTTATTATTGGTGCAACACATACATACTTAAAATTAAACAGTGTTATTTATTATATTATTTAGTGCTTGTATTGGACACATTTAGGTTACACCAAGAATGGGACGTTTTCTCATAGAGAGGTGCGCGTGGAAATATGATGCGCTGTCATTCATGGCTTGTTTTGCTAGGTGGACTTTCCTCTCGGGTTGAGTGGTCAAGCGGTAGTCGCACCCGTTAACGCCAACCAAAACCAAATCAAAGTGTTTACGTTAGGTAAGGCAGTCAACTTATAAAAATATATTTAACTAAAATATTCGAACTTGTAAGCCCTACAGTCGGTACAAGAAGAGCATCTCCAAACTTTCGTAACATTCTAGCCAAAAAATTAAAAGTTCCAGCCAGTTTGAGCTGGTTCGAGCCAGAAATATTGAAGGAGACTCAAGCTAACCATCCGGATGGGAGTAACAAGCGAGTTATGCGGTTAAAAGCCAAGATGTCCGGATAACAAGCCGGGTGAAATGCAGTAACGAGCATGATGCAACCGAGTTTGACTTGAGATGTATTTCTTTATGGCGTGGCCGTTTGCATTTGAAAATTATTTTTTGTATCATGTTGGTTCGGTTCTCGGTAGGGTATATTACTGTCTAGTATAAGGAAAATAGGGGATTTGGTTTAACGAATAAACATAAGTTGTAAAATAGTTCTCGATTGCAAGCCACCTCCTACTCTTCAAGCGCCAATCCCGGCAGCTTGGCCGCGGGTACCAGCCCCTCCTTTCCATAAGCTGGATTGTTTTGGTTTTTACATAAAACTTATTAAATAGAATAGTATACCAAGATCTTCGGACCTCAATTCTAGCATACCAGCAATCAGATACCCCTGCTGATTAATGAACGCGGCTCTGGTGCAAGTTTTCCTTTCGGAGTTCGAAATGAAACGTCAGTCGAATGAAATTTTAAAGTATTTAGTATGCTATTCGAATCGGTTAAGACAGGAAAAATTTAATTGGTGCAGGCGGGATTCGAACACGCGATCATTCTCTTACAGGGAGTATAGTAATGAAGGGAATGAAGCCAGACAAATCTTCCTTCCTTCTATTGGGAGCCATCTACCGATATTCCTATGAACTATCGGAAGCAATGAAAGATGTTGCAATTATTTAAAAAAAAAACGATTTTTGATTACTCCGCCTAAACAATTGAATGAAATTTTAAAGCATTAAGTTAACTATTGAAATGTAACCGATTTGAATAGTTAGCTAAACGCTTTGAAATCTGACAGGAAAAACTGAATCGGATCTGGCGGAATTTCATTCATTTTATCCTGTATTAACCGATTCAAACATCAGTTGCTCTCATAAAAGCCAAACGAAAAAGCGGAGAAGGAGTTAGTGGACCTCATGCTTCGGAGTGAAAGCCTAGGCTTCAACCAAGTACAACCCTAAAATGATGTTGGAAGACCGAAGTATATTTGCTCTAGTTATAATTATTATAAAGTATTTGTTATAAGTACGCCTACTATAAAAATAGTACATGTGCTACTTACAGATTCTAAGAAACGCTGAATACCTACGTTAAATAACTTTCTAACATACAATAAATCATAATATGTCGCATGAAAATATAATAAAATTAGATTCGGAAATCTAATTTTATTATTATCTGTTAAAAAAAGTTTATTCTGATGCGAAACGTATTCTGAGAAGTTCTTATTATTTTAAATTGATTTTTACGCATGGTAAAATGATTGACAATTAAAATCTCCTTTCTGTTGACAGAATTCCTAATGTATTTAGAGGTAATAAGTAATTAGCAGCATCTAGACCACAGATTACGTAAATACAGTAGTTGCCTTGACGCTGTCTTTTGTATTTTTTTTAATTATTTTCTATAAGTATACTCAAGCAGCAAACAAACATGGCAGTAGCCCGTCTGAGGTAGTCCGACGCCTTAGCCTAAAATCGGCCTTCAACTTAAAATACCGCGGCTGTAATAACCCGGCGCTGAGTAGGGTAGCCAGAGCTCACTGGAGAGTTTTTGTGCTGTCAGTGGGAAGATAAAAATCTTGTCCTGCTTTGTCTTTTACACTGACAGCACAGAAACTCTCTGAGCTTACAGGGTTGGCAGCGCGAGTGAGACTCCCTTGGTGTTGCACACGTCTATAGGCCACGGTAACTACTTCCCATCAGGTGGGCCATGTGCTTATCTGCCACCGAAGTACTATAAAAAATATATTTCTGAAGTATTGATGAGTGATATTTAAAAAGTTAATACATTTTTCTTTTTACAAAAAATGAATGTTTTAAAAGCTTCCAATCGAGTTCGTTTTATCTGCGCCTGCGCTTCGTTGAGTGACGTAAACACAGTGATTCGTCAAAGCCGTCAATCGGACACGCTTCATTCCGCACCCCGACTGCGCTCGTTATTAAATATTTATTGTTTATTAAAACCACCATAATGGAGCTGATGATAGCTGTTATAAGATTTAGCTTCTTAGTTTTATTAACATAGTTGCTTTATATTTAGATTAGGAACTCCATCTTATTTCATTCAATGGGTGTAGGTATAGAATTTGTTTCAACAGGACACGGGCGTAGGTCACATATAATGTTTAGGTTAGGGTCAGGCAGAGGTGAATTAACACCCACATTTCACTATCATTGTATTCGATACTACGTAATAGGGGATGAGCCTATTGTCGTTTTCCGGTAATTATTATTGATTAGAGTCATGCATTCAAGGCTTAGTCTGGGCTGTATATCTGCCTGATGTTAAATAGGCCCTCAGTCGCCTTGTACAACACTGCATGGAAAGAGATGGAGTGGTCCAAATTTTACTCTGCTGGAAACCACACGGCTTCATGTCAACATATTTTATACTATACTATGTATACTTAGAGTCAGCAGCGCGATTGTAATGCCTCTGGTGTTGCATACGTCCATAGGCCACGGTAACCACTTCCCATCAGGTGGGCTGTGTGCTTGTCTGCTACCCAAGTAGTATAAAAAACTGTAGTAGGTAATATTGTCTGAACTCCTCAAAACAGTACTACGTCCATGGTGAGAAGTATGACTCCGGATTTGATCACAAATTTTCGAACCATTCGGAATAATTGATCGGACTTGAAAATCTTGATTGTGACTTTTAAAATTAAGTTTTTCATATGTATGTATGTAGTATACCCTGCCGGAAGGTAGGTATATAAACCACACAAACAATGAAAGTAATGACTTCGTTCATGTTCGACCATCAAAATTAAAAGATGATTTTTTACTGCAAGTTATATATATTATATTGTAATAAATTGTTTATATATATTGTTGTATTATATATATATAGTGTAATATATTGTCAATGCCTCACGGATGCAACAAAAAACATGATATCATTGTAAAACATAATATAGTTTTATATACTATATTATGTTTGACGGCCTCTGTGGCGTAGCGGTAGAACATTCGACTGCTAGCAGGGGGCGCGGGTTCGATTTCCGCTCAGTGCAAATATTTGTATGCATGAATATGTAGGTATATTTGCATTGGTCTGGGTGTTTCTATGTATGATATGTATGTATTTACAAAAAAAAAAGAATATTTAAGTATGTTTATCCGCATTCTAGATTCCATATCACAAGCTAGTTAAGCTATGCTTACCATGGGTCTAGATAGCGTTGTGTAGAATGTTGTAGAATATTTATTTATTTATTATTATATATATAAAATGATCACATAAAAACCGATACTTATATACAAATAGATAATATACTATATAAATATTTGTCGTTACCGCTAATCTCACGATAAAGGCGCCCAGCTATTAGCAAGCAATAAAGTTACCTTTATCACTACAGGACTTAAATACACCTATAAAATATGTACAGGCCAATACTTATTTGAAGTCAAAAGCTCTTTCACATCCACTTCCTTTTGATCCTTCAATAAAACCGATTTTCTTCAGTAAATTTTCCATTTTCAAACAAAAATATCAACTCGATAACCAAAACAGAAGTCCCATCTGGGCACTCCTTTCGAGCTATAAGTAAAAGTCTAATAATATAATTATTATAATTCTGTCCACACTACTGATCGGCACACGCCTCTAAATATAAAGAAATTAACCTTTTCCCGTCAACAATATGCGGTGAAATCTAAATATTTATTTTTATACAATCCCACTGAGATGCTCCCATCCACTAAAGAGTTTAAGAATAGTTCAAGAATTAAATTTTTGGAGAGTACACAGTGTACCGGCACTTGCCTTTAAAATAAACAGGTTGGTCTTTGTGATGTACACGCGGGCATTACAATAAATGTACCGGGAATCGAACACTTAATAAAATAACAAACATCGGCCGCTGTTCAGTGTAAACTATCAGATAGATCTAAATACTTCTTTTTTTTTATTTAAACAGTGGGCTTTTGTCTATCCAACACGCGGAGAGGCGATAAAACATAATGATGTATCTATGGAATTACACGTGCTAAGCTAATGTCGACAATAGTTTGTAGTTCTGTTTTTTGCCACTAGAGGCGCTTTTGTGAGTAATTTAATATAAATGAGTGATTGAATGGCAAGAAGATTGCAAGGAAGCTATTGTTTCCTAGTAAGCTGACAACTTATAATTTTTCACTTACCAATTGCAGTACTTCATACTGTAGTGGGTAGTTGTAACAAAGAAGTGGAGTTTATCTAGTAAAATTGTGCTAATACCGGCTTTGATAACAAATGACACTTAATGAGGGTATAAAAATAATTATTAAATAAAATAAGGAGTTACAATCTTTCATAATATTTAAATAATAATGACAGTACATTTTAATAGGTTAAGCTTTGTTCTAAAAATAAATTATTTGTCAAAGATTGGACACACCGATTTTTGAATAAAATTTTAAAGCATTTAGTACCTATGCTAATGCTATTCAAATCGACTAAGATAGAAAAAATTGAATCGGTGCCGATGAGATTCGAACCCGCGATATCGGTGGCTCAGTGGTGAGAGCGTTTCCCCTGTAAGGAAAATATCGCGGGTTCAACCCCGACTTACCATCGAGAATTTACAAATAGCTTTTTTTTCAATGAAGCAAACGTATTTAAATATATATCCTTTACATATTATGCCTATCAATCTGATGACATTCTAAATGTCATCCAAGTTTTCGAAATTGAACTGCTACTATGCTCTCCTCAATATTTCTCTAAGCTAAGAATTGTAACCATTCAAATGATTGTCAAAACAAATTCTGTAGCACTTCTTCTGTAATTGGAGCAATTGGGTAACACGATTGTGTGATCTGCTTATTTTCTCTTACAAGTATTGGAATTCATTGAAGAGAACGGTTTCTATAATATACCTGTGTATTTTTAGTTATGTATAAGCTGGTCTCCATTGTTTATAATTAATTCTTCAGTGAAATGCTACAATATATTGTTTAGTTTGCAATATCTGGCCTAGTCTATTAACAATTTTAGTAATAAACGTTCATAGTTCCACGCTATGAAACTTTTACAATCATTTGAGTTCATATTGGTATTTATTTGCAATTACAATTATTGCATGCAAAAGAGACGCTTAGGACGCAATACAGTAGGTAATTGTGCTTGTGATGGTAGCAGCCTGCTATTTTTACATTTACATTTTTATAATAAAAATTTGATAATGTTTCAATAAAAAATAATATAAGAATATTCAATATAATTAATGCTGCGTACTGGTTTTATTAATCACACATTTGAGTGACAAAAACAATTACCGCACGATGTGAAAAAATTATCATTATCTGACCGCTTCGAGTTCCAAATTTAAATATCAATAAAATTTCAGATTTGTCGGCCATTTCAATAATGCGCAATACCGTGGCAAAATGGCGGGTGTCATTTTAAGCCCCCTTTCTTCCGTCCGCAACAATTTTAATAACAACATCTTCATTTTCTTTATTCGTTCTTTTGAAATCTCTTTTAAGCTGGAGTAAGTTTATTACTAGTCAGATCAGGAATTTCAATCTCACATCCTGAGTGAGATGTCTTTGATGTAACCGTTGGTACATTGTGGATAGATTATCAGTTTTAACAGAGGAGAAGATTAGGTTGAATTTTGTACGACCGGTAAAATTCATTGATGGTTGTTCTAAACTGAATTTGCACTCATTAATACTATGAGACTCATTCATTGTGATAGTGTGTTCGCAGAAATGTGTTGACGCTTATATATTATTGAGGATTTGACAAATTATAATGTGAATAATATTCTGCGTGGTTATTTGTATCGTTGGCTGGAATGATATTGCAATTTTACGTAGGCGTATGATTCAGATATATTGGTAAAGGTTTTTGGAAGTATTGTCAGTATTTGTAACTATGTTTGGCTATCTCACTTATGCATCTATTTTGGAGATAATATAGGCATACAGTTAGCGCATAAGGTATACTAATTCGCTGAGAATATAATTTAATGGAATTCATAATTCTCTTCCCATGCGGTGTCGTACAAGGCGACTAAGGGATAGGGCTGTTTGACATCAGACAGATATATATAACCTAGACTCAGCCTCAGCGGCATGGCTTGAGTCAACAATACCAATACGTGGTACCGAATACAATGATTGTTGAAATGTGGGTGTTTATTCACCTCTTGCCTAACCCTCGGGGAAAAGGTGTGATTAAATGTAGGTATGTATTTACGAGTCGTGCGTGAGTTGTTTTATTTGATCATAGTTACACTAATTAACACAAGCTTTTGAGTTATTGCATGGGTCTGGCAGAGAGCATTATACATAAAATTTTATTACCTCTTGTAGTCCTCTCCAATACACGTATCTGACATATTAAACATCCGATATTTTTTTTTTTATACTTAACATGTTAGTTTTGTATTCTTACAACATCGCACATCCTACCAGATCTAACAAAATGGCGATTAATATAACAAAAAACGTGTTAAAATAGGAAATAGAAAATAAAAAAAATAATATAAATCATCACACTCGTATAAGTTTCAAAGGGAATAATGTCATTATTTCAAAATGCGTTAGATCAAAGGAAGCACGTCAATACAGAAAGAGATCTTCATAATAACATTCATAATGGGAGCTCTTGTAAAAAAACCTAAATTAATTTCCCCGATCCGTTCCTTCTTACAAAAGAGGCTGTCTCTTTGATAGCATTTCTTGTACAGTCGCTACCGGTATGCAAATGACAAGAAAATACTGGTCATTTTTTGCTTGTTCTTTCTTTTTGAATATTTTAAATTAGGAACTTACGGATCGAACTACTCAGTTCGAAGTTTTTAAATGGCTTGCGGCTTTTGACTTGGTTAGTATAATTAATTGCATTTTTGCTTTGAAATTTTCATTTGTCAGTTCGAAATTATCTATTCTATTTTTGGAGATAAATACTATAATGATAGATCTTTTTAACCTGCTTTGTTACAGTGATTCATAGTTTGGGCAATTTTTACAACCTACATTGTTATTTTTTTCTATTTAGTGGAGAGTTATCCACATTTCACAATAATTGGGTCACCACGAAGAATTATGCCTACTGTCCATGGTGTCCATAAAAAAAATATAAAGTTACAAAAATTTACAAAATCTATTTAAATTCCTCATTAATCTGAATAACGTGTTTCGCAAAAATATCGCGAATCATGTTTATGAGTCCGACTGTACACGTAATAATTTATGCAAGTAGTCAGCGATTGCTGAATGGGCCCCTTTTAATCACAAAATGATATACTCATACAAATAAAACCTTTATGAATAGAAGAGGGTGCCTTAAGAAAATGTTAAGTGCATTGAATGTTGTTTAGAATAAAATCAATTATCTTTCCAATTTCGTAAGCAATTTTTTAAAATAAAACGTTCAAAAAATTATCACAAAGACGAGTAGGTACCTATAGGGGCTTTTAGATGGTTTTAAAAATGATAACAGGACATGATTGATTTAGGATTTTAAGTAAAACTTTGCCTTATTGAACCAATTGTGATTACACTTAGAATATAAACTTTATATATTAGTACTCATATGCTTGCCGGCAATCCAATCTCATTTTTTCCTACAAGTGACAAAAATATACAGCCCATGAAAAGTGTAATATTTAAATAATATGTCGACAATGTTAGAATTCACTTTTATCTATTACCAGCATGTTTAATCCAGTTTAATCAAACATTTTCAAAAGATTTAATAAACTTCGTAGGATCGAAAAATATTTTCGTGAAATACTAATGAGTATTAACACAAATACTAATTTATTAAATATTTGAATTATCTACTTTCGAATTCATAAATCGAATTGGAAGAAACATAAATCTAAAACGTTCAATAACAAAATTATAACAACTGAAAACAAATATCATCGCATAATTTGTAAAAGCTTCTTTTATGTACACAATCATCAGAATTCAAAATTCGAACGCCTTTGATTCAGAGCGATTATGTACCGTACGCTAATAAAGTCTCCGTTTTATTCTGATCTGTGCTCTCCCCCTCCCGCATTCAACTTACAGGCGACAGCGGGGGAACGAATGGAGCCTCGAGGTCTAACTGAAATAAACGTCTCATTCAAAACAAGCAGAGAAATGTAAATAGACAATCAGTGATTTTTATATTAGAATTCGAATTGCGAATAAGGGGAACGTGGGGTGGGGTAATATATAATTGACAAATGCTTTGAATTATGAAGTGAATATGTATATCTACTTATTGCAGTATGATTGAATAAAAAAATCATAAAATAATATAGGCAATTACGAGATAAGAAAATAGATACTATAACTTTATATTATACTTTACTAGGTTTGTATACTAGTAGTAATCAGGTGTGTAAATAATTCGTTTCGAGAATTAGTAAAGATACTTAATATTAAACTTAGTCGATATGTAACTAGATCATAGAATTCTCGTTCAATTTTCAATCATATTTATAAGCTTACAAAATTCTTACCTAAATGGATTTAATTGAATATTGAATATGTCATACTAAATATGCAACTGTAATAAGTTGAGATATGAAATTGTATATGAAAGTTTTAAGAAGTTTTAAATATAATGCGTAACACGCTCATTATCATATTATACCATCACTTGTGCTGTGAAACAAATAAAAAAACTCTATGGTTTTATTTTATCTGTGACATTAATCCCCGCCAAATTCAGAAAGGTGTTTTATGGGGTACGCTTTCCACGGTTACGTAAATGGAAAGAATCGGCGGCAAACAACGCGCCCTGCTCGCTTTGAAACAGCCGAATGTAATCTGTTTTGTTAATTTTCAACGTCGTCTGTCGTTTTTCATCTAAGCCTCGGGTAAAGGAACGGTTAAGTTCTATTTGCTTTACGCTGGAATGATTATTGGGCGTTTGTTTCATCCAAATAAATAAAAGCATTTGTATATTTTAAGGGAGTGCAGGTAAGTTACTTTATAAAGAACCTGTTTGGATGTCGTTGATTTGTTGTTGAAATAACTTCAGATTCTAAATTTTTATTTTAAAATTTAACTGTTTTCAGAATGTTTATTAACATTTGGTCCTAAAATATTTATGTCATGATATCTTTTTTTCTGATAGCGACCAAAAACACGAAATGTTAGAATAAATTGGCAGGTGAACGAATTAGACTGAATATAATGACATCGTTGACAGAGTTAGTGGAGTTAGTAACAGATTTAAGTTTAACTTTTATTAATATTATGAATGAACTTATTAAAGTTTCACAATACTTTTAAGATACGGTAACTTAGTTAAGTTCTTAAGTACTAAAGCTGTCCTCAAATTGCTCCACATAACCTTCTTGATAAAGTTATTTAAACAAATAACGTGCAAAATCATGTGCAAAATACAAACATATGCGCATACATACACGCCTAACTAATTAAAATATCCGTACAGACGAAGCGAAGACAGAATATTAAGCCATTATGTATCAGGGGACCACCTTATTTGAATAAGCACAAATTGTCAAAGAGATTTTATCTGGTTAAACAAAGATGCTCCTTCTGTTAGCTTTTGCCCCTAGCGGGGGTGCCTATTTAATGGGATCGGGTAATACGCTTGATGATGCCTACGATTTTGTTAACCCCCTTGTTAATAATGTTTTGTTTCGCTCAGACGGATGAAAGAGATAAAGATACTATGATTATGAGGATGCGGTTGTATTAAAAACATAAGCCGCTCATTTTAGTTGTGGTCGTGTTGTTTTGAATGATAGTGATATAAGCTTTTATTGAGTTCAGATATAATAAAATTAATGTCAGATAAAGTAAATGCAACAAAACATATTGAGTAGGTACCTACCTATTACACATAATGTAGGAGGTAGGACACGGCGGTATTTTCGCCCAATTGAGTAGTCCGACTGGGGAAGTACCTCCGCTCTATAGAATACTGTGATTATAATAACTTCGTGTTGTGTACCCAGCGGTGAGTAGGGTAGCCAGAGCTCACTGGGGAATTTGTGCTGTCAGTGGGATGACTAAAGGCTTGTCCTGCTTTGTCCTCTACACTGACGGCACAGAAACTGTGTGCATACAGGGTCGGCAGCACGAGGGTGGGCCGTGTGCTTGTCTGCCACCTAAGTGGTATAAAAAAAAAAGATTGTATCGAAGTAAAGAAAAAAAGTAAAATAAAAGTTTAGGAAGATAAAATGAATGAATTCGTTCAGATGTAAGCAAAGCTATAAACGTGCGTTATCTGTGGCTGTTTAAATCTACCTTCATGCATATCATACACTTGTTTGCCATCTAAGTGATATAAACTCTACTTTTATTCAACATTATGTCACAAAAACATATATACATCACGTGGATACTAAACAGAACCGCCGACATCTTTCACAACGATAAAGATCGCTACGTAATTTACAAACTACACATGTTTAATTTAAAAACAGATGCATCTAAAAATAGTACGATTTATTCAAACCAATCATTCTTAAAATACACTAGTATAGCACCGCAGAACGAAAATAGTTGCCCCATCAAAACACAGCATCACTAACAACCATCAATCCCAATTAAAACATCCCTAATGTGAGAAAATCGACAAAACATCTCCCAATCGCAACCACAAAGCAACCTTTATAAACCACCCTACTTTTTTTTTTAAATCATGTCTGTCACGCGTCATCGTGACGGAAGATACGAGTTGCGTCATTAGCGAGTGCTGCGTCATGCTGCTGTGATTTGTCGCCGTTTATCGCGCGATTTTTTTGCCGCAAGCGCGTGCTATCGCCACACGTACAATATGCGTGAGTTTTCCGTCGGGTAATGTGTTGGAAGTTTCGCCAGATAAGCGGTGAAAGCGAATGCTGGGTAGGTTTTTTGTTCAGTAATTTTCTGTAAGCGTTTATCTTCTAATTTATATAAAGTTAAAAAATTGTGCCAATCTGCTGAGATTGTTTAGAATGGCGATCATTTTTTATTTCCCTAGAAAGTAATACGATTAATTTTATGAATTAAATATTTAGCATGCTCGATTAGAAAACCTTCCAATAGAGCATCCTTAACCATAGAAAAGGAGATGCTATCTGTTACTGATGTTTGTATGAATTTAAGGGTCTCTAGCAGCTGTTGAGGACATAGGGATAACCACGATTGATGCTTTTAAATGTGGTCGAAACCTAAATTGGTTATTGTACAAATGGAAATTACTTCAACAATAAAAAGCTCTTCAAATTACTACATAATTACGTAAGCAGGAATTTAAAAAAGGAACTTCAACGCTGCATATTCCCACCAAAATATTTAACCCTCGCATATAATGCAGAAATAAAAACATGACTTTTTAAAACCATTATTTCGGTACAAAGTTTGTTCGGATACGCGCATGAAGGGTAAACGCGGGCACTAAAAAGCACAAGTAGGCTCCAAATGCCACGCGTCACAGACCACAACAAACGAACGCGGCTGCGATAGAGACGACAATCGGCATGACTTTAATTAGAGAAAAATTGCCGCGGCGAAGTGCACAAGTGTGTGTAGCGTCAGATAGCACAGCCTGTTGACTACTAAAAATATAACATATTGGCAAGGCGTTAATAACCACAGATTTAGATGTCATCCAACTTATTTTTTTTTTACTATATTTTAAATAAAGAATGGAAAGAATTTTTTACACTTTAAAGAATAAACCAATATACCTAAACAATTGATGCGTTGCTATCTGCCGAATAGGAGAAGAGCTTAACTTCCACGATCAACACTCATACCTACTCGGGAAATTATAGGTTAAGTTGAGGTGTTACCTCAGTCGGGCATATTTATATCTGAACAGAAAACGTCATCATATCAAATTATTTATTTTAAACACAGGAACAACACCAACTATTTAAACAAAAAGATTAGAAATAAATCATTTTTAATTTAAGCAAAGTTCAAAAACTAAAAAAGGCAATCTCGTTTTAATATAAATTTAATTTGCTAACGGTAAAAACTCAGTGGAACAATACTCGAGAAACCCTTTCCGCAAACAATTAGGGAGCAAGTGCTCTCGGAACAACGGCAATAGAGCGTCCTCCCAGCGGTTAGAGTGGTGCAAAAGCTTCCGACTGGCTGCCAGCCATCGTTGCCTTTGCCTTTGCATCCTCGGTCGCCGCTTGGCTCAACAGCGCGTGTATATATTGCCAGCCGTTTTTGTTTTTAATCTGTGGGAATAGAATTTGACTTTTTGAAAATGGAATCTTTCTGTCATTACCTGTTTGGATTAGGAAGGTTCTGCTTTAATTTTATAGTTCTGAAACTCAAACATCACCGTGAATATGGTTCTCAATTTAGACTTATCGAATACCCACATTTTTCCAGCCATGATTTACGATCTACGTTATACTTACCGGCTTACTGTTTATTAACTAAATAAAAATAGTTACGCTTGGCATAAAATGCAATGCGTCTTTTACTGTAAAATTAAAATGTAGGAGGTACCTAAACAGTCAAACGTAGTAATATTTTTTGTTTATTTAATTTACTACTTTTATTTTTAATTACTAGTGAAATGCATTGTAACTAGCACTGACTTAAAGTACATTAGTTCTAATAAAACTTGTGTAGTCAAAATGAAAAATATCTATACTCCAATAGGTTAGGTACTAAACTAAATGTTAACAATCTTGATGTGTCTTTGTGATTTTTCTGTTTAGGAACTCATTTTATAGATTAAAAACCGAAATTAAAGTACTAGTTATTCAGTTAGTTAGTCTAGTTTATGTACTTAATTATCTGTGTTTTTATAAATAGTTGGTACAAGATTGTTTCCTTAACCTAACCGAATGAAATATAAGTGGGATCATAGAAAATGATACGATCAAAATATTAAGATCGAAATCCGAGAACAACACAATTTATGCTAGAAATGCAATATCATAACTATTGTGTACGTGTAATTTATTTGACAGCAACAAACCATTTACTCAGATGCAGTTGAATGTTGTAATGCATTTCTACTGATTGTAATCATAGCTTACACTTCTCTCTCATATATTCCCTTTATGAGGAACAAATAGACATTTTGTCGCTACAGTTAATAGAATATACTAAGTAAAAAAGTAATAAAATGAGAATCAAAGATCAAATAACAAGTCTTATCTTATTAACAAGACAAAACTTCCTAAATATTTGAGTACATTAGATGCGATGGACATTCTAAAATGCCCGATAACTAGTAATAACAAAACGTATCTTACTTTGACGTCCACGGTGTACACCTAATTAAAAACATCAAGTTTTTTGTCTATGGTCACAGTGACGTTGTTCTGGGAATTGTTATCTATGGTACAGATTATAAATATTGTCTACACTATTAAATTCTAGATGATAATTCGTAAAAGATACGAGAATAACTGTCTAACAGCTTGGATTGTGACAATTAAGGAACTGGTTTAAAAGGTGCTTTGTTTATAATGGTGACTGTTTTAATTACGTTTTTTTTTCAAAGGTAATGTAATTGTTTTTAATGAATAATACTAAGTATAGACACTATAAATTATTTTATTTTTTTCTCAATACAACTTTTTAATTGTTGATAATTTTTCGAAATAGAGATTTTTATCTCTGGATTGTAATTTTTTTAAGTTTGCATTACAGAGCAAGCGCTGTTTACGGGTCCTAATTATGTTATTCCATGTTTTATGCAGTTTAAAGAAGTGTATAATGCGAATTTTGGGTCCGTAATTTTTACTATTAGAATACTTACACACAAACAAAACAAAATTAATGAAACTTGTGTGCGATATATGGGATTTCCTTGCTTATCTTTTGATTGATTCTAGACTCATTGACAGTACAGGAAAGAAACTTAAGAATTACTGAAAAAAGAGAGGCCTAACATGCAATCTTAAATAGTATTTAAGTTGTTCAGAAAAAAAAGTATGACGCCTACATAATGAATATAGCAATATTTATATACAATACAAAATAATAGATATACTAATAACCTATTTATGTAACAAAGAAATGAAATATACTAAGTAGTTGTGTATAATTAATTCAACAATGCCAACATTTAAAGCCGTTCGGTACGTCTGAATCCTCAGTAGGTACATTGTAATTATTGGATGAAAGTAGCCTGTATGATAAATGAGGCAAAGACGAGCCGTCATTGTTCCACCGATGAAAGAGCTTTTGTCTATGGACTTGAGACAAAACCCTCGCTCGTTGTCTATGCCTTGCTCGGCTCACTCCTTTGTCGACCGTCGTGGTGTATTGTCATGTGATGCGTCGGCGGAATCATTAAATGTGTTTAAAAAGAACAAAAGAATGCTTTGCAAATATTTGCGGAATTCTCACGGTATAAGATACGGTGCTTATATAATTAACGCGGCTATCCCGTATTCACAACTACATTATAAATTATGTTTTCTACTAATTTTACATATATGAAGTTTAATTGAGGCTTATATCGACAGGAAATTTATATGTTATGGCAATTAAGATTAAAAAGCTTATCGTTCAGAATTGATTGTGAGTCTATTAAGTGATATTTTTACAAATGTGAATTGATTTCAATAACGCTATGTAAATGGGATACCACTTTTTATGCCATACCATAATTTTTGATAAATATGTTATTATTTCACCCATTTTCAACCTATTAAAAAAATAATTTAGATGATTGATAATAAGGTTTGTTTTTATAATTAATGAAGTAAGTATTGTTAAAATATAAATGTTGATGCTAGAGCGATTTGAAAGAGGCTTTTAACACTAAAAATTTAGTGGAAAAGGCCTCTTTCAAATCGCTCCAGTACCTACTCTATCTTGTGCTACAGCGCTTCAATTCCAAAAAAGATTTTTCGTCCTTCTAATAAATCCGAGACACAGAGACTTAAGAAAACCTACAAGAAGTAACAATAAAATTGGTTATACCATTTTTATTTTTTTATGTTTCTTCAATAAAGTCTTGCTGAAAAACAATTACGATGCAAAAGATAATTAATTCCCACAACCAAAGCTCACTTACGACAATACCAAGAAAACGAAAACAATGAAGTCGGCCATTTTGTAAAGATATGAGCATACGCTGGCACAAAACCTCATTGTGAACCCATATGGGAATATATCGCTTGTTTTGTCATCCCCATTGTGGGGACAGACAGACGGACAACTGAAAAGACAGTCTTTGAATAGTTATGTAAGCTGGAAAGCTTGGTTTGAATGACATTATGGATGGGTTCGTTGTTAGCAGTTCTATATTATACGAGTATATTCCTTGTTATTTCTGTTTTGTTTCATACATTTATTTATCAAAATATTTAGCATAGACTAGATAGGATTAATTTTTTGGAGACTTTTCTAACATCAAACCAAACGACAGCAGATAAAATCATCTTAGCGTTAATCAGAACAACAGTCAGTATTTAAATCACGCCTTTATTCCCGGAGGGTTAGGCAGAGGTGAATTAAAACCCACATCTCACCAATCATTTAATTTGGTCCCACGTAATAAGGGGTGAGCCTATTGCCATCTTCCGGGCACTATTGTAGCCTCAAGCCATGCATCTGAGGCTGAGTCTGGGCTGTATAAATCTGTCTGATGTTAAATAGCCCTATCCCTTAGTCAACTTGTACGACACCGCATGGGAAAACATGGGGTAGTCCAAATTCTACTCTGCCGGGAACCACGCGGCATATATAGTTTTTACCATGACAAAGATAAAAACTAAGACGAACCAGTAAAGGAAAAAGTCGGTAGCAAGTCGTATTAAAAGGTAAAAGTAAGATACAGTGTATTGAAGATTGCTCCACCAAAAGCAGGTAAACGAGATTCCTATATTCATCATAGTATTAAGATAAATAATAATTATTTTCAATGATAAAGCTGTTTTGCATAATAATAATGATAACATAGAATACTAAGTTCAATAAATTTTAACAAATTAGTCCACATTCATTGGAATAGTAACGTTATGTAAATTCAATCATATCAAAAGCGTATTAATGGAAATTTATTTGCAAAAGCTTTTTAGTAATTTTGGTGAAATTTATTTTATCCTTTTATACGAATACAATACGCTGTTTAAGGTAGTTATCTAATAAAATATTTAAACACATAAAATAGTGCCCAAACCCGAAAATTATATCTTGGAACTCTTTGCTAGCACAACGTCTTCCTACAGTCCCAGGTGTTCTAAGCGAAGTGTAAAAAGCATCTGATGAGCCGATTATACTGAAGACTACCATTGTAACATTATTTATGTGAGTAATGGTGACCTTCTTCTCAAGATTTTGCCTTCAGCGAAGTGAGCTGAAGTCTTACTGATGTGTCCCCTATATTCAAAATAAAAGAATTCTGACCTGTATCATTGCTGTTCTGGTATAGCATGTTTAAGTCGCTTAAATAGCTGTTTTTTTGTCATTTAGACGGTGAAATCACTATCATCATATCTATAATTACTTTTACTGATGTAAATAATATATTCTTCTTAAACACTTCTTCACCTAACGACATCTTCTTTTCAATTTAACACCTTACTCTTTGTTTCACTCTAATTTGTACTTAAAGTAACTTCAATAAAATATTGAGGCTAATTAATTCCACGATCCGATAACATGACCGTGCATTTAGATGTTTCGTAACTCTTAAGGCACCTTTTGGTTTCGTTTCCATCGTCTTCATGTGATACGGCTAATAGGTCAATTAATCAGAAAGCCGGTTGGTTTTTAACATAAATATATTTTTCCCATACGCCTATTAACTATGTAAAACCTTCTCTAATACCGTTGTAATAGGGTTGTCAACTGTTTGACTTGGTACTCTATTTGACTTACTAACAACTATACTGGTTTTATCCATTGCTTTGTGAACTTGGCTGTAAATATAAGTAATAATTCTGACTGTCATTAAAACGATACAATTAATACAATAAATATTCAAATTCCATTTCATCCTAATTTATTGCAATTACAGGAAACAAAAAATATACGTCATAGCAATGGATTTTCCTATTGATAATTTAATTTTAGAAATAACCTAACAGGAAAAAGTTCAGAAGCTCTAGAAAATTACATTCTCAAGAGGTGATTGCGTGAGCTGAGCAATGTACAAAACGTATAGGTACATAGTTACACAGGTATAATTCATAGCTATGAAATGCGATGCTAGTCACATGTGACTCATGATCACTTCATCACAATAGCAGTGCTGTAAAAGTGAATTAAAATAAAGAACCAGGCTATCAAGATTTTTGTGTAGGATTCACCGCCTTTCAATATTTTCTGTTTCTACATATAAATTCACCTTTAACATTATCACGCATGTAAATCCCCGAAGGTATAAGCAGAGATGTTATTAACTGATTCACACCCACATTTTGCCAACGATGATTGTTGGTTTTATAAACAAGATCTGGAAATACTAAATTATATTTTTCATTCTTCTTCTACTCCAGGTTGACTAACAAAAGCAAGTTTAATCGTGAGAATCCAATTCAATTTTAATGAAAATCCGAAGTACAATTAAAAGTAATGGGCTTATATCTGAATAGGTTAAAAAGTGTCAACTACATGTTTAGGGAATTGCTTTGAGTATAGATTCCTAAAATTTATATGTATGTTAATATATTTCATAATTTTAAATGCTTTTCCGACTATAAATTATTATCTAAACATGTCATATCTACGAATACATACCTACAATATTTTTATAACACAAATTATTCATAAATTTCGTGGACATTGGGAATCCGATGATCAAACAAGGAAATGTCAAATTTATTGTGTGTTTGTTTTAGTGACAACCCTACATCGAACTTACTGTCCATTTTATTTTGGAAACAAGTTACTGGGATCATTAATGCGGCCACCATTGTGAATAAATCATATTAATATTGTGCTCTTCGAGTTTGATCTCGAATGATACTGATATTTGAAGAAATGTGGTCATCGAGTGACAAGACGAGGTGTGATGACAGATATGTTATTTATTTGCGATTCGAAGAGAAACAATATTAATAGCTAGTAAGGAGGTATGACGTGATTTCCCATTCGCATTTTAGGGTTATTCGAGTGGGAAGGTATGCTTGGTGATGCGCAAGTAACACCTATACTATAAAGAGGGTTGTGACCTTATATATCGCCATACTGGCACTTATTCTAGTCATGTTATTAGGCAATTCTTTAGACAGTCATTTAGTTATTGATATAGTTAATGGACACCTGTGCAATCCTTGCTTTATATATAATAATGGGTTTTATGGAAAATACATAAATACATTTTTAGATTTATTCACGTACAGCTGCCTTTCCAATGTGAAACTAGTTTTTAAGATATCAACAGATATCTCATTCACTAAAGACGTCATATTTTGACGTATATATAGAATGTCATCAAATCATTTGACATTTTAAATGTCATAGTTGTAATCTATAATGATCAAATTATATAATTAATGTTAATTTTAAAATTTGAATGATTCATTCTACAATATTTATTGTTAATTTTTGTCACAGATAAACATAAAAATCATGTGAATGTGTCACACAAGTTAAAACTTTGACAACGTAATTACAACCAATTAGTAAAAGCTGAGTGTACACTGATGTATTTATTATGGCTTAGCACTTTGTTGTGACCGCTAACATCCGATGTGTACGGCACTTTATCTCTCTACATTAGACAAGTGGGCTGAGAACATCGATGGTTTTGTCCAATCTGTCGGGGCGTGGGACTGGACACTATAGTGTGAACTTGCTATCACCATCACTTATATTTTTATTCAACTTTTTATTGAACACTACGAAGTTTAAACGAGCTAATCTACTCTTTATTATTGAAACAATAAAGTGTAATTTTGTTGTGACTTGCATATGAGTATTATCGAAACTAATCTTTAACGATGGTTTTGTCGCACCAGTAGGTCCATCTTTATTGCAAGATAAATTCCCAAATCTATTTCGGAAGGTACACGTTTGACATAAATGTGATTGTTGAAACTGAATCCGTGAAATTAAAAACCACTTGTATAAGACAATATCGGTGTAGGAGTTTTTAATCCACACACTTTGAAAATATGTATGTGTTTTAAAGTATGTATTTTGAATATTTGAACGTACTTTTACGATCGCCATTGAAATAAACACATATTCAAGTTGATATTAAGAAACGTGTATGAACCGCGTTACTAGTTGTATTATTCAAATAAAGTCTATAAATAATGACAAAGACTATAAAAGAGAATGTGTTTAATAGTCATATTTATGTATGAGTTAGGTTTAAGTGCTTATTGTGTATTCTTATATTATTCAAAGATAATTTAAAAAGATTATACATACCACTTTCTCACTTGACGGTCCACTATATTTATTTATAAATAAGGAGATTTTATACTTTAATGAACTTAAATTCTCTCAACGGGAGTAAGTTGTCAATTTGAATAATTAATTAATCAAGATGTTGATTAAAACGAATTATGTTTGAATGGTTCACTGACTCAATGTTATTTTTACTTTCGAGAATGTATTTAATAAAGTACTGTTGACAGAAAATATTTGATAATTTGAATAATTATTAAAATATAATTTGTGTATATGTCTTCTGAGAACCATTATTATCGAGAATAATATCAATCCAATCAACATTTCGTATCTAAATATATTTTAATTTACAGAACCTACCAATTTCTTATTGATCGTTCAGTAGAATATATTATATTTTGTTTTAAAAATGTGTATATACATTTTGAATGACCTTCAAATCTTGTGATTGAAGTACGTAATTTAATAATTTTATTGACGTATAGTAATTTGTCAATTTGAATAATTAGTTAATTTACCTGTTAATTAAAAGTATGTATTAGTGAATTTCATTACTAAGTCAAAATTATTTTTACTTTCATAAAATATGTTACGTAATTCTATTGAGATCCATACTATCGAAATGTGTTCTATATTCAAATATTTGAATAAATAATTAACTCATTATTATTAATTAATTATTTATATTGTCGAACGGTTTATTGTGTGTATTTAATATATTGAGTTAGTAAACACAAATTTCATTGATTTTATTTTATTTTCTTGGTTGAAAGTTAACGATGTTTGTATAAAATGATAATAAAATCAATATTGTCCTAAAATTTGAGTTTATATCATCTTTTACTTAATATACTATGATGGTGCGCTACAGAAAAATCCTCTTAAAATATGTATAAAACTCAGACGGAAATCGAACTGGTGGTTCCTCAGACTTGTGCGTTGTAACGTTCAAATTCTTCAGCTTTATAACATTAATGTAAATAAATGCATCTGTAGTTAAGTTGATGTTAATACTGTTATTTAAATTACGAATAAATCATGACCGTTTTTTTTGTTCACAGGCAAGATTTCTTTAATAAAAAGTCGTTTAACTAAAGAAATTTTTCACGTTCATATGTTTCAAGTTAATTGACAATTACGTAGTTCAATTTTAATTCAACGCGTTATAAATGTAGGTATCTTCAATGCGATTCAAGTTAACTTTTCACAGCAGAAAAATCTAAAAATAAGTTCCTGTAAATTTTCAAATCTGTCAGTAAATTGTTTGGCATTTAATATAATTCAAATGACAATTTTGATAGAAAAATAAAAAATTGTTACTATCAGGGACCAAATTAAGGCCCTTTACTTTCACCTCTATCAAACCTAACTTCAAAGTCCATACTGTTTGACATTTAAGAGTCAGAACCGAGAATATAGTATCTCATTTATTTTTATTACAAGGCTAAATTACAATATTTATATCCCAATAGTTACTTTATTCACTTCAGGATCTCATCTAATCACCAAGATCTTTGGAGGCTGAATCTACCTCATCTTAAACCGGTCCACCTGCTAAATGACGAACGAGGCTCTAGCTCATGCTTTTTTAGACCCAAGGGTTTTACAAATGCGATAGCCGTCTGGCTGCACAACTCCAAAAGCCGTCAAGCACGGTATATGTAGGTATGGAATGGTGACCCTCCTTTCTGAGACTTTGCCTTCGGACTATCGTCAAACATATCCTGCGCTAAATCCGTATCCGTTAAACAGGTATACCAGCTTGCAGGGGACAATTGGCTTGAGCCCCAAAGATGTTAACGAGACCAAAGAATTTACTAAACATCATCACTTCACAGCCACTTATCCAACTCCTCACTAACAAACACATAAACAGTATATAAAATTCAACAATGAAAGCATACCACCAATTACATATTCCTGTGGACTTCTTAACTAACTTAGTGTGATCTAATGGCCGCTTAAGTAGTTTAAAGACAGGTATTAAAAATAACAAGTAGATGTTTCTCGGTACTTTGGTGGGAAAATTCTTTTAATTACGTTAAACCCTTTTTTTTGTGGTGTATGGCGTTATCAGATTTTATAATTGTTTAGAAGAACTTAATGCTTAACACATTTTGACCGCTACAGTGATTTAACTAAAGAGATTAAACCGCTTAGTTAAGAAGTAAAAAAATAAATTTCCACTAGCCATTTGAATCATACTTCGAAGAAGACAATTGTTATCATTTGATAATAATTAACTTCTTCGCTGTATGATTTACTGTATCTAGTTTCAGGACTTCAGGAAAAATTAAGCGTAATATTGTTGTGTTGTGTACGTCTCTAATAAGTATACATATTGGAATATTACACGGATGCAACTATTATAGAAAATGTATTATATGTATACTGTTGATGTACCTTAACAAATAAATAAATATGAAACTGATAAATACAATTGAGCTAATACAAACTCAGTTGTACTTATAAGTTTTATTATTATTTAAATACTTACCTATATACTTACCAGTAGGAGAAATAACCTCTAACTAGGACCTGCATTTTTTTTATTTTGACATACCTGTAACAAAAATAATATACATACTAAGAAAAAGTCTCATGGTCATTAATATACGTTTAGGCACCTACTAAATATTTTTTTTTTATTCAACTTAGGTGGCAGACAAGCACACGGCCCACCTGATATACCTGAATAATTATAGCATTCATGTCAGCTACGTATATACCCTTTCGCTGAAAAAAAAGTAAAGTAGTACCTCCCTCAAAAGCCTCTGTGCTCGATTTTTGTTATCATAAACATGACTGAAGGCTATTTTTTTAAAGTGTGGCGCCATAAACACCCACTAAAGAGCATAATATTCATATAATTGTGTGCTCAAAAGAGTCTTGTTAGGTAGGTCTACATGCGGGTGTCGCGAAAGGAGTCTCTATTAAATTCTAACGCTCCGGTAGAACTTACAGGAGGGGGCGGGAGCGATTTTATTCAAATGTCGAATATGTGGGGTTATAATGGGGTTCTTCAAGAGGGGCATCAGGTTTCTTATGCCTATGGACGTATACATCACCCCTGGTGTTGCATTCGCCCAAAGGCCACGTTAACCACTTCCCATCAGGTGGGCCGTGTGCTGGTCTGCCACCTAAGTGGTATAAAAAAATGTGTTTTTATTTAAACTATCATAGTCACTCATCAAAATAATCGGGATATTTACCATGTTGCATTGTTTCGAGTTTTCGATATTTCAGCGCTGTTCCTCCGTGATCATGGTGCTTGCAACAGCATCGAAACATCGGAAACTCGAAAACAATGCAAGCAACATGGTAGATATACCGATTATTTTTATATTGATCAGTGTTATTATTTATTATGAGTCATCCATTATTACCAAGTTTTTTTTTATAAATAATTCAATCTAAGTACAATAATTTAATCTATAGCAGGCTATTAGGTTTACGTCTATCAAGAGGTATTTGTCAGTACACAAGAAATATGTACAGTTAAAATTAGATAGCATCATAATTGCTGTTTCTTATAACTTGGACCATTCACACCTCGTACTCACATATTACCGCAAAGCCTCGTATGCTGCCCTGAATGCACAAAGAAGTATAATAACATAAGCCAGTCGCAATTAAAAAATTTAAGGCACTTTGTAGTCGCCCTAGCCTTTAACTTAGTTTCCCGGTAAACGGGCGTAGTTTCATAAAAAAAAATTGTAGTTCGCGCCTTTTTATATTGCCGCCATTTTGTCTTTAAACATGTACAACTTACTTACATTATATGAAACGTTTTAATGATGATGTCATTAATATTTCTTTACAGTTTCTTTCACAAGAGATTACTATTTTAATTAAAAATGAACAGGGTAAGTTTAAAGTGTATTACATACGGTGTCTTTAAATGCCATTATAGAAGTTAGAAATACATAATTAAAACTTACTGTTTTGGTAATTTTCACTTAGTAGTTTCCTTAAAGCTTATTGGTTAATGATTCGGCCTTACGATCGAGAGGTGCCGGGTTCGAATCTTGTCCTTTACACTACAAACGTGAACCCACTACTAACACAAATAATTTAGCTTAGCTGGAGGAGTTACTAATATTTAAAAAAATATATTGACCGTCCCAGTCATACAAAAGTTAAGATACGAGTATAATATTTACCATAAAATATCTGTCTTTATCTAACTCAGTAAGGACGTCTAATATTCATACTGCGATGGCACTCAGGAAAGCCCATTCCGAAGTATTGTAATGAAACATTTAGATAGTTTGTCTAACAAAGACAACAATAGATTTCGATTCACATAGTATTTTGACACTTATGTTACATAATTTTACTAGATATAATCCTTTACAATCTGCGACAGTCACAACTCATGGCTGGCAAATTGAGTCTTTCGTGGCACACCAAACTTGACAGATGTAATTATCCTTAGAACTATTTAATGCTACGGATTCGACGATAATATTAGTCTACAGGTGAAGAGAGATAGATACCTGTTCTAATTTATGATTGAGACTAACTTGACTGCGGAAAAGGGAAACAGCTTTGCATTTTCTCATTTTTTGTTAATTTAAACATACTAAAATTGAAGCTGATATATCCATGGTTTATTGTTTGATTCTGGATGAATTACATGAAAGAGGACATGACAAAGACGGTAGTGACTGTGGAAATGACACCTACATACATACATATAATCGCGCTTTTATCCCCAGAGGGTTAAGCAGATGTGAATGAACACCCATATTTCACCAATTTTGTATTCTGTCCCACGTAATAGGAAGTAAGCCTATTGCAGTCTTCCGGGCAACTATTGTTGACTCAAGTCATGCATGAGACTGAGTCCGGGCTGTATTTATCTGTCTAATGTTAAACAACCCTAGCCCTATCCCTTAGTCGCCTCCTACCATACCGCATGGGAAGAGATGGGGTGGCCCAAATTCTACTCTGCTGGGAACCACGCGGCTAAAATGACACCTGACAGGAAAATATGGCAGTGAATGACATTTTCAATGACCCTATTTGGGGTCGGTGTAAATTGGGACTAGGACAGGTAGATGATAGATTTATTGAGTGATTATTAAATTTCTTGCACAAATGAGGAATATTATTACACCTTAATGGTACCAAAACCATCTGGTAATGGTATACATTGTTTCGATTTGCATCTATTACAGATTTTTTGGAAGACACTTCTAGTCGCCTTAGCAGAAGTAGGCCCATGGTGGTGAGGTGTCATGTGTCTGTGTGGTCTTATTGAAGGACAGACTAGACACACTAGCGGCGACAACGAGTCATGGTGTCAGGTAGGGTGCACTTATCTCCCCAGCAACACATACGTGAGGAAATACCGTGTCATTTTAGTCTTACATTTAGCATCGGTGAAGTGAACTCACGGTTTCCGTACGCAAAAAAAGGAAGTAAGTACGTCTATTATTTGCTTAAATGAAGCAAGTATATCATTATCGCTAAATTAGCTACTAATAATAGGTTACTGCACAGAAGTCCGTGCAAAGTCCATGCACTAACTTTTTGTGTTTTATTTTTAATAAGTTAGTTATAAATAAGAAACCCAACCTTGGTCAGACCATAACTGGACGATTCTATTGCTTTAATTTGAAGGTCTAAAGGTCTCTATCACAAGATCAACCATTTATTGTCATGTAATTTCATTCATTGTATTAATATCCACATTCATTTTGTGTCATATAATAAAGGGCTAGTTTGTATATACATCCAGAAGTAAGTAGGTTTCATTTGGTGAAGTGGAACTGATGAGGAAGACCGCAGATTGAAACAAGTGGATGAAGCACTGGATAAAGCGGGCAATATTATGAACGTGTGTAACACCAGGGGAGTCACACCAGCGCTGCTGAGACAGAGAGTTTCTGTGCAGACTATGCAGAACACAAAATCAGGACAAGACTTTGGTCTTCCCACTGACAGCACAAAAACTCTCCAGTGAGCTCTGGTTACCGTACTCACCACTGGGAACACAACACGAGGTTATTGTAGCCGTGGTATTCTGTAGGGTGGAGGTATTTCCCCAGTCAAACTGCTCAATTGAGACGGGAATACCATCGTGTCCTACCTCCTAGAAAATTCCTACAAAATTGTCAGTCATTGATCAAAACGGGTTTCTATGGCATATTGCAGAGGCATATATTCAACAATAGATTCTAATTGACTTATTGATTGATTGATTGACTAATATTACTGACGTTTACAACTCATTTGTTTCAATAATTCCCGTTCAAATATTCCAACGATTGCCATAAAGTCACCAATAAAATCAATTTTACGTGTTGAACAAAAATAAAAAGTAATTTATAGGCTGTTTCCCTTATTAAAATGTGTGAATTCAGATTATTCGTGGTTTTATTCTGATACCGAAGTTGATGAATGTCAATAATTTATTTAGACATATGAGACATATTAATGGTGGCCCTTGGTTAGTTTTCTACAGTTTATTGTGGTATTCGAAGATCTGGTGACGTGTCGAATGGCGATGACAAGCAAGTTATATTATGGCGATGTGCTAAAGGATTTGTGTGTAAATTTAAAGCGACATGGAAAATCTATGCTTGCAGTTCTTTAAGCAACAAAAGTGAACTGTGATTTTTTTGTATATTTTCTCACAATCTTAATATTTTTATAATATATCTTGTATCTACATAAATATTACCCACCCATTTTAAATGTAGACTAGAATATTTTTATTGCACCTGATTATTATGTAATTGTCTATTTGAATAAAAAAATCGTTGATTTGCGTCGCTATTGTGCAATAAATGAAAGCAAATGGCGCTTTTTCAGTATTGTTATTTATAGACTTTTCAGCAAATAATCTTCTTGAGAGAGATTTTTTTAAATCTGCTATCGCAAAAGTAAAATACTTACTTACTTTTTATTCTAACTTTTAACATAACATACATAAACTCACGTCTATATCCCCGAAGAGGTAGGCAGAGGTGCTAGCACCCACATTTCGCCAGTTTATGTTTAGGTCCCAATGTAATAGGTGGCGAGCTTATTGCCATTAACCGGGCACTTAAAACCTGCGATAAATACACACATAACTTCGAAAAGCATCGAAAAGTCATTGGTGTGTGCCAAGGTAAAACCTGGGATCGAACCCGAGACCTCGTCTCAGCAGTCCATTACCCATACCACTAGGCTACCGCAATTCAAAATTCATTTTAACTATAGTAAACTATTTTAGTGGTACTGTTAAAATTGTGACAACAGCCGAACGACGTTTGGGCGTAGGTACCCCTAGTCAAGATAATAAATGTTACTAAGTAATATAAAAAAGTGGCTATAAATTTTTTATATATTTGCCTGCATTTTTAGGGTTCCGACGTAAAAGAGGCGTTTATGTATAAATTATGTTAGATTGTAAAAGACAATCATAAATTACATAAGAAATACCTTGTTAGTAAAATTATGCACGGGATGTGTTGAGTTATATTAGTTAATATGAAGAGAAATATTTATACGTGAATATAGAAGATTACAAACACTGGCTTAGTGGTTGAGGAGGTGGCTTTACAATTGAAAAGTCCCGAGTTCGTATCCAGGTTATTACACTACAGAAGTGAACCTACTTCTAGCGTTAGTTATTTGACTTAGCTGCACAAAAAATGATAAAAGTTATGCTAATTTGTATTTAAATTTTACGAGACATTGCAACGCGCAGTACATCAATTCTTTATTATGAACACAAGTCCGTTAGATAGTTTTCTTTATAAATACAGATGTATACGTCAAATTAATGAATAAAGAACATTTTGAAACACTAACATTCTATCACAAAATAAAAACTAGCTCATACAAACATAGATTAATAAACAAAAACAGAAGTGCCAGTTCGCGGAATCGTTGATGAGAATAAAGTGATAGGATTTCGCAACGGATAGAAGCGATACTTGGAAATATGTTACGATCTCAGTGCTAGACGGATGCGATGCCTCTCTCTTTATTATTCCAATAACAATCCGTAATGAGTGCTCTGGTCAAACGTAAATAGCAACTTCATACATTTGAATGATGCCAATGTAAACTCTGTTCTATGGAGTACTCTGTGCCTGCTAGGGTTATCGCCCGTTTTTATTATTTTGTAAACTATTTTATTATTCGAAAACATTTTGAATTACATACTCGTATAAAATAATAAATTTATAATCAGATTTGATTTTGTAATTTACATACAAACATGATGTACCTATGTAAATATGGACCATTTTAATATTAGATTCCGAAGTAAAGCAATAGATGTTTTTTGAGCTAAGGCATAGCATAGAATTTGAAGATGCTCAACTGGTGAAGTAATACGTAAACGTGATGATAACAGTATAGTACTCATCCACAAACTAATTGAATTTAGAACTTTGGTAAAGGAAAATGTGTAAAGTCCCCCTTTTTGTTTAATTTATTACTTTATCTGTAGTTTGCACTACTGATTGGGTTGCCAACGCACGAATAAATATCTAAACACAGGTGGTCACCTAAACCTTGGCGAGTGGTCACTCGCCATAAATCAAGTTCATAAAGAAGGTACGCTCATTGATCACATTGGCAACACCTCACTGTTGTTTTTTTTAATGGCGGGTAACATCAATAGAGGTTTTTTTACTGCTTATAAGGCAGCAGTAGGTATACCTTGAATGTGTGTATCCTGTGTGTGTTTTATTGGAAAAATACTAGACTAAAAGATTTAAGTAGGTGATATGACATGACAGGTGTAATAGAAAAGTCAGGTACTATGTTTTCAATTCCACAATTTTAGTTCTAAACATAGATTTATTGCGACTTACAGGAACATACTCCCGGGATAAAATATAGCAATATGTGTTATTTTTTTTAATTTTCTTTATACATCTTAGGTGGCAGACAAGCACACGGCCCAACTGATGGAAAGTGGTTACCGTGACCTATGAACGTGTGTAACACCAGTGGAGTCACATCCGTGCTGCCGTCCCTGTAAGCTCAGAGATTTTCTTTGCCCTCAGTGCAGAACATAAAATCAGGACAAACCTTTGGTCTTCCCACTGACAGCACAAATACTCTCCAGTAATCTCTGAAATATTCCTGCTTATAATCTATCTTTATGCCAAATCGCATCCGATTCTTTCTATAGTTTTTGCATGAAAGAGTAACAAACATCCACCCATCAATATATCTCATCCAAACAATTTTTCACTATAATATTGAGTAGGCTGCCACGTGGCAGCCCTACGTCCGCGCGGTAAAGATCAAAGACGCACCTCACACTAGCTAGTTTACTTTGTAACCTCTGTTCGGTAATGTTTACCCCTGCATTAGACTACTGACCTCTCGCTGACACTTCGCACCCTATAACGACACCAGAAACATATTGTCTGACACCATGTACATTTATTGTTATAATAAGTGACATGTATTGTATAGCACAGCAGTTGGGCGTTCACCTGCAATTTTGAGTGGTGGGTTCAATTTCAGGTCAGTATAAATACATTATTATGACATGCTAGCTGTTGTCTAAGGCTCCATCCGCGTGTATATCGGTTAACGTAACTCAAAATCGCCCATGTCCTTCCTTATTCTCTTCACCATCTCTGTACCGAATTTCATCAAATTCTGTTCAGTTGTTTAGATGTGAAAGCCTAAAAGACATACAGGCAAAGTAAATTTCGTATTTAAAATTTTATTTTAGTATGGACATTATTTTTATGATTTCTATACGCCACGAGACGGTTTAAGACGGTTTACTGTGTTTTTTATACCACTTAGTTGGCAGATTAGCACACGGTCCATCTGATGGAAAGTGATTGCCATTTGTCATACTCGTGCTGACAAAGTATACCGTGGTGTATCAGATTCAGAGCCTCATTCGTCAATCAACAAGTCTATTGGCTTGCAGATGAGATTATCTACCAGAAGAACTTTGTGGGCTTCCATACTCCGAGTAGGTTTTGCTTGTGGTGCTTGTTATATGATAGGATATATGCTATATCTTAGTAGGATAACATACACACACAAACTCACGCCCTCAAATCCCTGTAGGGGTAGGTAGAGGTGTATTAACACTCACACTTCGGCGACTATGTTCCTCGGTCCCACGTAATAGGGGGCGAGCCTATTGCCGTCAAATGGGCACTATGTCATGGACTGTATGTGAACTGGATGGATAAATAAGAAATTAATATTAATGATCGTAGCAGTTTCTTTATCATATGTATTTTAGATACTTTTAGATAAGATGTCAATATATTGATAATGATAACTAGCACCGTGCCGCGGTTTCACCCGCGTAAATCCTGATCCCATGGGAATATCGGGATAAAAAGTAGCCTATGTTACTCACGAAGAATGTAGCTTTCTAATGAAGAAGAATTATTAAAATCGGTCCAGTACTTTTTGAGTATATTCGGTACATACAAAAATACAAATCTTTCCTCTTAATAATAATATTATTATATTAGTATTAGTATAGATAAGAACTGAATAGATTTTATCGACCCATTTTAATTTTTTACTTGTATTTTTAACATTTAAATTAAACTCGTTTTATAAGTTATACGAATTGTAGTGGTTGGTTTTTTTTAGGCTGTTTAACATCAGACAGATATATACAGCTCAGACTCAGGCACAGATACTAGGCTTGAGTCAACAATTGTGCCCGGAAGACGGCAATAGGCTCACCCCCTATTACGTGGGACCGAATTCAATGATTGGTGAAATATGTGTATTAATTCACCTTTGCCTAACCCTCCGGGGATAAAAGCGTGTTTAAATGTATGTATGTATTTTTGATAATAATGTGTTAAAGTTAATATAGTTCGAATTACTAATTAGTTAGTATCTTAGAAGTGTGCGATCGTCAGGTAGGTTGGTTACTAAAAATTTGGTCGCCAAAAATTTTAGTGACCAAATATTTAGTGACAAAAATATGTTTAGTGACCATCGTGCACCTGTTTTTATGATGACAGTAAACAAAGGTGCAATTTTTTTTTCACAAAATTTGAAAGTTATTCTTTTCTACAAAAACGGCTGTTTAGTTTATGATAAAATTTTAGTACCTCAGTACTGAGATAGCTTATAATCTGGAATAGCAATCGCAATTTTTGTCCCAGGAAAAGGCTTCAGTGAGTCATGAAAACGGGATGCGAACAAAACCGCGGGTAACAGTGACATACGTTAGAAAGTGGACAATTTGCTGGTGATAATATCTTTGAACGCGTTTGTCCATTTGCAAACCAACAAAAGATATTGGGTGATATAGAATGACTGCTTTATTAACATATAAATATATTCAACTATTAGATTTGTTATCAGTATTTGATATCGTTCTATAACAGGTATTTTTGTGTATTGTAGAAAGGAAGAGTAGTTCTGTCTGTCTAAATAAAACTGTATATATTGTCGAGAGTGTTAAAATGATTGTGAAGTTTTAAATCAATTTCAATATCTTTATTTATTTAGGTTACAACGTTGCTGTGTTTTATTCTATTTGAAATGACAGATATACATTTAATCACACCTTTATCCCAGGAGTGTGAGGCAGAGATGAATTAACATCCACATTTCACCAATCATTGTATTCGGTCCCACGTAATAGTTGGTGTGCCTATAGCCGTATTCTAGGCATTATTGTTGACTCAAGCCATGCATCTGAGGCGGGGTCTGGGCTGTATATATCTGTCTGATGTTAAGGAGCCCTATCCCTTAGTCGCCTTAAATGACACAAGGGAAGAGCTGGGGTGGACCAAATTCTACTCTGCTTTAAAAAATAATAATACAGTTGCGCACTGGGAGTGCCAACTGAAGTAAAAAACTGAACTGTTTAGGGCCAGCATTTCAATAATTTCTTCCCATCACATAATAAAAATGTCAAGTCAAAAATCTCCAACGCGCTGAAAGAAATTTTCACTTTCCCAAAATTAGCTCACCGTTCAGCTACTAATTTACAACCAAATATAGTCGTTTTAAGGCAATGAAAATACATTTAACAAAAACCTAAGGAAAAAGAAATAAAAAATTAAGAAACTCTAATGTAAAATCCGATTTCAATTAACGTTACTGATGTAATCAAAGTGGGCAAACATTCAAAGGAGAACTAATAAAAACTGGAGACCAAAAATGTTAAACTGTAGAATAAGATAACAGTAATACAAGTAGGTAACTAAATACATTTGTTTAATGTTACAGTTTGTTTTACGTTTAGTGAACTTTGTATTTGGAGTTCAATTATATTATGTTTGATCGATAAGAAAATGGAGAATTTACGTAGATGAAACTTTTTTACGAATTTTTTTTTAAATATTAGAAATCGAATTACCATTTCCTCTTACCTCTTACCCATAAAGCTGAATAGTTTGTGTTAGAAGTGAGTTCACAGTTGTAGTGTAGCAAAGATACGAGCCCAGGATTTTTCAATCGTTTGTCCGATTCCTTAAAAACTATTTTTTTTATCTGGGACACGCCAACGTTACTTCAGCTCGCCTGATGGTAAGCTAAAGGCAAAGTCTCAGGAAAGAGGGTCACCATTACAGACACTAAGTAATGTTACAATGGTGACACTCAGCTTGGCGGCCTCATCAGATGCTTTTTCACGCCCCGCTTAAAGGACCCGGACTTTAAAGGGCTAATATTTTTGGAAATAAAACTCATGTGCGATGAGTAGTATTGTATTTGCAACTCAGCTTAAATACTAGATATACCTCATATTGTAGGTTATTGATATAAATTACTTATTTTTTTAGGAATTGGTTCTGAACGTGTGCTGTGCAGCACTGCTGTGCAAACTCATTGATCGGCGGCTCGTCACATCGCGTCGATGCCAAAAGAGACGTGGGGCCCGACATCCCATACTTATCATGCTTTTTGTATAATAAATTCGTCGATTGCCGTGACGCTGAGCCGATGCCATGAGACATTTGAGCACATTCTACAACATGTAAACATTTTGTTAGGTAAGTCTTGCAGTCATGGGTTGTCTTGCTCACCATAACCAAGAACCAGTCAGGGTTACGGCTAACTGGGTAGTGTTCTGTGTTAGATCGAACCTGCCTAGAACCGAATTCACAGATGACAAAATTCATTACCAGCTCACGTGTTTCCTTCTTCCTACAGTCCCGGGTCCTTTAAGCGGGGCGTGAAAAAGCATATGATAAGGCCGTCAAGCTGAGTGTCACCATTGTCACACGGTATGTGTAAGTAATGGTGACCCTCTTTTCTGGGATTTTGCCTTCAGCTTACCATCAGGCAAGGCGAAGTCCAATTGACGTGTCCTATATAAAAAAAAAAAAAAAAAAAAAAAAAAAAAAAAAAAAAATAAGGCATTTCGTTTAGGATAATGTTTTAAACTATCGTTTTATGAACACAGTATACTTTTAAAAAGAGTATATTATATAATGAATTTATATAAAGACACAATGAAGAAGAAAATAAAACACTGCAAACGAACCTATAAATTAAGTCCTCAATACAAGTCACTCAGCTAACACCAAAATTAAAAGTTATTTCGATATATTTTAAAACCTATTTTTTATATCATAAACTAGACGTTTAATATTAAACTATTTAACTTGCAACATCAACCGTAAAAAATCACCTAAACGTCACATAGTGTCAGTAGAAACGCAATTTATAAAACATAAAAACAGGTATGCGTCAATATTAATCTAAAAAACACTACACGTGTGTTGATTCAATAGTTATTATGCCAATGTATTTTTAAAATGTTATATTTCAGTCAAATACAAATAAAAAGTAAAATAATAATGTAATGTTTAGTTACAATAGACAGGAGTTTAGTTACAATAAAAGGGAGGGCTCGTAAATCCGTCGAGCTCGGGAAATTAAATTATTTTCGAGTGGGAAATAGAATGAACGAAATGAACGCGATGACTGACAAAATGTCAGTCTATTGTGAAGTAAGATTCGGTGTTGCATATGACAAAATTCAGTGGACAACTCATTTGAATTATTTAAACTAGTCATAATGTTAGTTGTTTTATTCGATGAACTTTAACTCTCTTTACGATTCATAATTTTTTTTTTGGATGATGCCCAGGTTTTTGTAAATTAGAGTACGGTCCAAGATCTTAAGATTGTAATTTTTAAACAAATAAGTGCAAAATTACTTATTTACATTAACTCGCGCCTATATCCCTGAAGGGGTAGGCAGAGGTGCTAGCACTCACATTTCGCCAGTTTATGTTTAGGTCCCAATATAATAGGTGGCGAGCCTATTGCCATTAACCGGGCACTTATAAAACTGCGATAAATACACACATAACTTCGAAAAGCATCGAAAAGTCATTGGTGTGTGCCCTGGTAAAACCTGGAATCGAACTCGAGACCTCGTTTTGGCAGTCCATTACCCATACCACTAGGCTACCGCGGTTAGTTGATTGATTAATTGCGATTTCATATATCGACCTGATTCATATGAACGTATTTCTTAGTTTTTAATGAAAACCTATGTTTTCATTAGCATCTATTCGTTTCAGAGCATTCCCCCTATGGTCGCGGGTTAAAGGCCCATTTGGACGTTTACTTCTTAAACGATCTATTAGTTTTTGTATAATACCCATTGCAATATGGCTTAGGTTGGAATGTAAAATTTAATACACGAACTACTAAACAATGTTGGCAATATAACGGTCAATAAGTGGTCGTTACTACCAACGTCGATTACATAAATCGATGTAATATCGTTGTGAAAATGCCACGAACGACGGATCTATAGTTGTGGCATAAAACAAACTGTGGTCGCTACTCATGCGATATTTATATCGATGTGAGGCAAAGGAGGTAGGACACGACAGTATTCCCGTCCAATTGAGCAGTCCGACTGGGAAAGTACCTTCGCCCTACAAAATACCGCGGCCATAATAACTTCGTGTTGTGTTCCCGGCGGTGAGTAGGGTAGTCAGAGCTCACTGGAGGGTTTTGTGCGGTCAGTGGAAAGACCAAAAGCTTGTCCTGTTTTGTCTTTTACACTGAACAGAAACTCTCAATGCTTGCAGGGTTGGCAGCGCGAGTTTGACTATCTTGGTTTAGCACGCGTCCGTAGGTCACGGTGATCACTTTCCATCAGGCCGTGTGCTTGTCTTCCACACGTATAAAAAGGATCATCTTTTGTTTTTATTCAAATTAAGAATTTCCCGACGTTTTCAAAATTAGAATTGTCACCATAGTACCCATTTTCAAACCCACAAAAAGAAAAAAGACATGGGTGTGAAAAAATTGTGGGAGAGGAAAATTTGTGAGTTAATATTATTAAAATATATAATAAGTTTAGTTAGGCTCTTTACATAATGAAGTCTCATGAAAATACTATATATTATACTTTGTATAAATTTTCAAAATACTCATAGAAAGGAAACAGTACGTAAAAATAAATAGTACAAAATTCTATCAAATAATCTAACCCATATACGCCGTTTTAAAATAAATTAAAATAATCTTAATTTCCGCTCATCGCTTATACCTCGAACAGCCCGCGACACCGTGACTCAATTTCTTTTGTAATGTTCCTATTGTGACAACTTTATACATCCTATTTAGAATAAAAACGCTATTTAATTGACCTGTTAACTTATTTACAATTATTATAGTTTATTTTTATTTTGTTTTCTAGGAAATTAAGGCAGGAAATCATTGAACACATTTACTCACTACCAACAATATTGTGATATATTTAGTGTCATCACAGATTGAAATCGCTTATTCACACACAAACTGTTGGAATAAGAAATATTTTTTGCGCTGGCAATCGTATCTCTTTTCAACACCCGACAATAAGACATTACATTGACCTCTAATAATGCTATAAAATATGCTATTATAATGATTTAAACAGCCTTTTAATAATGGAAGTCTTCCAACAAATACATCAAAATAATATACGTAAGTGAGGGTTTTTTTTTATTATTAAATGATTTGTTTAAATGGTTTTCAGTCACTTTATTGTCTAAGTAGTATATGTGTGGGGCATTACTAAGAAACGGGCCAAGAGTATCTCACCTACTAATCGATACTTCTGTTAATTGAAGATTGAAGAGACGCTCTGAGGGTGGCTTTTCTTTCGTAGTTAGACAACGCTGCCATAAAAGTCAAAACAAAATCAAAAGGAGGAAAAGTATGTAAGTGGTTTCCGAACTCCAAGTGAAAACCTTCAATGCAACCAGGAAGAATGTTTAAGATAGTTCTTTTTTATTTTTTTGTCAAGCATGTGAAGCTTAGTAGTTATGGAGTTGGCCTTACGATAGAGAGGTCTCAGATTTGATACAGGACTGGCAGTCACACTAGTGTGACAGTCAGGAGTTTCTTTCTTGTTTGTCACACCGCCAATAATACAACATCTTTTATTATCACTTGTCACCATCAACTAGTGTTGTTAAATATATTATATATATATATATATATATATATATATATATTATACTTACACTACCGAGCTTTATCTAAGCTGGAGGGGTTAACAGGAATAATAGCAATTTAAATAACTACTATTCTTTAAAAAATGTGGGTACACATACATTGTACGGGACTCGTAATCTTCAGAAATTCCTACACTTCTAAACATTCCTAAAGTACCTACATGCAATTAAGTGCTAATGCATTTAGCACATGGAACACGACAAGTTAATGATGTGATGACGTTTAGTTAAATGATTGACGTATTAATTAAATATATCTATCTACCATATTTTACACCGCTTTCATATCAATTCATCGTCAGGTACAAGCTTGCAACACCGCCACTGTTGTCAACAATTAAGCAGCTTACACGTATTATAAAATAAATTCTCGTTTTCGAACGTTCGAAAATACGTTGAAATGTTACAGAACGAACGCATTCCCATAAGCTCAACGACCACCCAACAATGGCTGGCAATTAATAAAAACGGCTTTTAAAAAAGGAATAGGGACGAAATGCTCAACTCCTGCGCACCTTACTTTGTACTAGGGTTGACAGGCGTTAATCTCTTGTAACTTTTTAAACACAGCTTTCTAAATCGTTGAAATGTCATCATTAGCACAGCTTTTCATATCTGTTCTATTGCTTACTGATCTTTAAAATGATTGGAATACAATTATCAAAAATGCTTTAAATTGTTTTTATTTTTTCGTGTTTACCAGCCCTACACTTATAACATATCACGGCATATATTCTCATCCCCGCACTTCGCACGAGATCACGTTCCTCGCATTATTTTGATGAATTCCAATTTCGAATGTACCTACGCCATTTGGTTTCCTTTTATTTACGTTCCTTTGTTGCAGGGAAACTTTAAAAACAGAATCTTTAGAATAAAATACTTCGGTTATTTTTGCCCGGTCGCGACCTGTTCAGTTTAGATTTTCTAAACTTGTAATACCAGGAACTAAAGTGTCAAATTTATTGTCAAATTTGTGACATTTTACTGACATAATACCTACATTTCTTAGAAAACAACGAGCTTGGAAAATATTTGTCTGTATAAAAATTCTAAATGTAAACAATTAAAGTAAAACAAAGCAATTAAAAATTCATCAAGTGTACAATTGAGAGGGACATAAACAACCGTTTATGGCAACTATTAATCACACAGTTAAAATCTCGCCGCATTTATGTAGGTGGCTATTGTGCGGTGTGCCTTTCATGCTCAGTGTGCCAACCTGTAATAAATCGCTCCAGTGTTGCCATCAAAATAAATGTTACAAGTATTACGAGTCAGCCTTTCAACTTTCAACCAATTATTAACAGCTTACCCGCTTTTTGTTTTACGCATGTATCTACGTTTGCGTTTAAAAGCAAATCGGATGATTTTTTTTTTCAATCATAATATAAGTAGACCTGTTTTACATCCACGTACCTATTTATTGATAAAGTTGTCATAGTCTTAGATAACTAATGATGTTGATCACGGTTGTACCTAAGGCTTTTATCTCGAAAACCGGAGTCCGCTTCCACGATCTTCATAATTTGGTAATTTAACTTAACGATAACACATTGTGAGAAGGATCGCCGTCTTACCCCCCAATCTAAAAAGGATATCTTCATGAGTCTCGTCGGTCGGTCAGCCGGTGTATCAGCTAACAGGGTGAGGACGTGAGGTGGACTTGACTTTCATGATGAAGTGTCTTTTACATCTAATTATTTCATGTTACGAAGAATTATAACTCGATTTTACTCGACCTATTTAGTGATTGATTGATGTTTTGATTGTAAAATGTCTTTATTTATACTATAACATTACTAAGGTAGTAAACAATTGATCTTATTCTAATTTTCTAATTGCTACTTAGGCTCACAGCTGTTACCTAGGCTAAGAGCGCTTTTATGAACTTCTGAAATTTTAAACGTTTTACTATATTAATTTTCAACACACGATTTACTTACCAATTTCTATGACATTCAGTAAGCCAACTTAGCGAGCTGACAAACTTTAATTACAATAAGCTGTTGACCACAAAATGACTAGGTTATTGCATTTATTTATAGAATAATATTTGTAATACAACTAATTATACTGCTATTTATAATTTAAATTTTTTGGGTACCTAGGTTACAAAACAAATTTAGTACAATTACTAGTGGAACTCCCTAAAATGTTTATCAAAACACTAAAGTTCATTGTTGTTTATGTTTATTAAAACATAAAACATTTTCATATCTCTATATAAATATTAATAATTAGTACGATATTTTTATAGCGAAGAACACTGTGACAAAAGGCGGGGAAAAAATGTAAAGCTTATGTTTCCTTTCAAGAACAAAGTACCTACTAAAGAATTTTTGTGTGAAAAAAAAAATAAGAAACAAAAACAGAAAGTCCGATTCATCCAGCGCTTGGTTGCTCGTTGCTCTATTCAGAAACAACTTATTAAATAAATTAACCGCAAGTTGGTGGAAAAGGAAAAACTAAGATGGCGGACTTGGGCCTTGAGAGAGCGGCTACGGTAGCGAGCGCGATCTCGTACTTATTTATTTTTCTCAATAACTGTTTCAATTTCATTTATGTTAAAATTTAATGCACTTCTCATGGCCACAGACCAGCTCCCCAACACAAGGGGCAATATTTTTTTTTTATATAGGACACGTCAATTAGACTTCACCTTGCCTGATATCTCAGAAAAGAGGATCACCATTACCTACATATACCATGTGACAATGGCGACACTCAGCTTGACGGCCTCATCATAAGCTTTTTCACGCCCCGATTAAAGGACCCGGGACTGTAGGAAGGAGGAAACACATAATACGTTTATAGAATAGAATGATAAATGTAAGGGATTGACACTTATTTTGACGTTTGTAACGTCTATGACAGTCCTTAACAATCCCATACATAATTGGTTTAGGCGGGTTTCGAACCCGCGATCTTTCTCTTACAGGGGAATGTTCCGACCACCGAACCTCGCCTGAAATCATCCAAATCTTCCTATACATATCTGTCCTACGACATTCAATCTATTCAATTCTATCCTACAAACGTATTGTCAGTTGTCCAAAAGTACAGAAATTGTATCTTCTATAGCTATCCTTTAAGTCATATAAATTGAATAAATAAATAAATTAAAGTTTCAAAACGATTTTACAATTTTATAATAATAACTTTTAAACTATTGCGTTCATGTAACTACACAATAATGTTTACGGAACTCACTACGGGAATAGGTATGTATGTAGGTAATATATATCATTATTGTAATTTTATAATACTTTGTAATTACTATAACATTCGCCACTATACAAAAAAATGTATTTACAAAAACCACTAGCTCTCGTTTTACCCGGACAAAGCTGTTAATTCCCTAAAACACGACGTTATTCTGTTTCGTATTCAATGCGGACTGTAGTCTGTGGCGAAGAAAGACCGCAAAAATAATTGGAAAGTGACGGGAATAACTACATTTTAGTGATGACCGTTTTATTATATCGATAATAGCTTTCTTTAACGCACGAACGTATGATTATTTTTATCCTTTTCTCACGTATATGTACATTGTATTTTAAAAGCGTAGGTTTTATATTATGGTGACAAACCGTGTTTATATGCGCCAAATGTAAAGTCTGCCCTGTCAATCTCTCCTATTGGCGATGTATTTAAGATCTCAGCGATATTTTTATCACTTAAGCCTTCGAGACTTCAAGGTGTGAACGGTAGTATAATAATAAAATAATACCAATAAGTGTCAATTTGATTATACAAAAATTACAATTTATACACAAATTAATTCTTAAATGTACATGGGTTAATATGGAAGGTCATCGTATATTTTAATAAAACAATAATTTTGAAAGGATTATTATGTCCGCTTCTTTCTATAATTGACGAAAGCATGACATTGTTGATATATCGTGCACATAAATATTAAAAATAAAAAAGAACTTTAGAACAAATCGTAAAACGAACAGCTCTTCACTAAAACATCCTTACAGTTTTTCTTTCAAATGTTTATCGATAAACAAGGACAGCGCATCACTACGTCGCCTCGGGAACGCGGCCCAGATTCCCAACTTTTCATCACTCTCCTTGCTTTCCAAGCTCATTGTGTCCGTGGAAACCTTTATTGCCCCCATAGAAAACCATGAATGCCGGCCAAGAAAAGCATTTGTATACTGAATACACACAAAGGAGCATGTTTCAGTTGATTCCGGAGCTGTTTCAGGCGTCTTTTCATACTGGTATTTTCCGATTGGGGCAGTTCTATTGGTTCAGTGTTGTTTTGTATCGGTAAATGAGTTTCGCTCTGCAGAAAGGTTAATTTACTTTTCTGTGCGTTTTGTTTGGGGTGCTTATTTGTTCGGTTGATGTATTTTTGGGTTATTTGTGATGGATGAGAATTGATTTGCAGTGTTCGTTAGAATGTATTCTAGAATGAGATTATGGTTTTCCAAGCGATTAAGACGTTTAAATACCTCTGTAGCATGGCAGCAGAATTCGATTCCTATGTATGAAGTACCAAAATTGTTATACAAATGCATATAAATGAAATATTTTCAACGTATTCTTATCCCTATGCTAGAAACGTGATTCCGGGCAGAGTAGAATTTGGGCCACTCGTGCGATGTCGTACAAGGCGACCAAGGGATAGGACTGTTTAACATCCGACAAATATATTTAGCTCAGACTCAGGCACAGATACAAGTCTCGAGTCAACAATAGTGCTCGGCAGACGGCAATATGTTCGCCCCCTAATACGTGGGACCGAAAACAATGATTGAGTGTGAACGAAAAATGTAGGTGTTAATTCACCTCTGACTAACCCTTCAGAGATAAAGGTGTGATTATATGTATGTAATGTGCTATACTGCTACAATTATTCTTCGATTGCATATTTTGAAGGCGAATCAAATATTCCCCTTTTTTCAACTACACCCAAAACGTGACTTTCGGCTCAATCTATAAAATAATGTAGTATTCTAATTATAAAAGGCGTAGGAACTTAATTCTATTTTAATAGTTAACTGTAGGTTTATTATAAAATACAGAAAGGCAATAGAACAACAGTAATTACGAAGAATTCCTCTTACCAATGCTCGAAATAAATTCTTCATAACCTTTATCGTAAAAAGGATTTTATCAAAGAACCTGTCTTTGTAAGAGCTAACATTTTGAACAATGTACAGAAAGGAAAGAAAACTCAATGGTCCTATTTGAAAAAGGCATTCACTTTGTAGAATTTTCTTGCGGGTCTTGCGCTATTTGGTAACTAAGCGTAGACTACTTAATTATGAGTCCCCCGTTCAACTCTCTGAGACTTTACAAAGAGGAGATAGATAATGTTTCTTCTTTGTTTTCTTTTTGTGCACTATGCTGCTATAGAGAAAGAATAAAAGGCTTTATTTTTTATTTTAATATCATAACATATATACACATAAACTCACGACTATATCCCCGAAGGGGTAGGCAGAGGTGCTAGCACCCACATTTCGCACGTTTATGTTTAGGTCCCAATGTAATATGAAGCGAGCCTATTGCCATTGACCGGGCACTTATAAACCTGCGATAAATACACACATAACTTCGAAAAACATCGAAAAGTCATTGGTGTGTGCCATGGTAAAACCTGGGATCGAACTCGAGACCTCGTTTCAGCAGTCCACTAGCCACCATTAGGCTACCGCTTTTACTAATTGGGAAAGAAATCCATTTCCAGGTACTATTAAAATGTAAACTGTCCATATTAAAAAGTACCTATCGCAAAACCTTCAAGATGTACCTAGAGATTAAAGACATGTTTATAAAATAACTACTTTCGACATGTAAATTGTTATCTTTTGTCAAGTATTTAGCTTCTGCATACTTTGATACTAAAATAACTAGTACTACTTAGGCAGATAATACAAAACATTCAAACAATTAGTAAGTTTTTTGTAACTACTCATGTAAGTAGGTATAGACTAGACGGTTAACAGGAAAACCTTCTTAACGCTACAGTCATAGAAATTATATTACTATTAATAATCGACGTTACTTAGGACATTATACTTTTCAACTAATATGTATTCAGGAATACAACTGCATTATAGATTTACTATTACCTAATAGATAGCTACTAGAGATTGGCGACAAAGGTGAAAATCGTGTGTACTTAATGCGGTAGATAATTTCTTGTTTTATGTCATTGTAGGAATAAAATCTGTATCTGATGTAAACTATGAAATGAAATATCTTATTTTATTGCAGTTAAATAACAGTAGAGGAAGGTCATAGCGTATGACAAGCAATTTTTTACGTTAGAAAAGGGAAAAAGGCGTGCTTTAGAATACTATTTAAAGAACAGACATCTGAAGCCTCCGCCTTGGAGTCCAGGGTCCGTTTGAACGAATTTGTAACCTTGGTCAAAACATTAGAATCGATATGACTTTTTTTATACCACTTAGGTGGCAGACAAGCACACGGCCCACCTGATGGAAAGTGGTTACCGTGGTCTATGGACGTGTGCAAAACCAAAGGAGTCACACTCGCGCTTCCAATCCTGTAAGAACAGAGAGTTTCTGTGCCGTCAGTGTAAAAGACGAAGCAGGATAAGATTTTGGTCTTCCCACTGACAGCACAAAAACTCTATAGTGAGCTCTGGCTACCCTACTCACCGCCGAGAACAAAACACAGGGTTATTATGGCCGCGGTATTCTATAGGACTTGAGAACATATCTTTATCAGATCGAACATTTTCTGTCTTTCAGTACCAACAAGCTAATGTCGCTATCCAAAAATAACTAGCAGATATTCGTAAAACATAAAACAAAAAGAAATATTATCTAACACACTCCTAAATTCCCACAGTCCTAAATCGCAGACAGGTAAGTAAATTATTCTTAAAACAACAAGCAAAACGTTTCTAATACCAGACCATTTATTAAATACTTTCACAGAAGTTTACACTCATTCGAAACGGCTTATGAAAAACGGATCGTAAATGCCTACATAGTAACGACACCAATAAATTTCTTGAATAAACCGTAAAATTCTATTTATACCTAAACTCAGCCATTGTTCCCCTGCGAAGACTAGCGAATCAAATTATTGGCTACGAACAACCAACGGAAAAACATTCTTGAACCATCAACTTATGAACGATTTTCGCGTGATATCTAAAAACAGCTGAACGAAAGTGGGGATAACAATTGTCTATTGTGTTAGCTATCTCTTTTGCGCATCTTGTCGGTGTCTTTGTTAGAAAAAGATAGAGGGATAGTGCTGTAGCGTTCTCACACAATGATCGGTGGGAAATGGTCCCGCCTTTGTCAAGTAGATTTTCTTCTATTCGTTCGTTTTGAACGGCTTAGTCATGTGTTATGAGATTTTGTGCGCATGTCTTTTAGTTACGATAACATTATTATACTGATATATGCATATGTAGAGTATGTATTCGAGGAATAGTGGGATGTATGTACGACATAACGCATATCGTAATATATAATGAGTAAACCATATATATACCTACGCTAAATAAATATATAAATAGTTTCCTGTCCACCTTATACATGTGGTTTTGTGAATCATATTGCTAAGGCACTCAACTTACCTTAAAACCAGAATTTTCCTGTGGTTTTCCTGCCTATTGTTTCGCTATTATTGATGATAATGGTTAATTAGTTAAGTTAGGTACTCTCTCTTTTTAAAATACCTATCATGGATTTACTGTATATATAGCGCTATGTTAGTTTATCCTTAGTAACATAAAATGACCATGTAGGTACCTAATCATGCGTATGTATGTTTCTGATGCATAATTATTTTCATTTATATGTAACTATTTGCCGGAATTATTTTAGGCGGTAAATATTATCATAGTGACCCTTTTTAGCCGCGTGGTTCCCGGCAGGATAGAATTTGGAATACCCTATCTCTTCCTCTGCGGTGTCGTACAAGGCGACTGAGTGAAAAGAGTGTTTAACATCAGACGGATATATACAGCCTCAGATGCATGGCGTGAGTCAATAAATAGTGCCTGGAAGACGGCAATCGGCTCACTCTCTACTACGTGGGACCGAATTCAATGATTGGTGAAATGTGGGTGTTAATTCATCTCTGCCTCACTATCCGGGGATAAAGGCGTGATTATATGTAACCCTTCTAGATACTGCTACTGCTAGATTAATACTTTGTCACTACATCAGACTAAGAAATTGTTGGAAATTAGTAGGTACACAAATATCTTGTAAACGCAAAATAGAATAAACACTACATTAAGGCACCACGCTGAACTTATCAAACGAAAATCAAAGCTATTTGGTTCAATAATTGATATTAAATTGTCACAAATATAATATTAAATTATTGACAACAATTATAAAGCCATCATGTTAATAATTGCTATAAATTGATTAACGAAGACTGCGTATTTATAGGCGTTCTAGTAATTTAAACACACCATGTTAGGTAACTGCTAAGCTATTAAAATTCTAGTCGAGATAACGTAAGTCGGGCTTCTAATTTGTGTAGAACATATAGTTAAAATACTTAAATAGCTATACTTCGTGATGTATGGTGTGAAGGAACAAATAGGGGTGACGGTAGACGCCAATCATCAATCGTTTCTCATGACTGATCGTTCTGTCAGCAAACTAATCGATATACTGTACATCGATTATTTACAACACTGGTTTCGAAATTTGAAACGGTTTTCACGCATGCGTCTCCATATTTAAAACCAAATATGGAATTTACTTGGATTCACTAGAGATGAGACAAATTATTTAAAATGACATATATACGTACATACATATAATCATGTTTTTATACCCGGAGGGTTAGGCAGAGGTGAATTTAACATTTAGATTTTACTAATCAGTGCATTCGGTCCCACGTTATAGGGAGTAAGTCTATTGCCGTTTTCCGAGTAGGGACTATTGTTGACTCGAGCCATGCATCTGAGGCTGAGTCTGGGCTGTATATATCTGTGTGATTTTAAGCAGCCCTATCCTTTAGTCGCCTTGTACAACACCACATGGGCAGAGATGTGGTGGCTCAAATTATACTTTGCCGGGAACCACGCGGTTTAATAATGTCGATTAATTAATGGATTATTTTTAACTAGTATAAAATTAGCAAAAGCTGACTGCTGGAAGATCTAGTAAGATCTTTGATGAAAAGCCAACGTTAACATTAAGCTGAATTACCTGCTGATTAACGAATAAGGTTCTGGTCCAGATTTTCTTGAGACCGAAATAATCACACCAATCACAAAGAATATGCAGATCCTTGAGTTCAAAGTGCCAACTTTGAACACGACTAGAAACTATGAGGATAATGATTAAAGTAAGCAGAACCTGTTAAGTCTGTAGCAAAAATATACTGACAGGACAGTTAATAAAATATCCTATTCAAAATGGCGGCAGGGTAAAAGGGGACACGCTCTACACCACACTAAAGAGCATGTCGCCAGTTAAAACTTTTTAATATTATCTTTTTAAAGTTTTAATCAAAAACCTTGTCACCACATGTCTGTCCGTCACTTCTCTAGTTTTCTTTCAAAAACTAATTGGTCTGACACGGTGAGCCCCTCGAATGTCAGGGATATATATATTTTTTTAATTTGAAATATTTTTTTAAAGAGCAACTTGTTGGTTTGTTTTTCAGCGGTTGTAGTTGGCCGGTTAATGGGATATGACACCTTTTAAAAAGGCCCTGGTTTGACGGTACCGTGATGATTTTGTGAAATATGTTGATATTTATTTTAAAATAGGTGGTGTTTACGAGATTTAAAAACATGTTACATGTATTTTTTTTGGACATTTTATCCACAATGTTTGTAATTTTACACGAGTCTTCAGATTGCATTTGATAGAGAGTTCCATTTTTCACTAGGGAATGAGGACATAAATAAATGAGCTTCAAGTAGACGTTGTTTCCAGCTACGCCGGTGTCTCTATGACTGAAAGGTACCTATAAGAACTGAGCTTTGTAGTCTTATACCCAAATGTGGTCTCAAACTGTCAATCATAGTGGTAACACTACGATTGACAATTTGACCACATTTGGGTTAGTAAAGAACGAATCTGAACCGTGAAATAATCTTCTTTCTCAATTCAACGTGAACTAACCTTTAGTATTAGACAAGAATACCTACTACTAGAATAATAATAATTTTAATTTTATTGTTTATTCATAATTTGTGAATTATCCTTTGCTAAATAATTTAATGAGGTATAAGTACTAAAATGCGGTGTTTATAAGAAAGTACGATTTATCTGAAAATGTTACTAGAGAAATGTTTCTACTCTGTGGATGATTATTTGAATGATTGTAATTTGAACTAGCATGTAGGTATATAAGTTATAATTTGATTGATATGTTAATTTATTTGCTGTTAATGTGTTACATTTATATGTCTTAACTTTTAAGGTTAAAATATTGCATGCCGCAAGGCTAAATACAGTGTTACCTTAATTTAAGAACATGACATCCTGTACCTACCTGTATTTGCAATTTATGTTAATAAATAAATAAATAAATATCTCAGTTACTTAACTACCATTTTTTGTAGTCTACCCCTAATTTTATGTAAAACGCCTCTTCAATCATTCATTTGGTACTCTGTCAATGGTCGTTTTGTCTTTCATCCGTCTGCATCCCTCGCCACCAACACAAATATCAGACTACAAAAATGGCTACCCTACTAATTTATTTGTTTTTAATTTTTAAAAACAGAACGAGGAAGCGGACCAATGAGACGCGTCCTCCGACTGATTGTCAATTAGTGACATCAAACGGGCTTTTTGCGAATTAAGCGCTCGTTTGTGTTCATTTTTTGTCCGGCTGTCGTCGCGTGCTAACGTTTGATGCGTTTTTCGTTTATACGTTTCATTTTCATATTTCCGTTTGTCTGGCCGTATGGGGCAGCCGGGTTACAATATATAGGTACTGTATGAACATTGATATCTATATAGGTACTGCTTTCGTTTATTTCTGTGATATTTTAATTCGACTGAGTGCTCTCGCAGACAGGGTTTTTATTCTCTTTGTTGATAGTGTTGTTTTGAGAGAGGTGAAGATATAAATTGAATGAAGATGAAAGATGTACTCTATGGTATATTGGAGATACTATGATTATGTGATCGCGTTATTCGTTTTAAATTAATATAATTACGCTATACAAGGTAAGGATTATACAATATATATATCCTAATTGGGTATTTTCCTGTAGTTAAATTATTAATTAAGAATGATAAAAGAGCGGGAAAACTTACGTCGGTTCTTATGTGCAATTGAACCAACTGATAATAGTTAATTATTTCAAACAAGTTTCCTTATACTTAAGGTACCGTTTTGTATAGTAACAAGTGACATTTTAATCATTATAAATCATTATCATTTAATCATTACTGTAATATTTGAGAGTTTTCTGAATCAGTTTGAGTTTATAAAAATGTGCTGTAAGAATAATTTAAATGGATAAATGAAGTTAGTGGATAACTGAACATAAGGAACACATACAGTTAATTTGTGTGATAATAAATAAATAAATCTATTATTTGTTTGCATTTTTTATATAAAATACAGATTTGGGATTTGGGATTACTAGGTTGAGTAACGGTAAACATTAAAAAAAAACAACAGATACGAACAGAAAAATAAAAAAGTTAGACCTCATCAATAGTTAGATTTATAACATCGTATTATGATAAACTGAAACACTGGCACAAAAAAAGACTCTGGCATTCTAAAGACAAAACATGAAAAAAAAAATGATGAATCGAATGCACCGTATCGGATGCTATTCGAAATACACCCAGTATAGTCAACAAAGGGACGTTCTGAAAAAAAATGCGCGAATACGAACGCGCCTGCCATTAGCCGCTCCCATTTGCACCGCTATAGACAGTGCTCTTCAGTCTAACCGTCAATACAATTTTAGGGTTGATGCTGACGATGTAACATAAATACATAGATAATTATTGCCAAAATCAAAGCTAGTAATGAATTTTAGAATATTTTTTTTAAGAAAAATAGAAAAATATTCACTCACTTTAGCGATTACAATATACTACAGCTACTTGATAAACAAAGCAAATAGGATCTAACTAGAGGAGCTTAGCTACCCAATTGAATTTTATCATCATCAGAACAGCTTAATAGTATCAAATCAGTACATAGTCAAGATTTGACTCCTGCTAACAAAGCAAGTTACACAAATATTTAGAAAAACGAGAGAATAATATTTGCAGTTACATTCAAACAGTCTTTTAAATCTATGCCACACAGAATACCGCGGTTATAATAACTTTATGTTGTGTTCCCAGCGATGAGTAGGGTAGCCAGAGCTCACTGGAGAATTTGTGATGTCAGTGGGATGACTAAAGGCTTGTCCTGCTTTGTCATCTACACTGACGGCACAGAGACTCTGTGCTTACAGGGTCGGCAGCGCGTGTGTGGCTTCTCTGGTGTAACACACCTCCATAGGCCACGGTAACCACTTTCCATCAGGTGCGCCGTGCGCTTACTTGCCAGATAAGTGGTATAAAAAAATGAACGGCATAAAAACTACTTTTTAGATCAAATTCGTTTTTGCCATCCCTACACAGAGGGCATATGATCGAGTGTTGTTGGAGTTTTTATCGCTGATTCATTAGCAAGAGAGTGTCTTTGTTGCTGACGGTACGGCTAGTGCCCAGCACAATATGCATTCAACATGAAAATTGATTCGGGTTGAAAGGATACAAGCTGTATTGTAAACTTTGATGATTGAAAATGAATACGCGTTATGGGAGCGAGGTAATTAGGAGTTGGTTGTGCAAATGGCGGTGGGTACGTAGTTTTTTGTGTGTTGGGATATTACAGGTTCCGATTGAGAGGAAATATTTGGTTCCTTTTGATGTGTGGAAAGCCAATTCGAAAAAGAGATTTGACACAAAAGCTTAGATACAATATACATACATATAATCACGCCTTTATCCCTGGAGGGTTAGGCAGAGGTGAATTAACACCCACATTTCACCAATCATTGAATTCGGTCCCGCGTAAAAGGGGGTGAGCCTATCGCCGTCTTCCGGGCACTATTGTTGACTCAAGCCATGCATCTGAGGCTGAGTCTGGGCTGTATATATCTGTCTGATGTTAAACAGCTCTATCCCTTAGTCGTCTTGTACGATACCGTAAGAGAAGAGATGGGGTGGTCCAAATTCTACTCTACCGGGAACCATACAGTATACAAACAATAAAATGATGAGTGTAAAATATTGGTATAAAATTTTGTCATATGGGTAGTTATTTCAAAATATTACCTTAAATTGTCGTGCTACAAAACTGTGTAGTATAAAAAATACTTACCTTAACAAGTTACAGATACAAATTACAATTTCCAAGAAGCTTTTTAACCAAAAACTTATATCATGTAAAGTAAAAAAGTACTTACTTAAAAGAAGTTCTGGCTTAAACAAACACCTAAAATAAGAATGATAATATGGCCTACACCATCTGAATAAGAAACTTTTTCAAAGGAGTCACGGGTCCGTAACGAATCTAATTATTCTAAAAAGGGTAAACAAAAATATAAAGTTTTAAGGTAGGCATTACAATGAGAAAGGGGCCTGACTTCATGTTCTAATACTATTTGAGGGTGCAACCACTTGTCAACTTTTGATTAGGTAAATTAATAAAACTATTGAAACAATGTGGACACATTTTTTTTATACAAGTTAGTTGGCAGACTAGCACACGGCCCATCTGATGGAAAGTGGTTACCGTGGCCTATGGACGTGTGTAACACCAGAGGAACCGATCCTGTTAAGCACAGAGTTCCTGTGCTGTCAGTGTAGAGGACAAAGCAGGACAAGTCTTTAGTCATCCCACTGACAGCACAAATTCTCCAGTGAGCTCTGGCTACCCTACTCACCGCTGGGAACACAACACGAAGTTATTATAACCGCGGTATTCTATAGAGTGGAGGTACTTCCCCAGTCGGACTGCTCAATTGGGCGGAAATACCGCCGTGTCCTACCTCCTAGAACACGCATATACAAAAGTTAGTCATGCAGATCTTTGCGCAGCATTCTGCGCCGTATATGCTAATTCCTACAATATCCATAGAAAAAGAAGACGATAAAACACAAAGACTTACAAGAAATCCAACTATTCCAACGAAGTTAATTAGGAAATATTACAAAAGGCGTTAAAGAACAAAAGACAGGCATCCAGCAACAGAAACGACGACGCATCACTCATATATTAAGTTTTACTACGCCGAAAGACAAAACATCTATACTCGAAATAAATTCCGCATCCCCATAACAATTATCAATAGCATTGTACGAAATTTATGTTGTGAAGTACAGTTGGATTCTTGTAAGGTCTTATACGACACAGTGAAACTGTCAACGCCATAAATGTGTATGAAATAGAACAATAAGCTGCAGTTTACGGGCTAAACGTAAAGCTCCTAAACAGGAATAAACCTTCATTCCTCAGCCCTTTTCAATTCGTGACCTAGCATGCAAAACAGATGTCTGGAGAGAGATAAAAGCTTTTGAAAACAAAGTATTGCCTCTCATTCCTAAGTGGAGTGGGGGTCAAAACGATCGTGAACTTCTATTTCAGTACGTATTATGTTGGCAGTATATTCCAATTATTTATTTTGTGACTTTACATTAAATTTCAGATTTGATTTGATATTCTGTTCGTGTTGTTTATAAGTACATTTAAATATGTTATTCTGTGTTAGATTGTAAATTATGGAAAAAAACTTACATGTGTAATCAAAACTATTGCAAAAAAAAATGTATTTCTTTTTTTTTTGTACCTACCACTTATTGTATTCTGTAGGGCGGGGAGGTACTTTCCCAGTCGGACTGCTAAATTAGACGGAAATACCGCCGTGTCCTACCTCCTTGTATTTTTATTTTATTGGATCAACTATTTGCAAAAAAGCTTGAAAATACATTGTGTAATCTTACCATGGCATAGCACATTAATATTTTATACCTAATAAAAAGAGTTCTTACATTTACTGCTAAAAAAGTAAAAAACAGAAAATTTTATGGCAAACTCAATGACGAGAACATTTTTAAAGACTTTCTAATAAAATCCCTTCACATCGTAAACAGAAGTTGCTCGAATAATCCTATACGCATTTATCTCGGTCGATGCTAATCCGAGTAACTTCATTACAACAAGTTGGCACAACGAACGAGGTCATCTATGTACTGTATTTTTAATACAAAATATGAAATGAAATAGTATTGAAGACATGACAAATTTGGTATCACAAATTTTTCCAAGATCAAAAGCTTTGGCTGGGTAATCAATTTTCAATTCTATCGAATCAACATTATTATTGACTATTGTTGATTGTGTTTGTGTTTTACCAATATGATCAAACATGTGTTTCAAATATCAGAAATTATAATACACTGATGTATGCGAAAGGTTTAGCGTGTTTGCACTTAATTTTATTGACTTAAATATACACTAGGATCACGCAAATGAATTCCAAGTATAAAGCTTATTAACTCGATAACTGTAATTAATAAATTGAATGTTTTTAGTAATATTACAGCATATTACAATATTTCAATAATTTAAATTAATACCTAAGCATTTGTTTATTTATTATTTATACCTATTTCAGATTTTTTTGTTTGTTTATCAAGTTTAGCTTCATCAACATTGAATTCTGACCCACCTTTGCGTGTTCCTGCTGCGCAAGAAGCTGTTCTCTCACCATTTGTAATTGTAGAATCATTTCTGATAGCTGCCGCTCCTTCTCTAGCACGCTCTCTCCCGCTAGGGCTTGAAGCGCCGCTGTATCGAGAACACCTCGTCGATCACTGCGTAAAAAAAATTTGATTAAGAATAAATAGCAATGAAGAACTATTGTTACAGTTCATGGGTTTCATTACTGTCGGAGAGGGAACATTTGTCTATTATATTGTAGGTTTGGCTATAATCATTAAGATTTATATATAGTTTGGTTCCACGAACATTTATTGCGTTATACTGTAATGAGAGTATTAAGTTAGCTTTAGTACCTACTTTATACTCACTTGATTAGTAAAGGCAATTATCGGAAATACAGGAAATTTGCATACTTGTAATAATCCCATAATATTGTAATATTTATATTTAAAGACTACGGTTTAATTACTCTCATAGCTTATTATGTGAACTAAGCTCATGTCCAACACCAGACAGAGCTGATAGCTTAATATGGAGTATTATCCGTTACATAGAATAAAAATTATTGAATCATTTGCAAAGAATGAAGCAGACTTGGCACTGTACTAAGACATTTTACTTGACTTTATAGTAATATACCTCTTAAATCCAAGTAAAAAAGTAGCTTCGTGACGTGACTGTATTATAATTAAAACCTGAAGTTAGTTTAATGCAATATATTTCAGTTCTAAACAAAACTTTTATGCCAATGAATAATTGTTGGAATACAATATTGTGCGCATTATACAGTGTCGTATCAGGTGGTGTGGTGAAATGTAATGGAGTCGTGTGAATAATTCATGGCAGCACTGTTCCCGGATGGCACTGCTATGAAGTCAACAAGGAAAGATAATGTGATAGATCCACGTCCTCAATGAACTGCTTCAGAATTTCGCGATTTTAACTGTACTGTTGGAAATATTCCAAATTATTTTCAAACCACTCTTGTAACTTTTCCTAACTGTTACTCGTGAGCTGAGAAATTTTGACATACATATTCATAATACCTGAAAATAGTGGCTGGGACAGACTGGATGCTGAAGGCGGAGGATCGGAGAAAATGGCGCGCATTGGGAGAGGCCTATGTCCAGCAGTGGACTACGGTGGGCTTATTGATTGATTGATTGATTCATAATACAAGGTCATATTTCAGTATTTTGAATAATCTGTGTACGTACTAAATAAATCAATTGTAAGATATATCCAAACAGTGAAGTGACCATAATATGATAGATGCAGTAGTAAACAAGAACAAAACAGATAAAGACTATTCAAAATAAAAGATAAACTTGAGTTCTCGAGTCCCAGAAGGGACAAACAAAGTTTAATTCGCCTTTTACTATATTCTTTCCAAAAGAAAACTCTTTGGCTTCAGTCACAAATTATATTTCCGTAGTAGAGGTATTCGTTCACAAACAAATGCATCAGAGGACAGGTCTGAATTATTAATGCTGTGGTCCGAACTTCCTCTTTCTGCTAGTACTGACGTAACTTTTTAGTATCTGGCCACGTATCATATTACGTTGTTATTCTCTATCATGTTTGTTATTACCACGCTGTATGTTATTTGCTTGTTTTCAATTTAATAAATCAGCTTTTAAAATTTGGATACTAAATCTATCGTCACGATCTTAGATATCAGTTATAAATATGCTTTCATCTCGTTTCGCTGTGTTTACAATATCATTGTACTAATGCTTCTTATCATTATGATATTCTAAATAGTATCTACTGAATGAATGCACTTACCAGTTCTTTTCAATAAAAACAGACTATCATATTTTTTAAAGATACTAATTTCAATTCATTAACGCTTTATATGTTACCGAGTGGCTATATCGTTAGCGTTAACTTTAATGCTTTGAGATTCTATGGTACTCCAAATTTTTATTAGTTAACCCCTAAACCTATGTCTAGGGTCTTAAATATCAGTCATTGCTATAACCATAAGTTTTCCCTTTATTTATCGCACTTTGAGTCTATGGAGTTTCATTTTAATATTACTTGTCCTTCCCTTTCTGATTCTAGATAGTAGTGCCTTGTGCATATTCTTGGGAATTCTATACATGTACAAATAAAATCTTTTTTAAATATTACAACGGTTAAGACACTCATACTTACTACTCTCTACTTGTATAAATCGATCAAACAATACGTAACCAACATGACAAGGCTCAATTTTTTTAAATAACTTATTCAGCAGTTTTGAGAAATGATCACGAACTCCTTAATTGCAAAAAACAAGTTGAATGTATACCCAATTGTTTCGCGCTTGTCAGAATACTTCCCTGCGTCTTTTATTTTACCACGATACAAAAGATTGGACCACTTTCTCGAAGAAAGGGCTCATTGGAACCGGTTCAGCGAAAAAATAAATTAACGGGACCTAATTAAAGAATTCATTTTTTACAATAAGTGAATTTATGATTCTTAAGAATTTTACTTTGGTGCTATTCAGCGAAAATTTCAATGTTGGAAATTAATGTCATTAGAACCTTTCTGCGGGAAAAGAAGTTGAACTATTTGGATTACTGCCAATGATACAAAACTTTGACTTTTAACATTACCTAACCCTGACCGATAATGGATATACAAGGATGCTGAGGGGCTTTGAGGAAGAATGATGTCGTAATTCCCTTATGTCATGTATATCTTGCATTCTTGTGTGCCTTTCTATCTGGCCTAAGATTGCCTGCAAGAAATCGCTTCTATAAGATGATCCCTTTTGTATTGTTCTGTAAATTTTGGTGTCCAAATATAAAACTATTTTTTTATTTTTTAACTATGCTTAGTCTAAGTATAGCGCTGTTTAGCATCCTACTGGATACATTCTATATTGTAATAGAATAGCATAGTTGTAATCTATCATGCCTGACTATGACAATGTATATATAACTAAATGTATAAACTAATTGCATTCATAATAAGCTACAACGAGATGTAATTTTGATTGATTATGATCCGAAGTACAATTGCAAGCAAGAATAACAAAGATGTAATAAAAATAAAAGCTGTATCGATCAGACACGATTCGTGTCATACGATTCAGAGAAACACGTTTTATTTTCCTGTTCAGTGGGAACGCCACTTATGATTTATTACGCGTATGTTTTGTACTCGTAACCCCATAGGAATCGTACTAGATCAGAGAAATCGTACATTACATATCGTACTTATGTTGTTTTTGTTATTGCGATTAATAGTTATTATCATCCTCGAAGTATATCTATGATTCGTCAAAAATTCGCACTTTGGAGTCAAGTTTGTGGTTGAAGTTTGTGGTTTTATTGGTTATCGTTTTTTCTAGAAGCGACTGCCGATCGACATCCCAAACCTGTGATAGATGCATGTGCCAGAGTCGTCCATTGTTTAGCAAGTGTACTTGCAGGTGAGATTGAATATTTTCCGTGAAGCAACTGCTATCAGATCTCCACAATCTAGTGGCGATTTTGAAGTTCTCTGATTAGACAAGCCATTTAGAGCTTTTTAGAGCTCTAACTAGCCGTAAAGGCTGTCATAGACCGACCGTTTACCGTACCGGACCGACGGTTTAACGTGCTCTCTGGAGGAGTCTCAATGTCTTAATAATGGTCACCCATCCTAAAACCTGGCTAATATTGCTTAACTTACTCAGTTCCCACTTAGCCACGAGTCCCATCAGTAAAACATAAATTGACTGGCACTAAAAGGTAAAAACAATACTCTCAGTAGTAACTATGTTAGAGGGGACCGTACTAACATTGGGGTGAACTAATAGAGCAATTCACTACGGCTGGGTGTACCCAGTACACCGTCGACGATCTATTCGATTATTCCAATTCACGGTGCACTGGCTACGTTAATTCACTGTTTATATTGACGTTTTTTTATAACAAATTTGTTTGTCACTGGTGTACAGTGGTAGATATAGATACTATTGTTATTTTTATGTATGGCAACATTTTTGAAATGATGGCAACATTTGTATAATTGGCGGCAGATCTAAGTCGCGAGAGAAACAAGATTTTGGATTCGTCCGCGGATTGATTGGATATTATCTAAGATTGATGGATTGCTCGTCTGTCGCCATGGCACTCTATGTTGTCCACAAAAGACACTCAAAATCGTGTACTATGCATATAAAGTACAAGTTGTGACGTGTTTGGGGTCAAGATATGTGCCAGCAACTGAAAGTCTGGTGGGTATACACAGATATAGTAACATAATAGCACTACCTGAGAATGAAACCTAAGCAACGGCACTTATTGTTGCTGAGTCACTGCGGCAGTCGAATATGTCAATCATAACGTTCAAAAACAAAAACAATTCAGTTTGTCACCGAACAAAAGCCGAAGCGGTGTGTTGAAAATCTCAAGGGTTGCGACAAGGGGTGACGTCATTAAAATGGATGCCAGAAGACTCAAGGCGAATGAATTTTGACACTATACAGAGGGAGCTACTTATTATTTTAGTCATATTTGGTGATAATGTTTGATTTTATTGATAAAATGTGTTGTGGGAGTAAGAATTTTGGGTAGAAAGTTAGTTTAACTTTTGAATGGATTCTAGTTTAAACTTTTCGCAAGAATTTTTTTTTAATCATTTCATGTTTGAGCATTACATGTAAACTCATCTGGTAGTTCAACATTCAGGTCGGAATTTGTTTCAACGGCAGTCCTGTGCTAAGGATATTTTCCATCAGTTGAACTATTTCCTAATCCACTCTGAATATTAGAAATTCCTGCCTATATACATCTCAGGATGAAGTAAAAGACAGAATTGCAACAAATTTTCGTCATTGTTTTTTTTTGCTAACCGAACTGAATTACTTTTATTTCAATCAACCAATCAATTAGCCCACCGTAGTCCGCTGCTTTACATAGGCCTCTTCCAATGTGCGCCATTTTATCCGACCCTCTGCCTTCTCAATCCAGTCTGTCCCAGCCACTTTTTACTTGTAGTCATATTATTATGTTCTCACATTTACTTACGTATTTTTATTTTTGTGTATTATTTATCCTCAACAATTTCAAACGTCATTAAAAAGATAGCCGCCGAACAGTGAGTGACCTTTATAAAACTTCGCCAATTTCATGGAAAGGAAATCAGAGCACCCTGTATAATCGAAGTTGGACTTTTAAAGAAAGTCAATATAAAAAACTGATCCGATATAACAGCTTGTCAGTACCACCTGACGGTGTTATGATTGTAAAATTCAGCGGATAAGAATCTTAAAAATACTGTTCTTTTCTTTTCTGCAAGGAAAATAGAATTTATAAAAATATTGTTGAAAATATTTAAAAATGACTTCAACACTGACGGTATACTACTTAGAATGTTTTTTTAAACATCATGTATGTATAATTTAAATATCGCAATATGTTTTTAATCAAATATATAGGTAACACGTGGACTTAAACTGGCAATATGCGTAAGTAGCGTGATACCAAGACGGAAGATAAAAAAGTAAATGACATTTTGATAGCTTCCAAATTCAAAAATAAAAAAAAACTACACATACTTATTGATTTTTTGTGCAACAAATTTGTATTCATACTTAGCGTTATTTTTATGAATTCTATAAAAGTTCGTTGAACCTATATTTGTTAAAAGTATTTTCAATTAGTAGTTTTTTTTAAAGAGAGTGGTTGCAACCACAAGTGTATGTTTTGCGAAGTCAACCCCGACTGGCCTGCCGTTTACCTGTGCCTCACATAGATGGTGTGACATTCGTACTACGTGCCCTTAGGTGTGTGGTACCTTGTGGATCACTTAGGAGTTCTACGGGAACTTTTCGTACCAGTAGTTCACCTGACAGGTATTCCACAAGTATCTAGAACCAACCACGGTATTCATAGTTAATCTAAAAAGTGTTATTTCATCGGTACCAAGAACACCTTTTCAATCATCAATACAACATTCTCTTTCAATGAGAACATTATTTTTCTCTAATTCAACCTTCTTTAAAAGTCATTTACTTTACCATTTCTTTCTGTAACTTCATTCTTTCAATTTTTTTTTCTTTGATTTCATCCCTGCATTGATTTTGATCAAAATTCAAAGCATCAAAGGCGAAGGGAAAGTCGGTAATTGAGATAATAATTGCTTTCTGTATTATTTGCAGACGCAGTCTTCTTTGATACTTTCTTATGGTGTACGGAATCCGTATCTATGCTTAATTGTAAGATAATTAGCTGTCGATTCGAGCATTTTTAAACGATATCATGGGGAGGTTTATTTATTTTATGGTTGGTAATTTATTTTTTATCTGTCTGTTCTTTGATTTCTTATTATAATAGCCAGTTATTGATTTTTGGATTATTCTGTTGTGTGCTTTATATTTTTACTTGAAGTTACTGCTACAAGAATAATATTTTTATACTTTTATTATATTTGTGAGGCGTGGCAGTTGAGCATCAACTTACCTAGTTACAGGTCACGGGTTGTATTCTTCCTCAGCTAACTATTTTTTCTATGCTTTTTTATACGTAAAAATGTCTACTGTTCGGATTTTTAGTACCCAAGTGATAAGTTATTCTTAGATTAGGTCAAGATGATGCTACGTAATAAGTTTTAGAATATTTTCATTTCATTTAAAATTTTCATTTTGCAGGTACCGAAGCAATTTTGACACTATAGGAGTATTTTTTTCAATTTAGACCAGTATACATCTCCATGAATGGCCACATTAAAGAAACAACAGCTCATTTCGTCTACACACATCATCCAACATTATGTATGCAGTGCTAGGGTTGTCGCGAATACAATTTGTGGGCAACAATAAAAAATCCCTTTGCGCGAGACAACGGTGACTGTAGGGCTATACGTCTTGTTCGTCCCCTAAAGACTAACACATTGGATTAGTATGGATATGACATTTGGTTTAAGTTATACGTTTAAGCAAGATTAAACAAGTTAACGTGACTATGCTTACTTTGAGTCGTGCGTAGCGCTATATGTTCAAAAATAATGTAACTTAAATGTGATTACTTCCCAAGTTCTAATAATCTTTGGTATTATATTTCCTTTTTATTATTTTCAACCACGAAATACTTCATCCTGAGTGAGCTTAGGAAGAGACGTAGTAAAGAAACTTAGGTACCTAATACTCTTTCTAACATTGTACAAGGATACAAAATGTAATTAATATGAAAGGTAAGTTTCTTTGGAAATCCATTCAATTTTAATACATATATCCATTACCAATTTTCAAACATAACCTTAACGTCCTAAAAGTACTTTTGTATTAGAAACAAAAATCGTATCCACACTATCCTTTCGTCCAACAATACACTCATTACTAATTTAAACACCGCCACCGGTAGTCAGTCATGTAGTAGCGTTTTTATTGAGCTCGGTACGACGCGGCACGGTGCGGTGCGGCGCGGCGCTACGCTACACAACCAAGCGGTAGGGGACCGACGACTGATAGCATTTTAAATCAGGTTAAGGTCAACACGGACCGGTCTATAGGATCACTCTTTGATTTGTGCAGACTAACGGATATTTTGTTATTTTGTTTAGAAAAAAGATGGTAAGGACACGAATTTTTAGGGGTATTTTTGATGACTTGTATTGGTACTTAAGTCGTGGTGTTAAGCATTTTCTAGAAAAGAAATACTACGAGTTATGCTATTTAAAACTATTTTTTTTTTTAAATCCCCACGGATACCTCCCCATCGGAGCAGTGGAAGAGGTTATGTCAGACTCGAACCGATTAAAACGCACGCCGCCTGTGGGTCGTTTTGTTTGCCGAAGGTGAGGTGGACAGGCACATCCCTCGCACCCGGCCGACCCAGGGCCATCTCTCACGATCTGGCCCTCTCCTCAAGTGTGTGGGGACTACAGAGTACCTTGTCCCCGGAAAACGGGGAGGCGCGCCAGGCGCTTCTGCTTCATATTAAAACCATACTGTATGATGGAGATGCGACGGTAAGACCATTGTCTATTGATATTGTTATAAAGAATTATAAAGAATGTTGGCTTCGCGAGTGTAACGCAGTCCGTCTGTAGGCCGTGTGCTTATCTGCCACCAAAGCATTATAAAAAAAATACGCTAAGTGACAAACTGAAGGCTGTAATTTTTTATACTTATTAAACTTATTATTGTGATTTTTTAACATTGCGCTCATGTTTTGGAAAATAACTTATCAAACATAATCGTTTGTCTTTAAAACAATTTTAATATTAGTAATTTGTCTTAAAGACTATATTGTAGAGACAATTTTGTCTTTTGCAAGTGACTATCTTCTAATTGATTAATATAGGAAAATTTAATCGGTTCAAGCGGGATTCGATATATATATTCATCTTTAGGCGATACCGGACAATTCTATCTTAAACGTTCTCGTTAGCATACTAAATGGTTTAAAAAATTCTGTCTAAATCCCGACCCTGAGAGGAAAGGGAAGACAGAGCCTCGTCCATATGTCAGCAGGTGTATCAGCCAGGAAGTGTACTTGTCTTGACTCAACGTCGTTAGAGTAACTTCGAGTCCCATCTTAGATATAGATTATCCATTAAAAAACGTATCTGATATTCAAAATAATTTCTGTTTGTAGATTGAAGTAATATTGTTGATTTGCTCTGTAAAACCGGTATTTACCGTTTGGTTTATTGATCCTGCCGGTTTAATTACGGTTGTTAGATAACCGTTGATATTAATGCGAAGTGATTACAGATTATTTATTTTCCTAGAAAAGTGTGTGATATTACTAATAGTCACAGTCCTGTCTATGATTACCTAGGTACTTGTCTGTGACTACAGGTTAGTTAATAGCAGATAGAAAGCTGTAATGTGCTGTTAATGTACGAGTCTTTAATTAACTTAGAGAGCTATATAAGGACTTAAACTATATGAAATGTACAGTCAGCCACAGAATAATCTTTTACTACAAAGTCACGAGAAGCGTCGACCATACGCTTCGCAATCTCCCGGAAGAGATTGCAGGCGCTCGGACCCCATGGCCCAAACGTTTCTACTCCAAACGGCACAAATTCATAATCACTAATTAGATTAGAATACTTGCGCCAGTTAAGAGCCGCTGCAGAAGCTGCAGCAGCACCGGCACAGCTAGCCGTGGCAGGTATATGAGTAGGGGCAATTTTTTTACTGATTTAAATTGTATTATTGTCCGAAATAAAGATATGTACCCAATATCAGAACAATCGGTCTACAGGAACGGGGGGGAAAAAGGCATTAAGGTCATTTTGAGTACTTGGTTCGTTAAGATGAATCTGATGCTGATTTAACATATCCCTAATAGCGTTAGCACCTCTGCCTACCCCTTCGGGGATATAGGCGTGAGTTTATGTTATGTTATGTAATAGCGTCAAAGTACTCAAAACGTGTTTTGAACGAGCCCATGATGTTTATGAAGGGTTGAGTAGAGCCTTACCAACACTTTCGGGGCACTTGCTTTTCTGTCGAGTTTGGGAGCTCAGACGGTGGCAGCTTCCGGAGAAGTTGACGTACTAATCAAAAACGCGGACCGTCGTCTCCAAAGTGCAAACATTGGACGCAATTTGTAATTGACTATGAGGATGTCGGTTGCACCATGTGGAACGCAGTTAATATGCTCAGCAAAGGTAAAGTAGATATTCTTTTTACCCTAAATTAACAACAACAAATAAACGGGCCTTTACTAAACTCTGATCTACCACTTCACGGATTCACAGGCGCGAATATATGTATGTATGTATGTAAATTAACAAATATAGGTATAAAGAAAACTAAATCGTTAATTCAAAAATGCACGCTCTGATTGACACCAATCATACTGGACCAGCCAATATTTTATCTCCTATCACAAATCCAGTTTTATTTGATACAAAAATAGTTTCGCTAAAATCACTGCATAAAACTACCACTCAATAAACAAAATGGACGGAACCTGTCCGCTTCGACGTCAATAAAAACACATCCCAAATGTAAACGAGAACGATGCATGAATTCTTCATTTGAAATTGTATGGCCATGTTAGGGCATTATCATTTTTAGAGCTCGCCACACTGGTATATTCAGATGGAATTTTTGATGCACTGGCGACACAGGCGTACTGCGATTGGTTGTCCTGAATATTGTATGAACCAATCACCGCGTTGCGCTTAACGTTGCATTCCAATTTCAAATCGTGAAGGCGGGAAACGGGTGACAAAGTTGTGTTTTGCAATAGTACGCAATAGGCATAATTTGTTGTTACAAAATCAAATTGGTTTTACAAGCAGGTATGTGGCAGCATAGCGACGGACATAATTGGACGACCGATTATCGGGACGCTGTGAGTAAATTTCCTGTGTTTTATTCACATTACAGGTACCTAGAGTCATCTGACAAGTTAATTACTTGAATTGGACAATACAACTATTAAATATATTAGGTAAATTCTATCAAATATGTTACGTATATTTCGTCGTGTAGGTATTAATCTACGAGTCCTTCGAGTGGGTAATCTCCAAGGATACCACCTCCATCGATAGCGGTGGTCATGTCAAACTTAAACCTACCAAAACCGCACGCTGTTTCTCAATTACGGGGTGTAACGTTATCCAATAAGGCATTTCTCTTGCATTCGGACGACCTTGAGCCATCTACAGTTTTGGAGTTCGGACACGAGTAAGTATAATAAAAAACAAATGTTACATTCTTCCACAGATAACACATTAAACAAAAGAATAGCCTATTTTCTGTGTAACTATGTTATTGTTACAACAAACATAATATCTAAAGAACAGTGCACTATTTGTGTATTATATTGGCGGGCGTTTGCGATAACCCCTGGTCTCCGAAATTATTGTTCCTATGTTTTGTCAAACGTTATCTATTTATCATTGTCTCTGAAACTGGGGCGGCAGACGCCGGTAGCATACCTAAACTGCACTTAAAAGATTAAGGTTCAATGGCCATTTGTTGATAAGTGGTGCTGTTGCTATGCAGGTTTTATTGTCATTATAGCATAGCATAAATCTGTGTAAGTTTACAATATCTGTAGGTATTATATACAGCGTGGTACAGAAGTGGAAGGCTACGGAGAGACCTCATCATTCACCTTGCGTTAATTCCGATCGCATCTAAGGTCTTCATCACGAAGACGGGGCTCCGCTTTTTCCAGTCTAACTAAGAAGCTGCCGAACTTCAATAATTTCCGTGAAGGGAATGCCCTCTAATTTGATCTCTAAAAATCATTGGCGATATCAAAGTATTGCAGACAGAGGACCTAGGATGCAGAGAGACCTACAGTCCCGGGTCCTTTAAGCGGGGCGTGAAAAAGCATTTGATGAGGCTGCCAAGCTGAGTGCTGCCATTGTAAAATGCTACGTGTTTATAACGATCACCTTCTTCCTTAAGACTTTGCCTTTGGCTTGCCATCAGGCGAGGTGAAGTCGAATTGGCTAAACCTATATAAAAAATCTGAATTTTTATTCAAGGACCTCTCTGTAGCAATATTGCGCACGTAATATTAAATTACTATAAGCTCTCAATCAACCAAATGTTCAACTTACAATACGCCCTTAATTCACCAGCAAATTATGATGATACGGTGAATATCATAAAAAAATATGATAACCCGAAATCGTATCTTAAAATAAATATGATACATACAAAATAAGATTACCCGCATTCCGAATAATTTCAACTAACAATTGTACTGTTGAAGTTACAAACAGACAATTCATTTTAACACAGTATGCGTCCTGTTTCCATATGTGGGCAAATCTTAGCTGAGTTGAACAATATAAAGAGTTATTGTATACACAAAGATCTATTGTATGAAGACCTTGTCAATTGTCTTAGCACTCGTGACAGGCCTTTGGTAATTTGTTTAGATGACGCGAGCATTACCTTGGAAATCAGTTCTAGTGTTTTCTGCATGGAAAAGTTGTTAGTGCTAGACTTTGTTCTAAGATTTGAGATCGACATGGTCATTCACATTAATAGTGTAAAACTCGCCGGGATATTTACCATGTTTACTGTTTTCGTTGAGTATCCGATGTTTCGGTGTTGTTACAAGTGCCATGATCATGGCTTACAAGTACACCATGATCATGGCGCTAGTAACAGCGACGAAATATCGATTTCTCAGCGAAAATAGAAAACATGGTGAATATCCCTGTGAGTTTTTCACTATTAATTTTTTTTCTAAGACAATGAATTAAATATTGAAATAATTAGTATATTAACATTTTTTTATTTTAGTTTGTAGGATATTTCAATAGATGGCTTTGATGTCACTATAAGACGTATGGAAGCGCATTTTCAGTTCTTCAGAATGTTTCGGACATCAGTGCTTTTCAGTATTGTTGTATTAAGTTTGTGTTGAGATTATGGTTTCAACAATTCACTCGGTCATAGATTTATTGGAGTTATAGAAATTTTTCAGTTGCAAGACAGAATCGCTTCACTCTCCTTTCAGTAAGCACATTAAATATGTGACATTAAAAAGTTTACACTAATACTAGTTGAAGGGAGACACTTCTGATGGCATAGGATTTCTCCTCATTGTCATTTGGAAATTTCAAGAAATTAGAACATTTCAATTTTGAATCACATTTTTAATCCATTTATAGATATAAAAACCTATAAAAGTTTCAAGGTAATCTAATAAACGGTTAGTGGTAGTACTGTACAAACGAACAAAGAAGCATTAATTCAAATAGATAAATAATTGTTTCATTTATTTTAACCTAATGTTCTAAATGACCGCTCTGATTTCTTAAACAATTATCAATAACATTTTTTGCTTGCATTAAAACACCATAAAAGAAATAAATTATTTTGTCATTCCCATCATTATTGTAGCAACGCGAGCATTTCTCATCTCGTAAGGTGTGTTAGAAAAAACTCTAAGAGACGCCCAGTGTCGGCCGCGGGCCGTCTCTTGCCATCAGTGTGTTCATAAATAAGATATTCATATTAACTAATATAACGTATTCCGTAATCTGTAACACTTATATTGTACTTTCTGAATATATATCACTGTACAAATTATGACTTCATTCTATTGTTAACGTTTTGTAAAGCTGTGTGGCCCAAGCGACGTGTTTAGGCGATCTATTGAAGTTACTGTCGATGTATTTATATTTATATTTTATTGTACACATAAAGTACATTTATATAAAAAGATGAGATGTAATGTACAAAGGCGAGCTTAACTCAAAGTTGAGTTCTCTTCCAGCAAACTAGGGAGTGCACAGAGGAACTGCAATACGAGAGACTAAGTCTAGTGCACAAGTGTAAAATTAATATAAGAAGGTATGGTCGATGATATTAATTGTGCAAAAACAGTCGCTAAGTAAATTATTTCAACGATTACAGATTTCTACAGCTCAACACATATACAGTAAGCACATTCAAAATATAGAGGACCTAATTAAAAAACTGTCAAAGCTGTATAGCTACAGCTTTTTTTTATACCACTCAGGTGGCAGACAAGCATACGGCCCACCTGATGGGAAGTGGTTACCTTGGCCTATGGACGTGTTCAACACCAGAGGCGTCACACTCGCGCTGCCGATCCAGAGGAAATCTTCTAATGTCCCTTTTGAAAAACCCCATATTGCAGGCGCATGGGAAAACAGCAGCAGGGAGTTCATTCCACAGTTTGAGTGTGCGTGAGATGAAGTTTATATCTTTAAAATCTGGTAATGGGTTTAAAAGGGTACCTAGTTTAACTTTACCTAGAAATGGTAAAGTATTATAAATATCTATAATAATATTTTTCTGTTTATTAATTACTTATATAGTCTCGCAATATTATAACTGAAATATGGTCTCATCTCCCATTTGAGCAAAAGTTATCGTCCATTTACTTTGTTTTTGGCTTGACTTGGAATTTTTTTCTGATCACGCCGAAAACGATTCGTTGCTCGGAGGTACCATTACTCGCCCAAATCCCATGCCTTGGTCCACAGACAATTCGAGAGCATAACGGAGATGGATTGTGGAACATTACGCGCTCGCGTCTTAATCTTGTTGAGGGCTATTACAGTTCGTTTAATTACTGCTACACAATGCGCGTGCGTCTGTATTATACCAAAACTTTATATTGTACGGCCACAATGACTTATTGGGGATAGAAATAGATTGGAGCAGTAATTTGAGGTTAAGTAAGATGTATAATGGTGTTTTGTTTCCCGGCAAGTAGCGTACAATGGCCGCCCCGTCTTTCATAAGGGTGTTTATACAATTACCTGCGAAGAGGTATGTCTGTTCGACACACCATTGAGTCAGGCAACGGATAGTAAAAATATACCTTACTAGTGAAAAAATACTTGAAAGAATGAAGATTGTTTTCGTCTCTTATTGGGTACGTACTTATAACTAAAAACCGAAATATCGGGTATAAAAAGCAGTTTCTCCCAACCCTTCCGGGACACATAGAAGTGAAGTGAGTGTAATAAATATGTGAGAATAAATGTGATCCTCTGTCGCACCATCAACCCCTGGAATCAGTCCCGGGTATGAAAAAGCATATGATGAGGCCGTCAAGCTGAGTGTCACCATTGTCACACGAAAGTCTCAGAAAAAAGGGTCACCATTACCTACGTAATGGTGACCCTCTTTTCTGAGACTTTGCCTTCAGCTTACCATCAGGCAAGCTGAAGGCAAAGTCAAATTACATATACCATATGGCAATTGTGACACTCAGCTTGACGGCCTCATTATATAAATATATATATTTATAATGAGGCAATATATGTATAAATATATTTATATTGCCTCATTATGTATATGTATTGTACTGTTTAACATCAGTCAGATATATACAGCTCAGACACAGACTCAGATGCATGGCATGGCTCAAGTGAACAATAGCGCCCAGAAGACGGCAGTACGCTCACCCCCTGATACCCGGGACTGAATACAATGATAGGTAAAATATGGGTGTTAATTCACCTATGCCTAACCCTCTGGAGATAAAGGCATGATTATATATATGTATATTTAGAAATAATGAGACTAAGATTATTTTTAGATAATTTTTTGAGATAGTCCACGAACTGGTACATATTGGTCTAATCAATCAGAGATACATTATGAAGCTTTTGATACCTAGTAGTTGAATTGGAAAATTGTCACTTGACTTCTTCTTTTCCGTCTTAGCGTTAAACCCAGTCGCATTAAAGTTTTCACTTCGGTTTCTCGAGTCCGCTTTACCATTCTAACTGCAAATTAGCTAGATGAGTAGGGTAGCCAGAGCTCACTGGAGAATTTGTGCTGTCATTGGGATGACTAATGGCTTGTCCTGCTTTGTCTTGTACACTGACGGCACGGAAACTCTGTGCTTACAGGGTCGGCAGCGCGAGTGTGGCTTCTCTAGTGTTAAACACGTCCATAGGCCACGGTAACTACTTTCCATCAGGTGGGCCGTGCGCTTGTCTACCACCTAAGTGGTATAAAAAAAAAATTGGCTAATTTTCTATATTTTCCATGAAGCGACTGCCATCTGACCTCTATAATCCAAAGGCGATATCGAAGCATTGCAGCTAGACCAGATGTTAAACTTTTTAGGACTCCAAATATACGTAACGACTGTCATACATGACAGTCAGACAGACAACCGGGACCAACTGCTTGATGTGCTTTCCGAGCCAAGACCAGATCAAGGCATATACCTATCATACAAATATTTGCACTGAGCGGCAATCGAACCCGCGCCACCTGCGTAGCGGCTGCGTTTACTACTGCCACCACACGGAGTCTATCACTTGACCCGACTATGACAATTTAAAGCCTGGTCGAAAAATTATAATCCAATCGGGAGTTTATAAGCTTGGTCGGGAGTTTTTATAACCTTGGTCGGCAGTTTATACCTAGTTTGGTTGGGAATTTGTAGCATGGTTTTCTTGATAACTGATATCGGGGATCTAGTTTTCCATTCAAATACAGCAATATCAAAATATTTACGAAACATTGACAATGTATATAGGTACATGTTAGCAACTCAAAGTATCCGCGAATACAATCGGTGCTATCAACAAACGCTATTATGATAAGAATACTGATAATACCTCGTAAATATTGACATAGATCACGTTTGACATCTCCTTAACCTCTGTAACAATTATCTCCTATTATTGAAACTAATCTATAATAAGACTGCTTATTAAAATATTGAAGGTATGAATTTCATTACTGCACTGATTAAGTTTAAACTACTTATTATTTATACATATCAATTAACACCCATATTTCACTAATAATATATTCTGTTTCACGTGATAGAGGATGAATGCTGATTATTTATTATTGTTTTTATTTTTATTTATTTATTACCAATTTACAAACAAATTAAATACATAGAAATAAAGCAAACCATAAGCCATTTGAGCTTGACTGGAATGCTGTACCTGTTTTACAAAATAATATTGTACATGATAGAAGTAAGTATAAAACAAGAATAACAAAAAACTCAATACTAATATTATAAATGCAAAAGTAACTATCAGTCTGTTTGTATGTTACGCTTTCATGTCTAAACCACTGAACCGAATTTGAGGAAATTTGGTACAGGGGTAGAATAGGCTGTTTGGTCACGATAACCGACGGTTAACCACTAGTACTTTTATAAAATTGATAATTAGTAGTAAAATTAAAGATATTAAAAAGAAACGGGCTATGTCAAGCAATCAATAAATTTTTAGCAGTCTACTGCAGGACATAGGCCTCTTCAAATATTTGGAGGAATTGGACTACTGTTTCCACGATGAACAGATCTAGGCCAGAAAATTCCCAAGCGCCTACAATATGGGGTTCTTCAAAAGTGGCATCAGAAGATTTCTTCATGGTCGGCAGCACGAGTGTGACACCCTGGTGTTGCATACATCCATAGGTCACGGTAACCGCTTCCCATCAGGTAGGCCGTGTGCTTGTCTGCCAACTTAGTGGTATAAAAAAAAAAGATGAGCCGAAAAATATTTTTGACGAAATTCTTGTCCCTTTGTCGGTTTGTCACAACACCAACAGATATCAAATTTAATTTTATTCAAATAATTTAGAAATGAGAATTTACTGTTTCTATTAATTTAATAGTAGATTAGGTAAGATAAAAATAGACATTTTAGTAGGCAGATATGACTTCAAATAATTAAGGTTACAAAATATTCTTCTACAGGTTGATTACATTCTGCCATGTCATACTAAATAAACAAATTAATAAATTTTATATATATTGGCTAAACAAAATCAATATTTCTATCATCATTTTATCACATATTTAATATAAAAAATAATAATATGTTAATATAATAGAGTTTGTTTGTGTAAATATCAATAATTGTAAATTAAATTATTTTATGATTAGAATATTTTAACAATAACAGTCTAGCAGCTATTTCTATGGAGTATTGAAGAAGAATTATGAGTCGTAACCTGACCCCGTTGAACTAAAAGGAACTTGTGTTAATATATTGTAAATATTTGAATAAGATTTTATAGATTGCACTGTTCTTTGAGTCCCTTAATAGACTTGCCCTCGTCCAATTGTGGTCATAAAATATTGAATAATATTGCAAAAAAATGCGGTTCCAATATAAAAGTAGAAAATAGACGAGAAATTTGTAAAACAACTTACAAATGCTGATATTTTATTATTATGCGAAAATACTATACCTAAACAAATAGACATTTATTAAATTTTTTCCCAATTTTAATTAATGAATTCTCAAATTTAAAATTTTAGTAATTATTCAAATTTGGTAACAGAAATATAAGAAAACCTATTATTGACGTGAGTTTTTTTTTGTTTTTACGTACGCAAAATCCGCACGGATACCCCCCACCGGAGCCGGTGGAAAAGGTTATGTCGGACTCGAACCGACCAAAACGCACGCCGCCTGTGGGTCTTTTTGGTTGCCTACGGTGGGGTTGGCAGGCATATTCCTCGCAACCCCGGCCGATCCAGGGCCATTTCTCTCAATCTGACCCTCTCCTCGGGTGTGGGGGACCACAGAGTCCCCAACTCGTCCCCGGAAATGGGGATTCGCGCCAGGCGCGCCGTCGCCGCGGTTTATTGACGTGATTAGAGTTGATCATAAAATTATATTCAATGTTTTGTTATAATATCGATTCAGCTATTATTAACTTAATAAAACAATCTACTCCACTTTGATTCTTGTGATAAAATTAGAAAATGGCAGATACATCTTAATAATAATAACCATTGCCGCGGAATGCATTTCATAGTATACCGAGACTATAATTCAACATATCTAACTGACTATTTGATTAAATTGTGAAGCATTTCAACGTAAGATTGATATGACATCAATCAATGATAATATTTTGTTCAATTACTTCAGCAATGAAATTCCAAGAGACAATTACTACATAGTTATCATAACAACGACTGACAAACAAAAAATAAAAACTAATTTTCGGTTAAATATCACTAACAAGGTAACAGAAGCTCTTAAACATAACAATGATGCAAATCATCACACGAATAATGTGAATTTAAACAAAAGACAAACATTAACAGTCAAAATCACGAACATTAGTGCTGGTGGTAATAGAATTGACGTTATTGTTACTATATTACGACATCGACCGTGCACAGAACTTGCAGTAAACGTGAAGTATGTTGTCCTGGAAAACAATTGCACAATCGGAGAGTTAATACTTAAATTTGGACATTGGACGGCAGTAATCACTATTTCGTCCATGAAAACTCATGTATTGTTATTATACTTTACATATTTATTGCAATATCAGTTACTTATTTCAGCAACTATAATTAATATACAACTACTATTTGGTATCATAATTTTTGCATGCGCGTGAGTAGTTGTAGTGCAAGAGTCAAATCCTCGATTTCGGTTAATAAATCTTAATTTTCCACCCGTACCATAGATAAATTGAATCCTAATTTCTTTAAAAGTATATTTGGTGCAATTAAATAAGATAGTGATTTATATCTATGTAAAAATTAATATTGGAGAGGGCCACATCGAGAGAGATGGCCCTAGGTCGCCCGAGGTGTGAGGAATATGCCTGTTAACCTCACCTTCGGCAACCAAAAACGACCAACAAGCGTCGTGCGTTTCAGTCGGTTCGAGTCCGACATAACCTCTTCCACCGCCTCCGGTGGTGGGAGTGTCCGTGGGGATATTCCAAAAAATTAATTAATATTTAAGTATTATTACGTAATACATTAAATTAATTTAAATATATATTGAATGGTCTGTCTACAAAAATCAGTGACGTATTAAATAAAAAAAATTGTAAAGCTGCCTTAAAGAAATACTATCAGCCTCTTACCTAGTCATTACCCGCTTTATGGAATCTGTAACGAGATGAGTGTCAACATACCACTGGTAAACTCCAGATGGTTTGTGTGGTATGTACGATAATCAAAATTTACCATCTTTGTAATCTGGAAAAGAAACTAATAAACTAAAATATTTGCAAGAATAAAAGAAGTCAAACGTTCAGGCATCGTCAATAAGATAGAATAGTTAAAACAACCTGTATAAATAAAGTAATTGTCATACACCATCGAAAATGAAGCCTACAGTTGAGCAAAGCAAGCTCAAAGTTTAACGACCATGTAACAGCTGATCAAGTTATGCAAAATGTACCACAATCTTTCTATATAATCGCAAATGCCCAGGAGCTCGTATAAATATTTAAGTTTAATTACTACTTACTCCTGTTCACCATTAATGTTATAGGCTGTAAATAACTCTTCAGCTACTTAAAGTCACGTAAAATATTATAGTATTAGCCATGAAACTGTGAACTGAGTTTTGTAGTTTAACCATAGCTTCTATGGGTGGTCTGTAGATTGACGCGATTGAGTAACTGCTTTTTTATAATCTTCTTGCGATGTAAGATGGCAGTCGCTTCACCGAAAATCATCAACCTTTTCCCAATTCAATTCGGGTCAGGTTGTGATAATGATGAATGAATGACAATAATCTTTTTTTAATATACATACATATAATCACGCCTCCATCCCCGAAGGGTTAGACAGAGTTGAATTTCGGTCCCACGTAATAGGGGGTGAGCCTATTGCCATTTTCCGGGCCCTATTGTTGACTCGAGCTATGTATCTGTGCCTGACTCTGAGCTGTATATATCTGTCTGATGTTAAACAACCCTATCCCTAAGTCTGCTTATACAACACCACATGGGAAGAGATGCTGTGTGCTTGTGTTCCACTTAAGTGGTATAAAAAAATCACAAACCAATGGGAAAACCTTTTCAGAAAAGTAACCATATATCCGTTCAAATTGCTGATTCGTTTTTAGTAAGATTTAGATATATTTATATTGTACCCTCATAACTCAAGAATTGAATTTAGCAACTAAGTACTTTACGATTATCGTCACCAAAACCTACTGGACATTTAACGTAAATAAATATCTATAAAAATACAGTAAAACAGGCGTTTAAAGCTTTATAGTGAAATGCGGTGGTCCTAACATTGTCTTTAATGTGCTGTAATATGGCCAATTAAATTCTGGTAAACGACTCACGCAGAATAGTCTTGGGCCGTTTTATTTTAGTTCAGCTTGCCGTGTAAATATAGCGTTTGTTCGTGTATTACTGTTAGGTATAGAAATTGTAAGGAGTAATTATGTCATTAGTTTCAGATAAAAATATTACCCATTTGGTTTTATAATTCGGGGCATAATTTCAACAAAAATCGATTTGATCGGGGAAGTACTATTTCAAATGTAATACCGACTTTAGGTTATAACATTATTGCATTTTGTACAGTTTCTAGGAGCGTCTTTATTAATTTTTCCACCTTGGTAGAGTAGGCAACTGTTAGCACAGCCTATTTATCAACTTTTTATTCATACATACTCATACATACATCTAATCTCGCCTTTATCCCTAGACGGTTAGGCAGAGGTGAATTAACACCCACATTTCAACAATAATTATATTCGGTCCCACTTAATAGGGGTGACCCATCATAGAGGATTAGCTAGAGAGGCCACAAGGCACCTCTTGTATCATCTAAAGTAGATTATCACCAAGCACGGCTGCTTCAGGCAGTATCTGCGACGGATGGATAAAATTCAACGTCCGAGTGTCATCACTATGATGCAAGCGAGGACTCAGTCTCTAGTCCTTACAAGCTTACCAAGAATCCGGTGTTGGAGAAAAAGAAAAACTATAGGAAAATACGATTAAGGTCTACGTCTTCAAACTTTCTAGTAGACCTAATCAACAAGATTAATACCTAATATTATAAATATAATAACGTTATCAGTAATCATATTCATAATAATTTACTGTCACAATTATGATTTCCGTATCTCTCTGTAAACATATGATAAATGTGTGTAGAAAACCTCTGATAATCGGAAGTGGATATGATTAATTAACGAAGATAGAAAATGAAGTATGAACAATGATATTCAGAGGACGAACTGTTACTGTAAATAGTGTAATTGTGATGTCATTGGACGTGGAAAAGGCAAATCTATTTAAATTAATTATAACTGTTGTAGACAGACAATCATTCATTTCAGTAAAGAAGAATTGAGTAATTAAGTACCAATCCATTATACCAATATTTGATTATTACTAAAAGTCATGTTAGATTTTTTACGAAAAATTTGTATATACTACTTCTTATATTCAATAGCTGAAGAGTTTGTTTATTTGGTTGAACGCGTTAATCTTAGTTACTACTCATTCAAATTAAAAAAAATACTTTTGTGTTGAATAGCCTGTTTATCAAGGAAGGTTATATGCTAAATATTGTTATGCTATTACTCAAGGGAACGGAGCAGTAACTGTAAATGTCAACAAATCTATCAAATTTCTACCCAAAAAATTTCAAATAATGAAAATTAAATTGCGGGTAGATATAGTTTAAAGGTCGTCTGTCCATCTTCTTGTCTGTTCAGTCCTACCTTGTGTTGGTGGCTAGGAGAGACTGGATGCGGAAGGCAGAGGATCGGATACAATAGCGCACATTGGGAGAGGCCTATGTCCAGCAGTGAACTATGGTGAGTTAATTGATTGATGGTTTAAAGGGATAATACGGAGTATCGAGGCATGGTCAGCTAGTATATGTATATTTTTAATACTTACTTGTTCTGTTTGATAGGCGTCGTTGAAGGCGTTGGCCTTTTCTCTTCTTTAATCGTACTGTTATTCATTTTTGACGTTAACCTCTTCAGCACGTCGTCCATAGACCGCTTGTGAGGAGCAGTAAGTGACAACGCGCTATTGTGATTCAGCAATGAATTGTTATTGTTGCACAGTCCCAAAACTTTCGCTTCGGCTCCCGGACTACTGCATTCTGAAGAGCCACGTCTTCGCGTCTGAAGATCATTGACTTGATGGAGACTTAAGAAAGATGATGGGACTAGAAGATTATTTGTCATTTCTATTGTTGTATCGAATCGTTTCTTTTTTGAAGGTTGCTCGTCTTCGTAATTCGTTTCCTCTTCGCTGATAGAACTTCTCGTGGAAGAGCTTGGTGAAAATTTATAATAGCTGTGCTGTTCGTTGTCGTCTGATTCCTGATGATCCGGAAAGTCCACGTTAGCTGGACCGGCTTCAGGCTTCTCTGTATCGGCAGCACCTTCTTGCAATTTTGACGGTGGTGACTTTCGTTTAGATGACATGTTTCTGTAAACAAAAAAATAAATTTGTAGCGGTTTTTTTTTACTAAAACTCATATTTAACAAAACAAACACATATCTAAACTCATGTTAATCATAATTATACCTACAGGGCCCTACTTTTTAAGCCTTGTATCTGTGCCAGAGTCTGGGCTGTATATATTTGTCTGATGTTAAATAGCCCTATCCCTTAGTCGCCTTATAGAACACCGCATGGGAAGAGATGGGGTGGCCCAAATTCTACTCTGCCGGGAACCACGCGACGATTTTACTAAAGGTACACAACAACAATATTCTTATTTAAAAACTCAATATTTAAAAAATAAGACGCGACTAAATACCGAAATCGAGCCACTAGTTTTCAGCCATATTTTATTTGTTTTATATGTGTTTGGTTAAAAGATACATAAACATTACTTTTCGTTAAGTAGGTACCTAACTAAAAGGAATATAGGTAGTTATTATAAAACGGTATATTGTATTTACCGTGATATATATAACAATATTTACTGAATAGAAAATACAAACACAGCGGATAAATACTGTCACTGTTTGATCGAGATCTCGGGTCAGACGTTAAACGTAGTATTTGTCACCCAAACTCCCCAACTAGTTACGAAACTCGCTTCGTTAAAGCACCTAATTGGGCTCTACTAATTGTACTAATTGCAGTCACTACCTCCTTTGGACTTAAGGTGTCCGGATCATGTAGTACCTACCGGCCACTGTAGACAGATCTCTAAACACAGCTTCTATTTCATCGGCAATACACACATTGGTATAAAATTAGAAGGGCGTAGAGGGTCTTGTTAAGATAACTGATTCTATTAATGTGTAAGATTTAGGTAATGCTGTCTTATTGAATTTTGCTTGTGTGTACAATTATACATGTGTACTTTGATGCTGATTTGAGATGGAAACGTCTTTATTGATTATGTTAACAAACAGTTCCTGTGCGCATAGTGTCTGGCGCGCTGCTTTGATGTTTGTCTAGGGATCTGTTGTATTGATGAGATTATTTTGAAACGTTCAATTGATGTCATCCTTTTGGCACAGTGTTCAGCCTTTGAACGCGAATGATGAATGAAGTAAACTAGTTTGAAGGATACTTAAGGTGATAAGATGATAGGATGAGATCGATCACAATCGTTTACATCCTATGTACAACTTATCTATGGATATTTTCTTAAAATTTCAAATATGAAGACTGGAATTTGTTGCATATATTCAATGAAATTTTAAAGCCTTTAGTATACAGACTGGATGCGGAAGGCGGAGGATCGGAGAAAATGGCGCACATTGGGAGAGGCCTATGTACAGCAGTGGACTGCAGTGGGCTAATTGATTGATTGATTTGATAGTATGATAACTATTCAATTTGATTAAGATAGGAACATTTTTGAATCAGCTCAGTTAGGACGATTAAACCGTTTCAAAAAATGTTTTCTAGCATAATCAATTGTTGAATAAAGTGTGTTTAACATAATTACAGTTTTAAAAAATTTAACCTAAATTGTCCATATCTTTGATATAAATACATTAATCTAACTCATTCCATTAACAATTATTTACATATCCAACAATATTTGTGTTGACAGCGAAGTTGACTTTTAAGTCTGCAAAGCTGAGACAGATCTGAAAACTAAGTGAAAAATAAACATTTCAATTTAAGGATTTGTTCAGTTGTACTAGTATAATTAAAATAGTTTTATTTGAATTTAACTAGCTAAAATATCTCAATACCAAGAGTTTTTAAAGTCAAAACTAAATTAGTTAAAAAGAAGTAATTATAACTAAGTCTTGAATATTTGTACCGAGGTAGCCTAGTGGTATTGGTAATGAACTGCTGAGACGAGGTTTCGGGTTCGATCCCAGGTTTTACCATGGCACACACCAATGACTTTTCGATGCTTTTCGAAGTTAAGTGTGTATTTATCGCAGGTTTATAAGTGCCTGGTTAATGGCAATAGGCTAACCACCTATTACATTAGGACCTAAACATAAACTGGCCAAATGTGGGTGCTAGCACCTCTGCCTACCCCTTCCGGGATATAGGCGTGAGTTTATGTTATGTTATGAATATTGATTCACAAATATTATTTAGATCTAAATGTTATATACAAACATATACCTACATTCAAAGTCTCAAATAAGAAAGTGGTAAATTATCCTTTGAAAGATGATTCAGGTTGAACATGAGTAATGTAACAAGTAAACTTCTAACGCACTTAATATATGATGCAATCTTGATCGTGATGGGATTCCATAGGTAAGCCACAGAAATTCCCAATTCAAGTGAATTTCAATAAGTCATCAAAGTAGATCTATTGTTTCTGTGATTCATAATTTGAACAAAAAGCGATAGACAAAGCGTGATTATCATATTGAATACGTTGATTCAAAGTAGTGTGAAATATTCGGTTTATTATTTTAAAGGTAGCAATTGAATATTTCAATGCACGAAATGCCTCAGTCAGATTATTAACAGTCGGTGTCTTTTTACTAAATATCAAAACGGTAAGTAACAAGGTAACTTGTATGAAATCATTTATTGTGACGTCATAAATTTATACGTTGAGTGGATGATTAAAAATAAATAAAAAATATAAAATAATAACCGACACAACTTTTACCGCGCTTTTACCATTCTTAATTTAATGAACTTAGTTAAATGAATTATTTTAACTACCTAACTATTGTTAGACCTCAACATTACAAATAAAGTTCACCCCAAGATCTTAAACGATGTCAAATCAATAGGCAGAAGAAATTCCTAATGGCACACTGACAGCAAATTGCATTTATTAGTGGCCTTGAAAGAAGAGGATGGTGTCGAGAAGTTAATAAACGAATTGGAGGTGTCATTGGCAGTTCATGGTTGATTATAAATTTCTTATTTCAAGATTCGTTTATACCACTTAGGTGGCAAACAAGCCAATGGCCCACCTGATGGGAAGTGGTAACCGTAGCTTATGGATATGTGCAACACATCTGGTAAGAATCTTCTGATGCCCTCCTTGAAGAACCCCATATTGAAATCGCTAAAAGATCTAGGTGGTAATCCTTGGCCAGGAACATTTGTGCGCTTTCTATGAATAATTGGCTAGTGATCCACTTAATGGAATGTGTTATTTTTTCTATTCAAGTCGGCTCTCTTTTGCTTAAAGGAATGACTATACCACATTATATAGTATTTTGTTTGGTTACTTTGTAAAGAAATTGGAAAATATTGTCACATTAAATTTCTTACAATACCTCAATCATTTTGACATAGCTCCGTGGCAAAATAAATCAATTTTCTGGGGCTGCACCACCACTGTGACTGCGATGTTGGGATCCCTATAGTATGTAATAGATACTTTACTCATATATTTATATTACACTTACATTTGATTTTGTCGCAGTATTCAATGGTTTCTAAGATTTGTAAATTATAACATTCAAATAAGAAACAAAATGTAACTTAGTTTGTGAATTTTTACGTACTATACAGTACAATACAAGCCCTATTTGATTTGTACTTCAATCCATTTCAACAGAAATCAATAAATATATCAAATATTCATTTCCTTTTCATTAGCAATATAATGACGTCATGCAGTGGCGCGAACAATGTGCTTTATTGGCGGGAAAATTTTGACAGCTTAATATTAGATTCGGAAATATTTATTTTCTTCAGCATAACTATAAAGCTTTTCTTCTTTATTGACTGACATTAAGAAATATCTGTATTTTTCCTGAAACCATCACGAAATTCATGTCATATAATAATAGGTATCAGTTAATTTTATAGTAAATGTTGACTGAATTATTGTCACTGTTAATCTTTACTTTCCTTACCACATAAATCGCACTTCGTTGCCGTTTTAAATCATATTTCATAACTTACATTATTTTCCACCTACCCGCACATTAAAAAAAATATATATGGCACATTTCTATCTTCTACTACTTCAAGTTCTGTTATAACTACGGTTAAAAAACAATAACTTGCAAGTTCAACGGTGCAAGTCGATTTCAATTTACAGTGGGGTGCGGTAACAATGCCGTAACCGAATTGGTAGCAAATTGTATTTGTAAACACTTCCCCTAGCAACACTGAAATTGTTTTTAAATGGTTTGCTAGTGATAAAAGGGTTGTTCCATTAGTGAAAACTACTTTTGAAATACACTTGTCGTACGTATGGTTTTATAATGATGTTCTTGTAAGTCCCTGTATGCATTATATTCTGTAAATAACTTTGCTTTAGGGCCATTACAAGTACATTGTCTTTTATAGACAAGAAAAACAAAACGTCTGTACTTGGCTCTTATATTTATAACGCATATTAATTATAAAGGTTATAAGAAGTAGTAAAGTTGTTATCCTTACAACATAACATAACATAAACTCACGCCTATATGCCCGAAGGTGTAGGCAGAGGTATTAGCACCTACATTTCGCCAGTTTATGTTTATATAAACCTGCGATAAATACACACATCGAAAAGCATCGAAAAGTCATTAGTGTGTGTCATGGCAAAACCTGGGATCGAACCCGAGACCTCGTCACAGCAGTCTATTACACATACACTCCTTACCACAACACGACAATATTTCGTATTCTATATAGCTTTACTAGTTTCAACTATTTACCATCCATGGTCTAGTCAACGAGTACTAATATTTTTCTAAAATGTCTTCTTCACCCGCCTCACACTGATCTGCCAGCCGAATATCTCACTCCACGTACTACGTACGCATTTAATTTACATTCTATATTAATCTTTCAATAGAATATTTACCAAATAGAATGTCCATATTTTTCCCTAATAGGTCAGCCTTACATAAATAACGTATCACGTGTAGTTCAGACTTCTAATTTATACGAGATATTAACATGTGCATCCGTTTAGAAATTAATCAGTGAACGATGGACGGACAGACGATCGGACGATCTAAGTAAACGGAACGAGAGACCTGCCTCCAACCTTCAATCTATTTGACATAGGAAATTGCCAACGCCCGTCTTAGATAAATTGCTAAGGTTCTAGCAGATCAATGGATTAAAGTCATCTAGGCAAATTTGCTATCAAGAAAACACTTACGGAGATGACATATTAATTGGCATTTGATGGTCTTTCTGGAAGGTACTGTGTTGATATAATAAAAAAGTTATACATTTAATTGCGCATATGTACAAAATTTTTGGTTACTTTTGTTCTGTAGAACAAGAAAATACAATTGAAACTAATCTAATAATGAAATGATCACAGCAAATTAGAGTATGCTAATAAAATAACAAAATACATCTGCAGTCGTAACATTTTTACAAAGAAACAGACATAATAAGAACGTTTCAAATCAAATAAGCGAATAAAAGTCCAAGTCGACAGGAGAGTACAATGAAAATAAAAATTAAATAGAAAAATATTGTGAAGCGTCGGTAATTGAATGACGAACGAAGAAATATTTTCCTTTCGTTATAAAAAAAAGAAAATCGTCGGCAGAAATTTTCCAGTCACAGAATTATTGCTATTCTCTATAACAAGTTTATTCTCAATAAAATTTAATAGGATTTTCTTCATTTTGTTCCAAATTAGGTTTTGATGTGGCCACTTTCTTGTTTATCGTTAGTGTTTCAATCTGTTCGAATTAGTAGAGTTTGTGTTTTGATCGATACACTTTAACTGGGTTATAGATGTTTGTTTCTGTATTTGATTAGATTAGTCGCCTTCTTATATTTAGTATTCATCATAAAATTAGGGGAGTATACTTACACAACTTTCTTAATTACGTTTTCTAAATTTACTTACTCAATTTTTTTACCCTACAAATCAACCCTACTTGTATTTATTATCGCAATGAAAACGAAAATAAGTGCTAATAATAACATACGAACAAGAATTTTCAAAGAAAATAAAATAAAATGACATGTCAAAACAAGCGCTGCATCGCACAATTGGCTTCTATTGAGTAAAGCGAAGGGAGGTCGAATTATTGAAGAGAATTACAAGAAAACTCCCCACGCGCCGAAACTTGAACAAAATGTAGTAACAAGTGTAATAGCTATTGATAAATCTGATGATATACTAGATGAGGCATAAAAGCCACTAGACACAATCGTGATAGATGGCTTCCGGCTAGAAAATGGGTGATGGCGGTTTGATGGCAACGATAAAATACAAAATTTGGAGTATACATTAGCTTGCTATAGTTTCTAAAATCTTTTTAACGCTGAATTCTATCAACGCATTAGCAACGGTAGTAAGTATGATGACATCATATTTATGAGAAACTAATGACCATTCTAAGTAAGAGAGATCGAATAATGTAATAATATAAACAAAAGCTATCAATAACAATTGGACAGTGTTTAGTTTCAAAGACCACAAAAAAGAAAATCTCTTCTCCAAGCTGACGGTCGTAAAGCCGTAGTTTACAACATGTTTGAAAATGTTCCAGAAAGCAAACATAAATAATATAATTAAAAATATATAAGTGTAAATAGTGTATAAACATGCGGATGAAGTCAAAACATCCATTCCATTTTGAAATGCTTATATAATTTGTCATGTCAGAAGTATATCTATATTTCGTGGCACCACTTACTCTACAGTAAACTATATTTTTCGAAATCGCAATATTACTGTATATTAATATATTTTCTATAAAACGATTACGTGTAGAAATTACATGAATACATATTTTATTTACTTTTCAACATTAACATAAATAATTTCAACGACGATTCTTTTTACAGACCGTTCAAAATCTGGAATTTAAGTTTTATGGTGAAAACAATTTCAAACAAAAACAATATCTACATAAGTATATTTAAATAAATCGTTTAGTTTCAATATAGAAATGTTTTACCAGATGTTAAAACAACGCAAGTTCACTAAATTAGAACTATAAAAAACATCAAAACATTTGGGAAAATGGGGTAGGTATAAATTATTATTTTATGAAATTTATCGATGTCACATCTAGTTGCTATAAATCTGTGTTAGTATTTTCTTGCTCCTGACAATGGGGGAAATTACCCATCGGTACGCGACAACGCGAGACGAGTGGGCGCGTTGAATTATGAGGAGATGGACTATTATAATATAACCTTTATTTTGTTGTTAATTTCAATACACATATTAAAGGTTTCATGCATTCTAGTTGCTCTTAGTTTAGCCAAGAATTATTTTCTATTTTTGAATTTATAACTCCCTCATCTCCAACTTTTTATTTGTAAAAATCCAATTCATATTAAACATTTTTTTAATAATTAATTATAAATATTATTAGATTAAATGATGTTGCGGGCTGTTTTCTCTGCCTACCTTAGAGGGAAATAAGTGTGAGCATATGTTAAAATTACATGAACATGTACAAAGTGTGGACAATGTGGACATATTGATATCAAAAGACTTAATATTTAAAACTCAATAACTAAATAATGTTTTATATCTATTTGTAATCCGATAACTAAAAATATCATTATTTTCACGTTGTAAAATACCATATGAAACTAAAATACAGATTGTCTATTGCAGTTTTTCACACGCAAACATTAACAAAAAAATACTTGCTAATAAAATCCATGTCCATACTTTTCGCTTCTCCGCCCGCCCTCAGAGGGTAATGACGACATTATGATTACTCTGCAAACAATACAGTTAATACGCCGTACACAATGCCCAATCACCGTGCTACATTGTATCTTATTGTTCTACGCCATTCTACGACGTTCTACAATAGGATAGTCGGTTTATATGTTTCTGAATGAGGTATTAGACGGTCTCAGTTATTGATTTTCCTTGGGATGTCAATGGAAATGAAGTATTTAGTTGTGCGATGCACCGACTGCTTCTTAAATGTCGAGGGTTTGATGCTTCATCTGGTAAGCAGAAGTATTATTGGGTATTAATCATAGCAAAATCTGGGTGTTAATAGACCTCTGCCTACCTTTTCGGCGTTCTATGTATATTTTGAAGAAATTTTACATTTGAACTCTGTAGTGATGAAGAGTTTACTAAACGAACTCGTACCTTATGTGTATATCTAACGATATCAATTAGCTCCATACAAAACACTATCGCAATTTCATACAGACAAAATAACCTTAAAAGTAAAAACTATATGAAATTATTACTTGAAATCTCGCTATCTCGCTACTACCATCAATATAAGACGTAACATCAACAATTAAGGCGTATACAGAGTGAGCGACGGCTCGGCGATTTTCCCTAAACAAGAGACTCTGATGAGAGACCATTGTATCCTTAGGTCACTGCGAAATGAATCGCGAGCGGAACGAACGAATGTAGTGCAGCTGAACTTTATTTAAGCGAGCCTAGTTTTTTAATTGTGACTATTGCAACGTTGAATATAGTGATGCCGGGGATAATGGTACCATGAAGGGGAGAAGAAAGGGAATAAGAAAAAAGAATGTGACGGAATTAAGTGTTATGATGACTCTGTGGAAATTCTGCGAAAAATTCTAGTACCTGCTAACCGCACCGAAAAATAAGTAAGCTACATTGGAATAAATACGAATATTCAAATGTATGGACATTTTGAACTGACTCCTTATACACATAATCCCAAAAAATCACACAAACAAACAAAATAATCCACAACTTAGACTCTTACCATATCGACGTCATTAATGAAATAAAAAAAATATTCGCGTATGCCTAGCAGGCTCCAATACGTAAAGCATTGCTATAATCAACCAAATAAAAGCCTGCAAAATGCACATTTTCCACCATATTGAACAAGAAGTACATTGAACATGAACAAAATGAAACTGGATACAGAAAACTGTTGAAAACTAGTTGCCATGAAAATGAGTACCTGAGTCAAGGAGCCTCTTCAGGAAAGTAAAGTTCCTTTCGTAAAGGAATATTTGCTACAGTAAATTTGGTTACAAAACGATACTTTTGACTACCGATCTTTTTAGTTTCATTTTATACATATCATGAAATTACTGCTTTTTGTTCATAATTTTCGTACAATATACGGAAGCACCAAGATATCATGCATTTCACATTTTTCAGTTCACATGTACTGAAAATGTCATAAATAATAAAAAACTATTAAAAAGGTACATTTTGCTTTATTAGGCAATATAAACAAAAAGAATGCCTTTGACTCTATTTAAAACTGTTCATCAGTTTCCATTTAGCAGAATCATTACAGCTACTATAAAAATAATGACGCATAAGTCACCTCTTGTCATTGAGCTCCTTCACAGAGGAGCTTTGTTTATCCTATCGTCCTGTCTCCCTCGCCCCGTCATAAAACAAACAAGTGCACATCCTTTGACAGTGCAACACAAACAATTGTCCAAATCATAAACAATGGTTTACATCGCAAATAGCCGAGTCCTGCTCAAAGTATCCCCACATATAATGAACCATTCATACTGCCAAACAAACTCCAACCAACCATATGCAATAATTCCATACGAAACCAACGAACGATACAGTCGTAACCCCTATCACGTTACCAAAGGATTCTAAATCCAAAATAGATAGCACTAAAACTGAGAATTAAATGACTAACGTAATAGATATAAATCCTTGGGTGGCTGACAAAGAACAGAAGCGATTTCACGACATCAAAGTGGAACACGACATATTACGCTACAAAATAAACACCAGAATAAATACATCGAAATGTTTGTTCGGAAATATTCGGCGATGGGGTGATCATATTCAAAATTATCTGTTAACAGAGGGTAGTTCACAAACCCTTTCGATGGTAGGATTAATTTGCTGTTTGTGTCTCATACGGTTTATTGATGCACGGATTGTGTAGTTATGATATTCTATAGAAACATACAAACGTATGTAAAAACGTGCATGCTTCTTACACACGTGATATTTCACATGCACTTTTTACCACAAACAGCAAAATAATAGCTGCACTAAAAGTTATCTAACGAACTCAAATTGTTCAGAGCCCGTCTGAAATTTGAGGAAGCTCAAAAATGGTAGGCTATAATTTGCACATAAAACGTATCCTAATGGCAACGTACGTGATCACTTATTCGGTGGACTCACAAAGCGGTACATCTTCATCTGAAAGCAGACTCTGATTTAAATACATTATTCTTGTAATAACAGCCGCGTACCGGACGAAGGGAGCCCCATTGAAGTCGTAGAATACATTATTTTAATTCGTACTACCTCTTTGTGACCCCATCAGGGAATTAATGGATTCAAAGCCTTCTCTTCCGTTTGACAAAGAATAATTTGTTAAGTAAATGAACAGACAGACAATCGCGTTACGAGCCCAGTTTTGTTTCGATTGTAGATTAAAGAGTGGCGAATCAGTGAAAGGGGGCACCTTTCAATTCGAGCCTTTGTGGACGTTATCTCTGTTAATTTTAGAAGGTCAATGAATAAAATATACATTTGTATTTCATTATTAATCTTCAAGCTTTGATTACATTAAGCGATGAGGTTGTTTTTTTTTAAAATTTGCATGTGTCGATTTCAATAAATAGTGATTAAAGATGAGTTTCTGAGGGTTCTATTAAGATATTGCATCTCAAACGAGAAAGCAATAATCTAAATTGAAATAGGTTGTGTCTAAGATGTATCTACAGAGTTGGTCTCAATTCGGTATTCATTGAAAGCGGTAGAATAGAGGAGCTATCGAGAATTATTGTCAAATCTCAGGGGCAATGCGGCGGCTGCTCGCCGAAACAGAAACTAGGAAGGGCGGAGTACTATTGATGTTTTACAATATTGGAATTTACTTAATGCAGATAAACCTCAATAGAACAGTTGAGGCACTTGTGTGATCATGTCGTTTATAGTATACATTATGAAATGCAATTATAAACAGTATGAATATATTGCTACTTCTATTGGACCATTTTTTCAACGAAGCGTTTTGCATAATCATTAAGTACCAGCTCTTATTTCATCGATGCAGATATTTAGAATGACTTTTTATGACCATATACAGTTTTTAAGTTTTTTATCATCATAAATCTAATATTTGAATTTTAGAGACTAAAGACATTATCAAAGTGCGGTAAGTGCACTAATTATAAAACAATTTCAACTTGTAATTTTAATAGTCTTGCTAGGATACATTTATAAAATAGGTAATATAATACTATTTGCACATGATCGAACTAAAGTTATTCTTGTAACATAAGCATTATTGTAAAAAGAAATAATAAAATAAAAAGTGAGGCGAAAAGTAAACAACTATTTTGTCATAAAAACGAAAGCACTTGCTCCTATTTTATTACGAAACGTAACTTAGTAGTTACAGCTAAAGGGTCCTTTCTTGGTCACGACTGAAGGGGCGCAGACGATCGAGCGATCGTTTGAGCCCCAAGGGCCAGTTATTGTCTCATCGCTGTCTGACATGCTAGCTCACTGGTACTTAAATATAGTGAACTCTGGTGAATGAACGCCTGCTAGGTTACTATTATAACACTATTAGATGGTGTAGTTTAAATTGTCACGACTTGGATATTATTATGTTTCAGTTTGTTACTGTTAACAGTTAATTAACACTAGTATTTGTAGATGAACACTGCTGATTTTTCCTCTATAAGTGAAGCATTAGCTAAAGAGTATGATTTATATCCTAATTTAGGAATAGGGTGGCACAGTTTTCAATGTCAAAGTAAGGCGGTTGTTTCATTGTGAAATTTTTGCGCATACCCTAAGAATATAAGGTATTATGAAAAATCTAGGATAACATAACGAAGTCCATAATACTAAAATTAAAGTTTTTACATGTAACAGTTTTTATTACAGAAGCTATATGTGAAAAACTACTAGGCCACAAGAATTTATCTTTTTAATAATTCACATATATACATAAGAAATTAAATGCTCAAAGACGAAACAGAGGCATATTATACACCCACACTTTATTAACTATATTTTTTCTTTGACACTGTGTTACATTTGAGAATCCGCTTACAAAAAACTTAATAGGATAACTTAAAAACACTTCACATCATCCAAGAATTGACCTAGAAACCTCATATCTTACGACTAAAAGTATAAAATGGTCTTAGTATAAAAATATTTATCCATGTTCTTCTACTAAGCTTATTTTACATAAATACACAACAGGAAAAGCACCCGGTTGTGTTTATTGGAAACCACATAGGAGACTGTCGAAAGTTTGCATCAAATAATATATCGAATGTTTTATATATTATTCATAAGGTTGGTTCGCCAGTGCTACACCTTTGTGAATAATTTAGATCCAGACATATTATTTTTGCAGGGGCCGGCCGGTGTTTGTCCTATAAAATATCATTTGAGGACAACGTAACCCGAAGGGGGACAAATCCTCGGGGTTAATCTATGAAAGACGAGATAGAGGGTTGAGGTATTATAATATTTGATAAATATGAATTAATGTTAACAATTTTTTTTCAATGAAAAAGGTAAAAACGACCACTGAATATTTATTTTTGTAAAACTTAAAAACACATATCTCTGCTATGTGTATAAGAAGGTAACTCATAATTATATAATAATAAAAAATGTTTTAATGATTACTGAGCCGTTTTTTAATCCAGTCTTATAATTGATACGTAATGGAGTCAGAATGAAGTTGTTTCTTACACCTACGAGTATATTTCGAATGTATAAAATCAACTATTATGGTGAAACTTAAGTTATGGAGTGGACTAAAGAACTACTTGAGCTCTGAAGGATGAATACTTACCTATTTAGATCATTGCCTGTGAAGAACAATGCGTTTAAGTAATTGTCTTTTACTGAAAGCTTGGCTTACAACTCAAACCACCTGAAATCCCTTCATTAATCACCTCATTGCCGTTCATTCATCCATTCACCTACTGCACTCTAGTAATTAATAACAAAACAATAGTATAAACTAACATTTGTTTCATACATGTCTTCGAATCAATCCACGCGTCTCACAATGGCTCAATCTGCCGACGTTTCTAATCGAATTACACAATTCAACGTACCTTTACGGATATTATTATCCCCTTTCAAGACATCACAATCACAATTTGCGGTGTTTGTCAACCCGTTAATGCCATCAACGGCTTTGTTTGTTACATTAATACATATTTCAGCTTTATTTTGTAATGTAGCGTTTACTTGCGGTTTTTGGTCGTCAAGTGCCTTGTTGCGGTCTGGTTTTAACGCTCCATCGGTAATTTAAGTGTGAAATGATGTACTTTTGAATGTATTATAATGCTTTGTGTAATCGTTGTTGGTGAATGTGTAACTGTGTTTTATTTTGATACATTTAGATGTTGTGGTTATAGTTTGTGACCTATATGAATAGTAGTACTTACAGAACTAGTCTATTTACTTAACTTTTTTACTATCAGCAGCAGCGTTATTCGTGAAACTTTCTAAATATGGTAGCTGTGAGGTTTTATCACAGGAGCTAATTACTGTTTCTGAGTATACCCTAGGAAGAAGGAAGCACCTGTCTGATACTCTAACTCCGACTTACAAAAGTCTATGAACAGTTTAGTGCAGATGTATCTTTCAAAGAAAGTCAGTAACATTAACTATTGTTCAATGTGGTAATAGAACAATGTGTTTTCACTGCTCATTAACAATAGCTCTACTTTAGCATAATGGATGGAACTTGTAACTGACTAGAAATTCTGAATTCCTTTGAGGAATATAATAGAAAGGCTTAAGTTAGGTTCCAGTAATTGCTTTAGATTTGATGGTTTTAGATTTATTAGACGGTAAATTTTTACGTTATGAGATATAGAGCGATTTAGTTCATTTATTTTTATGCTACTAAGTTGGCATGTCAGGTGGTGATTGATTATCTATACTCAAAAATAAGTAAACGAAACAAAGAAGAGAAGGAGAATTCCTATATTTTCAAGGATCACAAAAAACTTTGCTTTAGATGGCAATAGGTTTGAGAAGCCATAAAAATGGGGAATTGTGGCCAATATGCCCTCTGTATTTCCCAGAGGGAGAATTGGGCTTGAGTCACATATTAGGGTCTATTACTTTAAATATAATATTTTTAATATCTACAGATTATCTAGTAAAATTTTGTATCATTTTGGTATTACTATCTTAGCAATGAGCTATGATTTCTAATCCACGTAGGAAAACACATTAACAGAAATCATAAATACATTAAAACCGTAGAACTTAATTGGACACATAATTATGTCACAATCGCAACCAATAGACGAAATAGAAAATAGACTTGTTTGAACCCAATAAGTGTGAGATGAAGTGGAATAATCGATCCGACAAACAAGAGGGCTCCGCGGTATAACGATACATCGATGTATGGTTCCGATACAGACGTTCGAATTAGAATCGATTTCCGCGATGTGTTCACTGTTGCCTAGTTAAGATTGTAGCTTGATAATAACAGTCTGTGTTTGGTTACAAAGAACGAACCAAAAAAAGTTGTGAGATGAGGCAAAAAGAAAGCATAGAATAAAAATAGTTATATTGTAGATATGAGATGTATATAATATTCTTAATGAAGAACAAAACATAAAATAAATGAAACAAATATAACAGGATGATTTTATTATCATATTTTTTATGCAGAACGTACAAGATTCTCAAATGATATCAAAGAAACTTGTAAAAGATGTCAAAAAGAAAAATACGCTTACAAATTCCTGATACACTGCACATTATTACATGATATTATGCTTGTACAATAAAATCTAACACTGAACAACGACATTTACAATCTTGACACAAAATTTTTAGTATCTAGTGCGTAATAGACTCTATCGCGGAGAATAATTGTAGATATGTCTTCAAAATATTAGACGTTAAAGGCCTAATGTTTCATTACGACTTCCATTTGAACATCAAAGCAGGTTTCCATCGATAACCATTGATTAGTCCCTCTTGTCACATCAAAGTCCCGCGGTCCATTGTGAGACCTTCAATAATATTTCCAAGCATTTTTCCCAAAGAATTTCTTAGTGTACTTCGTATGTAATAATAGGATCAAACACGAAAGCTCTCTGATTGTAATTGAATGGACAAGTCGTAACGATATTGACGTGTCAAGTGATAAGATGTTTAATAATGACATTGATGAGCTGTTGATGAATGATGTAAATTTGTTGGACGCATACCAAATGTTACAGACTGTTAAAATTATATATGATACAAAATGTAACTTAGTAATAAGGCGGACGTTTGCTATTAAATGTTTATAAGGTTTGAGATTGGTATAATGAGTTATATTGACATAGACAACTGTTTAGCGTGTAACATTTTGTTTTAATGTATTAGGTAAAATTATTGTTTATGGTAACAGTTATAAAATGGAATCGCCAACAAAGATGAACTTTTAGTCTACATAATCTAATAGCGATCGAAATAGTAAGGTATAATAGAAGTAAATCACAGGTATTCTAGTGCACTTTTACAAAAAATAAATTGTTTTTGGAATAGTTAACATAATGTGAACTTTATATAATGTGTGAGCCTGTGATCCCTCCAATGATATGATTATATCAGTGTTGAAAGGACTCAAAACATACAGACCGATACTGAAACAGTTATTGATAGAGACGATAATCTCACGAAACAAAGTGGCTGAATGCTCCTAGTAGCTTCTGGCCAACATTGTTAATAGCAAACAAATCAAGTGACGAACTTTGAAAGGAACAGATACAATACTTGTTAATAAAATTCTCTGCTCAGTGTGAATCTGACACTAATGTTAAAGAGCCTGTCAGTAGCTCCAGATATACATGATTTATGTCAAAAGTATCCGTAGATGCTATTATTGTAGGTACTATTGTTTTTGGCACCGTGTCTGTGTCATCGCATTTCACTTGTCACTTACTCCACAATATAATAAATATACTTTACTCTTAAATGGATTCGAAGAAAATAATAAATAATTATCATTGGCGGCTTTTTACACATTTTTATGTTTTAGACTTCAAAGGCGCGTGAGTGGTGTGTGCAATAATTGGTCAGTGTTAGGAGGCAACGACGCATGGCGCGCAAGCGCAGTGCCAAATTGAAAATGGTGAAAAAAAAACATTGTTTATGTGACGCCTTATTAACGAAAGATTTATTGCTGAAGTTTCTCTTAAAAGTATTCTGTTGTTATTATTTTGACGTTTTAATTGTGAGCCGGTTATTATCTTTGAGCTTCATATTCCTCGTAGTCAGATTTTATTTTTATTTATTCTTTTTTTACACTTACAAGGCATATTATACAAATAAGTGATATTATGTACAAAGGCGAGCTTTAGTATTAAAATTATCGGGATATTTGCCATGTTGTATTGTATTGCTCTGAGTTTCCGATATTTCAACGCTGTTGCAAGCACCATGATCACGGAGGAATTGGAAGGCGAAAAAGCTTAACTCAAGGTTGAGTTCTCTTTCAGCAAACCTGGGAGAAGTGCATTGAGTAATTGCAATCCAATGAGAATATCTTCATCATAATTATAATTTATTATCTTTTGTATTCTTTTTGTACAACAATTATATTATTACCTTCTGTCAGTTTCTGTTAAATTTTGTTATCATAAATCGATTAACACAACATGAATAAAAAAGCCTCTTTTTTGACTACTTTACGAATGCTAACAGTTTTCAGACTGAGTTTGCAATTGATCAATGTAACAAAAGACTATTTTTTAATTTGACAAATTATATTTACTCCAAAAATATTGTACGTGACTTTTACAATGACATATTACCCATGCAGGCAGCGTACTGTCAACCTGGACCAATATTAACTGCACCCAAAATACAGGCTCTATCAATATTAGCGAGAGAATTTGACAGCGATAGAAATACGAGCAGAATAACAATTTTTATTTCAATACTTCATATATCACCAAAGATATTCTTGAATAAATAGAATTGGCACAAACCTCAGAGAACAAAGAAAGTGATAAATAAAATTACACTGTGATGACAGGGCTGTCACTAAAGGGAAAATATTACACAATCAAAACTATATTCTGAATTATCAAAAAAAAAAACTTTTACAGAATCATTGTGTAATTACGTAGAATCGGTTACTTAGCACAGTATAAATATAATTAATTTGAAAAGCTTCTCAAAATCCAAACAACTTAATTATTTCACAAAATTATCATCCAAAATAATTACATTTTGATTTATATTTTATTTGCACGTAATTTTAAATTATATTTAAAACCAAATAATATTTGAGAACCAACCCTGAGTTACAACAAGTGACATTATCACAAACATTGTATTAATATTTGAACCACGTGTGATACAAAAACGTCCAATGAAATTGTTTGGTCTTTTAGTATCAAATAATTTTAATAGAACTGCTATTGTTGCATACACGTGTTTTACTACAATTGCAAGAATTTCTCATTATATGCCTTACATTGTCAGCAACAAATAGATTTTCTTTTGAATATATTCCTGAAATATGTCTTAAAAAAATGTTTCTGTTGAATGAAATTTTAAAGCACTATTCAAATCGATTTAGATATAGAAAAAAACAAATTGGTTCAAGCGGGATTCTAACCGGCGATCTTTCCCTTACAGGGGGAACGCTCTGACCACTAACGGCCGCTTTCTATATGCAATCTCAATCCAAATTTCGTAATCCAAGATTGATAATTTAAACCGTTTCTTGATTTTACTATTTCAATAAACAATCTTTAGATCGATATGCCGATCCTTTTTTCCAATCGATCTTTGGGAGGACGGATTGACACTTTTGGATCGGTGTTTGTACCAAAGTGACAGTTCTGCGATTTCTATATCCGATCTCCGAGTTTGACAGACTCATTTCTGAGCAGAATCGATCTTTTTATGCAATCTCTCAAATTTGGCCGATCGTTGTGAAAAATCTTAACATAAAACATGCAGGAAATATTATCAAGTGATGATAGTGATCTTGAAGCATTATTGGAGTTATCAGATTGAGATAGTAGCGACAGCGAACATGAAAGAGCTGTATCTTCAAAAACTTTTCGGCGAATAAACTTTTTAGCAAGTTTAACCGACGCCGAATTTACGTTCAGGTTCAGGTTAAACAAGGCTACAGTAGAAAATATTTTAAATGAAATAATGCCATTTATTAAAGTGAAATCCAGACGGTAAGTACCTAAGCTTTTTTTAATCTTTGTTAAATTCCAAAACACTTTTCCTTCATAATAGATTTAAAAAAAAACTTAAGTTATGTTAGGTTACTAATACTAAAATGTATGAGTATTAACTTAGTATTTATGTAATAAGTGTAAAAACACATGAAACTTAACTAAAATAATATCATTATAGGTAATTGACTATGCAGATATTTAAGTTTAAAACCTATTAATATTGTTTTTTATTTCAGGAACAATGGAGTACCACCTTTGCAGCAACTTTTGTTGACTCTTAGATTCTATGCATTGGGGACTATGTTAAATTCTATAGCTGACTTTGCCGGTGTGTCATTGTCATCAGCTTGTAGGATAGTGGCAGACATATCTGCAGCTATCTCAAGACTATATAATAAATACATTATTCTTCATCCTAGGACTACTGATAAATTTTATAATATTGCACAGTTTCCCAAAGTATTTGGTGCTATTGATTGTACTCATGTACACATTCAGTCCCCATGTAAGTACATATCACAGTTGTGTGATATTTCACTATTTGTATATATTAGCTGTGTATTATTTTAAATTAAAATTGTGATTTTAAAATTATTTGCTTTAAGGAATTTATCAATTTACCTGAATAAGATAAAATATTGTGTTTCAGGTTCAACAATTGGTGAGGAGTTTAGGAATAGAAAAGGCTATTTTTCTCTTAATGTGCAAGCTGTTTGTGATGCAGACCTTAAATTAATGAATGTTGTAGCACGGTGGCCTGGTTCTGCTCACGATGCTACTATTTTTAATAATTCTGTTTTAAGAGGTAAGTTTATTGTTTATCCTACACATTTTTAGTCACTACAATAAAATCTTATTTACTTCTGCCTACCCTTTTGCAGATAAAAAAGTTATTTATATACTATTTATGTGCCACTGTTTGTAGTACTTACAATATTTTATTTTGCAGCCCAGTGTGAAGATGGTATTTTAGGAAATCGCTGGTTACTTGGTGACAGTGCCTATCCAAATCGGCCTTACTTGCTTACACCATTACTAAACCCACAAACCCGGCAAGAAATTAATTATAACGAAGCACATATAAAAACTAGAAATACAATTGAAAGGTAAACTATTATGTATTACAACTATAATAGATGTAATATACATATGACCTGCCTAATAAATCATTAAAACAAGAAAGAATTAAATAATCCTTCTTTTTCTGTAGGACATTTGGGATCTGGAAACGACGCTTCCCTGTTATATCTCTGACCTTACGCTTGTCATTACGAAATATACAAGCAGTTATTATTGCCACAGCAGTCCTCCATAATATCTGCAGAGATAACAACATAGAAGAGGTGACCCCTGAAGTAGATATGCCAGACGGTGATCAAACTGATGAAATTGGAGATAATTTCAGTGTTGGTGTGCCAAATGACTGCAGACATAGGCAAGAGTTGATTTTAAATTATTTCAGTATGTAGGCTGAAATAATTAATGTTTATACTTAGCTATAGGTTACAATGTTTAGTTTATTGTTAGTAAAATCATAGATTATCAACTCTAATTTTATTTCACCTTACAACCATCCCTATTGTCAACAACTGGTCTAGCTGCAATACTTCGATATCGCCTATGGGTTGTGGAGGTCAGATGGCAGTCATATTTCAGTCAAATGCGTAGTTATACTGGTAAAGCGGACCCCAGACTGAGGTGAAAGCTTAGGATGCAACTGGGATTAACGCTAAGACAAAGAAGTGAAGGAAATAAAACATTACAACTTATTTAAAAAAAAAATATGTTTATTCTTTGTATTACATATACAAATTAAAAGCTAAATTTAAACATTAATTTGTACTTAGTCCTCTCCCTTCAGTTTCCTTATCTCTAATTTAAGTTTTTCTCTTTCTAATATTAAATTTTGTACTTTACAGTCCAAGTATTTCTTTTTGGCGTTGTAGTACTGTAACGACGCGCTCTGCAAACGTCGTCACACCGGTTTTAATTCTATTTTTGAACGAAAAGTTTCGGAACGCGGAGTGAATGACATTTTGACGTATAGCTGTCAAAGCACCTTTCTTCCTAGCGTTGAGGCTGGATGGTCGATATTCATGGCTTCGTAACTTAATTTCAATAAATCTCATAAAAATGAGAGTATTTTTGCCTAAAGGATAATAGTTTGTGTCTTCACAACTATCCTCTTGTGGAATTATAGTTTATTTCTGGTGAGTTGTCATTTTTTAATAAGATTCACTTTGTTGGAATTCGCCACGTTCCTAATTTGAAAAATAATTGTTAAAATTCTATTGTTTCAGCTCTTAATCTGAGAATATTATGATTTCTTTTGCTATTGGCATTGTTCCAGCAAATTAAGGCGGTAAGTCGCACAAATTTATAAAAAATTAGGACCTCGTGTTCATATTGGAGTTTGTTCTAATGACATGCAATTTTGTTACAGGTTTCCAAATTGGAACCGCCTTTTTTTTCTTTTTCCTTTTTCTCTTTTTGCCTTTGGATCTTTTCTTTGGACCTTTGTCTTCGGTCATCTGCATTTCCTTATGGAGGGTTTGGACTTTTCGCCTCAAACCTGGATGTACCGCATGGGCTTAAACTGAAAACTTCGCCTGCTACGAGCTTTCTCGCTGCTGTGTTTACATATACTCGCCGAGGGATGCCGTGAGCTTACTTTAATTATATTTTAAATCTAAACTTCAAAATAACCTAAAAATGCATTGGTGACATAAGATCATATTGACATAGGATCAGATTGACCTAGCTTATAAAACTCTAATTTTAAATTTAAGGTTAGATATACATTAGGAATGTATCCTTGCAACTATTTCTAAATGCACACTGGAGTGGACAATAAAACCTTAAACCTCACCGTTTGGTTTCATTTAGCTCACCTCCGGCAGATTAAAAGTTTCCAATCTCCGCTGATTATCCTAGGCATGTGTATCTCCAAGGCGCCCGAACTTTTATGGTAATGTACTTACAAACCAATTTTATTTCTATTTCTTTTAAATAGGAGATACAGAGAAAATAAAATCATTTTTTTTATTATTACAGTACTCTGCTATAGCATTATTTCTAGCCAGGCGCCCCTCATCTGTCTTCAAAAGTTTCCGTTTGACTCCTATAGAACATAACAAATTTATTTTATATAGATTATATGAATCAAAAAACCTAATATGTACCAATATAGAAGTAAATTACCACTAGATTTGAAATTTCCTTTTCGATTTGGGACGTTGGGAGTATGGGTATAAACAGGCTCATCATTCACCAACCCGCCACCAGTGCCATTGGTGGACATTTCATTGTCCATGGATGTGGTAGGTATTACCTCATAATCCATCAATATGGATGGAGAACTGTTTTCCACTAACAATGAATTGTCCATCTTCATAACTGGAATAATTGATTGAACATCAATTATTTCACTAGTACTACCACCACCAACAACACCGTCAACAGTACACTCAGAATCACCACCGAACATCACCACAAGGCCCTCTCCTGTGCTGCCCAGTAATGCTGCCACTCTGTCCAGAATATCATCTGGTGGATAATAATTTTGTGGCCCACCTCCAGTCTGCAACATAGTAATAAAATCTAGGAATTACTTGTTTAGGGTATGACCTTATGGGTGAAAACAGGGGGGATGGATTAAAGTATAAACCGAGCCAAACCACAGGCAAAATGTTGCATGGTTCATATGTATGTTTAGACAAGTTGTCCATTCAAAATAAGCAAATCATTTTTCTATCATAACTAGGTATCCAATTGAACTGAAATTTAGCATGCACACACTCGTACTATGCTGCCATTATCTATTGATATTTACTTTCAAGTGTAATTGATATATTAAATATTAGTACTAATTACCTACCTTAATCCGTTCCATCCGCATTAGAGTACTGCGTTTACGGGAATTTTTTTTAAGTTTTCCCACTTAAGACGCAGTTGCTGTGGTGTACGGCGACACATTCCTATTGAGGCATTGAAGGCATCGGCTATTCTTTGCCATTCTTCCAGTTTCAATTTGTTGCTTGTGGCGTTTGTTTTTTTATTGTTAATAATTTTACTGCCTTCAATTAAGGACAGCAATCCCTTTGTCTCCTCCTTAGAAAGGGGTTTGATTTTAGTCTAAAAACAAATAAAATATAATATTAGGTATGTTACAAGCAAACTTTAGTAAGAATTGGTTAATAAATATGACAAACTCGTAATAATCATCACACAAAACTTTACAGTTGTTTAGATGAATAGTAATAATATACATAGGTACCTAAATAAATAACATTAAAAAACTTACTGGTTCTGACTCCATTTGGACCTTTAATTCCATTATTTGTATTCTATACGCGCAGTACACGTTTCTTGTGTGTTTTTCGATATCCTCTAAAAAAAAACAGGACGCTACGGCTATGGACGAATTCAAATTCACCATGTATATAATAAGTATAGATTGTTACGAAATAATCCGCGCACGCCAGGGCCTCTTTTGTGTTAAGGCTACGTATACAAGTATACATATACAACAATATAGTGGTTATTAGTAACACAGAAATCACCGAGAAACTTTCAAATGTTCAAATAAAATCTCCGTTTGTAATTTTGTTGTGTGAAGTTCGCGTTTCGTTTCACTTTGTGTTCATCGAATACAAACCGAATTTTAATTTTATTTTTAATTTATGGCTATTTGAAATGATTAATATCTGAATATATAGTACTAACATTCTTCATTGGTCAGCACTTCATTGGTTATTAAAAAATAATGACTTTTTAATAACCAAAGACAACATGTATTTTTACTGAACATGCGTAAACCAAAACGTGAAAGAGGGTGGTGATTTATGACCGATCCCTTCTTTTGTAAGGGTGTCGGCGGTGAGATAGGCATATTGAAATACCGATTCTGCGTCGATCGATCGATTGTCAAAAATCGGGATTCAAAACAATCTTAGATTGACGATCGAATATTGGAAGCGGCCGTAAGTCAGAGAACCTTCGCCCGAAACCATCCAAATTCTTCTAAACATATATCCGTCTTACGGCGACGGCGACGGTGGGAGCCATTCGTATGAACTAATGGAACCAATTAATGATATTGCAATCATTAGATATTGCACCTTTAATTAAGTATAAAGTAATAAACAATTACTTCTTATACCAGTGCTGTTATTTCTGTACCTGGTGTTTGCACTCAAATCACTCTAGTACTCGTCTATTCTTCATTTTGCGCAGTCCTGTTAGAGTGCTGGAGGTCAAATCTCCTTACTAATATTATATTAGTAATTTTTCTTTTTCTCATCCTTCTTTAAATTAATAAGGTTTCACCTTATCAATTTAAAAACTGGAAAGTATTTTGTCTATAATAATATTTTTGAAGTACCTAATATTGTTCTAAAGATTGCTGGAATAGGTACACAACTCGCAAGTTATTTTAGCAGTGATATTGTGTAGGATACCTTCAAAAGGCTTCTTCTTTAGAATAGTTTGACATAAATCGATAAAATGTTTTAATATTAGCATCATGTTTCCAGTTATCTTTCATAAAATTTATTGAATTTCTATTAAATTCAGTTACTCACTACATTAATAAAAAACTGCAGACAACTATCAGTTATAAAGAATAACAAAAAAATCATTCGCGTAGGAAACGGATGTTGTTGTATTTGACTTTGTGTCTGCATGTGTTTAGTTTTCAATAAAAAACTACCAGACGTACGTACGAGTACATTAGTTTTTAAAAATAATATTCTTCTGTTAGAAATATAATCGTAAAACGGTTAGTTGAAGGATTTTCTTAATATCTACAAAATTAGAATGTATGTATCATTGCTCTGAATCAGACTCACTGTGGTCCAATTGTTTAGATGAGGCACCTAATAAATAACGTTTACGTAAGAAGACTCATTCTTCAACATTTAAATAAATAATGACATTTCCATCAGGTGGGCCGTGTGGTTGTCTGCCACCTAAGTGGTATAAAAAAAATTACATAGGAGAAACTTAACAACTCTCAAACTCGTAGGTAGGACACGACGGTATTCCCGTCCGAATTGAGCAGTCCGACTGGAGAAGTACCTCCACCCTACAGAATACCACGGCTATAATAACCTCGTGTTGTGTTCCCGGCGGTGAGTAGGGTAGCCAGAGCTCACTGGAGAGTTTTTGTGCTGTCAGTGGGAAGACCAAAGGCTTGTCCTGATTTTGTGTTCTGCACTGAAGGCACAGAAAATCTCTGTTCTTACAGGGTTGGCAGCAAGGATGTGACTCCACTGGTGTTACATACATCCATAGGTCACGGTAACCGCTTTCCATGAGGTGGGCCGTGTGCTTGTCTGCCACCTAAGTTGTGTAAAAAAAAAGAAAAAAACTAGCTTGCATGAGTATATACTGGTGGTAGAGATTTGACGGCACAAATTTGTCACAAATTTCGACCGGGTTGGTACCACCGTGCAATATTGCGAAAAACCCTTCATAGTAATTCAATTTCGGTTGGATTGCGTTCAGGGATCAGCAAATGCATAGCCGGGTAGGGGTGATGGTGGTCGCAGCACTAGTGGGACCAGTGGGTCTTGGCGTAGTCTAGTGAGGATGGTGCGGGGCGACGCGCCGGTCAGGGAGACCCGTAGAAACGGTGGTGCCGCTGGCCGCCCGCGGTATAGTACAGAGGCCCAACTGGGACTAACCACCCTGGAAGGCTGCCTCACCAGACCGCGCATAATCCCGGTATGGCTCGTCGTGCCGGTTGGTGACCGGAAGTGGGGGCCAGGCGACCATATTCGGGGGGGTACGGGGGCCCTTCCGTACGGCGTGTCGGCTCACGCCAAGCCTCATAATCATAGACAAAACCAATATCCCGCACTTTGTCACGCGGTGCTGCGACGACAATCACCTCTTTTTTTCACGCCCTTTTCTCCTTTTCATCATGGCAGCGCATTTAAGAGTATTGGGCAACACAGCGGCTCTATAGACTCCCACAAGCTCGCTATTTGAGGTGGAGTCCACTAACATCTGTGGACTCCATGCGAACCTCAACGCCGTCCACCAACACCTTGAGACGGCGAAACCAGATATGCTCTTTCTCACGGAGACACAAATAGGCCGCCCTGATGACACGACCTACTTGCTTTACCCCGGCTATGTTATCGAGGAAAATTTCCGTGCAAAAGCCGGGGTGTGCGTGTTTGTTAGGGCGGATGTTTGTTGTCGCCGTTTGCGCTGCCTTGAGGACCCATCCTTTTCAACCCTATGGGTACACGTAGACCATGGCTCTACGAGTCAGATCTATGTGTGCCTCTACCGTTCCCATACAGGAGATGCTGAGACAACTCGACTCTTTGAATATCTGAGTCAGGCGGCAGATGATGCGCAGGAACGGTTTCCGAACGCCGAAGTGGTATTTTTGGGGGACTTTAACGCCCACCACGAAACCTGGTTGGGCTCCTCCAAAACAGACCATGCGGGAAGAGCCGCCCATGCATTTGCTCTGGCGCATGGCCTGACCCAATTGGTACACGAGGTCACTAGAATACCAAGAAGGTCGGGCCTAGCACCCTCTCTGCTAGACCTTCTGCTGACGAGTCACCCAGACCTGTACAGTGTTTCGGTACAAGCCACTTTAGGCAATTCCGACCACTGTCTGGTCTGCTCCAAGGTGCCAATTATAGCGCCTTCACGACCCGTGCAGGGGAAGCGGCGTCTCTGGCACTACTCGTCAGCAGATTGGGATGGGCTGCGCAACTATTTTGCGTCCATCCCGTGGGTTGAACGCTGCTTTGAAGGTAAGAAACCCTCGGATTGTGCTACTGCTGTTGCCGGTGAGATCGGTCTGGGTATGGAATACTATATTCCGTACACTGATGTCACCGGTGCCCGAGGAGTGCGCCCTTGGTTCGGGCGCGAGTGTGCGGGGGCTGTTGATCAAAAGCAGTCCGCGTATCGCGCTTGGGTAAGGGCGCGTGCCACGCACGATCCCAATGTGAGCCACTTCAAGGCGGCGTACAACAGAGCCACAAAGGTCTGCAAGAGGGCTTACGTCAAAGCGGATGCCCTGCGCATTGCGCGGCTTGGTCAAGAGCTAGTGGCACATCCCACGGGCAGCCGTGGATACTGGCGACTGGCCAAAGCCGTGCAGGCCAACTTCTGTCAGCCTTCGCTGCCACCGCTGCGCTACCCTGATGGATCCCTGGCCCATGGACCGCAAGAGAAAGCCAATATGCTAGTAAATCTCTTTGCGGCCAATTCCCGAGTCGATGATTGCGGTATACAGCCGCCGACACTACCCAATGGTGACCACGTAATGCCTGAAATACGTATCAGGCAATGCGATGTTCGTGCGGTGCTTCAATCACTCGATGTCCGGAAAGCCAGTGGCCCGGATGGTATTCCAGCGGTGGTCTTACAAAAATGTGCAGCGGAGTTGTCTCCGATGCTTACGCGGCTGTACCGACTGTCCTACAGCTCGGGTACAGTGCCTTCGGCTTGGAAAGAGGCGAATGTACAGCCGATCCCCAAGAAGGGGGATCGCTCAGAGCCAGCCAACTATCGACCCATAGCCGTCACCTCAGTGCTGTGCAAGGTCTTCGAGCACATCATTAACAAACAGCTCATGCGTCACCTAGAGGATCACTCCTTAATTAATGACCGGCAATATGGCTTCAGGCCGAAACGGTCAACGGGTGATCTTCTAGCATACGTTACCCATCTTTGGGGTGAGGCTATGGACAAGCACGGCGAGTCACTGGCAATTAGTCTTGATATCGCCAAAGCTTTCGATAGAGTCTGGCACAAATCGCTTCTCTCCAAGCTACCAGCCTTTGGTCTGCCTCCTAGACTGTGCAACTGGATTGCTAGTTTCCTGCAGGAGCGCCGTATCCGCGTCCTCTGTGATGGACGGGCTTCGGAGTTCTTGCAAATAAATGCTGGCGTACCGCAGGGGTCTGTATTATCTCCCACTCTCTTTCTTCTGCATATCAACGACATGCTGTCCACCGGCAGCATACATTGCTATGCAGACGATAGCACCGTACACGGGAGTTATCACGGACAACCTGCGGCCAAACAGTCTGATATCGTGGAAAAAAGACAGCTTCTTGTCACTGAACTGGACCGGATCTTGAATCACATTTCTCAATGGGGCTCCGAGAACATGGTCGAGTTCAATGCCAAGAAGACGCAGGCTTGTGCGTTCACAGCAAAGGTATCTTCTTTCCTTCCCCTTCCCACTCTTCAGAGCACGCCACTTCCACTGCAGGACAATCTCTATATCCTAGGCATGGATATTCGCTGCAAACTGAATAACAGAAATTACATCGAGAGCATCATCAAAACAGCCTCGCGGAAACTCGGACTCCTAAACAAAGTGAGACGTTTTTTCACGCCGGAGCAGCGGTGTCTTCTCTATAAGACACAAATTCGCTCCTGCGTGGAATACTGCTCGCATCTCTGGGATGGCTCCGCGAAATACCTACTAGATGCTCTCGACAGGTTGCAGCGACGCGCGGTCCGAATTATTGGGAACCCTGAGGTCACGAACACCCTCGAGCCTTTGCAGATGCGTAGAGATATTGCTTCCTTGGCTGTATTTTACCGTCTCTACCACGGTGAGTGTTCTGACGAGCTCTTCCAACTAATCCCACCATCTCCTTTCCTACATAGGACAACACGTGCAGGCCTTAGATGTCACCCTCACACTGTGCAGAATATACGAGCAAGAACCAAGCGGTTCGGAGACTCTTTTCTTTGCCGCACCACCAAGACCTGGAATTCATTACCAGCACACGTGTTTCCTTCTTCCTACAGTCCCGGGGCCTTTAAGCGGGGCGTGAAAAAGCATCTGATGAGGCCGCCAAGCTGAGTGCCACCATTGTAGCACTTAGTGTCTGTAATGGTGACCCTCTTTCCTGAGACTTTGCCTTTAGCTTACCATCAGGCGAGGTGAGGTCAAGTTGGCGTGTCGTATATAAAAAAAAAAAAAAAAAAAAAAAAAATATAATATAGAACCTAAAACGCCCAAAGATAATAATCACATTTGATGGTAGGTAATTATGCGCCAGTTATATTATCACTAGTTATTAATTATAATCTTGTAAAAATCATAAGTACAAAGTTTCAAAATGATCATAAAACTAAGGTATATTATAAATCCGAAATGAAGGTTTGTACCAAATATCAGAACAACCATTCAACAGGCAGGGGGAAAACCAAGGCATTAAAATCATTTTCAATACTCTGTTGGTCAAGATCTATCTGATGATGACTGTACTGTGTTACGCTGTTCTGTGTTTCAGTTATCCATCGAAAAATCTTCAATTATGTGCATTTTATTTCCACATTTGTTATTTCGGAGACAAAAATTAAGAAGATAGATAGAAGCGTCGATAGCTTAGTGGTTGTAAGAAGTCGGCCTTACGATTAAAATGTCCCGGGATCGAATCCTGGTCATTACTCTACCGACATAAACCCGCTCCTATCACAAGCAAGTTTCAGTACTTTCGGCTATCAATATAATTTTATTAAAAAAATTACAGCAGTTTAATGACATTGTTGCTAATATTTTTTATGTTTAATTCGATTACTTAATGCAATCGGATTAATAATTTAAACAATAATGATATTTGCAGAAATGATATAACAGTTGAAACGGTCGACCCGGTAGACAAATCTGATTGGCCCCTTTAAGAGGTGACAATATATTTATAGTTTCTTCTAGTGACCAAATAATAACAATGATAGCACTGATATCTACTAACCTAAATTGAACACAATTTACTGATAAACGAGACGAAATGGAAAACAATACAACATTCAAAATGTAAAAAAATATAATTATCACTGGGTCACCGGTGCGACCGCTATTTTTAGATCTGTTTTGAATTCTTTCACAATCATTTTGTTGATTCCAATTGTTTAGTCTTGTAATTAATTGAAGTTAATTTTATTTTGATTTGTTTTTTTTAGAATCGAAAAAGTGTAAATAACTACACATAATTACTACTTGACTCTCGATGTCAAAAAAATTCAACTTGCTTTACTGAGTTTTTATATACAAAAACAATCAGTTGAGATTAAATTATTTATTAAGCAATGGACAACGATGGAATGTTCTAACAAGAAAAGTAACGCGCGTAGAAAAATTGAACAAAAGTCGACTCGAACTCAGCTAGTTCCACAGAGGACCAACAAAAGCATTGTAAGGAAGATGTAGCAATACGCTTTGTTGAAACCCCAGCACGTGTGATCCAACTACCGTCGAATCCTTTAGAACGTCATTATTTGCATACCAACTGGTTCCGTCTATACGATATTAATCAAAGGTTTTATTAGTGAACATCAAAGAATGAGTACAATGCTAAGATCTCTTATAAGGTACCCTCAATACTATTGTTACTTTTGTTTGAGGTTGATTTATGAGCGGCCACTGTTGTTGGCCCAACGTATTGTGATGTCAGTTTTTGTTCGGACCTCGCCGACATTGTACAACCCCTTCGTCGGTCCAGCGCGGATGCCTTTATTCAGGTTGATCTCACTTTGATGCTTCTAAGTCGGTACAATGCCCCGTGTGAGTCACAACAGATTTTACATGTATGGAATTTGCATAATTCAAGTTGTTCATGTTCTCCATAGCAACAGTTCTATTATGGTTTTAGTTAGCTTTTGTTTTTGCGTCTATAGTTTTCTTGTAATGAGTAGTTTTTGTATTATTTTCAAGTTTGTTACCAAGGTTATACTAAATAATCTTTTAAATACAACGATTGATAAAAAATATATAATTTTGTTTTCGAATAAAAAATATACAAATTTGTATCTTAGTGTGTTTTAACGATCACGGTTTGATATGATCGTAAGTAGTACCAATTTCAATATTGCCTTCCATTCTTATAATCCTTTGTCCTTTATCAAGTCCTTGACCGTCCTTTGTGCCCACATTGTGCAACACAAAAGAGCGGCTGCGATTGAGCTCCGCATGTAATTTTCATGGTTCGCTCCTCGCATTCACGCTTCTACATCCAGTCACTTCCAAATCATTACGTTCTTTACCTTTGTGTGTACCTTCCCCGTCTTTATTACGCGGTAATACTTCATTGTACACATCTTATTCATTATTAGACATAGCATTGTGAGCTCCTGTACTCTCTTGATTGGCTCTCATATTTTTTTTAACATGTTTTGAGTAACGTTGGCGTCATCAATTCTAATGATTGCAACCGGTAGCACAATACTTATTGTTGTATTGGGTTTTATTTTATTGGATGTTTTTTCAAGCATAAAATTTACATCGTCATTACATTTAGTTGGATTTTTATTACTATAGTTTAGCAACAATACAACATTGTTGGAACTCAAATATGAATTGATGAATTGCATGGTCAGAATGTCGATGAATTTGCCAATAAGGCACATTTATTGTTTACATTGATTATGATATACTAATGATATACTGTTATTGCTCAGGGATCATTGGTTTATCATGCAGTCTATTTGAGTTTTGGTTTTATAGTACAGAAGAAGTATAAAACTAACGTCCAGCTATAGGGATTAAAATGAATCACCATAAACCCTCCTGCAATACTGGGTAGAAATAAAGCAGAAACGCTTGTTAAAATGCATTTATAAGAAATAAACCATCAATACAATAGATAAAATTTTATGGCGCAAACTATATTAAAATACATATAACTTGTAAGAGATCTTTGTCCGACCAAAGTTTTGTTCATAACGAAAATTGAAGTCATAAAAGTTTCATTATAATCTCAAAGATAGCAGGCAGTCGTATGATTGAACACCACGATTGGAGTGCGCACGGCCATTTCAGAACGTTAAGGCATCTACACACAAACGACTAACCGCGTCGTCATAACAGCTGTTGTCGAGTGGACAAATATAAATGTCCTTGGTGCTTGAAATTTGTGACCAGATGCTTGCCATATCATTTCATTATTAATAGATGTTATGTTCAGATTCAAAGCTAAAATTAATCAATGAAATCTAATTTTAATTTCCTTGATAGTGGTTATCTCCTTACCCGGCAATCTTTTCTGCATTAAATCTTTGTCAAAGAACACTATAGAGAAATGATACGAGTCGAAAGGCATTACTAATACGTGAAAATATAAAATAAGGGATAAGGGTGTTTTATTGGGTTTACACCTGACTGCAAACCTCTATACCTGCTAATGGATGGATTAAACTCTGGCGCAATTCTTCCTCTTGGGTTCGGGCGATCAGACGGCAACAGTCAAGAGGATGATAACGATGACAAGTGTATTCAAATTTCAAAATCATATCTACAGTAAAATAACATAGTCATTACACTTTTTATCCATGTCTTGAGCCTGTCGTAGTACATCCACGAAAAGTAAATGAGCCAAAAAAAGCGTTGTTTCTTACGCTTCAAACGGGTTATGAAATATAACAGAAGATAAGGCTAAACGACATTTTGATTAAATTTATGTTAATTAAAAAAACAGTATTTAATGGAATATCATCGGAAGGACTTTGACTCTCCTTCTGATGAATTTCTATAGCTCTTTTTTCTCTACATTACTTAATATTTTATGTTGTTTTTTAAATATATTGTTTGTATTTCAGATAGTATATTTTATTATAAAAGGTATGAAAACTAAAATGCTTTAATTATCACCCAACTCAATTACTTCGCAAGTTCACCTATAAAAAGTTATTTGTCTTTACTTAACAGAAATTGTTCAACACTGTTAGTAATTTCTGTTGTATTATGTCTATTGTTTCAATGTTACACAGTACCATGTGTAGTGTGTGGAGTTCTTTATAATCTAAATCTGTACACAATCCAGTCATAAAATATGGCTCCAACAATAAAACAGAAGTGGTCCGTTCTACTTCAACACTGGCGAAAGTGCTCTGTATTCTTAGAAGGATGAAGTTTTTATTACGGTGCACTGTTTAATTTCTTCTAATCCAACAGATTATGGAGTATTCTTGTATTAGTTCATATGTATGTTTATATCGAAGATGAACAATAAATTACGGGTAGCATTTTATTTCGTTCGTATTTTGTTCCTAATCTTTGTGATCACTGCTTTTTTAAGAAATACAGTTTAAATTTAAATGATATACAGCTATAGATGAAGACAGAGATATCTTCATCTATATTATTTTTGTTAAAATATTTGCTAAAAGAATCTGTTGTTAATAATAAAGTTGTAAATGAGATTACTACAATTGAAATGCATGTATTAATTCAGGATTCCGTTACAAACTAGATCAACAATGTACAAATTGAATACCTTATTTATATTCTAATACTATACTTGATATGTATGCGATATTGTAACTCCATCTTACACAAAAAAATCTAAAAAATAGTTGCAGTGAACTGTCAATTGGTTTTGTAATTTGTGTTCCTTGTGCCTTAAATAGAGCAACTACTTTTACAAGATTTTAAAAAGCTTAAAAAAAGATTTTAGTTTTTGTAACTAATTGACATCAGAGGGATGGATAACTTTCCTTACTCAAATACAACACTGTTATATACATCAGAATTTTAGATCAATGAAAAATTATTAACGTATAACAATTGTAACATTTTAATACTCATTTGTTTACGCAGTGATCATATTTAAAAGTTTTCATAAAAGCGAAACCGTTACAATTTTTTTCTTTTATATAAAACAGACTACAAAAAGATCTTTTTTCCTGTACATAAAACTAATTTACACAAATATTTTTCTAACACGTTGTATATAACTAAGAACAAAGCACCGCGTTACAAAGCCGCTACTAAATAAATCACATAGAACAATGTCGTTCAGACCAAATTACGCCTTTATTATTGTTTTTTTTTATGAATTATCGCCTACATCTGAGATCGTTTTATTTTCTTTTGTGTCGGCCACCGGCAGCATCCATCATGTAAGCTCGGTATTGTTACAGTCTTTGTAGTGACGAGACTAGATTTGTGACTCGATATTTTTAAAGCTACTTTCAAATCGATGCTCCGAGAATCGATTAGACTTCCGTTTAATGTATTATCTGCTACTACTAAACCAAAAAACAGCATAATATTTTGTGGTGTAAGTTGCGTAAATTCTATATGTAATTTCTGCTGCATTCGGTTTCATAGAAAAGTAGAAAACGAGATGTATGCGAACAAAAATATTCTACGTAATCAAACGCAGTGACCAAAATTACGCAACTCAGTACTCAAAAACCTACGCTCGTTTTACTTCAGCTTTAGGTAGTACGCATGATAACCAGAATTCTATGAACGAGCGATGACAGTGTGTATTAATTTAGTAACGATTACAAAAACGATTCAAGTTGAAATAATTTTATCGAAATGGATCGTACCATCCCTACACGTTAGTCATACCTAAGAATTTGTTTTGTTCTATCTGTACACATCGTTTGAAAGATTAAGTCGCCTTGATAGTTAAGATGGATTCGGAATTTCTAAGCATTCTTTCTATATCCCAGAGATTTGTTGGATATTAGAGAATTAGGATGCAAATGCCTGCATGTCTCGTAAAATAGGTCCTACTTTATTGTTTCAACAACAATTGATGTTATTATTATCGTAGCTGTTTTATTTGTTTTATTAGCATGATTGCTGATATGTATTTTAACGTTTGATATGTATTTTAAAGTTGAAAATGTTTTTGTCCGTTTGTTACGCCTAAAATTAGGGACAAATTTTGATGATATTTGGTACAGAGGTAGATTAGACCATGGAAAAGGAAATATACTATATTTTGCCGTGATAACCAATATTCACGTGGGCGGAGTCGCTGGCAAAAGGTAGTAGTTTATAAAACAAAGATCTATCTTATGAACCTGTATAGGTACTACCTAAATATTTAAAACCCAACAATTATTGTAGTAATAATTAACTTCCATTACGTCGATGAAATAAATTTCACCGATGTAAAAAATAATAGCTCAATGCTTTTATTCTCAACACCAGTTACGAAACGTTTTTTTATATAAAGTGTTAATAACAGCAAACTGGTAGTTAGGCTGTAACTAATTAAAGCTAACCTTAAATTATCAGCCATTAACAATAAACGTGGACACGTTAGATGGGTTACCAGACTCTTGAGTTATTTCTTTGACGTAAAAATATATAGAAGTAATCTGACAGGTTAAGTTGAGAGAGGCTGATTACTTTCTAGAGAAACGGTTAAATCGTTCAATAAATAGGTTATTTTGTAATCCTACTTGTCTATCTTTTATCACAGCCGTATGGACTTCTAGTTACCGGCATTTTTCTTGACCCCAGTGACGTCACAAAACGTACTCTAAATTCGCAGTATGCGTTTTTTTGGTGTCTTTTAAGGAATACTACGGTGAGGTAGGGGAAGAGCGAAAATTCATCAATCATCCAATTAATGATTATTTCAAGCTAATCCACTTATGCTACGGCCTTGTTTATCTCGCGACTTACTGGCAAGATTAGGTATTATTAACTATACGCTATCTAGCATTCAGGCAAATGTGATTTTCAGTCTAACACGTAAACTTGATCAATATTATTGTGGGTTAGATTCATTAACCGATTTAATCTTTATGTAAAAACTTTTATATAAAAGCTCTTAGATGAATTCAAGTGTCTTCTGTTATCTTCTACTATGAAAGTTGTCTATCTACAATTAATTTAACATATATTCGCATGTATATTTTAAGGCAGGTTTTTAGATTGTACTAGGTAAAGTTGTAAACTTTTGTTAACTGCTACTGCTCGATGACATATTTTTTTATGACATTTCACGTAAATTAGTATAGCATACTATTCCTATCGATAGATATTAGAAAAAGTAAATAACCAAGAAGGTGAGACCGCGACCAGTTCCTTACAGGAGGAATGGTCTGACTAATAAATTGTACAATTCAACCGTCTTGTCACAAGACGCTTGCGAATTGTAATATTTCGAATGTCCAAGACGTGGAATTTGCGCTGTTTCCTCTCTACTAGCGCCATGGACGCGCATGGTAGAATGAGAGTGAAAGCGGTGAGAAGGAGTAAGGACACAACGTACTGTTCAATTGGGTTGGTATTTCGTCCCAATTCAGCAGACCGACTGGTGAAGTACGCCCTACAGAATACCACGGCTATAATAACCTCGTATTGTATTCCTGCCAGTGAGTAGTATAGCCAGGGCTCACACGAGAGTTTTGGTGCTGTCAGTTAGAAGACCAAAAGGCTTGTCCTGATTGTATCTTCTGCACTGACAGCACAGAAACTCTCTTTTCTTACAGGGTCGGCATTACGGGTGTGACTCCCCTGGAATTGCGTCCATAGGCCACGGTAGCCAATTTCTATCAGGTGAATCTGTCTGCTACATAAGTTGTATACAAAAAAACTTAACTTCAGTAGGACTATTATGGACGTCAATAAGAAATATTTGTTATTTTATTTTGAAAATAAAAGCTACGAAATTATTGAGTACGTGTCTATATAGCTCAGTTAGTAAGAACATCCCCCCTGTAAGAGACTAGCCGCGGGTTCCGAAATGGAAGTTCGATTCCTCCAATTTAAATCGATACAAACTCCAAACATGTAAATCACCATAGAAGAAAGTATCAAAGTATGAGGATATAGAAAACAAAAGTGTTATAGTCATCGTCTTCTCAAATGGGTTATAATGGGCCATTTGTGGAGCTTTTAGGGGGACATTAACTAACCGATGGCAACACTGAAATCTACCGCAGAGTCATGAATGAACGTTTATAATATGTTATATTCGCTCACACAAACCGAAATAAACGAACGAACGGAAACGGCCACAATATTATTAGACACGACAATTCTATTATTTTTATTCGTAACACATCTTGGTAGATTTATACGGGATACCGGCGTCTCAAGATGGTAATGGTTCCTAGAAGATCTTGTGTTTTACACCTAATTGAAATTATTTAATGAGACCATTCATACTTTGTGCTGAAGTGTTATGTTGATATTTTTTTTATTTCCTCTCTTAATAAACCAAGTTAGGTATTAACTTTATTTAGTTCATTATCATTACTATCAGTGACTTTGTCTGTTAGTACATAGTCTTTGAATGCTAGTATTATATCGGATTTTACAATATTTTTATCAATATTAGTTCAGTATCTATTGTGTTGTACAGCCAACTCGGAAAATTTTCATCATTTTCTATAATTACTTTAATCGTTTGTCGTAATCACATTTCCTGTTATTTTCACATTCGCGTGCTAAGTTCTAAATAAAAATAGATGCCAAAAAATAGAATCGAGTGTAATTATAGTTGATGTTAAAAATAAAATGTTCAAGGTATCTATGTTTTAAATATTTTGGCGCCGCAAAAAATTACATACTGCACGCTGTTTGAATTTATTGAAAAGAAGTCTTGCATAGCTTTGAACTAGATGTAAATCATATTAAAAACCTATGAATCCCTGAAAATCATCAAACGTATATACTAATGTAATTTATAGGTGATAGAAACATTTGAGCTTGTATTTTTGTTCAGTAAACGTCGTGGGTATGACTGGGCGCATCGGTCAAGCGGATAGCTACACATTATTTTCAGAAATATACAGTTCTGTTCATTGTTTCATAATAAAACATTAATATTGTCAACAGCCACGCTTGGGTGAGCAGCGACAATATTAGAACTTCCGTTCTTAACAAAATATGCAAGAGATTCGATGACTTTAATAGCTTGTTGTTTTACGAAATCCCGTCTTTTGTTTTTATTTTTTCATACATTTGTGAAATAATAATCTCATTTAATAATGTTGATACTGAGTTTTCAAATTTATTAAACATGAACATAAAATAAATTATGGCTTTATTATTTTCAGCAGAAACATTACCAAGATACTTTTCAGAAATTTTCGTTTAACCAACTTTGATATTTATTTGTTTAATACATCTGAAAAAGTTTTGAAAAGAGCAAAGCAAATAATATTTGGACCAAACACTAGCTCTGGCCGTTTAACACATATGCAAAATTTTGTACAATTCCCTACAAAAACAAAAAGCTCTTCAGAGGGTTCTCAACAAAAACAAAACTACACGTGCAAGTAAAATGAAAGCAAAAAAGGTCAACAATATGCCTAATCTACAATCCGTGTCACAGGCTAAAGGTTACGGAAGGTTGGACAAAAAAATCATCACAAAACCAACCGTGTTCTAAAGAAATCGACCGTAATACAGACTTCGCAACTATCGATTTTATATTCTATCTATTTCATTTTAGGGTTTAAATTAATCGAGTTCGAAACCAGGATCTGAGTGTCATTGTTCCTACCGTCGTTTGTACCTTGGGGAGTAGTGACAACAGATTTTTGTCCTTTTTTTTCTCATTTCACATGTGGCATCGCAATCTTGGCCGATATGTAGCACATGTGCCGGTTTTAAGTTACTCCACAATAATGACTGCCTCTTCAGTTTCTCATGCCTTAAGTCCATTACGAGATTTCGGCATTCTAATTCCAAACTGGTGTCAATGCACCTTTCTTTTTGATGTTCACCTTTTAGAGTTTTTAGTGGAATATGATAGGTTTGTTTGCTGGTGACAAGTGCTGTTAGGTTGATATGTTAATGATGAACACTTCACCTGAAAATTTTCACCTCTATTAGTACATTTTTAGAGTATTGTAGAATGAGAATTCTATGTATACTGAGATTAGAGTCTTTCTTAATATCCGACTGCGTTGAAGAATCAATTTCATTTATTCAGTTTAGGCACACAAAGAGCACATATGAACGTCAAAATTTTACAATTATGTCAAGAAATAATGTAAAAATAAACCATTGGAAAATGATTCTTTCAAGCAAAAATAACTTGTAGTTAAATGTCAAAGTTCTATTGAAATACGTACCTACATCTTTTTATATCCCCGGTACCTATTAAATGGCTGAACCAATCTTGATGAAGGGTATGTCCTTCGGATTTGTCTTCATTTAAGGAGTGTTTTACTTTTTTACAAATGCGAATATTTGTACAGATGCATGAGAGGATGTTCGTTTTTTAATCACGGCACCAGTGGTCGAATGGATTTAGATGTAATTTGAACATTATAGTCTGGACTACTACATAGAATTTTTATATGTGTGTGGTGGATTAACGAGAACTTTACGCGGGTGGAGCTTCGATCGTAATTTTCTTTATTCGAAGGAGTGGAGCCGTAGATTTGTAACCGTTGAAGAACGTTTTCCTTACTTGACAAAATAAAGTCTTTGCGGTTATGAATTCCATTCTTACCCTTAACACCACAAAACAATTTAATAACAAAACAGTATCTATTCCACAGCAGCATAATATCTGGCCAATAAATTCAACGCTCCATAAATAAAACCATAAAAACTATATGCGCAAGAGTTGCATTAAGACAATGTTAGGATACATTACACAATGATCACATTATGGTATAATTGATTCGGCCACAATGAGCTTTATATTGAACAAAGATGTTATTGTCTATGGCAGACGTCTGCTACCACTTGATTGAGACAAAATGTCTTTGTAACTCGCTTGGTGGCGCCACTAGTAATTCAATATGCGTTTAAGGTTTGATTCCCATGTCTGTATCTTGGGGAATCATTAGCTGATGATTGATGATTTAATGTTATCCGATATTGTTTGAAAGATGTCGCTGTGTCGGAAGTTTACGCGAATATAAGCACATTGAAAATGAAATTATTTTTTATGGAACGGTAGGCAGCAAGAAAGCGTCCTAAGAAAGCGGTGTCGTACAACGCGACTTTGGGATAGGGCTGTTTAACATCAGACAGATATATACAGCTCAGACTTAGCTTCATATGCATGGCTTGAGTCAACAATAGTGCCCGGAAAAACGGCAACAGGCTCACCCCGTATTACGTGGGACCGCATTCAATGTTCGGTGAAATGTGGGAGTTAATTCACCTCTGCCTCTGGGGATAAAGTCGTGATTAAATGCATGCGTGCATGCAAGTATGCCTTATTTTCATAGAGAAAGTAGTTCTTCTCATCTGGGTCTCGAAAACCGTTTTCCAGTTACTCATACGGTTTTTATGGGAATAACTGCCGTTCCCAGTTCTGAGAGGAAAGCCTATCGTTCTACAATCAGCAGGTGTGCCCGCTTGCTGGTCAGGTTGGTGGGGTCTCATACAACCAATCTTTTACAAGGAGGTAGGACACGATGGTATTCCCGCCTCATTAGAGCAGTCCGACTGGGGAAGTACTTTCGCCCTGCAGAATACCACGTTCGTAATAACCTCGTGTTGTGTTCCCGGCGGTGAATAGGGTAACCAGCGCTCACTAGAAAGTTTTTGTGCTGTCATTAGGAAGATGAAGTTCTGATTGTGTCTTCTGTACCTACTGACGGCACAGAAACTGTCTTCATACAGAATCGGCTGCAGGAGTGTGACTCCCCTTGTATTCCACACGTCTATAGGTCACGTTAACCACTTTTCGTCAGGTGGACCATGTCCTTGTTTGCCATCAAAGTTGTATAAAAAACCCAAATGAAATACTGATCTCGTTTATAAGAATTACAAACCTGCATTGAAGAAACTGCACTGAGAACAGGAACTGCTCTTTTCTTAAAGTAGTGAGAATTCTAAATTACCTGAAACAAAAGATATCAATTGTATTATGATATTTATCACAAGTAAGGCAGATCAAATGGTATATAGATGTTAAAAGGATAGTTATACATATTTTTCCATTTATAGTATTAAGATAGCAAATGTATAATTTTGTGAGTGTATGGAAAGGATGAGTAAGAAAATGTGAAGGTAGAGAAGTAAGCCTCTAAGTAGACACCCAAACTTGCAGGTGTTGCCACGATGAGTGAACTAATTCTGGTGACCCACATATAATCACGCCTTTATACCCGGCGGGTTAGGTGGGTGACGTAAACATTCATAAAATATATAGTAACGGTTGAGAGAGTCAGAGAGAAAGGAATATCCTAGCGTAGAAAAGGATAGGCAGTGACGTATTTATGTCTGATATATTTGGTACAAAAATTCAGTCGGGACTCAAAATACATAGGAATAAGCGTCACTTTGGGTTGCTTAACAGTAAAACCACCACAAGCACTCACGACCTACGCAATTAAAGCATCTATCCCGTAACTCAATAAAAAAAACTAATAAATTAATCAATGAAATCGCAAAAGCAAAAAGCTTCCATATGGGTGCAATAAAAAATGGCAAAACCAGGATTCGAGTAGAAATTTGATATGATTTTTTCCCCATGGGTGATCGGTCCAGATGTGTTAATGCATCACATGTGTTCGTTTGTGTTCAGTACAATGCCAGAATGCCTGATGCCTTGTCTTACATGATATTTATAGATACCATTCATATATTCAATTTAATTAGAGCTTGAATCATTTGTTTTATTTTGAGTGTATGTGTGTTTATTAATCTATGAGTGTGTGCATTTTAAATTCAACCGAACACTTCCGGATGTTTTGTTTTGTTTAAGCTGATTTTTATGCTAATAAGATGGCAAACAAATACACTGTCCATCTGATCAAACGGTAAGAACATATCATAGATTATGGAAGTTGAATTGGTTGTAGCAAGGAAAACCAAGAAACAAGGGAATTTTTGTTCATAACACGAAAAGTTAAAAAAATATCTTTTACTCAGCTCATTGCTGCAATTTAATGAATATTGCAGCACTATCATCGATATCCCAGACTGCACTGGTTCCACCCAAAGATTGCATGGACCAGTGCAGGGTTGGCAGCGAGTGTGACTCCCTTGGTTTTGCACACGTCCATATGCCATGGTAACCACTTTCCATCTGATGGGCCGTGTGCTTGTCCGCCACCTAGGTGGTATAGAGAGAAGATGCATTTTCATGCCCAGTCTATTAACCTTCTATTTCTTTTCTTGATGTAGAAACATAAATCAACCACATTATAAATATTAATTAATTATTTGAGGTTGGAATTTACCCATTATAAGCAACTCATTCATGCTGAGAAAAGCATGACGGTACAAGTGCAATGCAAAATAGCATAAAAAGAGGACTTCTTTTTCTACTAGAGTACAGTCATATTTTTCTCATCAAAGTATGTCACCATTACCACCTTACCTTGACCTATAAATGCTTGCAAAACAAGAGGTGTCACTAACTTCATGCTACATAACAAAATATATAAAGGAGAATGAGGAAATGCAAGGAAACGAGCGAAGTCCACCGACAATTCCGCTAAACTTCGTAATAAAGCGAGAGAGGGTGTTTTTTATCCGAAATATCATGTTGCGTTACACTTGTTAGAAATGAAATATTGTAGTTTAGCTGTTAGGGAATTAGGTTTAGCAAATAAAATGATAGTCTGCAAAGTATAATTGTCTTAGATTAGTCAAAATAAAACCGATATTGTTCATTCAAACAAGATAAGATATTTAAAGGAATATATTCATGTTGTATGTTTACGTTAGTTTTGTCTAAACATTCATTTTCTTTTTATTTCGCAATCCATTTATGTGCCATGATATCATTGTGAATATCACGTTTATTTTTTTCTATATATCAATCAAAAATTAAAGTACTTAACCATGTTTTGAATTGTCTTATATCATGTTTTAAATTATTGAAAAAAATATACCCTAAATGTTCTTCAAGTCATGTCAAGTTCGTTAAATTTCATCTAACAAAGTGAGAACAACAAAAATTTCATCACCTCCGAGTTGTTCGTTTAGCCATTGAAATGCTTCTCAAGATCCCTTATTCATTAGTTGTCAATGCTTATCATTAACTGCTTACAAACAGACATTGAAAACAATAGTTTTACTGAGTGTAAAATGAAACCCAGCTAGTCCAGAAACATAAAATCTGTCACTAAGAACGTTAAAGGGACGAAACTCTGCAGAGTGACATTATTATGGTAAGGAAAGAAATTAAATGTTCAAATAAGCTGCGTTTCCGTGTAGAATGTATTTAGAAATATTGAGGATAAGTTTACTCCTAGTGATGTTACAAGTAAGATGTTTTATGAAATATAGATTTACTCTATAGTAAAAGAAACTTCACACAGATTGCAAGATGTAGAAGATCTTACTGATTATAGAATTAATTTAATTTTACACCATCATTATATAAATGAAGTTATATTTTGCATAGTAACACATCCACTATCTACCCTGTGGCACTCCAAACGTATATCTATATAAAACAATTTACGTTTAACTGAATAGTACCTTGATATATCTAATAAAATCTGTTCTGAATACCGGTCCATCGACGGAAGTCCCGAAACAAACGCGTTAGATTATTATTATAACATTTTTGACCATAAAATTAGAACTATTACGTTCATAGAGATAATAAAGAATTTTATGATCGTACATCGAACGCCAGTTAAATATCCACAGGATGCAGGACTAAACTTTACAACAATATACGCTTTGATATCGGCAACATTTCAAAAATAAGTTTCATGGGTTTGTAATCAAGAATGTAAGCTTGATATCTCAGGCAGGTGTTTGTAACACAAAATGTAATCTAGTTCAATCTTCAGCAATATATATCAGGTATCCACTTCTAAATGTTTGTGTACAGTTTTATCGATGGAACGTATAAAACCAACTTTAACTGTCAATCAATTGCAAATTGCATCAATTGTCAATAAATGGATGATGATTGAAAGGAGGTAGGACACGACGGTATTCCCATCCGAATTGAGCAGTCCGAATGGGGAAGTACCTCCACCCTACAGAATACCACGGATATAATAACCTCGTGTTGTGTTCCCGTCGGTGAGTAGGGTAGCCAGAGCTCACTGGAGAGTTTTTGTGCTGTCAGTGGGAAGACCAAAGGCCTGTCCTGATTTTGTGTTCTGCACTGAAGGCACAGAAAATATCTGTTCTTAGAGGGTTGGCAGCACGGATGTGACTGCACTGGTGTTACATACGTTCATAGGTCACGGTAACTTTCCATCAGGTGGGCCGTGTGCTTGTCTGCCACCTAAGTTGTATATAAAAAAATGGATAATTATTATCATTTTCATACACTAATTATGATGGTTAAACTATGTTTCATTCAAATTAAGAAGTAAGTTGTAAGAATGTTTGAAACGTTGTTAAAGTAAGTACCTATCTAATTCTAATTTAACTTAGGCTATTTTCAGAGATAAACAAAAGTGACTATTTGTTTATTACGATCTTACTATTCATATAAATTCGCAGCTTTTTACAACCACCATGTTTTAAGATCTCGAAGCAACAGATGTTCAAAATTAAATTAGCCAGAAATTTAGTTCGTGTTATTCTAGATAGATGTAATGATCAGATTCTAAATCAATCTAAATACAATACAAGAGCAATATGTCAATCGACTTTTGTTCCATCAGCTATTTTTCTCTTTTACAAACAAACAGACGTCGGTATAGAAACATGTTTACTTTCAGACGTCACTTTATCTATATATTTTAAGCAAATCACATTAATTTCGTTCGAGATCTGGTAGTGAGTCTAGTGACGAACTCTTTTAATTGACAATACCAAAACGAAATAAAACATTGAAGATATTAATTAGGATGATATTGTGTTTGACAATTGGACAATTTTATTTAAGAATGTTAGGAGTAATATTGGTTCTTTTAAAATTAATTATTGTGTTACAACTAAGTTCCCAACAAGTTCTAGTGGTATTCTTTTACTTTACTTTTTAGATACAACCTCAGCATATAGCATCGGTATTATTCGGTGGCTATCCTGTAATTGTAAAATACAAACCAATTTCTTGATCATTTTATGAACTTCAATTTTTATTTATTAATATTCAGAGTAAATTAAATCGAACTTGACTTACGTACTCAAAATATTACCGAACAATAAAATTCTAAGCCCTTTCTCAACACGTGTGTCTTCTAAAGGTGGAAGCATTTCCTCTGAACGGGTCGAATGTCGGCACGTAGAAAACACACACAAAGCGTATTGAAGGTACAAAACATCTGAGAACACTAGAAGACATAAACAATGAAAATTATATGGTAGGTAGGGATGACCTCCAGTTGTATTGTGAATATTATATTGTCTACAGAAATATAACTATTTAATAAAACTGAACTTGAGACGGAGGACGGAGAAACCTATAAGCAAACGGTTTGTACACTGTGTTAGAATTACAGAAGATAATATTGTGTCTTGTTTTTATTACTACCTACATTGTTTCTTTAAGCACGGATAGTTTCCAGAAAGAAATATGGCTTTTAGAAATAAACCTTTAGTTTTATTTACAATTTAAAAAAAAACTCATTAAAAGCAATGACCAAAAATTTTTGATTTATTAATATAAAAATTGTCTAATACTTAGTCATAGCTCTTTATTGGAACATTGCCCAGTAAATTGATAATATGGTCACCTTTATAACATTGAAAGAGTTATTCTATGTTATAATATATTTTCAATTTTATTTATTTATAAATTACATTATCAGATGTTTATTAGAACTAAACCTATCAAACAACATCAACAAATCAAAAGTTGGTACTTGACATGTTCAATCAAAATAATTTTATAAATTTTAATTTACGTAGTAAGTATTTTATTTCAACAATGATCCAACACTTCCTTAACATTTTGTATTCGCCCTTCAATAATTGTGCACCGATTGCATAATAAAACACGTGCTAACAAATAGAAGGGTTCCGTATAAATAATAGGGACACCTAAAATATACTTGTACTGGGGAATTCTTTCTTTGGAATGAATATGGTGCAAGCTACAACCTTTTGCGATCTATATATATGTAATTTGCGATGATATACATCGTAAATTACAAACATTATGTAAAATAGAAATCAGAAAGATGGAGGAGCACTTACCTACTAAACTAATGAATACATAGATTTTTTTTCAGGACGTTTGGGAAAAGACCATCATACATGGAATAAGTATCATAACTTTAATTTCCTACCTGCTGAACATTTATTACTTCAATTACTCATCCGCCTCATCTTTAGCTTACGAATAATATCTGTAGCAGCAGCTATGGATAGCTCTAACTGAATTGCAATATACAGAGAAAATAATCGAGTGAATTCACCCCTAAACTGTTGATGGAGCGGAGTGAAACATTGAGATATGACCCGCCTCTTTTGGTTACTGGTATCATATGTTTATCAGAATCTCCTCTTTTATTAGTTTACATGAATTTCGACCTTGTACATATTATAATATGTTCATGTTATTCTATTTACTGTCAATTTCAATGAAAAGAAACCAGTGGCTTCAATCCAAAATATATTACTGTTGTTGTTGAATGAATCCGTTAACTGCCAGAATATTCTCAGCTGATATTTGTTAACCGCCATTTTTTTATAACTTCTAACCTAATTCTTCTTTGTCCTTTTCGTGGGCTCAATGAAAGAAACGGAAGGCGTTGTCTACAGAAATCGACGAATTAGATGAAGGGCTGGAGTCCAAAGGGAGCTCTTTTGTTAAACCCTCAATGAAGTTTATTTGGCATAAAATATTCTTTAAATTTGTTAAAGTAGGTGTTAATAGGTTTGTAGTCGTGACAGAAATATTTATTTTCATATTAGTCTACTGAAAAATATTCTGCAATTTGGATGTTTGTCAGAACTCAAAAGGCAGTCATAGTAGTCACCAAGCTAATACCTGTTTCTATTTAGGTTTCATATTCTTGTAGATTTTCATCTGGACTTTTCGATTCTAGATCTCGATAATCAAAATATTTTTTAACCAACCTTGATTCAGTTTCTTCTTCAAATCTCGTTTTAAACACAAAAATGCTATTCAACAAGCACACATTATTCGTATTTCTATTACACATGGTATTCACAATGGAACGAACAAAGAGGAGATGGGCGACGTGGTGAGAATTAATAAAAAAAAAAGAGGGCAAATGTAGGGTGGCGATAATACAGCTAAGTTGAGTCAACGGAATGTCACAATGGTGACAGGATTACGTGACCTACCTATTTGATTTGAACGGGTAGTCTCAAGCATTTGTCTTGTAAATCGGATGAGTGTGACGGATAAGAATCTTAATAATAGGGTTACGGATTTCGTTTTATAGAATTTCTTTGAGAAAATTGCTATCATTTTAGGTGACTATGTTACGTTATTATTTTGTCCAGCATATGACAACCTTGTGATAGCTATTACTGAAGCTCAGAACAGGCTTGTATTAAATGCACCATATCGTTTTGCGAGAAGATCATACGCCAAAGAGATGATGGAACAAAAAGAAACTGGGAAAGAATTAATCTCTTGTTACGCAGATACTCCAGGTTTCAGTTGGAAAGAGTTAAACGATATCCGACCTCCATGGGCCTAATATTGCGGACGATGAGTAGAGCTGCCTTTCGCATATGATATGAAATAGATCAGAGATAGCAGAATAAAATATACTGTACCTTGTTAGTCCCTATTTTTCACTAACATAATGCATATAGCTCATAATATTAATATCCTGATTTTATTCATCCAGTATATGAATAATTACACGGACATTTATTGACAACTTCAACAAAATGAAGTCACTTCTACATAATTACCCTTTCACTGCCTCAAATAAATATTTTACACAATCAATTTATTATTAATTGGCTCAGATGTAATATTGAGAATAGTGTTTCCTTGTTTTCACATTGACGTAAATTCAATATGCATTGTTCATTATATGGTAACTATTCTTAATAATACCCAAAAAGGTATTCATAATGACACATATAACTAATTAAGGACAATTTTGCATTATTAATTAACCAGTTATTTTCATTATCATTTTCTATTTCAATTAATTATTATTTCTCGTCGTTATTCCCCAAATCTTAATAATATGAAATACTTGCCTATTAATTTGGAAATGTGACTACAGGAAAAAATTTAAGGTTATTAATAATATCACTCTTAGTGCACTATCCTTGACTGTCATCCGACTGTACCTATTGAATTACTATGACTCATCATCATCATCATTCCAACGATTGCATGGTCGGCAGCGCGAGTGTGACACTCCTGGTGTTGCATAAGTCCATAGGCCATGGTAACCGCTTCCCATCGGGTGGGCTGTGTGCTTGTCTTCCAACTAAGTGGTATAAAAAAAAGATGTGCTGCCGGTTTGAAATCGAGGCTTTCACTTCGAAGTGCGGGATCCAAAAGATTACAATCAGAGAGAATATCCTCAGTGAGATTCTCTTTTGTTCTTTCAATCAAATCAATCAACTAGCCCATCGCAGTCCACTGCTGGACTAGGCCTCTCCCAATGTTGGGAGGCTTTGGCCTACTGTTTCCACGCTGGCCAGACGGGTTGGTACAGGGTTTTATTTCGAGTTTTCCTTCTCTCGCAGTGATATGGTTTGCGTATGTTTCCATTAGTCGCCTCTTACGACACCCTTCGGATGAGATGGGTTGGTGATACTTGTATTCTTTCTCCGTCACCACACTGACGGACCACACAATTTGTTCTTCCCATTTTATTTAATTACTAGCTAATACGCCCCAGCTTCGCCCATGGCATGTTATGAAACCTCATATAACTCCTTTGAGTCCGTAATTTTATAGCCTCCAAATAATGTCCGGAAATGTCCTGGATTTGTTAATCAATTTGAATAGTTACCATACTAAATGCTTTAAAACTTAATTCAAAAGAATCTGGTATATTAATAACCCACAGGTACTTTTACGAACTTTTTCGACAGTAATACCGAAGTATGTTTTACGACTAGTACAAGATATAGGTCACATATAAATAGTATACTCCTCCAATACATATTATATAGTCACGCCTGTTATTCCTAAAGGGTTAAGCAGAGGTGATTAAACAACCATATATCACTTAACCGTATTTTGTGTCCACGTAATAGGGGATGAGCCACCACTATAACCGAATTATTGCCTTGAAAGTTGTTTCACAGGTAATCGATTAGCAACCTCTTGCTCGACAGTCCGACTCTTCAATTATTACTCCACTGCCGTTTTTTACTCTATTAGTTACATAAACTAACTACTAAAACTATTTTATTAATTTATACTTTTTATCACTTCAGCAATTAATCAACTAAAAATAGGCAATTAGCAACGGTTTAAAAAGTTACACGGTGTGCTTTTATTATCGTTAGTGAAAATTATGCAATTGCTTGCAATATTAAGCGTGTCAATCACTTGCTATTGCTGTTTATTACGACAGGGCTTCTAAGACATCGTAAACCCAAATATTCACTGACAGTCTTGCTATAGACGCTGAAAAAATTTGAAGTCATGTTCTGTACATTTTTAATTTAACGCTTTCTTAGAATTGTAGTTACTTATTTTATATTCATAGTTGAGAAGCAAAGGGTGCACAAGACACCAAAAAGTTAGCAAATAAAGATACTTCTCTAACGATATCATTAAGACTGAATAGCACATTGATTTACTTACATACATACATACAGTCTCGCCTTTATCCCCGGCAGATTAGGCAGAGGTGAATTAACACCCACAATTCACCAATAATTGTATTCGATCCCACATAATAAGGGGTGAGCCTATTGCCGTATTCCGGGCACTATTGTTGACTCGAGTCATGCATTTGAGGCTGAGTCTGGGCTGTATATATATCTGTCTGATGTTAAACAGCCCTATCCCTTAGTCGCCTTGTACGACACCGCACGGGAAGAGATGGTGTGGCCCAAATTCTGCTCTGCCGGGAACCACGCGGCTATCACTTGTCATCTGTTAATCGATATTTTATTATATATCGCTTTGAAGTGCCGTGTGTTTCTCCCCATCATTGTTGCAGCGGTGAAGCTGTTGACAGTGTTGGGCACCATGGCCTTTAATGCAGTAGTCCAATTGCCTGTTCTCTATACAAATACTAGGCAAAGCGACACTACGCGTGACCAGAATGCTGGTTTTTATCTTGCACAGAGAATAAACATTGGCAATGCTGCCAGCCTTCTAGGAACGTTAGCGAATTTTATACCTATGTATTTATTTCCATTTTTTTTATTGTATTTTTGTACCTAATAATAGATTTTAGTTGTAAATGTCATTTTATTATTGTATAAATTTTATTATGATATACATCATTTCTAATTATAATTACTGTGTATGGTGACATAAAATTTTCGAAAAAGTTTCGCCAATATCTTCAAAAAAACTGAACTCTGATTACCACTCAAAAACACATTACCAATACAACCTATTCAGTACAGCTTGTATGCTATAAACATTAAAGACGTCAACCACAATGTTTGAGTTTAAACTTCGACTAAAGACAAAACCACATCCTATATTTTATTAAAAACTAATAAATCGGTTATTAAAATCGACCGCATCTTTACTTTTACGAGATTTGGACGTTGCCTATTTAGTCTTTGGTTAAATAGTTACATTTTTAATATTCTTCACATCCGGGGCAAGCAAAGGTTTATATTCGATTGGATTTATGACTGTTTTCATTGCGCGGTGTTTTAATATAAATACGCATGCCGGTTTCCTGTTGGTTAATAACAAAAATAATATTTATTAAAAACAATTGAATGTAGTTATCCTAGTTTCTGGGAATGGCTTGAGATTTATTAATATCATGTTTGGTTTCACTTCCACATTTGGTGTGTTGTGAAGGGTTGATAGTTTATAACTAGTTGTAATTCTAAAGTTTGACGTCGCATTTCCTCGAGACTGTTTCTATATGGTGCAGTTTCATGGCGTGGATACTGTAGTTAATCGAAGATAGAGGCGTTTGTGAAGATACAGCCTGTAAGTTGGCAGTGATCTGAATTATTAACAAATCATTTGTTCGGAAAAAGTCCAATACTATCAATTTGCCACTTGCAATTCCTATAAGTTATCGTTAATCCTCTTCACTGAAATAGCTGTTCGCTCGAGGATTTAACAGTGTCTTATTATCTAGATTAGTTTCATCAGAGTTTTTAATATTATCAGTCCTCTTTGAGGATGTGGGTTTCATTCCGCGTGGTTCCGGCATTTTACTCGTGGTTCCCGGCAGAGTAGAATTTGGTCCACCCCATCTCTTCCCATGCGGTGTCGTACAAGGCGACTAAGAGATAGGGCTGTTCAACATTAGACAGATATATACAGCCCAGACTCAGTCTCAGATGCATGGCTTGAGTCAATAATAGTGCCCAAAAGACGGCAATAGGTTCACCCCTATTACGTGGGACCAAATTCAATGACTGGTGAAATGTGAGTGTTAATTTACCTCTGCCTAACCCTGTTGTTGTTTTATCGACGGCACCTTTTATGAACTCATTAGACCACAGGCACAGTTACAAATACTTCAATATCAGAAGATAACTAAACCGCAGATACATATATCTAAAACTAGGAAACTGTATCTTAGAATTTCATAATTCACATTCAATTTATGAGCTGTTGATGACTGCCTTCGTAATAATATTAACGTGTTCACAACTTCAACAAACTTCAATGAGTGCTAACATCTCCAATTTCCTTCTAAAAGTCATAAATTAACAAATCTAGAACATAATGTTGTGTCAATGTTACATATCCTTTGATATTCGTATTTCCTTCATAATTTTTTGAACTGTTCTAGTTTCGCACGCCCACGGGAAAATATCGAAAAGAAAAATCATATAATCCGATTGGAGCATGTTCATCAGGTTCTAATAAGTATTTATTGCACTACTGTCCATTTTCTGTCATGTAGCAATTTTTTTTTATACCACTTTAGTGGCCGTCATGCACACGGCTCACCTGACGGAAAGTGGTTACCGTGGCCTATGAACGTCGAAAGCGCATACAAAATGAACCAACAAACACTGAATTTTAAATGTCTATAACATTTAACACACATACAAACATACATATAATCACCTGGAGGAACAGGCTGAGGTGAATTAACAACCCCATTTCACCAATCATTGACGTATCTGGTCCCACGTAATAGAAGGTGAGCCTATTGCCTTCTTTTGGGCACTATTGTTGACTCGAGACATGCATCTAAGCCTGAATCTGAGTTGTATATATATTCTGTCTGATGTTAAACAGCCCTATCCCTTATTCGCCTTGTACGACACCGCATGGGAAGAGATGGGGTGGCCCAAATTCTACTCTGCCGGGAGCCTACCTAAAAATAAATCCTAAAGGTCTACATATTTGGATATACCTATTTTTACATGTTTAATTTAAAAATTATAAATTAATAATAAATAAACTATAAATTAAATTATAAATGTATTTATTTGCCACATAAGTTGTAACATAATAAACACTACAATAATTACTCGTATATATTCGGAGTGTCACCTTAGACCAATTTACAAGTGTTAAGTTGAACACGTATACCCATGCTAAGAATAAACTTGTGTTATAATAATAAGAAAGTGTGACAATACTATCGAAAGTTTGCCTCAATATCATTCAATGAAATAAAACCACTTTAATGGATAGTTCCCACTCAACCATGGCTGCCGAAAACTAGCCAAAACGTCGGGCTAAATGTAATAATCCCAATGACATCACGATAGAATGCATTAAAAAGTAGTTTTATTCTATAAGACAGATAAAAGTTCTAGCGGTCATTAAGATTGTCATTTTTTCAGGACATGCCATGTGGCATATAGACGCAGCAATGAATAGCAACAATATCCAATTTACAATATTAGTGAGTATCTATTTGTATTTGTTCGAGTGTATCTCGTTAAATGGAGGCGCTAATTGATGACTGCTGGCGCAGCGGTGATACGCCCTGCTTTCGACAACTGAATGAGTTTCCTATTCAAATGTGGCGCGTCAAAAACAACTTAGGACGTTCGGGACATTTCATTGGACATTATATTTCCTATCCGACCTATACAGTGCATGACCAAGTACCCGCTTGATGGTAATAGGACCACTCCAATTAGAACGTGGAACTGGAAAAAAATGTTGTGGTTGAAAATTTTAGTTGGTGTTATATTGAGTGTTAATTAACCTCTGCCTACTCTTTTGGGGATTATATAAGTGTATATATAGGTGTGAATATATACCTATATATATTATTTACAAAAGAAACTGCACACTGCACGTCAGAATATTTTTAAAAGGATACAAGTGCACTTACTAAGTCCACGAACATTGTCTCTTCGATTTTTCATTTGATTTCCAAAATCTTTCCTTCCAAAGTAGACCTAGGACTGTCACATTGGGTTTTATTTTTGACTAGAACTGAAGTGATATATGTATCGAATGAAATTTCAAAGCATTTAGTAGGTATGCTAACTATTTTAGGAGAATTTCCCCCTGTAAGGGAAAGATCGCGGGTTTGAATCTCGCCTGAACCGATTAATTTTGTCGATATCTTAATAGATTTGAAATGATATATTATTTAACCTATATATATATAATAATAATAATATATAATATATGTACATATATTTGAATTAAGATGTGCATTAACGGCATTAGTTTATGCCCGTGCTGAATTGAAGTGTTTGATAATTTTAGGTGCAATATGTGGTAGCTGTAGGTAGCACTATGGTTAAATTGCACTAATGACTGAGTCATAAATATTATTGTAAAATGTCAGAGGGGTTTGAAAAATAGGTATTATTCTTTTGACATTATAATTTTTTACACTAAGTTAATTCGCATTTTTTTTCTGCAATTCTTCAAATAACTTGTCGTTTCAGATATGCTACAGTCATTTTTATTTAAACAGCGATGTAAGGCGGTTTGAAAACATCCTTGCACATAGCTGAGATTAAGATAAGCATATTGATGTTTCATTTGATGTGGCTTCTATTATATTTAATATTAGATAATCAAGTGGTTATCGATTTATGATAGAGAATATGAAAAATCTTTGATGTTGACAGTTATATAGTACTCGTAGATGGTGCAACGGTTTTATATATCTTAAAATAAAGGTAAGTTTAATTCCCGTATAAGAAATAAATTAATTATACAATCAGGCAAATGTTATGTATATTTTGAAATTACAAACGTGTTTGTTACACTTGTCATCATTACCTAGAGAGGTAGGCTATTCTAGATATTTGTAAGTTGTTACAGTGACATAACAAAAATTTCCCCTTAATTCTCGTTCGAGGAGAAAAAAAACTAGCTTGTTAAACTAAATTCTTAAGTTTTTTTTAAAATAATATCATCGTGTAACATGATATTTAATGAATGTGCTCAAGACTACCTTAGTTATTAGGTATTTTATTTACCTTTATTTACTAACTTTTTTTTTCAATCTTCTTTAATTCAAGTACACACAAGGAGACTATAATCTTATACCGACAATAATATAGAAAAATAACCGACAATATCCAAACCAATAATGAGAAATAAATCTGTTCTCATTAAGAAGACAAAAACTCCCAATTAAATAGTATCCAATACTGGAGTACTTTATACCGATGAACCAATCGTATTTCACAAAACCTAAAGTGTCATTAACAAATTGACACGTTTTTATTACTATAAAAACTGGAGATCATTAAATGAAATTTAAGAACGGAATAAACAGTGTTCCCGAACGCAGCACGATGTCGACAAACAACGGATCAATTCACGGTAATTTACCGCCTACTTAATTTTTAAATTTAATTGCAGTAATTTGAACGTCAATTTACCTCACCCAACAATGCAGCGGCAGTAAAATTTTACCATTGTATTTTACTACAATTTTACCGTTTGTTCCCGCTTTTTACGTAAAGAGATTCCAATTAAGAATTGTCACTTTAAATTTGGTTAAAAAAGACCATTGTGCGTGAATGAAAAATATTGACTTATTTTTTAAATGGTTGGTGTAACAAGATTTAATTAGAGTAGGTATAACATGTGCTAACTTTAAGAGGATTAATGTGTTGTAAGTATTTATATATTTTTCTTTAAAAAGAAACTTTATTATAACAGTTTATTTGATGTTGCAATTTTTATTTTTATTTTATACTGGCAGACAAGCACACGGCCCACCTGATGAAAAGTGGTTACCGTGACCTATGAACGTGTGTAACACCAGTGGAGTCACATCGGTGCTGCCGACCCTGTAGGAACAGAGATTTTATGTGCCCTCAGTGCAGAACACAATGTTATTTGTAAAGTGATACTGTATTTTTATCTTACATTGTAATACCTTAGTTCGTGTTGTGTTCCCAGCGATGAGTAGGGTAGCCAGAGCTCACTGGAGAATTTGTGCTGTCAGTGGGAAGACTAAAGGCTTGTCCTGCTTTGTCTTCTGCTGACGGCTATTGCTATCATTACACGATAAACTACATATTTACCTACTGTACTTATAAGAATTCAATACGGTTTAAATAATATAAATAGTCACTATTCGATAAATGTAGAATATTTTAAGAAATAATATTTAGTAAAATAATTGCAAGTATATCAGTCCGTTGGCGCGCAAATAACCGTGTCTATCCTTTCAAATTTAGTTAAATAACCAATATCACTGAATGAGAATGTATTTCGCCGTATTGGGCCGGTGATGAATTAGGAAACTTTTAAAATTTAATAAAGGAAGTTGTTGTATCTTAACTAATTTTAAAGAAATGTATACGTAAGCATACTATTTTTCTTATTTCACCTCTAAATATTAAAAATATTTCTAAGTACCTAACTCACTGTATTTAAAAAACTATATTCGTTTATAACTACCCCATAAATAAACAACGTGCACAGCTAATATTTCCGAAATTTAAATAATAATAGTCATACATATCCATACATATCCAAAAAATAAATACAAAAGTATTCTACTCATACTAAATATTTAATAATAAATACAAGTTGCAACGAAATTTCATCACGCGTGATAAAAATAATAATAGTCAGTATTTTTTTGTCTCGAATTTGACAGTTGAACCACTGTGCAAGTTATAACCCGTAGTAAATTACTTAACATGATGTAACAGCCGCATCTAAATCTGCATAACGAACGTCTAATAAGATTCATGTAGGTAATGCTTATATTTTTATCCGAACTATTTTTTACACAGGTAACTACCTACCTGCTTAAATATACCTACGTAGATACCTGCTATTATTTTTCTTGAATCTAATACCTATTACGAAGCTTAAATAATCTTTTAGAGGAGTTTGTTTTGTACAATTGCACAATGTACCTACATAAGTGTCCAATATTGGTCACTCGATTGAATAACTACGTATTTACTTAAGGAATTAAATTAAAAATTATCAAAAAAGTTACCTTCGAGTGCGTTACCATCGTTCCTCTTGTCTTTTGAGACATCAGTAAAATCTGCGACGACAAAAACTAATAAATAAATCAATGCAATATAAAATTAAACTAATGAAACACCTCAAGTGGTCCAATCACACCGTTTCTTTGGCATAATTTCTCACAGTCATAGTTTTAACAGTTCTTATAGTCACAAACTTAATAACAAAATAAAACACACAAGCAAAAAACAAAACACAAAAACAATAGTTCAACACAAATTAAAAATGTACTGGACTCCGCGCTTCAATAACAGTTAGTACGAACGTTCCGCGATCGAACGCAATTCAAAATTCGAATTCCAAACGCGATACACGTCTTCTGAACGCGCGGTGCCGATACACAATGCTGGCAGATCGAAGCGAGCCGACAATACGCGCGCGCTACAATAACCGCCCCCCGGCCCGCGGAGCCGCGCCCCCGCCCCGCGCCGTACCACGTGCGACAAGGACGCACCGACCTAATGTCACTGCCCTGTGAACAATGCCGTCCTTCGGAGCCCTAAGCTCAGATAATATGAATCAAACACCATATTTTGATCTAACATTACCAATCTACCCATCACAATCTTCAATTTAAACCAAAAATTCGATGCACTTGTATTCAGAACATCATTTACAATCAATTGTCTATGCAGAATAACAGCTTTCATCCCGCGGAATCTATACAAAGCCGCTCAGCCCATCCTTTTCTAGCGGCCAATGTGTGCGTGTCGGACGAGCGCGTTCTCTCCTGCTCAGGCATATAGACTGGTGGCTAGGCGAGGTTTTGTCTCGCTCTAAGCTCCGCCCCGACGAACGTCTTTGAGTGTGGCGCCGGCCGCACAGTGTGCGTGTTGCGGTGAATAGCCGGGCATTGTGAAATCATTTTCGCACACCACAATGAAACACAGGTGGGTGTGCGCTACATCTACGAGGGCGTTTAAAAAGTCAATACAATCTCTGTTACGTTTGTATTTGTGAAGAAAATTTTCTTTATCCACGAATGTAGTTGGATCTAACTGGGCGTGTTATTGTGCCCATTGTGCTGGGTGAGGCGTGGCCACAGGAAAACGGTCTATTGTGTGCGGCTCCGATTGTGCGATTGGCGAGTTCTATTGTTGTTCAGACAACGGTTTCCCACCAAACCTGTAGCCGTGTGACACCGCTGTATTATTATATAGGTCAGCCGAGCAACTCCAAAAAACTCGTAACTGTAAACCCAATACCCCGACATGATAATCGACATCTTGTCGGGACAAGATTAAATGTATTTTAACTTTTTTATGTTCTCATATTAAATATAATGTAATATCTAGTGGGTTAGTGGTACTGACCGAATGATTAAAAATGTGTGTTTTTAATTATCTTTGTAGAAGTTTGTGAATTAAAGATATCCTATAATTTGCACCGTTCAATTTTTATAAAACCATGGAGTTACATCACTTAACTCCTATATGATTTTTTTCATATTAACAAACCTTTGGCATACCTCCCTATAGGCTACATATAGGCGTTAATAATGAAAAGTCGGTTTTCAACAGCTGTTTTCAGTTTCCACGTGAGAACACAAGCATAGAGTACGAGCCTAAAACCGTCCACTGGGTAATTTTCCTAATTCCAATATTACAAAAGAAACATGATAAATTACTATAACAATAACCAACATTGCCCGATGCGATGCCCGACTCGGAATTGAACGAGTGACCTCTTGCACAGGACGCGTACTTGTTACTGAGGTAGGTAGTGAAACGGTAGCCAAGAAATTGTGAATGTCAATGTCAAAGCTCCATAAATAAAGATACCTGCGTATTAAACTTAACAGTGGGTTTGTGGGACCTAGCGTGGCACAAATATTGAAGTTATCAGAATTTTCACGTTCTACTCGAAATTCATTAGTAAATAGGTAATAATAGTTACACTACACATTACTCTACACATACAGTATTTACAGATTGTTAAGTCAGTGTCGGTATAGTAGCGTATTCTTTAATTATCTAAGTTTTATTTACTATTATTTTTTTATTATAATGTAAATAAAATAAAAGTTATAATGCGTCGAGGAATTTCTCCGCATGGCATGTCTCTGGTGGTAGCGTGCCCAGTAGACTAGCAGCATTGCCACGTTGTATGACAATGCTTATTCTCTGACCTAAGAAAAGGCCAGCCTTTTCTGATCACGAGAAACGTTGACCGACCTTATGCTTCGCAATCTCCCTAAAAAGATGGCGGGTGCTCGGACCCCACAGCCAAAACGTCTCGTTATTAACTAAGTAGGTATTCTATTCATGGATATAATTATTTCAAAGATTTAGCTAAATCAGTGTCTGTTCCTACATGTAAATTGTTTAGATCTAACTATTGTGAGCGAAGAATAAGTGAAAGCTCACGTGTTTCCTTTTTCTTACAGTCCCAGGTCCTTTAAGCGAGGCGTGAAAAAGCATATGATGAGGCCTTCAAGCTGAGTGTCACCAATGTCACATGGTATATGCAAGTATTGGTGACCCTCTTTTATAAGACTTTGCCTGCAGCTTACCATCAGGTGAAGCGAACTCTGAAATGTGTACAACAGGATCGTAGTACCTACGTGGAAACGTGCAGTCTCTGCTTACCCGATTGGAGAAGAAGCATGATTGTACGAATGCATAGCATACCTACATACATGTTTGGTTGACAAGATATTAGAGTAATATTGGGTTAGGCTTGTTTGGTAGGAGAATATGTTTCAGCTTTTACAAAATGCTCTGCTTAATTTTTTTTGCTAAGAATTATGTCTCTTAGTAGTATGACCGCGGAAGCCTAGTGGTATGGGTAATGGACTGCTGAGACGAGGTCTCGGGTTCGATCCCAGGTTTTACCATGGCACACCCCAATGACTTTTCGATGCTTTTCGAAGTTATATGTGTATTTATCGTAAGTTTATAAGTGCCCGGTTAATGGCAATAAGCTCGCCACCTATTACATTGGGACCTAAACATAAACTGGCGAAATGTGGATGCTAGCACCTCTGCCTACCCCTTTGGGGATATAAGCGTGAATTTATGTTATGTTATGTTATGTCTCTTAATAAACACACTAGGTATCTTTAAAGACGGAATTAGCATAAAATATAATTCAAAGATACACAAATTTAGTACAATTGCAAAAAAAGACAGTAAACAGGTTGCAAAAATATGTAAAGATTTTACATATTTTTGCAACCTGTTTACTGTCTTTTTTTGCAATTGTACTAAATTTTATAAATTATCTGTAACGATAGGGTAAGAGTGTTTGCAAGACCTCCGTTTTATATTTCACTACTTAAGCACACGTCAATAAGACACATATCTTAGATCATAAATATTCAACGAAGATAGCCGACTGTCCCATGTGGAAACCAAAACGTTATCTTTATAATTATCATTTTTTATAGTTGATTCACTCTTTATTTAACTTAAAACACAGTCGTGGTTCACTTTATGGTACAAAACCTTCTTTATTATACGATTTCGGCGTAATAAAATAGAGATTAGTTTGATAAAACGTCACAAGTTGACTGTATCAAGTGATTACCTTAAATATCTAATATTAAATTCGTTGATGTGTATGTTATTGCTAATTAGTTAGCTATTATGTTACATATTAATGCATTATTTTCTAATTCCCATCGATTCATGAAAATTTTATAGTTTTTTTTATTTAGGTATTCAAATTTGCTATCGTTTATTTTATCCACAGTGGCGGTGGTATCCAAACACTGTGCCGGGTAGTTTTAAATTTTATAGTATTTAAATGTATTTTTTTATTTTTACAGCTTGTTTAACCAACTGCATTAATGGTATAGCTGTTAAATGGGCAAATATAGCCAATTTAGTTGATATCTATGATAGATAAATATCATGCCCATATATCGGTAGATGTATTTTTATCATCAAATTATTTTACGGAGAAAGAAAGCAGTAAATATCTTATTTCAAACAATTTAAGTATCTGCTTACATTCAATTTGGAATAATTAGCCCCACCTCAATTACCTAGGTCTAGAAAGGAAGAAAAATAAACTCACGCCTATATCCCCGAAGAGGTAGGCAGAGGTACTAGCACCCACATTTTGCCAGTTTATGTTTAGGTCCCAATGTAATAGGTGGCGAGTCTATTGTCATTAACCGGGCACCTATAAACCTGCGATAAATACATCGAAAAGTCATTGGTGTGTGCCATGGTAAAACCTGGGATCGAACCCGAGACCTCGTCTTAGCAGTCCATTACCCATACCACTAGGCTACCGCGGTAAAAGAGAAAGAACGTCTTTTAATCTAATTGTAACTCCTCTGGCCCTCGAATCTACTAAAGCAATAACAACAGTCATGTTACAGACACTGCAAAAAATGCCATTAAATTTTAAAGTTTATTTCTATTAGAATAAAGTTCAAATTCAAAATGAAAAGAGTTTTATTGCACTTTTCAATTTACTCTGCTAATAGCTTTTTAATTTTGAACTTTAATGTCACTGACTTAAGATGTAAAAATAAATGGATTTCTTAGCAGTGTTCGTGGTATGACAGTGGTTTTTGCTTTAGCTCAATGCCGTGTACTTGTCTGAAGGTGTTTAAAAAAGTCTTTGTGTTCTCCGCTCAGGCTACTGCGTGACAAATACGATCACGCTACTGCTTAAAGGAGCAGAGCAGTGATCATAAATGTCGACAAATCCGGCAGATTCCTATACATTATTGAACTAAAGAAATACGGGCTGAAATTGGTGAAATGAGGTTTCAAAATATGTCACGGGCAAAGCTAAGAGGGTAACTCACATACATACATATAATCACGCCTTTATCCCCGGAAAGTTAGGCAGAGGTGAAATAACACCCACATTTCACCACCATTGTATACATTGTATTAGAGGGTGAGTCTATTGCCGTTTTTCAGTGTGTCATGTTGACTTAAGCCATGCATCTGAGGCTGAATCTGAGCTGTATATATCTGTCTGATATTAAACAGCCCTATCCCTTAGTCGCCTTGTACGACACCGCATGGGAAGAGATGGGGTAGTCCAAATTCTACTCTGCTGGGAACCACGCGGTTACTTCAATTTAATTCCCGCTAGTTAATGATAAAATATCATTCTGCTTACGCTATTCATAACGATTCTTTGTATCTACTTACCTATCTATCTATCTACAAGATAGGAGAAGGTTTCCTTTGAGGACAATATGACCCACATACAGGAGCGCAGGCGTGTAAGAATGTGTGTCTCGGGGTCCCCCGCACCCCATCCTCCTTGAGTAAGGTATTATCTGTTGGGGTAGGGGTACACCCCTGTTTCAAGCTTGTATTAGCCTTGTGGGAGTAAATTGCTTTTTGTTTGATCGTTTGTATAATGAATATTTTTGTTTTTTTTTTTCGCAATGTATTATTTTGTTTGTAAGTGACTGCGATTGATTGTATGATTTTGTACTTAATAATAGGAATTGTGATAATGATAATTGGGTATTTTCCTGTAGGTAAAATAAATTATTTAAATGAGCTTGTTAATTTAATAATGTTAAAAGTGCGGTAGAAGATGCGTCGTTCTTATTGTATCGTTTTTATTTATTTTTAATCATGCAACCAACTGATAATAGTAAATTATACATACATAGGTACACATACATACATAAAATCACGCCTGTTTCCCATAGGGGTAGGCAGAGATCGCGGATCTCCATTTGCTACGATCCTGACATACTACTCTCGCTTCATTCACTCTCATTACATTCTTCAAGCATGCTCGTCGTAGTAAATTATTTGACTGCTAAATAATATGACGTCACAATAATTTATTTCATACAAGTTTCCTTGTAACGTACCGTTTTGACGTTTAGTAAAAGGTAACTATTTTCACTTGTCATTCAAATACCTAATTATGGTCTCAACCTAGCAGGTAGGTAGGAAGTTAGATATGAATTATATTTTCATCTGAATAAATTTACTTTCGTTAAGAGATTATTGTGTACCTCCCCATGGGGGTATGAGAGTCCAATAAGATCTTTGGGGCTCAAACCAAACTCAGTTGTCTCAGCTGATCAACAGACGAGATTCTGGGGCAGGTTTTCTTCTCGAGATTGGGTGGGTCAGACAGCAGTAACTCCCGTAACATCCAAATAACGAATTAGTCAATTGCTTAGGTACTCACCTATTGCTACCTTGTAACAATAACCCTTGAATGTTTTTTTTATAGCAGTTAGGTGACAGATATGCACTCAGTCCACCTGATGCGAAGTGGTTTCTTTAAGAATATTAGCATCCGCAATTACCTACTAATATTCCCTCTTACCCCTCCAAATAAGCAAAATAGCTTGTGCTAGGAGTGGATTCACCTCGTTAGTGTAGTGGCCAGTATTCGAAACCGGGATCTCTCGATTGTAAGGTCGGCTCCTTAACCACTAAGCTACCGTAGTTGGTTACCGTATCCTATCGACGTGTTTTTTTTGTATAGGACTATTGCCTTGTCTGATGGTAAGCTGAACGCAAAATCTCAGAAAAGAGGGTCTCCATTACTTACATATACCATGTGACAATGGTGATACTCAACTTGACGGCCTCATCATATGTTTTTTCACGCCCCGTGCAATACTAAGGGTGTTACTCTCTCACTGCCGACCCTGAAAAAACCTAAATAGTCTAACTTATCCTTAGAAATCTATAATAACTCCAAAATAATCTCGAATAATACAAAATCCAGGTAAAAGTGTGGTGTTTCCACCCCATTCGTAGTAATGAAGATTATAGGAGCAGACCGATTCGGGGGGCATCCAATTACTTGATTGGCTTCAGCCTTGTTTGAACTCCGGGCCATGTTTGTACAGACCCCTTCTCCTTATAACAAGTTTCCTACAGTTACAAAGATTATTTGCCCGTAAAGAGATTCAGAAAGATAATGTTTTCTTTGGGCTCGATTTTGATATGAGAGTTTAATTATTTGGTATATATTTATGTTTGTGTATACAAGAAATGGTGGGTAGAAGGTGTATTAACAAATAACTTCTATGTGTGTAGGTAGGTACTATATATATTTATTAAATTGTGTCACAGTTTTAAATTTGAAACATAGGTACTTACATACATGTAATCACGCCTTTATAGAAGTTTATAGAAGTTTATAGAAGTCAATTAACATCCACATTTCACCAATCATTGTATTCTGTCGAACATAATAGAGGGCTAGCATATGTACGAAGTTAATAAAAATTCCCATAAGTAGGATTGTCTTTTTTACCGCCTTACGGTGCAGTAAAATTTAAAAAAGTAAAATAAAAAGAAAACACCGTAACCAATAATTCGATTCCCATAATTCATAACACGGCACCTGACATTCGCAAAACTTATTAAATACCACATTTACTAGTAAAATTCAACAGTACGCCGAAATTTTAAAATTGGAAGCCGCTGCGCTTCACCTTAACCGATGTCAACAGAGGGCGCGCTGGCTAATTGGCATCACTTAGCGCGTCCGCGGCCTATCTATTTAAAGATCTTTGCCTCGCTTTGAATCTAATCCGCGCGAGTCCACGTCTCATTGTGGCATTTCCGCCTCTGTAGCGTTCAATGGTAGCTGTTTTTTGTATATATTTTTTGTTTAATTAGCTGTGGTCAAGTTTCAAGGGAGAGTATTGTTTGTAGAAACCTAATCACTGTTAGCTTAAACGCTTTTGGGTACAAATGGTAATTGGTTTACTGTTAATAGTAAATCGATAAACGTTCGATTTACATTTATTATAGAACTGTGCTAATAGATGTAAGTAATTATTTTTCCTGTTCCATTTAGATAAATATGAAACTAACTGGGATTAAATATGCAATAGAACCTTCAATAATGAGTGTATGTAAATATAACAATACCTACATTATATCTACAGGTTAAATGTTATTTTAGTTAGGTTAAATGTAATTTAATGTAATTATTTTGTAATAACTATCACAACATTGGGTAAGTCCACTGTTGCAATAATAACACGAATTGCAATAATATCTAAACCTATATTCATTTCTTAATAGTAAGTAGGTAGGTACTCCCAACCCACGAACATGTAAAAACATATATACCTAAATATCTATTATGGCTCAACTATAATTGCAATTTTTACGCAGTTACAAAAAAAGAAGAAGTACTACAGTTCAAAGAGCTACGTTGGTTTAACTACAAACATCTAAGTATTTTCTGAATTCGTGCAACACAGTAAGCTAAATTATAATTTACTTTCTAAAATATCCTCAGTCTCGCATCATAAATTTAATGTTACAAAGATTAGAGTACATCTATTAAACTACACCGCTCACTTCAAAGAAATCTCACATTATTATCTCATATATTTACCAACGCACCCCGGTATCTCATAGCGTCTGTATTAAAATTTAATTCCCCCATAACTCCAAATTGTAGGGAACACATCAGTTCATATCGAAACCCCTTATTTTCCACATAACGGGTTCATTTTCACCCTTCCGTTTCCTCACGTATCCATAAACATAAAGTTAGTTTTGATGGGAAACTTACTCTATACAGAAAGGGCTTTTCCATGCGGTTTACTTTTGTGGAGCCGTAAATTGATGTTATGCTGTGGAATTAATGAAGTCTCGTCTGTTTTCAATGCGTTTATATAGTATTATTTGTTATTTATATGATGTTGTACTAGCTTGATATTATATTTAGATGTATCAAATCATATGTGTGTGGCACTATTAATAAATAATGGTTGTCTTGGTTGTATTTGGGATGTACGGTGATAATGATGATGATAACGATGATGTCACAGTATACCAGAGCTTCTTTTCACAATCATTTCATGGTATGCTATGGAAAACCTAGTTACTATGTTCGAGTAAACACTTCACGTATAAAGTTTGTAAATGATTAATTAGGTGGGTATACCTACTTAACTAGTAAGTGTAGAGGCAGGTAAATAATAGGAATATTATGGCATAAACAATAAGTTTTTTTTGAAGCTATCTTTTGAAATGAAAGATTCTTAAAGCATGAATGGAAACCCTTTTCCGAGAACAAGAAAATGTATAACATTATAATATACCAATAAAGTGTACAATAAGGGCTAATTTTGTTTTACTAGGGTTGTCCATCTTTGGCGGATTGCTATATCAGCGAGTTTCATTCGTATAGTGCTGAATATTATAACGATAGGTAAAATAATATGTTTATAATACAAAACGGCTCACTATAAGACAATGGTTTTATAATTTGTGATGTAGGGGAGACCGGGGCAAGATGAGGTCCGGGGCAGGACGGGAAATGTGCTGGTGTACGTGAGTTTTGCACGCTATTGAGCTACGGCAGCGCCATTAGTTCAAACTTCAGTCGCATTTCGCCGGTCAGCGGAAAAAAACGTGTCTCTGTTTGTTTTGGCTGCTTTGAACGAAAAAACTTAATACTTTGAATAATATTACGAAGTTGTACGACAAGTATCGATGTGTTACGAAGTAAGTAAGCACGTTTTTACAATATTTTTAACCTAAGCACCGTAAGGAAAGATCATTGTTTTATATTATGTACTGTTTATAACCTTCACAGTTTTAGGTTAGGAATGCTTTGTATTGTTGCAAAAAATGTTCGTTGGGGCAAAACGATCGGGGCATAACGGGATACTATCTCGTTTTGCCCCGTGTTTACGAATTATGTTCAAAATGTTGTAGGTATTGAATTTTAATTTATTTTTTCGTTTTTTTAGCCAAAATGGTTCGTAATTATAAACGTACAAGTGATCGCGGTAAATGGGAGGAAGAAGACATGAGAAGAGCTATTAGTGCTGTTATTACAGAAAGAATGGGATTTCTACGAGCCTCGAGCACATACAATGTGCCAAAATCAACATTAGAACGTCGTGTCAAAATGGCGCGAAAAAATGGAATTGAAGGTACAGATTCAAGTAGAAAAAGTTTAGGACGCTTTAAAACGGTATTCACTGAAGAGCAGGAAAATGAATTAGCACAGTATATCAAATCTATGGAAGCACGCCTATTTGGCATGACTGGCAAAGAGGTCCGTGTTTTAGCGTATCAATTGGCCGTAAAAAATCAAATTGAAAACCCGTTCAACGGAGAAAATGGAATTGCTGGCGAAGACTGGCTCAGTGGATTTTTGAAGCGACATCCAGATCTGGCATTTAGGCGTCCAGAGCCCACATCTGCCGCGAGAGCTATGGGGTTTAATCGAGTGGCAGTTAATGAATTCTTCACATTATTGGAACAGGTTGTTGACAAGTATTCACTGACACCTGACAGAATATATAATGTGGACGAAACTGGCATTAGCACAGTGCCAAAGAGCCAATTAAAAATTTTGTCTTTGAAAGGCCAGAAGCAAGTTGGCTGTCTTTCTTCAGCGGAAAGAGGTCAGTTAGTAACAGCCGAAATATGTTTTAACGCAGCAGGCACCTACGTTCCACCAATGTTAATATTCGCACGAAAGCGAATGAAAAATGAGTTACTGGATGATGCACCGTCGGGATTTTGGGGAACATGCAGTGACAATGGCTGGATAACATTGAAAATATTTTATGAGTGGTTCAAGTCCTTTGTACAGTTCACAAGACCGACGAAAGAGAAGCCAGTTTTACTTTTATTAGATGGGCATGCTTCACACACTAAAAATCTGGAGGTAATTGACTATGCGAGAGAACATCATGTTATACTATTATGTACACCGCCACATTGCACCCATAAGCTGCAACCTTTAGACGTTGCTTTCATGCGTCCTCTAAATACTTATTACAGCACAGAGGTAAAAAAGTGGTTGCGAGAGCACCCAGGACGCGTAGTTACGCCGTATCAAGTGGCAAAACTATTTGGGAATGCTTACCTTCAAGCGGCAACGATGCTTACTGCCATTAATGGTTTTCGAAAATGCGGGATATGGCCAGTAGATAGAAATGTATTTACTGAGGCAGATTTCATAGCCGCAGAGACTACCAATACTGAAAGAATTGCACCTATTCAGAATCAAGATGCTGTGGCAGAGTCCCCTTCTATATCTGTTCCTGTTGACAAAGAAAATGCTCCAGAGTCCCGATCTGTTGCTACAGCCACATACTTTTTAGAGGATTCCACTGCAAATAAGACCTTGAATAAAGAAACACCAAATTCAGCGTCATCTGAAACGTCATCTAAATGTAGACCCTCAACTTCAGCTATTTTAGAGAAGAGCTCTTTAATCTCAGTTCGTGTGGGCAAACAAAAAACTCCAGAACCTCAATCTATAGCTTTGGCTTCAGACGTTTTGAAGGATTCTACTCCAGATAAGACCTCCAATATACGAATACGACGTTCAGCTACCACAGAAATGGCATCTCAGTCTAGACCCTCAACTTCAAGTACTTTAGAGGAGGTCTTGGTTCCTATGAGCGAGAAGACTTCGGAAAACAAATCAGCAAATGTCACATTTATGGTTTCTCCAGCAAACATCATAGCAATACCAAAGGAAGTTAGAACTGAAGAAAGAAAGACTAGAAAACGAGGAAAGACTGCAATACTCACTGGTTCGCCGTACAAAAATGAGCTTAAGACTAATTTAGAAAATAAAAATGCCAAGAAGAAGACTGAAGTAAAAAAAGCTAGTAGTAACGCTGGAAAGAATAAAAATAAGAAGCGCAAGAAAGAAAGTGAGACTGATTCATCCCAAGAGGAAGATGAAAATGACTGCGCTTGCATTTACTGCGGGCACTTGTATTCACAGTCAGTCGAAGGATGGGTGATTTGTAATGTTTGCCTCGGCTGGGCTCACAATTCTTGTGCTGGGGTTGATGAGGATGATGAGGATGCGCATACTTGTGAGCGTTGTCAGCTCGATTAAAATGTGTGCCCGTTTTGCCCCGTGCAATTTCCCATTATGCCCCGGGCTAAGGGGCAAGATGGGAAAATTTTGTTCCTAATTGTTGTTCCTAATTAACCAAAATAAGAAGATTTAGCGAGTAAAACGAGTTGATTATATAATGTTGATTTATAAATGTTGCTGTCTATGTAAAAATTATACCAATAAACAGTTTAATTTTCTTTATATGATTTTTTTTTCCTTAGATATCCCGTTTTGCCCCGGTCTCCCCTAGTTTAGTAACTAGTAGACCTAAATAGCTAACCGTCTTACTAATAACAAATTACTACGATTTTATTACTAAGTGTAAATTTTTGCCCTGTATATATCTAGTCTTTATAGTCAATAAAACTCAAGAAAATTAACATTACACATCATTGCAATTACCGGTTTATCAAGAATTTGTATTACTTTATATGTGTATTCTTATCTCAATTTGACAGCAGCGACTAATGAAGCGTAAATTAAATTTTATTAGCCACATACGGTTAGTACCTCTTTAAATAATCACATTGTAGGTATGAACATATCCGCAGCAAAAAAGTGTAATTTTCAAACATCACAAATTAGCCACATCGAATAACATAAATTAAAGACTTTATAAAACAAAAAAGAAATATAAAATGCTTATTACACTGAATACTTAGTTTTGTAAACATAAAATTGCAAAATGTGGGTGTTAATATACTTCTATCTACCCTTTCAGGGATTCACAGTCGTGAATATATATATGTAAGCACAGATCATATAATTTTTTGGATCTGAAAATTGACAACCCTAAATCGAACACATCAGAAGTTACACACTCAGAAGCATGTAAGTTACATACGCATGAAAGTAGGCGTACTTACAAGAGGACCTTTTATCAAAACAAGACTTTGATCAAACAGCCGCCTTTATAATTAGTTCGTTATTAAATTCCTTGACAGATTATCATTAGACACTGGAATAATAGGGGAATATTTGTTTGTAGAAAATGTCATAATTACGACACTAGTCTACCACATAATAAGGTAGCTGACATTTTCTTTACCAGTTGGCACCTGTTATATTTGCCAACTTTAATTAAAATATTATTAATGCCCTAATCCGATTTACGTATGACTTATTTCTATGTCATAATCAAATAAATAATTATCAATGTTCCCTACAAAACTATTGGACATAAATTATTTCTTAATGAAATAATCTAGAGTAAAAATAAAGTATTAACTAAATATATATCAATTGGTTCAATAAATTAAGCGCTGGTTCTAATATCAGCACGTATTTAACTACATTTAACCAGCTAATTAGACACTGTGTGTACAATTTATTAATTATCTTATCTGTCATCGAGCATAACTCTTATAAGTTGACCTCTATCGCACATATATTAACTACTGCACGAGAGACCAGAGGCAATGGTTCTCATGACCCCTATTGACCTAACAAAACGGTTGGTTAATTTATTGAAAAATTAATAGAGTCTGTTGTAGAGGAAAGTGGAGATTTATTTGATGGTTTAATGGTGAAAGTTGTATTGTAAATAAATACCTAATTACAATTTCGTGATTTAAAATGCATGTATACACATATCGGCACTAAGAAGCGAATGAAATTGATTGTAAAGATTATACATGAAGATTGGGCAACCATTTTTGTTTAGGGGTGAATTATATATAGTAATTATAAGTAAATAAAGTTTTCATTTTCATGATAAATAAATGATTTGAACTGGTACAGTTAATTAGATATTTTGTTTTAAATACATAGAAATAGCATCTATAAGTATAATTAGTTGCTTATTGCCCATGAATCCACAAAGTCAAAGTCAAAGTCAAAAATCATTTATTCTATATAGACCATTATATCGGCACTTACAAAACGTCAACAAAAAAAGGAACATGAATATCAGTTTAGTAAATGGACCACACCGGTTCGACCGCCCAGGTCTGAGAAGACTCCGGCAAGAAACTCAGCGGGCATTTCTTTTTTTGGTCTATTTACAAATATATACACTTAGTCTACTTAATCTAAATACAAAAATTTACATGAGTATCTAGCATAGTTGACCGAACAGCTAATTTCCAAGCTTGTTTATCATCCAAGTATTCTTGGATTTTATAATACCCTTTCTGGCACAATTTACTGTAAATGTATTTTATTGGAATATTTGAAAATCCTATTAAATATGACATAATTGTCTGCTTATTTAATATGAGCTAGATCTGTTTAGAAACCCAGAAGAAACTCAAAACTTAAGGTGACCTTTAATCGGAATACTTTATTATATTTTCATTCACCAAGAACACCTAAATGCATTTTCATAAAACGATCAAATTTTTTTCAATAACAAGACAAAACGTGTATATAGTTAATATCTATTGCTAAATCGATACATTCAATTTTCATATTTTCTAACACTAAACTGATTTAGTTTTAGTTTTATTATAGTATTTTCTCATTAAAACCAAAATGATCAAACTTAATTAAATGGATAATGGTAGTCCGCTACTTTATCATTCCGAATAAGTAAACTATTTACAGATTTTAGAGAGCAATGATGAAGTTAAGTTTGAAAGGAATTTTAACAAAATAAATTCATAAAAAGCGGACATCAATTTATTTAGTCTTGAATCTTTTTACGTTTGACATAAAAATATCGAGTACTAACATCGGGAAATGGCGCCATTAGCAACACTAATCTCCATTTGTAGGCGCTCCCTGAAACATTACCGCTGTTTTGGTGAATGTTTTGCCTACAAATTTGGGTACCGTGAGCCAGGATCACCTTCGAAAGTACCTACTTACCTGTCTATTTAAATTATATTGAACTGGTACTACAATGAGTACCAATATAAATTAAATTTACATGAAATAAGTTTGTTTAGTGCATCAAAATGAACATTTCAATGGATAAAACCAAACGAAGATACTGAATTTCATTGTATCTTGTAAACAGTTTAGTGTTAAAATACCAACTCACTTTCTCTCTAAGGAGTTGTGGCAACCCTATCAATATAAATACCTATAATAATAAACTAATTAATTGTGATTGGAGAAATACTTTCATATATAGATCTAGTTTCAGAGAAACTTTAAATTTAGTATCTCTTCCCATGTTCATCTTGTTTTACTTCTTTTCTTATAATTACGAATATTTTAAAAGTTATCAATAGCTATTATAATTTTTTTATCAAAAACTTCAAATTGATATTGAGCCCATATAATTTGGAATGGGAGGCTACCTTTTAAAAGTATAGATTACCTGTCATTAAAGCATATTAATTTTATCAATAGACAAATTAGAGATATCTACTAAAAGAGGTGTCAATGTTTTATCTTATTTATGAGATTTTTATGTCAGTCTTTTTAGTTTTAGTGTCGGTAGCAATTTATATAAAAATATAATAGTTTAGATGTACGGAACCTCCTCCCGATACAAAGAAGCGACTGACCAATTTTTAAACGATGCTTTTACGGAAGAAATAAGTAGCTGCCATTTCCATTTGGGGCGCTTAAGTGAGCGTGATCTTTTTTTTTAATTTATTACAGTTTACTTTCCGTTTTAATGTGTTTTTGGCTTTTAAAAATCGTCTCTCTCCCAATTTCATTTTGTTATATGTTTGCTATTAAAATTCTATTTTACAGCACTTACTGAAGTTATCGCTATAGAATTGCTTTTACTTGAATTTAATGGTTCAACTATTTAATACATGCTACTGATATTATACTAAAAACGAATCAGAATAACAGATAATGGACTCCCGGTAAAAATTTGAAGACAAAGTACCGTAACTATACTAAGTCAGTGTAAGTGTAACGGAGGTTCTTTTTATACCTCTTAGGTAGCAGACAAGCACACGGCCTACCTCATGGAAAAAGTTCACAGTGGCCTATGGTCGTGTGCAAAACCAAGAGAGTCACATTCGCGCCGCCAACCCTGCAAGCATTGAAAGTTTCTGTGCCGTCAGTGTAAAAGACAAAGCAGAACAAACTTTTGGTCTTACCAATGACAGCGCAAAAGCACTCCAATAAGCTCTGGCTACCCTACTTACTACCGGGAACACAACATGAAGTTATTATGGCCGTGGTATTCTGTAGGGCGGAGGTACTTCCACAGTCGGACTGCTCAATTGGACGGAAATACCGTCGTGTCCTACCTTTTCATCTAGGTAGATATCTTCTTAAGTATAATAGGTACTCCAAGTAGGTACCTACCTGCGATGTGGTATGGTAAAAAATTACCTTATCTCTATTACAACATTTTGGTTTTAGATAACAAGGAGTACACATACTCTTATATAGGTAAGTATACAATTGAATACTCTCGTTGTTTTTGAAAATTTAGTTCAAAGTTTCAAAACATATCTCATATTAAAAGTGCTACTTACCTAAATCAAGTGTCTAAATACGAGTTCTGACAGTAGCTCACATTCACACACATGTTATTATTCAATAGCCTCGTTTGTAAGCCGATATTTAAACATTACCTATACGAGCTCTGCATTAGAATATCAAGTTTAAAAATTGATAATCGCCATTTATTCAAAGGTTATGCAAATTTGGAGGAGATCCAACAATACGATAAGACTCATAAAATTTCACACAAACACCGAATAAAATTGAGTAAATCTATAAAAAAATGTAAGAGTTGTTGGGCGGCGCGCCCCAGTCACGACAATAGGGCATTGTCTGGTGGGCGTGGCCCATTGTGCGGGGGAGCCAATCGGAGCGGTGCTTTCAACAATAGCGCACCGAATTGAAATGCCGCGTCACGTCTATTATTGTTGGCACCGATGTGTGGGTATTGTTCTGCGTTTGAAATTTCAAATTGTCATATACCGTGTTCTATTTTTGATCTATCAAGTAGTTATTTACAGGTTGTCACCATGCTAATATAGAATTAAAAATCTGATAGATTTGTTTTGTAGGTCCGAGACCTAGTATTAATTTACAAGAAATTATTGAATAAGACACTCTGTACCTAAACCTTTGAGAATGCCGTAAGGCAAAACCGTTCAGGTGAAAAAATAAAATTCTGTGGAAAAGTACAATTGTATTACCTCTTCAATATGCGTAGCAAGTTCCACCTAAGTGTCAGTGATCGACAGTATTAACACAAAGATTTATTTATCAAAGAACATCTAAGTATAGGTATGTATCTAAGTATAAACCTACACAAACTAGTAAGAACATAATCCAATAAACAAACATAAACAAGAAATTCGAATAAAGTTCTAATAATACCGTATTACGTATTCGCATAGAAATAAATACTTGTCTGTTAACGATCTTGAAATATCCTTCTATTTATAAACAGAACTAACATAGAAACAGAAATGCTAACACTTAACAAGACAATAACCCTAACTACAAACTTTCACGTTTAAGTTCCGTATGCAAACTTATCAACACTAGCTGATACTCGCGGCTCCGCCCGCCTGCGTGAATGTTGGATTTGGCCATATCTGCGATTTTATTTAACTACTTGAGATTAAACTAGTAAGATTTCAAGTCTGAACTAGACCTTTAAAAAAAAATGTCTTTCGCGAATGAAAAAAGAAAATATTTAAAAAGAAATGTCTTTACCCCTTGACGTACTCGTATCATAATCCAAGTGTTTTTAAATGTCTTCCATATTCAAACACGACTCCTTTACAATTTTACAATAGTAGGTATAGATTTCTATATTCGAAATTCAATTTTTATTAAACTATTCCTATCAAAATTTTATGAATATCAAAACCCACGTTATATTTTAGGAATGCCTTGAAACAAATTTAAAAGTGGAATATTGATAAACTACTAGTCCTAACACTAACGTACACGTTTCAGTAAGAATCACTAACGATATTATCTTAATACTAAGCTAAAACGTAAACGAAATAAATGTTAACATAACAGACTTTAAAAATAACAAAACTGTCTAGCTCTATTAAAAGTTTACGTTACGTTACTGCACAAATTTCTTTCAGCATTAAACTTAAACGCGTCAGTTAAGGGTTATTGCAGTGTATACTAACGAACGCGCCCATTAAGAAGTGCAATAGGCATAGTATCTGTGACCGGATGTTCGGAACAGGTGTCGCTGACTGACCGCCTCCGTACCACGAGATCGAACGAGATGCGATCGATGAACTCGACTTATATTGTGATATCGGGGTACCGGCTTTCTGGTGAATGTTCTTGAATGTTTTGAAGTGTTTTCATTTCTTTTTTCAGAATTTGTTTTTTTTTTCATTGATAGGTACCATGTGGCCGAACAAAAGACAAGAAATTCTATTAGTACATATTTCTGAAGAACCTCTGTAAGTATGTATTATGGAATTTATGGAATTAGATGGAAAAAATTTAAAAGTATTAACTGGCCTCTCTGGCGTGACGGTAGTGCAAACGACTGCAGGCTATACGCGGGTTCGCTTCCCGCTCATTGCAAATATTTGTACACATGAATATGTCTAAGTATTTGTATTAGTCTGGGTGATTCTGTGCTCCGGAGAGCACGGTACACTTTCGGTCCCGGGTGTCATTCAAACATCAATGGCAGTAGTCACGGCCCTAAAAATTTCGAATTGTGGAGGTCAGATGGCAGTCACTTCATGGAAAACAGCTCGGCAAGCCAACCTCGAGTGAGTTGGGCAAATGCTCAGATAATGACGATAATTGAAGTAGGTAGGTATCTAGGTATTTCATCTACTTTTTAGGCACCTATTCTATGTACCATGCTGCATGAAAAGAGGTCATTTGTGTGAAGAGTATCAAGAACCAAGCGGTTCGGTGACTCTTTCCTCTGTCGCACCATTAAGGTCTAGAACTCATTACCAGCTCACGTGTTTCCTTCTTCCTACAGTCCCGGGTCCTTTAAGCAGAGCGTGAAAAAGCATATGATGAGGCCGTCAAGCTGAGTGTCATCATTGTCACATAGTAGGTATATGTAAGTAATGGTGACCTTCTTTTCTGAGACTTTGCCTTCAGCTTACCATCAGGCAAGGCAAAGTCTAATTAACGTGTTGTATATAAAAAATGAAGTGCATAGGTATGTTAGCACTCAAAATTCCAAACCCAAATGATATTGGTAAAGTGCATCGACAATCCTATTGTTGTAGACCTTCTATTGACATAGGCTACCACTTACCTTCTCAGTGGTGAAAAAATAAAACCTTAACTATGTGCGGGTACGTGTACGTAGCTTCTTTGAGAAATACTTAATTAAGTAAAAAGACTTTGTCGATGTCGGGGCCATTTATTTCCGTACATTTATAATTGAATATAAAGAATTTCTCAGAATACCCTTTACAAAGGAAAATATATTTCCCTTATGTTCTGCGGATTCACTTCATTTCAAATAAACGAGCACACACAAATAGACAACACTGAAAAACCTTAATAACCATTTAAATCGAACCCCCCGCGCCCCTTCAAACCTTCGCAAAACCTTAAAAAACGGGGGTACGTAATGCATTTCCACAGATCTTTCTTAAATGGTTATCTTGTATAACAGTAACAACTTAATATACTGTTCTCTTGGACTTTATGCAGTGTACATAAGGTTGATTATCGCTTGTATTATTTGCAAGTATTCTTACCCCATTTTCTCACACTACTGGGTGCGCCCACCTCAAGCAACGTCTTGGAAATGTTTAGTCTTGCCTCCATACATGTTTTGTTTGGCTTTTATTCTACCTTCCTTTTATGGGGCACAGATAGCTGCCTACCCCGGCTACCCCAGTGTATAGATAGGTGGATGTAGCTTTTGTGAGCTGAGTCAACTCTACCCATTCTGTTTATAAAGGTATCTAATCTTTGGAAGTAATGTTAGTCCTTTGTGGAGTAAATATTTTTTATTATTAATCTTCTGACAAACCTCGGTAGAAAATGCGTGTTGATGTGGCGCCAGACGCTTGGAACTGCCACTCCAACCAAGCAGCAAGGACTATATAAGTACTTAGGTACGCTAGAACGACACTAAAATAAGTAGTTTTTCGAGGAGTTAGGTCATGACGGTATTTCCATCCAACTGAGCAGTCCGACTGGGGAAGTCCGCCCTACAGAATGCCGCGACCATAATAACCTCGTGTTGTGTTCCCGACGATAAGTAGGAAGCCAGAGCTCACTAGAGAGTTATTGTGCTATCAGTGGCAAGATCAAATGCTTGTTCTGCTTTGTTTTCTGCACTGCTGGCACAAAAACTCTCTGTGCTTACAGGGTCGGCAGCGCGAGTGTGACTCCTCTGGTATTGCACACGACCATAGGCCACGGTAACCACTTTCCATCAGGTGGGACATTTTGAGTCCATAGTTACAACTGTGCTGCCACTGCATACTCACACCTGTATATCTTTCAAAGGCATCAGCAGAGGCATGTTCTAAATGAGTGGAAGATCGAGAGAGTTAATTAAGTGACCCCTCGATAATCACCTAATTAGATTTCAACCAGCAGCTAATGCGAAAATGTTTATAATGAAAGTACTATCCAGACCTTAATAAGTATAGCTTATGATATGGGTTCTATAATACAGATAGACGTACCTATTTTGTTGTAACTATTTAATATTTAAACTATGCTTATACAGAAACCACCAGATCAATGCTAAATGTTACGTATGAATATTACGTATTAATTTATACATACATATTCATACAAAATTTAGCATTGAGTCCGAATCGAACCCATGATCTCTGAAGTAACAATTAAACGTTCTACCCTCTACGTCATAGTGATAGAAATTTCCAACCGTATCATTTCTCCAGCTTCAAAATACTAATTAATATTTACAGGCCTTACAGCGGAAAATCGTTTGACAAACAGAAACAAAAGTCAGTAAATAAGGAGGCAAAAAGACAAAAATTCCTTTGCATCGTTGGACAGAGGACAGAGGGATACGAGGGAGGGACGTGAAAGTAAAAAGAAGGAAGAAACAGTGAAAAAGAGCAGTAGCGGCTTTGTGTGCCACCCTTCTTATGTAGCGATAGTAAAAAAAGGTAGAATATCTTATGATAAATATTATCGTAAAATTGTGTAGGATATTTTTTGGGATTTATCAAGATTTTTTAGGCCCAAGTTAACCTCAGCTGTATGACAATACACCTGCCCTGGCCTGATAGATAGATAGATAGATAATACTTTATTGTACTCCAATACATTTACAGCTGAGACAAGTAGGTAACATGCATATACAGTTTAATGTACAATGGGCGGCCTTATCGCTGAAACGATTTCTTCCTTGCAGGCAACCTTTGGATGGACAGTAATGTGACAAGAAAAAAGATATATGATTACCGGGCTCTGGCAGTCCCTCCCAGACAAGCGGTTTAAGTGAAACCAAAAGGACGAGAAGGAATATACTTCTTTCGGTGAAAGTTAGTTGTATGTTTTATAATCTATATATTTACCGGTACACGAATGGAAATGGTGAATCGAGAAAAGAAAACAGGACGCTCTCCAGCTATATGGATTAATGTTTTTTTTATATCACTTAGGTGGCAGACAAGCACACGGGCCACCTGATGGAAAGTGGTTACCATGGCCAATAGACGTGTGCAAAAACAAGGGAGTCACATTCGTTTGGCCAACCCTGTAAGCACAGAGAGTTTCTGTGCCGTTACTGTAAAAGGCAAAGCAGGACACGCTTTTGGTCTTCCCATTGAGAGCACAAAATCTCCCCAGTGAGCTCTGGCTTCCCTACTCACCGCCGGGAACACAACACGAGGTTATTATGACCGCAGTATTCTGTAGCGCGGAGGTTCTTCCCCAGTCGGATTGCTCAATTGGACGGAAATACCGTTGCGTCCTACCTAGAAAAGGTCGTTGAAATATATTATATGCAAAAACAAAGGGCTGTTGGTATAGTGCACATTAGGAGAGGTCTACAGCCAGCATTGGGTTACTCACTAAATTCCTCCACTAGACATCAAATAATGACAATTAAACACACATTTATGTGGTGAATAACACACATTAAACTAAAAACATAGATTTAAAACACCGACAAAGGAATCTGTAACCCAGTAATAGTCGTTCATATTTACTCAATCAACCACGTGCTAAAGTGTTTTTTCTCTCACTTGTCATTCGAAACCTAATTACATTTTGTTGATAAACGAAATTGGTACAGCAATTTGAAAAAATTATGTAAATTAAAATGTTTTTAATTGAGAAAAGTGACTATTAATTGTTTTAAACGCACCAATCCGTGTGTTTTAATGATTTTATGGTAAAACAAAATTGCTTAATATATATAAAATTACTGTTTTTATGGACTGTTATTTTTCTCTACGCCAATTTAACACTGAATAGCCGACATGTGATCAAAGTTATTTCTATGTGAGTCCGATAGAACTGTGGATATTAAAATGTAACAACTCGGATGATTACTGCGAAATGCTGTTGTGATCTTTCGCAACTAATACATTTAGCAACGTGTGATGGCAACAGCGGTTGTTTTGTAAAAGTATATATTCTACAACATTCTACACAGCGCCATCTAGATCCATGGTAAGCATAACTAACTAGTGTTATGGAATCTATAAAGCAGATAAACATACTGGTGGTGCAAATGTTCATGAGCCACGGTGACCGCTTTCCATTAGGCGGGCCGTGTGCTAGTCTGCCACCTAGGTTGAAATAAAAAAAACTCAGATACTTTTTTTTTGTAAATACATTCGTAAATTATACACAGAAACATCCAGACCAATGCAAATATACATATGCATTGCATACAAATATTTACACTGAGTGGGAATCGAACCTACGCCTCCTGCAGCAGTCGAACGTTCTAACGTTACGCCACTGAGGTTTTTATCTAGTTTTAACAACTGTTATTGAAAAAAATCGTTTGTCAGCAGCTTGTAAAAATAGATCGCGCAAGCAAGTAAAGTAATAGTAAAAATTTATGTTTTGAGTTGACAAACCACATCTTTCCTCTTACTACAGTCCTATTACACATCTTACACTTCTTCATCCTATATTGTTATGATTGACCCATAAAAATATTAAATAAGATGACAATTAGAACCAATCACATCACTATTCATTCATTCAGGTTTTTCTTCATATACCACTGACTCCCAAAATACAAGCTTCAGCTTAGTTTGGGAAACAGTACACCATTTAAATTATGAACATCAAAATATGCCTTAGTATTAAGAAAATATTCTTGAATTTACTTCATTTCTTCTTTTGTGACAACATACAATTTATTTATTTATTTTATAACCAATGCCAGTTGATTTCTGCCAATCTAATAGCATCGGCATCGATAACCAAACAAATAATGCTGTTTGTCAGGGATTACATTATTTTCTTTTCGATTCGTCTCATTAATCTCTACGATTTTTATCCATCCTCTTTACATATCCAAACAATCTAATCAAATTAGTATTAAAGTTATCGAAATATTTACACGTAAAAACAACCGGGAACAAGCTGAAACAACATCGCGAGTGGATACAGTAAGCATCGTGAGTCGTGAACGTGATCGAGATCGGGTACGAGATAGTAGTGAGAGTGAAACCAGTGGTAGTGCAGATACGCATAGTAAAAGAAAAGAGGGTAGATCGATATATTTACTCTTAAAAAACTTTTTAAATATTGTTCGCCGCCAATACTCCAGTTCCTCTGTCATCATGGTGCTTGCAACAGTGCCGAAATATCGGAAGCTCAGAGCAATACAACATGGTAAATATCCCCATAACTTTAATAGTAATGTGAGTGACCATGACAGTTTAAATACCTTTAAACTAATCAAAACTAAAAAAATGTATATGTATTAGTTACAATATCTTATTCATTGATAAAATTCGTAAACATAGTTATTGTAATTACTGGAGATTGTAAAGAGTGGGTGTTGGTTCTTATTACGAGATTCTTTTCTCACGGGCTCTACCGACCAATTTACGAATTCTGACGCAAATGTATTTGTAGAAGCTGTTATTCTTGACGTTTATCCACGTTATATTATTACACACGTGAATAAAGATGATTGTTTTTTTATTAATGATGATAAAGGAGGTAATACACAGTGTTACTAAATAACACCGTGTATTACATCCTTTTTCAGTGTAGTCCATATAACTGCGCGAATATTAGGTACATAGCCTAATCTATTAAGGGTATTTATAAATTTTTTTTGCAAGTGCTGTTAGTGTATATAAATTTATTTAAGCATGGTTTGTAATAAGAGATGAAATTAGCTCGGCAGGAGTGCGAGGGATATGCCTGTTAACCTCACCTTCGGCAACCAAAAACGACCCACAGGCGTCGTGCGTTTTGGTCGGTTCGCATCCGACAAAACGCACGACGCCTGTGTCGCGTCTCCTACCGTGCTGCAGTGGGGGTGGTATCCATGGGGATTTTACGCACGTAAAAAAAAGTACGCGAGTCCGACTCGTGCTTGATCGGCTTTTTTTATTATGCATTATGCTAATTGTTTCATCTCTATAATTTCATAATGTCCCCGCGCTTTCCACCGCTACCGCTTATGTCTCAAGTCCATTGCCAAGCGGTTCCTAATGAACGTTATCCATTTTACAACACTCACTCAGTCTTTGTCTCTTTGACAAACATAAAATAAAACAATTATTTAATATTAATAGTCATTTATCTGCTGACGGTACGAAGAGAAGCAACTTTGCGAAGCTCGTCTGCGGGGGAGGCGAAATTAAGAGACACTTTGTACATGTTCATAAAGGAATGTTTACATGCATAGGTACTTATAGCTGCAACATAATTAACTTTCTAATTAAAATACCTCTCAATGCCTATAGGGTTGGCAGCGCGAGTGTGACTCTCTTGGTTTTGCACACGTCCATAGGTCACGGTAACCACTTTCCATCAGGTGGGCCGTATGCTTGTCTGCCACCTAAATGGTATAAAGAAAGATGTAAAAAAAATAACTGTACATATTTCAGTTTATCTCGAAGGGCACGATAAGTGCACGATGCCGGTTTTCTTACAAGCATCTATGGTAGTTGGAGCCATAAACAGTCTTATTGGTCTCACTAGAGTACTTGGATGTCGCCAGTGGGTATCTGAAGCTCTAAAAAGTTCGACTGGTCTAGCTATAGACCTTCGAAATCGCAAGTCAATTATAAAGTAGGTATAGATAGATATAATATATCATTCGATATTATTCACTTGACATTTGTATTGTATACGATATATTTTTTTTATATTTTTTTTTATTGAATGGTTGTTTACCTAATTATTTGACGAACTGTAAGAATGAACGAAGTACTTTTAATTTTTATGTATTTATAATGCAATCTAGTAAAATGCCTAATATAATCTATATTATATAAGCGCTTTGGTTTAGACTGTTAGCTTATATTGCTAATTACTAATAAATAAATAAATTAATACGTCGCTCCTGTACATAATAAACTTATAAACTCACGCCTGTGTCCCCTTAGGGGTAGGTAGAGGTGCTAATAACCACATTACGCCAGTTAATGTTTAGGTTCCAATGTCTATTGCCATTAACCGAGCACTTATAAACCTGTGATAAATACACACATAACTTCGAATAGTATCGAAAAGTCATTGGTATATGCCATGGTAAAACCTGGGATCGAACCCAAAACCTCGTCTCTACAGTCGCTTTACATATCGCTCCTGTAAATACGTCAAAAGAGGAAAAAAGTACAAACTTTGAATGCAACCGAATTTTATGATGATCTTACAAGACTTAGTTACTGGATTTAGTAATATTTAGCTACATATAAGTTAACTATAATGTTACAGCGTGTTTTCAGTTAGAATTGAAAACTAAAACCTCCTCTATACAAAAAGGAAAAAAAAACAAATATTGAGTTCATAAAGCTGGCGATAAAATATCCATTGAATTCACGTTCCAAATATATATCTACGTATGTCTTTGTACTTTCGAATCAGTCCATTCCCGTTCATCATGAGAAGATTTCAAAGAGTAGCCAAACAAAATAGAGAAGATATGATTAATGATCTCGGCAGTAAGGTAGCGCGATTCAGCTCTACATCATAATATCATTGGCAGCTGCGTTTAATGTGCGCCTAATCTATTGTTATTAATAACGAGCTGTATGTAGTATAATTAAAGTTAGATAATTATTTTTTAGATAATAAAATTAGGTTTAAAAATGTTGCTGGCATATATACAGGATTAGCAAGGCGGAGGATCGGGTTGTAAGGCGCACATTAGGAGAGGCCTATGTCCAGCAATGAACTGCGATAAACAATTGATTGCTTGAAATTTAGGCTGTATTTGGAACAGAGGAAGAGGAGCTTCTAGGAAGGGGACTTAAAGTAAACTTAAATCTTTTTATTGATGAATTTTGTAAATTAAATATCAGATAGATATGTACAGCTCAGACTCAGGCACAGATACAAGTCTCGAGTCAACAATAGTAAGACGGCAATAGGCTCATCCCCTATAACATGGGGCCGAAAACAATGATTGGTGAAATGTGGGTGTTAATCCACCACTGCCTAACCCTCCGGGAATAAAGGCGTGATTATACGTAAATGTATGATGTAAATTAGATATGAACATTAAACTTATAGCAGAAGAGATCCGTGACTCTGGTTTCACTTCGACCAAAATTACGTAACACTTGGTCAAATGGAACGAAAGATACGAGTTTTTTTTTTTTTTTTTTTTTATATAGGACACGCCAACTTGACCTCACCTCGCCTGATGGTAAGCTAAAGGCAAAGTCTCAGGAAAGAGGGTCACCATTACAGACACTAAGTGCTACAATGGTGGCACTCAGCTTGGCGGCCTCATCAGATGCTTTTTCACGCCCCGCTTAATGGCCCCGGGACTGTAGGAAGAAGGAAACACGTGTGCTGGTAATGAATTCCAGGTCTTGGTGGTGCGGCAAAGAAAAGAGTCTCCGAACCGCTTGGTTCTTGCTCGTATATTCTGCACAGTGTGAGGGTGACATCGAAGGCCTGCACGTGTTGTCCTATGTAGGAAAGGAGATGGTGGGATTAGTTGGAAGAGCTCGTCAGAACACTCACCGTGGTAGAGACGGTAAAATACAGCCAAGGAAGCAATATCTCTACGCATCTGCAAAGGCTCGAGGGTGTTCGTGACCTCAGGGTTCCCAATAATTCGGACCGCGCGTCGCTGCAACCTGTCGAGAGCATCTAGTAGGTATTTCGCGGAGCCATCCCAGAGATGCGAGCAGTATTCCACGCAGGAGCGAATTTGTGTCTTATAGAGAAGACACCGCTGCTCCGGCGTGAAAAAACGTCTCACTTTTTTTAGGAGTCTGAATTTCCGCGAGGCTGTTTTGATGATGCTCTCGATGTAATTTCTGTTATTCAGTTTGCAGTGAATATTCATGCCTAGGATATAGAGAGTGTCCTGCAGTGGAAGTGGCGTGCTCTGAAGAGTGGGAAGGGGAAGGAAAGAAGATACCTTTGCTGTGAACGCACAAGCCTGCGTCTTCTTGGCATTGAACTCGACCATGTTCTCGGAGCCCCATTGAGAAGTGTGATTCAAGATCCGGTCCAGTTCAGTGACAAGAAGCTGTCTTTTTTCCACGATATCAGACTGTTTGGCCGCAGGTTGTCCGTGATAACTCCCGTGTAAGGTGCTATCGTCTGCATAGCAATGTATGCTGCCGGTGGACAGCATGTCGTTGATATGCAGAAGAAAGAGAGTGGGAGATAATACAGACCCCTGCGGTACGCCAGCATTTATTTGCAAGAACTCCGAAGCCCGTCCATCACAGAGGACGCGGATACGGCGCTCCCGCAGGAAACTAGCAATCCAGTTGCACAGTCTAGGAGGCAGACCAAAGGCTGGTAGCTTGGAGAGAAGCGATTTGTGCCAGACTCTATCGAAAGCTTTGGCGATATCAAGACTAATTGCCAGTGACTCGCCGTGCTTGTCCATAGCCTCACCCCAAAGATGGGTAACGTATGCTAGAAGATCACCCGTTGACCGTTTCGGCCTGAAGCCATATTGCCGGTCATTAATTAAGGAGTGATCCTCTAGGTGACGCATGAGCTGTTTGTTAATGATGTGCTCGAAGACCTTGCACAGCACTGAGGTGACGGCTATGGGTCGATAGTTGGCTGGCTCTGAGCGATCCCCCTTCTTGGGGATCGGCTGTACATTCGCCTCTTTCCAAGCCGAAGGCACTGTACCCGAGCTGTAGGACAGTCGGTACAGCCGCGTAAGCATCGGAGACAACTCCGCTGCACATTTTGTAAGACCACCGCTGGAATACCATCCGGGCCACCGGCTTTCCGGACATCAAGTGATTGAAGCACCGCACGAACATCGCATTGCCTGATACGTATTTCAGGCATTACGTGGTCACCATTGGGTAATGTCGGCGGCTGTATACCGCAATCATCGACTCGGGAATTGGCCGCAAAGAGATTTACTAGCATATTGGCTTTCTCTTGCGGTCCATGGGCCAGGGATCCATCAGGGTAGCGCAGCGGTGGCAGCGAAGGCTGACAGAAGTTGGCCTGCACGGCTTTGGCCAGTCGCCAGTATCCACGGCTGCCCGTGGGATGTGCCACTAGCTCTTGACCAAGCCGCGCAATGCACAGGGCATCCGCTCTGACGTAAGCCCTCTTGCAGACCTTTGTGGCTCTGTTGTACGCCGCCTTGAAGTGGCTCACATTGGGATCGTGCGTGGCACGCGCCCTTACCCAAGCGCGATACGCGGACTGCTTTTGATCAACAGCCCTCGCACACTCGCGCCCGAACCAAGGGCGCACTCCTCGGGCACCGGTGACATCAGTGTACGGGATATAGTATTCCATACCCAGACCGATCTCACCGGCAACAGCAGTAGCACAATCTGAGGGTTTCTTACCTTCAAAGCAGCGTTCAACCCACGGGATGGACGCAAAATAGTTGCGCAGTCCATCCCAATCTGCTGACGAGTAGTGCCAGAGACGCCGCTTCCCCTGCACGGGTCGTGAAGGCGCTATAATTGGCACCTTGGAGCAGACCATACAGTGGTCGGAATTGCCTAAAGCGGCTTGTACCGAAACACTGTACAGGTCTGGGTGACTCGTCAGCAGAAGGTCTAGCAGAGAGGGTGCTAGGCCCGACCTTCTTGGTATTCTAGTGACCTCGTGTACCAATTGGGTCAGGCCATGCGCCAGAGCAAATGCATGGGCGGCTCTTCCCGCATGGTCTGTTTTGGAGGAGCCCAACCAGGTTTCGTGGTGGGCGTTAAAGTCCCCCAAAAATACCACTTCGGCGTTCGGAAACCGTTCCTGCGCATCATCTGCCGCCTGACTCAGATATTCAAAGAGTCGAGTTGTCTCAGCATCTCCTGTATGGGAACGGTAGAGGCACACATAGATCTGACTCGTAGAGCCATGGTCTACGTGTACCCATAGGGTTGAAAAGGATGGGTCCTCAAGGCAGCGCAAACGGCGACAACAAACATCCGCCCTAACAAACACGCACACCCCGGCTTTTGCACGGAAATTTTCCTCGATAACATAGCCGGGGTAAAGCAAGTAGGTCGTGTCATCAGGGCGGCCTATTTGTGTCTCCGTGAGAAAGAGCATATCTCGTTTCGCCGTCTCAAGGTGTTGGTGGACGGCGTTGAGGTTCGCATGGAGTCCACAGATGTTAGTGGACTCCACCTCAAATAGCGAGCTTGTGGGAGTTTGCAGAGCTGCTGTGTTGCCCAATACTCTTAAATGCGCTGCCATGATGAAAAGGAGAAAAGGGCGTGAAAAAAAGAGGTGATTGTCGTCGCAGCAGCGCGTGACAAAGTGCGGGATATTGGTTTTGTCTATGATTATGAGGCATGGCGTGAGCCGACACGCCGTACGGAAGGGCCCCCGTACCCCCCCGAATATGGTCGCCTGGCCCCCACTTCCGGTCACCAACCGGCACGACGAGCCATACCGGGATTATGCGCGGTCTGGTGAGGCAGCCTTCCAGGGTGGTTAGTCCCAGTTGGGCCTCTGTACTATACCGCGGGCGGCCAGCGGCACCACCGTTTCTACGGATCTCCCTGACCGGCGCGTCGCCCCGCACCATCCTCACTAGACTACGCCAAGACCCACTGGTCCCACTAGTGCTGCGACCACCATCACCCCTACCCGGCTATGCATTTGCTGATCCCTGAACGCAATCCAACCGAAATTGAATTACTATGAAGGGTTTTTCGCAATATTGCACGGTGGTACCAACCCGGTCGAAATTTGTGACAAATTTGTGCCGTCAAATCTCTACCACCCTTCATGCTAAGTCTATAGGACCACCAAACTTTAGTTTTTCTCCCTTGACACATAATACAGTTAATGAAAACTGAATAATAAACATGTTTTAGATCCCAGTAAAGACTCTTGACGTTTGTCAAACTTTTGAAGTACCTATATGAAGAAAGTAAAAGGCAAATTGGTTGTCTTTTCGTATCTATAGGCAGGCAATGGTAGTATATCATTGATGTGTCATTCGCTCAGTACTCATTAAACTTAAAACAAATAACAATATTTATCTCCAAGCCTCCCTCATACACGACTCAAGACAAACACGTCATTTATGAATGAAACAAAAGTGTTCCGGTGCGCTGCAAATGTCATCCAAGATGGATGTCACATATGTCCAAGCGATAATAACGCAAGCTTCACAATAGTTGTTGTCGTTTTGTTTTACAAGTAGCGGCTAGTTGCGGGAGCTCTCAAGAATAGCATAGCGAATAGCGATGCACCTTTGAGTTTGATGATGAAGCTATGACCGCATTACATTATTGTTATGTAACTATTCGATTTTTGAATTTGAATTTTTTGAAAATTTCTTATAACGGTAATTGATTTGCCAGTTATTTATTTGAGACTAAATAATATTATAATATATTTATAATATTATATTATTTAGTCCGAAATAACTAACTGGCAAATCAATTACCGTTATGCATATTATACAATAGCTATAGCTGTCGAAATATGGGTTATGCTCCTAGGTGTTCATATAAAAATTATAAGTGTCATAAACTCTAATCCATTATTTTTATAGATAACATTAATTTGAGGTAGTGTGTTGTGTGTATGTTATTAGTTATGTTATTTATTAGTAAAATAACTCTATTCTTAACTTTATGGTAAATTTGCTAATGTTAGTATTAAATCCTTAAAATATGAACCGATCTCTTACAGACAACCTTTTGGTCTCTTACAGGGTTGAATACGGAAACTACCGATTATATGGAAGTAATAATAATAATAACGTCTTTATTGTACACCAATTACACATTACACTAGAATATGTGATATAAGTACCGTGACACGTACAGATGGCGGCCTTATCGCTCTTTAGCAATTTCTTACAGGCAACCATAGGATGGAGAAAAGAAAATAGGAGAAGAATATTTTAGGGCAGTTAGGTGTACATGGAGAATATATAAAGAAAATAAAACAATAATAATGAAAAAGAAAACACAATAGCCATAGGTAAATACTCTATGTATGTACTCTAACTTGATGTTCTTAAAAGTATAGTCACTCACAAGAGGACATTTAAGCGTCAGTTTTAATTTGTAACAGTAGGTATATTGTCCGAATTTTTCCTATACACTCGTCTTGATGGCATCGGTATTTTGTTTGTTAGAGAGTAAATTTATTCAAACTATCGCGTTAAAACTTTTACGACAGCGAGTTTTATCGTCAAAAAATAAACGTCACAATTCATTTACTAAAATTATTGTACCAGTAATAGTCACCAGTCGTATTGTTTATTACAAAAACAATAATTACTAAATTAATAATGGCGTTTAATATAAAATTCGAGGTTTATGGACAATATAAAGGTGTAATAATAGAAAATATGTTGTTTAATAAATCTTTAATACAATAATAATAATAAATGGTTAGTGTCAAAAATACTTGCATCGTTAACATTTGACACCGTGGTTTTAGTACATCAAGTCGGATGCTAATTGGTCGTAAATTATTTTAATTTGCCTTGCTGCCCACCCCGCGTCAATTTAGTGGGTTGAATATGATTATTAGATGGGCTAGCGAAAAAATATATTCAATGATTTATTACTTGGCTTTTAACGGGAGTCGTTTTAATATTTTGAAATATTTTGTTATTGTTGTATTTGGTTGGTGATGTTTCCTTATTGCTGGAGTGTGAGATATGATTATTTGTCGTAATATATAATCATTAGGCTTTAGTGAGGGTAAACGGCTATTAACCTCACCTCTGTATGATGAAACTTATCTTCTAGATCACTCAGTACAAATATTTGAATGCATGCATTGGTCTGGGTGTTTCTATGTATAATATGTATGTATTTACAAAAAAAGTATCAGTATGTTTATTAGCATTTTAGATTCCAAAACACAAGCTAGTTAAGCTATGCTTACCATTAGGTCTAGGTAGCGTTGTGTAGAATGTTGTGGTTTTTTTTTTATTATTTTAGCTCGAATCTCGTGACGCGTATGTATGATACGCTCCACTAGATTCGAGCTTCCTTCTTTCTGAAGATGTTTGGTTGTTTGTCACTCAGTTAACGGCTGATAGGATCTATATGAAATTCAGTTCTGTGGTCTATCCTTATAGATTCAGTGTGGCATAAACAATTGAATTTTCTCTCCTAGGAATAGGTTTTCATGAAACGGGAATAGAACCTTACGAAGAAGGAGTCGCGGGCAAGAGTTAGTACGTCAATATAGAGCACTATTCTTTTTCATTCACAGTCGTATTCTAGCCGTATTGATATAGGCCAGGGTTCATAACAGCTGTATATTTAGCTTACCATTAGGAGAGGTGAAGTGAAATTAGCGCGTCCTTTTTTTTATATATGACACTTCAATTAGACTTCGCTGTACCTGGTGGTAAGCTGAAGGCAAAGTCTTAGAAAAGAGGGTCACCATTACTTACATATACCATGTGACAATAGTGACACACAGCTTGACGGCCTCATCATATGCTTTTTCACGCCCCGCTTAAAGGACCCGGGATTGTAGGAAGAAGGAAACACGTGAGCTGGTAATGAATTTAAATAAGGGAATGAAAATATAGTCTGTACTCTTTTTATTAGTAAGGAGCATAGAAATGTTACCCTACTTATATGTATTTTAATATCTCTAAAACAGAATTCCAATAGCCGTGTGGTTTCCGGCAGAGTAGAATTAGGGCCACCCCATCTCTTCCCATGCGGTGTCGTACAATGCGACTAAGGGATAGGGCGGTTCAACATCAGACAGATATATGTATACAGCCCAGACTCAGCCTCAGATGCATGGCTCGAGTCAACAATAGTGCCCGGAATACGGCAATAGGCTCACCCCCTATTACGTGGGACCGAATACAATTATTGGTGAAATATAGGTGTTTATTCACCTCTGCCTAACCCTCCAGGGATAAAGGCGTGATTATATGTATGTATGTATGTATGTTGAATTCCAAAATTGAACTGTAACTCCTAAGCAATGACAACGGCCATAAAGAAGTTATAAACGTATGCCCTAGAATCTCTCGCTCCAATAATACCAGTGTTATTTCAATTAATAACTTTGAACCAACAATGAGCGCAGTTTTGACAGCGGCATCCGTTTTATGTCTGACTTACAGTCTCCAAGTCAATTGTCTGAGCTAAATCTGTTGCAAATAAAACTAAACAGTAAACCTTGGAGACTAACTAAAGCGATGCGATAAGCTATCTTCTTCTACATCATCCTAGCGTTCACCTCGAAGACTAAAAAATTAAATTTGGCTGACATTCGATGCAATAGTTGAAATCTTCTGATATCTTAATCAATTTCGAAAGACGACTTTTGTATGTAAGGTCAGTGTCAGTTTTCTTACCAGACTTCAATAATTTCTTTCTTTAAAAACTACTAAATATCATCATCATTTATTTGTGGAACATAGGTTAGTTACAGATCTTATAATAATGTTAGAATGTCCTCTATATTCTACCACATTGTGTGATGTACAATTATTTTTTAATTTAGAACTATGTATGTCAATTCATGCAAAGTCAACGAATTATTAGCGTCAAAAAATGTCAAACAATGAAATAAGTAAGTCAAAGCAGTAAAATAATAAAATAAGAAGAAAATTAAGTCAAAAATTAAAACATAATAAAAAATTAAATTAAATTAAAATATAAATTAAATTTTCTAAAAAATCTATTTGTTGAAATTACCTATATCATCTTTTATTTTCAGTTTTTCGTTTATTTTATCGCCAAAAATGTACTTTACTTTTCTGGTGATCAAATATTTGCAGTTTAATGGTGATTTTTAAACTTTAATGCCAATTAGAGTTAAATAACTTTCTTATTAGAGTTTTGCACTGTATTTTTAAAACCATATTTCTTCTGGTACATATAGTTTATTTTAAGAAATGTGAACTGAAGTAATTCTTGTATTGGTGTGTTTAAGAGATAGCTGAATATGTATATTTTAGAATAATTAATTCGGTGAGTAGTGTTTAAACGAGTAGATTCAGTGAGATGTTTCAAAATCAGATCCACCATCAAAAAGCAATAGTAAAAAGAGTTAGATTTTTTTATAATCCTACAGTATGTCATCACAAAGCTTTTACTACACTTCAAACTTAATTTAAAACCCGAGAAGAGCTTAGTTCAAGGTAGGACATGCATTTATGAAGTCAAACAACTCAAGCATTTATTGTTTTTGCATGACACCCAGTTGACACTTCGCAAGGGTTTGTGTCCCGCGTGTGTTGTTTTGTAAATCGTTGATAAATGTGTGCAATTGATGTACATTATTACTTTACTTATTTATGGGTTAAATAAACAATTAATTATAATGTTAGATGCGGAAATTTATATTTAGATATGAGAGTCTTAATAGCATATAAATCTCGAATAATTAGAGGTATCGCGTTGCTGACAATATTAGGTATTATTTTTCCCAAGAATTCCAGTGGCCATGCTCACTAGCTAAAAGAGAAATGATATATGGTTAATGGTAGTTACTGCAGTAATATTAGTAGAAATTTGAGATGCCTAAATTACTTTAGAAACGTCACTTATCACTATCTCAGTATTCAAGATGCTTTGTCTATGGCGTATAGCTTCAGAGATTAAGGTAAAACATAACAGCGTTTCGATCAGGTTAATCTTAACTATATTTTTTTATGTGCGAAAAATCCCCATGGATACCCCCGCCGAAGCCGGTGGGAAAGGTTATGTTGGAGTTGAACCGACTAAAACGCACGGCGGCCGCTCCAGGGCTGTCTCTCTCGATCTGGCCCTCTTCGGGTGTGGGACCACAGAGACCCCAACACTCATCGCGACGCTGCTTGCTTCTGCTACGGTTACAGGCGGCTCCATCCGTCACGCGTGTACGCGAATCAATAGTGGGGATTTAAGAAACAAATTAAGTAATCATTCATTCATTCATTCATTTATTTATTTGCTTGTAATGTGGTACAACAAAAGAAGGCGCCTGAAAGTCCAAAAAAAAGTTACATTATCTTGGAACCCGTAACGAAATAAATAAGAAGTAAATTGAACATGATGGCACTAATGATGCAATGCTTAAAGGTGGTAATGCCAATTTTCGTAGGTTCTAGAATTTAGTATTTATTTAAATTTTCAATTTACATTCTTATAGTTATATTTTGTCATAAAGTGACTAAAATCTTTTCTGATTTGATAATTTGACATCATGAACGGGAATTTCATTAAATTTGACAATTGACAACCCTGAAATCGCCGTCCCAGTTTATTATGTACGGGCGGAATCTTTCCTGGAACTTGTCACTGAACAATGACAGTCTGTTGGACACGGAACAGCAACAGTTTATTGGAATACTGTTGAACAGTTCACCACAAACTAAAATAGTACACAATATGAGTGCTTACTTGAAATCGTTATAGCTTGACAACAGCTTTCTCAGTACCAGTGATGAAATTATCTTATGTTTGGATGCTTGTAATATTGTCATTTAAAATATATATTTAGTAATGTTTTTTGGCAAAGTTCTTCTACGGAAAACCATTAGTGAATAGTATTTATAGACTAAACCGACGAGCATGCATGAAGAATGTAATGAGAGTGAATGAAGCGAGAGTAGTATGTCAGGGTCGTAGCAAGTGGAGATCCGTGATCTCTGCCTACCCCTATGGGAAACAGGCGTGATTTTATGTATGTATGTATGTATTTATAGAGAGCTGGGTAACTGGAAATCATTTTTTTTTATCAGGAGCAATGATGCACATTGGGAAAGGCTTATGGTGGGCCACAACTGCCTAGTCCTTTAGTTAAAATAATGAGTATTGCTAATTATAGAAGTCCATTCTGATGTTCCATTTAGTTCTCAGCATTTATCTATGTTGTAAAGAAACTTTTCACTTCAACGGTTCACTGTATGATAACTTTAAGAATGCTGGAGGTATTACTGCTCGTCTTTTTGCTCCCTTCTACTTATTTCCATGTTTTCCTTGTTGTACGCGAGTTGAGTCATCTTGTACATTTTATGGTTAAACTAATCAGTTTTTATTACGTATGCTATATTTCTAATTATTCAAAAGTTTAGTTTTTCCATTCAATCAGGTCAAGACAATATAAAACGTATAAAAAATACATAAAACAAAGTCGTATTTCTTAAAAGTAATTCACGAATGACGAAAATATCTGACAGCATAAAAGCTTTTCACCCCAATATTGCAGGAAATTGCAAAACAACAAATCCATTAACAATGACACAAAAAAATAATAAATGTTAATAAGTCACCACAAATCTGGAATGGACACCTCATTTTAATATCAATCAGCAAACGATATCCACACAATATTTCAGCCATTATACGCAATATTTTTTCAGCGGTAATGGCGGATGTTTTGGCGCGAAACGCCCGCGTTTCCGGCGCGGCACTCGCGCGCACAATTGTCGCGTCCGGTGCGCCCGCGCCGGTTCACACGTCGCTTCTTTTAACAGACCGTTCCGTCTTCATTTGTTTTAGAAGTGAGATATTGATCATCCAGACAGTTGATCGGTTTGTGATTGTTTTTGTTTATATCAAGGTCAAAATAAATTAAGGATTTTGAACTTGAGTGTTAATATAGGTGTTTACGCATTTTGAATTTAATATTGTGAAAATAAATGAAAGGAAGGCCTTGATGTATGAAATGGAGAAATCTCTTATACTTAGAATTCACAAAGATTTTACAGACGTCTGCAATGGCCTAGAGAAACCTAGGTAGGTACCTAAGTGTATCAAAAACTTAGAGAAAAGCAGTGGCATGCAAGAGCTGCAGGAAGCTGGTAAGAACAACACGAGGCATGAATGAAATTGTTTAATTTAGTCTTAAGTCATTCCCGCTCCGGCTCGTTTCTGGGGCAGAGGATGGGCATCGCGATTCAGCGAGGCAACGCCGACAGTGTCATGGGCACCTTTGCGCCCGGGGCGGGTTATTTGATTTGACATAACATAACAAAATCTATGATTGCAGATAATGATGTGACATTTGTATTGTAATTAATGTATAAATTGTATATTAAAAAAACTACAAAAAAAAAAAATAAAGTGTTTAAAAATAAATAAATAAAGAATTTTAAAAAATGTACAGAATATAAAGAAACGATGACAAAATGATTGATATTTGAAACATCATGCAGATAAGATTACATCACGAAATGTTGTAAAAATATATTAGGTTTTAGATTGACCGTATAATTTTATTAGCATTCTATGAGATAAGATTTCGTGATAATATCATTATTATTTTCTTTGGAAAGAAACATGTAAATTGTACGCTGGTGATCGCCAATCAAAACCAGTTCACTGAACCTTTTCCAAATCAACTGGGGTCGGCTTCCCGGTCTAACTGTGATGCGACTGAACTACGAAATTTTTCGTAAAGCAACTGCCATCTGACCTCCACTACCAATTAGCGATAAAGAAGTTCTATAGTTAGACTAATTGAACTTGTTAGGGCTCCAACTAACCGTAACGACTGCTATCGATGTTCGTATGACAATCAGGGCCGACGGCTGAACGCACTCTCCAAGACACGACCAGTTCAACGAAAACAAATACAAATTTATGCATACAAATATTTGCGCCGAGCGGGAATCGAACACGCGCCCGTAGCAGTTGCGTACACTACCGCAGCATCACATGACACCTTGTCTAGTAACACAAGTAGTACATACATACATATATATATAAGCACGCCTTTACCCGGAGGAACTTCTCTCATATCTTTCTTTCTTTTTATATTTAATACACCTTGTTTCTAGTTTATTTGCTAACTACAACAAATCTTTTGCTTTATTACATTACTGTCCATCCCAAGGTTGCCTGGAAGAATAATTTCCAGCGATAAGGCCGCCCATTGTACATTAAACTGTATGCATGCTACCTACAAGTTTAACTGTAATCTATTGGTATACAATAAAGAATTATCTATCTATCTATCTAAACAGCCCTTAGTCGCCTTGTACGACACCGCATGGGAAGAGATGGGGTGGTCCAAATTCTACTCTGCTAGAAACCACTCGGCTAAGTAGTATACAAAAATAAAAAGTCAAGCATAAGGCGTTTATTACTTTCTTGTTTTTTTTTCAATATATTATTGAAAACAGCGCAGTAAAAGTGTCACACAATTTGAGATCAGATGAGAAATAATCTGTTTAACCCAGGATTATAAATGGCTGATTGATTAAAACACCTAACGAGTACGAGTGCTGCGGCCAAAAACCAATGGACAAAATCACGTACTCTATTTGTACTATGTGTTTGCCTCATTTGACTGTGACCCACTGTAGAATATATGACTGTCAGTGTGCGCATAAGGTTGCCAGTTTAAAAAAAATGTTGCATTTACTTTTAATTACATATAACTTTACAGGATAAAGCCAATGCGATGGTGTACACTATTGTTTTTATATTGTTCATTGATGGAATTTGTTGTTACACATATTTAAATACACTTGTACTTTTTCTACAGTATTTTTTATTATTAAAACTTACCGGTTTTGCCTTACGACATCCTCAAAGGATACAATTATAGCTAAGAACATACTTCTAAATCATTTTTTAGTTTAGTTAGGCATATTATTGAAAAAAAAGTAGGTACAAGTGTATTTTAATATGTGTACACTATTTTATTTTTAATTTTGACAGGTTTTCTCCAGGATTTGACAGACAAGCATGCCCTCCACCCGATGGAAAGTGGTTACCGTGGTCTATAGAGTTGTCAACACCAGGGTTGTTACACTCGTGCTACCGATCCTGAAGGAACCTACTAATACCCGTCTTGAAGAAACCCATATAGTAAACATAACATAACATAAACTCACGCCTATATCCCCGAAGGGGTAGGCAGAGGTGCAAGCACCCACATTTCGCCAGTTCATGTTTAGGACCCAATGTAATAGGTGGCGAGCCTATTACCATTAGGTAACCGGTCACTTATAAACCTGCGATAAACACACGATAACTTCGAAAAGCATCGAAAAGTCATTGGTGTGTGCCATGGTAAAACCTGGGATCAAACCCGAGACCTCGTCTCAGCAGTCCATTACCCATACTACTAGGCTATCACGGTCATCATATAGTAAACACTTGAAAAAGACCATTGCCGTATTTTTTTCAATTAACTTTACGTTTGTAATTGTTACACTTGAAACACGTGGACCTGTTGCTCTGCTCACAGAGCTACACGTCACCGATGCTTAACAAGACAAATGTTTATTCACCCCACCCCTATTATTTGAGGGTACATTGTTCGTAGGGGTGTACCAATTTCACTATTAGATATTTTTAAACAGATTACTTTATAATATTTGCCTGACCGATGTTTTGATTGCACTAATTGTGGTACATTACTTTAATAAATGTCCACAAATAAAATACATACATTCAGGTGTGGTTCGGTAGCTCAGTGGTTAGAGCATTCCCCCTGTAAGGGAAAGATCCCGGGTTCGAATCTAACCTGAACTTATTAAAAAAATCTTTCTTAATCCATTAAAATACATACACTTACGCCTGTAAATCCTCGAACGGGTAGGCAGAAAGTATTAAATTATAATCGGGATATTTACCATGTTGTATTGTTGTATAGTTGTGGAAACTCAGAACAGTACAACATGGTAAATATCCGATAACTTTAATACTAATGTTAGTGACCCTGATAATTTAAATGTTTAAATTAATATTCATATCATACATTTAAATCGGAAAAGTCAACTTTCAAGTCTGGAATTGAACTGGTGATTAGTCCCTTTCTGTGGAAATACTCTGTCTAATTGAGCTACCTGCACACGTCTTAGATATTAGAGTAATATGTTAACTTTCTGCTCTAGATCTATAGGAAAAAGTTAGCATATCAATTGCTTCAAATTATATTCATACCATGTCTCTCGTTGGCAACCCTACTAGCCAGTGAATTCAACTTGTTGCTCCCCCAACAATAAGTTTATATCACTTTAATGGGACTGTTGTCGTTGATAATGCACTGCCATCACGGGACGTACCTGCAACAAGGATATTGGACAATTAGGACAAACGTTGGATCCAATGACGAGTTTATAAAAGGGTAGACGATGAAACAGATTGCAATTCTTGGTCTAAACAAAATAGAAATGTATTTAACATTTACTTTCAACAAGTACTTTGGCAAGAATGAGATCTCTTCAATAAGATTATGCTCGCTGTCGTCAATACAAAGACTGCATTAATAAGTTTGTATATGTTAATTGTAAATATTTAATGACCTACTCCAATTGCATTATATACAGCCTGCAATAGAGAATTAAAATAATAAATGAACATAAATTAAACTTTTAATAATAAAAATATGTCATTTTATTTGTTTTGTCACAAATATACAATAAATATTACAAGAAATATTACTTAAGTTAGGTACCTACTCTTCATTTTAAAGTTATCTATGTGAGACTCGCTATGCAAAAAAAGCAGTCGCTAAGCCCTTAGTATAGTTATTTAACCCTCTATTCTCAATATTCTCTTCCCAGGTCTTCAGGTTATCGTAATAGAGTGTCTTACATGACACACGCCCATAAAAAATTTAAAAACATTATAGTTACTTAAGCGTTGAGGTCATCTTCGCGCTTAAACAAGTCTAGTTCACAAATGTGGCTATTCACGAGAATCAGATCATTAATATGTATGAGAGGTCATTGATTCGTAATGAAGTCTATAAAAAATGTCACAGGTAACTTAGAAACCACACATAAACAATTAAGAATTTACACTCTATGAGTCATGTATAAGAAACTAGATTCATTTTATTTAAATTAAAATATGAAGACCAAAAACATTTTAATTACAGGTAGGTACTTACGTTACTATGTCACTATATACATCAAAAATTATTATAAATCAAAGTTGTTTACCAGACTACTAAGAATGGGAGCAAATAGTACCTATATGGGTCCCACAACCTCACCTGCAATCTGGTATATTTGCTGAATAACCGATAGATTTTGATTTAATGATTAATGCAGGATACGATGGTATTTATTTCTATCCAATTGAACAATCCGACTGGGAAATACCTCTACCCCACAGAATACCGCGGACATAATAACCTCGTGTGGTATTCCCGGCCGTGAGTAGGGCAGCCAGTGTTTTTGTGCTGTCAGTGGGCAGACCAAAGGTTTGTTCTGTTTTGTTTTCTACACTGATGATTTATAGCGTCGGTAGCGTGAGTGTGACTCCCCTGGTATTGCACACGTCCATAAGCCACGATAACGAATAACCATCAAGTGAGCCGCATGCTTGTCCCGGAAAAGCTATACCAATCAAACTGGGAAATGACTATGAGGGTGTAAATAGTATTACCCCAGCATAGCCAACTTAATCGTACTGATAAAATAATGGCTCCACTATCTCGAAACAGAAAAGGTTCCAATCCTTTACCATGCACCTTCCTTTGCAATTCCCTACATGTACACCACAGTGAACATATCCAGGAAAACGTATTAGTTACGAGCTGTTTCGACATAACAAGTTCGACACGCGATTGAGATGTTGCGCCCACGCATCGTATTGTATGCTTGAGTGAACATCTTACGAATAATGTCCGATATGTGCGATTTTTTTTGTTAGACTTTGAAAAGCAAGCTTTGTTTATATACTTATTTTATTCTCAGTTAGATAGTTACAATCAGCATCAGATCGATGTCAAAAGTTACTCTAACAAGATAATACATTCTAGGCAAAAGTGGCATACGACCACGGCTAAGGATATTTTCTTGTTTAGTACTTTTTAAAGCGTGATTTTTCAGTACTTGGGTTTTTATTCATATAAATAAAAGTTGTATGTAAGGCGCAACCTTATTTTCTTTGTAGACTTAATGAGTAAAGGTTACTATAAAGTGGATGAGTATCTTAATGATGTTAATGCGTGGTCAACATAAGTCTCTTGCTTGCTCGCACAAAATAAATTGTAAACTAAAGCAAATTTAAAAAAGAAAAATAATCTAGTTCTAATATAGTTCGCTGAGTTTCTTGCTGGTATCTTCTCAGTAGAACTAACCTACCGAACCAGCGAAAGAATCATTTTCCAATGATTTATCTTTACATTATTTAATATTTTTTATATTATTTCTTGACATATCCAATTGTAAAATTTTGACGTTCATATGTGCTCTTTGTGTGCTGAACTGAATAAATGAAATTGATTCTTTCATTCTTTGACTGTACATAAGCGATAATTTATTCGTGAGAATTTCTGTTCTGGAAAAAAAAGGGTACGGTGACAATACCTACTGATGATAGTGGTATCGTACAAATTAAGAACAAACTCTCAGTCTAGCCTGTATGAGAAAAATCTAAGAAGAAATACTCTAGGAAATACCCAGAATATTTCATCAGTTTTCCTTATAGAAAGAGTTGTCCTAAAAGCCAAATTAAAGCTAATTTTAAATAGATGAGTAAGTCTTTGAAATCTTTCAATATTGGTCTTTTTATAATTAGTGACTGTAATTTGACCTTTTTTTTATACCACTTAGGTGTACGTTCTACCTTATGGAAAGTGGTTACCGTGGCCTATGGACGTGTGTAACACCAAAGAAGCCACACTCGCGCTGCCGACCCTGTAAGCACAGAGTTTCTGTGCCGACAGTGTAGAGGACAAAGCAGGACAAGCCTTTAGTCATCCCACTAACAGCACAAATTCTCCAGTGAGCTCTGGCTACCCTACTCACCGCTGGGAACACAACATGAAGTTATTATAACCGCGGTATTCTGTAGGGCGGAGGTACTTCCCCAGTCGGACTGCTCAATTGGGCGGAAATACCGCCGTGACCTCCTCGGAGTCTTCCTCGAGAAGAAAGTCTGCACCAGAACCTCATTTTTTAATTAGCAGCTATACCTACAAGCACATGGCGTAGCTTAGGCCCCAGAGATCCAAATAGGGCCGTACAGTCTAATAATCTCATCTGGGTAATAACACTACACAAATACTTTAAATAAATCCAATCTAAACAACACAACACGCAAAAGTTAAAGGCCCTCAAACAAAAAAAAAAACACCTGAGGCCATCGCTGTAGGGCACTCGCTAAGATTTAATAGTTGTAACACTCGGCAATTGTCGTGTCTACTTCGGCCACAATCGGCTTTACCACGTTTTATGGATGTCGTGCGCAAGCGACGTGTTTGCTTACCTAGGACTAATATAATTGTCTGTGTTCATGAAGATTTATTGGATTGGCGTGTCGTGAACGGTTGTTCACTTATCGATTAGTTAGTATATTGTAATTAGACACGACTGTTATGTAATTTTTATGGTTTGTATTTGCATGGTAGGTACGTGTAAAATTCAAAATTTTTGATGGTTGTTGAATTTTTATATTATTGGAGTCAAAGTCAAAGTCTAAAATTATTTATTCTGCATAGACCATTAAATCGGCACTTATAAAACGTCAATAAAAATCAGAACATGAAAATCAGTTAAATGGACCGGTATCGGTTTGAAACTCGGCCTCGACCAGAGAAGACTCCGGCAGGAAACTCAGAGGGCATTTTTTTTGGTTTATTTACAAACATACACTTGTCTACTTAATCTAAATACCTACAAAAATTTACTTGAGTGGCATAGTTGAGCAAAAAGGTCAATTCCAAGCTTGTTTATCATCCAAGTATTCTTAGATTTTATAATAGTAGGCAACATCATTCGATATGATACGATAATGAGTCGAGATAGACCACGACATGAGATGAAAATGTTTGAGTAGGGACTCTGGGCTCCAAATTACAACCTTTAGATGCAACAGTGATTAACGCTGGATGGATGAGACTGAACTGGATGAGCATAACAAAAATCCTAAGGAGGTACTTAAGACTAGCGAGGATTTTTAATTTTTGGGTTCGATCTCCTGATTCTTCTTTTTTTTTATACCACTTAGGTGGCAGGCAAGCGCACGGCCCACCTGATGGAAAGTGGTTACCGTGGTCTATGGACTAATTCCTAATTCTTCTTTTCAAAATTTCGTTTTATATTAAGTAAATTTTTGTGATACACTATCGAATTTTCTCAAGATCTCCCTCTGTACCTACTTAAAATAAACTAACATTCTGCACAGTGTAATTTTATTTGAAGATTCTTTCTAAAGCCATATTGCTTGTGTTCTCAGCGGTGAGTAGGGTAGCCAAAGCTCACTGGAGAATTTGTGCTGTCAGTGGGATGACTAAAGGCTTGTTCTACTTTGTCCTCTACACTGACGGCACAGAAACTCTTTGCTTAAAGGGTCGGCAGCGCGAGTGTGGCTTCTCTGGTGTTACACACGTCCATAGGCCACGGTAACCACTTTCCATCAGGTGGGCCGTGCGCTAGTCTGCCACCTTAGTGGTAAGTATAAAAAAAAGATACTACTATGAACTACAAAGTGAAATGTTCACAAACTCCTGGCAGTGCTTTGATTGCTGTTGATAGGATTACATCCATGTGCATGCAATACCAAGCGACTATCAACAGCTTTGTAAAGAATCCTCTCCACAAAGCCTAAGTTCCACTATCCTCTTACCTCTCATTAGTGACTATAACCAAACAACCCACCACTCATAAACTCTGCCTATACCACATTCGCAACAATGGCTCCTTCACTCCTTGACAGTAATAGGTCAATAAACTGGAACTAACATAAAACCTTGTATAGACATCCTTACTAATCGTTCCTGATAGTTTATGTCTGTTTGTCTGTGTGTAATAAAACTATTGAGTATGGACTCGTAAAGTTGTACCTAAATGTTTACTGCAGTCAATTTCGAATTGCTTAATACGAGAGGGTTATGAATCTTTTAGCTTTGCTTGTCAAGAACTTTTGTGACATCTATTTGGAGGTGAGTATTGCTAACCAAAGGTTGTATGTATATTACTAGACCAGCTGTATGGGACTTGATTTTAGTCAAGTTCGTTATATTCGAGCAAGTTTATGGTATTCCTATTCGAAAAATTATTATTTTATAGTATTAATAAAAGCACCTCACTACAATATTTAAAAAAAACTTTCTTAATTACGGCTGCTTTAAAGATTAAACATGTTTGAAATCTGATTCGATTTCAAACATGTATTTCTTTAAAGAAGCCTGTTTTATTTATTTTGTTTAGTATATTATCATCCCATGATATAAATGTAGATGTTAATACATCTTTGCTTACCCCTTTGGGGGCTTATGATGTTTATGGCGTTACAAGAATGTATTGGCCATGATGATTGCGTCAATCGGCTATAATTTTTACCAAAACTAATTGTAATCAACCCTGTACGCTCTGTGAAGTAAATTTTTCAATCATACATACATAAAATGGCGTCTTTATCCCCGTGGGATAGGCAGAGGCGAATTAACACCCACATTTCACCAATAATTGTATTCAGTGCCACTTAATAAGGTGAATCTATTGCCTTATTCCGGGCACTATTATCGACTCGAGCCATGCATTTCAGGCTGAGTCTGGGCTGTATATATCTGTCTAACGTTAAATAGCCCTATCCCTTAGTCGCTATGTAAGTATGACACCGCATGGGAAGAGATAGGATGGTCCAAATTCTACTCTTCCGGGATGGTTCCCGGAAGAGTAGAATTTTAAATTTTAAAATTTTCAATCAATCTTGGTGTAATTTTATAGGACACCCACAAATAGACAGATCACCTTGCATCCAGCGTAAAGGATTGACCTTTCCAAGCCAATTACACCCAGTACTCGTCAAGCCAGTGAATGGACGCGCTTTGTATTTCAGTTTCAAAATCAATGTTGTCTTTTTGCTAAAAACCGCCTTCCGGTGGACAATTGCCAAGATTCGACTTAAGGACATCATATCTCTCTTTTCCTCACATCAATTAACTGTACTTCTATCTCTTTCAATCAAACAGAATTCTCTGAATGAAAGGACCTTTTGATCGTTTTGTAATACCGTTGTATCTTGAGCCAACTAGTGAGTGAATATAATTTCGTCAGTTCTGAAATATGCGGTAATGAGGCTTCTTAATATTAGAGTAAGTTGCTTAGTTGACTAGGCAACATTTGGCCTATTTCTTTGGCTATCAATCAAGAGCGAACTGTTTTACATAAATATATTAGACCAGGTGTAGGACAGATCGTGTTTTATTGAACTTTTTGGATATGCGATGTTGTAATTTTCTTCATAAATACGTCTATTTTCTACCTTTCCGCAACTGCGGAACGGCTTTATGAGACTTGTCTTGGATTTATTTTATAAGTGGTGTAAAAATAGTTTATATATATATATATCTATATAAATTACTTGGAATAGATGTTTATGTACCTAACTAATGGAAATATATTATATTACACCGCGACACCGCGGATACCGCGGTAGCCTAGTGGTATAAGTAATAGACAGCTGAGACGAGGTTTCGGGTTCGTTTCCAGGTTTTACCATGGCACACCAATGACTTCTCGATGATTTTCGAAGATATGTGTGTATTTATCGCAGGTTTATAAGTGCCCGGTTACTGGCAATAGGCTCGCCACCTATTACATTGGGACCTAAACATAAACTGGCGAAATGTTGGTGCTAGCACTTCTGCCTACCCCTTCGGGGATATAGGCGTGAGTTTATGTTATGTTATGTAAATATATATTGTTTGAAATGACTACAGAGACAGATGAATTTATTTATTATTCGATGTTTTAAACAATTATTAATCACTAATTACTAATAAAATCTATTAGTATATGTACATTACTAAAAAAAAAAATTAGATAAAACTAAAACCACATGTGGAATTACTCCGCATCGCATGCCTCTTGTGGTACTGTTTCCAGAAGACTGGCAGCATTGGCACGGTGTATGGCAATGCTTATTCTCTGACCTAAGAAAAGGTCACCCTTCTGGTCATGAGCTTACTTACCATATTACTTACTCAGTGATCACGAGAAGCGTATACGCTTTACAATCTCCCTGAAATTGAGGGCGCTCGGACCCCACAGCCCAAACGTTTGAACTCCAAACGACACACATTCATAATCTCAATATAATATTCAAGTACCTACATAATATTTGAGATTGAAAGTGACTAACATTTCACACGGTACAATAATATAATAATATTGTACAACATTCTACACAACGCTATCTAGACCCATAGTAAGCATAGCTTAACTAGCTTGTGTTATGGAATCTAGAATACGGATAAACATACTTAAATACTTTTTTTTTGTAAATACATACATATTATACATAGAAACACCCAGACCAATGCAAATACCCATATTCATGCATACAAATATTTGCACTGAGCGGGGATCGAACCCGCGCCTCCTGCGTAGCAGTCGCGTTCAATACCACCACGCCACAGAGGCTGTCAAATGGTGACAATTAGAGGATAAACTGCTGACTTCTAATATTGTCATATCATACAAATTGTATGCCAGAATGTATATTTAAAATCAATCAATTAGCCCATCGCAGTTCATTGCTGGACATAGGCCTCTTCCAATGTTGGAGGCTTTGGCCAACTGATTATAAAAACCAAAATTATATTCTTTAGGAACCTGAACACGAGTACCTACCCGAAACTCACGAGCATAGAAAATAATTATGAGACTTGAAGCGAAAGACGTATGCAAGGATCATTGCAAGTCAAACCATGTGGTTGCTACCTCTCCGATTGAGTAAGAGACGTGATCCTTTTTAAATAGGACACGTCAGTATGTATGTAATGCATTGATCACACGTACTGAGTTTATTGGTGAGACACTGCTTTTTCTGCACATGCAAAGTACTCGGCACTATGTTCACACGTACCGAATATCAGCCGAGTGCACTATCTCGCCACCTTACTCGGTGTGTGATCAAGATCAAGACCTTAATAGCTTACATTGTTCCTCGAGAGGGACTAGGGCAGAAAAATACCCGTAAATCCATTTACTGGCTTCTTCTAACCTCAAAACTACATAAAAGCATGGTGTTAATGTTCCTTTATGTTATGGTAACAGAAACAAAATATACCTAAATATAACCTCAGTATAATTTTAGAAAACAATTGTTAATATTATAGCATCATTGATATGACCAAAAAACACATCTGAAATTCCCCCGCTTAATCATCGCGCTTCATCTCCCGACAATAGTGTTTAGAACGCATAGAATATACTTCAAAAATCTTCATTATATTAACTTTGTAAAACCATAAGGCGAAACCGTTCAGGTTCAAAAATAAATTAATGTGGAAAGTACGAGTATCGTGTTGAATATGTGTAGTAAGTGCCATCAATCAACAGTGTAAACAGCTATTTCATTTGTATGCTTTGTACATATTTTGACACTCAATTTAACATAGGTACACAAGACAAAAACGATAGCCTGTCTAGTGATATAAGTATTATACATATCTTTATATTGATTTTGGCAAGCAGAAAAGGTCACCAGTATGTTCTACATATATGTGTGTGTAACAATAATTCGTTTCCTCATTCACACACACTTACACACTTGCAAATTACAATTGATTCAAAACCATTCGTATTTATTTATCATCCATCAGTTAAACTTTCTTTAGTAATAAGAATAACTCATAAAATTCTTATTACTAGGATATGAACGTAATTTTTGATAGAATCTTAGTAAGTCTCCGTGACCTCGGGGTTTACAGTTTCGTTTTATAAGATTTAAAATATCGCAAAGTTTTGAGTTCGATTCACGGTCAAATTTTACTTTTTGAACTTTTAAATATTTGTATATCTTCATGTTAATTACTTACCTATTAAGGGAATGTTGAGGTAACATCACAAAAGTATCTTGATATTTTAGTTATAATTTTATAGCAACTTAAATCAGTAGTATTTTTATTATTACTGAGCGAGTATTGTTGCATTTGTTGCACACACATTGCATGAATGTTTCTCGTATTGGAATTTATGATACCTACCCTCATTCTCATGATTAAAATAACATGATAATTTTATTTTTATCTGTCAACAATTGGATGCGTTGTGCTTTCCACACGGTTAATTAACAACTTTTTTATTTATTGTTTTTTATTTATAAAAATGAATCAACAACTTACAACTATTATGAGAGCGCATATTATTACTTTGCATGAGCAAAATATTTGAATACATGAAATATCTCGAAAATTGAACATATCGGTAAGTAGTGTTTTCTGCAATTTATTATTATGAAAGTTATTTGATCTTATAATCATCATCATCCTGGAGAATCTATATATCTCCCAATACTAATAATAAACAAAAATATATAAGTAGGCATATAAATTTTGCAGAATTTTAACAAGGAATTTTATTACTTTTTTTTCCATTACAGAGCAGCGGTGGGTGCGCCGATATGGCGATTCAGGCACCAGAGACCGTCTTCGGCCTGGCCCCAAAGCCTTTGCCTACACCGATGCGTGTTCTTTGCATAAAGAGGTGGTTGAAAAACATATTCAAATCCCCTTCCACCCGTGTTATGGCCACCAAACACCATGTTACATTGCAAACAGTAAGGAACCATCTTCGGGCAGCTGGGATCAGATGTCGCAGACCGGCAAGAAAAATTTTGACGTGGGATCTTCATCGTCGAAGTAGGTTTAGGTTTGCCAGGGGATATTTAAATTTTGACTGGTGCAACAATATAGTAATATTTAGTGATGAAAAATATTTTAAATCAGACAGGGATGGACGCAAAATTTTATGGAGAAAAACAGGTGAGCGATATTGCCAAAAGAAATATTCTACCGTGCAGGTCTAGTGGTCATATTACTTGAATTATTTCTGTTTAATTATATTGCAAATCTGAATTTTAGTGGTTTCAATTATACTTGGTATATATACTTCGGTATAGGTAACTTGGAATAATTAAAACCACTATTATACTATCTAATATATAGGCAAATTTAAGCAAATAAATGACTATTTTTATCTATAAGTATTATTTTATAATTCATATTTATAATAAAAGTTGGAATTTGTTGCGCCATTTCTTCTCCACTAGTGCTTAGGAACTAAAAGATGTAGGTAATTATGTGGCATCATTTTGAGAAATAAAGAAATTGAACTGAAAATAAGTGAGTGATGTTATTGTTAACGAAATGAGAAGTTATTATATTTGCATATAGTATAATTTCTAAGCGTTAACATGGTGATTCACTACACTTTAGTTACTGAAAGTTAATTAGTTTACCTGCGTCCATGCTTGTCTGATTTAAACATCCAGAGGAATAATATTGAGTAACCTATTTATTATATAAAGAATGTGTAATGTATATTATCCAGAACAATAGTAGTTATTTGACTATTCTTAGGTCTACTAAATTCTATTTAGCAAAAATGTTTATCAAAATCTGTCTAACTGTTCAGAAGGTTAGTTACAAACATTGTGACATATATATATGTAGTTCTACGACACAACACAATTAAATTATTTATTTACTGAACAATCTTACTTTATTATTATATCGTTGAAACAATGATGTTGTTTTATTTTCCATATTATTTTTGAGACTACGGAACACTAAGTATAAAAGACAACTGTATGGTTCCTTAATATAACAAACAAAATAAAGAACAAAACAAAACTATTTATTAAATCAAAACTACTACATCAATACAGCTGCGGTTCGAACTCGCTACCTTTATAATGCCATTACGCCTATAATACCACTCAACTGCGTGAGCCTATGCTAGTTTAATGAAATTTACCTTCTCATTCGATGGCAGGCAAATCACTCACTAACACATATTCAATCGTTCACGTTTCATGATCGTGCACACTGGCACACATAAACATAATACACTAATACGCCTGTAACGATGACGCACACATGTGACTTCAAAGCAATGGAGTTATTGTTTTTGACTGTTCACACACATATGTAAAACATACGGGTGTTTCCACTTGACCCAGATGATAAATAGATTTTATTAGATGGATAGGCTAACGTTTTTGTCTTGTGTACTTTGTGCATGATATTATTATTAGTTTTTCATAAGGCACAAGGTTCATTACAGATAAATAAATAAACGTTACAGCTAAATATATTATTTAGCAAAAATGTATTTTAATAGAAATTAATCCAACACTTATACTAAGTTAATATTACTAAATACAAAATATATTATCATGCTTTGTACACTCAAATTGATGCAATTAGAGACTTCATGCATAATAAAACAATAGCACTGAACGGGAATACACGCGATGCCACAGAGGTCATGATTTAAGTAATTCAAAAAGGTTGCCGGCAGAGTAGAAGTTGGGCCATCCAATCTCTTCCCGTGCGGAGTCGTACAAGGGATAGGGCTGTTTAACATCAGACAGATATATACAGCCCAGACTCAGCCTCAGTAGCATGGCTCGAGTCAACAATAGTGTCCGGAATACGGCAATAGGCTCACCCCCTATTACGTGGCACCGAATTCAATGATAGGTGAAATGTGGGTGTTGGTTCACCTCTGCCTAACCCTCCGGAGATGGTGGCGTGATTATATGTATGTATGTATTATCTGAATACGTAATATATTTTAATAACACTATATTCTACTGAGCTGAGGTTTAAAATACAAACAGAGAGTACGTTTTAAGCTAAGATTTAACAATTCAAAATACTAACAAAATAAATTATGTGCATTTAAGTAATGAATTATATCTAGTCGATTCATAAGTCTACAGGCAGTGGCCGCATCGACTCGCGCGCAGTATTTCTGGCCATCGTCAATGAAAGTGCGATTCATTCAGATGTATAAAGTCGGTATTTCATAACAATCATCTTGCTGCAGTCATCAGATACTTGTTTCATCACGCGGATTTCCTTACAACATTTTATGCAATTTCATAAAAAATCACTAATCAGTGGAACAAATGGAAAAACTATTTTTTCTACCATAACATAACATATACTCAAGCCTATATCCCCGAAGGGGTAGGCAGAGGTGCTATCATCCACATTTCACCAGTTTATGTTTAGGTCCCAATGTAATAGGTGGCGAGCCTATTGTCATTAACCGGGCACTCATAAACCTGCGATAAATACACACATAACTTCGAAAAGCATCGAAAAGTCATTGGTGTGTGCCATGGTAAAACCTGGGATCGAACCCGAGACCTTGTCTCAGCATTCTATTAACCATACCACTAGGCTACCGCTATTTTTATATTTATCTACTGCGACTGCTACACAGGGGGTGCGGTTTCGAATCCCGCTTAGTGCAAATAATTGTATGTATGATGAATATCAAAGTCCAACAGGTCACATGGCAGTCGCTGTGTATGTGATGTGGTGTGCCTCTGCAAACAATGGACTACTTCCTATCATACCCGCTGTGCCCCAACACCTGCTCAGTAAAGAACTTAAACATGGTGATTGAGGTGGCTGTAAAATGGTCAGCGCATACAGAGACAAATGATTCTCGCGCGGTCTCGGGCATTTTCTGACAATTGAGCATGGTTTTCCCGTGTATCTTCAAAAACGCGCGAGCATCTTTGTCAGGTTCAAGCATATAATATGCACTTTATTGCAATAATTTTAAAGTTAATTTTCCAATACCTTGATAAAATCCTCTACGCTGCGTTCCTCTCTGTCATCGCTGACCTAAATTTGCCGATGTTTGGGTTGGACTCAACTAATGCAGTTGTATATTATTGCTATTGAATCTAAGAATCAGAAAAATTTCCAAATATACGATAGAATCTGTTAAAAAATACTTTTAAATTATTGATGACAGTGAGTGCGATTCCCTTAAATGTTTGACAGTATAAAGACAGTAATTTCTTATTAATGAATGAGTACAAATGTCAGTTTCAAATGTGTTCAAAATTCAGTTTCAAATGTGTACAGAATTCAGTTTCAAATGTGTTCAAAATTCAGTTTCAAATGTATTCAAAATTCAGTTTCAAATGTGTTCAAAATTCAGTTTCAAATGCGTTCAAAATTCAATTTCAAATGTGTTCAAAATTCAGTTTCAAATGTATTCAAAATTCAATTTCAAATGTGTTCAAAATTCAGTTTTAAATGTATTCAAAATTCAGTTTCAAATGTATTCAAAATTCAGTTTCAAATGTGTTCAAAATTCAGTTTCAAATGTGTTCAGAATTCAGTTTCAAATTTGTTCAAAATTCAGTTTCAAATGTGTTCAAAATTCAGTTTCAAGCTAATTTTAATTTCCCTAATTTCAAAAAACAAACGTGCTCACAACATTGCTTCGCGATCGCGTCATCGTATGGAACCTCGCTGTCGAAAAAAATCGAATATATTGCGGTTAAAAAAAGTTATAACGATACCTCTAAAAAATGCTACCGTTATTTTTATACCAGTATCGTAACCGTAAATCTTAACCGCTTTCGGTCTACCTTTAAAACAAAGTGTTATCAATACCGGTAGTTTGATTTTATACCTTTCAAGGCATGTGCAATACACCAGACTGTTGTTTTATTTGCATTTTATATCAAATCTAATTCTCCCAAATCTGATATTACATAGAAGTTTAATACATCAAATGCTTATAAAGTTGTTTTTATAAGATTGCATGTTACAACCAAATACATTGTAAGTCGTAATCAATCAGGCTTTGTCTGACTTCTCAATGGAATTTTAAATTGGATTCCTGTTAACAATACGAGGATTAGTGCGTGCGTACTTTTGTCGCTCAGTGTACACCAAACGCTCATATAATCTGTGCGTGTTACAGCATCATTGATTAGACAGACATACATTGCCGGCTTTGTTAGAACATAATTTTGATTCATCAAAGAAAATAAGCGATGTAAGTGCTGTTTATGAGACTTATCCTTGTATACATGCTGTTGTAATACGAGAAACAGTATTTTACAGCGTCGATGGCAAGCTTCAATGGTGTTTAGGATTATTTGTTATTTATGGGGATTTCGTAGATGAGTCGGTAAGGGTTTTGTAGTTTAAAATTTCTTTTGGGATAGATAAAGTTGGAACTATTTCGTTGACAGATTGATAAAATAAATTGAATTTGAAATGTCGTCTTTTGTTACTGTCAAGTTTTTTGTCACTAGTAATGATTAAGAGGAAATAATTTATATTATATACATATTAGGAAAAGGCTCAAGTACGCCGAGTTAGAATCGCTTTACAATTTCGTGCCAGTAGCGGTAGATACCCTTGGGAGCTGGGGCAAAGTGGCCAAAAGCCTTGTAAGGTCGATTGGGCAGAGGCTCATAGAGGCTACTGGTGACTCTCGCTCCGGACCCTTCCTGGTGCAGAGGCTTGCCATCGCAATCCAGGGTGGAAACGCAGCTAATGTGATGGGCACCTTTGTACCGAGAGCGATCAGGGGCAGGTCATTCGATAAATATTGACATATTACTTAATTATTATTAAGGTGACATTTATATATTTTGCCGCGTGGTTTCCGGCGTAGTAGAATAAGGGCCACCCCATCTTTCCTCATGCGGTGTCGTACAAGGCGACTAAGGGATAGGGCTCTTTAACATCAGACAGATATATACAGCCCAGACTCAGCCTGAGATGTATAGCCCGAGTCAACAATAGTGTGTGGAATACGGCAATAGACTCACCTACTATTCCGTGGGACCGAATACAATTATTGGTGAAATGTGGGTGTCAATTCACCTCTGCCTAACCCTCGAGGGATAAAGGCGTGATTTTATGTATGTATGTATATATGTAAATATATATTTTGTATATGAACTTAATAAACATTTTTACTGTGGTGCAAATTTATATTAACAAAAAATAATTGCTAATTTTATTGTTAACACAAACTTAGGAACGCTGACTGATTTTTATTTTAGCTATTTTTTGTTGTTCTTGTAATTTTTAGGACAATATTTATATGCAAGAAAATTTTAGATGAACATATGAAGTTTGTAGTGGAAGAAACAAATAGGGAACGGTTATTTCTGCCTGCCTACATTTCTTAAAACGAAATTTGCCTAAAACTTTGCCCAAAACCATTCATTTGCAGATAAACACTAAATTTCCGACAATTTTTCAAGCACCATAAGCAGCAGCATCCGAATTTTATTTTTTTTCGCCAACGTTATCGACAAAATTTAGTTTCCTAGTCATTGACATCTATAAAACATCAATACGATCACGATAAGAAAATTGAGCAATAAGTAAAAAAAGTGGCCCTGGTAGGCGTTCCTGTAAAAGCTTTTACCAAAGAAACTCGTAGTAAAATATTACGATGCACATAAATACCATACAATAAGGTACAGCACTTGGTTCGATTATCTCTCTTATTTGTTTGTGTTTTATAGCGGTACTCCTACACCACTTTATAGCTTTTCGATATTATTTTCGCGTATTTTTTTTTTCTACAGCTACCGCATCAAGCCATCTACGGACAGAATAACATGGATGTTCCATAAAACAGCTCTATAAAATGTACTATTGTCCGTATTAGAAGCTTCTATTGTAGTTACAGGGATATTTATTAGGTATGCTTTACCTGAAGTGGTAACATAAATGGTGGTGTAAAATCTGTGCTAGGGCTATGAAAAAATAATTTATGAACTTGTTTAGTATCTTTAATTCAAGTAGGTATGAAATTTAAACAGAAATATGTTTCACCTATTCTGGTATAGAGAATAGTATAAATATTAAAATAACACATTACAAATTGCGATGAAATCCGTGAAAGATATCGTGATATATTATAGACTTCTTGAATTTTGATAAAGTGTTATTGATTTTATTAAATTTTAAAAGAAATCGACTAGATACATAAAACACCATAAATTGAGAATAATAATGTAGTGTAATGAATTAAGGCTTTTGTTATGCTATTTTTTTTTATTAAATCAAATCAATTTGGATAGGACCCCGCTTGAATCGATTCAATTTTTCCTATCTCAGTCGTTTTAATAATAAAGGTACTGGGACGAACTTTATGACGTATTTTTTGGCTTCAAACTAAATATCAATCAATCAATAAACTAGCCCATCGCAGTCCACTGCTGGACTAGGCCTCTCCCAATGTTGGGAGGCTTAGGCCTACTGTTTCCACCCTGGCCAGACGGGTTGGTACAGGGTTTTATTTCGAGTTTCCCTTCTCTCGCAGTGATATGGTTTGCGTATGTTTCCATGAGTCGCTTCTTACGACACCCTTTGGATGAGATGGGGTGGTGATACTTGTATTCTTTCTCCGTCACCACACGAACAAACTTAATATACCGATAATCAATATTATTATTATTATTATTTTTTATATATAGGACACGTCAATTAGACTTCGCCTTGCCTGATGGTAAGCTGAAGGCAAAGTCCCAGAAAAGAGGGTCACCATTACTTACACATACCGTGTGACAATGGTGATACTCAGCTTGACGGCCTCATCATATGCTTTTTCACGCCCCGCTTAAAGGACCCGGGACTGTAGGAAGAAGTACTGGCCAAATTGTATGTATTGTTAATTTATTTATAAGTTTGTTATGAAAGATTTTGTATATAAATATGGAATTACAATGTTTATTCTTGTATTTTAATTTTACATACGTTAAGCTTTTTAAATATTTTAATTAAAATATACTAACTGAGTCTGTAATTTGATAAACAAATCGTCTCTTATAAAAATTGTCGTATCTATATTATTCTAACGTATCACATACTGTCCTCTCCACAATACCACTCGAAGCATCGGGCATTTGTAAAAAAAAATGTAGAATCACCCTCGACCATAGAGGGCTATAAACTAGACGAGCTCCGGCGCGCCAATTAAATATGAATGCGGACTGGCCCATTCTCATTACTGAACGTAAAATTTTTTCGAGACTACCCTCTATTTTTGAATTGTGTTATACGATATTGGATAGGTCAGTTACTTATGAATTATTGAAAATTGGTTCTGAATTACGATGTAATATGAGATTTTTGGAAATGGAAATCTAATTACGTTTTAAGTTTTATTATATAAAGTAGTGATGCCCGTTTGAAGGATAATATTTTGCTTTTGTGAAAATGAGTTTGTGGTTTTTATTGGCATTTATAAACAAATTCTCAACAAATCTACTATTTCATAATGAGTTCGAAAGAATACCAGAGTGGATTCATAATATCAGTGTTATCAGTACCGATATTTTGGTTCCCGCCGCGTGGTTCCCGGTCGATTAGAATTTGAAGCACCCCATCTCTTGGCAAGTGGTGTCATACAAAACGATACGGCTGTTTAACATCAGACAGATATATACAGCCCAGACTCAGGCACAGATACAAAGCTCGAGTCAACAATAGTGCCCGTAATACGGCAATTTACCCCTATTACGGGGAACCGAATACAATTATTGGTGAAATGTGGGTGTTAATTCACCTCTAACTAACCCTACAGGTTATCCCAGGCGTGATTATATGTATGTATGTATTTTGGTTCCTGATTCCGTACATTTTAAAGCTGAGGACCACCATTGTACGAATGTTCTTAAAACATTTAAACTATCGCGTTTCATGATATACAATAATGTTAACGGGATTTAATGCGATCATGGGATAGGTACATACATAACGCGAGGGATATGCCTGTCAACCTCACCTTCGGCAACGAAAACGACCCACAGGCGGCGTGCGTTTTAGTCGGTTCGAGTCCGACATAACCTCCTCCACCGGCTCCGGTGGGGAGGTAACCGTGGGGATTTTGCGCACGTAAAAAAAAAAAAAAAAAAGGTACATACATAACTTTGGTTTACCTGACGTTTCGACCAAGTTACACCGGCCGTGGTCACAGGCTGACTGGCTCAACGGTGCACGCCCGCCGTCTTCGAGCTTGTGATTTAGAAGATTCTTCCTCTACCCGCGCATTCTCGATATTTTTTAAATTTTGTTTTCGCCTTGTACCGTCACATACCACACTCACAGAGTCCCTATTCTGTAAGCAAACTGTCCGGTGTCTATCTGACTGCTCAGAAAAGCAAGGTTGCGTGTTTTTTATCACTGGATCCGGTAAGCCAAACCAAAGGTATATGTATGTACTTATATAATGATCGCGTTGATTATTGAATCGTGAACATTATTGTATATCATGGTAGCATAGTTGGTAACTGTCCCTCATTCTCGAGACTTTTCTTTTGGCTAAATATCATCATTAAAATAGTACCGGCCCAGGGCTTACTAAAGCATGGTATGGTATATATATGTTATGGTACTTATTATGCTTGAAAACTTTACTGAAAAATAATTTGCTAGTAAGATGCATTCTGGCAAAATTACTTTTAACTCACAACCCGTCTACTGAAACCGCTTGTCATAACCCCTCGTTTTTACCAAGAAACAAGTTGTAGACTTGTTTGATAAAAAACTTGTAGAAAACACAATACTTGTTAATACATATACTTGTTATGTACATGTTAATACATGTACAAAACAAGTATTGTGTCTATCTCAGATACTTTTTTGTTCACATAGTATCTTTAGTCAACAAGTTGGATACAAGTTTAAAACACATTTGCGTTCATACTTAACCAACTTGTCAAATACATGTTTTATACTTAATGAGGGGTAAGGCTGACGATATGTTTGTTCGTCAATACTTTGATATATAACATCCAATTAAGATCTAGTAGAAAGAAATTGAATAACAACAGGGGTGTCTTTAATTATCGTATATACATTTACAATAGTTTTTTTTAACTCAAACACATCGCAATCCCAACTAAGAGTTCTTAAATCCTGTATAACTTGTACAAATATATGTTTAACAAGATAAGAAATACAATTTTCATCCTTATTCATATCAAGAATAAGATCGTTAATTTCTTCATGAGCTGTAACGTTAACTTTGTCGAGATATAGGTACAGGGGGTGTGATAATTGCGAAGTGAGACAAAGTCGCTTCAAAGGCATTGTGGATGTTGTATAGACTTTCCATACTCTTAAACATTTGAGTTGATGTCAACCACACTTTGTCGTTTCATAATTACGATGCGCCTCTCAATGGGACACCCTGTATACAATACGTCTTAAAAAGAAACGATAAATTAATGAGGTCTTTCAATGGTGACAGTTGTTTCAAATTGTAGAGGTGTCTACGATCGTTTTATTATGAATGTTTTATATCGGTTGTGGTTTTAAATTATTAATAATTGTAAGTAAAAATAACATATCACTGTAGGTATACCATAGAATAATAAGATAGTAAAATGTATATTTACTTAATAGTATATTTGCAGTATGAAAGATACTACATAATTAAAGATGAAATATTTTTTATTATTTCTGAGTAGAGTGAAGTTTTTATATAGGTATAAACCTCTTAGGTGACAGACAAGCACACGGACTACCTGATGGGAAGTGGTTACCGTGGTCTATGAATATGTGGGGCGTTACACTCGCGCTGCCGACCCTGAAGAAACCTTCTAATGCCCCTCTTGACTTGAAAAACCTCATATTGTAGGCGTTTGAGAAAACCGGAAGTTTCGAAATAATAATTCTTGAGTATCAGCAGGCGACATTATAATCAAAATTTACATACATACAAATAATCACGCCTTTATTCCAGAAGGGTTAGGCAGAGGTGAATTAACACCCACATTTCACGTCATTATTTTTGGTCCCACGTATTAGGGGTGAACCTATTACCGTCTTCCGAGTACTATTGTTGACTCGAGCCTTGTATCTGTGCCTGAGTCTGAGCTGTACATATCTGTCTGATGTTAAACAGCCTTATCCCTTAGTCACCATGTACGACACCGCATGGGAAGAGAAGTGGTGGCCCAAATTTACTCAAAATTAACATGCTACCGTTATCCATAATATTCTATTCGCTGGCTTATATACATAGATTCTGTAGATCGTATTGCGATAATCTAGCGCTACCCGGCAACTGTCAAGACAGTAACAAAACCAAAGTCAGTCCTTGTATAAAACTGAATGATTAATGTATTCTCACATTAGGTCCCGCACACCCTCCGATAGGAGTGTGGGGTAATGTGGAGGTACTTGGAGGCCACTAAATAGGCGATGAGACGCGCATCAAAAATCGCTTGTGAAAATTTATTACTGAATCAGATGACAAGAGTATTTACGTAAGTACCTACAAGGGACTTACGTGTATTTTTAAACACTTCATAGTAGCGTCATGTGTTCATAAAATAACAATAAAAAACATAGAAACACCCAGTCCAATGCCAATTAATATATCTATTCAGGCATACATATATGTGCCAAATGGGAATCTGAACCACAAACAAAAGATATATACATACACATGCAACATTTGAACTTCTTTTTTATCTAGGACTCGCCAATTTCACTTCACTTCGCCTGATGGTAAGCTAAAGGCAAAGTGTCAGAAAAGAGGGTCACCATAACAGACACTTAGTAATGTTACAATGGTGGCACTTAGCTTGGTGGCCTCATCAGATGGTTTTTCACGCCCCGCCACTGTCATTAAACCTTTCACATAAGTCCGCCAACTTGCATGAAAGGTAAGTAATAATTACAAAACTTTAATTTCCGTGTCTAAAAACACCAGCTAGCAAATCTCCTTACGAGTATTTCATACAAAACGGTTTTTTAAGTGCGCAAAATTCCCACCGATAACCCCACACCACCGGAGCGGTCGGAGAGGTTATGTCGGACCCAAATCGAACAAAACGCACGACGCTTGTGGGTCGTTTTTGGTTGCAGAAGGTATATCCCTCGCACCTCGGCCGACCCAGGGCCATCTCTCTCGATCTGGCCTCATACAAAACGAGTAGCGGGAGTTAAACCGCTGATTTCCTGGCTCTATTCCTTTAGCGCGTCAATCGATTTGAGAGTGTAAACATGAGTCGCCTTTGTGCCTCCTTCTCTGCGTAGATACAGAAACAGCTATATTCACTTACCTATGTGGTGGGTTTGCTATAACTAAACGTATGGTGATGTTGTTAATTCAGACATAATTAAGGAATCAGGTCACGTTATGAACTTAGGTGATAAAATCGGTCATTGATCTCGGCTAGTTGGTAACTCATAATTACATAACATAACATAAACTCACGCCTATGTCCCCGAAGGGGTAGGCAGAGGTGCTAGCACCCACATTTCGCCAGTTTATGTTTAGGTCTCTATGTAATAGGTGGCGACCCTATTGCCATTAACCTGACACTTATAAACGTGCGATAAATACACACATAACTTCGAAAAGCATCGAAAAGTCATTAGTGTGTGCCATGGTAAAACCTGGGATCGATCCCGAGACCTCATCTTAACAGTCCATTACCCTACCTAGGCTACCGCGGTTAATAAAATATAATAATAATAAACTTAAACGATTATAAAAATAGATAAAAATAGATACAACAATTGAATGAAATTTAAAAGCATTTAGTATTATAACTATTCAAATTGTTTAAGATACCTATGGAAAAAATTGAATCTGTTCACGCGGGATTCAAAGCCACGATCTTTCGCTTACAGGGGGAAGCTCTGACCACTAAGCCACAGAACCTCCCCCTGTAAGCGAAAGATCGTGGGTTCGAATCCCACCTGGATCGATTCAATTTTTTCTATATCTTAATCGAAAATAGAACAATATTTAAAATTTAATTATAAATCAGATATATATACAGCCCAGACTCAATCTCAGATGCATGGTTCGAGTCAACAATAGTGCCCGAAATATGGCAATAGGCTCACCCTCTTTTACTTGGGACCGAATATAATGATTGGTAAAATGTTTATGTTAATTCACCTCTGCCTAACCCTCCGGGGATAAAGGCGTGATTATATGTATGTAAATATTGTTCTATTTTTGTGACATTGATTTGTGTAAAGCTATTATTTTAATGAAACTTTCATAATACTCATTTTATAATAAATTTGTTTTATATTTTAGTGACATGTGGGTAGACAAATAATATTTTATCTGTTACATATGAATTCACAGGTGGGCCTTGTAATAACAGCTGAGATTATATTTTTCTTCGTAATTTGTCTCACATTATATATTAATCAATTTTCTACCCTAAAATGCTTACCGACAAGAACATTGTCTTTTAAATACTTATTTCATATTTTTTATACAACTTAAGTCTCAGACAAGCACACGGCCCACCTGATGGAAAGTGGTTACCGTGGCCTATGAACGCGTGCAACATCAGAGGAGTCACACCCGCGGTGCCAACCCTGTAAGAACGGAGAGTTTCAGTAACGTCAGTGTAGAAGACAAAGCAGGACAAGCCGTTGGTCTTCCCACTGACAGCACGTACTCTCTAGTGAGCGCTGGCTACCCTACTCACCGCCGGGAACACAACACATAATAGAGCTAGAGCATATCATCATAGGCTCCGTTTGTTTCCGAGATTTTCAAATGGGATTCCACGGTCTGCTTTTATGTTTGGATTATTTTGGCTATTACGGGAACGACTAACGTCTTAACCGTGAGAGAAAATCCTGTGACATAACCTCCTATTTACGATCAGCTGATGTACAAGCTAACAAATAAGATTGGTTCGGCTTTGTAAACGTTAATAGGTTCTCATAAACCCATATAATAAGAGTTTATCTTCCTACTTGCATAAGGATCAAAATTAAATAAATACATACATAGATGCATATAATCATGCCTTTATCTCCGAAGGGTTAGGCAGCGGTGAATTAATAGTATAAACATTTTACCAATCATTGTTTTCGCTCCCACGTAATTGGGTGAGCTTATTGCCGTCTTTCAGGTAGGTACTATATTGGGGGAGCTTATTGCCGTCTTTCAGGTAGGTACTATTGTTGACTCAAGTCTTGTATCTGTACCTGAGTCTGAGTTGTACATATCTATCTAATGTTAAACAGCCCTGAGGGAGTCGCCTTGTACAACACCGCATGGGAAGAGATGGAGTGGAGTAGCTCAAATTCTACTCTACCGGGAACCACGCGACTAATATTATAAATATCATTATTTCTTATGTAATATTAAATGAATACATATAATATAATGGGGTCGAAAATACACACAAAATGTGGTAGGTTTGTCATACAATGTCATAATGGGATTTGGATATAATCGTTTTGTTTAAAATATTTGTTTTCTACGTGACTTTTTGTTAATATCCTCAGTCTATTAATGCGTTATGATATATCCAACAATATATTGATATATATTTTTGACATTCGAGGTCATTTTAACTTTATATAAATCATAATGTATTTTGTTTAGGATTTATAGTTTATTAATGTGAATGAGAGTTATGCGTGCCTTTCTTAATATTACGAAGATTAATGGGTCGTAATAAAGTGTAGTATTTCTGTAGTATCAAAATGCTTATACAACTGTTGTCATTAATAAATGCTTAAATTAATTATGAGTGAGCCTGGACGAAAATAGTGTGAGAATGTTTATTGTGAGTCACTAATTTTTCTAGCACTGTCCAAATGAAATTAATTTGTAAGGAGGACATGACGGTATTTCCGTCTAATTGAACCATTCGACTGGAGAAGTACCTCTGCCCTGCAGAATACCACGGCCATAATAACCTCGTGTTGTTTTCCCGGCGGTGAGTGTGATAGCCAGAGCTCACTGGATAGTTTTTGTGCACAGAGCACTGCAAGTATGACTCTCTTGGTTTCAGACACGTCCATAGGCTATGGTAACCACTTTTGATCAGCTGGGCCACCTAAGTGGTATAAAAAATTGTTCTATAGTCAACTAGCGTACGCATCCTTGTATAATATGTATTTTTGACATTTTTTTTTTTTTTTTTTACGTGCGCAAAATCCCCACGGATACCTCCCCACCGGAGCCGGTGGAGGAGGTTATGTCGGACTCGAACCGACCAAAACGCACGCCGCCTGTGGGTCGTTTTGGTTGCCGAAGGTGAGGTTGACAGGCATATCCCTCGCACCCCGGCCGACCCAGGGCCATCTCTCACGATCTGGCCCTCTTCTCGGGTGTGGGGACTACAGAGTCCCCAACTCGTCCCCGGAAACGGCCACGCGCGCCACCGCCGCGGCCTGCTTCTGCCAGGGTGACAGGCGGCTTCACCTGTCACCCCCAGGCCGGCGCTCATGGGGGGCGGAGGTCGTTCATCGACCTCCGACGCCCGAGTTGCCTTCGTACGCGGGCAGCTTGTCTTGCGATCCTTCGTCGCTCCCGCTGCCGCTCCCGCCCCGCCTCCTCCTTCACGAGCATTACTTGCTCGCAGAAGGAGGCGCCGGCCGCCCACGCATCCGCGCAGCGAACCATCGCCGCGAGCAAGGTGGAGAGCGTGAGAACCCTCACTCCCAGGGCCGCCACAAGCTCCCGCCTCGGCGTCTCCCACGCCGGACGTATTTTTGACATTTGTCATATTAAGTTTTAACGGTATTTAACAATTTATGAAATCATCCTAACTCCTAATTCTAAACTATTCCCAAAAGGCAGATAATTAAATCCAATCTGTGATAGTGAAAATGCTTTAAAAACCCCGAAGTAAACAGAGCTCAATCTTCTTTCTGATACTTCTACTTCTTCATTCTAGCGTTAATTCAAATCGCATCCGAAGACTTCATGTGTCTGGGGTCCGCTTTACTCTTCTTTCCGTTAATATAAAAACTAGGAGGACATCTCAATGTCGTAGATTGTTTAGAATGGCCTGTTGGGCTACCTTACATGCGTCATGACGTCCAGTTTTAGTGGATGAGAGTCTGAAATAATTATATCCGCTGGCCAGCGGGTGAGTATCTAGGATTTCCACAAGAAACAAACGCATAGGTACTCGTATTTGACGGACAAACACACATTAACATTCGCACTTATAATATTAGTTGGGGCAACATAGAATCGATGGGAAAGGGTCGGCAAGTATCAGGTTACGGCAGGTCAGAAGTAGGTTGTAAATAGGAAAACTTAATCGTCGATGGCCGATTGCATCGCAACATAAATTAATCCGATAATTGTACATCATTGCAAATATATAAACACGTTTAGGTTTGTTAATTTATCTACAAACAAACAACTAGTCCATCGTAGTCCACTGCTGGACTAGGCCTCGGGTTGGTACAGAGTTTTACTTCAAGTTTTCCTTCTCCCGCAGTGATATCGTCTGCGTATTGTTCCGTTAGTCGCCTCTTACGACACCCTTCGGATGAGATTTTTTTTTTTATACCACTTAGTTGTCAGACAAGCACACGGCCCACCTGATGGAAAGTGGTTACCGTGGCTTATGGACGTTTGTAACACCAGAGGAGTCACAGTCGCGCTGCCAACCCTGTAAGTACAGAGTTTCTGTGCCGTCAGTAGAAGACAAAGCAGGACAAGCCTATAGTCTTCCACTGACAGTACAAATTCTCCAGTAAGCTCTGGCTACCCTACTCACCGCTGGGAAAACAACACGAAGCTATTATAGCCGCGGTATTCTGTAGGGCGGAGGTACTTCCCCAGTCGGACTGCTCAATTGGGCGGAAATACCGCCGTGTCCTACCTGGTGGTGATACTTGAATTCTTTCTCTATTACCACACGGATAATTCATTTATATCTATTTTGAGCAAATCGATATAATAAAGTTTAAAAATTCGTTAGGCCAGGTGGTTTCTGGCAGAGTGAAATTTGGACCACTCCATCTCTTCCCATGCGGTGTCTTACAAGTTGACTAAGGGATAGGGATGTTTAGCATCAGACAGGTTTATCCCATCAGACTCAGGCACATATACAAAGCAACAATAGTGCCCGGAAAACGGCAATAGGCTTATCCCCAATTACGTGGTACCAAAAACAATAATTGGTGAAATTTGGGTATTCATTCAGCTCTGCCTAACCCTTCAGGGATAAAGGCGAGATTATATATATGTATGTAATGTATGTATTTAAATATTTGAATTTAAAGGACGTCGACCACCGCGGCCTAAGCCACGGAACCGAGGCGATGGCTACTGCGGGCCAAACCCACGGGTCCTATATAGTTTTAAATGGGCTGTTTTCAGTGCTCTATCAGCGTAAATCTATGGTAATCTATTCTTGGTATAAATAGTAACCTAGGTCTGAAATAACCATTCGATAAGTAATGTTGTTTACTAATATTCTATTAAATTAAAATTCCTAAAAATAATTTTGGAATACGGCATGGGCTCGGAATATTACGTGACACCGAATACAGTTATTGGTGAAATGTGGGTGTTAATTCACCTCCGCCTAACCCTTCAGGGATGAAAGCGTGATTAATCAAACTATGATTAATGTAAAATTAAATTAAGTTATGATTAGGGATATACAATAGCTTATAGTGCGTACTTTACATTTTGCACAATTAAATAACAAAACGTAATACAGCTTTTTGATTTGATTTTGAATGTAAATGACTTTATAGACCTGAAGTTCCAATTAAATGATTTTGAACGAACAAATAAAATAAATTACTGCTGTCGACGCATAATTCACGGAAACAGCTACTCCTAAATTATAGCTAAATATAATAGTACATTTATGTTAGTCGTGGTTCTTAACCCCTCGCATGGTCACGATAGTCGTTTGACCATGTTGTTATAATTACAATAAATAATTGAAGTCGTTTAGTCAAACGGTTTTACAGCCGGGTCAATCGTTGTTGACATATCTGACCGCACAACCTGTGAGCTATGTTTTGACTGCGCTGGTGGTTTGTGTGGCGATCTTAACGGCTTAGTTGCGGAAAATAATTTCAAGGCAAAGTTACCAGTTTTGTAAAATACATACATATAATCACCCCTTTATCACCGGAGAGTTACGCAGAGGTGAATTAACACTCAAATTTCACCAACCATTGAATTCCGTCCCACGTAATAGAGAGTGAGCCTATTGATGTCTTCCGGGCACTATTGTTGACTCAGGCCATGCATCTAAAGCTGAGTCTGGGCTGTATATATCTGTCTGATATTAAACAGTACCATCCCTGAGTCGCCTTGTGCGACACCGCATGGGAAGAAATGGGGTGTCCAAATTCTACTCTGCCGGGAACCACGCGGCACTTGTACAATGTAATAAATAAACTACATATTATTTATTTCGAGAGTAGCCAAAGGTAAGTAGTCCTCACCTAAAAGCCAGTACACACACACCTGTGGCGTGGCGGCAGTGAACGCTACTGCTACGCAGGAGGCGCGGGTTCGATCCCCGCTCAGTGCAAATATTTGTATGCATGACTATGAGTATTTGCATTGGTCTGGGTGTTTCTATGTATGTATTTACAAAAAAAAGTATTTAAGTATGTTTATCCCTATTCTAGATTTCATAACACAAGCTAGTTAAACTATGCTTACCATGGGTCTAGATAGCGTTGTTGTAGAATATTATTATTATTAACTGACGAATGACGTTCTACCGTAGTCTTCTATTGAGGTTGGGAGGTTAAGCGAGCGACTATCAACTCCCATTATTGCTGAAATAATTTATTGTAGGGAGGAATAGGACACCTGAACTTAGTTTTCGGATAAAAAGAGCAGTTTCAAATTATACCTACAGTCGATACCTTGATAAATTGAAATTAAAAAAAATAATTTATTTCAGGCATTTACAATCCCATAAGTTGCAGTGTAAAATAAAATAAATAGAATAAAATTCACAATAATGACGTTGAAAATACCACAGAGAACTATGCGTTTATTCAAATATTTGGGCCACACAAAGTCAGGAGTTGCAATCAATTGTCTTTGCGACGACTGCATAAATTTTGCGGTAGTAAGCTTGTCCCTAATTAACCCTTAACTGCCGGTCGTAAGCCGACGTGACTGTATAAATCACTGGGACAGAGAATGCTCCGTTGTCTTTTAATTGAACACTGCACTTTATTTACGCACTTTTGTTTAGTAAAAGCTGTAATGTATGGTTGGTATGTATAGTGATTGTTGTATTTTTACTCTACTATGCTGATATTGGTATGATATCCTTAAGTGAATATGATCATCATACTTACTCTAGATTTACGACAAAGATTTTTAATATTTCAGATATAAATAATGTGTACTTTTTTTAGTCAATTATACAATCAATTAGCTTATCGCAGTTCACTGCTGGACATAGGCCTCTCCCTACTTTAGGCTCTGGCCTACTGTTTATTTTTTGTAGTAATACGTACTAAAATAATTTTCTAATAATTTGATAGATGTATAAATCTGAGGCAGCCCCGTTAATTTATGTACACACTTGTGTTGAAGTATATTTTTCTATACAGTTTTTATTTTTCTTTATGTGATATGCTCTGTTAAAAAGTAATATGCTCTTAATTAATAATAAATGGGATAGATTCCGATCATTATAGTATAGTAGTAGTGATCCAATGATGCACTGAAATAAAAAGGTAAACAAAACCTAAACGTAACGTGTATTTCTACAAATTTTATAATTGTAGACTTATTTTATTTAAATTGATTTACTGTTTTTAGCTCAGTAATTTAATGTAATATTGGAATGAAAATAGTTTCTTACAAAATATGTGTGTTACTTAAACATTTTTGCACCATAGAATTGTTACAGATATTTTAGGGTTTACGAAGGGGTTAAGCGTATTATTGCCACTATATCGAGTTATTTACTAAATCGATTAATTGCATGTTAGTACAACTTGTGACACAAAAATAGTTCCTAAAGAAAATATAAACATAACAATTGAACATAACAAGGCCCGTCCAAAAATAACTTGGGCTAACGAGGTGACGCTGCATAATTAATGTTGTACGCTAGTAAATTCACCATAATTCTTTGAAAAAAATATCTCAGACTTCACAAGGAAATGTTGTTTTGAACCAGCGAATTTGTGGTTTAAAAACGTCCGCAGTACTTTATTGTTATAATAAAATTTCGTAAAATTATTTGGCACTTGTTCGGGATCTGATTTACTCGGCGCTCGACACCTCGTTACCCGCTGCAGTTTAGGGTTATTCTGTGCAACGTATTTCATACATGAACTGTTGTTCTTAATTTATTATTGTTATATATTTGACTTTTAATTTTGTCAGAAAACATTGTATTTCATATTTACGTTATGAACGGTGTTAATTAATTGAGGAATTTTATTTATCTCTTGGTCATTGGTTAAAATTATTTCATTCTTTTATTGATATAAAAACCTAAATAGCTACCTAGATTGAAGCCTAAACTTGAGTGTAATATAATTTATTGTCTAAATATGACTAGTATGAGTTGCCAATTGATATCTTCAATTGGCAACTTAGACTGTTAGAATACTTGTTTATGGTACTAAGTATGTAACGTGATTTAATTAGGTAGAGTTAAATAACACCCACATTTCACCAATCATTAAATTCGGTCCCATGTAATAAGGGGTGGAACCTATTGCCGTATTCCGGGCACCATTGCTAACTAGAGCCATGCATCTAAGGCTTAGTCTGGGCAGTATAATTTGTCTGATGTCTTAGTTGCCTTGTACGACACCGCATGGTAAGAGATGGGGTGGCCCAAAATCTACTCTGCTGGACTATTTATACTGTAGATTGATGGCACTTGGTGGAATTTGTTGTTACACATATTGATAACTCACTTGTACTTTTCCACATTATTTTATTACTTATTACACCTGACCGGTTTCGCCTAACGGCATCCTCAAAGGTTTTACAATGACATTTAAGAACATTCCTTTAGAAACAATCCTTTAGAACAAGTGAGTTATCAATATGTCTACTCTGCTGGGTTGACATTAGCAATAAATAACAAAGAAATAGAAAAAAAACAATATCTCAGAAAAGTAATGTAAATTTAAGTGAACTGCGAAAAGTGCTTTGTCAAAGTCAAACACCAATGATTTGTTTGCACCAGCAATAGAAGGGTTAAGTGTTGAAAGTTACCTTTAAACTAATTCTGCACAACATTTAGGCGAGTCATTCACTCTGCACAATTGCTTTAAAGATGTTTCTTTACTGTTTAGAGTTCTTACCAAGAGTTAGGAAGATCACATTTATGGAGATGTCCAGGAAAATTATTTGGATTTTTTAGTTTAACTAAAGTAACAAAATAAATAAATATTCTACAACATTCTATACAACGCTTTCTAGACCCATGGTAAGCATAATTTAACTAGCTTGTGTTATGAAATCTAGAATACGGTTAAACATACTAAAATACTTTTGTTTTTTGTAAATACATACATATTATACATAGAAACACCCAGACCAATGCAAATACCTATATTCATGCATACAAATATTTGCACTGAGCGGGGATCGAACCCGCGCCTCCTGCGCAGCGGTCGTGTTCACTACCGCCACGCCACAGAGGCTGTCAAATAACCGCAACCGCGGTAGCCTAGTGGTATGGGTAATGAACTGCTGAGACGAGGTCTCGAGTTCGATCTCAGGTTTTACCATGGCACACACCAATGACTTTCCGATGCTTTTCGAAGTTATGTGTGTATTTATCGCAGGTTTATAAGTGCCCGGTTAATGGCCATAGGCTCGCCACCTATTATGTACATTGGTTCCTAAACATAAAGGTGGGTGCTAGCACCTCTTACTACCCCTTCGAGGATATAGGCGTGAGTTTATGTTATGTTATGAACTAAATAACTATTTAATGATCTGAATATCTTTAAAACTTGAATAAGAATAATTAGTCAAGTAGCTTTGACTTCTTGACATAACTGTAAGGTTAAATTAACCTTGTTCAACTGAAGTTTAACTGAGTATTCAAAGTGAATATTATAAAAATAATTCTTACCGGAGTCTTCTCACGTCCATTTGTTAAATTAGTTCTCATATTTTCTTTTGTATTGACGTTTTGTAAGTGCTGATTTAATGGTCTATGCATAATAAATGATTTTTACTTTGACTGATAAATCAAGAAAACTCAGAAACTATAACACCTAGAAACTTGAAATTTAGGTTCCTTATTCCGTTAAGAACAGATTTCACAAAACCGTACGCCTAAGGGGATAAAACGGGTCTACGCGTCCAAAGGCGCGGGTTTTTTTTAATTGTGAAAATCTCCATGGATACCCCCACCACCTGAGACGGTGGGAGAGGTTATGTCGGACTCGAACCGACTAAAACGCACGAAGCCTGCGGGTCGTTCGGTTGCCGAAGGTGAGGTTAACAGGCATATCCCTCGCACCCCGGCCGACGCAGAGCCACCTCTTTCGATCTGGCCCTGACCACAGAGTCCCCAACTCGTCCCCGGAAACGGGGAGGCGCGCAAAGTCCAAAGGCACAAGTACCCGCAAGTTTATATATATACTTTATTATATCTGATGTCTGTCAAGCCAATTACTTTCACAGTTTTTATATGTAGACCGTTCTAACATTTAGATTGTTTCATTAAACATGTAAACATTACCTTTTTACCACCATTTTACTATTGCTCGCCAATTTATTAGTCTAAGAAAACATTCATCTGTTTCATTTCGAGAAAACCGCAGTAATGATTGACAGTAATGATCTGGTGATTGTATATGTTCCCAATAATGATTAGAAATGCGTCAAATAGAGGCTTAACCATCATTGACAAAGGGTAACCGTCTTACCGTCGCCTCGTCGCAACTTTGTCCATGTAACTGTTAGGGAAAATTCAAATACACACAAATACAGTACAACTCACAATCGTTTTTGTAGCTCTCCGTTTTGTATTATTTCTTTGACTTTCAAACTTAACCTATTAATATATTTTTAGAGGCCTCTTGACAGTACAAGTTTTCTGCGACTCATTCTGCCTAATTAAACACGTTACTGCAAACGTTAACCGACTGAGAATTGACTTTATTTTTAATCTGTCGACAAAAGACATGCAATGACAGCAATTTATTGTTCGTTTCAACTTGTTTCGCACGATTGTGTACACAAAATAATGATATTTACGCCTGATAGGCAAATAGGTGCAAACGACATCAATTATTCAAAGAAAAAAGGACTCACATTGAACACACATTGGGACCTAAACATAAACTAGCGAAATGTGGGTGCTGGCACCTCTGCCCCCCTTGGGGGATATAGGCGTAAGCTTATGTTATGTTATGTTAATAAATAAATTGACTAAAAAATTTGCGGCTGTACAGTTATTAGGTTTGATGTACATATGAAAGTCTTCACACATACATTCGGCCTCATCAAATACCTTTATCCCTGGATGGTTAGGCAGAGGTGAATTTACACGCACATTTCACCAATCATTAAATTCGGTCCGGTAAATTCATTTCAATATTTTGTTTGCCATTGGCGGAACATACATACATACATATAATCATACCTATATTCCCGGAGGGTTAGGCAGATATTAATTAACACTCACATTCCAGGAGTCATTGTATTCGGTCCCACTTAATTTTCGGTGGAGCCTATTTTCGTCTTTCGGGCACTATTGATTCGGACCATGGATCTGAGGCAGAGTCTCGGCTGTATATGTCTGTCTGATGTTAAACTTACAACCCTATCCTTTAGTCGCCTTGTACGACACCGCATGGCAAGAGATGGGGTGGTCCAAATTCTACTCTGTCGTAAACGAATAATCCCATACATGCGTAATTCTATTCTACAATACACCGGCCAACAGATTGGCACTTGTCAAGGAGTGTTGATCTCCGCTTGACAACCTTTCCGTATACCTACCTACATAAAAGTTGCTTTGATAGAGTCCATACCTTTTTTTTAACCCAGACTATAGAATGTGCATAGAATGTAAAAATCTATGAAAATTTTAAGAAAAAAACATGTTATGACTGATTTTTGCAAAATAACTACAGACTTTCTGTAATTTTAAAGGATTGTGGTAGATAGCCGTCCTTCTTAGGTGGCCAATGCACAAAAAATATCAAAGAAATATCAAAAATTGTGGTCATGGTTGTTGAAAATAGCATAATATATATATAAGTTTCTAGAATAAAAAAAAAAGAATTGTATTTTTTTTTTCACGAGTAGTCATGAGCAGGTCCATGCTCAGATGCCGCTTATCGTTGAATTTTGGGACAGGTTGTATATCAACATCCATTTGTATATTCATGACCATATAGATAAAAATGTAGAAGCTGCACATCCATACAGTCTCGTATCTAAATAGCCAAATCACTTAGAGCGTTATCCAGTTTTATCAAGTAATTAACAAATTCCCATGGATTACACGAGTACACTAAAACTTAAAAACTAATTATACGTATATAATTTCAATTATAATTTCACTCGTAAAGTTAAAAGGAAATAAAAGTTTTATAGTATATTCAAATTATCTGTTTATTTTTTTTAAATAGCATAGCAGTTCTATTTATCAGGTTTTACATACATATTACGGAAATAAAAACATTGATTTGAAAAATTTGTTGTTGGTGGTCAAATCATGGTTCGGGCACAGTAGAATTTGGACCACTCCATCTCTTCCCATGCGGTGTCGTACAAGGCGACTAAGGGATAGGGCTGTTTAACATCAGACAGTTATATACAGCCCAGACTCAGCCTCAGATGAATGGCTTGAGTCAACAATAGTTCCGGGCACTACAGCAATAGGCTTACCTCATATAACGTGGGAACGAATTTAATTATTGGTGAAATGTGGATGTTAATTCACCTTTGCCTAACCCTTCGGGGATAAAGGCGTGATTATATATTTATGTATAACTATAAGTTGCCAATGTTGTTGATCAAAACCAGACATGTCTCACATACACTATCTAAGGTTCATCAGTCACAAATGCAGATATGATAAAAAATCGTGCTGTTCATCAGTTCGAGTCCAATATACTCTCCTTATCGTTAGCTCCGGTAAGGTATACCCGAAGGGGTTGCAGCACATACAAAAAAGATCACCAATTTAAAATCTTATATAGCTTAAATGAGTGGCTTGTATTTTATTTATTATAATTGTAATGTTTTTTAACAATAAAGAAAGAGAATCCTCATTAGTTCAGTCATTAGACGTATCTTTTAAAAGCGCTAATGTTAAAATCAATTAAATAAATTCAAGTGTTACTATAAAATTAGATATCAGGTAGCTTTACAGTAATAAAAATACTAAGAAAACCACTTAATTTTACTACCGGACCAGCGACAAAGTACTGCAGTATGGGTGGCCCGATTGTCTATTTCTGTGACACTCCGTGCCACCATAAATAACCAGTTTTTGGACAATTAATATCAAGTTCCTTTTATCTATCGGTAGTTTCAGTTTATAATTAAACTGTACTATCTATCTATCTATCTACGCATACAAAGAAAGGATTGCTATTTGCTCTAAAAGGATCAAAGACAATATCAAATTTAAATTATTAGGTTAAAACGTTTTCATAACCCATAAAAGTAGACTATTTTTATACTATTTATATCGTTGATTGATGGCACTTGGTTGAATTTATTGTTACACATATTGATCACTCACTTGCTTAAATGTCATTGTAAACCTTTGAGGATGCCGTAAGGTGAAACCGATCAGGTCTAACATTTATTAAAAGTAATGTGGATAAGTACAACAGAGTTATCAATATGTGTATTTTTTATAAAAAATAATTGCAGACTCGGTTAGAGGATATTGTATGTAGATTCTACTGAATAAAGACTCGCTTTCTGTAGAATTTACATACAGTTTGTTACCATCTAACAGGGTCTGTAACATTCATAGTCAAATCATAATCTATACTTAATATTATAAAGCTGCAGAGTTTGTTTGTTTGTTTGTTTGTTTGTTTGTTTGAACGCGCTAATCTCTGGAACTACTGGTCCGATTTGAATGATTCTTTCAGTGTTGGGTAGTCCATTTATCGAAGAAGGTTTTAGGCTATATATCATCACGCTACTACTTAAGGGAGCGGAGCATTGATAATAAATGTTAACAATCCGGAAATTTTTAATACATATTTTGAAGACTAAAATATACGGGCTCAAAGGGATATGAAGCTTCAAAATATACCCCAGACGAAGCTGGGGTGGGTCAGCTAGTCATAGCTAAAGATAAAATAGTTTATCTTCAACGCGACGGCCTCTATAGCCGCTTTTTCATGCCCCGTTTCATGGCTTTAGGGCTATAGGGAGAGCGTAGGTGGCTTAGTGGTTAAAGAGTCGGCCTTACGATCGAAAGGTCCCGTGTTCGAATCCTGGCCATTACAATACCGACGTGAAGCCACTCATAGCACAAACAATTTAACTTAGTCGGAGGGGTTAGATATAATATTAGTAATTACGGTTGCTATTTTTTTTTTTAAATGATGAAAATGCGTGTTAAAAGATGGCGAGTCGTTATAGTGGAGGAAAGAAAAGAAGTAACGTTCCTAGATAGAAAAGTTTGTGCTGTATGAGAATGACACTTAAGCTGTAAACCTATGCACTGTTTTGGATAAAAAAAATTACTTTGAATTTCTTTTCTCAATAATTTTGGTACTAATTTGGTAGTAAACAAGTACAATTAAAGAAATACAAGTATGAACCGTATCAGAGATATCAATCGCAAGGGACGTCAGGATTCTACGTGTCTGTACCCTGAAGGGATAGGTTGACCTGTAATTTTTATGATTGAACGTAGAATATTATAACCAGTCGCGTAGTTCCCGGCAGAGTAGAATTTGGATCAGCCCATCTCTTCCCATGCGGTGTCGTATAACAAAGTGTCCAAGGGATAGGGCTTTTTAACATCTGACACATATATACAGCCCAGACTCAACCTCAGATGCATGGCTTAAGTCAAAAATAGTGCACGGCAGGCGGCAATAGGCTTACCCCCTATTGCGTGCGACCGAATTCAATGATTGGTGAAATGTGGGTGTGAATTAAAAGGCGTGATTATTTGTATGTATGAACGTATAAAGCTCAATTAGTCGTGAATTTGGTTCAGGTTTTCATGAGTCGTATGTTTAGTATAACATAGAGAAGAGCTCTCCCTAAATCATTTTGTTGGGAAAACACGAGATGGTCTTCAAGCCAATCTACTCATAGAGTTCAAAAGAAAGCATGTACAATAATTACATCAATAAATATTCCTTTTAAACGACAAAAAGTTTACTAAAAAAATTAAACTGAAGCCAAATGCATTAAGCAGTTTCAGGAGACACTGGATTAATATTTTCACATAGATTTAGAGATACAATCAATTTTGCTCATAAATTAATATAATCTACAATTTCCTATCTCCAAACTTTCAACTCTACTCCTTCGAAATAAGATTCTTTATTGATAGTTAACCAATCGTTAGTGGACCAATAAAACGAACTAGACGTTTCTCTTGACAGAATAAGGCAAATTGTTATTATAATATTATTGATACGCTTCCGTCGACTAGAAATATATTATGATACAGGAAACGCTTTATACTTTGACGTGGAGTGTATGAAAAATTATATCTTTTGTCATATTACAAATAAGTTTAGTTTATAATATGAAATATCCATGTCAAAACTAATTTTTAATTCGGTTATATCTTTTTGGGTGGTGCGCAGTCGGTGGTTACGTGGGACGGCAGTATCAAATGATTTATATATAATTGCAGGAAGTAGGGCATGATGGTATTTGAGCAATACCATTATGTCCAATGGGGAAGTAACTCCGCCCTACAGAACACCGCGGCCATAATAACCTCCTGTTGTGTTCCCAGCGGTGAGTAGGGTAGCCAGAGCTCACTGAAGGGTTTTTGTGCTGTCAGTGGAAAGACCAAAAGCTTGTCCTTCTTTGTCTAGAACACTGACGGCACAGAAACTTTCAATGCTTGCAGGGTTGGCAGCTCGAGTTTGACTCTCTTGGTTTTGCGTGCGTCCATAGGCCACGGTGACCACTTTCCATATAGTGAGCAGTGTGCTTATCTGCCACCTAAGTGGTAAAAAAAAATAGCTTAGGCCTTGACCATCGTAACCTTAATAACGTAATTTCGGTGGCCTACGGCTTCTACAGCCTAATGTGTGGTTAGGAGGTTTTTCTAGACAAGTGGACAAGTATGTTATGTTTTTCCGGCCGATCATGAAGGGCAGCTTATAGCAATGTAATAAAATAATTAAAATGCGTTGTGGAATTTCTTCGCATCGCATGCCTCTTGAGATAACTTTCCCAGAAGATTTGAAATTCAATGACCTAAAATGCATACGCATTTTAGGTCATTGAATTTCAAATCTTGAAGACTGGTCTGTCTCCTGGTTAAGAGAAGCGTGGACCGTGGACCATACGCTTCGCAATCTTTTTGAAGAGATTGGGGGCGCTTGGACACCACGATCCCAACGTTTCGACTTCCAGCGGCACAAATTCATAGTAGATATAAGTAAATACATACATAGGAATTATCACTTGCTAGATACACACAAACAATAAGAGGGCTTCGGACTATAATGTGTAAACTTCGAACGCAACAGAGAAATTGATCTGAGGATGATGAAGGAATGATGTATCGTAAAAATTCAAACTCAATGCTTCTCTCCTGTGAAGGAGAGAAGAGCCCTGTCCGCTGCCTTGAATCCACAAGGCGACCAGTCTAAACACCCCTGACAAATCGTTATGAGGAAGCTTGACCTACTGGGCTTGGGCTGATCATTGAAGTTTGATTTCATCATTCAAATCGCGTTTAACTGAACCGTGTTCTCACGGATAGTAACGCAGTTTAGCTCGCCTTGATTGCGGTTATTGATATTGGGGAAATCCGTTTAGTCCGATATCTATTTGTAGTCTTTGTGATATCAATCGTGATTTCGTGATACCGTAATACATGGTACCGTAAAGGAAAGTTTGGAAAAAAGGAAACACCCACGTTTGTCCACCTCTGCCTATCCTTTCGGGGATTTACGGGCGGGAGGGAGTATATATATGTAATATGTCATGCCATTTATTTTTCTGTGCCTAAAGATAGTGTAGTACGCCTCAGTGGAACGAACTCACATGGAAGAGTTTGTTAGACTGCATTATAGGTGGAACAGAATATATAAAAAATTAACCACATCAAAGTGTTTGTAAGACTGTGATAGCACTATAGGTGGAACAGAATAAATAAAAAAATAACAATCCATTAGTATATTTATTAACTACTGTAACTAAGTGTAAAATTATTATTAGTACAAGTGTATAACTTCGTAAATTAAATGTAAAGTTAATAAACCCAGTAAAATATATCCAGCTAAGAATTATTCACAATGTCCGGATTGAATCTAAAACCGATAAACAAGCAAAAAATAAAGCTCAACACCCAATGTATATTAACAGTAAGACATTTGTCACTAACACCACAGAGTATATAATACGTAATAATACCACGACACTAGATTATTGGTATGTCGCGTGATAAATTTTGTAAATACGTGTTATTTCCGTTTAAACTGTTATTACTTGCAATATTAGATTTAAAATGTATGGATTTATTCGTATAATATTTATAATGGCTTCATAACAGCTAATGCAAACGATAATTTTGTGGAAAGTTGAACATTTACCCAGATTCCGTTTGATAAATGTGCGACGTAATGTCAGAATTATTATGTTGCCACTCCGATTCTGGTTTGTTCATTATAGTTTCGTATGCGTTCTGATTGTTGCAATTTACAACCATTTTACATTGAAATTAGACGCATTACATAATATATAATTTTACAATGAAATTAGGCGCATTACATACAAGTTTACAATGAAGTGCGATACATTACATACAATTTAACAATGAAATTAGACGCATTACATACAATGTTGCAATGAAATTAAAGGCATTACATAAAATTTTACAATTAAGTTAGACGCATTACATACAATTTTGCAATGATATTAGACGCGTTACACACACATGCACTCAGGGTAATTAGGTATAATATTTGTAACAAGGATAGATTATACCTAATCTGGAATAACATATAGGATTCCCATGGATTGCGGGAACGAGATCGAAAATTTAAGTAGGTGAAACCGCGGGCAACATCTAGTACCTACACTAGTGCTAGAGAAGCATTGCATTGTAATAAAGATTCCTAATGTAAATAAAAGTTTAATGGTTTTCAAATTGAGCCGAAAAACTAATGCAAATAAAAACTTTGTTGCATTTTGTCATTGCATTTAGAGATTCAACTTGTTCAGCACCATATTTGTTTCTTGAAGTCGTTTCTATTCAATAATTGACAGTTGAAGAGAACAAAACAACACGTATACAGTTGAAGTATTGTGTGTCCAATTAGTAGAACCACGCGCTGTATCTAAAAATATATAAAAACACTCTGTTACCATTTGTCACGGCACGCACTGTATTTATCAAGATACCGTTCCGCGTTACTACAGGCTGTTTGATAAATTGTAATAATGATAATAAAGAATAAGAAAAAGAGCGGTAACAATTACGTGACATTCTAATTTTGATTTTTATAAATAACCATTCGTCTAGTCACCGTTAATTATTTGATAATAGCATAATTTGACGTCATAATATCTTAACGTTACATGCAAGTTTGCTCAGTACTTACTGTATAGAAAATACCTAATCATTATAAAAAAAACTGTTTTAAATGAAATTTTAAAGCATTTAATATGCTATTTAAATCGATTACGATTGAAATCCCGCCGGAACCGATTCAATTTTTCCAATCTTAAACGGTAAGAAACTGTATTACCCTATTCCTGCTTGGTGACTTACATACATAGATATATTCACACCTCTTCTACTAACTCTTCGAAAGGCTTGGCAGAGTATACACCTCTGCCAAGCCTTTCGAAGAGTTAGTATGTGTTTTCGATCCCACCACGTAACAGGGGGCGAGTGATGCTTGAGAACAGCCCTATTCCTTAGTCATCTTCTCTACACCCACGGGACGAGATTGGGCTCTATTCCACTGCACCGAGAAATCAACTCAGCATAGAAAATACAAGTAAATAAAATATCTAACCTACCAGAACAGCTTAGCTGTGATTTCTTCTAAAAACCAGATTAGCTTAAAAAACTCCATTCCCCGCCCTGTATCAAATACAGTAGCCATAGAAATAAACACGGTTAACATTCCTATAAACAAGATTGTTGCGGCTCAGGCGCTGATTGATGGTCATGCGTACGCGCAGCCCGTCGCTATTAGTGACGGTTTATGGGGAAAATGGTTAAAAAAAAAGTGAAAAAATGTAGTCCGTTTTAGGAACATTGTGTTTTTAATTTAGATGGCGTGCGTTGGAATGATTGATTGTTTTTGCTTACTGGTGATGATGGGATTCTAGTGGGTGTTAAATTTTGTTTAAATATTAGCTTTTATTTTTATAGATAACAAACAAATTTACTGCTTGAGATAACTTGATTGCCGTGAATTTTCGTATGGTTAGTCGTTAGAGAGAGCCGTGTGGTTACCAGCATTATAGAATTTAGACCACCCCATCTCTACCCATGCGGTATTGTACAAGGCGACTAAGGGAAAGAGATATTCAACATCAGATATATATACAGTCCAGACTTAGCTTCAGATGCATGGCTCGAGTCAACAGTAGTGCCCGAAATACGGCAATAGGCTCACCCCTATAACGTGGAACCGAATAAAATTATTGGTAACATGTGTTAATTCACCTCTGCCTAACCCTCCAGGGATAAAGGCATGATTATATGTACGTATGTAGGCGTTAGAGTACCTGCATTTAATACTGAGGGGTTGGATCTTTCAATTAATTAGCAAATAATATCATATTTTTTCAGTGCATAACGAATTTATAATTCAATGAAACTCATGATAATTTTAGCTATTCTGAGAAATTTAATACAAATATTATGTTTAAAATATTATATGATTCACTGAAACCAATAAAACCATATTAACCTCATTGAAAGACGTGTTTGAAGTTTTAAGAGATTTCTTTCTATTGAAAGCTTAGCAACAAAAACATAGAAGCTTTTGTAGTTTACTTTGTACATTGCAAAAAATCTGTCTATTTCTCTTTCAAAATTAATTTACTCTCAAATCAGAAAGGTGAAGACTACTTTGTGACATATTTTAAAATAAATAAAATCAGTGCAGGTGCCAGATTTCCCGATTAATTAAGTTTGTTCCCACAATAATAGCCGCAGGTTCCCGGCAAAGTAGAATTTGGGCCACTCCATCTCTTCCCATGCGGTGTCGTACCAGGCGACTAAGAAATAGGGCAAATATCCAATATTTATAGCATAATTATGCAATACTATAAGTATAAACATCGCCACATACAACTACCGTCTTCTTACATTTACATACCTTTTTTAAGGTTTCTTCCACAATAGACTCAAAAAGGTGGTAATATATAAGGTCTATAGACGCTAATAACAATATGTTGCTCAAGCTCTGCTCAAGTTCAATAGTTCGCTCACTCGAGAGTGCTACTATATAATTTCTCTCTTTGGATCTGAATTTGTCATTAATTAAACTATATATCATCAGGCAGATAAGTACAGCTCAGACTCAGGCACAGATACAAGGCTCGAGTCAACAATAGTACCCGGCAATAGATTCACTCCCCATTACGTGGGGCCGAAAACAATGATAGGTGGAATGTGGGTGTTAATTCACATCTGAGTGACACTTCGGGGATAAAGGCGTAATTATATCGATGTATGTATCGTATCTATACTAATGTTAAAAAGCTAAAGAGTTTGTTTGAACGCGCTAATCTCAAGAACTACTTGCTTGCATTGAAAAGTTATTTTGTGTCCAGTAGTTCGTTAATCGAGGAAGGTTTTTGGCTATATATCATTACGTTACTTCTTAAAGGAGCGGAGTAGTGATGAATAGGTACTTCTCAAGTGTCAGATCACGAAAGAATTTGCCATCATTCTCTTAAGGTAGGATACCATACTCACCGCAAATTATATCATTTTTAATATTTAAGGCAGACAGCATAAGTTGGGTTTGCTCAGTTTCTTGGAATTTACTCTTACCTGCAATGAAAAGAAAAAAACATATCAGTAATCTTAACACAATCATGCTGACGAGTATACACCTCACTTAGTGACCAAACACGAGGTCTCAAGCAGCTACATCCAATCTCGGTGAACCAATACAGTTAGAAGCAGTAAGCTTAGTAGCACTAAAATTAAAGCTATATAAATGTGTCTAATAATATCAGAACACCCTGAACCACAAGATCTATATATCCAACCACTGCAATTAGCAAGTGCAGTGTTGCGTAAGTGACAATTGTGAGCGACACAAATAGTTATGCGTAGGCGCATACACCACGCGCCACTCACTATAGATGTGAATACGTTGATCGTGATAATTATGTACCTATACAAGAAGAGAAATTTTGAGCTCTAAATCAAGTATAAGTAAGTAAGGAGGTAGGACACGGCTGTATTTCCGCCCGATTGAGCAGTCCGACTGGGGTAGTACCTCCGCCCTACAGAATACCGCGGCTATAATAACTTCGTGTTGTGTTCCCAGCCGTGAGTAGGGTAGCCAGAGTTCATTGGAGAATTTGTGCTGTCAGTGGGAAGACTAAAGGCTTTGTCTTCTACTGACGGCACAGAAACTCTGTACTTACAGAGTTGGCAGCGCGACTGTGACTCCTCTAGTGTTACAGACGTCCATAGGTCACGGTAACCACTTTCCATCAGGTGGGCCGTGTGCTTGTCTGCCAACTAAGTGGTATGAAAAAAAATATTTCCGATTAAGATATAGAAAAGTGAATCGGTCAGGCGGGATTCGAACCCAAAATCCTTCCCTAACAGTAGGAACGCTCTGACCACTAAGCCACAGAACCTTCGCCCGACACCATCTAAATTCTTCTATACATATATTCATCTTACGGTGATGGTCTGAATTGATTGATTTTTTTCTATATGTTAATCGACTTGAATAGTTAGCATACTAACTGCTTTGAAATTTCATTCAAAAGTATTAACTTAGTTGATACATACATACATACATGTACATTACCTAACGAGTAGTCAAAGGTGTTTTAACACCAACAATTCGCCAACTAAGATTTTCTATACCACGTAAAAAATTGGCATAGTAATTAGGATTAAAATTTTTCGCTTCGCAATCTCACACCCTGGCATCTGAAGACCCTAGACGGCGTGAGGTTTTAGTCGTTTAAAGTCCGACAAACCCACCCCAGCCGGTATTTCCGTACTATAAAACATCTCCTGAGAATGTTTTGCTCTATCAGTTTCAAAAATACGCTCTATGTAACTCAAAAACATCCAAGATTATACATTTCACTCGTTCTATGAAGCTGGTCTTACGTATCTCTTTATTTTGTGGCAGTACTTTCGACTTGACTCCTACAAGCGGTGCTATCAGATTGAAAAACATCCATCGATACAGTACAATCACACTTGAATGTTTACATGTCATTGCAACTATGTGACGGACATTAGAAATGAAGCAACAATGTAGCCCACTGGCCCAAATATCGGGTGTTAGTCGTCGCTTCTTATTATTCTCATACATGTTTGACGTATATTTTTCAACGCTCTTCAATATTTTTGAACAGCTATTTTTGTTGCAAGACCGCCTCCTTAGTTTGTGCAAAGAGTATTTTGTTTAAATGGTAACAGATGCGACAGATTACTTTTAATGACAATACTTTTTTAGTTATGCATAATTTCGGAGAACTATAATTTATGGAGCGCTGATTAAGTGTGAATGTGCCCAAGACTGTATCAAGTGGAAAACCACAAGACAGAACCTCGGACTCTGGGATGAATACCTCAGACGCAATAGGAATAAGTACAACGTCTTTATGATAATATTAATGATTGGCATTGATCAAGCGATGACTTACAAATAAGATAGGTAATACATTTTTACATTATTTTATTATTAAATGTTACAGATTTTAAATATTGCTGCATCGTGGAACTACTAATAGATTCTGTTGTATATCTCTTGTTAAGACTAAAATGTGGTTAGTTGATTGTTATAATTCATTAGGAATGAATTATGAGTAGTTATAACATGTTATCTGCTTTTAGTTGTGATTTAAATTTATTTATGTAGATTTAGAGCAGTGCAGTTAAATATTATATCAAGTTAAGATATACCAGTAGGTAATACTGACTAAAAATGTATGTATTGGGTGTCAAATTGTTTTTATCCAGTACTCTTTCACCAATACTTATAATAAATAGGTGATCTTTATCGTGAAGAATATATCCTGAATATTAAAAGATGTAGTTTTTATTACTATTCAGTGTTTAGAACAAAGCTATTCATTTGTCAGTGTGTCATAACTTTAGAAAGTTTGATTATGACTGATCTCTTCCAATAGGTTTTTTTATTAAGACCTCGCGATCAATACTTAAGCAATTAAATATTATAATAGATTCTATTGTCGAAATTATAAAGAGCTCCATGAGAATGATTCTTAAATAAACATCTTATAAGTTTTTTTGCTTCTTCATTTATTAAGATGCAAGTATAGACGATAGATGAAAGGTTTTCAAGTTATGAGGTTAGATACACAATTACAAATAATAACATCGATCTTAATACAAATAAAATTAACCTCACACTCCGACCATTCAAATAAAATATGAATTTCTACCTACGTGTACGTCTGCGCATATAAACTTAATCTACATTTTCACACGTCAGTCACAGTGTCGTTTTGTGGGCTATTCTACAGCTCTTTATTGTCGGTTGGCCATTGTTTATTTAAACAATAACTGGACATTTTATTACAACGACGTTTTTAACGATTATAAACTAGACTACATCGCGCTGTCATCCAGTTTTTTTTTCAGAAATATTTTAGTTTTATTGTTCCAAAAGTAAGTGAAACGTGACCACATGATGCAATAAATTCACTTTTTTAGTGATGTGGATCGTAAATAACGCTAAAATTATGGCTGTGTTTAGTAATAATAAAGAAAAAAGTGTTTCTTTGGAGAATGCGGTATTTGATTTAATATAAAGTTTGTGTCGTATTTTTTGAAAGTGTTTTGTATTATTAGCACATTGTTAAAGATAATTAATGGTTCAGCATCTAGTAGCTCCTGTTGTCACCATCGTTGTAAAATAATGAGTAATAGTTTTTTTATATATATCGCACTACATAGTAAGAACATAGTAGGCACTACCTACTATGCAATCTATTTAGAAAAAGAATTGAGCGTGGATAAAAGATTCGTGTTTAAAAATAATAAAGATCTTAGTCTAGTTACTTTTCTTAAATCCAAGTGAATTGATAGAAGGAATTCGAGTAACAGACATATAGCTATTTGTAAGATTATTAGCGACTAGCAAAAGAAAATAACAAAAGCCATTTCTTCTATTTAACCCTGTTGTTTTGACGTGCGCTCTATTCTGGTATTCATGGAATCACTAACAAATCAGCACCTGTCACTTTTGTTAACGTATCCACGAATAACCGAGCCATTGTTTTAAAACTAGAAAACAATTCAATCTTCACTTTTTTAAAATCTTGCGTTATTTCTGAACGTCTTTTTAATGGTGTTGTGTATGTGTTTTAGAATAACTCACACTCTTTGCTCATAATATTTTGAACCTTACTTCAATTCTAATAAGATTCGAATTCAATATATATATTCTAGTGTTTATGGTTGTCTTCTTTGAAAATGGAATAAGAAACATTGTTGTCTCTTCTACAATAGAGCTGGCGAGCGTTGACAGTTGATTATCGAAGACGGACTTAGGGAAGACAACGAAATTTTCAGTATTGTTTCAAATGAGTGACAAATTGCCTGACGTGAAGATTTTTTGACATTTCTCTTGGCACATTGTTACTTTTTTTCGTTATGAATAATAAAAATAAACAGACCTTTTTTCTTTTTCCTTTATTCATTATTTATGGCCGGTGTTAATGTTAATATGAGTTATGAGATTATTACTTTAGTATAATTTGTACTCCTCGGTGGACTAAAGTGACTTTTAATTTCATTATTTACTGCTTTTGTGTGAATGTGCTGAGCTTAACTTACTGTTGTTTTCTCGGTAATAAGTTGACAGTTTTACTTACTGCAATATTTTTACAAGAAATCAAAATATTTTTGTCAGATGCTATCTTTATTTACCTTTTTTGTACTTGAATTTTTGATTGTGGATCAAGCTCTTTTTATGAAAGATCACTTCTTCATTTTCTTATAACATTCAATCCGTCTTACTAGGGAAATTGTTCTGACTAACTGACAAACTTTCGGCTAGGCTATCCAGCTCGTGTCCTGGTAGGCCTGGACCCTAGAGCTAGATAGCCGAAAACATCTCCTGAGGTGTTGATGCTATAACGTTGGAACTATCTACGGATCATACTTACAAGCTAACGGAAAAATGCACGTTGGCAAAGAAGATAAGTATACAACTTGATATAAAAAACTGTATAATAAGGTTTAAAATTTGATATAAAAATCATTTACTTGTTCCTACCTATAAATGAACGAAAAAAAGGTTGCCGTATTCTGTGTGATTATTCCTACATACTTTAGTGATTTAAAAATGTTTGTCTTGAAGAAGGATCTCTTTGTACATTTATATTTACTAAAACCTAAAACTCTGGATATATCTAAAATAACAGATAATATTTTATGTATTAAAAAATCAATCTTATATGAAATATTCTCCAGCTCAGTGAAAAAATAACATTATATCCACTTCATCATTCTGTGAATTTTGTTTCTAAGCACATTGTTTTCACATTTGGACAATGACTTATATGAAATGTCTATCGTTTCTAGTGCGTTAATCTCTGAGATTAGTGCGTCAAGGCATATGTCGCTAACTACACTTTGACATATATCTCGAAATACGTGACTTTTCTATTTACATTAGGGCATCACTAGTTCAGAAAAATATTATTTGCTTTTCAAGTGATTTTCAACTATAAATGAGGAGCTATAAGGAAGGTTTTTTATTGTAGTCAGTTTTGTTTATCTTTATTTCAACTGATTAGATTGTCATAATGTTCGAATTTCGAAATATGTGTTGTCTTTTGGTGAATTGTAGAAATATGAACAGGTGACTGACCCGGATGAGTTTTAGTAGAATATGGTATTGGTATTTGCTATGCTTTGTGTGTTAAGAAGTAATATATATATTTCATGGTACTTATGTGTGATAAGCTTCTTAATATTTTAGATTTCCAAAATTAATAGAGAGGTCTTTGTGATGAACATGACAGACAGTTAAAACAGTTTTTTTAAACTCTCCACAGTTTAGAGGGACTGACTATCCAGGAAATGGGTCATTTTTGAAAAATCGTTAACTATCAGGTACCACGAAATTCGTTAAGTTAGATACTTGCACGCAGTTCATACCACTTAGGAGGTATATACCACAATATGTAATAATCGCTTTGAACATGTTCTGAATTTTCTAAGTACCGTTTTGAATTTTTCATTAATTATGTTTTTGATAAAATAAATACTAGGATTTTTAAAATTAAATATAAATTCTAATGGTAAATGAAACAAAACATAGATTAAAATTAGAATTTGAAAATGGAACAAAATACCAACATACCAAATATTTGAGTAACGCAGAATTAAAATGTAATACAGAATACGGAACAGCAATCAATCGTAGTGTATGAGCAATTAATAAATGGCTCAGAGCCATACATTTTAGCGCTTCGCTGACGTCAAACAAATGTTCTAGGATTTTTTTCTAACAAGATTTTAGCTTCATAATTCTTCTCTGATGTGACACATAGAATTGTGTTAAGGAGTAGTAGCTGTTATTTTAATTAAAACGTATAATGTGTGTAATTATGACAGTACGTATAAGAGCTCATTCTTAAAATTATCGAACCAGAGAAAAAAAATTACACCAAAAATTTTTAGAAAACAAATAAATAAAATAAGCATAAAAAAATTGTAAATACAAATTATTACCTCAATATTATTCTCACTTAATATTTTTCTAAATCCATATTTATGTTTAATATGAATATTGATGTAGGAAAAATATTAATATGTAGGTATCAAATTTATTTCGTACTAATTTAAAATTAGTCTAAATTTCTTTTCAAAATCAACTATAAAAAGTTGCATTCCGAATATTAATGCCTCTTTAACATATTTTACTAATAAAATGTGTGGAATTCTATCCCGGACTACACATTCATCTTAACATACAATGTTTTGAAAGTGTCACATATATTATTATAATTTATTTTTAAACTGGTGCTATTATAGTATTGAAATAATAACAGCATATATCGAACTATTTTGAATACATGTTTTGTTCACTAAATAGTATTTAATTGGTAGTTTGTCTGCGAACTATAAACTTTAATACTGATATAATCGTTTTAAATGATACATTGAAACAATAAAATATAAATGTGTTACCCACGTACCTCATTTATAACAATAACATCATAAAATATTCTTTTTTTTTATTCAAAAATTTTGTATTTCATTATTCATGATACCTACAAATTTTTCAACAAACGTTATTTTTGTAAAATTAAAATGAACAAAAATAAATGCGAAACTGAAAACGTTAAAAAATAAAATACATAGTGTGGAAAAGTAGAAATGTTTATTCAATATGTTTAGCAAGTTCCGTCAAGTTTCGATCAGTGGTATGAACTTATTAAAATGCATTCCGGCGTTTTGGGTTGGAATCATATCAAAATTTATTTTAACTAACAATGAACCTAAGTAAATAATAAATCTTCTTGAAATACTAAAATAGGTATGTTCTTTTCACGCGATTTTTGCGGATGCAGATTCACAATTATCAGTTTTGATGATGATTTTAAGGTTACCTGTTTTATAATTACCTAGTTTTCAGTCATTTTATTGTTATATTTTTATACGAACACGAACATTATTACAACTCTAATCATCATCACTCGCCGATATGGACCGGTAGAGGCAGTTATGTTGTTCAACTCAAACTGTCTAAAACCGCACGCTGTCTCAGATCTTCAGACAGCTGGGATTAGGTCCTTAAGGCATCAACCCGTCTGACCCAAAGCCAGCTCTTTTCAAATAAATGCATACTTATAATCAGAAATCAGGCAGAAGGGAATTAACACCCATATTTCACCAATCATTGAATTCGGTCCCACGTAATAGGGGGTAAGAATATTGCCGTCTTCCGGGCTCTATAATTGTTGACTCAAGCTATGCATCTGAGGCTGAGTCTGGGCTGTACAAATCTGTCTGATGTTAAACAGCCCTATCCCTTAGTCGCCTTATACGATACCGCATGGGAAGAGATGTACTCTAGATACATCTCTCATTAAACCCACAAACGAAAAACGCAGCGTTTATTAACTATAACAGCTTTTGGCGCATCATAACAAACAAAATGGTTATTTTATACCGCAAATTGGCTATTAAGTTGCGATATATAGCCAATTTTGCGTTACGCGCGCAAATTTCGATTAAGATGCGTCATGTTTGTGCTTTAATAAATGTAGTTTATGCGATTCAATGTACTTTGTTCCGCGAAAAATCACTTTTAATTTGGAATTTCACATGTCTTGTGTTGCTTTCATCTTTAATTATATACCATGTTGTTCAGTATGGAGCTGGTTTTACCCGACTACGGCGAAGCCAAAGGAGGGTTATGATTTGACAGGCTATGTATGTTGTATTGTGTAAGTATGTATATATTCATCTATTCCCTCATAGCTCCTGAACTACTTATTAGAACCGGACAAATGAGGTATCACTAAAAGCGTCTTAGTCGTCCGCTAGTTATAAGCTATATGATACGTCATATAGCTTATAACTAGCGGACGACTAAGACGACAAAATCTTATGTAGCGCCTTCTAGCGGTCATAAACTACATTATTAAAAAAATAATTTGAGATAAATATACATACCGTGTTTCTTATCATATGAAAGAGCTTAAATAGCACATTACAAATACGTAAAAATTATAGGTGTTGCATGCCCCAAAATAATATAAATAAAAAAATAAGTATAAAATATAAATAAAATAACCGCAGTAGCCTAGTAGTTTGGGTAATGGACTGCTGAGACGAGGTCTCGGGTTCGATCCCAGGTTTCACCATGGCACACACCAATGACTTTTCGATGCTTTTCGAAGTTATGTGTGTATTTATCGCAGGTTTATAAGTGCCCGGTTAATGGCAATAGGCTCGCCACCTATTACATTGGGACCTAAACATAAACTGGCGAAATGTGGGTGCTAGCACCTCTGCCTACCCCTTCGGGGATATAGGCGTGAGTTTATGTTATGTTATGTTATGTTTAAAACTAAAACCCGACTACTGTAAATTCACGCTTTAAAAAGTATTTAACAAAAAAATATCATGGATAGCCGTGGTCGTATCCCACTTATTCTAACAAAACAATACATTCTAGGAAAAAGTGGCATACGACCACGGCTATCCTTGATATTTTCTTGTTTAATACTTTTTAAATCATGATTTTACAGTAGCCAGGTTTTAGTTTTATTTATATATTAAGCTAGCCAAAAGAACCATAAATATCTCGTGCCAACATAATTATTATAATAAAGTAGTCGTACATATATTATTATTCTCTAAGTTCCATACCACCTCATCAATAAGAAAACAGTACATAAAAACAATACTCTATCCGACATCTCATCAATAACGCAGGCAACCCCCCTTAACCTCTCAATCCCCCATTTCCGACAAATTACTCCCACCGTGTCAAATATGACGCAATTATTGCCGTGATCCATCATCATGACGTGTGACACAACTAAATAATTTTCGGGTTAAACATTTAATTCTGTGGGGTAAAACAACGCGAGCTCTCATAGGGTTGGTTGATGTATGGAGAAATTGGGTGTATATCACTTCTATTAAGGTACTTATCTTTATAACCCTCTCCTGTACATTGATACAGTCGCCACAAGATTGATCTTGACGAACAAAGTAGGAACTCAAAATAATCTTAACGCCTTGATTCAAGCCTAAGATGACGTGAAAAACTACATTCATACATCGAAAGACATTACCCATGCTGGCGATGTCGGGTAAAAAACGGAAATTATTTTAAATTTAACCAGCCGATAAACTGTGGTTTTACTCGTAATATTAATTCATTTATCTCAAACACTCTCAAGCTTTGCATTTATCATGATGTATCAAGCTAGATTATTTAATTAAACCACTACAGGAAGGGAGTATGCATTCAACAGATTTTTGTATTGTATTGTAGGTAAGCCTGCTAAAATGAGTCAGTAAAATTTTATTTGGTTAATATTTTAATTTCGGCACAGTTTATCAAATTTAATGTGGTTCTACTGACCCTTCAGTATGCCAGAACCATATTTGAAAGCCAGAAACCTCCATTGAAAATATTTAAACAAAACATTTATCCGACTTTATTACTCTGAAAACCCTTCGGAAAACAAATTATCCCTAGCATTTCATACAATAGACTGTTCTAATATCGGTGCGAACAAAAAGCTCCCCGACTGAAGCCCCATTGAGAGTTGCTGGCAATCCGTCAAGAGGTGGCGCTACAATAGGGGATTAGCGGTCGTTATTACATCACCTTTGTGGTTCCATTCGGTGTTATGATCGAGAGCTGAATATTAGGGATTATCACGGCTTCCCCATTTCTTTGTGCACTTACCCCGCTGTTGGGGTAAAATGGGTGTACACCGAAATGTTGATTAGAAATAAGACTTCAGAGAAAGTATTTTGTTGATGTAATTTTACTGTTTTTGTTATGGAGTTGCAGGTGTATAAAAGTAACGTACCTAATTGATTTTTGATATGATGGTTAATCATTTATGTATTGCTTAAAGGCATATATCACATTCTAGTTTTATTGTGTGTGTGCGTTTATTGGCTTTAGAATATTGCAGGTACTATACATCTAGAACTGACGTCTCTTCAAAAAACTGCCACTTTAGTGTCCGATTACACTATGGTATAAATTTAAATTTTTTAGCCAATAGAGTTCCCATTTGTTATGGAGATAAAAAATAATTCGGAAGTAGGGAAATAAACTTATTTATAATTGCGTGTGTGAATTATTTTATACTAAACTTAATTGATAGAATGCGCATCAGAGATTTAACCTATACGAGAATAATTAAATCGTAGGGGGTCTAGTATTCGAAACCAGTTGCCATTAACTAATAGTTTATGTATAAAGGCGTTTAGTTGCAGTTAATGTTATTTAGTTGCAAACCAATATATTAAAAATAATAGCTACATATCTATGCATGGGAAACATATTTGCTATTGATACAGTATGGATTTAGGAATAAATTTTTATTGATTTGTTTCCTGCATGATTCTTCGTTTAAAAAATATGATATTTTAAGTTTATAACATACATACATACATATAATCACGCCTTTATCCCCGGAGGGTTAGGCAGAGGTGAATTAACACCCACATTTCACCAATCATTGAATTCCGTCACACGTAATAGGGGGTGAGCCTATTGCCGTCTAAGTTTATAAATACTGCGTTTTATTAAATTACTACTTTCCATAGGTGATTACTATAGTCAATACCTGGCTACGCCTGCGCAGAATTCTGGTCAATCTGGAACCTATTCCAGGGACAGAAAGTTGGTAATCTATGTGTAATTACAGATTATAATCAATCCTTTTCAGAAATCCAGAAACGTTCAGCTGTTAGAGCGTGAGTGAATAACATATATCCAAACATCTTCACAAACTTGTACACTTACAATATTAGTAGGATTCTCTTGATAATGCTATGACAAGAACAGGGGTTGTTTAATACAGGGATTACATCAATATGACCCTGTAGGGCAGTAACTAATATTTGTACAGTTAAGTCTAGTACACAATAGAGGGAAATCGTTATTGCTGCAAGGATGAGTGATCGTCGCATCTCTTGAAATATGGCGCTCGGGTGTTCGATCAAATTTATCAGAATTCTGAACGTCGGTATTATGTTAAGAAAATTTTGAAATCAAACTTGAATGAAAATTGAGCTGTTTGTGAAAATGTCAAATTGAATGTTGATAAAATTCTTGCTTATTATAATCAGGATGAATTTCCATGAGTAAGATACCGCGTGGTTACTGAGAAATGTATAGATTTCTAATTTCCAAACTAACTTAAGATTTTATTTTCGATCCGTGAATTGAATCTAGGACTTTATGTATTCCAGTCATTCCCATTGCGCCACTGAGGCATGACAAGCTATGATTTATTATACTTCAACAGAATTATCGAAAGTAGGTACTATACCTACCTACCTACTATTGTTAAAATATCTTGACTTTTTGGATTACTCATTATAGCTAGATCACAATATCAAACATTTTCTAGCAACAATCTTTTGTAAAGATAGATCAGAAAGATCTCGTGTGTTTTATTTCTACAAATATTCATAAAATATTTTATAATATTCAGTTATAGAATTTGCGCAAATAGATAAACTTAATTTTTTACATCCTACCCACATAACACTGAAGCAAATAACAAAACGAAAATATCTCCAGCATCGTAATTTTTTTCACGTACGCATCGGTGGATTAAGATGCATTCCAATATTCAAACTGATCCAAAGTTATAAGACAAAAACGTCAAAAAATATACTAAATCATAACTAAGAAAGCATATAAGCTCCCGTATTATGTAAACAGTCGTGTTTTCTGTCCTCTGTGAACGACAAAATTGTATTATTTATCGCTTATCATATACAGAAAATTTTGTTTATAATATTGTCACGGAGAGAAAATTATAAAAATATAATTTATTGTTCTGTTAAGCATAACAATCGTATATATACTAATAAAACGTGTCAGCAACGGAATAATTGGGCCGGGAAATTATTATAATGTTATAAATAGTTTAGTCTGGATGTAATTTTGTATATGTCTTTCGGTAACAGACCACGGCTGTAAATCATAATTCTGTTTATAGCTCGCCGTGCGTCTTGATACTTAAACTTGTAATGCGGTAATGTATTGTTGAAAATAATATTTGATTATTTTAATAAACATGACATGTGTTAAAAGTCAGTAGCGTTAAATTTGAAATTGTAAGTATTGTAATACTTTTACAAATAAGTACAAATTATTATTTATATAAAATATTTGTTTCCTGAATCATTTTAAACATTACTTTATTGCATAAAAAGCAGTGGCAGAAGTTGCTGGACAAAATGCAGAAATTTACGCATAGTAACGCTGTTTTAAAACTAACTTATCGATCGCTTGATAGAACTTGTTTTATTTTCATGTAGATGTATGTGGAGTTAGATAGGATCTTTCTACAAGAAGTAATTTGAACTTCAAATAAAGAATAGTAGCTAAAATGACCTTAGTATGCTTAGGAAATTCTCAGCATTTTACACCAAAGTTCACCAATATACAAAAGTCTTTTGTGCAGAACAATTTCTTAAATGTTTTTGCCTGACTGAACTTTTCTGTAAAACTAATTACAAATTCTTTACCTATTACAGTAGTAAGCCTAAGCAATGGAATAAACATTCAACTTATTTGCAACTCAAGTGAATATTTTTTTCTGTTAATTTCTTACGAACACCTGCTAAGTACAAAAACTGGACAGTTATATTTCTGATAAGTGATGCTAATGAGCATTCATCGATGGTGTTGAAAAGATGCTATCAAATCTGTCAATATTTGACATACTTATCATATATTTGATTGTAAGTTGCTAACTGTTCAAAGAGATAAAATTAAAAATACAGCAAAACGTGTTAACAGCAATATGGGTCGTCGATTTACTAGTTAGTACGATGTGACCATCGTCTAGTGAATTGTATGAGAGTTTAATTACTACAGTGTATTTTTTTTCCATAGCTTTACATTTGCATATTTTAATGACATTGTTAGTTGTTGCTAACACTATATAAAGAGCAAAAAATATAGGTTGAAATCGTATCAGATTTTATCGAACAAAAAGCATTAAATAGGAGGTAATAAAAATATCAAAACTACTCGATCCAAACACAAATGGGCAAAAAATTTTATTGTGCTCGATAATAAAATAATTCATATAAATAAAAAAAAGTTCTTGTTTATTTCGTCATAACCAAAACTTCATGACATGACGTGTAATAATTTGATAGTTTTATTGGTTATCGCGGAGAAAATATCATGAAAAGCCCGTCTATTTTACGATTTATTGTGTATTTTATATTCTGTTTCCGTCTAAAATAAATTACATACTTTTTTTGCTTTCTTGTCATTAGCAACATATTCTTTCGAATTCTTTTGATCTTCGGAATAGTTAAATTGACCTGTTAATTTCTTTTAGTAGAATTTTAGTCAAATGTTTTCAGTATTAATATTAAATAATATCCAATTACTGTCAACACTAAAGAGCCGGAGGTCGGAATAGTTGCCTGACTGTGCCCAGCAGGAAACATAGATAATATACAAAAGTAAATTATGAACAGTCCTCCAGAGACACCGAGGGAAATACGCCTCGGTTGCGAACGTGTAAAAAACAAAGTCTAATTATAAGAGTAGTAATGTATGTTTTTTATGAACACTAACAATGATGTAGGTCGATTATTAAAAAATACTTTAGTTACTGTCGGGGCGATTATAAAAAGTTAAATGTCACCTAGTTCCCTTCGTCATTACTAGTTTTTGGCACACACTGCTATGCTAATAATAACGGGTCGTACTTTGAGTTTTTTATTGCAGTTTTTTTGTACTTAGGTTTCTTAGAGTTGGTTTTTAATCAATCTTTTATTGAGATGTTGTTATTTCTTGTTTTGTCAAAGCTAAGATAGAAATACATTTGTATTTATTTTAAGCTTTTTGATCCAGACCAATATTCCACGACATTCTACACAACGCTAGACCCATGGTAAGCATAGCTTAACTAGCTTGTGTTATGGGATAGATGCTAGATGATATTATAGAATGCGGATAAACATACTTAGATACTTTTTTTTTATAAATACATACATATTATACATAGAAAAACCCAGACCGATGCAAATATACATATTCATATTCATGCATACAAATATTTGCACTGACCGAGAATCGAACCCGCGCCCCCATAGCATAGCAGTCGAATGTTCTACCGTTACGCCACGGAGGTAATAAAACTTAAACCGCTTATCCATACTTTATCAGGTAATAGTTTATTACCTAATTAAAAAATATTAACTTAGTTACGGCGTAATCGTTAAAACAACGTAGTTGCAACAGTGTTGAAATATCGAATACTCAAAATAATACTTGAAAAATATCCCATTGTCTCTAATACTAATAAATATCATGATTCAATTCAATTCTAAAAAGAACATTCTAACAATAAAATACCACGTAAAAATATTTAAATACCGTTTACGCGCGTAAATCCGTTTCTTTAACCAATTTATTTACGTACGTCTAACCTGTCTTAATAACAAAATATGGCAGATCCAATCAAGAAGTTCAATTCGAGTTAATAAGTTTTGTCTGTGAGTTAATCTTCCGGTCATCTCGTGCAGTGTCTCTCCTCCGGCTTACATTGGCAATCCAATCAAACTTGTGAGACTGTTCTAAGGTTTACACGAGCCAATGGATTAGGAATATTATTATTGTAGTTTGCTGATGGAAGTTGCTACCTAAGTGGTTTATTGTTTGATTAGTTTTGACAAGATGTGATTTTTATTGACTCGTGTATTTTAGTATATTATCACTTTTTTGGTATGATATTGTCAGGTCGGGTATTAGTAATAAGATGCGATGTATTAAAAATTCATCTGTTTGTTCAAAATTAAAGTGTGAAAAAATGGACATATAAGTTTAGAAAAATATATTCAACTTTATTCTATTACATGCTTAATGCAAGACTTCGTCCTATAGTTTTGATTTTACCTTTGTACTCGCAAAATCGAATATGTATTGAAAAAATTGTATATCAGTTAAAAAAAAACCATAATTATTTGATGGAGAGCTTATAAGAAAGCTGTAAATGGCAGGGGGGAAGTAAGAGTAGTGGGAACAGAAGCTTATGGCAGGGCTATTGTGTCTCTCTACTGTAGAGAGACAAAGTCTAGTATATATCTATTACTCGTATATATTATATACTCGTATAGTTGTTATTTTTGGGAGTGACCTCTGCCTAACCACCAATAATAACGCATCTAATATAGCAAAATCTCTGCAACAATTAATGATAATGTTTATTACCGAAAAAAACGCATATAAAAAGTTTAAAGCGATTTATTATTAATATTAACTGTTGCAACAGACGAATTGCAAAAAGTGCAGTAATTTGTTGCAAAAATTAATATTCAATCTTATTGAAAATTTAGATTGTAAAATTCACGTTTATAATACAATGCTAAGAACATAATATATTATAATATTATGGTAATTGACATTTTATATTTTGACATTGAATTTATTCAAAATTAATTTATTCACCATTTATATTATGAAAGGTTTATTGACAGTAGAAGAAGTTATAGAAGTGTGTGTGTGAGTATAAGAATAAAACAGACGGGTTGTTATCTCTGCGCACCCCGGAGCACCTAAGAATTTTCACTTTTGAAAAATCAGGGTTTAAACGGTCTTAGGAACAAGTAAGAAAAAACCGCGGTAGCCTAGTGGTATGGGTAATGGACTGCTGAGACGAGGTCTCGGGTTCGATCCCAGGTTTTACCATGGCACTCACCAATGACTTTTCGATGCTTTTGGAAGTTATGTGTGCATTTATCGCAGGTTTATAAGTGCCCGGTTAATGGCAATAAGCTCGCCACCTATTACATTGGGACCTAAACATAAACTGGTGAAATGTGGGTGCTAGCACCTCTGTCTACCCCTTCCGGGATATAGGCGTGAGTTTATGTTATGTTACGTTATGTTAGGAACAAGTAAATCTTTGGAATGAGGGTCGAGATTGCAGATACAAATAGTAATACAATGGTGGCCTTCAGTTAGACGACTTTTAACGACGTAATTATTAAATCGTTTTCTCTTATTTAATAGGTAGGTACATGTAGCAAAATCTGTCAGTCATTTCTGCTTGAATAAGTAGCAAACATACATCAATGTCACGCCTCTAGCCCTGGAGGGTTAGGTAGAGGTGAATTAACACCCACATTTCACCAATCATTGTATTCGGTCCCACGTAATAGGGGATGAGCCTGTCGTATTCTGGGTACTATTGTTGACTCGAGCCATGCATCTGAGGCTGAGTCTGGGCTGTATATATCTGTCAGATGTTATTATTAATAGGATCTTGTACGTCACAATAAAGAAATGGAGTCCCCAAGGCCTACTATTAGCTTCTAATTTTAAATTGCGTTAATAATGTTTTCAACCACAGTCATTATTAACGAAAATAATGTCTTGCACTTTCGTTATCTCTCCCGGGATTCAACCCTTTGAATATTTCAAAAATAAAGTTCATAAAATTCAAATCGGCCAACCCTTAGTCTTGTGAAGCCATTTAAATTCATAAATAAACTCTTCAAAAATAAACGTGACAAAAAACACCCCAACAATTAACAAATTGGTGGCAGTTTAGGGTTAATTTTAACCGTTTCCTACTGTTGTAATTTGAGGTGGTACTTTTTTTAATTTATATGCGGTAATCTGAGTATTGAAACAATAAATAGTGACAATTAAAACTAATGTCGTTTTTTATTTTTAGATCTCACTGGAGAGTATTAGTGCTGTCAGTGGGAAGACTGTCCCCCGGCTTTGTCTTTTACACTGACAGCGCAGAAACTCTCTGTCTTTACAGAGTTGTGCGCGAATGTGACTTCCTTGGTGTTGCACACGTCCGTAGGCCACGGTAACCACATTCTATCTGGCCGGCCGTATGCTTGTCTGACACCTAAATGGTATAAAAAAAAAGAAATCTGTCTTGTAACCAACAATTTCCACAAAACTGCTGAAGTGATAGTTTATACTGCTGAAGTGGTAAATAAGTAAAGTACACATCCCGGTTAATCCCTGAATGCATAGGTAGAGATGTCTTATATCTACATTTCGCTAGTTTACTACCCAATTTGCTTAAGTCTTTTGTCGTCATCCGGAAACCCTAACTCAATAACACTTTACCTGACCTGGGAATCGATACCTGTGTCTTACCATCGGATTTGATCATAGCGGAAACAATACAATTTACGATACTGTACTTCTTCAGTAATATAAAAATAATATTAGATGTATGAATCATAAAAACATTTGCACTGAACGGGAATCGAAACCACGACTTCAAACGTACTACCCACACTAATTATATCGTCCATAAGATTACTTCCACACTTCCTTCTTTCTTTTGTAATAAAATACACTTTCTTTAGAACCCTTTGCGTTTCATTTTTTACAGTCAACATATGTTTGTTATTGAGACTATTTCGGTCTGTCCCCTCTTATTGTGGTTCAATTAAGCCCTGGTTTTAATGGCCAAAGTTATATTTCAATCGTTCGTACGAATGTAACATTTTTACGCGGTGTTTTTTGCTGTAATTATATATTTAATTGAGTAATTTATTGGTGTGTAACAAGCTTTATGACCCGTTACGGCAGACCGCACGCACAGGTCTTTAGAAATGTTTATTATATGTGGCATATTTTCGCTGGATATATAAAAAAAAATACTTTGGAGTTTAAAGCTCTTTAAAAATTATTTTATTAAAATGATATTTTTGATGCGTGGAATATTGCTTGCATCTCTGGAATGGTTCTGCAAAGTACCTACTTACTGGATACTCTTAACAGGCTGCAGTGACTGCGATCCGCATTATTGGGAATCCTAGACTCTTTGCAGATGCGTAGAGATGTTGTGTATTTGGCAGTATTTTACCGTCTGCACCATGGTGAATGTTCTGATGAGCTCTTCCAATTAGTCCCACCCTCTCCTTTCTTATACAGGACAACACGCTCAGGGCTTTATGTCATCCGCATACGGTGCAGAATATCCGTTCAAGAATCAAGCGGTTTGAAGACTCTTTTCTCGCACCATTAAGGCCTGGAATTCGTTACCAGCTCACGTGTTTCCTTCTTCCTACAGTCCCGGGTCCTTTAAGCGGAGAGTATATGATGAGATCGTCAAGCCAAGTGTCACCATTGTAGCATGTTATATGTATGTAATGTTGACCCTCTTTTCAGAGAGTTTGCCTTCAGCTTATCATTAGACGAGGCGAAGTATATTTGACGTGTACTAAACATATCTAAAAAATTTCACACATTATTTTATTGGACCCTCCCCATGTTTTTGTTTGTATGTTCGGTGAAATTATGGTGACGGCGTTGTGGTACTACCCGTGAATATCACTGGTAGTGTCAAGGGTATTATTCTATTTTCATGACACCGCCGGTTCATACAACTGGTAACGAAAGGAAATATATTTAAAAATAAATACGGACTTACTTAGACGATAAATTTTGTCTATGAACCTGTGCGTCGCAAATGAAAGCGGACCTGGTCCGCTTTTTAATACCAGTTTGTTTTTAATTACTCAATAACAGGTATCCAGAAGTGCTGTAGATAATTTGTGGAGTAATTTTATTTTACAGCTGTTTAATGACAATAATTATAAAAGTTAATAATGAGCGTTTACATACTAAACTCATGTCTCTTTCCTGGGGTAGGCAGAGACCACATCTAGTTTCCGGTTGCTAGAAACTTGGCATATCTTTAACGTCATCTACTTTCATAATTGTTTTCATAATTTTTTGTGGCGGGTGCTCTTGATCTGAAGATCAATTTATTCTCCTAATAGAAATACCTTAGGTATACTACTTAGCTTACAAACAAGCAAACGGCCCATCAGATGGGAAGCGGTTACCGTGGCCTAGACGTACCTATGCAACCGGAGACATTGCCATTCAAGTGTTGCCGAACCAAGACTAAATCTAAAGTTAATTTCTCGTAATGCAAGCGATTTTTAGTAAGTTACTTGGTTTACAATTATGTGTAAATTAATAACCCAATATTAATAGAGGCCTAGGTCCAGCCGTGGACTACGATAGGTTTAATTGATTAATTGATTGAAAAATAAAATATCGTCAGTAATTAAGCCTATCATAGTTCACGGTTGGACCTAGGCCCCTCCTAATATTGAGTTATTCATATACACATGGTTGTAAACCAAATAACTTACTACTAGGTTTGCAAACTACTAAGCTTGCAGGGCTTGAAAAGTATCTATCAAAACTACCTATAACTATTTTTTTAAAGTGAGAGCGTCTAGAATAATACCCTTTATTTTTTACACCCTAGTTTACCATACTTTGGACTAAACACAAAAAAACTCCATCAAGATTTTCCTGTTCAAAAGCTGGGTACTTTACTTTCCAATAGCGTCTCAACTTTTAATCCTCAGAATGTGGTAGTTTCCGATACTTTAATATCTGCACCCGACCTATATCGAGGCTTACTCCGGTGTGCACTAGGGTTTATGCCAACATTGCACTTGCAAAGTTGGTTCTTGGAATTTATATGAATGTTTTGGATCGTCTAAGGGCTTTGTAAGTCTACAGTCGTTTTATAACTGAACTGAAACACAAAAATCGCTGAGACTTTTCTTTTCTTTTTTTAAAAAGGTGAACGACGTGACTGTCTTTTATAATCCTACTTATCTCTCTGTATTACGTAATCACATTTTTTTTATGAAAGTCTTGTCGTTTTGACCGTTTTCCCAATGCTTTCAACTTCAATTCAATTAAATTTTATTTTTTTATTTTTTCAATTATTTGTACATTATGTTTGTACTGAGAGTTTTTATAGTATACGTCATTATACGCAATGCCGTCTTTTTCATAAGGGCACACGGAGCAAGTCCCCAGGGCCTCCACATCAGGGGGGGAGGGGGCCGAAGAACTTACATATTCTGTTCGACAAACTCGAGACTTTTCGATTGGAAGCATTTTTCTCACAGATAAAATTACTAACTGAGTGAGGCTAGTCCACGACCAAACACGCATCACACAGCAGGCTATAGAGCGAGCCATGCATAGGGTTGTTTTCTGGCTGGCCATACCTGCCAAAATATTACTGTGAATAAAAAAAGTAGCTAAATATGGGTTCTAGAATGAGGAGATACATAGGAGGTAGGACACGGCGGTATTTCCGCCCAATTGAGCAGTCCGACTGGGGAAGTACCTTACAGAATACCGCGATTATAATAACTTCGTGTTGTGTTCCCGGCGGTGAGTAGGGTAGCCAGAGCTCACTGGAGAATTTGTGCTGTCAGTGGGATGACTAAAGGTTTGTCCTGCTTTGTCCTCTATACTGACAGCACAGAAACTCTGTGCTTACAGGGTCGGCAGCACGAGTGTGACTTCTCTGGTGTTACACACGTCTATAGGCCACGCTAACCACTTTCCATCAGGTGGGCCGTGCGCTTGTCTGCCACCTAAGTGGTATAAAAAAAAGAAACGTAATACTTAAATATTTTTTGCAAATAAATACCTTTTATTTAATATGAATTTATTAATTTGGTGTCTATAAACTTCTATTTTTTCACCACAACACATAGACGGTAGTCTCACAATACCTCTAAGTATCATTATGTTTGAAAATGGAATCCAAATATAGTCGACACAATAACATAAGTCACGTCACTCAACGTTTAAAAAACATGACAAAACTAACCAAGATATGGTTATTGTCATATTTAAGTCGCGTGACAGGCCCGAGAGCTGTTTTAACATTTCAAAAATAGAATCTGAAAGGTTTGAGCAGCTGAACATGATACAGAATCAAATTTCTTATGCAAATAATATTTCCGTTACAATATTGTGGCTTTGGACAAAGACTTTCTTTGCAGTGACGAGTGTAAGCGGTATTTCCGAGTGTAATCCTATTAATCCTTCTGATATTATAAATGTGAAAGTTTGTGGAGATGTTTGGATGTTTGTAACTCAACTCAACTCAAGTTCGTACCCCAATACAATTTTGTACAGAACTTGCACTGGCCTGGCTTTTTATGAATGGATTAGATTTGAAGTGATGTACCTCTGGACTTGACTGTACCTTTATAAGTTTCAAAACAAACTAACAGTTTTACTATCAGAGCTGTCGGGATATTTCCAGCGTATTGTTTGCGAGTGAAACCAACGGTAATGCTGATACGCCTAGCAAGGGAACTCGATAGAAGATAGATCGATATATAACATAACATAAACTCACGCCTATATCCCCGAAGGAGTAGGCAGAGGTGCTAGCACCCACATTTCGCCAGTTTATGTTTAGGTCCCGATGTAATAGGTGGCGAGCCTATTGCCATTAACCGGGCATTTATAAACCTGTGATAAATACATACATAACTTCGGAAAGCATCGAAAAGTTATTGGTGTGTGCCATGGTAAAACATGGTATCGAACCCGAGACCTCGTCTCATCACTCCATTACCCATACCTCTAGGCTACCGCGGTTGATCGATATATTTACTCCTAAAAACTTTGTTAATGTTAATACACAGCTCTAGTAATAATGCACCATTATAAGTTTTAAGCATATATGTAAGTCGGAGAAGTCTAGATTATTCTATCAAACAACCTTTATATCTGCATATTAAACACACGAAGGCAGAGCCGTGGAGCTTGCGAGACCCCCGCAGCGCTTGCGCATCTTGATGCGACTAACGAGCGCCCGAACAATGTCTCTATTAGCTTATTCTGGAGTTTTAGATCACGACACACGGAGCTGTAGAGAGGATTCGGTTGAAATATTTTTGTAAATACATTTAATTTCAAATTTTTAAGCATTTTTATCACGGATTGAATAGAGATTAATTTTATCCCTATGTAGATATTAGACTGTGTGCACACACACGCTCGGTTTCCTGATCAGGAATTCAGATTCGAAATTAGCGCCTATTATCGGATTTTTTGCATTAGGGTTTTTTTAATAATACAGAATGAATTCCGAACAAACGTAAGTGATTTTCGGAATTAGTAAGGTCGTAAGCGCCTTGTTAAACATTTTGTATGTTAATGAAGTATTCAGGTTTCTGAATCTGAATTACTGATCAACAAACCGACGTGTGCACCCAGTCTCAGACTGGCAAAAAATGTACAGTCAATCTAATTTCTTTTTCCAGAATTAAACTGAAATATTTTTCTTCATTATCAAAAACCGTGTACCTAATATTGGTACTCTATTATTAAAGAATTAAGAAAAAAAAGGTACCATGAACCAGAACCCTTTTCTAAAAAATAAGATTTCAGTACTTCACTGAAATGGAAATTTTAGTAGCTTATTATAAATATTGCATCGGTTATTGTCATTTAAAACTCACATATAAAAAATATATATCGTTATAATATAATTTTAGGGAAAAGAAAAAATTAAACTCAAGATGTATTCAACAGTGTAGGTACTAAACTCAATCCAACCCAACCCAAGCCAATCTCACCTATAAGTCAATGCTTTCCTCAATTGGAATAGCTAAACCAATGTACCTTCGATGAACGACCTACGCCCCACATGAGCGCAGGCCTGGGGGTGACTGGTGGAGCCGCCTGTCACCCTGGCAGAAGCAGGCCGCGGTGGTGGTGCGCCTTGTGCGCGAGTTGAGGACTCTGTAGTTCCCACACCCGAGGAGAGGGCCAGATCGTGAGTGATGGCCCTGGGTAGGCCAGGGTGCGAGGGATATGCCTGTCAACCTCACCTTCGGCAACCAAAAACGACACACAGGCGGCGTTTGTTTTGGTCGGTTCAAGTCCGCCATAACCTCTTCCACCGGTGGGGAGGTATTCATGGGGATTTAGCGCACGTAAAAAAAAAACAATGTACCTTAGTCACCATTTTCACATGGTATACATATATAAGTAATGGTGACCATCTTTTCTGATACTTTACCTTCAGCTTACCATCGGGCAAGGCGAAGTCTAATTGATGTGTCCTATATTAAAAAAAAATTTGAACAAGAAATTCGACTCCATTCATGTGTTATTCGTAAAAACAAGCCCTCCACTCTATGCAAATAAAGTTAGTAGCAAAAACAAAGCGAAGTCGGTAATTACACTGTGGAAAATTAACTGACATAGATACGAAATACATGGTTCACGAACAGGTAATGAGAACAGATACCAGATACCAGAACCGAAGACCAGATTCTAGTACTGCACGCCAACGTAGTTAGAGAAATTCGTTTTTTTTCTGTCATGTTAAGTAATGAGGACGACTTTGTTAATCCTTGATTTGGGTGGGCGAGTAGTGAGCTTAGAGTGAGTGCCTATCTGTAGTTTTGTGGTGCCCGCTTTACAATCGAAACCTGAGTAAGGATCTCTAACTAAAAAAGAAATAATAATGGACGAATATAAATGAGTGGTGGCCCTAGTATTTTCATTCATTTTACATTCATAATGACCTTTAATAAAGTTAAAGGTCATTATGAATGTCATAATGACCTTTAATACCTAAAGTTAAAGGTCATTATGAATGTGGTACTTCCCATTGGAAAACTGGAAGGAAGTTATCTGCCATAAATTGAAAAAGTCGAGTCACAAAATCAAGGAAAGACACAAAAAATCTTTGACGATTTTTAGTTTTATTTATATATTAGGACATAACGAAAAAAAAATGAAAAATTTACAACTAAAAACAACTCACAAAAAAATTGAGTCCAATACAAAAAACAAGTCTATTTTCAGCGGTCATTCATAAAAAAAGGAACACGATCTTTTCTGCATTGAGGGTTAGGTTAAGTTAACCCTGCGATCGCTACATAAATCTGCACCAAAAGGGTTGTAAATCCAACCAACCCCTTCCAGCAGTAGTGATGTATTATCACCATTTTATATAGACCCGCCTGGATCCTCTCACGTTTTCATATTTAGAATATTGGAGGGGTACTTGGATGGGACGTGAGAGACCTGAAATGACTGGTCGTTATGTATAAATACGAATGAAATTTTCAAAGAGTTTGGAAGATATGTTTCGTTTCTCCCTTTTTAGTCTATTTTGTAAATTGATATTGGTTTTAGCCAACGTTTATCTTTGAAGGGTGTTAAATTTTAATTTGGTTTCAAAATAATCGCTCTTCTGGGAGTCTAAATATTAAGAGTCATAAATTACGCAGTTTGTTTCGGTAGCCCTGTGGATAATGACGGTGAGCATGCAGTCCCAGATTCGAATACGGTTTAGGTGTTTCTCAATAGCTGTTCAGAGTCTGAATGCAATGTTACAGTTGATGTTAATTAATAGATTCTTCCCTTGTTGTGTGATATTGAATACTCAATAATACGAAATGTATACGAGGATTTTAATTATTAAGATTATAAACAAGTATAAAATTTGTTAGTTAGCTGTTATATCGGACATCGACAGTAAGAGATGGAGTAAATCTTGAATACATCACTGATTGTTTTTATACTACTTAGATGGCAGACAATCACATGGCCCACCTGATTTGAAGTGGTTACCGTGGCCTATGGACGTGTGCAACACCAAGGGCATCATACTCGCGCTGCCGACTCAGAAGAAACCTTCTAATGCCAATTTTGTAGAACCCCATATTGTAGGCGCATGGAAAAATCGCAATATACAAAATCAAACAAAAAAATTCTTGTCATATATCTATCAATTCAATCGCTTTTGAATTCCCTAGCGTTGACTATTTTTTACAACTTTTTTAGAGATCCACTGGTGAAAACATTGCTAGCCATTAAGGTATTGACGGGGGTAGACCGCTCCTTTACGGAACCCGCAATAATTCACAAAGAAAGCCTACCGCTTGTATGGGAACCGTGTTTTGGCGTAGAGTAGTGTACCAAAACAGATGTGAAACCCATTTTTTTAAATTTTAATTCACATCATCATTATTGGAAGTTTAATTTTCTAAAATAGAACACTTTATCCAAGAAATAAACAATTAATTTATTTCAAACAACACAAAAACAAGTAGTCGGTTTAGGATAAAATCTTACAGCTATGGTGGCTTTCGTTCAACGGACTGAAATTAAATTGTGAATAAGGCAAGTAATAAAAAAAGGGATTCCAAAAGATCTTATTTATTAGATAAACTTGGGTTGCTACCGATACTTGCCTTACAGTTAATAAAACTATTTATACTATTTCTAAATATTTAATAACAAGCAAATGACGTGACAAAAATCTATAGACGAATGCTTAGTATTCCATATGGTGGTAACTTTGAACTTAGAAATAGGCTATTTGACAAGGTCGTCCGATATTTTCCAATACAAAAAATTACCTAGCAAAATAAGATATTACCTAACCCATCTGAAGTTATGACTTTTCATTATTTTTAATACCTAAAATAAACAATCAAATTCAGTCTCAATTTTTTACTTTTTATATTCCTCATTACGAATGTACCGCTTTCTCGATTATAATGACAAAGGTGAGGCACAAGCACAGGGCTTTTGACCGACACATATAGCCAATATATTATATTTACCTACTTAAAAATACCGTAAATATAATATATCATCTTGTTTTTTTTGTATCGAGAACTATTAACTGTCTACCTAAATTTGATATTTGTGTCGTCTTCTGTTTCTATTAAAGGCCTAAAATATAAAGAGAAAAAATTACAAAAAGCAGATATATTGAAATGGTAAATTAATCGTTAAATATATTTACTGACAACTCTAGAATATAATTTGAATAAATTAGATTATAATATGTTACTACGTTACTACGTTTTAGCATTTTTAATATTGTTTTATTAAAAACTGTTGAAGTGTCAGTTATGTTGATTTTTTATTGATTTATAAAATATTTAGTCTTTTTTTGTCTTATATTTTTATCATTGAAATCGTATAAGAAACAACATAAATGCTACTTGAAATGTTTTAACTATGAATATTTTGGAATCTGTATTAAAAACAGTTGTTTTTATGTGTTTTGTAATTTTTAAGTGTCATGAACTAGCTAATCTTTACATCATAAGCAGCCATTTATGCGGCATCATTGGCATCATTTTATGTTTTAAAAAATCAGGCTTGGCATAAACTATGTAAGAAGTTAGCGCATGCATAAATAACCTGCGAACTTGAATTACACAATAGATTTGAGTGAAAGTATGAAAAGATAATTATGTTATGACAATCATCATGCCAAAGCATCATGCTGTTTGCTGTCACAACCTCTGAGTCAGTATTAAACAACAAGGTCCCACTGATGGGAAAACAAATATCTCATTAAAAATTAGTAACCTCTCAATATTTACCCTACTCTGTAGCCATCAAAGACGCCGGCAGTTGGCATAATTCAACGCATACAATATGCACTGATCGGCATTTTATCGACGACCAGGGAGGTTATTTTATGTGCCCGATACTTCTATTGAGACACACTCGTAATATGTTGCTTTGTTCATTGAAAACTTGGACAGGTTATTTAGTAATTGGTACGTATTTGGGTGTGTTTGTACATGACGTCGTATAGATCATTTGTTCAATATGTATGCGTGAGCGAATAGAATTTATTAGTACAGAGTTAATGATGGATCAAAGTGTATCGAGATAGTAGAATTATTATAGGATTTGTATTGTATATTGCAGAGGATTTGATACACATAACAGGGACAACATTATTTGAATAAATTTTGTTCATTTGTTCTGAGTAAAGTATTAAAATTATAACTACTTTTTTCGAGGAGGTAGGACACGACGGTATTCCCATCCGAATCGAGCAGTCCGATTGGGGAAGTACCTCCACCCTACAGAATAACACGGCTATAATAACCTCGTGTTGTGTTCCCGGTGATGAGTAGGGTAGCCAGAGCACACTGGAGAGTTTTTGTGCTGTCAGTGGGAAGACCAAAGGCTAGTCCTGATTTTGTGTTCTGCACTGAGGGCACATAAAATCTCTGTTCTTACAGGGTCGGACAGCAGGTCTTACAGCACGGATGTGACTCCACTGTTGTTACACACGTTCATAGGTCACGGTAACCACTTTTCATCAGGTGGGCCGTGTGCTTGTCTGCCACCTAAGTTGTATAAAAAAAACTACTATCTAAACCTAAGGGTGAGTGAATTCTACTAAAAACTACTAACTTTATGAATTTCCAGTAGATCTCAATAGATTTCGATAAAATTCGTTAAATGGTCACTCATGTGAGCAGAATTACAACAATTCAGTTACCAAGCAGATTTTAATTAAGTGTAAATATTGCCACAAGACAAAATATTATCTTAATACGATTTCAATAAAGTGGCCATTTTAGACCTCCTGGGCTTTGCCACCGAATTGAATCGTGTTTAATTCAATTTAATTTAAACGTTTTACTTAATGAATTGTCGTACAAGGCGACTAAGAGATAGGGCTGTTTAACATCAGACAGATATATACAGCCCAGACTCAGCCTTCAGATGCATGGCTCGAGTCAACAATAGTACCCGGAATACACCAATAGGCTCACCCCCTATTACGTGGGACCGAATACAATTATTGACGAAATGTGGGTGTTAATTCACCTCTGCCTAACCCTCCAGGGATAAAGGCGTGATTATATGTATGTATGTATGTACTTAATGAATTTTGTGAAGTAAAACAAGAAAACTTAAACATTAAGTTAGTTAAAAGGACTTACACGATTTACGCTGGTGAAATTCAACCTGAATTATTTTTATGGCTGAGAATATCTGCACAAAATTGGCATACAAAACAATAAATACAAATTCTGACGTACTGATGTCTTATTCTGAGACATCACATAAAAAATATTTCAGGAACAAATTATAAATAATTTTAGAAAATAATAAAAAAACATATTTATAGATGCTTTTATCTGACTTCTGTTTTTTTGACTATTTTTATATTTTACTGTTTGACGTCATAGTAATAATAGTAGGTGAATTTATGACATTATTATGTTGTAAAATATGTGACTGTTGGACATTAAACTAGTGTAGGTAGCCGCCATAAAGCTATAAGTATTGTAATCCAATACTTTTCCAAATGATGCTGTTACGTTTGCTAATTACTATTATTTATTGTGGCAATAAATTACGGGAATCTCCGCGGGTGACATAAGTATAGTATGACAAGAAAATTTTCTAGCAATGTATTTTTTGACGATGGTGAAAGGTGAAAAAAATGGTGAAACTGCATTTCATAAAATATTTTTGTTTCAGTTCTACCTACTAATGCTGTTGCATAAATCTATTAATAACATTGCATGGTGTGTTATTAACATTGCAGGAAATAATATATTTGTACTACTTCGGTGGAAGACAAGCACACGGCCCACCTGATGGAAAGTGGTTACTGTGACCTATGAACGTGTGCAACAACAGGAGAGTCACACCCATACTGCCGACCACCCTTTTTTTTTTTTTTTTTTTACGTGCGCAAAATCCCCACGGATACCTCCCCACCGGACCCGGTGGAGGAGGTTATGTCGGACTCGAACCGACTAAAACGCACGCCGCCTGTGGGTCGTTTCGGTTGCCGAAGGTGAGGTTGACAGGCATATCCCTCGCACCCCGGCCGACCCAGGGCCATCTCTCACGATCTGGCCCTCTTCTCGGGTGTGGGGACCACAGAGTCCCCAACTCGTCCCCGGAAACGGGGAGGCGCGCCATGCGCGCCGCCGCCGCGGCCTGCTTCTGCAAGGGTGACAGGCGGCTTCACCTGTCACCCCCAGGCCGGCGCTCATGGGGGGCGGAGGTCGTTCATCGACCTCCGACGCCCGAGTTGCCTTCGTGCGCGGGCAGCTTGTCTAGCGATCCTTCGTCGCTCCCGCTGCCGCTCCCGCCCCGCCTCCTCCTTCACGAGCATTACTTGCTCGCAGAAGGAGGCGCCGGCCGCCCACGCATCCGCGCAGCGAACCATCGCCGCGAGCAAGGTGGAGAGCGTGAGAACCCTCACTCCCAGGGCCGCCACAAGCTCCCGCCTCGGCGTCTCCCACGCCGGACACTCGGTGAGCGTGTGCGGACCTGAGTCCTCGCTCGCGTCGCAGTGATGGCACTCGGACGTTGGCTCTTTCTGCATCCGACGCAGATACTTTCCGAAGCATCCGTGCTCGGTGATCATCTGCGTCAGACGGTACGAGAGGCTGCCGTGTGGCCTCTCTAGCCACTCCCCCATGATGGGTCTTACCGCCGTTACTACGGCGTGCCCTGCGCTTGGTTGCCCAAGTCGTCTCTCCCATACTGCCGACCACCCTGTAAGGACGGAGAGTTTCTGTACCGTCAGTGCAGTAAACTCGATCAGGACAAGCTTTTGGTCTTCCCACTGACAGTACAACAACTCTCAAGTGAGCTCAGGCTTACTCTACTCACCGCCGGCAGCACAACACGAGGTTATTATGACTGCGGTATTCTACAGAATACCGCAGCAGTCCGACTAGGAAAGTCGGACCCTACAGGGTGGAGGTACTTTCCCAGTCGGACTGCTTAATTAACATACCGTTGTGTCCTATCTCCTAAGAGTTTTATAGACTAAAGTACAATAAACCCATGAATAGGGTCCTTCCTTATTCCATTCTTCCCTTCTATCGGTTCCTACCTATCAATTCCTATCGATCGGGTACTTCAGGGCAATTCAATTCAAACAAAAAAATTCTACGAAAAAGAATTCTTTCGTAGCTGGTTATGAAACTTAGTCAGAAAAACGGCAGTTTAGTAATTTTTTCATAGCTAGTTATCAAAGCAATAAAAAAACCATGTTCGTAGCTAATTAATTATATTATTAGTTACGCACGTGGTTTGAACCCAGTAATTCGGGGACTACATTGAGAGCTTTCCTGACAAAATACCTAGTAACGTTATACTTCTTGTGAAAGTAAATAAAAACAGCTTCAAACCATCACTGTCTCATTACCATCACCAAAACTATCCATAAAATATGGTAATAAAATAACATTAGTTCATTGTGTCCATTGCTAACAAGTCTATTACTATACAATTCCAATTAGATTAATTATCTAAATGATCTATTTACATATTAATCGACTCATTATAACATATTACAAACACCTTGTTATTTTAATTTTGAAAATGTCAATCTTATTTTGTGTCATGATTGCCTAACCTTGGTTCGTTTTACCTTAATATTGCCAAACAATGTTATGTACAAATGAAGACCAGTTAAACATTTACGTATCAAATCACGCCGTCAATGACCCAAGGGGTAGGCAGAGGTGAATTAACACCCAAATTTCGCCAATTTTTATTTTAGGTCCCACGTAATAGGGAGCGAGCCTGTTAACGTATAGCTAATAATGTACGAGGTTCTGATGCAGGCATTCCTCTTGGGGTTTATTTATCTACATACATATATACATGCATATAATCACGCCTTTATCCCTGGAGGGTTAGGCAGAGGTGAATTAACACCCACATTTCAACAATAATTGTATTCGGTCCCCCGTAATAGGGGGTAAGCCTATTGCCGTATTCCGGGCACTATTGTTGACTCGAGCCATGCATCTGAGGCTGAGTCTGGGCTGTAGGTATATATCCGTCTGATATTAAACAGCCCTATCCCTTAGTCGCCTTGTACGACACCGCATGGGAAGAGATGGTGTGGCCCTAATTCTAATCTGCCGGAAACCACGCAGCAGGTGGTTTATTTATCTATTTATTTAATTTTTTTTCTCTTTCTTCACAGTGAAGTTTATAAATGTGGATTTATGCAAAAGGCATTATCTAACAGTGCACATGTGACATGGTTGTGCCAAAGCGACTGCCGTCTGACTTCCTAACTCAATATTTTGATCGCAAATTGGTCGAAATAATATTTTCTATTCTAGAAATCCATCTGATCATTGAGTTAATCGAGAATCCAGTTATTAGAGTGAATTTCATGAAAGTAATTGCGATCCAATCAAATCGAACTAGATTACCACGAATATCTCTGCCGTACCGAATTAAATCGAGTTATCACGTTTAACACAAATTCAGTTCAGTTTGATCCGAATAGTGTTTGTGGCGGTAGTGAACGCAGCCGCTACGCAGAAGGCGCGGGTTCGAACCCCACTCAGTGCAAATATTTGTATGCATGAATATGGGTATTTGCAAAGCCGCTTGGTTTCCGGCAGAGTAGAATTTGGACCACCCCATCTCTTCCCATGCGGTGTCTTACATAGCGACTAAGGGATACGGCTATTTAACATCAGACAGATATAATACAGCCCAGACTCGGCCTCAGATGCATAGCTTAAATCAACAATAATACCCAAAAGACAGCAATAGACTCACCCCCTATCACGTGGGACCGAATTCAATGATTGGTGAAATGTGGGTGTGTTAATTCACCTCTGCCTAACCCTCTGGGGATAAAGGCGTGATTATATGTATGTATGTATTTGCATTGGTTTGGTCGTGCCTTGGAGAGTACGTTAAGCCATCGGTCCCAGTTGCCATACGAACGTCTATGGCACTCGTTACGGGCAGTTGGAGCCCTAAAAAGTTCAACATCTGGTCTAACTGCAATGCTTCGATAACACCTTTGTGTTTTGAAGGTCATAAGGCAGTTGCTTCACAGAAAATATCGAATTTCATAATAGGTATTTAAACTATCATGGTCACTCACATCAGTATCAGAATAAACGGGATATTTACCATGTTTCATTGTTTTGAGTTTCCGATATTTCGGCGATTCTCCGTGATCATGGTGCTTGCAACAGCGCCGAAATATCAAAAACTCAAAACAATGAAACATGGTAAATATCCCGTTTATTCTGATACTGATATCGAAGTTCAGCCAAATCTGCAGTTAGACTAGTATACGCAGACGCCCAGACGCCGAAGTGAAAGCTTCGGATGCTAATGGGATTAACGCTAATCTTAGTTTAGCCGATAACTACAGCATATTTTTCATCCAAAGGTTGCCTGGAAAAAATCGCTTCAGCGATAAGGCCGCCCATTGTACATTGAACTGTATACATGCTACCTACATGTCCTACTGTAAATCTGTTGGTGTACAATAAAGAATTATCTGTCTATCTATCTATCTAAGATGATGAAGAAGAAATTCAGTATGATTTGATCGCGATCTCGATGGTAAAATAAAAGAATAAAAAAACTCAAACATATTATATTTCCATAAATATTGTTCAAAAAACTTAATTTTAATTAATTAAAAATAAAACAGCAGTGTGTATCGTACGAATGAATTCATCTACCAAGGAAAGAATACTCATTAGATCAAACTGGTCTCAGAATAGGTCACTTGCATCCATAAGAAAAAAAGTACTTACCTAAGTATATTAGAAGAAAAAAAACTCACTTGCGATGCTTCTTTCTCCGGAAATTTGATAAATCGAAGTTTAAAAAAACCAGTTACCGTAATAAAATTTATTTGAAATATAATATAATAATGTTTTACTTTAATATTTACAACTTTCTTTTATGTTGATGATTTTTTTATACCGCTTAGGTGGCAGACAAGCACACGGCCCACCTGATGGAAAGTGGTTTACCGTGGCCTATGAAGTGTGCAACACCAGAGGAGTCACACTTGCGCTGCCGACCCTGTAAGCACAGAGTTTCTGTGCTGTCAGTGTAGAAGACAAAGCAGGACAAGCCTTAATCTCCCAGTGACAGCACATTGTTCATAATAAGCCTCGCGTTGTACTTTTTAAAAACAAAAAAAATTATACTTACCACATTTATACGACTATTAATTGTTCATTTAAAAATTAATACCGATATTAAAGCAAGTGTGGACGGCATTACTTACATTAGTGAGCTATACCCGCAGCTTTGTCTGCGTTAACATAGTATTACTTTTCAATTTTGTATTCGACTTTTTCTAAAAAAAAATCCCATAAAAAGTCATATCTTTTACGGCTAAAAAGGTCATCATGTGATTAAATATATTCGCTGAAGAGCTAAACAAACATCAAAATAGCAGAGTAATTACAAAAAAACAACTCAAATAAATCGCGACAGAGCACATTTTAATAGTTTTATTTTGATAAAAACATATTAAACGTTTCAAGTATCAAAATTGTACTTAAAAAAACTACGCATTAACGTACCTAATTCAATATTGTTTGGCACTTAACTCCGTAATCTTTGTAATGGGTTTGTATATCTTTACATTCCCGAATTAAAAATCCATGAAGAAAACCAGCATCCGTGTAGCTACTTATACGAACTATAGGAGCTAGTGTAAGCGTCGATACTCGTAAATTTATAGAGGCGAAACACGATTATGTTAATATAAGTTGTATATTCGACATATTTTGTAATTTTCTCACGGCCGCGACAGTTGGTCTGCCTCTAGTGTCAGTGACCTCACTGAAATTAATCGTCTTATGATTATTCTAAGAAATTTTGAATTGAGAATTGATACTTTTTTTTTGTTGTTTTGCATCCTCTTTTTTTATTAGTATCATGCTTATAGAAATAAAGTGTCTTTTACACGTTTGGCCGTTTCTCTGCTAACTTCTAAACTACACAACAAATTTTAATATGGTTTTACTGTCATTTAAATATTTATTTTTAACTACTTAAAGCTTGCGACTCTTTCTATGTGACATACTTTTTTGCGCATTTCTCTCGTGTTTTCAAATGTATTGTGTTTTACTAAAACACCAGAATTTTTTTTTAATACCACTTAGGTGGCAGTCAAGCACACGCCTGATCGAAGACACCTGATCGAAAGTTGTTACCGTGACCTATAAACGTGTGTAACACCAGTGGAGTCACACCCGTGCTGCCGACTTTGTAAAAACAGAGATTTATTGTGCCTTCAGTGCAGAACACAAAATCAGGACAAGCCTTTGGTCTTCTCACTGACAGCACAAAAATTCTCCAGTGAGCTCTGGCTACCCTACTCACCGCCTGCAACACAACGAGAGGTTATTATAGTCTAGTTATTCTGTAAGGTGGAGGTACTTTCCCAGTCGGACTGCTTAATTACGACGGAAATACTGTCGTGTCCTACCTCCCTAAAACACACTTTATATTTCCATCAACTGGAAATCTCAGGATCTCAAATTTTAAAAGAAATTCCTATTTTGGCCGACCACCAATAATAGTTAGTACCTTTCAGAATATTTGCCGGCAACTTCCAATTTTTCTGATCAGCCGAAGCCGAATTTCTTTTTTCGACAACCTATCCTTTCAGGTAGGGACCGCCACAAAGGCGCGTGTGGTGTAGCAATTAGCAAATGGCTAAAGATTGGATACCGATACCGAAATCCTTTTTTTATTTTATGTGCCCTTGCCGGCTAGATACTTTGGTTGCTGTGAAAATGTTAAACCAATGTGTGGGGTGTGCAAATGAAAGTAACGTTTAACATCGCGTTTGATAAACATGTGCTTAAATATTTTCGAAGGAGTAAATAGAGATGTTACTCATGTTTTAGTCACTAGGAATGTTTTGTGGTCCCGAAGTGTGTTACATAAAGAAGCGAACTTTTAATAGTCTGTATTTTTTTCTACAATTTAGGTGACCTTATGATGTAAAGTGGCTACCGTGACCTATGAGCAATACCAGAGGAGTCACGCCCGTGCTGCCTACCCTTTAAGAACAAAGAGTTTCTGTGCCGTCAGTGCAAAAGACACGATCAGGACAAGTTAAGTCTTCCTACTGAAAACACAAAAACTCTCCAGTGAGCTCTGGCTATCCTATTTACCGCTGGGTGAAAACAACACGAGGTTATTATAGCCGTGGTATTCTGGAGGGCGGAGGTACTGTATATTTAGTGTCGAATCAAGAACGACCCTAGTTGAGTTATAACATCCACAAGGCGGTATAGGGTCCTTGTTCTTTTACTCTGACATTTTAGTTTGTTTTTAAATAATAAATGTCGGTAATTACGGTTCGGATTTTTCTCGATAACGAAACTATTTTTGCCGTATCCGTGTGGTGACGGAGAAGAATACAAGTAGTATCATCATCCCATCTCATCTGACGGGTGTCGTAAGAGGCGGCTGACAGAAAAATACGCAGACGATATCACTGCGAGAGAAGAAAAACACGAAATAAAACCTTGTACCAACCCGTCTGGGCAGCGTGGAGACAGTTGGCTAAAGCCTTCCAACTTTGGGGGGAGAGGCCTATGTCCAGCAGTGAACTGCAATGGGCTTATTGATTGATTAACTATCACGACTTCACTACAACTCCAAACCCCAAAAACTCCCGAATGGTAACATAATTATAAATTTACACCACCAAAGTTTAAAAATAATAAACATAACATAAACATAAACTCACGCCTATATCCCCGAAGGGGTAGGCAGATGTGCTAGCACCCACATTTCGCCAGTTTATGTTTAGGTCCCAATGTAATAGGTGGCGAGCCTATTGCCATTAACCGGTTTATAAGTGCCCGGTTAAAAATAATATTAGATATATTTAACATATATTAAGTATATACTAATTTTCTTCATCTTCTTCGTCTTTATAATCTCAGTCGTATCCGAAGCTTTTACCTCGAAGTCTGGGGTTCACTTTACTAGTCTAACTGCGGATGTCGCTGAACTTTGATATTTTCTGTGAAGCGACTGCTATATGACCTTCACAACCTAATAGCAAAATCGAAGCATTGCAGCTAGACTAGTTATTGAACTTTTTAGGGCTCCAACTATCCGTAAGGACTGCCATAGATGTTCGAATGGTATCCGGGACCAACGGCTTAAGGTGCTCTCCGAGGCACGACCTTACCAATACAAATACCCATATTCATGCATACAAATATTGGTACTAAGCGGGAATCGAACCCGCACATTCTGCTTAGCGGCTACGTTTACTACCACTTTTTTTTTTTTTACGTGCGCAAAATCCCCACGGATACCTCCCCACTGGAGCCGGTGGAGGAGGTTATGTTGGACTCGAACCGACTAAAACGCACGCCGCCTGTGTGTCGTTTTGGTTGCCGAAGGTGAGGTTGACATATCCCTCGCACGTTTACTACCACTAAAAGATTTAAGTTTATTATACACATTCCTATTCTACATTTATGATTAATTTTAGTATTGTACCATCTTCTAATTTTTCAACCTAAAAACTTAATTAGTTTTACCTAGCTCTATTTCTTAGGCAATCATCTTTACTACCAATCAAAGCTATCGGTATACAACCGTAGATCAATTAATATTAGTAAGTTGGTCGTGATAGTACAACTAAGAATTTTGACGTAAAATGTAAAATTTTATTGAGTGCAGTGGTTTTGTTTTAAGTACAAAATTTGATGCTTGTTAGTTTATATGCGTATTGATTGATATATCGTGAAGAGAGTGCACGAGTTGACCTTTAATAGGTACAATTTACGCCCTTAAAACTGCTTCATATTTACCTAAATTCGTTCTAAAGCCGGCTGTACACGTTCGGTTAATCTAGGTACACCGCGGTCAAAGAACTTAACATTGCCTTTAGAATTGACCCGATTGTTTCCAATTAATATACTCTGATGTTCGGGGTCTGCTTTGTTACTCCTTCTTATGATTTCTATGTGGCATATTGGTTGTTACGAGAGCAAAGGCGACTACGATAAATCATGGATTAAAACCACTTACAGTATAAACGATTAAAGAAAGAACCCAATGGTATATTTTGGATAAACAGCACTAAGAATCCTACATTTTACTTTCCTTTACTATTCTCTTTCATGGAATCTTACATTATGGATAGATACTAAAAAGATTTTATGGTAGGAGATAGGACACGACGGTATTCCCGTCCCAATTGAGCAGTCGAACTTGGTTAGACCTCCTCCTTTTTGTAGATAGAATACCGCGGCCACAATAACCTAGTGTTGCGTTCCCGGTGGTGAGTGAGGTAGCCAGAGCTCATTAGAGAGATTTTGCTGCTGGCATTGGGAAGACGAAAGGCTTGTCCTATTTGTCTTCTACACTGACGTCACAGAAACTCTATGTTCTAACAGGATCGGTAGCACGAGTGTGACTACCTTGGTGTTGCACACGACCATAGCCCACGGTAACAGCTTTCCATATAGTGGGCTGTGTGTTTGTTTGCCATCAGTTTAAAAATAATTTCTAGTTTGGCTAATTTTGTTAAAACCCTACAGAAATTCAAATTACGAAGTTATTCAAAAAGCCGTGCAGTCTCAACGACAAAACGTCAAATAACGTTCAATAAATTTGCTAATTGGTCCGAACGGGCACGTGTGTCAACCTAGCATTATAAACGGAAATAAACAGCTTTAATGTAGGTAATTTTAAATTATTACCCATATAAAATAATTATTACCTCACTTGAAGTAGCACTTACAAGTTGTCATATATTTAAAGAAAACGGTTTTATATATATAGTACGCTGTGTATTTTTATCATAATAAAAATTAATAATCTACATACAGCCATAGATTTGTAATTTTATGACCCATTTAAAATCAATTATCAACGTTCTGGGACGTTGTCACTGTGAATCGTGAATATCTTAATAAGACTTAAGCGGAAACCCAATATGCGAACCCAAAGATTATTTTCTAGCATAACATGGACCCCCGCAGAGTAATGGATCGTTGACACTGTCGGTTTTCCGAACCGGTAGTTGAGTTATGATGAAAAACAAAACAATATAAAAAAAATCGGTATAGATGCTAATCAACTTTCCAGTATACGTTTATAGGCGTTGAGTGTAGTGTATATTAGATTTTTTTACACATTAGCATTTAGTAAAACTAGTTTTAACTTGGGAAAATTAACTAAAATTGGTTGATATCTGTAATATACATATGCAATGCCAGCATTCATTATCAACGTGAGCTTTACAGGGTCGACAGCGCGAGTGTGGCTTCTCTGGTGTTTCACACGTCCATAGGCCACGGTAAACACTTTCCATCAGGTGGGCCATGCGCTTGTCTGCCACCTAAGTGGTATAAAAAAAAAAGATGCAGTATTGATTCGTACACATTTTTCAGTGTATAAAAGGTAAACTCTCTCACACTGTGCAGAATATACGAGCAAGAACCAAGCGGTTCAGAGACTCTTTTCTTTGCCGCACCACCAAGACCTGGAATTCATTACCAGCTCACGTGTTTCCTTCTTTCTACAGTCACGGGTTCTTTACGCGGGGCGTGAAAAAGCATCTGATGAGGCCGCCAAGCTGAGTGCCACCATTGTAACATTACTTAGTGTTTGTAATGGTGTCCCTTTTTCCTGAGACTTTGCCTTTACCTTACAATCAGGCGAGGTGAAGTTAAATTGGCGTGTCCTAGACAAAAACAACAATTATAATTTTTTTTTTGTAATATATCCTCTAACCATAATAACCGCGGTAGCCTAGTGGTATGGGTAATGGACTGCTGAAACGAGGTCTTGGGCTCGATCCCAGGTTTTACCATGACACACACCAGTGACTTTTCGATGCTTTTTGAAGTTATGTGTGTACTTATCGCAGGTTTATGAGTACCCGGTTAATGGCAATAGGCTCGCCAACTATTAAATTGGGACCTAAACATAAACTGGCGAAATGTGGGTGCTAGCACCTCTGCTTACCCCTTCGGGGATATAGGCTTATGTTATGTATTTCCTCTAACCCCTCCAATTAATCTACAGATGGTAAATTGATACAGACGCGCACAAAAGTCGACTATAACCTGATGCACAAACGATTTTTTGGTCGTTTAATCACCTATACAGATACACAATCGATTTTGCTTCTTCCATACGGAGTCCCAAAACCAACGGTACATATAACTATTTAAATTTTCAACAGGTTTTATGATTTTATAGTCCATTAATGAAGTAATTGTTAGACGTACATTTATTGGCCGGTGTTCGTATGCAAGAACAATTCTTTAATTTATAGCTGCCTTCCAATTAAGATAATTATTAAACTACCACCGGCAATCTCAATGGATGGAAATAAAATGCTGACATGTATATTTAAGATTTTATGTTTTTTGTACTACTAAGATAGTAAATAAGATTCAGGTTTTACAGCTGAAGAAGAATACCGCCATTTTTGAAGGCTTGTAACACCCGAACTGTCACACCGTAGGTGCATGTAAATATAATGTAATATAAGCGGTTAAACAGTAAATAATTAACCGCGTGGGTCCCGGCAGAGTAGAATTTGAGCCACCCCATTTCTTCCCATCCGGTGTCGTACCAGGCCTCTATCGACGGGGAAGGGATAGGGCTGTTTAACATCAGACAGATATATATAGCTCAGATTCCAGCACGGATACAAGGCTCGAGTCAACACTATTGTCTATTGCCTGGAACACGGTAATAGGGTCAACCCCTTTTACGTGGGACCGAAAACAATGATTGGTGAAATGTTGATGTTAATTCACTCTGCCTATCCCTTCGGGGACGAAGGCGTGACTATATGTGTGTATGTAATATTAAATGATGCAAAATTTCACCAATACAAAAACAATGGCAATCAGACAACACAAAGCTTGGATGTCGCAAGTTACTCAATGCTTAGCTAATACCTATACAACACCTATACAATGGTTTGTGCTCAGATGAATTGTTTGACATTATGCCCACAGCTACATTCTATCATCGCACCTCTCGCCATAGGCAGGGAATTCATCTTCACATATTGCGACCCGAGACGGTGCGCACTGTGCGGTATGAAAGAAACTTCATCCCACGCACACTCAGGCTGTGGAATGACCTCCCTGCTGCGATTTTCCCAAGCACCTACAATATGGGGTTCTTCAAGAGCGGCATCAGAAGGTTTCTTCATGGTCGGCAGCGCGATCGTAACTCCCTTTGCATTGCATACGTCCATAGGCTACGGTAACCATGGTGCTTGTCTGTCACCTAAGTGGTATGATAAAAAACTAAATGTATGACGTCATCCCTTCATCATCATCATCATCTTCTAGGTTTGGTTTCGCCTTAAAGCCCGTGCTCTTGCTCCTTCTCACAAACAAAGGAGGGGTCAGAGAGTGACCTCCTGCTTTCCGCCTTAAGTTTGAGCTTTGAATGTAACACGGATTAGATAGGAAGATGATTGTGACATTATAATGCCTAATTGGCAATAGTTGTCTTTGTTATCCATAGAAGAAATACACATACCTTTTTCTAACTCATCCCGAAGATCTTCAAATGAATTCACGTGTTGATTGTACCTGAGTTAAAAAAAGAGTTAATATAATTTTATTTTATGTTTAATATTATTTTGTAAATTGTACTCATTTTGACTAATTTGTACACATTAAATTGTATACATTTTTTATATACCTAATTTATATGAAATTTATACACTAAGTGTGTGTGTATTTTGCAAATGTGGTGGTATTGATCCTGAGGATCATGAATCCAAAAATATTTCCAAATTCATAACTGTTTCAATCTACAGTTTCTGCCCGAGGTCACCTCGTGATAACTAATCTCACTGGGCTTGGGCTTTAGAAGATGTTCCAGCAAATGATAATTAAATTTCTAGAAATACAAGCAATATGTTCAATAGGCAACAACAGGTTCACCCTTTAATGTGGAAACCAACAAATATAGCGGATCTTCTGTGACATACAGTTACGAGTTAAATAAAAAAGATGATAAAGAGCATTAGCCCCTAGTTTTGTGATTAATCAAATTTGATATCGATTTGATAAAAATAATGTATCGATAAAATGACTCGCTGCCGTCTCGAAATATCCAATCAAAGCAATAATTTAATATCTAACAGCAACTATCACAAAAAGTAACATTTAAATCGTCCATCGCAGTAATCACTCCAGCTATCCTTTGAGAAGTACCGTGTGAATTCTGATCGAGCCTCTCCTTAGCCGCAATCGATTCTTACGACGATAATTTTAAAAAGTGATTTTGAAAAAATGTAAGAACAAAAGAGCCGCCGTCTTTTGAAATTCGCAGATTACCCAAGCATCCGATAAACCAATACTCGTGTAGTCACGCAGGTGTAGATTGGTCGTTGATTAGTTTATTTTTTATTCATAATTGGATAATTTAATACTGGTTTTGTTTGTAAAGCGGTGTGTTATATTTTGGTGGATGAAATTTTTTTGTTATGAATTTCACGGGCTATTTATGAACGGGTAGGTTGAACTGGTGTTTTTCTTGTATTGTTACAGGCAATTAGGACTTAGGTTATTGTGCAAAAAAACAAAAAAATGTGTTATAGCTTTTTATCTAGGACACTTGCCTGACGGTAAGCTAAAGGAAAAGGTCAGGAATGGTGGCACTTAGCTTGGCGGCCTCATCAGATGCTTTTTCACGCCCCGCTAAAAGATCCGGGACTATAAGAAGAAGGAAACACATGATGCTGGTAATGAATTTCAGGTGTAGGCGGTGTAGCAAAGAAAATAGTCTTTTTAAGTGCACTTCGGCGAATTTCTAACCTAATAACTCTTACAGAAAATAGATAAGTAACAATAAATCTCATATTGTATACGCTAGTTCATGGTTTATTATTTTAATTCTTTTCCTTATGGTTTTCTATGTCAAGTAAGATTGTGTACTATCATAGATAATCAGTTCTAACTTCTTCTTCAAGTATATTTGACCCCAATGTTTGTTCATATTTTTTTCCTTAAACGCAAACATTGAATATTTTAAACCTCCTGTACCATTATTTTTACACCTTATTTTTCTTTCTACACTGTATAAACATTGACAAACAAAAATTATACATCCTGTCAACGCATCAACATACCCTTATCAACAAAAAAGTCAATAAAAATACCAAAACAACGTAACGCGAACATTTAAATAATTACGAATATCTGCGGCCCAATTAAATGCGTCTCACGCCAATGCGGAGAGCCCCGACTGCAAGAGACAAAGTGTCGAGATGAAAGGCACCGCCGCCGATTGTCGCGGCATTGTATCCTCACTCGTTAGCCCAGCATTATCGTATCAAGATTTATTTTAACGATTAACTTTCCGCTTTAATCTATAAGCTGACAGCGATATACTGTAAGTAGAGTTGAACTGCGCGTGATAAGGTTTATGGAAATTATAAATTACTGTTACCTGCATGTCGTAGAATAATACTAACCTCACTCACAGATTTTTATTATTATTATCTAATTTGACTTCACCTCACCCGATGTTTCCCTAAAGGCAAAGTCTCAGGAAAGAGGGTCACCTTTACAGACAAGTGGTGTGTTACAATGGTGGCACTCTGCTTGTTGGCGTCATCAGAACATTTTTCACGTCTCGCTTAAAGGAACCGGGACTGCAGGAAGAAGGAAATACGTGAGCTGGTAATGATTTCCAGGTCTTGGTGGTGTGGCAAAGGAAAGAGTCTCCGAACCGCTTGGTTCTTGCTCGTATATTCTGCACAGTGTGAGGGTGACGTCTAAATCCTGCACGTGATCTCTTGTGTAGGAAAGGAGATTAGTTGGATTAGTTTGAAGAGCTCATCAGAACACTCGCCATGGCAGAGACGGTAAAATACGGTCAAGGCAGCAACATCTCTACGCTGGGAACACAACACGAAGTTATAATGGCCGTGCATTCTGTAGGGCGGAACAGTGTATAAATATAGTCAATATGTCTTTCTTTTCATCCGTTTTCTCTAGAGCCAATCAGTTTTCCAGAAAGTTAATCTTCGATTCTTAAATCGCTGCCGCTTATTGCTTAACCACGTTACTATTTCAACGATTAACGCTTATAGCTTCAGTCATTAAGCCACAATTGGGCTGTGCACCTCCACAATTATAGACTCGACCGCCATTGTTTTACACAAAACAATAAACGAATGGTTGATACTCTTGTATTGAGTAAAGGCCCATTATTGCGTCAAAACGCCAAGGTTTGGCAAATTATGTTAAATGGTTTACTTTTTGAATAGGTAACAAAAAAAAACGCACTCATAAATATACTTACACGCATAGGTCTATACATAATTTTACTTCCACAAGTTTTATCCAGAGTTACTTGGCTGTTCCAGTTCCATATTCAAATATAATGTATTTGCAAGAACATGGTATTAAAGATGTTACATTATAAAAAGTTCAGTTTTATTCTGCCAAATGATGGCATGCAAAATATTTTTGTCAATTTCAATTTACATCTATAGCATTATATTATAAACATATTTCATACATACATATAATCACGCCTTTATCCCCGGAGGATTAGGCAGAAGTGAATTTAACATCCACATTTCACCAATCATTGTATTCGATTCCACATATTAGAGGGTAAGTCTATTTAGTATTTAAGAAATAATAAGTAGTGTTTTAAGAGATAGATATTTTGGGGCTGTTGCAATCACCACGGAGGAACTGGAGTATTGGCAGTAAACAGTGAAAAAGGTTTTAGAAGTAAATATATCGATCAACCCTTCATCATCCACTCTCGCTTGTGAATACAGTTGCAGGTCATCGGCATACAAATAATATGCACATTGAAGATTTTGAGTCACGAGATTTATGAAGATGGAAAATAATTGTGGAGATAAGATACCGCCTTGAGGGACGCCAGCCTCAATGCTACGCCAACACGATGAGGTTTCATCGAGACGAACACCCTGCTGGCGCCCCTGAAGATAACTAGAGAATTAATCCAGTGCATCCGATGAGATCATCAAGTGTGATAAGGTGTTTGAAAGAAGATCATGACTGACCGTATTAAAAGCATTAGAGAAATCAATCAATGCCAGTACTGTGAGCTTGGTATTTTCCATACCAACCCTGATATCCTCGGTTACTTTCAAAAGAGCTGTAACAGTGCTATGTCCGGGCCTGAAACCTGACTGCATAGGATTCAACAAATTATTACTGTAAATAAAAGTTGACAGCTGTTTGTGCACACAGGCCTCGAGCACCTTGGTAAGGAAGGGTAGAATACTAATAGGGATGGATTTGAGATCTTAGGAAGGGGTATAACAAAGGCTTTACGCCAAATGAATGGGAACTGCCCTGAGTCTAGGGAATAATTTATGAAATGGGTGATTACCGACAAAAGGTGGTCCAGGGTTGTAGTAATCATCCGGTGGGTAATATTGTCAGGGCCCACAGCACTTGATTTGATGGATAGTAGTTAACTACTGTTACTAACTATTACTATTGTTGACTAGAGCCATGCATCCAATGATGGTCATGTTATATAATGGCCTATAATTCCTGAGGCTTCACTTTTTTCGCCATTATGCTAGGTGACGTGTCTTACCTGTATTATAATACTGGTTACTATATTTAGACGAGCTCTGAGCAATGCGTTATCTATTTGTTTTTCTCTTATGATAAACAAAATATCTCATGTCTAATTATTTTAATTGAACAATAATAAAACGTCGTAACTACATGCTTTCTTTTTTCAAATTAACCCATTAGTGACGTCATTTTAAACTTTTGCCTCTGACTTATAGCACCATTGTCGCATATAAGGAAGGACATTCACGATCCAACATTACCAATTGCTTCATTTGAGCGGATGGTACCAAAAAAGTACCACGGTATCTTTTGATCGTCAAAAGTATGTGGGTTATATCCATTGTAAAATTTTATTAGCACGTAATGGTTTTTAATGAGAGGTTTTCAAGGCTTTTCATTTTCCATATATACAGGTTGATTATTTATATCAATAAAAAAAAATTCGTTACTATAATAAAAATCATTTTACTTGTGTGATTAGCGGAAAAAGGTATCACTTCGACTAATATTCGATTTTTCTTTCATTAAATTTTTAGTAGTTAGCAAGAAGTCTAGTAATGAGTTCTGTAGATCACAATATGGCTCATAGACAACTATGATAGAAAAAATAAATTTAGTGAAATATGGGTGTAAAAACACGAGTAGGTACCCTTATTACCCAACCGTTTTAAGAAAGTCATTATTATTTAGTAGTACAGCCAGCGACAGAACGATCTTGACTACATAGTCTGAAAATGATCTTAATTTCAAGATTTTTCAGACGAAGTTCGGTAGAATAAATTGTATTATTGTCCGAATAATAATACAATAAAGTGTATTATTGTCCGAACTAAGAGTATGTACTAAATATCAGAACAACTGTACACATAACAGGTCTGATGCTGAATGTACGTGTACAAAAGAAAACCCTTCCAAACAGTGGTAGTTATAGTATTGCACTTCTTTTAATGGATGCTAAATCTTATATATTTCATAAGTATTCTTATGTATTTCAGGTACCAAACAAGTGATTTTCAACTAATGGGAACTTCACGAAAAAAACAAAGATAATATTTAACAATATATTATTTGGGGAAACATCCTGTATCAATACCACAATTACACGATGGTGCATTCACACTATGTAAGTTATAATATTACGAGTATATAGAAAAAGTAGCAATATCGAACTGAGCGAATACGCTTTTGAAGATAGGTGGCGGGAATTGGAAGATATTATGTTGTCCTGTGAATGAATTGTGACCCAACGCAGAAAACCTCCATAAAGATAAATCTCCCATCACAAAAACTAGAGTTTTCCAGCTCAAACGGGGCAATTATCACTTTAAATAAACTAACTTTTACTCCTACAACTTATGTTCATACTAACTGTTTACCACTGCTCTGCTTGCGTGTAATTCTGATCGCATTCCCGCATCCCACGGGAACCTACACCAAGAAAAGAAAGAAGCCTAGATAGATTTTCCAAACTATAAATCAATCCCTGTCATCAAATTTCAACTAAATTTGTTCAGCTGTTTGAGCGTTATTGAGTAGCAACCAAACATTCAAAAATCGTCCATATGTCTATAAGGAGCTAAGTATAGTTAATATTCAACCCTTTAAACAACATGGGAACAAATTGCAATTTTTGCCCTAACGGGAACATTCAAAAATCTATTTCCCGTCTGGACTGTATTCCGGTTTGAGTACAAAGTTATCCCCAAGCTATTATGCCTCGAAGGACTTGTAATTCGATTGTAGATGGGATAAATACAGGACTGTCATTTGTATTGATCTTCTGTTTGATTGCTTTGTTATTGTCCAGTACAAGTGTACAAAATTTTGATTTACCGAATAGTATAGCTCTCTTTTTTCTCTCTCCCTGTCTCTCTCTCTCTCTCTTTTGTTTTTAATACAGTTTCTATTTAATTAAACCGATAAATACACCATATCTTTTAGTTTTATAACATTACTGTACACTCCCAATGGTGTACAATAATATTATAAAACCAAAAGAAATCGTATCAGCGATGAGGCCGCCCATTGTACATTAAACTGTATACATGCTACCTACTTGTCCTACCGTAAATCTGTTGGTGTAAAATAAAGAATACCATCTATCTATCTATCTATCTTTAAGTAGTAAGGAAACATCTCATCATTAAATCTCATTTAATATTTTGTTAAGTAGAAATATTTGATACAGTTTGTGAAAGAGATGGAGTTGCAAAATTGTGAACTTGGCCCTCATTAACTCACTATTTCGCTTCTAAAAACTGTCCAATTACAGACAAGTCAGCTAGGGTTAGTTGATTCTTTCTGCTCTAATTACAGCCACTTCATTGCGTTGGACCCGGTCGCATTCGAAGCCTTTACCCGGGAGTCCAGGGTCCACTTCAAATAATAAAACAATATGTAATGGTATTTACATAAGGAATAAATGAATAAATAAAAAGTTAATAAATGTCTTCTGCAATGACGAGAGAGGCTTCCTGTTCTTACAGGGCTCCCTTGGTGTTACACACGTTCATGGCCCACGGTAACCACTTTTCATCAGCCTTTTTCATCTGTCACCTAAGTTGTTTAAAAAATACAAGGAAATCACGTTATTCCCATCAATAATAAAAAACAACGTACAGATGAGGTAACATTACAACTTTTACACAAGAGTAAAGCATCCCGCCAAGTCACGCACTTAGAATACTTACACTGACATAGCTCTGCTTAATAACATCGTTATTAAAAAAATATTCAGTGGAACTAAACCTTTCGTGATTAGTATTCATTTTAATCGAGTAACATGCAATTACATTGGTGGTCATGGTTGGACCCTCAGTACCGCCCGTTGGCCCCACGTGGTATGTGAGAAACACAACAAATTATTCTAGATTATGCTTACTGATGAACCTCTCTAACCACCAATTTCAAAAGACCTCTATTTACACTTGAGATTTCCTCAAAATGTTAAATATACGGGTCATGTTACATTGGTGATTTGAAACGCTCAAACAAATGAGCAATAAAGTTTATCTACAGGGGGTCCGTAATTAAATAATTTCTTTACTTTATGCATACAATGTGATGTGTGGTTTACCATACAAATTGTTCTAACTAATGGTTATATGTTTGAGCTATGGTGGCCCTGTTAATGTGAAATTCGATAGGGAATAAACGACTTATAAATATTTTTATGTGATTCGTTGAGTGAAATAAACGTTTTTAAACGAGAAGTTGTTTTGACTTCAAGTAGGAGAATAGAGCGGGATGTGTACATTTTAAAAGTGTGTGGACTAAATAAATGCATTACATTTTTATTAATATGTATATACTCACACCTGTATGTCTTCAATAGGTTAGCAGATGCACATAGTAACTGTGATTGCATTCCTAGTAAACTGTATATATATATATGTTTTTTAGTAGGAGGTTCGACAAGACGGTATTTCCGTCCAATCCGAGCAGTCCAACTGGGGAAATACCTCCTCCCTACAGAATACCGCGGTCATAATAACTTCTTGTTGTGTTCCTGATGAGTAGGCTTGTTCTGCTTTGTCTTCTACACTGACGGCACAGAAACTCTCTGTGCTTACAGGGTCGGCAACGCGAGTGTGACTCCTCTGGTGTTACACACGTCCATTGGCAACGGTAACCACTTTCCATTTGGTGGCCGTGTGCTTGTCTGCCACTTAGGTGGCATAAAAAAAGGAAGGATATACTGAATTACTTATTGGAGTTGAATGTTCTGGATAGGAACAGATGAGATTAGATGAGTTCTCGACAGGTCTCACATACTCATCATCAACCACGGATTTTCTTAACCTAATTCGGACACCAGCTTCTCACAAAGGATAAATGTATCAGGAGTATCACTTTTGCCTTCATTACGTATCTTTCTGTTTCTTTTTTTTTATATACCACTCGTTGGCAGTCAAGCACACGGCCTACCTGATGGGAATCGGTTACCGTAGCCTATGGACGTATGCAACACCAAGGGAGCCCTGTAAGAACAGGAAGCCTCTCTCGTCATTGCAGAAGACATTTATTAACTTTTTATTTATTCATTTATTCCTTATGTAATTACCATTACATATTGTTATATTATTTGAAGTGGATCCTGGACTGCGTGGTAAAGGCTACGTGTCACACTGTGCCTGTACTTCTTGTGCCTGCACTGTTTTTTATTGCTTTTTTGTGAGGAGAAAATAAAAATAAATAAATAATGCTAACAGTAATTTCAAAGTTACGGTTAAAGATGGCGCTTTGGAGACCGACGTCTGCTTTTTGTATTTGATTGGTACGTTGACTTTTTCGTGACACCATTAATTGTATTCGGTCCCTCGTAATAGGGGATGAGCCTATTGCCGTCAATTTATCACCATAAACTATAAGTCTATTGCCGTATTTTGGGCACTATTGTTGACTCGAGCCATGCATCTGAGGCTGAGTCAGCTATGTATATCTGTCTGATGTTAAACAGCCCTATACCTAAGTCGCTTTGTATGACACCGCA